>OX387381.1:37985046-39351313 GCA_947563715.1 Lycia hirtaria | reverse complement strand
AGTGTATTAATGGGCTTAACTACCAACATGGTTACCGCCAGAATTTAACCGACTTCAAAACAGGAGTTCTGTATTTTTATATTACACATACATAATTTTTTTTATAAATCATTTTCCGCACTTTTCGTACTTATAGACTTGCAATAAAAGAAAGAGCAGGAATATAAGATCACACAAATCCGATGCACTTACTGATTTTTTTTTTGTTGACAATAAAATTTACAGTGAAGTTTAAGTTATGTCGCGCTTGTTGAGGTAACTTAATATTTTTTGTTAAGGAATATTAAGAAATTCAAAGAAAATGATAAAAACTATAAAACTAATAAAAACACACAATCTTGAAATTTCAAAGTTAGAGTGAGTACCTAGATATCTTCATCTTCGTCGTTTACTATCAGAGGCAAGTAGTGACCAATGTAAAACTAAGGGCCTTACCGAAAAACGTTACTTAACTATAACCAACGTCTTAAATTCTCTGTCTTCTCTCCGCAAGAGTCTTTACGTGTCAGCGAGAAGTTGACAAAATATGTTAAGCATTGCTTAAAGTTAAGTAACGTTTTTCGGTAAGGCAGTAAATATTTAACTAATTAAAAAAAAGTAACTAAAATAATTTTGTAATATTCAGCCAGTATTCTTGACAAACTTGATTTACCAATACAGACGTGCCTACTTAATTAGTAAATAAGCTAAATTAAGCCTATATTTAGTAAATTTAATTAAAACATTTCAAAGGATATCAACAAAATCAAGAATTTTACTTCTTCACTCTCATTAGCGCTCCTATTTCAAGCCTTCTTGATTCGGCATTCTGTAACAATTGTTCCAGAAATATTAAAAGCAAACAATGCTATTTCAAGGGTTTAAAGAAACGTATAATAGAGATGGAATTTATTAAATTTCGTCCAGACCACAGAATAAATAAACAGATGAACGTCTGTTATATATTGCTAATTTTATCGATAACGAAAAAACAAGTTGTATTATTTCAAATACAGAAGTCGCCATATTAACCACTTGAAATGGTATTGTGAGGTCGTCTATTTAATTATGAAAATAGCATAGGTATTCTTATGATTTCAACTAGTACTGCTATTATCAATAAATGAATAAGATTGTTTTGGTAGGATTCTGTAGTTTATGCTATAACATGGCGATAGCAAAAAGGTCGATGACCTCTGCACTATAACGTAAGGATTTTATACATTTATCACTATATCTCGAAAAAATGTAATCACAGAGTGTTCAAATTCAAATGATTTTATATAGATATTTATATATAGACTATCAAAACCTTTCACAGAAAATTCGTGGAAAGTTTTGTTAGTCTATTTCGGACCGTATTTCATGTAATCCCGGAAAACAACGGCGCACGCGTCAACCGCATCGGCTGTTATCCTTAAAGTGTTAATTTTACTTTGATAATTATCATGTTCAACATGAAATTATGATAGAACGAGCACAAAGACTGATTGAATTGAAAAACAAATTCAAATATCCCCCAATCATATGAAAGTAGGTAAGTACATCCCCCACTGAATGCACTGTGCCTAAGCTACGTGACCGCCGCAGGCCGGGGTTTCGCCCCCATTAACCTTGTCTCGCCATGATTTAAGAGCGAATACGAATTTTCCCCTATTCCCCCTTATTCTGCTTTTCACCTTTTACACGGAACAGATTTTTTGTTGGATTTAATAAACCGACACTCGGTAATGAAGCGAATTATAGCCCAGTACGTTGGGATGTATTTCGCATCTCGAATTCTTTACTTGTGAGGAATTCTTCCTGAGGATTTGCGGAATAAAATAAATGGGAGGCATTTGATAAATTTTTCGTACAATGGGTGGGGAGCTTAATTCAGGTGGTTTATGAATGGTTTGCTCGAGATTTTCTTTTTTAACGCGATTATTAGGTTTTATTGTAGGTTACAATGTAACTACAATGTATCTTGCAAGTCTATTTTGGCCGACTTGTAACAGCCGTAATTTGACATTAATTACATTGTAATTTTGTTTTGTATGTTTTTTTTTTCAAACATACGTGACTGATCCGTAGTCTTTATTTAAAAATGCGTGAAAACCACGTTAGTTTCCATGATAAAACCGTAAATTGGCTTATAGTTATAAGAAGGGGAGGGCACACCCCTTTTCTCTCTCAACTTAACTTTGACTCCGTGTCAAACATTGTAACATTAGCCTGATTACAGGGTTCTTACGAGTTATTTGGTCCCAAAAGTCAAAACGACTGCGAATTAATTTAATAAGTAATTTGTCTACTAATATTTTGGGTAATAAAATTAAGAACCTTCGAATCAGACTATGTACAATGTTTGACACGGAGTCAAAGTTACCCACGTTAACTATATGTATATTTACTAAAATTCAAATAACTGTATCATGGCGTACCATTACAAAACAGAAATTAACTCGACATTACAACGACCTTCATTTCATAGATACTGCCAATTTAACAATTATTATATTTCAACACAGGAGTAGATAAAGTTTATTAATAAGCTACTTACAGCCGGTCCACACGGCGCGTTGCGTCGTCGCAACGCAAATATTATAACGCAAAGACGGCCACACAGGCGCTGCGCCATCGCAGCGTTACTACGACGCAGTCGTAATGTTCCGTCATCGCAGCAGCGACGCACAGTTGCGGCGAGCATTTTGTAAAAAGATCGCAAAACGAAATGTGCTTGCGTGTGTCTTACCTATCAACGCACAAACAACTGAACGCTGCCGTTCCGGCGTCGCAATGAGTCCCCGCCCGCTTCGTCTCGGGGGTTGCAGTTCAGTCGTGTGTGCGTTGCGTCGACGCAGCGCACCGTGTGAACACTATGATTATTTGTATGTAAAACGACACAGCGACAGCGCTACGTCGACGCAACGCGCCGTGTGTACCGGCTCTTAGTGTACCCCAATCTTCGCCTTCATTTATCATTAAGTTACAATGAAAGGTGGATTTCCGCTGGGCTGTCACCTTGCAAGACAAAGGTAAACTAAGGCGAAACTATTTGAGTGCTATTGTTTAATTATTATCATAATAGTTGAGAACCATGTTCAATGGTGTCAGATGACAGCTACGGTGGTTTCCAATGGCTTTGTTAATGGATGAGGTTTGATTTTGTGTTTAGCGTAATTATTTTTAGGAATATGTGGCTGTTTTGATCATATTTGATATATTTGAAGAGATAGATTCTAATCTTCTTATTATTAATAGTAAATCATTTGGTAATGTTACTTGAAAAGTTTTCCAGGAGTTAATATTAGTGATTTAATAGATTTCGATGTGCTCTTTCCAAATTTCTATTTTACAATCTTGTGTCTTTGCCACTCGCACCGCTATATTGAAAAAAAATATGCGCCTATAAGCAGTTTTTTTTTACAAAATCTCTTTTCTGACGCATCATCATCTGCCCATTTTAGTCCACACCTGGACAAACGCCAGTCAGCCCGACCTCCAGCTCTCCGTTTCCAGCCAGTGCCAACTGCTTTCCGTATAGCGTCCCTCCACCGTGTCTCAGGACGCCCTACACTGAAGCGGGGCTTAACATAGTAACACAATAGATTCCGATGTTCTATTTCGAAATTTCTTCTTTGTCATCTCATTTATGACGCATTTTTTATGTAGAAGGTTTGCGCTTGACAACTCGCCTGATATTAAGCGACGTTGCGGTCTACGATGGAGCGCGCTTACCTAGAAGAAACCAATTCACTCGCAATTTAAAGACAACCAGATTATATCTGAAAAGACCCTCTCAGGAAGCGTATGCCACATTTATTATTATAAATTATATTCCCATTTATTATTTATTTAATAATAAAACACTATTTATAAATTTATAAGAAAAATACGGAGAAAGTAACCTACCACGGAAAATCACAAGACGCAGTCTCTAGTTTATTATATTGCCACCGCGGCACCATCATTTATATTTCGTCCTGCATTCCGGCTGCCCCTCACCACCAGATAAAAGTTAATGGTCCTACTTACCGCAAATGACGCCGCAGCGAAACATATTTCTTTTATTATTCTACCGTTCAGTACATTACGTAAAAAAATTGGAATGTTTTTAATTTTTAGCTCCCAACGCAAAGACGGGGTGTTATAAGTTGACGTGTCTGGTGTGTGTCTGTCTGTGGCATCGTAGCTCCCGAACGGATCAACCGATTTTGATTTTGTTTTTTTTTTTGTTTGAAAGGGGAAATAGTCGGAAGTGTACTTAGCTATGTTCCATCAAAATCAGTTCATCCGTTTTGTTTTATCGGGAGTTTTTGAGTCGGCTTATACTTGTTGTTATTTTGTTATGGTAGGTACTTAGCGCGTAGTCCGCTAAGTAACTACCATAAGTTCAAATATGCCTTTTAACCCATTGTTATCTAACATAATAAATTGGCCATTCAACGTGGTAATGCCGTCAGCCTAATGGGCACGTCTAATTGTTTGTTTTTTTTTTTTTTTTTTTTTTAGTTATTACTTAGTAATGTTATTTATTGAGTAAAATAAATTACATCAATTATTAATTTTAAGGTTTTTTATAGTTTTATGTAAATATGCCATTATTATTAATTAAATTACATAATAAATAAATAAATATTGGTGGTCATTTCACACAACACCAACTAGCCCCAGACTAAACAAAGATTGTATACTATGCGAACTAGATGGCTGATAGAATACACGTATACATTTTTTTTGTAAATACATACTTTTAAATGTATATGTATAGCTTATGACACTCAGGGAGTGAAGATAAATCTAATGACACCTCGCACATCAAAATCGGTCAAGCCGTTTAGGGTATAGAAGTTTATGTAAAAACAAACACACATGTATACAAACATACAAATTTTCGAAAAACATACCCCTCCTTACGCAGTTGGGTAAAATGTATCTCAGTTATGTAAAAAAGATTCAGATGTTGAAACGGGATGTGATAAGATACAAATAAAGAGAAATTACGAGTAAAATCACAGTATAAGGCTAGATTCAAAAACGTTGTTTAAAAAAAAATATCTGTATTGTAATGCGCTTCCGTTGTATCACTCATTTGGAAATGCTTTGTTACTCGAAAGAAAATGGTTTGTCTTTTTTGTGGTTTACATAAATTAGAGCTCTGTTGGTCGTTGTTTTGTTTGCGAAAAGTGACTTTAATACTTAAAGCGTGAAAATGTTAAAGTCAAAGTCAAAGTCAAAGTAATTTATTGATAAATATAAATTTACAAGTATTGTATACAATAGTATACAACTAAAACAACAATAAATATAAATTCACTGACATTCATAGAATATAATTATAAGTATAATGATACCATTAGAAATTACAATGTCAATATAATACTCAAATGTCACATTAATCACACGAGTATTTTAATCTTACAATTATCATGTCGATGAATTCAAATGTCACAGCCCTCATTTTGTTCTACCTTTATTGTCACTATTTATGAACTCATAAAAATTATAGAACGCTTGTTCGATAAGCCAGCGTTTTAGTCTACTTTTGAAGGTACCTAAACTCGGAGCAGTGATGATTTTCTCAGGTAGCGTGTTATACACTTCTGGTCCCATAACATGAGTCAGCTTGCCTGATTTTACGAGGGAGTGTGAAAAAAAAAAAAATTTTTAATTATTTATTTTATAAATAAATATTCGTGGATATTTCACACAACGCCATCTAGCCCAAACTAAGCAAAGCTTTATGCTGTAATCATTCTTCAGTAAAACAAACTTATTTAAAACGTTCCACTCTCATCTAAAGAAACAGAACAAATAAAAAATAATAAAAAAACACACATATGAATAGCACTGTTTATAACGACCAGCTATAAAATGGACGGACAACTGGCTGGAAGTGGACTGGACTGAACAAGTGGCTGGATGGCGCTAGATACAAACTACTTCCAACCGGCCTTTTTGGAAATCCATGTGGAAAGCCCTGTGTCCAGAAATCAATTTCTTGTGTAGCACGCACCGGCAAAGCGATGCGTAGGAAGTCCAGCCACGAGACAGACAGATAACGTCATACAGGGGCGGAGAAGACGTTAGATGCGGTATTTTTGGAAGTCCATGGCCAGGCCTATATTCAGCAGTGGACTTCTTGTGGCTGAGATGATGATGATGATGTTATCTGCGATTGACCATAAACTTGCCTGATGTTAAGTGACGGTGTGGTCGAGAATGGAGCTCGTCCACCTAGAAGATATTTATTCACTCTAACCTTGAAGATTCCAAGTTTGTAGCTCTATCTCTCTCTCTCTCTCTCTCTCTCTCTCTCTCTCTCTCTCTCTCTGTCTCTATCTATCAGACGTAAATTAAGTTAACGACATTTGATCAATTGCATCTGAAATAAATATTTCCAGTGCAACCGAAACCAAAATATATTTATAAAATCAAACTGCAAAGTTGAAAATGTTAAAACAACGGACGTGAAATTGCAAATCAGTGTTCATTAATACCACGCCAAAGGGCAGACGCGAGTCCAGTATTATAATTATGAAGTTGTTTCAATTGCGTAAAATAATTGTATCATTGAATGAACAATCGAATTAAAATTGCCGTGATACACAATAACATGCGAAATGCTATTGTTAAATTTATTTTATGTAAGCGGTTGAAATGAATTAACAGAAACCCCAAACTTGGCCAGGTCTAGCCATATTACCTAATAACGAGCTGTGATTAGGTAACACAAAATATTAACCACAATGTACGTTTAGGTTTACATGCTGGTAATCTAACAATAATAATTAATAACTCTGCATCAGAACATCTGACGTATTGAACGTGAAACAACTATGCCAGCGACCCTAAGCCATGCACCGCTACTTTAAGGAACTCTGTTTCAGTAGACTTGCAGCTGGCGGAAACAATGAGGTATTATCTATAGAACGGTTATACTCATTGATTATGAAGTAAAAGCATATCAAATCTTAGTTCTCAGCACTTTCGAGGATAACACCATATCCTTAAGACCTTTTAGTATCATTATATCTTGGTGTTGCACTTTCTAAACACACAGGCTGGCATTGTCATTGTTCACAAATAATGATACGCGTTAAACAGCGTTGCCTGACGTGGCGCGACTGAAAACGAGTCGGGCGATTACCTTACTTGAGGCTTGCCACGCAGAGCCAGGATAACCTATCTACGTGTAGTGCATCATTGGGAGGAATGCACAATACACCCCAAGCGAGACACTAGTGCAGGACTTATCGCCTCCATTTCGAATTAGAATTAGACCCAGACATAAAAGCTATTTTTGTGGTCTAATTTACTATTGCGTTACTCTTGATACGCTGTTGAGTGTACGTTTTTGCGATAATGTTTGCACAAGGTCGCTACAAAATTAATTTAAAAGAACATTTCTTAGTATAATATTTCTAGTAAAAGTCAATAATTTGTTACAAAAATTGTGGTTGTAGGTTACAAAATTTCAATAATGCATTTTTTTCTGTTAATATTATTATTACAAAAAAAAACAAGCATAAGTTTAAAAAAACTCAAAACCACCTAAAATTAGACAACCAATTTTGATTAAACATAGCTAAAACACTTTCGATGAAAACCTCTTTTAAACAAAAAAAAATCTAAGCCAAAATCGGTCCAGGTAAGTCAAAATCCATTTGAGAGCTACGATGCCACAGTTAAATAAATAAATAGATACACACATCATACTTCTTTACTCCTACTTTCTAATAAAATATATTCATTTATTTATTTAAAACTTTTAACACCCTTAGGAGTAAAGAAGAATCTAAAGACACCCCATACATCAAAAACGATCAAGCCGATGAAGGCGGTTTAGCTTAGGTGATAATTAGAATCACACATATTCACATACATGCAGCAAAAAACATAACCTATTTTGCTCAGTCGAGTAAAAAAAAACAGTCTTAAGATAGATGCAAAGATCGTTAAATAAAGTACAGTGAAAACTTTTAAAAACACTAAGTGCTAAAAATAAAAGTATAACGCCCTCCTAAAACTTATAAAATTGTGTGTCAAAAAATACGTGCTCGCTAAAAATTTAAGTGTCCCTTTTTATTGAAACGTACCTTCAATTTGAAGTTTACGAGACAGTTGACGACGTCCACGTGACGAGGACGAGGCGAGATGGTGACGTTTTACGACGCATTCCGGACACATTACAAAAGTTAAATTTAAGATTTCACGTGATTAGAAAACATTAAAACAAGTTTTACGGACTATTTTTATAATTTTTCTATACGAGGCTAGCTGCGCCTTTTGGTTTCACCCACACTATCCTCGCTTTTGCTGTCCTCCAAGAAGATAAACAGCAGCTTATGTGAAATTAAAGTTTTAAAGCTACCTGCATACCAGATTTCATGTAAATTTATTCAATCGCAATTTTTCTGTGTTCGATGCATAGTGCCATGATTGTCGTTGGAAATTCCAAATATTTTATAAAATATATATAAGCGAGGATATTTCATCGGTAACCGGGCTTTCGCGGAAACCAGCTATTTGCGACCTACATACACACGTAACTACATCGTGCCTGCGATGTACGTATTTTCGATATCTTGACAGAATTCAAAATTAAAACTTTCTAGTCACTTTTACGAAAGCTTGTCCTGAAACCTCGGTATATTGCACAGTGGCTGTATGACTTTCAATATTACACTGTCAATCCACAGTGAAGGCGAAAAATAAAATTGGATAAATATTTCAAGAAAATAGCGAGTCACGAAAATAAATAAATACGTTCTCGCCTTATTTTATTAAATTTGAATCTGGCATACCGTCAATTCGTTCTATAGAGCATGAGTCTCAGACGGGAGACTTTTTAACCGACTTCGAAAAAGGAGGAGGTTATTAATTCGTACCGTATATTTTTTTTATGTATGCACACGAAATACTCCGTCATTCGTGAACCAATTTTTGTTTCTTAAATTGATGTATAGAGAAAGCTCCCAAGTTGGTCCCATAATTATTTTAGAAACATTGCTTTATTACTTTTTGAATAATCTTTAAAAGTAAAAATATTTTCATTGTATTCCAGAGTGAGTGCGTCAGATTATAGAATCGTATAGTTCCACTGACACGTTTTTCTTCGCAAAAGTGTCAAATATTGAGGTTTTCCGTATAAACATCTGCACATTTTCTAATCTGCGACGACGAAGCATTTGACATTCAGTGACAAATGCCATTCTTGAAAAAAAAACGAGCGGGTGAATAGGTCTTTTAAAAAGTTTGCAATTGCGAGGGATTTATTGAGCTTGAAAGTAAAACCTACTTACTCCTCATCCAATGTGTATAGGGAAAAAATAGAGTTACTTCAACGCTTGAGCGCCTTGCTTAATTATTATCCTTACTTATATTACAAGTAAACGAAATAACGTACTTAGAAGTCGGTTGTTTCAGTTTTTTAAACTATAAAATTATTGAAATTAAGAACCAACAATCTAAAATCTGCTATTGTTTCTAAAAATGTAAACAACAGTTAAATAGCTGGTAGGTAACCATTACAATGTCTTAGTTTTGATACGTCCGTGCATTCTTACTACCACCAAGTAAACATATTTTGAGTAATAGTTTCGTTCAAAATTCCGTAAACCCATAAATCTATAAAATATGTGTCGTAATTACCTACTCTATTTAACCGACATCCATAAAGGATGAGGTTCTCAATTCGACTGTATGTTTTTGTTACGCGATTACTCTGCCAATTATGTTGATTTTTTAAATAAAAACTACGGGTCACTCACGTCTGTTTTGAGCCGAAATATCCGACTATAGTTTCAACCGCATTCGGCGGTCTTTTTCAAAGGAGCAGCACACACGTCACTCTCGGTCGGTGACGCGCCTTGCACAGCTCAAAACAGATGTTAGTGACCCGTAGTTTTTATTTAAAAATGTGTGAAAACCACGTTAATATGTTGATTTTGTTGATTATTTGTTTTTATATGATAGGTACTTCAGAGGTGGTCCCATATAAGTTTTAACAAAAACGGTTTTGTATTTTGGTTTTAAAAACAATATAACTGAAAAATATATATAATCCAAGTAAACGAAATTATGCAAGTATTTTGAAATCGGTGGTTTATGTTTTTAGGGTTCCGTACCTCAAAAGAAAAAAATGGAACCCTTATAGGATCAATTTGTTGTCCGTCTGTCCGTCTGGCTGTCTGTCTGTCTGTCCGTCTGGCTGTCTGTCTGTCTGTCCGTCTGTCTGGGTGTCAAGACCTTTATCTCGGGAACGCGTGAAGGTATCGAGTTGAAATTAAAACTATATACACATATCCATAGTATCTTGCTGCAGAAAGAAAAAAAACTCAGTTTTCGTTAAAAAAGTTATAGCCAAAAATGTCGTAAAAACGCACATTTCGACACGCACAAGGGAATCAAAACTTATACTTCCCGACTTTACTTCCCGTTGACCTAGAACTATTAAATTCGGCAAGAAGCATTGTATTAGAGTACACATGTAGGACAAAATCCGAAAACTGGACATTTTTAATTTAATCACAAAAAAATTGTGTCTTTATGCAAGGAATGAGGGCCCAAATTGTAAAGTGAATTAACCGTATCATGTGGGGTATCATATGAAAGAGCTTCATTAGCATAAGCTAAAACAGGTTTTTAAATATTTTTACGATATATATTTTTCGGTTTATGAAGGAAAATATAAAAAAAAATGATTTCCCCCATTTATTTAGTTTGTACGGAACCCTCGGTGGGCGAGTCTGGCTCGCTCTTGTCCGGTTTTATTTAACTATAATTTTGACATGCCCAATGATGTTTCAAGTGAGAGAAAGTTTTTGACAAAGAATAAGGAAATTAAATTGTGACAAATAATAATTTTGCTTAGCTATTGTGTGTAGCGACAGTTAAACTAACGTACCTAGCCTTATAAGGCTTTCTAAAAGTTGCTTCACTGAGTACTAAAACATAAATACTACTACATTTTGATTACTATTATAGTAATCAGGTAATATATATCACATAATAAGAGACAAGCACACTTAGAATGACAAGGGATTTAAAAAAAAAAAAAAAAATTATGGATCTTTGAAAAAAAACTCACCACATCAGGGAGTTAGCGGTCAATTTCAAGCATTTTTATTACTGAATAAAAAAGTTATGAATACAAAATGTAAGCATTTTAGTTTTTAATTTATTTTTTACAGCACCTTTTAAAATCTTCTTTCATTTTGAATTCATTCTAAGCAAACCACTCCAACATTTTTACAAACGCTATTCCGAGCATTTCACTTAGCCATTAAATTTTCACACGTGGCGAAAGAATAGTCCGGGCCACGTGCATGTTCTAATGCAAGTTACGAGTTCAAATAAAAGTAGAAAACTGGGTGAAATAACCCGAGTAAAAGTAGAGGTAACGGCACACCGATACTACCTGTTACAATGGAAGACGTTACTTAGATACTAGTAGGTATATATATATCTAAGTAACGTTACTTAGATACTAGTAGGTATATATATCTAAGTAGCGTTACTTAGATACTAGTAGGTATATATCTAAGTAACGTTACTTAGATACTAGTAGGTATATATATCTAAGTAACGTTACTTAGATACTAGTATGTATCTAAGTAACGTCTTGTCGTAATAGATACTCTTATTATGTACTCGTAACTCGCGGGAGAGGTATTTTTTCTTTGCATCCAGGATTTAATGCAGTTCTAAATAGCTCGGAGCTGCTATTGTTTGGATTTTCTTTTCTCGGAATGAAGGAAAAGTTTTTTATAGCTACAGAAGTTATCATAACTTTTTTATAGTTACCGTGAGTAAGTACTTAAAATTTAATGACGTAGAATACATATAATATTGGTAAACATTCACACAACACTAGCCCCAAAATAAGTATAACCTATATTATGGGAAGTAAATTGCTGATAAAATATTTAGATTACTATTTTACTATTTTATGTAAATAACTTATATAACTTATGGTACATAGAAACATTAATCTCACAAATATGACATTAATATTTCTTTCTTTCTTATTCTGGTCCTGGGTGAGAATCAAAATCAGAGGACAAGTCAGTATGAGGGAGTGAATCGATTTGATATTCGTGTGTGCGACTTGATAGGCGCCGAGTTCATATGTGCTTACTACCTAATGTTTTAGTTCTAGTTATATAATTCTAATCATGTTTGAAATTTAAAATGCCTAAACGAAATCCAAAAAAAAACCTATTCATCAAATTCGTTCCAATTTCAAATTTAATTGAACACACCAATTTAGTTATAAAAAAATATGTATGTGGGTCTGGGTATGTATTTTATTAGCCATTTAATTAAGCTTTGCTTAATTTCGGCTAGATAGAGTTGTGTGAAATGTGCACAAATATTATTTTTTTATATATTTATTCCTCACACCATGTTTTTCGTAGTCCATAATGTGAATACTGAAGGTAAAATCAATATAAGTAACAAAATCCGGCGCTCCTCAGGACCGCGTTGTCGGTCGCTTGGAGCGTTTAATCGTACGGAACACTTTATGGCCGTCTTCCGAATATTTCACGTGGCTCGGTGAGTGCATACGGATGCCCGTAAATATTTTACTTCTCCTAAGAGACGATTTTTCTTGGTACACAATTTATAAAGAACTGTTTTGTATTTCAAAAAGTTGTTGGTTAAAGGTATACTTATGAAACCTAACTTTGAAAGACAATTTTTCGTGTTATGGCTAACTGCTGAGCATAGGCCTATCTTTTTGTAGTCCACTCATCTCTCTCCTGAAAGGTTACCACAACTCTTAAAGTTACCTTCTTCCTCTTGCATAATTAAAACAATAATGTAAGTAATTAAAAATACATATACTTATTAGTATAGAAAAATCGGCCAAGTGCGAGTCGGACTCGCGCACGAAGGGTTCCGTACTATCATCTATAATACTACAAAGTTTAGTTCTGTTTATAAAATAACGAGAAATCAACGAAATTCCAAGTAGTAAATTGCAAACTTATAGGTAGGTTTTCGATACACATCCGGGCAGCATGAAGACGCTCGCGCGAATACGCGCGGCTATGGCTCGCTCCGTGATGTTACCTCCCCCGCTACCCGCGCGTTCGCGCCACCACCACACCCCGGCGCGGCGCTCGCACCGCGTTTAGATGCACGGGTTATTTTCATTTTGTGAGTTTTTATATATTAGATTAGGTATTTATTTTTATAGTTAATATATTTCTAAATATTTACTTACAAATATTCAAGTTTCTACCTGTTAATTAAGATCGAGTAAAAATTGCTTAAAAATTACGTTTGTTGTATGGGAGCCCCCCTTTAATATTTACTTTATTGTTATTTAATTATTTATTTTGAAAGGTAATATACAAGTAATTATTCTGTGAAAATTTGAAGCGTCTACCTGTTACCGTTTTTAATATTGAGCAAAAAAATACGAAAGAAACACGTTTATTGTATGGGGACCCCCCTTAATATTTTTTTTTTTTAATTTTTAGTATTTGTTGTTATAGCGGCAACGGAAATACATAATTTGTGAAAATTTCAGCTTTCTAGCTATCATGGTTTATGAGATACAGCCTGGAGACAGACAGACAGACAGACAGACAGACAGACAGACAGACAGACAGACAGACAGACAGACAGACAGACAGACAGACAGCGAAGTCTTAGTAATAGGGTCCCGTTTTTACCCTTTGGGTACGGAACCCTAAAAAGCACGGATCCCGAGGTCTGTGGATATTAATTTTGTCAAAAAATATATGAAACAAGTATCAATGTTAAAAGAAAAACAAAGTACCCGACTGCAGAAAAGAGGTTTTTGCAGCCTTACTTATGATTTTTTTTAATTTTGATGTACCCAGTGTCAATCTCACAGCTAAGACGAATCAATTGACACCACTCACATCAAAATCGGTCAAGCCGTTTAGGCTCTAGGGCGTGTCAAAGAAATATACATACATACATACACTCGAAAAACATAACCCTCCTTCTTACGCAGTCGGGTAAAAAGTAATCTTATTTGAATATTACTTTGACTTTTGTCATGCTCTCACAACTGTAGAAAGAACGAGACACAAGTCAAAGTAATATTGAAATACGACTGCTTGAACGCTTGTGGTACGGCTTCTCTGCCTATCTAGTCCAAATCCGATCTGAAATCTTTACAATATCGTCGACACGAGCTGGTGTCGGGCGCCCAACGCTTAGTTGACCAAAATGTGGCCACTAATCTCTTAATACTTTGGATTATACCATGGACTTTAGTACGATACCCGATTTCTACATTTCTCACTCGGTCTTGTAATTTTATGTCGAGAATAGCGTGCTCTATTACTGTCAGTGTTACATGTATTTTATGCAAAGCCTCATAATTAGGTAAGCATGTATGTCTTGGCACTATATTCTGTTTGGTGGGCAGGTGGGCAGCATACGATTATCAAGGCGAATCTTTAAAAGCATAGTAGTCGCGGCAATTTTCGCCAATATTTTTTTACATCAAGCGTTTTCACCAGAAGAAAACTGTTTTGTTGCCCTAAATCTTTTTAGGGTTCCGTACCCAAAGGGTAAAAACGGGACCCTATTACTAAGACTTCGCTGTCTGTCCGTCCGTCCGTCTGCCACCAGGCTGTATCTCATGAACCGTGATAGTTAGACAGTTGAAATTTTCACAGATTATGTATTTCTGTTACCGCTATAACAACAAATACTAAAAAACAGAATAAAATAAACATTTAAGGGGGCTCTCATACAACAAACGTGAAAATTCCAACTTATTTAAAATTCAAACTTGTAATAATATTTAAAAAAAGCAAACCATAGGTACGTAAGTACCCGTAACAACAATCTCCTTTTATTGCTAAAGAGCGTGTCACAACGTTTTTTTTAAGCACGTCAAATTCACAATTTTTCTCATTTTGTACAAACAATTACGCCAAACACAGTTATCACAAAAAAAAACAAGAAATTTCGCCGATTCCAATATCCATAGAAAAACAAATTTATCGATACCCAGATTTCCTTCTAGTCCTTTTCGTAGTCTGTAAAAGCAAAAACCATACGATAACTATTACAATATACTATATCTATTCATAGATAACAAAGTTAGGTCTCCAGACCATAAAAAAGAATCAGCAAACTAGATCTAGGCTATAAAATCATCTATAACCCGGTTATGGGCATACTTTACTGATCGTTAACATCAGATCGCTATCGTTCCAAGTAATAACATGGAGTACATTATTATTTGCATGTTGAAATGTCGTTTGTATGGGGGTAGATATTAAATACCCCCGCTATCGTTTACTTGCGTTTTTTTTTTTTTTTTTTTTTTTTTTATTTAGTTCTATCTTCCAACGCAGGTCGGAAGCCTGTTCTACTTCTCATCTGTCACTCCAGTTCTCGCATTCGCTACATCTCGTACTTTCATTCTGTGCCTCTTTGTTGTTACTTGCGGTTATTATCTGACTTGGATCACTCGATATTTTGTTTTTATTTATATTTGTCTATCAGACATGTTTGACGTGAAACCGAGAGATTGGTAATATGAGAGTGTGAGCAAGACAAATCAAAATCGCAGACATAGTAATAATAATATAATAAACAAATGTCAGCTTCTGCGATAGAACAGAAGCTACCAAATCTCACTTGATGAAATTAAAACGTCCTCTCAAAACATTTATTGACAAGCCTCTCAAGATCAACAGGTATCTCAAAATAAAACTGCAAAGCGTCTTGCAAAATTGCTTTGGTCCTTACCCCCTTAACTGAGTTGTTCCATCTCTTAATTATTTTAAATGACACTATGATATTTAAAAGAATTACGAGACAGAATATACAAGAATTTCTATCTTGGATTATCTAGCATTTAATCTCTAACCCGTCTGTTACTTCACAAAAGAATAGGCCTCACCGTCACTTAACATCAGGCGAGTTGGTGGTCAATCGTAGATCTATCATGCATAAAATAAAAATATTATTGGTAGTAGTAGCAATTGCCATTTCACATAAATTCTTCCAACGAAAGTAACTTTTCTGTTTATCAAACGCAAACCATAGAAAAATATTTTCTTACGTCAACGTTCCAGAAAACACATAAATAGAGTTACAATACCAGATCTGACCGATTTTTAAAGCGGTTGTGCAGCAATCGGCTCATTATGCCGACTGCTTGAGTTGTGGCGTCCACCATCCAACCCCCCCACTCCCATTGCGGGCTCGAACACCGGGCTTTGTGTCTTGAAATATGGGTATCGGGATTTGTAGTCCTCAGTTCACTAGGTTTGCGAATTGAATTTTTATTCAGTGCGGGTTTTGAAGATGCGATTGACCTGAGGTTTGGTTTTCATGCTCTGTTGTGAAAATGGAATTATTTAGAATATGGGCAATATTTTTACGCAAAAATATTTTCAATTTAGATTAAAATTGTATGAATGTGTGTGATTTATGTAAGAAAAGATCTATTTAGGAAAGATCCTAAATGGATCTCAAGAGCTTCTTAGCCCAAAATCGCTATAAAACACCAGATTTCTAGTGAGTTCCCTACATGTATCAACGAAATAACTAAATCGTGATAAGTTGGATTTTTCTCTTCCATCTAGGTCCGCTATTGTTTGTTACGATTATAGATAATTTTGAGCTCATTAAAATATTATGCAATAACGTGCACTCAAAAGCATATCAAGTGTAACGAAACCATTATTTAGACTCCAAAACCGCTTTTCGCAGTTGGGTATTTTGTTTTCCTTTTAATATTTTATTTTAATATTCCTTTATACATTTTGTACCAGTATAATTATTCTTAGGTACAAAAAAGAGACTATATAGATTCATAATCACCTTACCTTATAGCTAGGTGCTATTAAGTGAGGTCAGCACAGCACATTTCCTTTCAATTCTTTGTCTGTCTGAAGTATGTTAGATTGATTTGTTTACATCCTTCACACACACTCAACCACCCCTTTACACACATTATATCATCTTTCACATTGTTCAGCCACACCTTTTTAGCTTGCTTCTTCCCGTTTCTGACGCGATATAAAGTAGTTCATTCCACTTTTTCATCCCGTATCACACATCCATTCATTCATCCATGTATCTTACCATACATCCATCTCAACACTCGCTGTAAGCATTTTCCTTTTCTTTTCCCATACGATGGTCTAGTTAATTTGGTCTAGTTATCCATATTTGCGTAGCATGCCGTGCTTCAATTTCTACATCTATTGAGGTTGTACCTAAGCCCAGAGCCCCAGACCAGTGGAGCCGTTTTCAGTCGGCCACAACTCACGGAGTCGGCACAATTAGCCAGCCGCTTTGCATAAATGCCTTGAACAGCTGGCCTAAGTCGATGTCAAATTGTTTTATTCTCTGGTGTATATTATAACTATATTCAAATACAAACTGTTTCAAAAATGAAATTTGTGACTAACTAAATGTGCATCTTATATTAAAGTATAATGTAGGGAAAGTTAAAACTCTGGAAAAGGACTTAGGCACATTTTATCATGAACAATAACATCGATTTTCATCAGATTCCACGTGTGTGAAGCTGTGAGACATAGTTTTTTGAGTGTAACCTTCTTTGTTGTAAGCTTAATTTTTTCTACGTAACGCGTTACATGTCGCTGAGTGTACGTTTTCTCGAAAAATTTGCACAATGATACTAGAAACGTACTTAAGTATATATACATACACCATCAAAACATCACCTTTCTTCTTGCGCAGTCTAGTAAAAACATGACAAAGTCAGTTGCGAGCCATGCAAGTTATTGGTCAAACTTTTTTTTTTCATAACAAAAGGCTAGTTTTGTTTTATATTTGCATCAGTTTGCTTACTCCTTACACCAAGCCCCACGTGCAAAGTAGTGATTCATGTTGATTGCAGCACCGCAACGTCACGCGATTTTATACCCATTCTTGAAACAAAATGGAGGTGAACTCAAGTATCTCACTAAGATTAATTTCACGTTTAGTTGGAGCTTGCGCCTTAATGAGCTACCAACGAGCTAGACTAGTTGAGTAATAAATACAAAGTTTGCTATTCAGTTAACGATCACAACATTAATAATGCCTAATTCGAGAATGATGCTTAATCGTATCTACACAGAATTATTTAATTATGTAATAAAGTAAGTTCGTATAGACTGAGTGGCTAGCCCTATTGTCAGAGTTATTAAGCCGCCGAAAGGCCTCTGACTTGGCTTGACGATTGCTGAACAACCGGGACCTACAATTTAACGTGTCATCCGACCCACGGTAGCGCTCAGAAAGAAATGCCACTCACGGTCACACATCCGAAGACTGACCGGTCCGTCCGTTGCTTAACTTTGATGATCGTTCGGGAACACCTAGTCAAGCTACGCCACGAGCGCTACTGTAATGTAATAAATAATTATGTAATAAATAATTATTTAAAAAAGTGTCATATCACAAAACCGGTAAGTATGTTTGAATCAAAGACTTTATCAAAGTCAACGGTAACGTATCTATAATCCGAAACACATTTGTTTTAAGCTTACTATATTTCTATATTTTTTTATTAGTACAAAATATTTATTGAAATAAAACATACATAGAATGAATATAAATTAATAACATTACTAATAACTAAAACAATAAAAAAAAACAATTTGACATTAAAACCTAAGACGAGGTATCTCCCCGCCCAAACGTGCCCAATCTTACTTGCCCAAATCAGTTTCTCAGAACTGTCTGATTCCAAATAGCCTATTTTGATTGGAGTTTCTGATTCCATAAATTTGTTGTTTCATTTGCCCGAACAGTTATTAAGTTAGGTCCACTAGTATTCTGAGTATCCAGAAACCTTCTTATTAGCAAAAATTCGATTATCTTTTGAATATAATTATAATATATTTGGATTTTGATAAAGTGTCTTTGGAAAAAAATATTTAGATTTCGGATTTTAGATTAATTTAGATTTAAATGATATTCGGTATTTCAGAATTCGGATTATAGATCCACTTCTCTATTTTCAAATCCAAAGTCAACCCAAACAGACATCAAATTAAAAGCGGATTCGGCGGGTTACGTGCAACGCAATGTTAATGGGCAACGCAAACGTTACAATATTATGAAGTGACAATCCTGGCATATTGCTAGGATTGACATATTGCTAGCACTGCCACGCAGTGCTAGCGCGAAATGGACAACGTCATCCTAGAAGTACTAGAAAACGCTAGCGTATCGATCTCCACAAATTCCGAAAGGACTGACAGCGACAAATCATACTTATGAAAGAACGTGGAAAAGAATTTCTCCAGCACCAAGATAGTCTAGATTGATAAATAAAAAGTTTGAGTTACCTTTTCAAGTTCCTTACCACTTTTACATATCAATTTACCTAGTGTCCTGTCGCCGATCAAAGGTCTGAAAATTTGCTCAATAGCCTATTTTCGTGTGGTACCTGACAAAGTCTATCTCTGCCGTCTAATTATGTGAGTACTTAAACAATATTAGAGAAAGAACTGAATAATTTATGCAAACTTCTTTTTAATACTTAAGTGGTCTTATTCCCGATATGTGCAAAAGACACTAATTAGCCTTAATGAGACGGTAAAGACAAATTCAAAGTAAATCGAACAAAAGAAACAATAAATAGAGAACCAAACAATAACCATTGAAACACGTTCACTAATTGCCCAAAGAGCAATATCATTCTATTAGAGAACAGGGAGCCATCAGGTCAATGTGTCAAAGGTGAGTTAGGTACTGCTTATACAATGCCATGATTACAAATATTTTGAAAATCAAAAGGTCGATCGAGGTACTAGTTTATTTCAACTTCTAGTTGAAATAATATACCTATAATCTAACGACACATATCAAAATCGGTCAAGCTGTTTAGGCTGTAGGAGGTAATATAAATAAACATACATACATACCCACATGCATACATATACATATAAACAAACATACATAGGCTCGAAAAAACAATACTAATTAGAAAAATAACTGGTTTTGATGATATGCTAATAACACTCTCGATGAAATATTCTTTCAAACAAAAAAAACTAGATTAAAATCAGTCCATCCATTTGAGAGCTACAATTCCACAGACAAACACACAAATACACACGTGAAACTTATAACACCCCGCTTTTTGTGTCGAGGGTTAAAAACAGAATGACTACGAAAATAATTTATCTCCTCTCCTAGACGTTCAAAAGCAGAGTCGTAATTTGCAGCCCTTTCCGTACTCCATGTTCGACCTTCCAAAACTCCTTAGTCAGCTTGACCTTTACCTCTCCGCCTATTGGCGGAGTTTGCCATAGATTTATACGATTAATTAACATCTGTTATCGACGTTTTTTCTTCGGCTGCTCCCTTAATGGACCCTTGTTACGCGGTGGCTCAGCCGTTAAATTGAATTTACTTGCCCGTTTCCCGGTTAGTCGGCGTATAACAGCTTCGGCTTAGGTTTTCGTGTTAGTTACCACGCGTCGCTTGAGTTCTTAAGGACGAGGAAAGCTTGAAAATAGGTGAAATCAATTTTCCTGTTACTCTTTTATCCTTAACTAATCTTTAGTGAGATAATGATCGAGGATAAAAGTAGATTCGTCGTCGTACAAAAGTAGAAAAAAATCGTCCTGTAGTATATTTCTCACATATATACATAATATGTTGCATGTTATGTCGATCATATTATACTTTTGCAGAATATCAATAATAATAATATTTACACGCAGAAAGATAATAAAAATATTCTGGAGTTAAGCGTTAAGCGACGGTGAGGCAGAGTTGGAAGTCCGTAGATCTAGAAGATAAAATTGTTGATCTCATGAAACAATGAAAGCGGTAAATAATTCCACTCCTGCGCAGAACGCATCAAGAACGCTGACAGAAATTGTTAAATGCGGATTGTTGCGAATTTTGCTAGGTTAACTTGTCTTGTTATTTTAACTTGTCTTATTATATTCACTTATCTTGTTATATTAACTTTTGTTCCTTGACTTTTCTAACTTTACTTTACTTTATTTATTATATTATCAATACTTAGGTTGAAATATTCCATCTGGCTTAATTACATTGCTGACGTTATCGTATTTAAAGAGATAGCCTTAATTAATGTCAACAAAAAATTGGGATGTATTATAAAACGCAAAATTAATTAATTTAATTTGTCGTTTGTCATTTTATACTGACCACGCAGTACATAAATATCAACGCAGTATGGATCATGAAATAATTAATTTTGAAATAGGTATTTTACATTTTTATAATCGCACAAGTGAATAAATAAATGATATTTATAACGCGTTTATTTTTTTAATTTCTGTATACTTTCAAACATTCGATGAATTTTTAGTTCGAATATTTTTTATAGATGAAGCAGCTAGGTGTCGTTTTTAGGGTTCCGTACCCAAAGGGTAAAAACGGGACCCTATTACTGAGACTCCGCTGTCGGTCCGTCCGTCCGTCTGTCACCAAGCTGTATCTCATGAACCGTGATAGTTAGACAGTTGAAATTTTCACAGATAATGTATTTCTGTTGCCGCTATAACAACAAATACTAAAAAACAGAATAAAATTAATATTTAAAGGGGCTCCCATACAACAAACGTGATTTTTTTGCTCGTTTTTGCTCGATATTGATAACGGCAAAGTAGACTCTTGAAATATTCACTGAATATTGAGTTATATTATTCACTTTAAGAATTAATAATTAAATTAAAATAAAATTGATATTTATGGGGCTTCCATACAACAAACGTGTTTTTTGCCGTTTTTATAGCTAATGGTACGGAACCCTTCGTGCGCGAGTCCGGCTCGCACTTGGCCGGTTTTATTTACTATTCAGTTTTGGTTTCAAAGTTCAATTTTGAGGTTAACATTGATACTCATAATTTATACGAGTATAATCATTAATGTCGCTAATATATATTACGCTGTTGGAATTTTATCACTTTCTTTTAATTATTTTAACAAATAATAGCAAATTAATCATCAATTGTTTCATTCGTTGTAAAAAATCTGTTTTCTATTTTAGTTTTCTTGTAGTATTTATGCTATTCTCAGTAAACAGTAGTCTTAACTAATATAACCATCGCAGGTACTATATTTGTAAAATATAAGTAAGTAGGTACAGGCTAAGAGCTAGCCGCTCTACTGAACCTCTCTGTAATGTGCTTATTGAATCGGGATAGGTACATATTTCTGGCACATTAATTACACTCGGCTGGGTGTACGTTCGGGGACGCATTAGCTTAATTCCACGCCAGCATACAGTTTCGATTTTATTAATTTTTGCACTTACATCGAACTTTGTAAAAATACTAGAAGTGGCTTAATTATTTTTACTAGCCTCACAAGTCACTTAGTACCACGCCTAGCTGTCTCCTAAGCTGTAGGTTGTAGGTGGAACCTATGTTTGTGTTGTAAGTATGTGTACAAAAAAGTATTATATGTATAACATTTAAAATTTAATCTGGTTCCCGTAGTTCAAATTTTGCTTAGCCAATAAGTGTGCTCCACCTCACATGAGATCTAGTTATAAGCTAGATCTGCTAATCATTATAAGCTTTATCATCATCCAACACCCTGAAAATTATAGTCGTATCCAATAATTAATCAATAATTAAAATATATATATTTTCATACTCTGAAAGATAACCAAAATAAGTGTAGTAACATATTTGTAATGACTAGACCACGAATAAAAATTATGTCCGTCCGTCCGTCCGTCCGTCCGTCTGTCATGGCTGTATCTCATGAACCGCGATAGTTAGACAGTTGACATTTTCACAGATGATGTATTTCTGTTACCGCTATAACAACATTGATACAAAAAAAAAACAGAATAAAATAAATATTTAAGGGGGCTCCCATACAACAAACGTTATTTTTTTGCTCGCTTTTGCTCGATATTAAAAACGCTATTGCGTTTTTAACTTTCACTAACGTTCACTTTAAAAATAAATAATTAAATTAAAATAAAATTAATATTTAGGGGAGGATCCCATACAACACACCTGATTTTTTTGCCGTTTTTATAGATAAAATGGTACGGAACCCTTCGTGCGCGAGTCCGACTCGCACTTGGCCGGTTTTGTTCTTTATTTATCTTCTTAAACATTCATATATCCTACTATAAATTATACTAAAACTATCAATTATCAACTAATTATCATTTAGGATTGCTGACCTATTATAGACAATGATGTAGCAGCATATTATTAAAGATAGCTAGCATATTACTGACAATACGACAACATACGATTAGATACTACCTTATAGTTGAAATATAATTGACAACATTGCAGCCATGTATTACTATAAAAATATATTCCGTTATGAAGCACCTATGTATATTGCTATATTTTTTCTACCAACTTCTCCACAGAATCACACTGATATCATGACATAAAGTCGAACCCCCTTAAATAACGTTCACTTCCACATACTGCACGTCTTCGTTCCCCACGGAGCAGCCATATAGAGACACACATTAAGGATTCGCATCGGTGAAATACGACGCAGGCGTCAGTAGCAATCATGAGCGGGTGCTTTTTATTGCGGAACAGGACGGCGAATGTCACCTACCTGCAATGGGCTTGTCAATTCGGAATTGGGCTGCGAGTTTTGGATTTTCAACAAAATTGGTTTATGAGGTTAGTGTTCAAATTGGTAATCTATCAATAATCCGAAATACATACGTGATACTTGCAGAAACAAATTTTTAATGTACCTAATTTTCTTGAAGTGACAAAAGTCAATTATGTTATTTAAATGTTTAATTTGTATTTATAATTTTTTAATAGTTTAATGTACAGTATTTATTTAAAGATAAACAAAATGTTTTTGACGAGTCCATTCAGAAACAATCATATTATTTTACACCTATTCATAAAATTTTGTGAGTGTGACTTTTTGACAATAAATATCATTCATTCATTCATTCATTTGTTTGAATCTTACTTTCCCGAAACCATTTTACGAAACTCCTTGAGTCCAGATGTTTTACTTGACACGAATTTCTGATTCTATAAGTTTGTAGCCATATGTTTATTTGCCCGAATAGCTACTAGATAAGGTTCATTAGATTTATGTTTATTATATCCAGAAATCTCATTATTTACAAAGATTATTACTTATTTATTTATACAGATATCACAATTTTTTGTTTAGATTCATTAGGTTTATTTTTGTTATATATTTACTATTCGTATTACAAAGATTCGGTTAACACCCGGATTGTCAAACGAGCTTTCGTGATTTTAATAAAGTATGTATTAAAAAAAAACGTTTTCGGGGAAAATGATATTCAGTATTTCACGAATTTCCAGATCGACTTTGATAATTTTAACTTCCGACCCAAAAAAAAGGTTGTTATTCATTTGACGTGTGTATTTGCGTATCAGGATATCTGTATTTGTGTCTGTCTTAGCATTGTAGCTCTCAAACGAATGGACCTCTGCTAGAGGAATTATCAGAATAAGTTATTTAGTATGTTGTTTTTGGTGTTTTTAATGTTATCTTGCTTTAAGTATATGTAAGTACCTAGGCGACCGAGCTCCACTCGGTTTTTTTATAACTGAAAATACTAGCAAACCCGGCTCCCTAAAAATTAAACCTAGCAAGATCGATTTGTCTTCCCCTAATCTACCTACAAACCAAATTTCATTAAAATCGTTGGAGCCGTTTCCGAGATTCAGATTATATACATACATACGTTTATTTAAAGTTATTAGATCAATCAAACCCTTCATTTGTTATTTTATAATTCAAATGTTATATTTTATAAATAACTTACAAGACAGTTTTATTTGTAGGTTTATATACCTACCTACCTTCCTATAATTAAACCTGTTTATGAGCATATATCTCCATCTGCCTTCAAGCTACAGAACTAAGAACAGATTTAATGTTACGCAAGTTTATAACAGACTTTAAAAAAGTAGCTTATAAATTCGTAGCCTTTTTTTTTCACTTACAAAGACATTTCTCATACTGATTAAAGTATAAATTCAAATAATGTAAAAATTTACTCATATTCTACTATGAAAACTAATGTGGTTTTCACACATTTTAACAAATAAACAACACACACACATAAAAACTACGGGTCACTCACGTCTGCTTTGAGTTGAAATATTCGACTATAGTTTCAACCGCATTCGGCGGTCTTTTTCAAACGAGCAGCGCAAACATCACTCTCGGTCCGTGACGCGCCTCACACAGTGCGAGGCGCGTCAAGGACCGAGAGTGACGTTTTACTCATAAAAAAATACTCATATTGTCTACTAAATTTCTACAACTTCGGACACTATTTTCGACAGCACTTACTAAACTACAAAAAACGGTTCGGTTTTCTAAACTACAAAAAACGGTTCGGTTTTTAGATACAATGGACACATAAATCTAGACTTATGTCACCGACTACGCGTTGGAAAAACCAATCAAGCTAACAACAACATAAATAAACCACTCTGCATACCTTGTTGAAAGCTTCCATGCTGGACTGGAAGAAAAAGAAAAATATAGAATGTACTAGCTACTTCTCTTCCCGGGCATATTGACTTGAGGGAAATTGGCGTTTATGTAGGCGATAGGCTGACCCCATTACCCTGCAATAGCCAATATTACATGTTACCCTCTAATCCCTTCTCCCTTCCATCTAACCCTTTAAACGGTCAAATGAGGCGTCAAACGACCTCTTCGTTTTTGACGCTCTGCCTAACCTGTAAGGAAAGGTGTGATATATATGTATGTATGTATAAAAAAAAGCTTTGAATATTCTCGTGAGTAATATAGTTGGACTTTATTTAAAAAGAATACTTGTATTTAATACTTTAAGTAGAATACTTTAAAGGTGTTCAAAGGTAGGTAGTATTTACTATTTATATTAATGACTATACTTACGTGTTACTTTTTCCAGCGACATTTATAGTGAAAAGTTAGAATGGGATATTATAGTGTTATTAGTATTTAAGCAGTATTACCTCCGCAATTTACCTGCACCTTAGTTGCACACACTTAGTTTGTATAGAAATGTTCTCGAGTAGAAATCACGTACCGGCAAGCGCAGCGTAGGAAGACCAGCCACAAGGTGGACAGACGAACTCATTCAAGTAGCAAGAAGACGCTGGGTGCAAGCCAAATTGTGGTTGATGGCTGGCTACCTACACTACTTTATACTACATAAATCAAAACTAAATCCTAAATATTTATGTCTACGGTTTGATTTTGTCTAATTGCGTTATAAATCTGAATTAAAAAAAAAAAAAAGTTTAAAAAAAGCAAATCATGTATGCAAAGCTATTAATAGTTCTACCCATATAAAATATAATTATTGAAATCGGATAATATTTAGGGGTAGAAAACATTTCTCTCCGGTTGTACAAAAAACGTGTAATTTGGTGGCAACATTTCTCTTAATAAATTGTATTCCTTAACACATACTTTCTTTCTAAATACGTTTACTCAATAATAAAAAATCCACCGTATTATTAACACAAAGTTTTTTTTTTAATTTCTTATTTTTTCTTTCAATAACTTTTAAAATTATTGTAAATTTTAGTAGTCTCCAGTCGCCCCACATCAGGTACACACAGGTAAAACTACGCAGCTAGTATTTAAATAAATTTCTTTATTTGTCGTGACTATAATGACTAAGCGATAAAGGCAAAGCATAAAGCATGTTCATAATTGTTAGCTAAAACTATATGTTTTATGCAAAAACGGTAATGGCAGTCAGAGTGGCTGCTAATTAACGGGCGAAAGTAAAAAGTTTGTGGCCGCCTAAATTATAATACCGACAGAATGGAGGCTTTTAGCGTGAACTTTATACTTTAAATATTTTCCATAGTTTTTTGAAGTGAAAACTTATTTAGCGGCGTTATGCATTTTTGGGATGGGTAAAAAATGTTAAACTCGCGTCAGATCGTCAAATCGTCAGATCGCAAGACGGACAGTCAGAAACCTATTCTAACATTCTACAATTAAAGTTCATTATTGTATATACAAGTTTTTCCTTCTAGCATAACGACATTTCGTTGCGCCGAATGCTTATTTTCGACGCATGCACGTAGGACTCATTAGCTCAATAGGTTAGAGCACCGATATAAATTTCAATTTGTCAATCGGAGGGCGAATGTTCAAATCCTTCACGAGTCAGTCTTTTTGCTATTTTATTTCTTAATTTTCACTTCTGCCAGCACTCCCGGAGTGCAACCCGTTGTTTTTTAGGGTTCCGTACCTCAATAGGAAAAACGGAACCCTTATAGGATCACTTTGTTGTCCGCCTGTCCGTCTGTCCGTCCGTCTGTCCGTCTGTCCGTCTGTCCGTCCGTCCGTCCGGGTGTCAAAACCTTTATCTCGGGAACGCGTGAAGGTATCGAGTTGAAATTAAAATCGTATACGCAGATCCATAGTATCTTGCTGTAGAATGAAAAATAAAATTTCTCAGTTTTCGTAAAAAAAAGTTACAGCCGAATATGTCGTAAAAAACGCACATTTCGACACTCACAGAGGAATCAAAACTTATGGGGTACTTCCCGTTGACCTAGAACTCTGAAATTTGGCAAGAAGCATTGTGTTAGAGTACACATATAGGAAAAAATCCGAAAACTGTTTTTTTTTTATTTAATCACAAAAATATAGTGTCTCTGTGCAAGGAATGAAGGCTGCCTCAAACGTTCGCTCGCTCGGATCCGAGTGGGAGGCACCGCTACTATAGCTCCTACTCGGATCCGAGTGGTGAGCAAAGAATGTGTTAAATATTTTAACGATGTATATTTTTCGGTTTATGAAGGAAAATATAAAAAAAATATATGATTTTCATCCAGGGTCTTCCTGCCACTTGTATGATATCCTCTGTCCACCTTGTGGCTGGTCTTCCTACGCTACGCTTGCCGGTTCGTGGTCTCCATTCGAGAGCTTTTCAGCCCCATCGGCCGCCAGTTCTATTCACGCGGTATTCACTACTATTTTACTCTAGTATTCTACCCAATAAATGGCAAATTGTCGTACAAACATTGTTTGACCGTACCGCGAGTGGTCAAGCATTTATTCAAATTAATACGCCTCGATGAAGCATAATAAAGTCATTCCAGCCTTATACCTAGTCATTACCTACATAGTAATTTAACTTAAACAAGTATTGTAGCTACTTAGCATAATGCGGTTTGTTAACCCTTTTATATACCACACACTGAAAAATCCGACTTTGATTTAGCTCTGGAATTTTCTATAAAGGAATTAATAGAAGATAAATTAATAGACATACATAGCGTAACTATAAAGGTTTTTTTTTATAGAAGATAGATCTACGATTGACCACCAACTCGCCTGATGTTAAGCGACGGTGTGGCCGAGGATGGAGCTCGTCGATCTAGAAGATATCTATTCACTCTAGCCTTGAAAATTCCAAGATTGTAGGTTACAGGAAACAGAGATGGCGGCAAAGAATTCCATTCTTGTGCACTACGCAACAAGAATGTGGATCGATATCGCTGAGTACGGATTTTCGGCATTTCAACGAGAAATGGGTGGTAGTTCGCCGACTTTCTACTAGTCCTGTAGTGAAATGGGGATGGTGGAATTAGGTCGTGAAGCTCTTGCGCACACTCCCCGAATATTGACTACGGAACTCTAACACTAATGTATGTTTTCCATAGACTTCTGTGTGTACCTAGCGTGTCAAATCTAGCGTGTCAAATACGATAAAAAATCGCAGTTGACGACCAAGATTTATTTAATTTCAGGTGATATATACTTCCGATTCTATATTTTGTTAACTAGTTACTAGCGTACAAGCGCGCGGAAGCATTGGGTTGATATTTTGCGCGGATGGAACATTCCATCACAAAATCGTTTATTTATAATATGACATCACAGTCGGTACCAAAAATGTGGCACGCAAGGTATTCATATAAATGAAGTCGCATACTTCATCTACTATGTCTGTGATGTTTTCAAAGTAAAAACTTAACATTACCTACAAAAACAACTTAGAAACATATCCCTCTAAGCCTGCGCCAAATAAGTAAGTCCTCTAGAGCTCGTTTCACAGACGTAACCTAGCTTTGCAGAGACGTGTGCATCTGTGTGCTGCCATTAGCACAAAGAAACTGCGATTCTGTTTACAGTTGTTTGCATTTATGCACAAAGTAAGGTTAAGAAGGTTTTTCAAATTTTTCTTAGATGTTTATTTGAGGTTTAATAAAATAATAAGTACAGTAGAACTTGTGTATAATTACACCTTGAAGCGAAGTTAGGAGCCTAGACGAGTTATTGACTTCTAATTCTTTGGTTTTCAAATATAGACACACGCATTAATCTCTTTTTGAGATTATATTAATTTTATGTATATTGTTTATTATTTTTACCTTCAAACAATGAAATAAAACATGAAAAAATTGTTGGGTCTCAGATTTTTTAAATATTATCAAAGACATTTAAAGAATGCCAACTCGCATTTGATCAATACTGTGAACTACCTTACTTTTGAGTGGGATCATTTATACAAACAGGAGCAATGCAGTTTTTTTTTATACAAGATAGATCCACGATTGACCACCAACTCGCCTGATGTTAAGCGACGGTGTGGCCGAGGATGGAGCTCGTCGATCTAGAAGATATCAATAGTATAAATACTATATTATTTATTTAGAAGAAGGTTTCGCTATAAAAGTTTATGCGTTACATACATAAAGTTACGCCTATTTTCCTTTATAAATAGAGTAAGATAGAGCAATAGGCCTTTTGACGCCACATTTGACCGTGGGTGGAAATCGAAGCCTCTCCCTTCGTTCTCCAGTTCATATGACACTGGACACTAATAGCACAATTTTTGTTTTAATAGTTCTATCATAGTACTAGAAGGATAAAAACAGTTTTAACAGTTCTATGTGGCAACAGTTCTATGGAACTAACGAAAATTACCATGTATTATTAGTTCTATAGTACAAATGAGAGAGATTTCGTTTTAATAGTTCTACCATAGAACAAAAAGGATAAAAAAAATCAACAGTTCTATGACGTCACAGTTCTATAGAACTAATGGGAGTTACCGATGATTTTCATAGCCATTGGTTACTCTGGGCTTCAATAGATTGTCTGAGCTGCAATGGTCATGAAGACAATTGCCAGGTTTTTACAAGTTAGCCGATCAGGCAGCTGGTCAGGTATCGCACGGTTGTTTTGAATGAGAATGTATGTGGTATTGTCGCGATTTACACTGTTCGTTTGATATAAAACAACCGAAGTGTTTTATTTTATAACATATATATACAAGAATTGCTCGTTTAAAGGTATTAGATTAGATATTTGATTGGCTTCATTATTCATGATACTGTATTGGAGTGTGGGGGGGAGTTGCCACGAGTTACATAATTGCACTGGAGAGGGCACAACGAGCAGTGCTCAAAGTAATGTTAGGGAAACCTCGACGTTACCCCACTGAAGAACTTTATAAGGAGGTAAATATCCTTACGGTGAGACAGCTGTTTGTCATGAGAGCTGTAGGCAAAACCCATATAATAATTCCGCAGCAGAACAGAAGAAAAGCTCGTCGTGCAGCAGTCCCACTTCCGAAAGCTAGGACAGTATTCGCTTGCCGCCTTCCTCCATACATTCATGCTTTCACATACAATTCAGTGTGTAGGCTCTGTGACATAAAATAAATCTCACACCGGAAAGCCAGAGCTAAGGTTAAGCAATGGTTGCAGTCCCTCCGATACAAAGAAATAGAGAACCTGGTGAAAGTATACGACATTCATATTTAATAATTAGCTACAACACCCTCACTCACTACAAACACATTCCCTACACACACACACACACATATCACACACACACATACACATAGACACACACACACACACACACATAGACACACACACCACAACAATATGCAAACATTCATACACAACTGGGAGGTTAATCTAGTCAGGTTTATTGGTTGTTATATTGTCCACTAAACAATTCTACAAAGAAATTATAACTGTATAAACTAATATTGACTGGACAGCTAAGATATAGCAGTATATTTTTTTATCTTTTATCTTTTGAATGTAATATAAAACTATCTAATTCTATTTTACTTTAATTATTATTATTCTAATGTTTTACAACTTAATTAACTTAATTATATTTTACTTATTATTAGCGCGTGTCAACTTGTGACATAACATGTAGATACATCTGCCTCGGGCTGCCAAGATACCGGCTTTGCCGAGTTTGGGGCCCACTGTGAAACCATTGTATTATTTTAAATCTGACTGGAAATAAATCTTTATTTTACTTTACTTCAGTTTGCCCCTCAACTTGTGTTCAATCTAAGAAGAAGCAAGCGCATTTAAAAATATAATGAATATTACCTATATAATAAATTATTAAAATTTTGATAAGAATATTTCACAATTTAAAATTTAAATTTCCCTTTCCACATTATCTGCTAACGCCACACAAATTCTGAATTTACCTGTCATACCTTTGATGATAACCGACATTTTGTTCGTTCGGAAAACAGCCCCGACTACGGGCAGGTATCTCACGATAGTTTCCACCGAAACCCACCTAAAACAGGTTTATGCAAAACACAACCATCACAAAATATCTGTACCATTCATGGCGATCCCACAATTTAGAAATTTAAATGAAGGGACAGACCTCAATTTTAATATTTCACGTTCCTGTGTGTGCCAGTGAATTAATTATGGAAATTAGTTTGCGGTGCCATTGAATATTAGCGGTCATTATTCGGTTAGTGACGCATCTGAAAATTTTATATCCGATACGTGCTGTTACGTTTACGTAGTATATCATTTCTTCTCGTCATTGTGATCACATTTCCTTCCATCAGGAACTTTATTTACACTTTTTGACCATGAAACAAAAATATGATGGGTAGATCTAGTACTTAGAAAAGATAGACCATTCCGAAAACGTTTATCTTTTTACCGCAATAACACATAGTGTGACATAGATTCAGTTTCGTTTCTATATACCGACTTTGGCAACTTTCCAGCAATCCAGGTTCTGGGTTCGAATCCCACGGCACGCACCTCGTGGCTTTTCGGAGTTTTGTGCGTATTGTTGATTGCCGCCAACTTCAAAACGGTGAAGGAAAAACATCGTGAAGAAACGTTGTATGTTTGCGGATGATGTCGCAGCCCTTGTGACAGCACCGAGCTTTCCTGCACTGAGTACCAAACTCACGGAAGTTGCGTTGCAGTTGGAAAAGTGGTTCTCGGTGAATGGCTTTGCTCTGAATTTAGACAAAACATGCTGCATCCATTTTAATCTCGCGAACAGACCGCAACAAGCCTTGGCAGTAGCGGTACGGAACGTTGCCTTGCAGCAAGTTCCGTCTGTGAAGCTTCTTGGCTTTCACGTGGATCGCGCATTAAAATGGAATGCACACATAGACGCAGTATGCGCACGACTGAGCCAGGCCTGCTTCGCTCTCAGCCGAGTAGCAGTATCGGCTCCGAGAGATGCAGTACTCAGCTGCTACTTCGCCACAGTCCACTCTGTGCTCATGTACGGTACTGAGCTGTGGGGAAGTGCAGCGGACTCGGAGCGACCACTCATACTCCAAAAGCGTGCTGTCCGAACCATCGTAAGGGTCAAATGGGATGTTTCCGCAAAGCCATATTTTACCGAACTCGGTATATTAACGGTACCGTCCATATATATTTATCAGGTTTGCACCTTTGTAAGGCTGAACCTGGATAAGTTTGACCGACTAGGCGCAACCCATACGTATAATACTAGACAGAAAGATAAACTTAAAACACCTGCTCACTCTCTAGCGAAATCTGTTAAGTCTGTGTATATATGTGGTACAAGCATATATAACCATTTACCGGAAAGCATCAGAAACGCAGCTTCTTTCAATATATTTAAATATAAACTGAAAATATTCCTGCAAAGCAGGGCATATTATGACATTACAGAATATCTTGCAGATAAGTTTATAAGTACCTCTAGTGTACCTTAATATTATATTATTTTTCCATTCTAGAAATTAGTTCATTTGACTTGTAAATTGTTATATTTACCAATAAAGTATCTGTATCTGTATCTGTATCTGTATCTGAAACCTACATGTCTGAGAGTTCTCAATGATCTTGAAGATATGTGAAGTCTGCCAACCCACACTTGGCCAGCGTGGTAGACTATGGCCTTACCCTTCTCATAATGAGAAGATAGCCCACGCCCAGCAGTGGGACAGTTTGTACAAACAGGGCGTTTATAACACAAAACAGTTTCCTTGCCTTTTTATGTCACAGATTTTATAGTTTCAACCTTGATTGGATTATTAATGCACTGGCGGTGTGCTTTTGCTTGGTCGTGGTTGGTTCATATAGTGGTTGCGCAGACCTTTTTCTAAAAATACGGGATAAATTTGTTAAAAATTATTCAATTTCGTTCGGCTTACTAAATGCTCTATGGTCACTAGGTTTAACAGAAACCGGTTCACAAATTAAACTGCGTGAACACAATGCATTATATTTTTTATAACGTTTTGTATACAGTGGAAATCTAACTTTTGACTTTGTATGTTGTATGTATGAAGTCGTTGGTCTTAAATTTGGCAAAACTTTATTAACGGTGGTCGTGCCATTGGGTCGCCGTCCAACAAAGTTAGTTTTATACTATATTTCGAAGAATATTTCACAAAATTATAGTAAAAATATAGCGTTATAAACTATCATATTTTACCATTTAAAATAAAAACTGTAACTATATAACACTTTTATGTCCGTCTTTTATGACATAGGGGTGTCATTTAAAAAGTACGAGTACCAGTTATCCAAAAATGTATGCAAAGCAGACGAAGCAACGAACACTCACCACGCTTTTTAATTTAACGTGGCCAAATAAAAACTTTTTTACTCCAGTTTTTGATAACATTTTGCTCAAGTAGTATTCAAATTGGCACTTACCTTGGTATTGTTTAAAAGTAAGCGCTGCCTACGTTTGGACAAATAAAAATGTCAAGATGAAACTAGATTAGAGATAACAAAATATTTTTACAAGGAAATTAATTCTGATATTTTTTCTTTATAGGTAGTAAAAGATCTTAACTTTATTTACTGAAAAGTGAGTGTCAATATGCCTTATTTTTGTTTAATAAACTTTTAATTCACTATGCTTATTATTGCAATTAATAGTTAATTTTATTTTATTTAATGTTGTAATAATTTATTTCTGCTGAAAAAAATATGCAAAAATCGACTTCAAAATACACAATTCGCTTAGTTGGATGTTTTTTTTGAGTTATTTTGTAATAAAAACCAAATTACTAAAACGATTTTGATAAAATTTATATGGGACCACCTCTGAGGTATTAACTAAACAAATTATAATCATCGAAAACAATTAATAATTGGCGGAGTAATAGCTTAACAATTTTAATTTTAAAGGCTAGAGTGAATAAATATCTTCTAGATCGACGAGCTCCATCCTCAGCCACGCCGTCGCTTAACTACAGGCGAGTTGGTGGTCAATCGTAGATCTATCTTGCGTAAAAAACATTGTCGAATCAAGAACCTTTTTGGAAGTCGGATCAAAAAGAACATAGCGTGGTTGTACTTCATCCTAGACGATTTTACGCAAAAAATAAGTTCTGTGATACATATGACGACTTCTGAGCTAAGGCGGCGAGTATTAGCCATTTAAAAATAGCCCATATTTTAATACCGCAGCGTAGGCATGATCAAAAAGATTCAACTAACTGCAAACTAAAATAATTACATCCGTGCAGTCCCAAATAGTACTAGATAGTATAAAATTAGATTAAACTAAGTTGCTTCCGACTATTTATAAAGTTTGCTACTCTGTTGGTCTGTAAGCGACAGACGCCCGGTTGCCTCAGGCTAGATCCCGAACTGATTTCCAAGTGCTCCTGAATTTAGGTCTAGACTGAACAAAGTTTCCGGACTAGGAATTAATTCCAATGGATTCTGTAGACACGTCCAAAGCTAGAGTTTGGAGCACTATTGATTTGTAATTTTATTTGCTATCGTTGTTAGATTTGCGCTTAACTGCCAACTTGCCGTCAACTATTTACAAGAAATTAATACTATACAATACAAATTATGTATGGACCCGCGCCCAGCAGTGGGAGAGATTATACAAACAGGGCTGATTAAAAAAATACAAGCCATATGCTACGCTACTTTTTGGATCGTCTTATGAATTATTATAAACGTATTTTTGTTTCGTAATTGTAAAATGCGATTTTTTTGTAGTCTATAAACATGTTGATGGAGTTGAGCGTTTTTTTTAATTGATGTAAAAAAACGCAGATTTATAAAAATCGTCGAAAAAGTTAAAGAGATTAGAAGAAACTTCATCATCATCATCATCTTCATCTCAGCCATAAGAAGTCCACTGCTGGACATAGGCCTCCTCATGGATTTCCAAAAAGACCGATTGGAAGCGGCTTGCATCCAGCGTCTTCCCGCCACTTGTATGAGGTCATCTGTCTATCTCGTGGCTGGTCTTCCTATGCTCCACTTGCCGGTACGTGGTCTCCACTCGAGAACCTTTCGGCCCCATCGGCCATCAGTTCTACGTGCTATGTGCCCTGCCCTATGTGTGCCCTGCGCTGTGATATGTCGGTGACTTTTGTACATCTACGAATATCGTCGTTTCTGATACGATCTCGCAGAGAGACCCCGAGCATAGCCCTCTCCAAAGCTCGTTGCGTGGCTTTGTGCTTCCTTATAAGCTCCATAGTAAGTGACCACCTGTGAAGTGAATATTTGGAATATTCCTCACAAAACAATAAACATAAACATAGACATAGTAGTCAGCGTGGCAGACTATGGCCTAACCCTTCTCACAATGAGAAGATGGCCCGTTCTCAGCAGTGGGACAGTTTGTACAAACAGGGCTGATAAAAAATAGACATAGTAAAAATGGTAAGTGACAGTGTGTTCACACTCACTCCCAGTTAAAAAAAATGGCAACAAGAAAACTAGGTAACCAGGAAGCTAAAAGTGAAGAGCCCGCTAAAAGCTATCCGAGACATGAACACACCACAGCATTAGCGAGTAATGCAGCACATACATCTGATCCGGCGCGGTGACCAACTAACAACTCATACTGTATGGCACACACTGGGTAATGGCCACGTTTGTCTACTGCCGGAGAACCCTTGTTCTATGTTATATTCTGGACGCTGAGAGTTGCAGACGAGACGACTTTTTCACATGCACTGACGACAAAATGTGCAAAGGAGATCAAGCCACGTCGGGACTTGCGACTTATATGGCACCTTGTAAATCACCACTTAATCATATGCCTGACGTGCTATTATTATATCTGATGCAAGCTTTGCTTGTCTGAACGACTCGCAACAAGCGTTACATCAGTGCCTTCAATTACGTTACTGATCCAGCTGCTTAATTTTTGGGCCACAGAAGGAAGAAAAGGAAGAAGAAATTGAAATGTAAAGTCAAACTCGAAAAGTTGACGAAACAAGTATGTATATTAAAAGAAAAATAAAACGCCCGACTGCAGAAAAGCAGTTTTTGCAGTCGATAGCTTACGATTTCGTTACGCTTGATACGCTGTTGAGTGTACGTTTTTGTGAGACGGATTTATATCTATTATTTTACGTATACTTTATGCGTAAAATAATGCCTATAACAATCTGGAAGTAAAGACGAATCTAACGACACCTTGCACATCAATATCGGTCAAACAGTTTAGGCTGTAGGCAATCATACAGAAACATACATACATATATACATATTTTATAAATAAATTCCTTTTATAAATGCATTTAGGGAAAAAAAGAAATGATTGTCAATTAATAGGGGATCTATTACCCAACAGTATGAATGAGAGATTGCAACGTCGTTTAACATCAGGTCACTTGTCGGTTAAGCCCAAGATTATCATGTATAAAAAAGACAATGATATTAACACACGCCCAAGCAAGTATAAGTTTAGAAAACTCAAAAAATAACTCAGAACACTATCGATAAATACGTCTTTCAAACAAAAAAAAAACTAGACGCAAATCGGTCCGTCCGATCATCGAACATAAGTTACTCTACACATCGAACTACGATACTACAGAAAAACACACAGATACACACATCAAACTTGTAACTTTTTGTTTCGTTGAAAAGGCGACTGACAAAGTGTCCAGCACGAAATCGCCCGTCTACCTCGCCCTTGCAGCTGCACTTTGTCACGGGCGCTGGTGGCGTCAACGCATTTTTTATCGCGTTCTAGTTTCCGTTGAAACGCGTCCACAGCTTTGCTTTTAGCTGGATTGCGTTATTGCTTTCTGGTGGACTCCCCGCTGTTAGTAATTTGAAAATGTTTCGTGGCGTTTGCTCTGGGCTCTATGATGTCAGTAAGGTTTTTGGAAAAATATTGGAATATCGTCGTCGCAATTTAAAATCTCCTATGATGTTATAATGCTAGGGCCACACTAACGGGAAATGCCGTTAATTATCGTTGCCGTTGAAGTGTAACCACTCACTTTATCGCGTTAATAATTAACGCAATATTTATCGCGATGATAGGCATTGACGTTTCCCTTGACGTTAACCTTAGTGTGGCCCCAGCACGATAAAATGAAATGCGCAATATGCGTGAAACAATAGATATGTGAAACAAGATAATATTGCACTTATTTCATAAACTGTAATTTCTCATAAAATTTCATCGTTACGTGCACTCATGAGAAACACTTTCCAGAATGAGTTCTACGCATACTTTTCGCTGCACTAAAAGCACTTCTGGCAATAACGCTGAACTCTACCACAATATCCCAACATTATGCTTAAAACTTTTAACGTTCTCGATAACTGCATCATATCCGAAGCTACCGCCCCGTTTAAAAGAAACTTGCATTCAACTACCAAAACTTGTTCGATCTCTAAGCCAAATTCAATCAAAAATGAATCTTCTTTCGTAGAAATTGAAGTTCAAAATCGTTCGTGCAAATTAAAGTCGTACAATTTTTGATGTTATGCAAAACAGACGTATGAGTTATAGCCCTTTGGGGGTATTTGTTTTGTATATAAATTAAAGCATATTAGCGTGGGTGGGACATAGAAAAGCCTTTTATTGGGCTGTTACGTAAATTAACAGAATGTGACGACCCTTTGTTGCCGTATCATGTGGCGTATGTCCATTACGACTGTACGGGTGAGAGAGCTCGTTATTGTGTAGCCAATTTTTTGTGCAAATTTTTACAGTACATTTAAAGTGAATCGTTGAAATTGATTTATTTTCTGTATTTTAATTTATAAAATTTCATAGTTTATTTTTGTAGTTACACCATTTTGGAAAATATGTCGCGCATCGTCATTGTATTAGATATATATTTATTACTTGATATTATAAAAGTGAAAGTAACTCAGCCTTTCTGTTCCACCGTTTGTCTATAGCCAAATCTGTTGAATAGGTCAAGTCGTTCGCAAATAATATGTCTATTATGGAACAATGTTTAATTATAAACATGTTTACTATATATCAGTTTAGCAGTTTTTCTACTTAAACGACCAAAGCAATCGGTAAAAAAATTACAAAGGTCACGGACCCGGTGTCTGTGGAGCTATAAATTAAATACAAAAAGCAATAGGCAATAGATCAATCATGGTCGATATTCCAAAAAATCTAACTAGCTTCTCTTTTATTGTGCGTACGTATAAGTAAATTCAAAACAAAAGCAAACAAAATAAATTCGAAACAAAGGTTATGTTTAAAAACAAATACTTTTAGGTACTATTCAATACATAAATAAATAAATCTTTATTGCATAAGAAATAAGCTGAAAACTTGACTAGGCTAAAATATAACAACAAAAGCCTAATCAAGATTTCCATAAATTATTTGAGCAAAGAAACTTTCCCCAAATCATGAAAAGTTCGCACCTACAAAACAGTTTCAAACAAACTGAATGAATTAATAAAGGTCTCCGGTTACTCTCGGAACCTTAAAAAACATAATTAAAAAAAGAATTCGACCCGGCCTGAGATCAAATTAACACGACTTTGCCGTAACTTTTCGTAATTATAACGTAAAAAAAAACTTTTCGCCAAAAGCTGTTTCCGAAAGAGATGGGCCATTCCGAGAAAAACTGTAGCGAGCAAAGGGCAGGTAGCGACCGTTTCTTTACGCTTTTTTTATTTTTCAATCGTTGTTTTTTTTTCTTTTTGTAGAACACTCATTAAAACTTTTGTGACGTGTTTGAGTTTAATTCTAAGGGTGTCTTGTTAGCACTGAAGACAATAAGGCAAAGTTAGAGATTTCGTGCAGATACGGAACATACGAGTTTCGGAACTTTTGAAGAGGTGGGCTCGTTTGAAGGTTAATCGCTTTTTGTTAATGTTTGTGATTGTATTTCAAGTTTGACTTTAATGAAAAAAAAAAACATTTTAAGTAACACTTTAGGCGATAAAATTAAATATATATTAAACAGCTTCAAGGGCAGCAAATAAATAAGGTTTTATTTTAGAAAAAATAAACTTTTGCTCCGGTTTAAAAAATACAAAGGCTTATAATAGGCCGAAAAAATAACTAATAGAAAAAAACTACTGGTAGCCAAATGCACGCCTGCAATAAATGATTTCTAGATAACTGTTAGATAACATAAACCTACCCTCAAAACTAAAGCGGTACAGGATAAAAGTTCACGATGAAGGGGCCGGATTTTTTCGGTTAATTCCGGTGAATGTTTTCAAGCAGTTTATTACGTCATGAAGTTTCGAACAGCTGTCTGGGAACTTTCTCTGGTATTTGTCTACCTTTTTAGTGTTTTTTTTTTATCAGGGCTGTTTGTACAAACTGTCCCACTGCTGGGAACGGGCCATCTTCTCATTGTGAGAAGGTTAGTGTGTTTACCTTTTTTTAATACTCGTATACATTTTACCTACCTAAATATGATTTATAGCAGGACATTTGTTAAACCTTTTACTATTAATATAATCGATAAGCCAATGTGAGTATTATAAAATCGTATGTGGTAGATAAGATTTTATAATACCCACATCTTGGCTAGATAGACGCGTTATATACCTAGGATGTCACCTGAGACTAATGAAATTAGGAAATATCCGAACTTTAATAGAAGATGGTTGGTGGAACCTGCATGGGACCCGGTTATCAAATTGATACAATCTCAGCCCCTCAGGCTCAACACAGATCTGCGATACTTTTGATATACCGTGAGCGACTTCTGTGTGGATATGTAACGTTTTGCTTATAATAACTAGTAGTTCTACGAACAGTAGTTTGGGCAATTGATGCAGAGACGCTTCGCTCGCTCGATCATCAAATAATTTTACAAATGGAGAAAACGTAAAATCAAGAAAATTATTCAGCGCTAAAATGCATCAAGCACATCCACGCGCCCTCACTGTTACACGCAATCTCAAGTTGGTTGTCATATCTCGACAACCTTGACCAATTCTGTTTATTTTTAAGTCAAGTTGTAATATTTGTTTATTTAATCTACCTACCAAATATCATTGAAATCGATTGGTAATTAGCGCCGCAATAAACTTCCCCCCTTTTTATGGGAAACACCCCTCCTATCAAAAATCGCTGACGACAAAAAAATAATCCATAGAATCTATACGCCAAGTTTCATCAAAATTGGTGGTTCATAATTACGCCTTGTACGCGAGTACGAACATACAAACAAATCATAAACTCACAAACAAACTGACAGACGAAAGAAAATTTGGCCAATTGTTGCAGAGACACTTCGCTATCTTCGCTCGCTCGGTCAATAAACAAAAACATACATACATACCCACATATATACATACCAACATACATACATACATTCGAAAAACATAACACTCCTTCTTACACAGTCGGAAAAAAGAATACAACTGTCATTCTAGTCTCACCTGTGACCACAGACGCTGCAAAGTGTTCAAACGTCAGGTCATAAATTATGTAAAATATACGTTCTTATATAAATAACCCGTTAAAAATTGTGAATTTCAATCAATAACAACCATCAAAACCTTAGAAAATATTAGTACTTTAGAAGTTTCTTCAACACACTACCCCGCGTTGCACCATATTTCGTGGTAAAAAGCAAATAATGCAGCGCTTAATTCAATTTTATACAAGTTTAACAGACTTGCCGCTAGTTAACGAGGTTATAGTTTTAAATAAATTATGATAAATCACCTGGAAGTTAAAATGGAAGCTACTTATTTAATTATTGTTGAAGCCGCAGGGGAGCACTTGCACACGAAAGTTAATTTAACTACGTAAATCAAGTTAATTTAATTTTGAGTTTATTAAGTTTTCCACCACTAGTATGAAAATTCGCTACATTCGAGAGGGCTTCAAGAGACTGTAGATAAGGAGTAAGACTTGCGAATAAGGTTATATGGGAGTAAAACTGTTTTCTTTGTTAGAAGGCTTCATAATTACACTATGAACGCGCAATAAAATTCTTCATTTGCATATTTTTAGGGTTCCGTACCTCAAAAGGAAAAAAACGGAACCCTTATAGGATCACTTTGTTGTCCGTCTGTCTGTCTGTCTGTCCGTCTGTCCGGGTGTCAAGACCTTTATCTCGGGAACGCGTAGGGTATCGTGTTAAAATTAAACCATATACGCAGATCTTTAGTATCTTGCTGCAGAAAGAAAAATAAATATCTCAGTTTTCGTAAAAAAAGTTACAGCCCAATATGTCGTAAAAAATGGACATTTCGACACTCACACGGGAATCAAAACTTATGAGGTACTTCCCGTTGACCTAGAACTATGAAATTTGGCAAGAAGCATTGTGTACACATATAGGCAAAAATACGAAAACTGGACATTTTTAATTTAATCACAAAAATAGGGTCTTTATGCAAGGAATGAGGGTCCAAATTTTAAAGTGAATTAACTGTATCATGTGGGGTATCATATGAAAGAGCTTAATTAGCCTATGTTAAAACAGGATTTTAAATATTTTCACGATATATATTTTTCGGTTTATGAAGGAAAATATAAAAAAATATATGATTTCCCCCTTTTGTCTACTAGTTTGTACGAAACCCTTGGTGGGCGAGTCTGACTCGCACTTGTTCGTTTTTTTTTTAAAGAAATGCGATTTAATTCTCAGAGAAAGAAATAGTTTGACTGTGAAATCTAAGTAGTTATAATTAAATTAATTTTCTGATAATATGTAAAGATCAAATAAACAATATAATACTTTCAAACTTTTTGTCCTAAAGGTTACAGAAAGTAAATTAGAGACGGACAACTATGCATTGTAAGCGCTTGTTCCACACTATTCAATCAATCTTATTCGATTCTATAAAAAAAAATCTCCTTGAAAAATCGACTAAGCCAGCTGCAGTCATCTCAAATTTTAACAGAGATTGGATAAGATGACATCATCAAAAACCACCCCGGAGTCTCACTTACTGAGTCTCATTTTCTAACCACCTCACGAAGAAAGTAAAACTTGGAGATAACTTGAAGAGTGCAAAGAGGGGTATCCATTTATTCCAAAGTTTCCGTCAATCGGGTGTGGAAAGTGAAAAGTTTCGTGATAAAGTGAACGTGAGGTACGAATAATGGAGTGATGAAAGTGTAGACATGCGAAAAACCTGTGCTGTGAATTTCCTTCGTGATTTCTTATATTTTCCGATACAAAAAGTATGAGTATGATATTTTAGTTTGTGCATAATAAAATGTGAGGGAGCGCTTCGTTCTGTTACTTGTTTAAACGACTTCCAAAAAAAATTAGGTTATCAATTCGACCTGTATGTTTTTAATATTGTCAGAATTGCACAATTTTTGTATATGTTAGTCTATACCAGCTTTTAAACATGTGTGCCAAATTTCATAAGTGTATGTATGTTTGTATATTTGTATGTTTGTCCACGCATTAAGCAGAAACTATAAGTCGTATTTCAAAAAATCTTTTTTTATTAAAAAAAGATCGTAAAATGTAACTTCTTTAGAGCTAAGGTTATTTGTAAACATGCTTTGGTAATAAATATTTTTGTATTTATTTATTTTTTTGTTGTATTAAATAAAGCATCTTTCAACTTTGGAGTCACTGTAAATTTTATCAAAATCGGTTCAGTAGTCTTATCCAATTGGAGAATTTTTTTGTTTGTCATAGAAAAATTTATAACCTATTTCTTTTTAGAGACAGAAAAACCACCTCCGGATACGATTCCACTGTTTTATCCACTTCATAAGATCATAAATTATGAACTTTTTATGTTCGGTTAAGCAACAGGACTTCAAAAACTATCCTTTTTAATTCGACGAAATGGCTAACAAAGTTTAGCCCTTTCATTGGATATCGTTTTCAATGTTCATCAAAAGATCCGCCTAGCTATTTAATTGACGAGCAGATTCAATTGTTCAGCCGTAACATGTAAACGATTTGTTGCCTGTGAGACTGGTGAATGGAGTTGGCGATTAAGCTATTTACGCATAAAACCTACTAAATTTTAAGATAATATTTTTCAGTTGTATCAATTTATGAAAATGCAACTAAAAGTACTTATCCACTATCATCATCATCTCAGCCATAAGAAGTCCACTGCTGGACATAGGCCTCCCCCATGGATTTCCAAAATGACCGATTGGAAGCGGCTTGCATCCAGCGTCTTCCCGCCACTTGTATGAGGTCATCTGTCCATCTCGTGGCTGGTCTTCCTACGCTGCGCTTGCCGGTACGTGGTCTCCACTCGAGAACCTTTCGGCCCCATCGGCCATCAGTTCTACGTGCTATGTGCCCTGCCCACTGCTACTTCAACTTACTAATCCGCTGTGCTATATCGGTGACTTTTGTACGTCTACGTATCTCTTCATTTCTGATTCGATCTCGTAGAGAGACTCCGAGCATAGCTCTTTCCATAGCTCGTTGCGTGACCTTGAGCTTCTTTATAAGGCCCATAGTTAGGGACCACGTTTCAGTGCCGTATGTCATCACTGGTAACACACACTGGTTGTAAACTTTCGACTTGAGGGACTGGGGAATATTGGACGAGAAGACGCTTTTAAGTTTCCCGAACGCTGCCCAGCCGAGTTGGATACGACGATTGACCTCCCTCGTAAAGTTGGACCTGCCTAATCGGACCGTTTGTCCTAGGTAGACGTATTCGTCAACAACTTCAAGAGTGGAGTTCCCCACAGATATTGGGGTGGGCACTACATGGACGTTCGACATAACCTTCGTTTTGTCCATGTTCATTTTGAGGCCCACCCTTTGGGAAACTCTATTGAGGTCTTCGAGCATCGTACTGAGCTCTTCCATCGACTTTGCCATGACTACTATATCGTCGGCAAACCGAAGGTGAGTGATGTACTCGCCGTTAATATTGATGCCGAGCCCTTTCCATTCCAGAAGCTTATAGGCATCTTCCAAACCGGCGGTAAACAGTTTCGGAGAGACAACGTCTCCCTGCCTCACGCCTCTCTTCAATGGAATTGCCTCTGAATTCTGGTCTTGTACTCGGACTGACATGGTGGCGTTGTTGTACAAACACCTCAGCACTTCGACATACCGATAGTCAATACGGCATCGCTGGAGAGCCTCAAGCACCGCCCAGGTCTCGATCGAATCAAAGGCTTTCTCATAGTCCACAAACGCTAAGCAAAGGGGCAAGTTATACTCTTCGGTCTTCTGTATCACTTGCCGCAGCGTGTGGATGTGGTCTATGGTACTATAGCCTTTTCGGAAACCGGCTTGTTCGGGAGGCTGGAAGTCATCAAACCTGCGTTCAAGACGATTCGTGATGACCCTTGAAAATAGCTTATAGACATGGCTCAGAAGCGAGATGGGTCTGTAGTTCTTCAGCAAAGTGTTGTCTCCTTTTTTGAAGAACAGCGCCACCACGCTTCTGTTCCATGCTTCTGGCGTTGTACCTTCAAGCACGACGGAATTGAAGAGCTTCTGAAGGACTTTCAGTACTGGTGTTCCACCCGCTTTCAGTAGCTCTGATGTAATTCCGTCGTCGCCCGGTGCCTTGTTGTTCTTGAGCTGTTTCAAGGCCATCCTAATCTCGTACAGGCTGATGTCCGGGATATCTTCGGTATAATGTCGAGTCAGTTTGGCTCTTGGATCTTTGCCCAAACTGCTAACAGTCTATCCACTATATGTAACAAGTATGTATACTAAAAGAAAAACAAAATACCCGACTGCAGAAAAGCAGTTTTTGCAGTCTAACTTGCGATTACGCTTAATACGTTGTTGAGTGTACGTTTTTTGTGAGAAAGTGTGCGTAAAATTGCTATAAAAGATTATAAAAGCTCCTTCATTAGAATAATTCTAGTACAATAACTTGTTTATTACGAAATAGTTTGTTGGAGGTTATGAAAAAACGCATTTTTTTATTTTTTCAAGAGATGTATTATTATTATAATTACAAAATGCTATAGCCTATAACATAGACTGGAAGCAAAGACGAATCTTACAACACCTGGCACATCGAAATTGGTCAAGCCGTTTAGGCTGTAGACTGTCTCATAGAAACATACATACATACATAAAAACATACACTCGAAAATCATAACCCTCATCCTTTCGCAGTCGGGTAAAAAGCGCAACTTTTATTACCGCATCCAAAACAAAGCTCCTTGACCTCACTCTCTTAGCGTTGAGAATTTTTAAGCAAGCCAGTTCAGCGATGCTCTTCCCAAGTTCTCAGCCACATCTTCTCGATTTACATAACACGCGTAATGCAGACCTAACTTCGGTTTTCTTTCTACGTCTCACTTCTTGTCGGCTATTTTATTAGGGATAAAAGTTTCCTAGAGGTAAAGCTAGGAAGTAACGTGATTTTACCCGACTACCTAAGAACGAGGGTTATGTTTTTCGAGAGTATGTGTGTATATATGTATGTGGGTATGTATGTATGTTTATAGGCAGCCTACAGCTTGTACGGCTTGACCGATTTTGGTGTTCGAGGTGTCATTAGATTCGTCTTCCCTTCCAGAGTGTCGCTATATTTTTTTTTGTAATAGTAATAATACATATCTTGCAAAACTAAAAAAATGAGTTTTTTTCCTAACCTCTAACTATTTAGTAATAGATAGATAGATAGATAGATAACACTTTATTAAAAGACCACAATACAGAAACATTAAATACATAGAGAATAATATTACAGCTAGGTGTTTTAATTGGCGGCCTTATCGCTTAGAGCGATCTCTTCCAGGCAACCTTGCACGGATAGGACAGATGGCAACAGATAGTGGCCTTAAAGCAAAACTTAATTAAAATGGTATACATAAAACAACAGTAGTTAATTATACTAAAGGTACCCAGTTATGTAATAAACAAGTGGTTTTACTAGAATTATTCTAAAGTGATTAGTGATGAACGAAATGTGTCTTACTGTAGTACTCGCGTAGACTACGAATATTTGTTCTACTGGAATATTGCACCGTGGTCCAATTTCAAGATGTTAGCCACCAAAGGCGTAAAAAAACAAAACTAACCTTACTTATTTAGTATCGGTTGATAACGGTTGAATTTAGGAAACTATTTTAAAGCTATTTGTAACCAGCCAGACGAATCGGATGAGCCAATTTTCTTCCAGTGAAATCCCGTAAGCTGCATTAGTCGAACACAATTATTATTTTTGTATATATCAAATTTGAAAGTTAAGGTTAAATTGTGAAAAAATAACCTTTAAATGAAGTTTTGACGCAGATTATTTACTGTGTGCGCTATTGAGTCGTGCGATTAAGAACTCTCAAATTCAAATTTAGTTCAACTACGCCTAATTTGTATTGTTTGAATCTACCTAATTTAATAACATTATTATGAATGTTTAGTAAACAATAATAATGGTATCTTAGTTAAAGCACTTAGTTTTATTGTAAGTAAGTAGATGAAACTGCGGCGAGTCAATGAGGTGTCACAAACGAGTGCGGTCAGCCGTATCTGTCGCGCCCACCCACCACAAGTCCGGAGATAGTGGGAAGAATAAATAAGGGGTCATTCATTTATTACGTATGACGATTTAGGGGGGGAGGGGGGTCGACCATGTCTTATTATTTCTTACAAGGGGGTGGGTCTACAAGTCTTGATAGTTCTTACGTAAGATCACAAAAATTAAAATAAAAGTTTAAATTATACTTTGAAAAAGCGCGGGCAACCGCGCGTGTGCCGAAGTGCGTTCGGATGTGTATAAAAGTACAAAATATAAACATTCCTAAAAAAAAAAAACTGGCAAAAATAGTCTTACGTAATAAATGAATGGCCCCTAATAGTACTTTGGTATGATAACTGTTTATAAAGTAGCTAACTAGCAGGATTGGGGAAACTACAATCTTGCAATTTTCAAGGCTAGACTGAATATATATCTTCTGTATCGACGAGCTCCATCATTGGCCACACCATCGCTTAACATCAAGCTATTTGGTAGCTTGGGAGTCAATCGTAGATCTAAGTATCTGATTTAAAAAAAGCGGTTGCACACGGCTACATGCATCTTATGTATGTGTCTAATATCCCAACCGCTTTTTAGTTTAACTACCCAAACCTTTTTAGTTTAAGTATCTTCTAGGTATACGTGCTTCATCTTCGTCTACAGCATCGCTTTCCATCAGGCGTGCTGGTGGTTAAGCGTAGAGCTATTCTATATATAAAAAAAAACTTATGTACATTTTAACCAATGAAAAGTATTGTTTTACAAATGTATTGCTTTAAAGCGGTTGACCGGTAGCCAGTACGTTAATTGGTAATGATAAACTAAGCTAGTTGCCATGAAGCTACTTAGTCTCGACTATCGCTACAAAGTAGCAAACTTGTAATACCTATCTTTGCCTAATTTGTTTTACACCTACAATGAGTCACAGCTCTGACACCCCGATTGGCACTTACCTCTTCAAGGAGATCGGCATACAATTGCCTTCCTGTATTTTGTCAAATCACATTCACAGAATAATTATACAACCGATAACCAACTTACACAAAACGTGCGTCTCATTTTTTAAAATGTGTAACATTCAACCAAATGAAACGAAGTAGGTGAATCGTCAGAAAACCAGAGTCAGCGACATCATCATCGTTTCAACCACAAGAAGACCACAGGACCACATGGACATGGACCTCCTTCATGAATTTCCAAAAAAAACCTGGTGGAAGCAGCTTACATGCGCATTTTCCTACCACTAGTGTGAGGTGTCTGATCTGTGGTTGTGGCTGGTCTTCCTACGCTGCACTTACCTGAGAGTGATCTCCACTCGAGAACTTTTCGTCCCAACGGCTGAAATGTGCACCGTGCTTGCGTAGAAGAAACCTATTTACTCTTGATTAAAAACACTCAGATTATACCTATCAAGATAGAAAGAAAGAAGAATAATATATTTTTGTAAAAAAAAATAAACCTAGCTAAAAAAAAAAAGTTTTGTGCTTTGTTTGGATTTAAAAAAATCAACTAGGTATGAATATTAATGATTTCGCTTTTTTTAACTTCTGGACGTCCGATGAAAGAAGTAAAAACTTTTTAATCAACTTCATATAAGGAGGAGGTTATCAATGCCTTATATTTTTATATTCTCGTGATCATTCGTGAAGAAATTTTTATATATCTTAAACCATTGTATAGAAGAAGCTCCGGAGGTTGTCCTATTTTAATTCTATTTAAGTTTTCTATCTGCACTTGTCTATTCCACAACAGAGAAAAGGCAAGGTATCGTGAATCAAGGCTTCTAATGAAACGATCGCTTTGAAGACAATAGCTCTCAATGACGTTGGAGGAATCAATTCGAATTACGGCGGGAGGGTGACGCCTAACGGGAGAACGGACGCACAAGTGCCGGAATAATGCTGTTTGGAGGAAACAACTTGATTGCTAGGAAAATACTTATAATGTTATTTATGTTGTTTTTAACCGACGAAAAAACGGAGGAGGTTCTCATATCGACGCGTATTTTTATTTTTTTATTTTATGTATGATCACGCATAACTTTTTACAGAGTAGTCCGATTTTGATAATTCTCTTGACGTGACAACGTCTAATAAATCGATGAAAGCCGGCTGCATGCACGAAAAAGTATGACTCATTGTCCCGTTACGTTGCGCTCCTTGTCCCGTTACGTGCGCGCGCGCTTGCGGTGGCTGAGGAATCTCAATCCAGCAGTGGACTTCTTATGGCTGTGACGATGATGATGAATATCTAAAATTTTCTATTTGCACTCTTAGCGCAAAAATAAATGATACTTACCACTAAAACTTGTTACAAAAAAACTGATTACTAAAGAATAAAATAAAAGAAATGTAAAAATTAATATGAAGTTCAAACTAAGCAACACTTTACTTAATTCTACTTGAAACACGACCTAGGTATTTAATTTATTCAAAAGTCTGGCGCGCTAACTAGAAACATTAACTACATTTTAATTCTTAGTTAAATTATCAAAGTATAAAAATTACTGCAATTTCTAAGACGTTTTGAGTATAAAGCAAACACTTGACCATCACAAAGGAGTCCAATTAAAATATCTTAATGAATTTAATATCACAGGAGCTCGGCAAGTGAAGTCTGGGCAAACATTAGTTTCAACCGTTCTATTTCAGCGCTGAGTATTTAATTTTAAAGTAGGAAGTCTGACGAGAAAATGTAACTAGAAGCATTGCTCTGAGACCTGGAGGTAGCGTTAGCAAAAGAAGATTAAGATAACATTCGAGTAGTTTGAATAAAATTAATTCAAGTGTCGTGGCAGCAGTACATTGTGCAGTTGCAAACGCATGGCGCCACCGATTGCAGACCAGTCAGCAATTCAGTAATTGCAGACGAACATAGACATGTTGTAGCATGTGCTGGAAACGCTGCGACTGCATGCAGTCGCTGCACATGCTGTCTGCAGTTGCAGTGGGCAGTTCAAACTAGAAACTTTAAGGTAGAATTTAACCAAAAAAAATGCTCAGCATTAAAATATCTGAATTTATACTCCACATGCAGTTTAATTGACACACAGCCTGTGTCAATTAAACTCTCAAAGTAACAAAAGTTTGTATTTGACGATGGAAAATGAAAATACATAACATATATTATTTTTATTTGGTGTAGAAAATTAAATTATATTTCAACTGTTTCAGTCAATTTTTACTGTTAAAATATAAACCTTTATCTATTTTGTGAGCGCAATTGCCTCAGAACGTATTGATACGTTGGGAAACCAATTTTAACTAGGTGATATGTAGTAAATTTTCGTCTGTAGATCTTTCTTTCTTTACGTTTTGATAACAAAAGCATTCTGTGTAACTAATCAGTTAAGTTACAAATCTATTGAAAGGTTTACGTTAATTTATATTTTAAATTGTTTTTTAGATCACATTGTTGTCCATCTGTCCGTCCGTCCATTCAGGTGTCAAGACCTGTATCTCGAGAACGCGTGAAGGTATCGTGTTGAAATTTAAACCATATACGCAGATCCATAGGCTCTTGCTGCAGAAAGAAAAAATATATACTATATGATTTCCCCCTTTTATTTACTAGTTTGTATGGAAGCCTCGGTGGGCGAGTCTGACTCGCACTTGTCCGGATTTTTTTAATGTTTTAACCATTTATTGGTATATTTCAACATGGAAATTTGTGTTTGTTTTATGGTAAAAAAAGTACATTAATGTTATATTTTGTAGGTTAGTTTTTTTGTTGACAGTTGACCAGGAATGTATGCAAAAGAAAATAGCTCATTAATTAGAACGTACTCAACTCGTTCTGCTGCTGGGCATTAGTTTAGTTAGATATTTACTTAAACAAATCTCGCGTCGGCAGTCATAGCTACTGTCTCAGCAACTAACTTAAAACTAGTAGTTCTACGAATAGTAGACCTCGCGAGCGAGCTGATTTAAACTAATTTTATAAATGGAGAAAACATAAAATCAAGAAAATTATTCAGCGTTAAAATGCATCAAACACTTCCACGCGCCCTCACTGTTACACGCAATCTCAAGTTGATTGTCATATCTCGAAAACCGCTTGACCAATTCTGTTTATTTTTTCGTCAAGTTATAATAATTGTATACTTTATCTACCTACCAAATATCATTAAAATCGGTTGGTAATTAGCGCCGAAATAAACTTCCCCCATTTTTATGGGAACCACCCCTGTTATCAAAAATCGCTGACAACATTATTTTTAAACTAATCCATAGAACCTTAACCTACGCCAAGTTTCATCAAAATTAGTTCAAAATTACGCCCTGTACGCGAGTACGAACATACAAATCACAAACTCACAAACAAACTGACAGATGATAGAAAATTTGGCCAGTTAATGCAGAGACGCTTCGCTTGCTTCGCTCGCTCGGTCAATTACGGACGCATTAAAATAAAACAAATTTTAACGGATTTATCGCGTTATAGTTTACATAATTTTCCGTTAAAATTTATTTCATTTCAATGAGTTAGAGAAAACATTAGAGACGCATTTTCACAGGAATCCAATAGAGACCAACTATCGTCGTCTTACGAGTACATCCTCGGCACGTTTGTGTATGTATACTAGGTCATTGGTTTCGTTAATTAATTATACGAGCTTAGCTACAACTGTTAGGGTCGTCGCTCTTTATATACTAGCGGTGCCCCACGGTTTTACCCCACTTACGTGATGAAAAATAATATAATTATAGTTAAAAAAATAACCTAAAATACGCAATTTCGTTTACTTGTTTTTTTTTCAGTTATTTTGTTTTAATTAAACTATTTAACCGACATTGATAAAATTTATATAGAAACACTTTTGAAGTAAGTATAACCAATATACGTATAATTTGTAATTTGATTTAATTATTGTATTGAAATACTAGCTAATTCATTTATTAATTGTTATAATTTAATTAAATATTTAAGTCAATAATAAAATAAAATGTGTACCAATGTCGGCGCGAAACATATACAAACACATAATGTAGTAAACAGGAATACGGGCTCCCAAGATACAGGCTTTGCCTAGTTTGGGGACCTCGAAATCCTTTTGTAACTTGTAAGTTGTTTATGTAAATTGAAGACTTTGTAAATCATTATGTAACTCTTATGTAATAAATGAATTATTATTAAATACCTAATACCTTCTTGAAATTGGTTAAAAACAGTGATCATGATAATAAGTATTGTATGTAATCCTGTATATCTTTCTCCGGTATCTCTGTACCTAATCGAATGATTTTAAACTGAGAATCAGAATCAGAATATTTTTATTGCAACACTGTGTACATAAGTTCTTAAAAATAAAATGTTTCAACAGCGTACCCATAACGGGCGTGCAATATAATTTATACATAATGCTGTATTGTAGAGTTAAAATCAGGGAGAGTACTACTAGGTGAATTAAGACTATATATATAACTAAGTAACTATTAAATACAAACTAAAATAACACTTTATGAAATATCAAAATATTCTTTCAATCTGTAAAATACATTTACTATAAGCCAGGATTGTAATTTAACTTTAAACTGTAATACATTTAATGATTTAAATTTATTAAGCAAGTTGTTGTAATTTTAATGGCAGTATAAAATGTACTATTGTAAAACATATCATTGTTAACTTGGCAAATGCGTATATTGTATTTTTGCTTAGAGCGTAATAAGTTAGCTCAGTGGCATAGCTGCGAAAAAAGTTTTGTTAGAGTCAAATATCTCCACCTCCTTCCGGTTAAACGGTTAATTTTAGAGATGTAAAAAAATTCATACTGGTAGCATCTAGGATAAAATTAAAAGATGACTTGGTTTTACAAGTTAACGAGTAATGGTCAATCAACTTAAAAATATGTACTAGGAGAATTAAGAAATGAAAATTTCATTTCACGAGAGACCCTATTTTAAATTCACATTAATTATGATGTGAAACTATGAAACGCTATATTGAGCGTGACTCGACACGGACTTGGCTATTTATTACAAATTCATATATTGATAGACACTAGGCAAACGTCACAAAAGTAATAAGAAGAAAAGTATCCATTAAAAGAAAAACAAAATACACTGAGATACCATCCCGACTTCTCTTTTTACATACCTACATAATATGTTGCACATCATCTACATTTCTTCGAAGATTAATTTAGAGGTAATTGAAGTTAAAAAACTCTTTTTACTACAAACATAAATAACGATCCCATAATCCCCTCGTCCACAAAACAAATTAATATTTTTTCAATACTTTTTATTATATTTAGCGAGCATTCAATAATTTTAGTAGCTACTTAAAAATAATTGTGTCCGAAATAAGGCGTCCCGTACGCACATAAATAGCATTATATACCGCTAATAGGAAACGACTAATTTGCATTCTGAAAAGCTTGGTATGTTTACAAAGCAATGCCTTAACTGCCAATAAAAGTCACGACATTATACGAAAACAGAGGAAGCAATCCCTAAACTGAAAGGAAAGCTTTCCTATTACCATGACTTTAAAGTTGTTTTATCAGTATGGACGAAACAGGACGACACAACGTAGAAGTTATAGACGCCTGCGGCTCACTCACGGTACGTAATATATTAGTACCAGGGTGACCGAGCTCCACTCGGATTTTTTATGAATGAAAATACAAGCAAACCCGGGTTCACTAAAATTAAATCTAGTAAGATCGTTTTATCGTCTCTAATCTACCTACAAACCAAATTTCATTAAAATCGTTGGAGCCGTTTCCGAGATTCAGATTATATACATATATACAAGAATTGGTCGTTTAAAGGTATTAGATATGTTCTGTGCTCACAGTATTGGGTCTACAAATTTCCGCCTCTGATCAGAAGTAATCGGTACCGATACAACTTCTAAGCTGTGTCGATATTTATCATATTAGAGTATGTTTATATAGAGAACTAATGTGGCATTGAGGGTGGTGCTGTCCTTATTTCATTATTTCCTTGAATCGTTAGTTAACATTTTTTGCCCGAAAATTTTCTATTCAAACAAATTCTATATATATTATCTATTAAAATGTGTATGTAAGCTCTCTTTAATCTGTGCTAGACCGATCTACCAATATACAATTGTATACAAAGAATTATAACTTATGCCAACACATACGATTAGATATAGACATAAATTTACTGTATCAAAAAACATACAACAGAGAATAAAATCATACACACAAAATAGATAACTAAATAATGTTTTTGTCACAATCCGGCCCCAGCTCAGCATATCGCTAGTTGCTTAGCATAACAAAATATTTTTTGCAAATTGCTTCAGATGTTAAAAAAGGTAACAAACCTCAAAAACATTTTCTTCCTTATGTGTTAGATAAATCCAATTTCATCCTAGCCTCAAACTTATAAAATATGAACGACGGTGTAATTTTAGGAAATAATTTGATCTTAGCCTAACATTAAAACATACAGAATATGATAAATAAAGCTGTTAAAGCCCATACTGTGTCCATAAAGTGCCTTCAACATCCAAATTGTACGCCACAACGTAAATCTCACACGCTTTGCTCAGGATATTTGCCATGGCGTAAATTCACCCAGCCTATGCTGGTGGTAATATAAAACAGACCGTAATGGCCACTAAAACTTTTCTAATGACCCCAATGTCCTGAAACTGTCTCCTGGGAGCAAACTTCTACTAAAATATTTATGATTTTTCGTTGTTTGCGATGAGTTTTGTTTGGTTTTTATTTGATCGTGCTTAGTGGAGTGTGATATGATGGAATTTCGTTTGATTCATTCATTGAGCTGAAAAGTTCGCATCTGAAGCAATGTTAAGTGAAGATGGATATATTTAGTGTTATATACTTTAAATAAATGTATTCAATTTTGGCATGATTTTACTATGAACTCGCCTGATGATTTAAATTCTCTAGAGTTGTTGATATCAATTAACTTCATTCACGTGTACGGTTTTACGATATGTTGATATCAATTAACTTGACGTGTACGGTTTTACGATAGATGCGTTTCAGTTGAAACTGTATCGATCCAATACCTACAGTTGAATAATTTAATTTGTTCATCATTGGAAACATTGACGGTATTACATACCGATAAAATTACCGGTATTTGAATGTATTTTGACGTTTTTGTTTCAATAAATTATGAAATCAACCAATCAATGACTTTACTCATAACAATCTTCAATATGATAAAAATTGGTTGTCTGTCAAGTCGGTTCACGGACGATAGTTTAACGTGACAACGTCATAACAAAACATTGATGAAATGATGATAATGATGATGTAACGGGACAATGAGCGTAACGTGACAATGAGTCATACTTTTACGTGCGTGCAGCCGGCGTTCACCGATTTATTTGACGTTGTCACTTCAATAACTATAGTTTAAAAAACTGAAAAAACGACTTCAAAATACGCAATTCGTTTACATGGATGACATATGTATTTTTCCGGTTATTTTGTTATAACAACCGTAACTAAAGTACTGAACCAATTCTGACAAAATCAACAAAATAAATTCATAATTGGCGTTGTATTACGGCAAGCGCAGACAACATGAACAGACCACTTCATACAAGTAGCAGGAAGACGCTGGATGTAAGACGCTTCAATCAAGTGTTGAAAATCTATGGGAAGGCCTACGGCCAGCAGTGGACTTCCTGTGGCAGAGATGATGATGATGATCTATGAGAATATGAAATTTTTAGCTAAATAACATAATTTTCACCGTTAAGCCAAAATTTCAAAAACAAAGCAGTTTTAACATGTACTAAAACAGCATTTTGTGGTAAGCTTAAAATATCTGGCTTAAACAAAACTTGTGCGTTGTTTGTGCCAAAAATTCAGCAAATAAATTTTGAGTAACTCAGCTAATTTATGGAAAAACGGTTGCTCTGTTTTTCCTATTGCAGATGCTGGATTAGCTAGATTAGTTTGAGACGTTTTATTTCATTTATCTCATTAAAGAAATAATAGTGATAACAGGTACATCAGTGATGGAAACGTGTTGAATAGTTTGAAATTCAAAGGTGGGTCTAGATATTGCAATGCAAGCACCACAAATGTCACGCCACGCACGCCTTGGGTCAGTCTCGCTTTGTACGAGGTGCTTTGATAAAGTATCAACGGGATGTAGCGTCAGTCCTCAAAGACGTTCGAGCTCAATGAGATCTAATTAGACCCCTTACACGATTAAAATAATTTCGATTTTCAAAATAATTCGAAGCGGCAAAATATACGTCTCTAGACATCTCAATTTAAATTAGGATTTAGCGCGACGACATAATATGGTCTTTATATCAAAATCTTTAAGTTCTTCATTGTTGATATACGAGTATCGGTCCACCCAGGACACTTTATTCGTGAAATTTGTTTTAGACTTTACGTACATGTAATGGAAAGTCATTGACAAGGTGCTAAGTATTTGTTGTGTACTTTATTACTCAATATTCAGTGAATACCTTGCTTACACAGCGCGCAGCATAGATCACAACATCTATAGACATCCAACCGACCGACGTAAACGGTGAGTATGTATTAAAATACTAATGAAAGCAGAAGAAGCGAAAGACGTGCACCAGGATCGTAGCAAGTGGCAATATCTCTGCTTAATCCAACGAGAAAAACTCTTCATTGTGTGCTATATACTTTAAATATAGTATTTTTTAAGTTAAAAAAATCTAATTTCAGATGAAAATTTAAATTCATTTGACACCTGAGTATGCGCAGCTGTAATATTAAAATACTCGCATAAAAACGATCACTAAATGATTGTAATTAAGCTTAATATTTACACTAGGAAAATCGTCCTAATGCTGGATATTATGAACAAATACTAATTTATATATGTTAGTCAATACCAGCTTGTAAACTTGTGTCCCAAATTTCGTAAGTGTATTTATATGTTTCTATGTCTGTATGTTTGTCTACGCATATCTCAGAAAGTTTAATTCCGATGTCGGACTTATGATGCCTGTGTAAGACGTATAGTTGGTGATAATGACCTGGCACTGACCTCAAAAAAATAGTTGAGATAAGCACAAAGCTACTTAGGTGTGTCCAGTTTTGATTAAATTTTTCGGTATTATATAACAGCTGTTGTTATGTATCCCTTTTCAGTTCATTGAATAGTTTGAAGTCGATTAAATTTTTTTGAATTACTTTTATCAATGCTATAAAAAATAACCCAACTTGTACCTGTGCTAAAATTAGCACAACAGTTGAATCAAAATAACACGAAACATTTCAATATAAACATGGGCTTTGTTCAAATTAAATTTTGCACGTTAGAGGCCCGAATAGCATTATGAGCGTAACAATGTAATATTAAACTGGGTGAAGCTATAGCGTACAGGCAGAGAGGCAATTAAGTTTTGTTACTCTAGCTTAAATAACACGGTTGTTTGTGATTTCTAGGGAAATCTGCATGAAAGCTCCCTGTTGTTTGGTACATTTCATTTGCTTGTCGGGGGAAATTAAGCATTTAATTTTTGACCCCCGACGCAAAAAGAGGAGTGTTATAAGTGTGACGTGTATATCTGTGAATATGTGAATGAATCTCATACATTATTTACGCAACCTTGTCTCGTATTTGACAAGTTTTTATTATTTCATAGATAAGTGTCAACTATATTATCATACCAATATTGAGACTTGTATTTATTACCATTCAAAAGATACTGCTGTTTAAGACGTAGCACATACAGAAATACATACACTGTGGCTTCACGAATAGGCTCAGCACCCTCACTACGGATGCGTAAGAAGCGCATTATACGCGTTTTTTAACCAACTTCCAAAAAGAAGGAGGCTATAAATTCGGTCTGTATGTTTTTTTGTATGTTTGTTCACTGATTACTCAGCTAATTGTGCATTGATTTTGATGATTCTTTTTGTATTTGGTAAGACATACTTCAGAGGTAGTCTTATATTTTTTTTAGTCTTATATAAATTTTATCAAAATCGATGAAGTACTTTGGTTTTTATAATAAAATAACTAGTAAAATATCATCCAAGTGCCAAGAAAAGTGAACAGCAAGTTGCGTATGTATTGTATTGCGTATTTTGAAGTCGTTTTTTTCTTCAGTTTTTTAAACTATAATTATTATACCATCGACTAACCACAAGCATTTAATTAATATACCTACATTTTAGTTACGAACCCATTTTTGCCCTTTTAAGAGTCCGTAATTTCTACCTCTATGGCAGTAAATCTCAACGGGGTGTGTGCGTATATCACCCAGCTAGCCCGCCGTGCCCGCTCCTGCTGCGCTCGCAAATAAAACAGCACCCTAATGGCGCCTTAAAGTTTTCTTTACGCGAACCCCCAGTAGGGGTCTACGTTGGAAAAATCATATTTCTTACCCCTAACTAAGAGCTTGTTAAGTGAATTTAAAGGATCATTTTGTGTTTAACCAATCGTGTTCAACTTTAAAATCCGTCTCATCAACTACGGATAAAATCACTTTTATATTGAAATCACTTTAAAACTTGATCCTGATAATCGTAATTTTCTTTTCTAGTTTAGCTTCCATATCGGTGTTCGGAAATTTGGAATTTATCACCTTATATTTGAAGCTAATTATGGGTGCGGCCCCATCACCACAGCACGGCACCGTCACCGTAAAACGGCACGGCGCCGCCGCCGCCGGGACACGGCACGGCGCCGTGCCGCAGCACGGTACAACTCCAACTCAACTCGGTGGATAATAACTCTTGTACGATCCATAACCAGACAAGCACATTCAAGCACATCAAATTCCGAAACACACTACGTAATATCGACTGTCAAGAATTTGCGCGCGGCGCAGCCGTGCCGTTTTACGGTGACAGTGCCGTGCCGTGGTGATGGGGCCGGGCCCTATAGGTATGTCCACCCGGAACAAATATTTATGTGATGGGATGAACGCCTATCAATATCATTATGTTTCTGGATATTTATATGTATGAAAAGTGTTTAGTTCCAAAAATAAATGAACCTATATTCATTTTTAGGGTTCCGTACCACAAAAGGAAAAAACGGAACCCTTATAGCATCAATTGTTGTCCGTCTGTCTGTCTGTCCGTCTGTCCGTCCATCCGGGAGTCAAGATCTGTATCTCAGGAACACGTGGTATCGTGTTGAAATTAAAACCATATACGCAGATCCATAGTCTTTTGCTGCAGAAAGAAAAATAAAATTTCCTTTATTCGCTTCGATCCCTAGGTCAAAAAAATGATTTCATTTTTGGGTATACTACTTAGTTATTTATAATATTTCCATAAACGTTTCTACGTTTCAAAATATACAACTTACATTTCAGAATCACGAAAAGACTAAAATATTCTCGCAGCAGATTCCAGATTAAAGTTAATTGTTATGCGCGATGACTTTAATGCACAGCTAAAGAGCGTGTTCCTTTAATTAGACTTGCACCACAGAATATGCAATACTGCACATAATGTACTTGGCTTAAAATGTTTCTTGGAGAAAAAGACTTAACGTTGTATAAAGTTTTGTGCGTTTTGTTGACAATACTTATAAGTGAATGCTTAAGTACTAATTCTTATTTGTAGATAGTTTTATTATAACTTCTGAAATGCGTAAAAGTACTACTATTGGATCGTTGTACGGAGTGAATATGGAAATAGTTCGTTGTGACGTCACAGAGAGCCGCCAAAGTGCCGACTTTTACCCGACTGCGTAAGAAGGAGGGTAACGTTTTTCAATATGCATCGTAAAACAGTATAGAGCGGTTAAACTTCCCAACTCTCTATTTTTTATTACTTAAAAAAAAATTCTATTTGTTCTAGTTGAAAAATAAATAAGTTCAAATTAGAAAGAGAATTATCTGAGTATCCATTGAGCTGTATGTACTTACGTACGAGAGCAGGCACCACTCATAGCTACTTTGTTACATTCAACTGCGGCGAGAGCGCCGCACCTCACTCACTGGCTTACTAGAACTGGCTTACTGAAGTGAGTGCTTTCGACGTTTTGTTGGCGAGAAAACACACCATAGATGCAATTCTGCGTTGTATCGTATAAACATAGATAAACGATGTAATTATTATTCCAGCGCTGTAACGTTGTTTTGTTTACTTTACCAAAAAAATGTGACAGTAATTTTGCTTCAGATAGCTCCTCCGGTACGTAAGTACATACAGCTCAATGGAGTTTTCTAGCTATCAAACCGCATACTATTCAGTACCTATACAACAACTATAGAACAAAATAGTGTGGGTCTAGTGTACGTACAATACAACATCATCTAATATTCCCCAATGGTTAATACATGTAAATTCCTGGCTAACAAAGCTTATCACGGTTTATGCATAAATAAAGAGATACTAGTCGTTTCGCGTAAAGGACTGCCCTCTTATGTATGACGAACTAGGAGCTACGAATACAACCATACTGTGTGACATAACTATCCAAGACGGATAGTAAAGTCTTTTTACCCGACTGCGTAAGAAGGAGGGTTATGTTTTTCGAGTGTATGTATGTATGTGGGTATGTATGTATGTTTCTATATGATCGCTAACAGCCTAAACGGCTTAAGCGATTTTGATGTGCGAGGTGTCGTTAGATTCGTCTTTACTTCTAGAGTGTCACAGGATAAAAATGTTTGTAATAATAATAATACATCTCTTGTAAAAAAAAAATGCGTTTTTTCAAAATCTCCAACGAACTATTTCGTAATAAACAAGTGGTTTTACTAGAATTATTCTATAGAATGCGCATTTATAATATTTTACAGAAATTGTAAAACAAAAAAACGTGCACTCAACAGCATATCAAGTGTAACGAAATCGTAAGTTAGACTGCAAAAACTGCTTTTCTGCAGTCGAGTATTTTGTTTTTCTTTTAACATCATACTTGTTACCGCGGCTCTACACTTGTGCCGTGAATTCACGGCGCGAATTCGCGGCAGAGGCGCACCCTCCACATTCACGGAGGTCACTAATTTGTGCCGTGAAACGGACGTCGAAACTGCTGCTGCGTTAACTTTGTTTGATGAAATCGTTCGAAAGCGTTGGAGAAAAAGGAGTTGATTGATGACTGAAATATATCGTAACATATCGATATTAATTTGAAAACTAATTCTTCTCCAGGCGTCATAATTTTACTTTTATTATTATGATGTGAATGCTTCGAGTCCCACAGTATACCTTCAGCGTGAAAATATTTCAAAAAGCGAATTTTTAATTCACTATCTCAACGTATATTGATCCGATGCGCTACCATTTAGCTCGCATTACACGTCCGTGCGCATCAATAGTCAGGAGCAAACTGGCACGGTGCCGTGAATGTGGATGTGCGCGCGTAAACGAGGCGCGAACTGCCGGGAACCCTTTGTCGCGGGACAAAATACCGACTTCGATCGGAGAACAGGCGTGAACGACAGCGAACGCCGTGAAAACCCTCCACACTTATGTTCACGCCTGTTCGCGGACGTTCACGGCACAAGTGTAGAGCCGCGGTAAAACTTAAGTATATTCTCTATAAGTGCATGTTTTTGAATAACACCTAGGCGGCCTACCTCAATATAATATATGATAGAAAGATAACACTTTATTAAAACCCACAATACAGAAACATTAAGTACAGAGAGAATAATATTATAGCTAGGTGTCGACTGTCGTATTATGGAGTCGTTACATTTCTTTACGTCGCTACGTAAAGAAAAACGACGTAGTACGTATTGCGTCGACTTTAAAGTAGAGTGTGAGACGGATCTGATCTATCCAACTGTTATAAGCAAATGCTCCTTCATTTTCTTTTCTATCTTTTTAGTGATAATCAGTTTCTCATCATCATTGACATCATCATCATCATTAACCTACTTTAGTCCACTGGACATTGGTCTCTCCCATTGAGCCATCAGCACGATCCTCAGCTTTTTGTTTCCAACCACTGCCAGCTGCTTTCCGTATATCGTCACTCCATCGTGCCTCAGGGCGCCCTACACTACGTTTGCCGACTCGCGGTATCCACTCTATAACGCGTTTACCCCACCGGTTGTCGGTTCTGCGACAGATATGGCCGGCCCACTGCCACTTCAGCTTGTTAATACGTCACTAAGCTTACGGACTTGGAAATTCTTTATTTATACAAACATAATATAAATGTCTTTGTTAAATATTTAAATATAAAGAAGCGGTGGGGCCTGTCAAAGATAATGCTCTTCAACAAATTTTGTTGGAGAGCATTATCTTTGACAGGCCTCACCGCTTAGTGGTAGAACTGCCTGCCTCTGCATCTGCCTCTGAGCGGTAGGTAGTGGGTTCGATTCCCACCCAGGGTAAACATTTGTGTGATGAACATGGATGTTTGTTCTGTGTCTGGGTGTTTACATGTATCATATGTATGTATATACAAAAAAAGTATATATGTATTCTATCAGCCATCTAGTTCCCATTGTATAAGATTTGCTTAGTTTGGGCTAGATGGCGTTGTGTGAAAATGTCCTCCAATATATCTTATCTTTTTTATGTAGTAATAGGTTTATGCTTGACCGTCAACTCGTCTGATGTTAAGTGACGTTATCGTATATAAAATTACCCACTCCACCCAAAATCTTACATCTGTATTCATATCTCAGGAATAATTCACACGTCCCCTGGGAACAAAGCGTTAAGTAAAGGGAGTATTTTGAGTTAAACAAGGATAACACCTTGTATACACAAACATACATTCATGTATCTGAGACGACTACCGCCCGTTTGTACAATATGATATGGTTAGTTGACCAGATGTTAGATGCTGAGTTGAAAAGCACCTTAGATTAACTGTATGCCTTAGATAGATTATTTTTTCAACATCTATACAAAATAGATGATTGTACTCATTTATATTACAATACAATACAATACAAAAATACTTTATTGACACCATAGTATAACGACAATATGTACATGATTTGGGCGTAAGAAAGGTACAAAAGGCGGCCTTATCGCTAATAGCGATCTCTTCCAGACAACCTTTAGAAGATAAAAGAGAAATATTTATATAAACGCTGACGGTGGTGAGATTACACATGAATAAATCTTATAGCTAAATAAAGATACATAAAAATACACTACTTACAAATAGTACTAAAATATATACATATATAAAATATATATTTTGTTTTTTTTATATTATGGGACTATAAAGTTATAGAGACATGTTTTTACTAGTAGGTACTTAGTAGTTTTTACATAGGTACTTATCCTCTTTTCAAGTTTGAAGTGAATGAGCATCATCTAGATTATAAACCTAGAAGATGTTTTTCTTCTTCTTCTCAATCTCTGAGGTTCTCAATTCGACTGCTTTTTAATTATGGTTGTTCTTTACCAATTTTGAATTAATTCTGATGTTTTTTGTTTGGTAATTTTGTTGTTTTTTTTTTGTTTGGTAGGTATTCAGAAGTGGTCCCATATAAATATCATCATTAATGGTCCAATACGTTGGTTTTTATAACAATATAACTGGTAAAATATCCAAGTAAACGAATAGCGTATTTTGAAATCGTGTTTTATTTTATTTTTTAAACTATAATTATTAACAGTAAATAACTAGTATACAATATTTCACCAGATTTTTCAAAAACACTCATAAACTGAAATTTCTCTCAATCATAACATCTCAATCGCTAAACACCGTGAATATCAAAATTTCTGACAACCAAAATAAAAATACTTAGCGACATCGAATCTCTGACTCCATCCACGTCCTCATTCTATTTCCCAAATGGAATAAATCAATCTATTAAACATGTCCGATATCATCAAGGGAACTAAGTTCCAATAATTCGTACGTCGAGTAAATTAATATCCATTGAATCGCGCAGATATCAAAGAAATTCACATAAACATACTCACGAGATCTACATTCATGAGTCGTGAAACTTTTATTGCGTACTTGACATAAATGTTACATTTCGGTTGATATTGGGGAAGAGTTGGGATCGCTCTCCACCTGGGTTGTCGTGCGATGTATAATCTCTTCAGTTGTATAGCATTCGGTGCCTAATAACATACTTATTAACCGAGAGCGAAGTGAATAATTTTTCTGCTTAACTAGATAACTAAACAATTAAAAGCTAACTAAATTCTTATACAGGCGTATAGGTATCAATAATTTGCTTAGGTTCTTATTCGCATATGGGTCATAACTTTTTTTAAATCTTTACGAAACTTAGTACACAGTTAGATTTTTTATGTCGGGGATTTTTATTTAGAGTGTGGTATATTATTACGGATGTAACATCCGTGGCACCCATTTGAATTGTACGCATGTCAAATAAGGTCCTGAGACATTGCGCTAACATTACAAATTTACGTGATACAACTGGTAATATCTCTCTCTCTCTTCCATGCTTTCCATTCCTAGTAGTGGGGTCATCTTTCCTACTTTTTGTTCTCCACTTCGCTCGATCTTCGACGTCGTCGTTGGTCGACTCGCATTCTCTAAAACGGTAATATAATTAGAAAAAAATATCATGAAGTATTTGCTCATCATTGTTTTTTTAAATATACTTAGACACTTTATTTTCTGATGCTTCTACATAGTCCATTATCTTGTTTTCTAAGTCATATCCATTTTCTCACAATAACCAAGACTTGTATATGTTGTACAATAGTTCCATCAACTATACTCATATTCTGTTGTTTTTTTATTTATTTGCATTGTTATTATAGCACGTAGAACTGATGGCCGATGGGGCCGAAATGTTCTCGAGTGGAGATCACGTACCGGCAAGCGCAGCGTAGGAAGACCAGCCACGAGATGGACAGATGATCTCATACAAGTGGCGGGAAGACGCTGGATGCAAGCCGCTTCCAATCGGTATTTTTGGAAATCCATGGAGGAGGCCTATGTCCAGCAGTGGACATAGGCCTTCTTATGGCTGAGATGATGATGATGATGATGATGTTATTATATTCAATGTTTCAATTTTTATTACAAATTTTCATGAAAATATCAATATCTAAGCCTTAAATGTCAGAAACTCGAAGAACTTTATATTGTAAACCTTTGCTAAAAATATATGTTCACAAATTGATATTTTCTTATTGCTTCCTGTATTATGAGTGTAAGTGAGTGTGTGCCTAGTGGAGATATGTGATATAGAAGTAATATTTTGCGAAAAGATTGTCGTTGAATGATGTTCAAACTTGATCTAGGTTAACATATAAATCAAGAGTAAAATCACAGCACGTTTTGGAAGCCTAATACTTGTTTGATGTTTCTTTAAAATATTTATTTAGAACAGCGTGGGTAAATGTTTATATATAGGTTTTTTTTGGAATACTAATAGAGTGTATTACCTTCTTTTACATGTTTGATATTTGTTTACGGGTTTACTTGTGCTGCACTTGAGTCATCTAAACTAGGAATATAGCCTGGTCTAGATTAAATCTATTACTACCCATAATTAATATAAAACGTATTGTCATTAAATAGATTGAGAGAAAAACGTTCGCCAGAGTCTATAAAAAAAAATCTCTTCGCATAATGTTTTTTAAGGTTTCCAAGATTGTTACTGATTGAAATGAAACAAATTTTAAGGATTTGCGTATATTTTTTTACATAATTTTATGACCTGACGTTTCGAACTCTGCAGCGTCCGTGGTCTCAGGTGAGACTAGATGATAGTTGTCTTTTACGTCCGTGGTCTCAGGTGAGACTAGATGATAGTTGTCTTTTGCGTCCGTGGTCTCAGGTGAGACTAGATGATAGTTGTCTTTTGCGTCCGTGGTCTCAGGTGAGACTAGATGATAGTTGTCTTTTGCGTCCGTGGTCACAGGTGAGGCTATAGTATTTTTTCGCTTCACATTTTGTTCATACGAAAGCTTAAGAGATCTATCTGGGTATAAAATTATCTGATTGAAATATTTCCTATTAATGTGTTTGTTACTATGAATGGATTGCTATAACTGTTGCTTTTTTAAATTTTAATCGTAGCTCAGAAACTAAAATATTGTAAATTTGAAACAATAATGAAAACTAAACACAAACTAGACAGTTATAATTGGATAAGATAGTTGTAATGGGGTAGAAAACAGTTTTTTCCTATTATATTAAATACCTGATGTGCTGGACCCTAATTCGCTACGCACAGTTAGCAAAGTTAAGTTAAAGCTCAGACTTCTATCATTAAGTTCGTCGCTAGTGGTCATATCCAACTAAGGCCTGGCTTGATTGGCTATAGATAGATAGATAAACTCTTTATTGTACACACCTTAAAAGTAATAACAAAGTAGTTAAATAGACTACAACAACAGGCGGCCTTATCGCTAAAAGCGATAGCCAATATATACCTATGCCCATACACGAAAGAAATAAAAATAAACTACAAAAATTCCAAGTTTGAACTGGTAAAGGTAAATAAGCTCAACAGGTTTATGACAAAGAGCTTTTCATCATAAATGTATATATCACTTACAAAACATGGAGGAAAATACCACGAGAGTAAAGTGGGTAAACTGGCCCACCTTAGCAGCACGTACCGAGACATTTTTTGCCTGACTTCCTCCAAGTGTGGCGATTTCGCGAAGTTTAAGTGGCCATTAGTAAAGTTGTTTACAGCTGCCCCCAGGCGCTGCGTTCGTCCGACTACTGTCTGCTAGAGGTGTGGTTACCCGTTTTGCCGGATTACTTTGAGGTAGCTCTATAGCTATACGATCGCTTTAGATCTCAAATGCTCATAGAAACTATCTGGCGAAAATTGGTGGTCAATCGTAGATCTATCTAAGTTAAAAAAGTGTTCCAATACTTAATATATCAATGAAATTTATTTGACTGTCCTCACAGCTCCGTTGGTAATACGTCTGCAATAATTTTAAGCTGTAGGTTGTGAGTTCGATCCCCGTCTAGAATAAACACATACGTGATGAGCATGAATTTGTTCTGTTTCTGGGTGTATGTATATATTAGAATGAATTTTTAAAAAGAAAGTATATTGGTATTTTATTTGCCATCTTGTTCCCATAATACAAGTTTTGCTTAGTTTGAGTCAGGCCATCCATACTCAAATTAAGATAATGTATACCTATGTATGTGCCTATGTGTGTACCCATATTATGTCCACCAAAATACATGCACACAATTACAACTGTGAGTGATTTTTGATGCCATATACTGCCAGCTTTCTGTAGAGGGCAATAATACGGCATTTAAATAATAAATAAATATTTGTGAACATTTCACACAACAATTTATAGACAATCTTGAAGTCTTCAAGGCTGACTGAATAGATATCTTCTAGATCCTTGGCTACAACATTGCTTAACATCAGGCGAGTTGGTGGTCAATTGTATATATATATATATATATATATATATATATGACTAAAAAAATATCAAAATCTTACTTCTTAACTCCGTGGCAAATACATACATATACACACAGCGTTCTAACGGTCATGCATACATTTTGATCGATTTTTTGGCTTCATCTATGAACGGAAATTTAAATGAAACAATTGCTCTAGTTTTAAAAAGTCTAACAACTACTATTTCTTATATTACTTCAAGAAACATAGAAACAAAAACAACTAGGTATCGAGTCTGGGAAATTTCCGTAATTCTCTCTACTTGCTATTTGGCCGGAGATTAGTCCGAACACCGTATCACCTCAACGACCTACGTTTCATTATTGCGGCAACGTACTCGGAAAATTGAGGGTGTAATTGCTAGGCCGGTCTTAGCTCAAAGATGTTTATGATGCTTTTAGCTTAAGAATACTCGGGGATACAATTTGTGCTCGTGAAATCTTAAACGACAATGTGTTCCGCGGAAAATGTTACGCACAAAGTGTATTAAATATATGTTGATTCGAAGAGCATACGATACAAGCATACAAGCGCTCCTTACAGGGACGACATGTTGACTGGCCTTGTGGCTCAGTTGGTAGTATGTCTGCTTGCTGAGCTGTAGGTCATGGGTTCGATCCCCACCCAGGGCAAACATATGTGTGATGAGCATGGATGTTTGTTCTGAGACTGGGTGTTTCTATGTATCATATGTATATATTTACAAACAAAAAAAGTATATATGTATTCTGTGTTAAATTCACTATTTCATTTTGCTAATAAAATGTCCGTTTGTTTGGTATGTCCGGCTTTTTGTCAGGGCTTTTTAAAATTTGAAATGGTAACTAATCTACAATCTTTTTGTTTGTTATTTTTTTTTTAATTTGGACTATCATCGTTACCGTACATCGACCTGGCAACTGTTCGATAACTTGCCACTACCACACAATAAAGTCCATCAGGCTGGTCTGGGAACTAATCGATCCAAACTGCTCGGTTATTCTGCAATTATTACTTGCTAGTTGATACACGTAGTTATTATGGCGGGATATGCTTCACGAGCAATTAAGCTAGGGCCAGACCATCGTCGTTTTAATAACCAGTATTGTGTCTTAATTGACGTTTCTAGATTTTAGCGTCTGAACGTGCGACTTTTGTTCGTATAAATATCGCTTAAACCTAAATAAATGATTGTAATAACTATCAAAGTGTGCTTATAAAGTATGTTGTATACCACTTCGCATGGTGAACACGTGGTCACTTATATTGTTCATATTTACTTTATTTATTGTTCACTAAACAAAACTTTTTGATAATTCTAATCCAAGTAAACCACTCTTAACAACAAAAGTGTAAACAAATCCTTTAAGTTGTTTATTTTTGTGAAAAAGAGCAGGTTATTAACTTGACTAAATGCCTTATATAGGTTCATAATTTGTTATTTTAAATTACTGAAATTTAGACGTGTGACAGCGGCCAGAATGATTTAGTCCAATAACATTATGTTTATTTCCGGTGCAAAAATACTAAAATATGGAAAATGTATTCAAACATACATGTTGTTAAGTACATGATTAACACAATATAGTTATTTACTTTAGGTCCTTGAGTTATCTGGTTGCTTTTAAAAAAGTTTTTAGGTGGCATACCACCTCGGTCAGTGGATCACCATTGCTATCCGACGAGGTAATGTCTCAAGGACTGCGATACTAGATCTGTTTTATTTCCTATTTATTAGTTGATTTAGTTTTTGTTAATTTAGTGTTTGTCACATGTCTTTGTACCTATCTTACGCAGTAGAACAGAAATTAATTAATTGTTAATTGGAAAACATTGGTCCCAGTTAGGTAGGTACAGGTCTGAGTATAGTGCTTAATAAGTTGACAAGTACCTTCCACAGTTTAAGCTAAGTTAACCTAAGGTAACTCACATGCTTCCAAGTCCAATCCACAAACACAGCTCGCTGATGCAAAACGTTACATTGTGCAAATTTCCGTCCACATTAATGGCAGAAACTAAACAAACTTTGGGGGTTGGACGTCACTCCACACTGCGAGGTGAAATTTCACCTCGCGTCAACAAGCAACCTGGCAAACTTGGTAAGTAAATTGTTTACTGTTTATGTCATTTACTGCTATAGCCGGCTGGGGTGTAGAATATACGATATTTTAGCTGCGTTTACTATCCATAATGTGCAAAGCTGAATTGTGATAAATTTTTAACTAGCAGAAAGTCGGCGAATTACCACCCATTTCTCGTTGAAATGCCAAAAATCCGTACTCAGCGACATCGGTCCACATTCTTAATGCGTACTGCACAGGAACATAATTCTTTGCCGCCGTCTCTGTTTCCTGAGAACTACAACCTTGGAATTTTCAAGGCTAGAGTGAATAGTTAACTAATAAATCGACGAGTTCCATCCTCAGCTACACCGTCGCTTAACATCAGGCAAGTTGGTGGTATATCGTAAATAAAAAACAAATCGTAAAATCGTAATAAATCGTATCTATCGTAAATAAAGATAGCTTTGGCCCGCATTTTCACATGCATAGTGATAATAATAATTATAGTTTGAAAACTGAAAAAACCGACTTCAAAATACGCAATTCACTTACTTGGGATGTAATTTTTTCAGTTATTTTGTTATAAAAACCAAGGTACTGAACCGTTTTCGATAAAAATTATAAGAGACCATTTCTGAAGTGATTACTTAGCTACTAAACAAAACATTATCAAAATTAATTCACAATTGGCGAAGTAATCGGTGAACAAACATACAAAAAATCATACGAACGAGTTGAGAACCTCCTTCATTTTGTCGTTTTCTTTATTTTTGCGTAAAGTCGTGTAAAGGTAACAAATATCCAGAGAGAGAGAGAGAGAGAGAGAGAAAGAGAGAGAGAGAGTTACTTTAGTTTTTCTATTATCAGTTAGGATTTAAGCAACATTTGTGTAAAACGTATATTATACATATTTTTAAATAATATATTAATATTTTTAATGTCTCGGATTTTAGCTAAAAAGTGTTTGTTTCGTTTTTGCGTTTATACAAAATAAAATTTAATGGACATCTTTATGATTCAGGATTCAGTATTTCGATTATATTTTCGCTGCAAATTGCTCAATGGTGACCTGTGATCTTCAATCTGTTTCGTAGAAACTTAAAACTTTATTCACTCTTGTTGTACTCATCGTGGCCCAACACTATGGTATAGCGGCATGAGCACAGAATGGACATCACTATCTAGGTACTTACCGCTTGCATTCTCATTGACAGCGGTGTCAATATGCCGTCTTACTGATAAAGTTATAAACGCTGAATAAGCGCGCATTTTAGTTAAACAGTGTTTTGTTCCGTTTTCGCGTGTGCCTGTTCCCTTCTGACAGAACGTGACAAGTCCTTATTCAGTGAATAAGATTTTAACATGCGTTTATAAGTAAGACGGCATGTGTGCAGTTATTTTCATTTATTTATTATTGTTATTTAATAATGCATTGATTAATGTATTATTATACAACTATGGTATTACTTATAAAGCTGAATAAGCGTTTTCGTTAAACAGTGTTTTGTTCCATTTTCGCGCATGACAGTACCTGTGTGACAGAAAGTTACAAATGCTTAGGTACTCAGTGTATAAGATTTTAACATGCGTTAGTACAGGTTATTTGCTGATAATACTACTTAGTTTTCATGTACAAATCTACGAGCACTGATCAAGGATGAAGACAGGAATTGGCCATCACTTTAGAATCTTAAGATACTTCAATGATCATCTAATACTTGATTTCTTATCTTATTTTTAAACGCCATCAACTTCCGCAAACACAAACTTTACCAAAAACACGTTCCCATAAAAAATATGATCAGCGTCACGGACATTTCATTCCGAAAAGTTCCTCGTCTCATTTTTCCGCCTTACAATTTCCCGTGAAATTTATTTTCGCGTCACAACTCGACGGCATATTGAATATCTGTTCTCGACGTCCGTATTACCCGCACCTTGTGAGCTGGTTACACACGCGCTGGGAGTTCGGCAAGCTAATATACCGATACGGAACAAAATAATAAATTAATGTTTGATTACAGGATAAAATTGGTTAGCACTGGAAAAAAAAATCTTCTTTAAAAAACACCAAAACATCAATATTAAACAATGTTATTGTTTTGTGGACACCGGAAGTGCTACTATTCTACTATTTAAATTCTACTGTTATTATACGTATTACTGGCCATGTGCCAAGAAAACCTGGCTAAGTAATAATACAACCGGACAAGTGCGAGTCAGACTCACCCACCGAGGGTTCCGTACAAACTAGTAGATAAAAGGGGGAAATCATTTTTTTTTTCTATTTTCCTTCATAAACCGAAAAATATATATCGTAAAAATATTTAAAGCCCTGTTTTAGCTTATGCAACTGAAGCTCTTTCTTAAGATACCGCACATGATATGGTTAAAGAACTATAAAATTTGGACCTTCATTCCTTGGATAAAGACACAATTTTTTTGTGATTAAATTAAAAATGACCAGTTTTCGGTTTTTTCCTATATGTGTCCTCTAACACAATGCTTATTGCCAAATTTCATTGTTTTAGGTCAACAGGAAGTACCCTATAGGTTTTGATTCCCTTGTGAGTGAACAGCCGAATATATCGTAAAATCGCACATTTCGCGATTTTACGATATATTCGGCTGTAACTTTTTTTTACGAAAACTTAGTAACTTTATTTTTCTTTCTGCAGCAAGATACAATGGATCTGCGTATATGGTATTAATTTCAACTCGATATCTTCACGCGTTCCCGAGATAAAGGTCTTGACACCCGGACGGACGGATAGACAGACGGACAGACGGACAACAAAGTGATCTTATAAGGGTTCCGTTTTTCCTATTGAGGTACGGAGCCCTAAAAATTGGACACTAGCATGGTAATGCCACTTGTAGCAACGACACAAAAAATCCGGCAAAATAACTCTTATTATTAGGCAAACGATATACCTAAATTAAACATCTAAATAGTATTTTTTTTGTTTAAAAAAATATTTAATTTTCATCAATTGAACTATTCAAGTTAGGGTTTTTGTCTTCATAAACCTGTGTTTCAACCGATTGTACGAGTAGATAAGATTTTTGTAGAACGTCGGCAACACTCCCGATATTCCGATCTGTAACTAGGAGCCTTTACCATTTTGGCCACGGAGGTTTCACTTGGGATAGTGGAAACTTTCGAATAGTCTTTTTTTGCGTCGGTGGCGCCACCCGTAACAACAAATATATAATGCGGGTTCAAATCTCATCGGATGTGCGTAATTTTTGAACTGTCTATAAATTTGTACAAAAAAACTGTTTCAAATTTTAATTTCCCGCCGTATGTCAATTTATAAGTCGAGTCCTGCTTCAGTAAAGTGGTGGCGACTTTACTAGAAGCTTCTATGAAGTTTTGCCGACAACGTAAAATCACACGTTTGACTGCTTTATTTCACTTGCCCACACTCACGCACTTTATCGAACATTTTATGAATAAAACACCACCATTTTTATAGCATTAATGTTCAAAACAACACAAGTTTAGGAAAATAAAACAAAGCAACAACACGTTACTAAGACGTTCCCGCCAAAACTCCGACATGATAGTTACAAATACGTGATCAAAAAAAAAATAAAAAAAAACCAAAGCTACGGTCAATGTCAAACATAATAGTAAAATGAGTACTAGCCAAAATGCGAGTATTGTGCGAACACGCCACTTATTCGTCGATGTGTCATGTCGTCGCATATACGGCTTCGCGAGTAATCGGTGTCGATTTTTCGAACATGATATCGGAAATCTGTCGAATAGGCCGCCATTTCCGCAACATGTGTTTAAAAATCACGATAACGTAGAAAAAGCTCTTTTACACTGCATATTTTTAAATAGTTTCCAAAGCTAATACATACTCGTAGATGAAAACAAGTGTAAAAAACTCTAGTGTGTATAGTGTAGTGTAGTCTATCTATATTAAAAGAAAAAACAAAATACTTACCCAACTGCAGAAAAGCGGTTTTTGCAGTTCAACTCACGATCTCGTTTCGCTTGATACTCTGTTGAGTGTAAGTTTTTTTGTGAGAAATTAGGCGTAAAATATGATTGCAAGGTTAGGCGCATGTATATTTTTTTTAATCACTTATTAATTACGGAAATGTTCGTTGGAGATTACCAACAAATGCATTTTTTTGCGAGAGTCATATTATTATTGTTACAGAAAAATATAGGGATATACACTCAAAGAGTAAAGACAAATCTAACGACACCTCACGCATCAAAATCGGTTAACCAACCTACCAAACAAAAACGAATCATCAAAAATCATTCATAATTGGCGGTGAATCGTTAAACAAATATACAAAAAAAACATACAGTCGAATTGATAACCTCCTACTTTTGGAAGTAGGTTATAAAGCACGCAGACCTCGGAAAAAATAAGATCGTTCGGATTTTCAGCTTAGTGAAAACTAAATAAGACAGGACGCTTTTAAATGTCAACGACTTATTTAAGCTTGTCTAAGTTTTAAGTCTCCAAGTTTCTCGCCGTTAACTAGTTAACTTCACTATTTTACAGAGGTATAAATTTTAGTTACGCTTTGCGGTAAATTTGTTAATTTACAGTTAAAAAATAAAAATGCTGAGCTAAATTTATATTAAAATTTAATCATAATAATGTTTCTAAAGTTTATATAAGTATTTAATTTATTTTACGGTCTTTTTTGAAATCTCTACAACATTTGACTAATGACTTCCATTTATTTGATATGTCTAACCCTTTTATCTAATGATTTCCATTTATTTTCCACACTTTGATTTTAAATCATTGTTCAGGAAAAAGCTTTGACTGATTTCAATAAGCTATTGGAAAGTAAGTAAATAAAAATAAAACACCCGTATACCAACATATTAGGTAAAGCTTTATTATTTCACAATTTGAACGAGAAGTACCTATTAATCAATCACTTATTATTAGTTTATTAGATCAGAAAAAATATTCTTTGACTGATTTCAATATGCCATTGCAAAGAAAATTAAAACACCCGTATACCAACATATTAGGCAAAGCTTTATTATTTCACAATTTGAACGATATTAATCAATCACTTATTATAAATAAAAATAAATAAAAAGATTATTAGATTAATTATTAATTTATCATCATTTATTACACCGTAATACAGAAAAATTTGAATACCTAGAAAAACAAAATCAAACGCAAATATATTGAAATCGGTATCCTCAAATAGTTAATTTTCAAATAAAAGTATAAAACAAACTTATCTACGTATAAATTGTAGTTTAACGCTCTTATGTTATTTAGGCACTATTTGTACCCGACTACGTAAGGAGAATGGTTATTGGGTGAATAGGCACGAGAGTAGCAGATGTTACCCTATATTTATTTATTTATCTAGTACTTACCTCCCACGTGCAAGTATTACTGTCACGTCTTGAGGTAACAAAATTCATTTTCGAAATAAAAGTCTATATTTAGAAAAAAATACAATAAACTAAATCAAATACACTCCGAAAGGTTTCCCTTACATCGCAAAATTAATTAACTTTTACAATTTATAAGACGTTCAAAACAGCTCATAAAATTAAAATTACGTGAATACAAGTATATAAGGTCCATTATCTAAGCGCACGCCTGCTTCAAATCTGTCCCTGATTAAATTCGAAGCCGTAAAAGATCATGAGGCCTCATAACGGCCACTTGAGTCACCTTAACATGTTTGACATTTGACATTGTTGACATTCTTCTTCTTCTTTTTTGTATTGGACCCGCATGAAAGCATTTGCCAGTATCAAGTATTAGGATTTTTTCCAAGTTTCTTGAATAAAACAAGTTGTAAATGTTCTAGTCACAATCTAAGTCACGTATACACTCAATTTATAAGTCGAGTCCTGCTTCAGTAAAGTGGTGGCGACTTTACTAGAAGCTTCTATGGAGTTTTGCCGACAACGTAAAATCACTCGTTTTACGGCTTTATTTCACTTGCCCACACTCACGCACTTGATCGAACACTTAACGAATAAAACACCACCATTTTTATAGCATTAATATTCAAAATAACACAAATTTAGGAAAATAAAACAAAGTAACAACATGTTTCGATGACGCTCCCGCCAAAAACCCATTGTTGACATTGTTGTTTTAGGGTTATACTAACGTGTTGCTAGTTTTGGTGCGAATTTTAATATATTTTTTATGTTTTTCACATCAGTAACACGTTTAGACTCTTAAGTTAGATTAAATGATATTTTTATTGAAAGTTGGAATTTTTATATTTATAGATATTTGTTTTTGTTGTGTTATTTCAGCTCGAAATAACATTTTCTAATCTGAACTATAAGAGTATATCTTTTTTCCATTATAATTTTAAAATTTTAGTTGGAAGACATCAACAAGACATTAGAAAGAGTGTAGATGAGATAGGCACAAGACCAGAAAGGGTAGCCCGCTAAAGAGGAGATCTATGCTCAGGAAGGGATAAATAATGGTTGTTGATGTTGATGCAATTTAAAAATAAAATTGTCACTTAAGCAGGTAAAAATCATTATTTTTTTTATAATGGTCAAGGCTAATAACGTAGGAATTATTTTTGGAAAAATGTATGAGAATTAATATTATGAAATATAATAGTCTTGTACACTGCAACAAAGCGAATCATCATAGCATATTGGCCAATGTAGATGTTCCTGGAACAATCCGTAAATCTAATGAAATCTTGCATAATTCTAGATCAGTCAAGCCAAGTCGCAAGAAGTAATACAAAAAGAAGCATACAAGCATGCACCCAAAAAACATTGCCATCTTTTTTCGCCAGTCGGGTATAAACTAGATTAAATGTCTCTTATGAGAATGTCAGTAACAAATGTTCTATTGATAAAATTAGTAAAAATTGAATTTCTTAAATTAGTTATAGGGTGAACGTCAAACTCTGATGCCAGAACTCTTAAGCCTCCTTAAAAGATACATAACAAGATAAAAAATAAAGATCAACAACGGGAAAAACATCCCGATGCCAAAAAGAAACAATATAATTCATTCTCAACCAACTTAGTCTAATTCAATTTAGTTCCAAACTTGTTCGCATTCGTTATTGTTTACGCAAATTTCTGTATTTTTCTGTCAACGGTATAAAAAGCACCGCAAGCTTTTGACATCGACTTGCCAACGTAAAATAATTTATTGCTTAGCACTCGACTCGTTGCGCTGAATTTCAGAATGGCTGAATAAACACCACTGAATTTCGGATACGCAGACTTATTCCAGGCTTAACGAATAAACACTCTAGTTTATAAAAGCTTCATCTCCTGTATTCTTTTCTTGCTTCATTTTACTCGGACTTTTTTCTTTAAGCAGTTAGATCCCGTTTTTATTTCTCGCGTTTTATTTTTGTTTGCATTAATTATGTATCTACTTATGAATTGTAAAGAAATATAGAAATTTGAAACATCTTTTATATTTAACCGCCGACGTAAAAACGACGGGGTGTTATAAGTTTGACGTGTATGTGTGTGTGTGTTTGTCTGTGGCATCGTAGCTCCCGAACGGATGAACCGATTTTGATTTTATTTTTTTATGTTTCATGAAAATGCCGGGGATTTTGAGTTTTCTAAGCTTATACTTGTGTAAGAATGAAAAATACTCTGTACATATTCAAGGATGATAACAATTGTTTGAGGTTGCCGGCAATAGCAACTAAGTATGTAAATTAAGCCTACGCAGATAACTTCAAAAACACAGTACTTATTGCTTACCTTTGTATTTGAAACTTGGCTCTACGGATCGTTACCTAGATAAACCCTAACTAGACCATCATAACTTCAACGGAACGTTACCAACTTAATTAATGTTATATTACATAATAACATAGCCTTTATTGATCAATCTTATAAAATACAATTTATTAAGTTATTTATTAATGACATCGGTATTAAGTTCTATGTGCTATGTACCCTGCCCACTACCACTTCAACACACATTCAATATACATTATATATACAATAGCTTGTCCTATTCTGAATACTCAAACGAGATACGAAATGTCACGATTTCACCTGGAATACGTCCACCAACATTAGGGATGCAGCGGAGGCCATCGCAAACACTACTCGAGAACTGCTGGAAAGATGTTCAGCGTGCGATAAGGACGGACGTCCACCAAAATGGACGTTAGCGGAAACGTATGCCAAGCGACAAATAGCTTGCCATTGCATTGTAGTGTGGTGTTGGAGCTTAAGGCTGGTTTTCACTGACATAATATATAATGCAAAAGCTACAGATATAGGTGACAATAAAAACTATTAGACCCGAAATCGAAGTTCCAGATGAGTATTGAAACGAAATAAGTTTTTTATTATTGATGTGAAACACCTAGTGCGGCGAGTCAGGCCGGTTATTGACGTAGCCATCAGCTGGAATGGAAGAATTGTTAAAACAGAGTAAGTACTCTATAAAAGAATGAGAAAGATATATAATCAAAATAGTTTCGATGTTTTACATCTCCCAGGCGACCCGCAACAAAACTTTTTTATTTTATTTTATATAGAATAGCGACGACGTTCAAAAGCGGCTGATAAAAAGAAGATGCGTAAAACTGAAGACTGTATCAAGTACCGTTCCGTAATAAGAGAGGCCTATGTTCAACCGTGGTCAAACTTGAAATATAGGATGATGAATATCCTTATGCTTTGGCTTCAATCTACCTTGAAGATTCCTGGGTGCTGCCTAGCCAGAACTAGCCAGACTTGACCCCACCTAATGGAAATATACGCTGTGGTCGCAAAGGAAACACGATCATATCTACCAGGAAGATACTCGGGTTTCGTAGAATTTTTAAGCGACAGCGGTCCGAAAAATCCTGCCGTATCTTGCCGTACCATTTTTTTTATTAGATCCGTATGCCGTACCGTACTTGTCTATTAGTGAGCACCAGCCTTTCAACGGCGGCAGTTTCCCCGTATTATCAATCTCATCCGTGCTCCAGGAGGACGCTGGCCCTAAACCGAAGACGTGCCAACAAGTAATGTATTCTGCGGCGCAGTAATGTATTCGGCAGACCATTGTGAGCGCAATCAACGATGCAATGGACGGCACTTGGAGAACTGTTGCCACAGTAAATCAAAGGCTTACTGTACTTATTTTAATATTTATACCCAAATACGTAAAAATAATGCTTTTCAACATTTTATTGGAAAACTGAATTTTGGCTCCTAGGGCGGAAAGTAATTTCAAAATAATTTTTACACGAAAAAGGTTCGAATGTTTGAAGAATATGATGCAATTTGTGCTAACTGTGTCAAACCAAAGAAAAGAAAAACCGGACAAGTGCAAGTCAGACTCGCCCACCGAGGGTTCCGTACAAACTAGTAGATAAAAGGGGGGAATTATATTTTTTTTTATATTTTCCGTCATAAACCAAAAAATATACATCGTAAAAATATTTAAAAACCTGTTTTAGCTTGTGCTAATGAAGCTCTTTCATAGGATACCCCACATGATACTGTTAAAGCACTTTAAAATTTAGACCCTCATTCCTTTCATAAAGACACTATTTTTTTGGGATTAAATTAAAAATGTCCAATGATTTCGAATTTTTACTAACGCAGGCTTGACTACCTCTTGACCAGTTTTTAATATTTGTTGATCAGAGTCAACCCTATAATGATAAGAGACTTGTATCAATTACAGTCTTTGTTGTAGAGCCAAAGAAAAAAAAAGAAAATACACGTTTGTTACATGGGGCTCTCGTGAATTTGTAACTTTTGATATTATTATTATTTGTTGGTATATCCGTCGTATATACACTTAGTCTGTGAACATTTCAACTTCCATATTATTTTTATTTCAATATTCAGACACAAAGATAAATTAAATTTTTGATGCTTTAACTCCTGGTGTTTTGCAAAAGGCAACCAGCAACATCCATACCATTCAGTTTAATGGCGTTTTCAGCTCAATTATTCGAGGCGGAAAGCCTACTTTACCTGTGCTATTGATTTTTGCACAGTTAATGGAGTGGATTGACCTGTTTCAGACTTCAACGTTTTATCCACGGTGCTGGTGTAAAGTGCGTGAGATATTTTAAAAATATTTACTCGTACTTTGTATGAATATGAGTGATAATATAAAAATTGCAATTGAAAGCACAGTTGAACATGTAACACATAGTTTGTAATTATGACAAAGGTCACGGACCCTGGTGTCTGTGGAGATAAAAAAAAAAACATAGAACACACACATATAAGAACAATTCAAAGATTTTCGAAGCTAATAAATAAAATTTTGTAGCTTAGCAAAACTCTGGGTACTGATGAAGATGATTTGAAAATCCAAAATCCAGCCGAATGACTACTTTTCTGATCATCTCTTAAATATTTTGTGATTTAGAAGCTATAAGTATGACCAGTTCTTGTATTTATTGACGGTAAGGTCGCAAAAAAAAAAAAAAAAAAAAAGTATATCTAGCTTGAAATCAGAACTGTACATGAAATGGGGATTACAGAATATAATATCACATAAATATTTTTGTAATAGGTTTTTGACTTTCGTGATGATTAACAAACCATGAGAAGCGTTATTCCAATACACTATAGTTTTCTGATATTTTCTTTTTAACCTCCAAAACAAGACGAGAGGTATTTTAATTGACTTGCGTGTCTGCATGTATGTGGCATCTCAGCTCTCAAAAGAATGAACCAATTTTGACCTAATTTGCTTCCTCTGAAAAAGGTTTTGATCGCTAGTGTTCTTTCTTAGCTATGTTTCAATAAAATCCGTTCAGTTGTTTTTCTATGTTGGCGTTTTTCATGTTTTCTAAATTTGTTTAGCGACAGCTCAAAATTGTAGAATCAACTCGTCGATATTAGTTTTTTTCTAACGTTTTCTCGGTTGTTACATAATGAAATTAAACAATTTATAACGGATTTATCATGTAACGTCAACATTACTGTTTCATCGCTTCAAACTTTTTTCATTTCTAACCCAGCAAACTATTTTTACCCATCAAACATGGTACTGTTGTTTGGTATGCGTTGGCCTTATTCCATGCGGTGGCCATTTAGGTCATTGCATTGCGCCGTGTGCGCGTAGCTTTATATCGCTTGATTGTCGGTTACGTGTGGCAACACCGCTGTTTATACTGAAAGCTCTTTGCCAGTATAAGTGATTGTGATTACTGCCGTGAATTTACGGTTAAACACCGTATTTTTGATGCTTTATGTCGATAAAATTTTGTAGTAATTTATTTACTCTTTTAATTTTCGAAAAATGTTAAGTAAAGCAAATAAAGTGTGAGTGCATTAACTCCTATATATGTATTTTTATTATTGATTAATTTCGGTGCTTATCACTTTTAGTCTTTTAATGACTAACGCTTAAATTAAATTGTCTAAAACAACATAACTCGAATGCATTACATGTATCAATATAACCAGAAAGTTAGTGCTGAAAACCAGCGCTGCTGAGAACTCAGCAGCATTATGGCTGAGCACTAACATTTTTGTCGCACTGGACATTAATAAGAGTTTTGCTTTTGTTTATACCTATTTGTTATATTTATTTTTGTTGTAGTGTCTGTTTGCAAAATAAATGTTTATTTCAATCTTTCTTAAATAGAAAACATAATTGGCCAAGTGCGTGTAGGGCCACGCGCAGGGTAAGGTTCCGTAGTAGCACTTCACGCGGACCTAAAATAGAAATTCTTATTTGATACTATGCACATATTGATTGATATCGAATATACGAAATTTACCTCTCTAAGTACATTTTATGAGTTGGTTGTATTATTATTACTTACTACCTTGTATAGCCTACCTATCTGTGATAGTTGTCCTTTTTAATTCATTATATATTCTATTGGCACGTTTTTTTTCTTAAGATAACTGCACTAGATTATAACAAAACACTAAATTCTAATCACTTTAAAATTTAATATTTCGCAAAAAAACACTTTCACTTTTTTTTTTGAGGGCCATTCAGGGGCCCTCAATAGAAAGTGGTTTTTGTGCACCCCCAATAGTTTTAGATTCCCTATATTACTTATCCAACTATATCTCACAAGTAAGGGTTAACAAAAAAAAACATTTCCACTTTACGTGTCGGGGAGGTACCTTAAAATCATTTTTCTTTTTTTGGCGTGATATAAGTTTACCTTAAGTATACTAAATTACAACTATCTAGTAAGCATTGCCATCCAACGTGGCAATGCTGCCAGTATTCTTGCCACTTTTCCCACTACCAGTGGACTTTTTGAGTAAGTTTTTATTTTATTTGTTTACTATCTAGTATTAATATCCTTTGAGCTAAGCCGCGGACAGACGTTCTTTGTTTTTTAACCGACTTCCGAAAAGAAGGAGGCTACTTCGGTCTGTATGTTTTTTTTTCTTCTTTTTTTTATGTTTTTCCACCGATTATTCAGACAATTATGCATTAATTTTGATGTTTTTTTTGTATTTGGTAGGTCATACTTCACAGGTGGTCCCTTATAAATATTATCAAAATCGATGCTGTACTTTGGATTTTAATTGTAACAAAATAGCTGGTAAAATATCATCGAAGTGCCTGTAGAAAAGTGAAAAGTCACGTACATAATTATGTATTGTATTGCGTATTTTTAAATCGGCTTTTTCAGTTTTTTTAACTATTTATAAACTATGTACTTCTTACCTGACTTGTTTTTTTTTTTTTTTTTTTTTTTATATTTAACTCATAAAGTTCACAAAACAGGCATACTGTATGCAGTTGTTCCGAAAGAGTGCACTCCAAGACTCGCAGACTAATAAAGCGAGCGCGACACTCGGGACACGACATCAAAAGACATTATTTTCACGGTTGAAGTGGACTCGGTGTTTAAGTTCTAGCTACTTATTTAATTAGTTTTTCAGATAATATTTAGCATTAAGCCAGCTTATTATTTTACAAACAATTAATGTCAAATGAAATTAAGAACTTCAAAAAGTAAATAGACATAGACATAGACATAGACAGAAATTTATTGTGACAAAAAACATACAACACAAAATAAATATCATTCAAAAAAATATAAATCATACACAAAATACTTATATAACATGTTTTTGTCACAATCCGGTCCCAGCTCAGCATAAATACGATTTCTTACTGAAAAAGACGTGAATCATATACTTAAATGCAATACATATATATACATGTGAGGAGTGAAGATAGGTAATATAGAAAAATACATACATTATGTATGTATGTATGTAAGTATGTTTCTATATTACCTCCTACAGCCTAAACGGTTGGACCTATTGCGAGGTGCCGTTAGATTCGTCTTCACTCCCTAAGTATCATAGGCTATATTTTTTTGTAATAATAATAATACAACAAACGCGTAAATTAAAAAAAAACTTTTACGTTCTCCAACGCAATTTTTCGTATCAAATAAGGAATTTTAAAATAATTAATCTAAAGAATGTTCATTTAAATAAATTATACAGTAGTTTCGTGCATACTTTCTCACAAAACGTTCACTCAACAGCATATCAAGCGTAACGCAAGTGTAAGTTAGGCCCCTAGCACATGGTTTATTTTAAACGCGCAGACGACGCGTGTTTTCAGCGCCGTAGATGCCGTTATTTGCGTTTTTATAGATTCGAACACACGTAAAACGCGAAACAAACGCGCGTGGGAAGCGCGTTCGAAACTCGTTTGATGCGCGTACAAAGGGCCGGAGGAGGGGTAGAGGAGGGGCGCGCGCTCGCGCCACGGCACCGCCCGCGCCGCAGTTACAGCGCGTCTGTAATTCTGTATTGCTGTATCTGCGCGTATACGCGCAGTAGACGAACGTTTCACGATCACCCCGTGTGCTTAGGTTACAAGATTGCGTTCAAATCTCGTTTGAATCGCGTATACGTGCGTTACCAGTGCGTCATCTGCGCGTTGTAATACGCCATGTGCTAGGAGCCTTACAGTGCAAAAAACGGTCTTATGCAGTCGGGTATTATGTTTTTCTTGTAAGTTATGATACGCTTGGATAGACACGATAGACTTGCACTTGACTTCTAACTCATATGAATCATGATGCCTTACGTGTACTTGCTACTTACAATATGACATTCATTTTCATGAGTTAGGTTGAGAGCATACCTTTTTTTTTATTTATTTAGGTAGAAATAGGTTTGCGCTTGACCGCCAACTCGCCTGAAGTTAAGCGACGTTACTGTCTACGATGGCGCGAAAAAATAAACTATTATATAAATACCTACGAAAAAATAAATATATTATATAATCCATAGTCACGAATCCTACATAAAATATTTAGAATCGTCTAGGTGCTTGTTTCTATTTTATTTCACAAAAAAATATTATGTTTCAAAAACAAACAAAAAAATAAGTTCCAATGTCTAAAATTGGCCACGCACTGATTTTTGCTAGCAAAGTTGCGAACTGTGTATTTTAGTTCACAAACTACCCACAATTTTTGTTCCCAGTAAAACAAATCGTAAAGGTTTTCGGAATGCCCCGTTTCGTTCCAAAGTTTGTGCTAGAAAACATTTTAAGCAAACATTGTTAACAGAGAAGGAAACATACAACAGAAGAGGGTGTTTTAGATTCCATATATACTTACTGGGGGGAATAAAAATGCGAAATTGTACAAACTTTCATAATTAGCAAATGCTGTTATAATAGGTTTCCTCACGATGTTTTCCTTCACCGTTTGAAGTTGGCGGCAATCAACGATACGCACATAACTTCGAAAAGACAGAGGTGCGTGCCGCGGGATTCGAACCCAGGACCTGCGGATCGCAAGTCGAACGGTCTCCCGACTAGGCAGCCGGAAACTTTTTTAATCACAATGCCCACATAAATTATTTACTAGAAGTTGCTGCGGTAGATCTGTAAAATTTGTTAAAATGTATAATCTGTATTATTTTATTGAAACGTTAAGTCGACAATGGCCTTGCAGAAGTTTTCTACTCCTCTTTTTGTTAGATTTCCAGAACGTTTTGTCACGACAACCTCTTGACCAACTTTTCTCATATTAAAACATTCACATACAATTCAATTCATTAAGGCCGTCACAGACATAGCTATAATTTATATTAATATATTTTATAGCTAAACATATTACCATATATTTTCTATACAAATTTTCGAGTGACCGCACACGCAGCTATAATATATATTTCTATGACGTAACCAAACTATACCGTAATTTATATTATTGCATATTTTTATATTATCGCATATTAATATAAATTATGGTATAGCAAGACATATTTTGAATATACAGCATGTTTCAAGAGAGTTTTGGCAGGAACGTCATCGAAACATGTTGTTGCTTTGTTTTTTTTCCTAAGCTTGTGTTATTTTGAACATTAATGCGATAAAAATGGTGGTGTTTTATTCAAATACAGATACATTTATTTCCATAAACTTAAAAAACATTTGTAACTACCCTCAGTTTAATTCATTTAGTGTTTGATCAAGTACATGAGTGTGGGCAAGTGAAATGTAGTAGTGAAACGTGGTCATTTTACGATTTTTACGTTGTCGACAAAACTTCATAGAAGCTTCTAGTAAAGTCGCCACCACTTTACTGAAGTAGGATTCGACTTATAAATTGACTGTATACGTGACTTAGATTGTGACTAATTTTTGTGCCGGACAGGGCAACTAACATCTCTAAAGCAACATCAGAATCGTCGTCTGAAGAACTGTCATTTCCAATAACAATGCACTTGTTGAATTCATAATTACTGTGTTTTAAAATCACCCTTTATTACAAAACACGTGCAAACGCTAGGCCGACCATCAATGAAATGAAGGCAAAATATATATTATAGCATCATCTCCGTGTGTGGTAGCTTGCTATAATATATATTATAGTACGGTATATTAATATATATTATAGCTGTGTCTGTGACGGCCTTTATTTCGGGCCTTATCTGACCTATTATGCGCTTGGCAACGCATTTACATAATCACAATATTATTATTATAAAAATTAAACATTTTAATTTTAAATAAAACATTTCAGTCAAAAGCTGTAAAGGGGCTTTGTCAGTTTTAGAATCAAATATGTATTACCAAAATCAGTTAGTAAGCCGCGCAACAGCAAACTTCCCCCTTTCGGGGGAAATACTCCCTTAATAAAAAATAAGTTAAGTTAATAATTAAGTTTTGTAAAGATTGCCCTTTATGCGAGTACCAACGTTTAATAAACATAGACGATAGATTGATAGAGGAAATAATACTTTGTTCTAATTATACATACATAAAATCACGCCTATATTCCAGTACCTGGTAGTCAAGAGCGGCAAAGACCATGAGGCAGTTTGACCCAAAATTTAATCTTGGTTAGAGGGTTACATGCAATGGAAGGGAGAGGATATTAGAGGGTTAGAGGGAATACGAGGACGTAAGATGTCATATTGGCCTGCAGTGACAATGAGTCAACCCATCGCCTAAGTAAATGCCGATTTCCTAATTATATATTGAGTTATACACATTTTAAAGTCATAAGGCAGTAAAATCCTGTGATTTCGAGGTGAGATACAGTTGTATAAAAACGAAGCACATGCAAAATAAATACTGAATTCCACATTTACACGGCGCGTCCGATGAATAACACAACATGGACTTATCCTACAGCACTCTGATGCGGATAAAAGCACCAAAAAAATCAGATCAATCCGGATCGTACGGAATTTCAATGTAACTGAGGCTTTTAAAGGGAATCCCGATTTCTTCAGGCGAGTATTTGTGATTCAGAATCGGGTTGATTAATTTATAGCTTTCCGAGGGTTTGAAAAGACTTGATATGGATTAGAAGTGCCCGTAAGCGGGTGTGTGAAGGTTAAAACACGTCTGATGTAATGGAATTAGGTGTGTAAGGTGACTTCTTAATGTTAATTATGTATGTCAATTATATATTTTTTTATAACGGGCAAGTGCCTTTATTAACTAAAACAATATACAAACTCAACTAAATAAACTACACAAAAAACATATTGATTACCCCAGACCGATAAAGGTCTAAAGACAATCCAAATGCTCAAACCCACAACCAGTTGGCAGCGTATCCAACAAGCTAACCGAATTGCCATTGGCAATACTTATGCGTTGGGCCAGATACGCACCAGAATTTTGGTCACGCGTCGCATCGATCAGGCGTTCAGATAAATTTTTGGTATTATACATTGTTGTGGCTTTTTTAACAAGATAGATCTACGATTGACCACCAACTCGCCTGATGTTAAGCGACGTTAAGTGTGTTTATTCGTAAACATTATTTAAAGAAAAGTCTCTCTGCAATTTAGTGAGGAGATTATAATGTTCGACCGTAAGTACACGTTACAAAAACAAGCTTTTCGATATGAAGAGGGGTAACCTATATATAATCCGAAAATCATTTGTTTGAATCTTATTTACCCGATTGTGTTTCATAGAACTGCCTGATTCAAGAATCTGGATGTTTTGCTTGACATAAGTTTCTTATTCTATGTGTTTGTTTGTTGTTTGTCCAACAGTTTCATTTTCCCGAACAGTTATTAGGTTAGGATGGCACCAAAGTACAAAAGTCAATACATAGGCAATACAACATATCATCACCGTCACTATTTATCATCACTACGCAAGTGAAACAGTGAGGCGTTGTCAGTTTTGTTATATTTTTTTTTACATATTATTAACCGACTTCCAAAAAGAAGGAGGTTCTCAATTGAACTGTATGTTTATTGTTATATTAAAAAAAATTAAAACATCGACTTCGAAATACTTTTTATACTCAAATTCGATTTTTTCGACTTCGAAATACTCAATTTGTTTATTTGGATAACATATTTTTCTAGTTATTTTGTTGTAAAAACTAAAATACTGGACCGATTTTGATAAAAAATAATTATATATGACTACTTCTGAAGTACCTAACTACCAAACAAAAAATAATCATCAAAATCAATTTACAATTGGCGAAGTAATCGCTGAATAAACATTCAAAAAAACATTGAGTCGAATTGAGAACCTCCTTCTATTTGGAAAACGGTTAAAAATATGTTGGTAAAAAGTTTGTTTTATAATAATGCTAGCAACGCCCTACTGTTTCACTTGCGTAGTAATGATAAATAGACGGTGATGATAAAAAGTTTTAATGCCTGTGTATTGACTTTTGTACTTTGGTTAATACCTTTTCTTTATTTTTTTATTTAATTTTTAGCTCGACACCAGGGTCCGTGACCTTCGTCATAATTACAAACTATTGTTTACTACTTATTGTTACGGGAAAATTAATTTGGGTTAATTTATGTACCTACTTATAACTATGTTGTGTGCATACATACGAGTATGTTAGGGAAAAGGGGGACCCGCCACACGACGCACGCCGCCGCAAGAAGAAGCATTCGATGGTGAGCATGAATACCTATTTATCTTTGCCTCATATGATTATTTCATTCAGTCATAACATTTCAACTCTTCTCGCAACCAGATATTTTTTCATTTTCCATTTCCACCGTTGCATCCCGAAGTCTTATTTCCAGAGCATACTACACGATAACACCCGCATAGTGAACGACGCCGTCACACGAGCGTTCACCTTTGGCTTCTTTCTACCCGGTTTCAACGCGCACTGAACTCTACGATCTATGACAGCGTACGGTGGAATAAGTAGCTCTATTTTATACTTTAGCTGGTAAGCTTTAAAACAGTAAGTTTTATGTCACTTTCTTTAGAAAAAAACAACGACCTTTGACAACGAACTTTTATGTTGGTTTCTAAATCATCATCTCAAGTGTTAGTCGTGTAATATGTAATATAGTAACACCAAAACTGTGCTGTTTTATTCAAAAATAGACTTGCGCTTGACTGTCAAGTTTGTAGATTACAATGGAGTGCGCTTGCCTAGATTGAATCTATTCACTCGCGATTTGCTTTACGCACGCGTCGCAAAAGGTATAAAATAGGTAAATATAAGATTAAGCATTCATCTGTGCAAGCTGATTTGCACGTTATTGTATCGTAGCAAGAATAGTTATTTAATTAAAACTCCGGTCACTCGTTTGTGACAGTTCCTTTAAAAACCTGAAAGGTTATCTTGAGCCTTTTTCTGCGAGCTAGTTATTTAAATTAAAAAAACTATTGCGGCTTTTTTCGGACTATTTATTGAAACGACTAGTGCTTTAAATATATAAGAATGTATGTATACCTAAACAATAAATACTTTGAACCTTAATAAATTTAATTACTGTACTAATCAGCTTTTACAAATATTTGAATGTGAAAAAGTTAGAAGTTTTTCCATCTCTGATGACTGTACTAGCGCGAAGGAAAAATCATCATGAAAGGAAGGACCTTCAACCCTTACAAAAAAATATAGTGAGAAAAAAGTTGCAACGGTTCCTTGAAGTTATATTTGCAGTTAGATAACTTGTCGACAATGCTTCACTTGAAAAGGATTATGAATACTTGTTAACTTTGTCAGAAATTAAAAGATCTATAGACGAACGCAAATCACATTTTGCACAATAAAATTAGCAAGTTTAAATAGCAGCGGACACATAACGCACACTTGGTCGATGGGGCCGAAGAAGCAACGCAGTGTAGGAAGACCAGCCACAAGGTGTATAGACGTCCTCATACAAGCAACAGGAAGACGCTTAGAGCTGCTTTCAATAAGTCTGTTTGGAAACATGTCTTGTAGTTCCTTTGGCGCTGAGATGATGATGATTATCTTTGTATTTGTCAAGTCAACGTACTGTTGGTAAGATGTAATACGATAATTTATTGTGAAGCATAAAATGGGGGCCGGAGACCTTTTAAAAAAGAAATATTATCTCAATGCAGAGTGGTAAAAGAAAACAATACGTTATTGAATCAGAGCAGAACGAGTGTAAGTCACGGTGTCTAATGGGAGCATAGTCTATACTTGCGGCCAGTAGAGAGTGTACCTCTAGCATTTATTCGTTTTTAATATAGTTTTTTATTTAAACAATTTTTACAGAAGAAGAACGCTAGGATTCATTGTTCCTGCCCTTTTGAATAACTTACTATGTTTCATCAAAATCGGTTCAGCCGTTTTCTTCTCAGAGGTTTTTGAATTTTGTGAACTTGTTAATGTTGTCATACAATTACGTTCTCATCACATTGTCATAAATCTTGGTTTACCTTTTTGACAGCATTATTTAGCTTCTACAGAACAACACGAAGTATTTTTTTTTATAAATTAGTATCTTAATTATTTCAAATTTACAAAACAGGTAAATTCAGATAAATAAATTTAAAAAAAATTAGAGCACACGTAACTTGAACGAACCCCAGCAGTGCATTAATACAATGAATGGATAGATAGAACTCAAAGTTACTTAACCTAAACTTACTCACTGAACTTATTTTATTTAAGTTGTTTGTTTTTGTTTAGTTTCAAGGTATATATAGTAGAATTATTAGTTTAAATTTTAATTACTGTAATATTATATCAATAAATTCCCGCGCAACAGCTCGAAGGGTCAAACAAGTCCTGAAGATGCCTCCTGAAGAGGTGAAACACGTGTCGACAAGAGTACCAGCTTGAAGACTTCGAAGTAAGCAAAAGTATCAGCTAGAAGACATCGAAGCAGAAGAGTACCAGCTTGAAGACATCGAAGCCGTCAAGAGTACCAGCTAGAAGACACCGAAGCAGAAGAGTACCAGCTTGAAGACATCGAAGCCGTCAAGAGTACCAGCTAGAAGACACCGAAGCATAAGAGTACCAGCTTGAAGACATTGAAGCCGTCAAGAGTACCAGCTTGAAGACCTCGAAACGGAAACACACTAGTTAAATAAGTTAGATTTAAGTTTTTAATAAATTCCCACTTGTTCTTAAACAAAATAGATAATATAAAAGATTTACACAAAATTACATGTAACAAGAACTATCAAAACAAATACGAACAAACATCAAACCGTTTGCAAAACCAGCTCCATCCCTACAGTATTAAAATCTTATCAAAAGTTATATCCAACAATGTTCGAACAATATTTTCAAGTCCCACATTTATGGAAGCGCATTGATAAAAGTTTACGGGTGCGATCGGAGCGGTTCGGAACCAATAAAACTTTTAACTTTTATTGGCGGAGTGTACACAATGTTGGTAAATTTGTACAAGGAACTGACTGTGTTGTAGAAACTATTTATTAATCTGTTCGGTAACTGTGTCTGTGCAACTACAGTAATAAGTATAACAACTTTGATAGTTGGCATTTTTTAAGCACTTGGATGCAGGCTGCTTCCAACCGATCTTTTTGGAAATCCATGGGGGAGGCCTATATACATCAGTGGACTTCTTGTGGCTGAGATAGTGATGATGATGAAACACTTAACTGATGTGTTCCATCGCCACTAAGCAGTTTGTCAATAAAATAATTGCATAATGATTAAGAGTTCACACTTTTTTTTCTTCCCGAAATATAATTGAACTGGCCCAGTTCAGAACAAAAATCTGACATTTTCAAAATGTCCGATTTTTGGAGCAGGCTATATTCTTAAATACGCGCTTAAAATCAGGCCAAACGATTTTTTATTTATTATTAAAAGCATTTCCGTATTCTTTTCTGTTTCAAGGCAAAGAGAAAAATATGTGATAGCAAAATGTAGCCGTTGTGATATACAAATTGTAGCAATTTTAGTACGATTACCCCCCCCCCCCCTCTCTTCTCTCCCTCTCATTCTCACCTCACGAGGATCCCTTATAAATATTATGGTTCATATGGTTCACTTTGTTTTATTTTATTTTTAGGGACATTAAGGAACCAAAGGAACTACTGAGAACAAACGGTTTAGACTACATGACAATGTTATAATGTCGTGGTAACCTTACATTTATTATTAATAATACTTAATTATTGCAAAATAACTAGCCAACTAGAAAGACGCATGAATCTAAATATAATTCGCTTTGATTTCGAAATGGCGCATACATGCAGTGGGACATACATCTCTATGGTGGGAACTTCTGGTGGGAACAGAATTCTTGAATAAATCATCTGTTGCAAAAAAGGTTCAAGGTCGCAAGTTTTAACGATAGTTATTCATAAATGAATATCGACACAGCTCTAATCAAATTCTACCAATAACGATTTACAAAGGCCACCAGTTCTTAGTTCACTTCAGTTATTACAATGCCGCCGTATATTTTCTATTCCAGTTACAAAAAACTTTTCCCTTCTCACGCCTTTTACGATAATCGTGGAATGTATTTGTCAAGGTCGAAACGGAATTGGTGACAAGATCCCAAACGTTGGCTACAAATAGTACAATACTTTAATGCGACCAGCCCGAATAAAGCGTTTCCGGACACCGTCCCTCGGCCATTGGCAAACATTTGTGCCACTCTATCTGTACATTCGGTATAAACGGATAGCGCCTATCGTGACCCTTCAGGGTCAGTCAAGTGGCTAGCGCTGCCGGGGAGGGTTCCATATATTGAAGTGTCGGTGGTTTAGAGTTTGTAATAGAATTTGGTTGGTATTCATGATAGTTTAGAAATCAGAGATTAGGTCGCTTGTTTTTACCTGAATGCGCAAGAAGGCGGGTTATATTTCCAGGTGTATAATGTATGTATGTTTCTATTCTATGTTATCTACTCTTACTGACCGATTTTGTTGTGAGAGGTGTATTTAACTATATAATTTGTATTTCACATAATCATTGCGCTAAGCTATGTATTTTGTCCTGTGTAACCATTGTCTGTAATATATTTATCTTTAGAGATTAGCGCATATTCTAGGGATCCCCAAAGCAGTGACCGCAGACAAGGCGATCGAGCGGCGTGACGATACCGGGGGCCGGAAGCGGCCGTGTGCCGGACGTCCGATCTGATCGTCCGGAACGGTATGCGCTTGCCACATTCCTGTGGGGACGTGGACTTGGGACCTCAACTTAATGTTTGCCATTGAAAGCTCGGTACCACAATGAAAGTGATCATTTGAAATGGTTGCCTATTTATTTATAATCCGACGTATATAAATCTTTCGATATTTCATCGTTTTCTCGAAAACGAAATACTTATATTTTTTCAAAAGACACTTTATCAAAATCACGAACACTTACGGCCCTACCGAAAAACGTTACTTAACTTTAAGCAATGCTTAACATTTTTTGTCAACTTCTCGCTGACACGTAATTACACTTGCGGAAAGAAGACAGAGAATTTAAGACGATGGCTAAAGTTAAGTAAAATTTTTCGATAAGGCCGTTAGCTGACACCTCGTCTAATAACTAAATGTTTGTTTGTACAATACAAATGTTTATATGTATGATAAACAGACTAACCTAATAATAATTGATATATCTGATAATTAAATCTTTGTAAATAATGAGATTTCGGCATATGATCAAACAGAAATGTAACGATCCAAACCTAATAATTGTTCAGGCAAATTAAACTTATGACTAACATGGAATTAGAAACTCGTGCCAAGTAAAACATCTAGAATCAGATAATTCTATGAAACGGATGCGGACAAGTAATATTCAAATAAATATGTTGTATTGTGCTCCGAAGCTGAAGACAATTTCTATTTTTGCCCGACTGCGTAAGAAGGAGGGTTATGTTTTTCGAGTGTACGTATGTTTGTATGTATCTAAGGGTTTATGTGGGTATGTATGCATGTAAGTATGTTTCTATATATATCTATATCACCTGCATCCTAAACGTCTTGATTGATCTTGATGTGCGAGGTGTCGCTAGATTTATCTTCACTTCCTGAGTGTCATAGGCTACTATTACTATATTTTTTGTAATAATAATAACAATATATCTAATGCAAAAATTAAAAAAAATACGTTTTTGGTACCTCAAACGAACTTTTTCATAATAAACAAATTATTTTATTACATATAAAAAAATGCGCATTTGTAATCTTTTACAGTGATTTTACGTATAATTTCTCTTAAAAAATGTACACTTAACAGCGTATCAAGCGTAACCAAAACGTCTAACCCAACTGCAAAAAAGTAGTTTTCGTAGCGTAGGGTATTTTTATTTTTTTATATAGTAGATATAGATACTTGTAGTATTTTATTATTTAAAAAACCTTACGAATTATCTTACATTGATAATAACAAAAAAGATGATTTCATTGACATATTGCTAATGTTACCATTGGTAACATCAACGTAAAAGGTCTAATGGCCTAACCTACAAAAAGAGCCCATATACGTGATTGTACTCATATAAACGAAGACAAATGCTCAATCAATGACATAATAGTCCATTATTGTCACTTTATTGTGTCCACCATGATTCAATAAAGGCCGGAATCTCCGGACGCGTCGCGTATCCCATAAATATTAATTAGACGGAACCCTTGTGTTATTTATTGTGGACACTTACGCGTAGCCAAGTGAGTGTTAATCGAATTTTGTTTTATTGGGTTTGTATAATTTCCTATTGTCTTTACAATTTGTTGATAGAGATTTACAAGTTTATTGAAACAGTTTTACTTTTTTTTTAGTCTCTCTTTCCTGCATAAGGAAAGACAGCACCATGATTGAAGTTTTTTCGTTACTAAAATAATAGCGCATTAGGTAATAATGTAAATTGATAAATTCGCGTTGATTTATGTCATTTTTTTTAAATTTATTTATTCTTCAATTACATCATGAAAATTTATGAGATAATTCTGCCAAACTGCATAACAGTTTGTAGGCAGATAATACACTCTCATCCACAATAACAATTCCACAATAACATAATGAAAGCTTTTAACTTCTCGCACTATTTGTACGGGAAAACGACATCAAAACTTTGAAAACTATATTAGAACAACTTGCACAGGTCCAAATACTCTCAAATTTGGTATACTTAACTATAAGTTATTTATAATTCAACTGCGATGACAATGCTGATCCGATAATAAAAGAGAAAAAGATTTATTTGTCATATGCATTTTTACTACGTGGTATGACGAGAGGAATCCGAAAATGGGCATTATCATTATCATCATCAGCATCTACAGCCTTCTTTTTCATTAACCCACTACTAGGTATAGGTACCTAAACTTTTCTATTCGTATTGCCTTCTGCCTCGATCTGTGTCACGGAAAAATGGACATAGAGACCTCCATGACAAATTATGGACTTATTGTTTCAGAGCTTATATTTTAGTTATTGTGATTTTTTTATTTTACTAATAAATGTTTATATCTGAAACTTTTTTTAAGATACGGTTGTATAGAATAATGTTGTGACAAAGGTTTTTTTTACTTTATTATGGAAAGTGACGTATTTTCTGAGAAGTCTACACACACATTTTCAAACACGCCTTATAATTATTATCAAGCCATGTATTTACATATTTTTAATTGGCAAATCCCTTTATTAACTACAACAAAACAATTTATAAACTACACATACATAACTAAACTACAATCTACACAAAAGGTAAAGATTAAAGACCGATAAATGTATAAAGATAATCAAATTGCACAAATATACCTACCTACTATCAGTTGGTAAGCCACCCAGCATTTCCACATTGAATGGCAACGTTGTACATATTCAGCGATTTTAAAACAATATCGATATAAAACAAATAAAATAATACATGAAAAAATAAATTAAAAAATAGCGTTCTTTATTCCAAAACATCAGCGCCAATATAAAACGATCCCTCCATCTTTAAATAAACAATCAGCAAGCGTCAAGTTCTGCGAAGAGCGACAATTAATTCAACTTTAACTATGAGAATCCAGGGGCTGTTTGTCCAAACTTGGCATTCTCATTTATATTTAATGCAGTGGAAGTGAAACTCTTCGACTGAATGTTTCACGCGATTGTGTTTACTAACTTTTCATACTGTAAGGCGAGTATTGCAATTTTCATATTCTCTGTAAACAACAAGTAACTATATAAAAAAACCCGGACAAGTGCGAGTCAGACTCGCCCAAAGAGGGTTCCATACAAACTAGTAGAACTCATATATTTAAATACATTATAATAAACTGGGGAAATCATATATTTTTTTTTGCTTTTTGTATATTTTCCTTCATAAACCGAAAAATATACAAAAAGCAAAAAAAACAAATATTTAAAAAGCTGTTTTAAATTATGCTAATGAAGCTCTTTCATATGATACCCCACATGAAAAACTGAGAAATTTTACTTTTCTTTCTGCAGCAAGACACTATGGATCTGCGTATATGGTTTTAATTTCAACTCGATACCTTCACGCGTTCCCGAGATAAAGGTCTTGGACGGACGGACAGACGGACAACAAAGTGATCCTATAAGGGACACCCGGACGGACGGACAGACGGACAACAAAGTGATCCTATAAGGGTTCCGTTTTTTTCTATTGAGTTACGGAACCCTAAAAATACCCGACTGCAGAAAAACGGTTTTTGCAGTCAACTTACGATTTTCGAAAAAAACGTACACTCAACAGTGTATCACTGTTACGTTTACGAACGTATACGTATTTTTTTGTTATAAAATATGCGTAAATCGCTGTAAAAGATTATAAATGCGCATTCTTTAGAACAACGCTATTAAAATCACTTAACTGAATAAAATAAAATCACTTGTTTATTACAAAAAAGTTCGTTGGAGGTTATGAAAACATGCATTTTACAAAAACTAAAAAAACGCCTATGATACTCAGGGATTGAAGACAAATAAATTAAACGACACAGCATATCACAATCGGTCAATACGATTAGGCTGTAGGCGATCATATACTCAACAATTTCAACTGTCTAACTATCACGGTTCATGGGATACAGCCTGGTGACAGACGGACAGACGGACAGATAGACAGACAGCGGACCCTTTGGGTACGGAACCCTACAAAACAAAATCAAAATCGGTTCATCCGTTCGGAAGCTACGATGCCACAGCAGACACGACACACACAGAGAGAGAGAGACACGTCAAACTTATAATAGCCCATCGTTTTTGTGTCGGGGGTAAAAAACAGTAATTTGATGATTTCTAAAAACAAAATTATTCAATTTTCGTACAAAACTGTAAACGAGTTCTATAGTTCTGTGAAAATGAATCCTGTCAGCTAAATATTCCGATTGTACTGAACCATTTGAATAAACAGAGCTTTTGCATCTTCGAGTGTTTTAGGAATGCCATTTGAAATGTTCTTCTGCAGGCGAAGGAATTTATTTCTATCAAAGAGACTTAATTATTCGATTTTGTTTACGAATTTTAATAAGACACTAATGTTGTATAATGTTCAGCTTCAAATGGAAATAGAATTTAAATTAATCTGTTTGTATGGCATTGATCATCGAGCTTAAGGAAGTATTCCATTTTGCGTCAAATAAAGTGAATAATTCATGATTACTTTTTTAATATGCAATATTTAACAGTCCTAATGATTGGCCAGTGATTATTTTATTTTTAGCGCAAGTACAACGGCGACCTTGTCACATAGAGCGATTTCTTCCAGGCAACCTTAGGGTGTATAGGAAATCTGGCAATTTGAAAAGGAGGTTGTGATGTACAGTATATATTAAATAATAAAATTCTATTATACATACTTACACAAAACATAACATATATATATACAAATAATTATATATAAATATATGAGTATATAAGTATATAAATATAATATAAGTATCTGGTTTTTATGAGCAAAAATCCTTCACCTGGTTTATTATATATGATTACTTACTCAAATCTAATAAACACATTTTTTTCCATCAGCCCTGTCTGTACAAACTATCCCACTGCTGGACGCTGGCCATCTTCGCATTGTGAGAAGGGTTAGGCCATAGTCTACCACGCTGGCCAAGTGCGGGTTCGCAGACTTCACACATCTTCGAGAACATTGAGAACTCTCAGACATGTAATTTCCCTCACGATGTTTTCCTTCACCGTTTGAAGTTGGCGGCAATCAACAAAAGTTCAAAAGTGAAGTTTCCGGCAGCCAAGTCGGAAAACCGTCTGATTTACGATCCGCAGGTCCTGGGTTCGAATTCCGCAGCACGCACCTCTGTCTTCTCGAAGTTACGTGCGTATTGTTGAAACACTATTATTAGTGTTTCAACAATACGACTAAACTATAACTATGAAATTAGAGTGAAACTGGGCAGGATACGTGGTGATGATAAGCGGAGTAAGCAAGTGATGGAGTGGTGACCAAGACATGGAGCTAGTTCGTCTGGCTGTGAGGTGGATGGACGATATTGGCACGCCTCGATTGGCACAGAATTAAGGCAGACGTATTATGAGGGAGAGGCATACCCAGCAGTGAGGTAGAGAAAGCTGTGGATGATGATGATGAATACTTTCTTTGATGATGGGGCACTCATGGCACCCGTGACTGCAATTAATGATGGGGCACTCAGGGCACCCGTGACTGCAATAAGGCTATTTCTAATGCATTAATTTACATTATTAAAAGTACATTGGTTACATAAATGCACTAAAAGAATTTTATTAGTTAGCCATAATATTAACCATATCATAGTATAAATACCACAGATTTTAAAATATATTATTGTTTAAACATAGTTTTTAAAAATACTAATATAGGCGTTTTTAGTCTGTTAGTTATATGCATAAAATGTTATGTTTATACAATTTATAGACTGCGTCTATTTTGTATCTGAAATTTATTTACAATAAATAAAGACTTTTTAAAAACAAAACAAAAAATTCAATAATTTACCTCTGAGTTCCGGGTAGATATTTATTATTAGTTGTCCTGTCCTTCAAAACGAGGTCGTAGTTGAGGATCAGATAGAATAGCCTACACAGCCTAGTATAGTCCAGCACATAATTTGCACATTGCTGGACAAACCAAAGAATAAGCGTAAAATATTACATGTAACATTAAGAGACTTTAACCACTACGGAACCACCATAATCCAAAATGAAAAAAAATATGTATTCATAAGTATATTTGTACGTGTACCTCGTTGATACCCATGAGTCAATATCACGCCGGTGTCGTGTCAAATCGATAAAATCAACAGTTCTTTCTCATAACTCATAGGATATTCGCGAGCTGATTCGCTGAATGCAAATCAGCGAGCCGTGTAAGGCTAATCGGGTGCTATATTGCCCGGAAGAAGGTGCCAACTTGTATGCTTCTGGAATACATTGGGAAACGGATGTTATATAAGAACATCACAGCAAAATAGGAATTGAATCATTATGCGTACACCGTTTCCGGATCCCAAGCATTGTCAAAATAAACGACTTTATGGTCTACGATGGAGTGTTTACCTGAAAAAAACTCATTGACTTGCATATGAAAAATCAAAGTCAGAAAGCTTATTCCACTTTTCAGATCGGTTAAAATGACTAAATGGCACAAATTTCTTGATTTTGATGTGTGAGCTGCAATGGTGTATTTATTATACGTAGATAGGTCTTCCCGGTTCTACGTGGAAAGCCTCAAGTAATCGCTTTATTAAATCTAATATATAATAGATAAAATCTCATTGGTGAGCTATCATTAGGTTTTACAACTAATTTAGCGAGTAAATGTTACAATAAAAGTATTATATTAGTTATTTTGTTTTTCTTGTAATACCACTTGTTTATATAACCGAGTGACGAGCTAAGCGAGTAAATTCTTCATCATCATCATCACTATCTAAAGTACAATACAAAATAATAAATATAAGTAACTTACAATGCGTGCTGCCCTCGTCAATTTCTTGATATCTATCTTTAAAAACTGTTTTCTTTTGGATAAGTAGGTATAGGTACTGCACACTACTACGTGACAGATGAACAACTAAAATTACTTTGAAGCTGTGTAATTATTAGTAACCTTTTCTCCTATTATTTAACAAAAAAACTCAAAAACTGCGGTTTGTCATGGCCTGATAACTTTGTTGCGTCTTACGTGTTTCTTAATTGAAGAAACGCACGAGAAAGTTCGATGTGTAAACGTACGTTTTTAAACGAACATTATAGATTCGAACAAAAACAAAGAACGTTCTAAGTTAACTTTAACACAAAAATACAGGTCAACAGCTTAAACATTACCCATATTACATTACTTTTATATGCATAATATTAACCGGAAACAATTAAGTAGTTTAGTTTAAGAAAACACGAAATCCCCCGACAATATAAAACGGCTGCCTGAACCAATTTTGGTGAAACATAGCTAAAAACACACTCAATGGAATATTCTTTCAAACAAAACAAACTACATCAAAATCGGTCCACCCGTTTGAGAACTACGATATCACAGACAGTCACACAGAGTCACAGATATACACGTCAAACTTATAACACTCCTCTTTATGTGTAGGGGGTTAAAACACGATTTATTTGATCAAGATGCGATTCGACTGGTTTTGTGACTACAAGTGTCTCTTCTTCAGGACATAATGTCGACTTTGGAGCCAATCGACATCTTATCATATCAATGTCTGTCTATTGAATGGGTTGATTCAAATCTAAGATCGATTTTATTTATTTTGTGATTATATGTTTTACAACTCCACCAATGTCACATAAAAATGCCATCAAACAAAAATAATTGTTACGCTAATAAAATAATACGAATCCGTTACAAATATGTACAAATCTAATCAAAACAAATCCAATCTACAATCTCTTTCATGCTTTACTGAGAAAAAAAGAAAAATATAGAATGTAACCTAACAAAGCTAATAAGCAAATGGTTAGTCGGGCTAGAAAATAGATAAACTCACTAAAATACTCACCAAGTGTTTGAATAATTTATCCAATAACAACACAATACCACGTCGTTTCCGATATGGTCTGAGTAGCGCCGGACGTCAGTTGCGACGGCGGTTAGTTGCCGCGCCGGGATCGAACCCCACACACGTTGAGCCGTCACGGTTTACAACCCTCGCGAAGTTTCCTGCGCGGGACTAACTTTTAGTTGTACGATCACTAACTAGTTATTCGGTCTATACTTTAGCTTGTGTTGTTTCATTGAAACTGTGCATTTATAGTCTGTGTGTGGTCTGTCTATTTTTTTAAATGTTATGTTTTGTTTTTAATAATAGCCCTCATACGCATTCTATCTAATAGTGTTTTTTTTTTGTGTACCCTATAAAAAAAACTATAGAAATCTGCACTGAATATTTCATTACACGTATTCTCGAGAAGTACTTAAGTCGTTTTTGATTGGAACCATAGACATTTTTTATTTGGTGGCGTTTTTCCTTAGGAAAGGCAAAGGGTACATAGCCCATACAGCCATCGTCATAAGAAACCATAGACGTCTCTGAAATAGTTTTTTATTAATTTAAAGTTTTTAACAAAACACATTTGAAAGTCATTATCCCTGCCTACACGTACTTAAAAAAGTTCTTGTGTCATATTTTATCTGTGTTTGTAGCAAATCAATATACCTGTATGATTTATAATGAAGACATCAGTGAAACAGTGTTTCTATATTTATTTATTTAAAGGTTTAAAGAATACACTTCTGTAATTTAGCTCTGAAAAAGTTCTTTATTACTCCAGATGGTGCATCATATTTGATTTAAATTAAGTTGCAAACAATGACTTAACCTTAACTGTGTTTCAGCAGAATTTTTCAAACAGATTTCTGACGGGCTAAGTGTTGGTGATGATTTTAGTGAATTTATGCTTTGTTTCATTTGACAAAAAGACTATTGACTTAAGTGTGTTATTGTGTTAAACTTTGATACTAATCCAGGTTGTGAAGTGACTTTAAAAATATTGGATCGCACTTTGGACTGCTTGTCAACAAAGGATGTGGTGTTTATTGAAGCTGACCATCGTGTTGCAATGTAAGATTGTTTGTTTATATTGTCAGAGGACTACAAGCTTTAAGTTGTTCAGATAGGTGATATATTTGTTTGGCACGTGGCAACCCAGTTACAACGATGAAATATGAATATTGCACTGCAATACCGTGGCGGTGCTAGAAAAATATCGACTACAAACAACGAGAGATATAAACCAAACTGTAACTAACGGAACTGTAAAAATATAACTATATATATATAAGTATATACAACTAGATATTTCAGATCGTTTGTACTCTTTCATCGTCATAACCAGTCTTAAGTTTATTTTTGCCAGACTTCCAAAAAGAAGTTAAGGTTAGAAGTTAAGAAGTAAGGGTGAAGTATATCAATTCGACTGCATGTTTTAATTGTTTTTTTTTTTTTGTTTGCTCACCGATTAATCTGTCAATTGTGCATTGATTTTGTTGTTTTTTTTTTGGTTGATCATACTTCAGAGGTGGTCCCATATAAATTTTATCAAGTTCAGTTTAATACTTTGGTTTTATAACAAGATAACTGTAAAATATCATCCAAGTAAACGAATTGTGTATTTTGAAGTCGTTTTTTAAACTATAATTATTTGGTGACAAATTATAAAAGCTGATACGAGTCAGAACACGCGTTTTACATGACATTTTCCAGACTGACCTAGAGTTTTGCAGAAAGAAAAATCTACTTTTTTACATTGCCCATTATAATAACTGGAATCATACAAAGTACAAGCGCCAATCACGGCAGAGCTGAAAATATTCTGGTAAGTAGTTGCAGACGTAGTTTGTTTTGTTAGGCATTTAAATTCATAGTGCTGATTATTTCTATAGAAATTCGATTACTTAGGGGACTACTATATTATTTTATTTTAAAAAACAATGATATATAAACCTATACCATATTTTTAAAGACTACATCATGATTTTAATGAAACACCAAACACTACAAAAATAAAAATAAATAACATTTTGCATTTTAAGCAAAAATATTGTTGCGAAGTGTTAAAATCAAGTAAGTGCTTAACTAATTTACCCTCTCTTGGAAACGGCAAAGATTTATCATTTTACAGAGTACTTACTCGGTTGGCTGGCGAATTTCACATAGATCTTGGATTAATTCTGAATGGATACGGCACATAAACTATGTTGTTTTGTTGATTGCCGCCAACTTCAAACGGTGAAGGGAAACATCGTTAGGAAACCTACATGTCTGAGAGTTCTCCATGTTCTTGAAGATGTGTGAAGTCTGCCAACCCGCACTTGACCAGCGTGGTAGACTAGGGCCTTACCCTTCTTACAATGAGAAGATGGCCCACGCCCAGTTACAGTTTGTACAAACAGGGCTGTTAAAAAAAAACTCTATACAAAAGTTAATAAACTCAAATAAATCCTGCAAAGTAAGAGTTTCGCACATACACCGAGGCTTCCGTACACGACACGACAAAAAACGATACTTACATGAATAGGCTAAAACCTGTAATTAGCCTCGTAATTTATCTAAATTTGTACTTTTTTAAAGTATTTTGACTGTAAGTTTTCCGAAAAAATATAAAATAAAAATAAATAAAACACTGACACTAGGACTAATTAGGTACTCAACGAAATGTGCTTTATATCTAAGAATATTTGTAACTTGACATATTTTCTGTATTTCTATGTTAGGCATTCACATACAAACTTGATTTTGATGATTCTTTTTTGTTTTTGTTCACAGGTGCTCCCATATAAATTTTATCATAACTGGTTCAGTACTTTGGTTTTTATAACAAAATAACTAGAAAAATTTCTTCCAAGTAAACGAAATTGCGTATTTTTTATAACTGGTCTGGTAATAAAATAAAATAACTAACTGTAAGTAACTGTGTGTAAATAAAATAACTGGTTTTTATAACAAATAATTATGTCATCCAAGTAAACGAATTGCTTAATTTGAAGTTACCGACTTCAACTTTTTCAGTTTTTTAAAGTACAATTATTGAATTATGTTAATTAGTTTAGTGCTGGTACCTTATAATAGTTTAAAATGGCTCCTTTTGTACTCATAATAATTGTGAAAAACTTTGACTATTAGACCAATCCTATAAAATAGCAAAGAATACAAAAAATTGTTCTATACAAATATTTTCGCAGTATTTTTTTTTTTTTTTTTTTTTATGAAAGGGCTGATTATTTTCCCTTGAATCGGGATTGGCTTATATTACGAGTATGCCCATAAGTAAAAGGACCCTTTAAAATATTTGTCAAAAAATTTAGTAGTGCTATAACGTATCTACCATTTTTGTTTATCCGTCAACTCAGGTATTCCAAACTCAATTATTTTGAGTATTCCGCATTTTACGCGGGGATTTCCTGAAGCGAATTTTTCGGTGAATCAACAACTTAAACGTTATTTATAACGGATGTCGTGCATTCTATAATAAATTAACGCCACGATTTAAGGCACAATTAAATTTACTTTAGATATTAATTCCAGTAATTTATAGGGCTTTATTTATTTGTAGCGTTTGGATTTGAAAGCGATACTTATGAACTTTCGCGCCAACTGCTAATGTCTATAAATTAACCAAACAACTCACGCTAATTTTCAATAACATCTTGGAAATATTGCTAAGGAAATATTTATTCAGCAGTTTATGTTTCATTTATTTTCAGCATTTTTTTCAGTGAAGTATTTACTATGTTGATAAATCATGAATGTTGTCGATTCTAATAGTTTATTAAATCATAAATAAATCCTAGTGCGAAAAAACGTTTCACAGTCAATTGGCTACTCTTAAGGGTGGATTACGCAGCTGTCTCACTCGCACATAACATAGTTATAGCAATAAAGCACACACAAAATATTTTTTACATAATTATGATATTTTGTCTGAAATAAAGTTGTACAGATGAAATTTAAGGTTAGACGTAGATTGGATGTTTATTTATAGATTTAACATAGTTCAAAATGATTTGAAGATTGGTAATACTCTTGTTACGAGTTAATAATATTGAAGTTGACATATTTAATTAAAATCTAACTTTTATAATAGATACCTAGACATATTTTTATTAGCTACAAAAACAACCACTAGTTATAAACACATAAAAATAAAATAAAAAGAGTCGCGTGCGAGTGAGACAGCGGCGCAACCGCCTTTGAAGTACCAAGAGTAGGTACTTCAATTTTATTTACCTATTCGATCTTTTAGGTTATTTATTTCTCGTCCGTATCAGTAAACAAAGGCCAATATACCTTTATTGACTATCCATTAGATACAAGGTTCATTACGAAAAGCCTAATTCCTTTGTGCTGTCCGATGACAAAGAAATTCATGTTATTTCCTAGCCATAGGCATAATAGACATGTAATCATTTCCCTGTCAAACCCATCAGTGAGTTTGTTTCTAGCGTTTGATTTCAATATTTTCAATACAAGCTACTATTACTAGTTACTATACTAGTTTCTAATATAGGTACATTTATTTATTAAGTACACAGAAGTAATTTCTAACTGAAAACCGTTACATTCGCTCTGCGGTTTCACATGCGTAGTGAAGAATAAATAGCCAAGTGCATGTCGAGCTGCGCGCGAAGTAGGATTCCGTAGTGGCACATCACAATTTATGTGAACTTAAGCTTTCTTGTTTGATACTAAGAACATTAACATTTTTTTTTTATACACTATAGATCTACGATTGACCACCAACTCGCCTGATGTTAAACGACGGTGTGGCCGAGGATGGAGCTCGTCGATCTAGAAGATATCTATTCACTCTAGCCTTGAAAATTCCAAGATTGTAGGTCTCAGGAAACAGAGATGGCGGCAACAAATTCCATTCTTGTGCAGTACGCAACAGGAATGTGGATCGATATCGCTGAGTACGGATTTTTGCATTTCAACGAGAAATGGGTGGTAATTCGCTGATTTTCTGCTAGTCCTGTAGTGAAATGGGGAGGGTGGAATTAGGTCGTGAAGCTCTTGCGCACATTCCCCGAAATGAATCCTGTAGAAAATATACAGACATGCTACTTTACGGTGGTGCTCGAGACTAAGTAGCTTCTTGGCAGCTAGTTTATCGTCACCGATTAACCTCACAGCTCGCCGGTCCACTGATTCTAAAGCTTCCAGCTGATACTAATGAAATTAATTTTAGATTTGCACGAAATTTTCATTTCTACTTCTCAGTTACTGAGTACATTTTTAAGTAGGTTGACAGCTATCCTCGTTAACTTGTAGAACCTACTTAGTAATTTTTCTTTTAATTTCTTTAGATAATTTATTAATCATGGTATGCATTTAAAAATCATGGTACTAATCTACTATGATTTTTTTCACATACCCCAGCACCAACCATTTATTTAGTTAGTTGGGTTTGTATATTGCTTTTTTGTAGGTAATAAAGGCATGACCATTTATTTGATTAAATATGTTTGCGAATTAAGTTTTCTATATGTAAGTACTATAAAGTATTCTTTAAAATAACCTAGCTTTGTGTATATAGGCCATTAGTATTTACAGGCCTCTTTACACCAGAAAAAATGACTTGTTTATTTTATCCCTTTTTCCCCGTTGTAAAAAATACCTTTTATAATAATAAATAAATTACATAATCAATTAAGCAATTAATTCCTCCGCCGCCACTCCCTCGCCTTGAAAAAAATACCCACCTGGGAGCAAATCATAAGGGAAAATATCGTGAACATAGATTACACCGACCTGGACGACGACTTCACTGACATCGCTGTAATGTAAAAAGGTTTTTGTAATGTGAATTGGATCGAAATAATTTTTGAGGTTAGTTTGGTAAGAATAGGTATTAGAGAGAGGAGAACTGTATCTGTTTGCTTTTAATATTTTATAGTTGAAGCTTCAATTAAAATATAATAACCTATAATCCTGCCGATGTTGTCGACCCGCGCGCGTCGGTCGTGTCGGGAATTCTAATCATGAATATTTGATTCAATTACTACTGCATTCGCCGCTCAAGTTCTTTTGCATTTTATATCGGTGCTACAAGCAATTATCTCTAGTACTTAAAGGATAGTATGGACATATAATGGATAAAACAATGAAGAACTTATCAAAATTTATCACAGAAATCTCTATATCTCTATATACTTATATACTTATATAAAACTAGCTGCGCCCCACGGTTTCACCCGCGTGGTGATATGTTGCTGTTGTTTAGTGTATCCCACAGGAACTGTCAAATTTTTCGGGATAAAAAGTATAGAATTGTGTGTTCTATGTGCAGAATTTCATATTATATAATTATAATTATCATGCTTTAATATAGATGGAATATTGTATTTAATCATTTAGCAACATAACGCAAAATAATTGCTTTTGCGTAATTGCATAAATCTAGTCTATGTGAATTGGGCCTACTTTATCTACATCTTGTTTACTTATATCAATATCTGTACTATCTAAGTCTGTGAGTTTGTTTGTTACTCTTTCATGCTCAAACGGCTCAACCGATTTACATTTTAACTAAAATTTGGTATGGAAGTAGCTTAAATCCTGGAATACATAGGCTAATTTAACCCGAAAAATATGAAGATTCCTATGGGATAATCCAAATAGTTCATTTTCTTACTTTGTTCTTCAGTAATTTTTTTTTTACGCGTCTATATCTCCATAATTGTACACTATCTATATTAATAAAGGCTTTATTTCGCTGTCTTTATTTCATTAGATATTTTTATTCAATTGAGATGTTAGTTCTAATTTTTTGCTACTTTAGTTCTGGGGTGCGATTTTTAAATCGCTCGAAAGGAATTCACATGCGAATTTACTCATACCTACCTGACTTCCGAACAATATCCACAAATCTTACGTAGAATTTCTTGTTAATATAAATATAATTGGAATGGTTAAGATCATTTGTTACATTAGCGAGTAATATGAACGATTGCGAGCAAACACATTCTTGAATATCGTCCGAAACATAGTCATATCCGTATGCGATAAATTTCGAGCTATTCAAAAATTGAGCCTCTGTATCCAAACAAATTCTTCTTAAATTATTTAATCTTAGTCACCGCGGGTGAAACCGAGGGGCGCAGCTAGTTCATCTATACCTACTTCTACTAGAACACAAACCTCTTTAATACCATACCAGTCTAGTAATTGTTTTAATAGAAATGCAATTTTCCTTTGAACTCTCAAAGGGTAAGTAGAAACTCACTTTGTTTAGTCTGGCTGTAATTCTGGTAGTTTATTGTTGACTTACTAAATTGTACCAGTTGATGTTATTGGTTCAGTACGTTGTTTGGATTGTGCTTTATGTCGTAGTTTTTTTTTAGTTATTCGAAAAATCCGTTGTATTCTAGTCAATTTATGTTTTGCGTTGAAAGTCATATGTGGTTTTGCTGAAGCATGTCTAGCTAAGCAAAATTGTAGACTTTTATTCACTGGCTTACTTTTCTTAATTATTAGTACCTACCTGGGCGACCGAGCTCCACTCGGATTTTTATGACTGAAAATACGAGCAAACCCGGGTTTAGTAAAAATGAAACCTAAAAAGATCGATTTATCACCCCTCCTACCTACAAACCAAATTCTTCATATTTTGTATGTTGGCCAATATTTGTATGTTGGCTAAAATTACCAGCAAAGCCAATGACAGTTTCAAACAAGGGGACCAAACAAGGGAATACAAGTAAACGAATTGCATATTTTGAAGTCGGATTTTTCAGTTTTATTAAAAATTACATTATGTACGGAAATCAATTATCATGCAGTAATTTGCATCATTTGTCGTAAACCTAGGCACTACCTAGTAAGTAAATACAGAATCTGAAATTCAAGCTTCTGTTCCTTGTCTCTCATTACAGCAACACATAGATACATTAAGCCCTTTAACATCAGTTTATAATTGAATTCAGCAGCTCCCAGTGTACATATTGTAGTCAGTGATCCAAGTTCAGAATGAACTAACTAATGGAATGGTAACATTAACTCCATCGCGTGTGATACCTTCAGCTGAAGTAGAACGAACGCTTCACTGCACTTCGTTCGAATTACTGAAACAGGCGCCATAGAATAAGTAACAGTAGTAGTAAACATCTCACGTTAATTAACGTTCGATTTTGTACTTTATCTTTGGAAGGATAGGATAGGAAATCCATTGTGTTTAATGGCAAACAATTCGATACATTTAATTTTGTGGAGAAGTATCTTGTATGAGCGTCTTAATTATTTTTATCACGAATAATTCAGTTGAAAAGGACCGATACTGTTGATATGTATAACAAATTCATTTTTTTTTTAAATATTATATTATACAAAATTAAATTAATTAAAATTTAAATTAAAGTGATCTGTTATATAATTTAGTATAAATAATCTTTACATCATAATTCACAAACAACTTTTGTACTAAGACTCCTGTAAATCCACAAAAAGTTACAGGTTTTTCTGATAAGTTCAGTAATCAGCAGAAAAAAACTTATATGATTTCGCGAAATCACGTCAAAAAATATGGAACAAAATGCTTTAGAGAAGTGGTCCGTTTTGTTTGTGGATACAAGGTTGTTTTGTAGTTTAAGTTTTTTTTATTCACGACAGGCTTGCGCTTGACTTAACTATCCCTATCTACGAAGGTAGTATTGCTATTTATATAGATTTATTTATATAGATTTATAGATTCCTATCTAATAACAAGTGTAAGTTTAGAAAATGCAAAAACCCTCGACAAAAAAACGGCTAAACCGATTTTGATGAACATAGCTAAGAACACTCGATAAAATCCTCTTTCAAACAAAAAAAAAACTATATCAAAATCAATCCATCGCTTTGCTAGCTACAAATGTCTAGCTTATCGATCATAAACAAAAACTTAATTAACGGTATAGTAGAATCGTAACAGATATAACATGTAAACCACAGAAGCCGTCCCGTTAAAACTACTAACCAAAGTAATTAAGCGTACAAATAAAATTTTAGTACCAATTCGAAAGCATAAATTCCAAGTGACGTAGTTTTATCTGGCAAAAGATAAGACACTATCCTGAGAGCTTTCATAATACGACTGAGTGGCAAATACATGCAGAGAAATAGCTCTGAGGAATGTAAAACTATTCAGCTAGTGTGACCCAATGGGAACAAATTTCCCAAGTGTGACTCATTTGATGTGACTCGATGGGAACAAATCCTTCTTTATTTATACATAAGACACATCGTCTTAGAAGGCGTTGATGTTTGATAGATCTAGTTGTACACTTTATCACGTGTAACTCAAATATTTGTAACTAAACATGAGGTAATGCATACAAATATAATTGTTATAATATCTATTTGGTACCAAGGCGGTTGGCAACGATCAGCTAAGTTAGCATATGGATAGAGATAGATGTTTGTCTATAAATGAAAGACTGAGTAGCATTAACAAAGTTTGGGTGCTTAACTGCTATACCTAGTTTATATACTCAAAATTTGTCAATCTACTCGAAAAACTGTTGTTTTTTTACACAGCAGTCGTTGTATTCTCCTTATTTTGTGTCACGTGATAAATTCCGTTTATACTCAGAACTTCAATTTGCGTCTTATTAGTTCAAGTAATGGTGGCTGATTGTACTTCTGAGACATTTATATTCCCAAAGAACATTAATGAAATTGACAGTTCAATTGATTGTATTAGTGAGCATGTAAACACTGCACGTACGCAAAGCTATATAATATATGTAGTAGTGTACTTCTGTTGCACGCTCTGAAGAGTTGTTTCTCTGCAAATAGTTTACTTGTTGATGAAAGTAAGTTTAACAAACTGAAGGACGAAAGTAACTTGCTTAATAGGGAGCACTCGCGAATGTCACTTTTGCCTCTGAATTTTTAAAGCAAGTGCTTCGTCGAGTTAAAACTTCCACGGTAGGATGACCATGAGCTGGAGGAAACTTTACTGTCAATTGTGAAGTTAAGAGTGTTAAAGAATTCAGTTGGTTTCACAGGATCTTGCAAAAGTTAATGTTTTGTTTTTATTACTTTCACAAAACAGCATCTAAGCAATTTAATAATATAAAATATGACAGTGTTACTCAATGGGGAAAAAATCTTCTCACCGAGTACCAGTATGACTCATTAGGAACCTACCCTTGGAAAATAGCTTATTATACAAATATATTATATTTAATCATAGCTTTGTCGCTTAAAAAAAAACTATAAGCCAAGAACTCAATGAGTGAGCAAAGCAAGCGTCTATACGATTGAACGAAAATATTCAAATTTTAATTTGAATTCGGGACAATAATATCCTACACGGAGGTCCCGCTAGGGTGTATTGTACTCGTACATGTCCCGGCTAGCTTTTTCAAACCAACCGAGCTCCGCCTTGGGCCGCTGGCATAGCTGTTCTACCTCTATTACGTCAGATATTCTTTTGCGGAGTTGAACAATGATTGATTTTTCAAATGCGTTTTTTCAAGGATCTTGTTTCTTCAATTACTTATTAATGCGTTTGTGAGTTCTACTGCTCACAGAAACATTATTAATAATGCTTTCACGGTTAACAAATTATCTCTAAATGCTTCGAATCATACATGAAGTTTTCAATTTCCTCAATAGATGGAGTGTATAGTGTTTCACACTGTGTCCACTATTTGTTGCCAAAAATGTATGGATGTATAAAAATTGGTGACAGTGGTTATATAATTATGTCCATATTTTTGTACGTGCGTTTTAGTCTATCACTAGTTAGTTGGCATAAACTAATGCGTTAAATTATCACGTATTTTAGCAATTATTTTTTTCTTCAAATGACGCCCACTCGACGCAATATATGACCAAAGAGTAGGAATGAAGCGAACACGTTCTATACAGCTGAACAAGCAAAGTTTGTTCCATTGATCTATCTTCCTTGCTTCGAACACGAGTACTAGCTATTATTTAATCTATGTATGTCGGCAAAATGTTGGCTCACGGTACGGTGGTGCAGCTAACATGGGAACCTGTTGAAATCACCGTTTACACTTGCACTTACCAGGATGCGGTACTAACGTAAACAGTACGGCTTCCGTACATGTCGACCCCGGATCCCAGACTCGCCCTTTGGGAGAATGCCACGGATACTATTTGCTTAGCAAAACGGTGTACTTCTAAGGAATAATCTTTAAATAACATAATCCTAATAAATATTATAAAAACATGAAAATAAAAAATGTAAATGGAAAAAAAAAACGATGACCACAACAATGAAAAAAAAAGTGTTTTAAAAACCAAAGTACTACAAAACCGATTTTTGTAAAATATACATACGACCACCTCTGAATATGACCTACCAAACAAAAAAGAATCATCAAAATCAAGTCATAATTGACCGAATAATCGCGCAACAAACATAAAGAAAGAAACAAAAAATCGAATTGAGAACCTCTTCTTTTTTGAAATCGCTTAAGTATGTGCTCAGTTTTTCACAGACTTCAAATAAGAAAAGATAGTTTAAAATTCATAATGCAACTGCATTGAAAGTTAAATGCAACCACTGAAAGTTTTCAATGGCATTGATGAACTCTCGTTATCAAAAGCCCATACAGCTCACTCATTCAAGGATTGAATATTAATCGACACTCCGGCATCATGAATAACTCACATGATTAAAACTATTCACTCCGCTGTATACATGGATGCATTTTAATTTATAGACCAACTGAACACAAGCCTAGCAAACAAAACAAGCCTACTTATCTTCTATTCCATGCATGCATAATATTAATACTATTGTAAAAGACCGTTTATTGGTAAGTCCTAGGATTTATAAATAAGAGTTGGTAAATGTAAGGATTTTATGAAGTTAAGTGATTTTTCGGTCTTTTACCTTTATATTTTGGTAAATGCTAGGTTTTTACTGAAGGCACTTAGCAAATGTTATTATTAGTAAAAAAATATACTAAATTAACAAGTTTTTTTGTAAGATAAATAAATTGTTTTAGTGATAGTACAGCTCAGTAGGTTGAGACTTTTTTTTGTAACGCACTAAAAATGTTTTTCCAGCGTTTTTTTTTATATTTACCATGGCTCTGAGATAAAATCTAATATGTACCGAGTGAATGCTGGTAGCTCAAAAAATCATCTCACTTTATGAATATTCTTACCTTTTTAGGGTTCCGTACCTCAATAGGAAAAAACGGAACCCTTATAGGATCACTTTGTTGTCCGTCTGTCTGTCCGTCTGTCCGTCTGTCCGGGTGTCAAGACCTTTATCTCGGGAACGCGTGAAGGTATCGAGTTGAATTTAAAACCATATACGCAGATCCATAGTATCTTGCTGCAGAAAGAAAAATAAAAAATTTCAGTTTTCGTAAAAAAAAGTTACAGACGAATAAGTATGTCGTAAAAAACGCACATTTCGACACTCACAGAGGAATCAAAACCTATGGGGTACTCCCCGTTGACTTAGAACTCTGAAATTTGGCAAGAAGCATTGTGTTAGAGTACACATATAGGAAAAAATCCAAAAACTGGACATTTTTAATTTAATCACAAAAAAATTGTGTCGTTATGCAAGGAATGAGGGTCGAAATTTTAAAGTGAATTAACCGTATCATGTGGGGTATCATATGAAAGAGCCTCATTAGCATAAGCTAAAACAGGTTTTTAACACATTCTTCGCCCCCTGCAGACCCTTCACTTCAGCTGGGAAGCAAAACTTTTAGGCGAATTTTGATTAAGTACAGAGTGGCCGCGCAAAGCAACGTTGACTGCCTCAAACGCCGGCGGTTTACTGACTACTACAAAATGAACGGGACGCTCGCTCGGATCCGAGTGGGAAGCGCTGCTACTATAGCCCCCCGCCTACTCGGGTCCGAGCGGTGAGCAAGGAATGTGTTAAATATTTTACGATGTATATTTTTCGGTTTATGAAGGAAAATATAAAAAAAGTATATGATTTCCCCCTTTTATTTAGTTTGCACGGAACCCTTGGTGGGCGAGTCTGACTCGCACTTGTCCGGTTTTATTTTATACAACATAGGTTTGCGCTTGACCGCAAACTTATATTATAAAAAAAAACTACCGACTTTTGTTAGTAAATCCTAGGATTTATAAGTAAAACTAAGATTCTCCAATATAGGTATACGGACTTTTACAGTTAAACATATACATAAGACCATAACGAGTCTAAATTTGTACATTATTAATATTATTGGAAAATTTTGATTGGATACATTACTATCGATACATAAGCCAAAATGTAATTTTTGTCTGTCTGTTTTATACGTCGAAAGAATATACCGTACAGAGGTACGGTATAATTTAACGTTTTACACTAAAAGACAGCGCTCGTCACTTGGGTCTGGAATATATGGTGTTAAAATGTGTAATGTCCATAAAGCAATTCCACTGCGGCTAGCATTGATGCTTTCACACTACTCCTTGGTGGTAAATATAATCGGTAAAAGTGTGGTCCTCTGATGAACTTTGGAAAATAATTGTTATAAATATTGTATTATTTATTTAAATTAATTACAAAGGTTAATGTACATAAAAATTATAAAATTCAATACCTAAAAACGTATGTGGTTGTCAATCGTAGATTTCTCTAACACAAAAATAAACGTGCAAAACTAGACTAAAAAAAGTATAGAAATCGCATCGCCAGATATATAGAATATGCAGGTAGACCTAGACAAGAATAAAACCGGCCAAGTGTGAGATGGGCTCGTGCACGAAGGGTTTCGTACCATTAGATATCTATAAAAACGGCAAAAAAATCACGTGTGTTGTATGGGAGCCCCCTTAAATATTCATTTTATTTTAATTTATTTATTTATTTTTAAAATGAATAATATATAACTTAATATTCAGTGAATATTTCAAGCGTCAACCTGTTGCCGTTATCAATATTGAGCAAAAACAATCAATAACAATCACATTTGTTGTATGGGAGCCCCCTTAAATATTTATTTTATTCAATTTTTTAGTATTTGTTGTTGTAGCGGCAATAGAAATACATCATCTGTGAAAATTTCAAGTGTCTAACTATCACGGTTCATGAGATACAGCCTGGTGACAGACGGACGGACGGACAGACAGCGGAGTCTCAGTAATAGGGTCCCGTTTTTACCCTTTGGGTACGGAACCCTAAAAAGTACTAAAGAGTTAAAAAACTTGCACATTATCTATAAAACAAAACCCACCAGACATACACAGAATGCTTAACTAATTCTCATATTTCCAAAGGTTATAATCATTACTATCAGTGCATTGGTACTGACCGTATAAATCCACATTTTTTACTTCCTTGAGCAGCAAACCTTCATAAGATGCATAAAAAACAGCGCGTGCTCACAACGCGGGGATCCTGTGTTTCATGTTTTTTTTTTTGTTACTTAAGCACCTTTGTGTTCCGCTAATGCGCATCGAAGCGTACACGCATGTCTTGACGCGTGCCGTAGGTTTTAATAAATTAAGGAAGGGGCATTTCTCGTATAAATGGGTGATACAAATGTTAAAATTATTGGGTTTACTACTTTCTCTGGATGAGATCGCTATTACCGATAAATTCACCTTTTATACCTTTCTTACACCCTAATCATGTACTTAACTAATATTATTTATTATGATTTTCATAAAATATTTTTGATTCTATTATCCCATACTAAAAGTTAAGCTTAGTTCAAAAATCTTTTAAAATGTTTCTGTCGTTCGTAATTGCAGCCTATATACAATGAAGTTTCTTTGTAACTATAGGTGTTTATTTTTAACCGATTTCAAAAAGAAAGAGGCTCTTAAATTGGTTGTATATTTTTTATGTGTTCACCGTATGACTCAGTCATATATAAAACAATTTGGGCTAATTTGGGTTTTGATATACTTTCAGATTGGCTCCATAGAAATTTTATCAAAATCGGTTCAGTAGTTACTTCTTACCTAGTTACTAGTAACTAGCTTTACTAAAACAAAATCGCGCATTTTGAAATTTCAGTTTTTTAAACTCTAATAACTATTTAAAGTATTTTTATTTCCAAACATAACAATACAAGTAAGTATACGTTCAGAAAACTGAAAAGCCCCGACAAATAAAAACGGCTGAACCGATTTAGATGAAATATAGCTAAGAACACTCGATGAAAACCTTTGCCAAACAAACGAACTAGATCGAAAACAGTCCATCCATTTGAGAGCTACGATGCCACAGACTGACACACAGATATACAGATACACACATCAAACAAAACCCCTCTTTTTGATCAGTAGTTAAAAACTACTACTTATTAATACTCAACAGCTACTTTAATTCCTCGTAAATTTATTGAGCGTGAAAAGAACAATACGGCACCAAACGAGTTTACTATCACTTCTTCCTACAGCGGAAGCGGGCGAACTACTCCGTCACGCCCCACGATTTTAACATATTAAACATCTTGCTGTCTCCTTCTATCATAAACTACATGTATAAACTTGTCCTCTTCTAACGTAGTAATAATTCGGTCTCGTGCCTGGAAGATGGCACATGCCAACGGATGCTTAATCGGCAGGTGTTTTTATGGCATTGGGAGGGGGTCATGGTTCATAGACATTAATGCATTTTGACGGAAATTCCTATGCATAATAATCAGCTTTGTTATTTTTTTTCAGCTTTGTTATTATACAATTTGTAAAAAAATGTATCTGTTACTGTAAAAGCCCGAATATTGGTAAATCTTAGGTTTTACCAGTAAATCTTAGGGTTTACCAACACGAGTCGGTAAATGTAAGAATATGTAAAAAAGAAACGATTTTATCGGGCTTTTACCATTAGAATTTAGTACATGCTAGGTTTTACCAGTGACGGTTGGTAAATGTTGGTTTTGGAAATAAAACAGTGCATATGTTACTGTATTCGGGTTTTTACAGTAACATATATAATAACATTTGTTTGTTTGATAGGTATAATCAATAATTTCTTCAGAGATTAGGTTATGTTTTTTTTTTAATACAAATTTATAGATAATAATTTACAAATACAGATAGGTAACTTACACTTTAAGTTTGCAGCTGCAAATAAATTTTCTGCGACAGTGCTAAGGGGGAAAACGAGGAAAGTCCCAAGAGCGAGCCGGAAATAAATTTGTATAAAAAAAACCATAACCTAATCTCTGAAGAAATTATTGCTTATACCTATACCAGGATCAACTAGTTTGGCCTAGCCTAAGCTGGTCTATTATGCATTGTTTTATTTCCAAAACCAACATTTACCAACCGTCACTGGTAAAACCTAGCATGTACTAAATTCTAATGGTAAAAGCCCGATAAAAATCATTTCTTTTTTACATATTCTTACATTTACCGACTCGTGTTAGTAAACCCTAAGATTTACTGGTAAAACCTAAGATTTACCAATGTTCAGGCTTTTACAGTAACATATCGATATAATTAGTGTAAAAAAATACAAATACTTTCGTTAAAGAATATATCTTTTATAGGTACTATTAGTAAAAATAAATCCGTTTTTATGCATCTGATCACATTAAATGCACTTTGAGGGATTACTTGAAATTATAACAGGAAAATATCTGAAAAATATAGATCTACAATAATCCCCGATTTATAAATTATCTGCGTTCCGCGGATTCACCGGCATAGCTATGAAAAACGGTTATGATTGTGATGATGATAAGTAGCTTATGTCCGTCTCCAGGTCCACAGCTATCTCTATACTAAATATCATAACGATCGGTTCAGCCGTTTGAGTGTGCAAAGGTCACAAACTTCGTTTTTTTTTTTGTCATTATGAAATTGTGTCAAATGTATTTCAGAAGACCAGTACATTCATTTAAATAACAATATAGGTACTTAGTTGTATTTATCTTGTCACAAATTAAATTTTTACTGGACTATTGGGCTGATTTAAGTTTTATAATTTATACGGAGTGTATAGACGATCTACCTTTTAATATTCGAAGAAATAATTCCGAACTACTTATTTAAGTAAGTATATATATTTTTTCAATTATGGATTGTTAGGAATTTGACGACAGCTTATTTTCACGCATGGTTTCGTCACTAAAGCTCAAGTTGATTGCTTTTTAACCAACTTCAAAAAAGGAGGAGGATACCAACTCGGATGTATTTTTAATGTGTCTTATATCATAAGTCATAACTCCACCGATCTGAATATTTTTCTTTTATTTATAATGATAGGTATACTTTCAGATTAATCCCACAGCAATTTCACCAAAATCTGTTCAGTATTTCGGTTTTTAAAACAATATAATTGGAAAAAACCTGTCATCCAAGTAAACGAAATTGCGTATTTTGAAGTCAGTTGTTTGTTTTTTTTTTTCTTTTTGTATGTAATATTTTTTTATTACTAACTAGGAATTTGAGCACAACATATTTTTAACTTGATAATGGGGCAGGACTCTAGAAAGTTCCCTAGTACTTAGTAGGCATCTACGTTATGGTTTTTAACCCCCAACCCGAAACCCGGGGTGTTATAAGTTTGACGTGTGTATCTGTGTATCTGTGTGTCTGTCTGTGGCATCGTAGCTCTCAAACAGGTGGAACGATTTTGATCTAGTTCTTTGTTTGAAAGAGGATTTTGTCAAGAGTATTCTTAGCTGTGTTTCATCAAAATCGGTTCAGCCGGTTTTTTTGTCAGGGGTTTTTAGTTTTCTAAACTTATAGTTGTATCACTAAAGTTAGGGTTGGTTATTTCAACGTAGTGTGCTTTGCAAGCCCTCTTAGCTGCAAGTATAGCACGGGCAATGCTCCTGCTCCGCTCGGCTGCACACCCCAGTCACGGTGTTGCGTATGCGCTCATAATTCTTCGTCCATATGGGCGGAATACTCTAGTTTTTGTGGTCTTTATGAATATGAGGAACAAAAGTTACAAATATTTTAACTGCCCACAAACAGGTAAGTGTGAATGCGTATGCGCAACTGACTCGTGTAAAGTTACACTATGAAACAGGTTTCAGTTCTACTTCTTCCTTATCATTTATTAATTAAATCCACAACAATACAATAATGAAATAACATTGAATTAAATAATGTACTCATCAATATGTATACAGTTAATCATCACTTCTTACAAAAAAAAACTGGAAATACTAAAGTCCACGATGAAATGTGTCTTATCATTATATTATAGGTACTTGTTTGATTATTACCTTTCTAATGAAATATGTATATTTCGGTAGCCTCAATACAGTAGAATAAATTCCATAACATGCTAATTAAGATTAGCATTTATTCTTTGTCTATTTAATAACTTAACGTCAGGCTAGTTGACGTGTTAATGGAAAAAAACGGGACCAACTTACGTCTAATATTTATAACTCGCTCAAGAAGATCTTGAAATAGGGAAAATGGCGCCAAGTTTAACCCAATTAAGTACATAAACTCTCCGTACAAAAAACTCCCTTTGTACATATCATGTAATTATTTGGGCATTCATCTTAAGATCTCAAAGATCTTGGAGCTTCTAGTTCCTTCTACGAACCAACAATATGTGGAATGTTTTTTTTCTTAAGGTCTTTCCGCCGAAGTTCAACAAAAACCATTTTAAAAAGCTGTTTCTTCAAAAATCTCTAATAATTGATTAAATATAGATTCTACATCAGATAAAAAAAAACATTCATACCTTTGCCTTATTCTAGATTGTATTTCAGCCAACCTTACACAAAGCCAATTCATAAAAGCTAACCTTTCTGAAAATCTAACGACTTTCCTCCTCTGTAAGTCCACAAATAACTGGTATCTGGTCGCAGTCAACAAAGGATGCCGCCACGGTCGGCGACTTCAATAATAACGACCGCTTGCAATATTGTGGTGCAACTTCCATACATGCTCTCGGGCGATGTGGACCAACTCCGACCTGCTCTGCTCGACTTGGCTCGGTCTCTTGTTTTTCAATTTAATACTATCCATATTACTATTTATCTATGAGAGCTATGCTCGGAGTCTCTCTACGAGATCGAATCAGAAATGAAGAGATACGTAGACGTACAAAAGTCACCGACATAGCACAGCGGATTAGCAAGTTGAAGTGGCAGTGGGCAGGCCACATAGCACGTAGAACTGATGGCCGATGGGGCCGAAAGGTTCTCGAGTGGAGACCACGTACCGGCAAGCGCAGCGTAGGAAGACCAGCCACGAGATGGACAGATGATCTCATACAAGTGGCGGGAAGACGCTGGATGCAAGCCGCTTCCAATCGGTCTTTTTGGAAATCCATGGAGGAGGCCTATGTCCAGCAGTGGACTTCTTATGGCTGAGATGATGATGATGATGATATTACTATTTATTTATTTATTTACATACACAGGAAAAAAGATCTTAAATAACATTTGCCAGTCCTCACTAGGATACCCCAAACAACTACTGTCAGGAAGGCACGGGGTATTGAAACTTCGTTTCTTTATTTTTGTGGTTCATAGCTTTCCATTTTATTTTCAACCGACTTCAAAAAAAGGAGGTTCTTAATGAGGCTGTTTTTTTTTATGTTTGTTACCTCATAACTTTCGACTGGGTGAACCGATTTTGATGATTCTTTTTTTATTTGAAAGCTGGTGCTTTCAGTGTGGTCAAATTTCAAATTTTTAGTCCAGTTCTGACAATGGCATCCATGCGAAAGTCGGTTGCTTCAGTTTTTTAAACTATAATTATTAGGTATAAAACTAAAATAATAAGTCGTTAAAGTGAAGTTGTTTTGTTTAGTAGTCACTTATAAGCGCTTTACTTGAACATTATAAAGCTTCGGTAGCCTCAGTTGGGATACCGCTTGATTCTCAATTCTCATTTAGGTCTATGTTTCAATACGTCTGCCTTCCATTATGGAGGTTGTGGGTTCGATTTTTACCCGGGATGCTACTAGCTAAGTCCGTATGCTGACTCTCGCAGTCTCAATGTTCCTTCTTATGTAGTCGGGTAAAAAGCAGAGTTTATAGTAAACTGCTTGTATTCTGTACTCTCAGGGGACATACAGAAGACGGATTTTTATTACGTTTTGTCTTAGTAGCTGTTGCAAAAACCATACCAATTTCTTCACCTTGGAAGGCATGAATTGTATGTCTGTATGTATGTATGTAATTGTATGTATGTGGTTTCGTGGTAAAATACATAATTAAACCGTACTGGCTCCGGCTTTTCGGCTGTGACAGACATCATCTATCTATTCAAGGTAGGGTGGGAGGCCATGAGCCTCCCTGTCACTGCAACCCTTGCGGATCTATTGTAACTTCCCTCCTCGGGGTTACAGCACCTCTCCCAGTCCCAGATGTGTCATGAATCTCACTAGGGACTAGGGGGCGTACAGGCGACAGATAGCTGGGCTTAGATATTTGCACCCAGAACAAATATTTGTGTGATGAGTACTTCTAGCACACTCAAATATACATATAATACTTTTTAAAGCGTACTGTTTCTAAGTACTATGATCCTGACTAAAGCAATTTCGCAGTATATCAATTAATTGCTCGAATCAATCAATCAATAACATTTTATTGATACCACATAAAGTAATAAGACAATCAACACATAAGAAAATTGCAAAAAAGGCGGTCTTACAGCTAAAAGCGATCTCTTCCATCCATCGATCCAGCGTTTCCAGCGATCGATAGAAATCTATAATGGCAAAAAAAATGGGAACTAACGTCTTGATTGAACAAAATAATGAAATAAAGACAGCAGCGCTTTTATTGTCACAGTACCTCCCGAGCTCCGCTCGGATTTTTTATGACTGAAAATACGAGCAAACCCGGGTTCGGGTTTATCGATTCCTAATTTATCGTTTCCTAATATACCTACAAACCAAATTTTTTTTTAAACACGTGACATGGCAAATCGACTGAAAACTTGTACTTTTAATGCGTTACACGTGTCTGTGTGCAAAGCCCTTGATGAAAGGAAGCTCACTGAACAAACATATCGCATCTTTCTAATCAAACCGGCGCAAACTCTTTGAAACGTTAACAATCATCAAATATTTACCGTGGAACGGGAGGGTAAGGAATTCCGGGAACCGATGTACCACGAAACAATATTCCTTGGATCCATCCCAACGATAATATGATGTTTCCGCTAGAATGGAGCCATAATGCCTCCTAGAGGAATCCGCTCAATTTCGTGCGAGATTATTTTACGTAAAAATAAATGAAAATATCGGAAGGTACAGATTTTGTCGTAATTGGAAATAATCATTGGTCGTAAACGACGAGAATCAAATGAAATTTTGTCGATTCAATTTGTGTGTTGCGATATTGGGATGATTTTTGATGTTACAGTGTGAATTTCCATTGTTGTTCCGTTTAATGTAAATTATTCGGTTTCATCGAACTGTTCGGTATTGTATTTCGAGTTAATTTACAATTCATTAGTATTTATTGTTTTAACAGTAGTTTAACTCTAGTCTAATTCAGTTCTTTCTCAGAGTAATTTTACGAGTAGGACATTATTTTAACTAATATTATTTCGAAAACTCAAAAGCCCCAAAAATAACTTTGAAGTAAGTTTGTTTTTCAAATAAGTCTTTGTTCTTTTTTTTTCGTATTTTTACTATTTTATTTCTATTCTATTTCCAATATCTGTAATTCATATATTAGTCTGACTTTGTCAGTTACTTAAAATATGATTTAGTAGTATATTAGAATAAAACTAGTGTGTATTTCTTAACATTATTATTATATATAAAAAAAAAAAAAAAAAAAAAAACAAAAAAACATACCGACTGAACCGATATTTGGTTATACTGAGACGGTCTTAAGTTGCGTTTTGACATCAGTTAAAAAAAACGAAATTAGGCATGTAGATTTTTTTTATAAACTACTACAAAATTCCGTAGTCAAATTAAAGTTATTTTTATCCCTCACTATTAGGTTAGTGGAACTGCAGGATACAACTAGTTGCTGATACAGGGATGACGTCTGAATGACGATCATACTTTATGGGGCTATTACTTTTATATAAGTAGAGCTGATTTTAAAGGCCCGATTTCAGGTTTGTTTCTATTATAAAATTGATCATAATTATGAATGCAACCCAGAAAAGATCCGCTCAGATTTTACTATGGAAATTAACGTGGTTTTCACACATTTTTAAATAAAAACTACGGGAAAACTGAGGAATTTGCTTCGCTCTCCGAAAGACAGAAAGCCATTGGGTGTCCCCGGTGTGTACATGATCCCGTGCGATTGTGGCAAGTGTTACGTCGGTGAAACGAGGAGGAACGTGTCCACCAGACTCACAGAACACATACGCTGCATGAAGAATCTGGACAGCGTCAGTTCTGCGGTGGCGGAGCATGCTCTGACCTCCGACACGCAGCACTACATTAGATTCGATAAGGTGAAGGTCCTGGCACGTGAGAAGTTGTTTGTGCCCCGGAAGGTCAGGGAGGCTATAGAAATTAGTAAACGACCGACCTTTAACAGAGATGGGGGATGGCACTTACCACCCACTTGGAAACCTTGCCTTCATGGAGCTCGGGAGGATGATCGTGAGTCTGGTGGTGATATTGTGAGTTCCGCTTGCTGGAGCATTCCTGACACTCACGAGAGTTCTAGTGAAGAGGACACTTCAGCTGAACCGACGCAAGACGACCAGCTTCCCACCCTAACCCTTTTGCAACCGTTGACATCACGTGCGGCACGAGCGGCACGTCGCAGTGCAAGGCGCGTCACCGACCGAGAGTGACGTGTGTGCTGCTCCTTTGAAAAAGACCGCCGAATGCGGTTGAAACTATAGTCGGATATTTCGGCTCAAAACAGACGTGAGTGACCGGTAGTTTTTATTTAGAAATCCGCTCAGATTATTTTGCAAAATTAACTTTAACAAATTAGCAGAAATCGGGAAAGCCGCCAACAATTCCAAATAATAAACGTCAAAAATCAATTTGATCGGACGTTGAGCGAAGCGGGTCGCGAGCAGTGGCGCGCGAAGGTGCCCCAAGGGACAAATGCGGTGCTACCGGCCCGCTGTTATTGAATCACTGGCTGGATGACTCTCGACTAATAGATTACCTAGCTGGATAACACAGTGGAGGGATTTTTACTGACTTGCTAGGTCTTCCATCTCTACCACTATGTATGTACACAGTATATGTTATGATTTTAATATTTTTAAGGTTATTTTTTACATACATACTATGTACTTAAAATAACGTTAGTACGTCTACGGATTTCTTCATATCTGGTTCAGCGGATTAGCAAGTTAAAGTGGCAGTGACCAGGGCACATGGCACGTAGAACTTATGGCCGATGAGGCCGAAAAGTTCTCGATTGGTTTTGGAACCGGCAAGCACACCGTATAGCCAGATCATCCACGAGATGTACAGATGACCTCATACAAGTGGCAGGAAGACGTTGGATGCAAGCCGCTTCCATTAGATCTTTTTGAAAAACTATGGGGAAGCCTATATCCAACAATGGACTTCTTCTGGAGCAGGTGATGATGATAATTACATGTTACGTTTAGGTATATTAAGATCTACTTTCATAATTTTATTTTTAATTAAAAAATATGCAGCTTCGTCAATTTTGTTGATTGTAAAGTTGTTTCGGTCCCTACCTTTCTAATTATTTTTAATTTCGGTCATGTCCCTGTTCGAAATTGGGTATACAATTTTATGTCGGTCCGGCTTCACCAATTCATCAAACCGGCCAAGTCACACAAAATTCCAATGCGGAAGGGACGAAAAATTAAAACTGATATACGATAATGGATAAATATAAAAAAGAGGAATAAATATTTGAGTGAAAGTGAGCAAAATAGGTTAAAAATATTGGTTTATTTTTTTATATGAAAATTATCTTAAGCTTTCTCATACCAAAGTCGTGAATTTTGCCGCTGTTTTGAATATTATACATATTCAATAAATAGTTATACTAAGTGCGTATTGGATTACGCGCAGTGTAGGGTTCCCTAGTTTCACATCACTATAATATGTGGACTTATTGTTTGTTTTTTGACATTTGCTACCGAAGATCACCATACGCGTGTCTCGACGCGATCTGGACCACTTATTTAATAGGTACGTGTTTCACTTTTTCTCAGGTGTCAACTCAGTTCGTATCGTGAACATGCGAGTGCCTGAGGTGATCCAGTACGGCACCCGGGATAAGGTCACGCTTGACTGTGACTACATCACCAGCAACGTGACTGGACTAGTAGTGAAGTGGTTCTACATGAACAAGTCGCACCCAGTCTATCAGTGGATACCGCCGCAGAAGCCGCAAGCATTGGGGATGCTGAAAAATAAGGTAAAAAACTTGATTAATAAAAAACCAAATATATTTCCATTCTATGTGAAATTACACTATTACACTTATAACTTTCTGATTAAATTCAATGGATAATCGCGTTATGTATGAGAACTTTTGGATAATCGCATTAAGTACGTGTATTTTTGGATAATCGCGTTATGTACCTACGTGTACTTTAGGCAACATTAATAGGAAACCGTTGGCACAAAAACACAGGCGGATCAATTCCACTTCAAGCAACGGCCATTGTAATAGATTTGTTAAATAGTAATGCGTAGCCTCGACAGACCCTACGCCGCAGTGGGACCTTAGCTTTATCTGACCTGGTCTGAGGTCGAAGTTTGTCAGGAACTAACTTTGCCGTAAACAAGCGACATATTGATTGAAACCTGTCAATCAAAAGTCAGCCAGGTTAGTTCCCGTGTAAGACGGGAACTAACCTCTGGAAGTATATACTATAGTAAAGTACTCAGTGGTCTCAACTGTACAAAATAATGAAATTAAGACAGCAACGCACTCAATGTCACTTTAGTTTTCTAGTTGAACATACTCTAAGATTTATTGACCAACTATTGATTGAGATTTATTGATTTTGTGACAAACTTTCTATTTCCGTTTTTGTTTTCCCTTTTTTCCGATATGAAGCCTGTGGCATTATATAATGGGACTTTGTACTTTATGCGTACGTACACTTTATAATTGTAAACGTGCCGCTTATGTATACGACCAACAATAACCTTAGCGCAGGAATTGGCTCCATTCATAATTGATAGTTATGTGTCTTCTAAGCAGTAGGTTGTGGGTTCGATCTCCACTCAGAATAAACATTTTCGTGATGAAAATGGATAACATATATAATATAGAGTCGGAGCTCGGTCGCTCAGGAACTTTATGTATAAAATTATCTAGTTCTTATTCTAGTTCAAGAAAATGTCCATCCTTGGACACACCGTCGCTTAACATCAGGCGAGTTGGTGGTCAATCGTAGATCTATCTTGCATAAAAAAAATGTCTACAACAAATATAATTAATTTACAATTATCGAAACGAAATATTATATGTTGATCACTCTAATCAATACCATGATTTAGCAACAAACTTTCACCATTTCCACCTACAGATTCTCAAATTCGCTTTTATATCAAGAAAGGCAGCTCTAGTAAAACTCTGAATGGACATATTCCAGGTGGACCTGAGTTACAAAGTATCCCGGAACCCCTACACTCAGCACCGAGCGCTGAGGATATCATCTCCAGACCCTGAACTAACGGGTAACTACACTTGTGTGGTCTCCACCTTCTTAGCTGAGGACCAGAAGACCAAACCTATGACAATATTTGGTGGGTTGTTTTTTAAGCCGTTTAGCATTCATTTGTTTCAATTTTACAATTTATATTTGACCGATGTTGTTAAATCCCAAGTAAAGTCAAGTTAGTTAAGTTAAGCATCCCAAGTTAGTTAAGTTAAGCGTGAGTTACCACAGAAGAATGCATTGCAACACAAACAAGTAGGATATACCGTAATTTCTACGTATATTGCCTCAGCTGCCTATCTAGGCAGTAATTGTCACCATACTCCCAAATTGAATATCCGTCACAACCACGAAGATTTATTGTTGCTAACTACCTAAAAGAATGTTCCGGCAACCCCATAAATATAATAATTTTAAGGTTTTTTTAGGTTACATATACGTATTGCTGTAATAGAAAAAAAAATGTGTGGAGAAATGTTTCCATGATAGAAAGAGTAAACAAAAATAAATCCCTGAACACATGTATAACGTAAAATGCTCTGATGATTGTACCTTAACAACCAGCAGATCTATCTATCTCAAACAATATTTTCAGCTGCATACAGGTGCAAGTAATTCTGTATTTAGATTACAGACAATATTAATCATATAAAGTAAACATAAAGGTGGGTACAAACAGCACAAAAGACATGTGTATTGAATACCTCGCGACACTGTCTTGCCTTGGCTGTGCCTTGAGCTTTTTGGACAGGATGTTTGCTATGAGGATCTGTCGCTTACGTGTTTTCTTACTCTCTCTACAAAGCGCAAAGCGTAGTGAGACATTCTTGAACACTCGCCTTACGCTGTTTATACCCACCTTTAACTCAAATATCAACCTACTAGCCTAATAAACTCTATCTACCATCATTTTCTCATATCTCCGTGTAGCAGACCCTACTACGGTCCATTTTATATCCTAACCGAGCTATACATCTTCATGAGGCTAATGAATATCATTCCTTCCAACCCGGAACATTACAGGCCTGCGCCGAAGTAGGTAACTACTATTTAATCTGGATAGGTAGGTAAAGTTGCTGGAAGTAATTTCCGTTTCATCTCGGCACAAGGTATTGTTGTTGAAACGTATACTAGCTGGTGGATGGAGTTCCTAGGAGCTGCTGTAATGTTATGGAGTCTGCACGGATATTTTATTGAAGCTTTATTACGCTTCATAGCACTGTAATTCAACTTCATAGCAGAACAAAGATTTTACCTCTATTTTGAATCTGTAAATGCTCGCATTTACTGTTCTTTACAAAACCTTTCAGTTTATATTGCACATTATAGTTCGCGCATATGGATTGGTATCGCAGTTCAGTTGGTAGTACGTCTGCCTTCTAAGCCGTAGGTTATGGGCTCGAACTCCACTCAGGACAAACATTTGTGTAAAGAGATGTTTGTTCTATATCTGGATGTTTCTGTATCACAACAATATTTACAAAAAAAAATATATAACTGTTTTAGTAGTAGTTTTCAAGGCTAGAGTGAATAGATATCTTCTAGATCGAGGAGCTCCATCCTCGGCCACACCGTCACTTAACATCAGGCCAGTTCGTGGTTAATCGTAGAACTATCAAAAAAGTGTCTTTTTATATTACTTTTAAAAAAATTAAGAAGTTCCGGTTCCATTTTTAAACGGCTTCAAAGAAACGAAATTATCAATTTGATATGGATGTATGTAATATTGTTAGAATTGCACATTTTTTTATATTTGTTACGTCATAACTCCGTCATTTATAAAATGATTTGAAAAATTACTTTTAATTAAATGAATGAACTTACAGATAAAAATATATTCATAATGATACTAAACTAGTAGTTCTACGAACAGTAGACCTCGCGAGAGAGTTTATTTGCAGCTCACCTTGGACCATCTTCTGTACATAATACCTACATAAAGTTTGCTTAGGAGGCCGTATATAAAAATTTTATGTTAAGCACCTTGAAAGGTTAATTTGATTTTAATACACAATTAATACAAAAAATAGGATATGTTTATATGCCATTAATTTAAAAAAATATGTTTATTCATATAAAAACAAATAATAATTTTATAAATGGAGAAAACGTAAAATCAAGAAAATTATTCAGCGCTAAAATGTATCAAGCACATCCACGCACCCTCACTGTTACACGCAGTCTCAAGTTGGTTGTCATATCTCGACAACCACTTGACCAATTCTGTTGATTTTTACCAAAAGTTATAATAATTATGTACTTTACCTACCTACTAAATATCATTAAAATTGGTTGGTTATTAACGCCGCAATAAACTTCCCCTCTTTTTATGGGAACCACCCTTCTTATCAAAAATCGCCGAAGACAAAAAAAAAACTATAGAACCTATATAACAAGTTTCATCAAAATTGGTTCAAAATTACGCACTGTACGCGAGTACGAACATACAAACAAACTGACAGACGAAAGAAAATTTGGCCAGTTGATACAGAGACGCTTCGCTCGCTTCGCTCGCTCGGTCAAAAAAATTTATTCATAATGATACTAAAATAGTAAAATACATAATTATTATATGATCAAAACTTATCTAATACTAATTACTTTCAGATTGGCCTTAAGGTTTTCATCAGAATTCGGATGACATTTCCCCAGTTATTTTGTTATAAAAACCGAAGTATTGTACCTATTTTAATAGAATTTTGATGGAACCACCTTAAAAAAACGGTTCACATTCATCAAAATCAATTCACAATTGGCAAAGTAATCGGACAAATATACAAAAAAAAAGAAACATACAGTCGAATTGAGAACCTTCTGCTTTTTGGAAGTCGGTTAAATAATATTTGTAATGAATTGGTATTAAAATACACACATACATATAGTTCCCGAGTTCCCGACACGTAAAACAAGCGCTGGATTGTCGTTTATGAACAAACCAGCGTTCTTTTTAAGTGACGGGAAATATACCTAGTTAAGCACCTTGTTTTAGGATATTTAGTAAATATTTCAAACATTGTTACATGAAAATCTTAATTTAAATTGAAATAATAATTTAACATTAAAAGCGTTAACTAAAGCAGCCTACTTACATTAAAAGCCCGAGGGAGCGTAAATCTGTTTCATTTTGTACAACTATTACTAAAATCCATTAACGTTATATAAATTTCCAAATATAAGTGGAAAATAATGTCGGCCATTAAGAAAAAATAAGAGAAGCTAAAGTGATTTAAAGATATTGCAGCCAAAGGTTAAAACTTTGCCTGACCTCGCAGCTCACTTGGCAGTATGTCTGTCTGCTAAACTGTAGGTCGTCAGTTCGATCCCCATCCAGGGAAATATTTTATGCGATTCCTTAAAGAAGAAAATGTACAGCGATTTTACGCATAATTTCTCACAAAAAACGTACACTTCACAGCGTGTCAAGCGTAACGAAATCGTAAGTTAGACTGCAAAAACTGCTTTTCTGCAGTCGGGTATTTTGTTTTTCTTTTAATATACATAAGTACTTGTTGTAGTATATAGATCTACGTTTGACCACGAACTTGCCTGATGGTAAGCGACGTTTATCTTACTGGTTATTGGTTCTATGACAGATATCGTCGCTCGCACGACTAACTATCCTATCTAAAATTTTTTCATATAATAAAAACAGTTATTTACAATGCCAATACATTAAAAAAATCAATGTGAAAATAAAATGTAAGTAACCTCTATAAAATTAATATCATAAGGTATGCAAAATATCCAATTTTAATATTTTTTACAAATACAATCTAATCTCAGAACCGATAAACGTTTGTCCTGAACAAATCACTGAAATGAGATAGGATGGTTAGCCATGCGAGCGACGATATGACCGGCCCACCACCACTTCAGCCTGGAAGAGATCGCTTTCAGCGATAAGGCAATCTGTTGTTTCGCTAGCATGTAAGCTCTCTCTTGTTAATTAGTGTTTAGTATAATATACCCCACTAACAAAAGTTGAAGTAGTAGTGGGTGGGGCACATAGCACGTAGAACTGATGGCCGATGGGGCCGAAAGGTTCTCGAGTGGAGATCACGTACCGGCAAGCGCAGCGTAGGAAGACCAGTCACGAGATGGACAGATGACCTCATACAAGTGGCGGGAAGACGCTGGATGCAAGCCACTTCCAATTGGTATTTTTGTAAATCCATGGGGGAGGCCTATGTCCAGCAGTGGACTTCTTATTGCTGAGATGATGATGATGATGTTTCCTTATAAGGGCATGCAGGTGTTACAACATTTTAGCAAAAGACACGGATGTTGACTTATTCAACACTCCTGTGTTTAAACTAAAACAACTTCTTAATATGAACTATTTTACTTAAGTTTATTCTGTATGTATCTCTTTATATTCTATCTTTTTTTTTTTGTTTGTACAATCATTCTGTATATATTTTATAAGTTTATATATATACATGTATTTATGCCTGTCCGTCTATTTCATAGTTGTCTAGTCTTTTATATTATTTGTGAAAACTTTTAATTGGCCTTCCGTTTTTATATACTCTTTCTAATGTATGTAGTTAGCTGTAAGTTTTCCTTTGAAAATAAAATAAAATACCCCACTAACAATAAAGAGTTTATCTATATCTCTTCAACCTGCGCTGAGTTCTGTTTGTTACCCGGTGACTCTGGTTATCTCTGGCTATCTGGAGCATTACTTCGTGCTTGGCACGGTACCTTATAGTCTAGTAAAAATAAGATTTGTGACAACATAAAAGACAACTAAGTATATTGTTATTTAAATGAATGTACTAGTGTTTTGAAATACATTTGACACTATTTCATAATTATATTATAAAAGCTAATTTTGTTACTTACACGCTCAAACGGCTGAACCGATCGTTATGAAAATTTTTATAGAGATAGCTTTGGACCTGGAGACGGACATAAGCTATTTATCATCATCATAATCATCACCGTTTTTCATAACTACGCGAATGAAACCGCGGAACGCAGCTAGTCTATAAATTGAGGATTATTGTTGATCTATAATTTTTAGTTATTTTCCTATCATAATTTCAAAGAATCCCCCCAGTTGCAAATACTGTGATCAGCTCCATACAAACGGATTTATTTTTACTATACTATTAGGGTAATGCCGAGCATTGATCTTTCTTTAGCTCGCTGAGAGACTTCAATTTGTGAACCATTCCAAATGTGAGCGTCTACGTTTCGGCAACGTAGGTTACATGTAATGACGCATTTTCTTTTTAAAGACTTTCGTCTTGATGAATGAAAGCTTGAGAGCCGCTCGATTCTTCTAAAACGCGACCCAGCCTAGCTATATATTCTTTTTACCCGATTGCGTAAGAAGGAAGGTTATTTAAGCTTCACACATGCACAAATCGCCTAACATAGAAGCATAAAGTAACAAATTATTTATTTAGGCAAGTCAAATATTTAAATCCTAATTGCAAATTAATTTTAATTCATTTCATAGTAGATGTTAGATGGGAATTTATAAAGACAAGGAAAAATCTAATATTTATTTACTGAAAATCAAATATACTTATATTTTAATTTATTTTTGCGAATCTGAATATTTTGCAATACCATACGACCAACCGGTCATCCTTGTAACGTAAAATTTAATATGCATTAAAGATAAAGATAAAGATAATTTATTTGCATACAACACGAGAATTTTATACAACAAGTGCATAAAAGATGTTACACTAAATTTAGTCGCTTAAAATCATGTTGTGCCGATTAAGCGTACAAATGTCAGGTAGACAGCATCATGCACATGCGAAAAATTAAAAAATAATAATTATTATTATTTGTTATTAGATTAATACACAAAGCAAAAATATATAAAATATGACAAAGCAGAAGCAATAAAAGATACACATAATGTCAAATAAAATTAAAATTTGTCATTTAAAAAATCATTGATAGAATAATAACACTTCTGCAATAACAATGCCTTCAACTTTTTTCTAAATAAATTACTATTCTGGTCTCTTATTGACTTAGGAATCTTATTGTAGATTTTAGGACCCATACATACGATGCTATTTTGCATCAGTGCTGTCTTTCCTTCATGTACGCGCCGTTTGTCTTGGTCGCGCCTATTTCTTACAGTAGTATCAGATAGTGTGGGGAATCGCTCCCGGTTTGTTTTTACAAAAAGGGCCTTTTCTAAAATGTATAAACACGGAAGTGTAAGAATTGTATACTTTAAAAAATAGGGCTTACAACTATCTCTTTTTTTGAGTTTAAACATTGAACGAATACAGCGTTTCTGCCTTTTAAAAATAATAATTTTATCTGTTGAATTTCCCCAAAAAATAATCCCGTACCTCAAAATTGATTCAACTAACCCATAGTAGGCTTTAAGTAAAGATTCTATATTTAGAGTACGAGCTAGTTTGGCGATGGCATATGTTTGGCTACTTATTCTTTTCGAAAGGTGCTCTATTTGTGATTTCCAATTAAATTTTCGGTCAATATATAATCCTCCGCATTCCGCATTCCGCGGCACAACTATATTTATGCTGTCAATATAACCTAATATAATTGCTGGTTGCCTGGAAGGGATCACTTTAAGCGATAAGGCCGCCTATTATAAGATTAGCTATAGTAATATTGTCATTTTAAATATTGTTGTACAATGTGGTCTTTTAATAAAGAGCTATCAATCTATTAGCACTACCAACGGACTCATTACATAATAATTATTTTTGTTCCAGTGCCTGAGAGCAAGTTTGACATGATAGCAGACAGGCTGAACGACGACTTCCTCGACATCATCTGCATAGTTGAAGGTGTCTTCCCGAAGCCCGAACTGGTCATATTAGCTGGAAACAGGTGATTTAATATCTCAATAGAGGAAATGCAAGAGTTTTATTTCATTGGAATAATAATTTTAATAATTACAACTAAAATGTAATTAATTTACTAAAAAAAACTTTTTCGATCGGTTAGTTAACATCCGAGATATAAACATTTAAAGTTTTTAAGGAAGGGATGCTCTGTCCCTCTCTCGCGAAACAACAGTATGTATTGAATTTGTACGGCGAACATGATGCGTGACGTCATCTAACGCGATCGTGTGCTCTCTGTCTAACATGAATTTTAAATGCTTGTAACTTTTTATTTTTGAAGGTAAGTATATTAAAAGGTATGTTTCAAGCTGCCGGTGGTAAGGGCTACAGACTTAGGAATCTTTTGACAACACGTGCCGTGTCCAGGACGACTGTCTTCTGTAGCCTCTTGCGCCTTGACCCAACTATCAAGCGAGAGCGTCTACATTTTTTATTATAATTATTTAGTTTTAAAATTGCACAAAGGTCTAAGTGGCATTGGACTGGATGTGTAAACATGGCGCAAGTACAAAAATAACTAAAATCCACGACTACCAGATTTAGAGAATATAACAAACAGACAGGACAGCAAACATGTTTGACTGTCAGTACATGAATCATTGCTATATGGTTCATGTACTGACTAATAAGCAAATGTGTTTATGCAGATAATTTAATTTGATTTAATTTAATTTAATTTAATTTAATTTAACAACTTTATTTGTAATGCTATGACTTATGGTCGAAATAAATAGAATTTGAATAACATGGCTATGCTACCAGCTTAATTTTAAATTTTACTACTTAAGTTATTAATCCAGTGTTATGAATCTCGTTCCAGGCGTGCAGATATGCAAAGTCCAAAGCTCGTCGCCAAAGCATTTCTAGATAGGGCTCATGTCGTCTGTCAGGCACCAACTGAGTTACGATGTCAAGCGAAATTGCACATCTAGTGTTATACCTATCTATGTATATGTCACAGGATTATGGTGATAAGGCCGTGTCAGGAGACGCATATGGTAGGGTTCTGTAGTCAATTGGAATAATCTAAAACAAAACCTGTGGATCATTGTTAAGTTCACATTTTAGACAGATCAATGATCGTTGTATTTATAAAGAGGAGTGCACCTTTGTCGGATAAAATCTCACATTAGTACATTTGAGAAGAAAATGATGTAAACCTTATTTTCACTAACATCTATTTAACGATACCCCCTAATTTTTACAATATTTTTTACAATATCGGTAAAATTTCATTTGAGTAATGGTTTTTTTTTTATTTTTTTTTTTCAGCCCTGTTTGTACAAACTGTCCCACTGCTGGGAACGGGCCATCTTCCCATTGTGAGAAGGGTTAGGCCATAGTCTGCCACGCGGGTTGGCAGACTTCACACATCTTCAAGATCATTGAAAACTCTCAGACATGTAGGTTTCCTCACGATGTTTTCCTTCACCGTTTTGAAGTTGGCGGCATTCAACAATACGCACATAACTTCGAAAAGACAGAGGTGCGTGCCGTGGGATTTGAACCCAGGACCTGCGGATCACAAGTCAGACGGTCTCACCACTAGGCTGCCGGAAACTTAGTAATGCTATTAGATACCTATTATCTGAGTACAACGGCTGTGACATACAGACAGACAGACAACTTCGAGAAGCGTACTTTACAATATGACGAACAAATTTTAGTTAAATTATAATTTCACTAGTCATATTCGTTTAGCTATAGATTTTTTTAAACTGCGCATAATGATACGTGCAATATGATAATTATATTTAGCTAAAATTTATTAAGTTATGAAAAAATAACTGCATTGTTAAACGTCCAACCTTAGAGTAATGATGCTTAGAGTGATAGCTTAATTCAAAATTCCGTTCATAGGTGAAGCCGAAAATCTATCAAAATGTGTACATGACCATACATCACGTATAATGACGTAAATACTGTCTTTGTCATGCACATGAGCGCTCGAATGATGTTTCAAATGAATAAAACACACACATTCTTCACACACAACACACATTCCACATTCTTGTTGCGTAGTGCACAAGAATGGAATTCTTTGCCGCCATCTCTGTTTCCTGAGACCTACAATCTTGGAATTTTAAGGCTAGAGTGAATAGATATCTTCTAGATCGACGAGCTCCATCCTCGGCCACACCGTCGCTTAACATCAGGCGAGTTGGTGGTCAATCGTAGATCTATCTTCTATATAAAAAAAGTTAATTTGTGCCAAATGCTTACCTGTCGTATGTAGCGACAGGTAGAGTGACGTTACAAGCTTTAAAAGATCTGTTAAGAGTTGCCTCACTTAGCTAGCGACGAGTCGCATTCTAAGATTATTATTTCTATGCATCCAACTATATTGTATTACATCAAAGATAAATTAATATGCTATTGTATCTATATACGTATTTTGCTCTCATATCACTTCTACATATTAAACCTATTGTTTAAGCTGCGTTAGTTTCACACAATTGAGTGGAACAGTGCGTTACAACTGCGCAACTCTAGGAGTTAGTTGCATTGCTTCGTGAATAATATCGAGTAACTAGGACGCCCCTTAAATGCATACTCACTGTATCAGATTTGCAAGAATAAAGGTGTCGTAAGTGCTCATTATTAGCACAAAAGCATGCAATTATTGAGCAATTGCTACTTAGTAGCATATGTGCCAAAGCATTGCTAGAAAATAAGCAAGCTCATTTCAAAGGTGCTCGTCTTACGCATGGCATGCCAATAAGCATACTCTTTTGATAGCAAATGTGTACCTTAACAGTAATGCTTTGCTATTTCACAAAATATTGAGTCATACAAAATAGCATATAAATCTAACATCATTTAAAAATCTTACAAAGGTATTGTTTAAAAAGCTGATGGTCGCCGCGACTTGTATTGCAATTTTTTATAGTAGACAGTTATCGCTTACCATCAGACGAATTGTTTGCTTATTTGTTGCTATTTGTACTTATAAAAAATAAACTTCAGTCCGTTCCCTGACAGTCTTCAGTCCTTTAGTCTGTTCAGTTCTTTGTTCCCTGAGAGTTACAACGTTGGTATTTTCAAGGTCAGAGTGAATAGGTATCTTCTAAGTCTTCGTGCTTCATCTCCGACCACATCGTCGCTTTCCAACAGACGAGTTGATGGTCAAACGCGGACTTATTCGTGTTAAAAAAAAAGAAGTCAGAAAACGCCTGAACGTAACATTTTTACTAAAAAGAATTGGCAATAAGTTGAACTATCGTCACTATTGGTCATAAAAATTATCATATCTTATTTTTGTTGTATTTTGTACATCGCATGCTGTGAGTAGCCGCCTTTAATCGGGATATACACGGAATTATACAGTGAACGGGTCGGCACTTGCATCCAGCTATAAATCGCAAAATTCTGATTTACACTAGCAATTTATTGGGATGAAACTTGCAATTTATAAAATTGCCAATTTTAATATCTTGGTTATCGAAAAGCAGTGAAAATCCATACTGTAGGACTTCATTTTTCGTAACGACTTTTAAAGTCCATATTTATGAAAGATCGAGAGATGAATCTTAAATATTGTGAAGAAAATATTTTCTAAATGTTATTTTTATACGAGTCGACTTAAGAAGGCCGGCGACCTGCAAAGTTTTTGAATTGTTTTCCAAATTACCTGAAATAACAATGTTGAACGGTTACGAAAATAAAAAGTCATGTTAATGCTGGTGGGTTGAAAAATAATCATGACGGATCTAATATAATAGAAGAATAACATCAAATGATTGGCTCGTATGAAAAGAATAAGGCATTACTATCTGTAACTTAAAATAAAACTGTTATTTCAAAGGTCCATAAAAATTATACTGGAATGAAAATAGCTAAGCTAAATTAAATTTTCTGAATTGTTATCACAATTCAGAAATAATCGAAGAAAGAAGTAAGAAATAATTCACAAGGAATCGGTTTCTTCTAAATAAGCATCTTCATCATCTCAGTCATAAGAAGTCCACTATTGGAAATAGGCCTTCCCCGTGGATTTCCAAAAATTTTTAAAGCCGACCGATTGGAAGCAGTTTGCATCCAACGTCATCGCGCCACTTGTATGACGTCATCTGTCCATCTCCTGGCTGGTGTTGCTACGCTGCGCTTACCGTTGCGTGGTCTCCACTCGAGAACTTTTTGGCCCCATCGGCCATCAGTTCTACATGCTATGTGTTCTGCCCACTTCCATTTCAACTTGCTATACCGCTATGCTATGTCGGTGACTTTCGTACGTCTAAGGATCTCTTATGATTCAATCTCGCAGAGAGACTCCGAACATAGCCCTCTCCATAGCTAAATAAACATGCTTAATTATAATTATTCCTCAAACGCAACGTCGCTTAACGACTATTGAGTTGGCGGTCATGGGCATGTTTATCCTGAATAAAAAAATCTTGAGCAATTAAAATAAAGGAACGTTCAAAACTCCATTAGCATCACATATGTACACGTTCTTACCTTAGAGCTAATAATTTGGAAGTCCCAGGGAAGTTGCCCCACATCGGATCCATCTTGTCGCATCGGCATTCGATATATTCCGTGTAATCCCTGCCTTACACATGGGTATTTGGAATATGAAGGCAAGGCCTTTGATTTGGGGAAGAATTTTTGCGGTAAATATCTGCGGTTTTATATTTTTTCGGTTGCGAGTGTGAATTGAAATGAAAAAAGAAATCTTTATTTAAAAATGCTTTAGAGAAATAAATAAATTTAATAAACTTTCTGATAGACAAATTTTATTACGGTTGCGTAGGACGTTAAAATTAGCAGATCGTTAAATGCGGAACGAAATATCGATCACAAAGACATAGACTTAAAAACGAACTCGGATTTTTTGGTGCTTTGTCTATGTATGTGTCTATGGACCTAAAAATTAAATAAAAAAATTACAAAGCGAATGTTGCCAATGGAGTTTTGGCGGGGCATCTTGTTGCTTTGTTTTATTTTCCTAAACTTATGTTATTTTGAATATTAATGTGATAAAAATTGTGGTGTTTTATTCATTAAGTGTTCGATCAAGTGCGTGAGTGTGGTTAAGTAATACAATAAATTATAGTTTAAAAACTGAAGCAACCGACTTCTCATGGATGCCATTGTTAGAACTTGAGCAAATTAAAATGGGACCACACGGGAAGCACCACCTTTCAAATCAAAAAAGAATCATCAAAATCGGTGCACCCAGTCGAATGTTATGAGGTAACAAACATTAAAAAAAAACAGTCGAATTGAGAACCTCCTCGTTTTTAACGGCATTTTTATTATGTATGGTCGCATAACTTTTTACAGAATAGTCCGATTTTGATAATTCTTTTTATTGGGTAAAAAAATCCTACCCTAAGGGTGGGAAAATAGGGATGATTTATTGTTCATTCGCAGATTTTAATGCTGAGTTATGTATTATTAGGTAGGTAGCTATTTTAAAAGTAATAAAAGATTAAGCATGTAGTAATTAGTAGACTAAAGCCACAAAAAAATATAAAATAATAATTTTATACAAAAAAATTAAACCTATGAAAAAACTGAAAAGCATAATAATAAACTTTTTTTATTTAACTTTAATAACTAAGTCCTTAAAGTAATGTAAGTATACCTTAGTAATTTTGAGTCGGCGCCAAAAATTACCTTAAATTTAAAGAAATAACCAAATCAAATTAACAATGCAACGTGAAATCTCTAACAAAAAACATTGACATTCCAAAAAATGCGCTCTCCGCACGACCACTCGCAACGCAACGCATCACGCTTTAAGTAATAAATTAATTTGCTTGTTTGGCGCCGACTCAAAATTACTTAGGTATACTTATATTACTGGATTTAGTTATTAAAGTTAAATAAAAAAGGTTTATTATTTTATGCTTATCACTTTTTTCGGAGATTAAATATTTTTGTAAAAAGTTATTATTTGAAGTCGGTTGGAAAAGTAGAAGAATGCTGCAAAAATATTTTTGTTGATGAAACAGACAATGAAGCTATCTGAGGTACTACAGACCGGTGTAACACTTAAACGACTCAGATATGCTAAGAGTATACAAGCAAACAAGTATCAATGTTAAAAGAAAAACAAAATACCCGACTGCAGAAAAGAGGTTTTTGAAGCCTAAATTATGATTTTTTTTAATTTTGATGTACCCAGTATCACTCTCACAACTAAGACGAATCTATTAACACCACTCACATCAAAATCGGTCAAGCCGTTTAGGCTTTAGGGCGTGTCAAAGAAATATACATACATATATACATACATACACTCGAAAAACATAACCCTCCTTCTTACGCAGTCGGGCAAAATAATTGTGATTTTCTTATTGCTGCCTTTGCAGGGCTAAAACACTATGAAGTTTTATGATACTGTAATCCGTTTGTTTATTCAGTTAATTAATAAGTATTATGCATATATAGACAGATAACTTTTTATTAAAAGACCACAATATACATGGAGAAAACACAGAAAAACTATGGTTAGGCTTTAAATGGCAGCCTTATTACTTAAAGGAATATCTTCTAGATTTTAATCCTAGTTGACATAGAAACTAAAAAACGGCTTATTTTGCAAGATCTCTTAAAGTTCCAAGTACCGGGGTAACGCTAGGTTCGCAGAATTAATTTCGTGCCCCCACGATATTTAGATTCGACCAAGGTGGACTATCGTGATTGAATTATTTCGTTTGCTATCGAATATTGAATAATATCGTAAATTGAATTTGATATCGAATATCGAATTACTTTGCTGAGCTTCTCCACCTACTGCCTATTGAATATCAATTTGTATTTATGATTAAGGTAGTATTCGAGATCCGAGTGGCTTCTCTGTGAAATTTTGTGAATAGGACTCGTATTTACAAAATAATTATAAACTTACCTAACTTATGAGATACGTTGAAATTTCCGAAACCTTGCCTTATGGAAAGCCTTGCCTTATGCCTGATAATAAATAATAAACAAATAAATATTTGTGGACATTTCACACAACACCATCTAGCCCAAACTAAGCAAAGCTTGTACTATGGAACTAGATGGCTGATAGAATACATATATATACTTTTTTTTTTGTAAATATATACATATGATACATAGAAACACCCAGACACAGAACAAACATCCATGCTCATCACACAAATGTTTGCCCTGGGTGGGGATCGAACCCACGACCTTTCAGTTCAGCAGGTAGACGTAAACACACTACCAACTGAGCCACAAGGCCGACCCTGATGGAAACGATTTCGATCTACATTCTTCTTGTGTACGGCATTGGAGTGGAACTCCTTGCCACCTTTTTTATTTCCTGAAAACTATCTTGAAATTTTCAAGGTGAACTGCTTAAATATCTTCTAGCTCGGTTTTCTCCATCCTCTACCATATCATTGCTCACCATCGAATGGGGTGAGTTACGGCAAGGAAAAGTTTTTTTTTTTAGTTTTTAACTAATTATATGTGAGGTAAGATTTTTGTGGTGAAATGAGAATGACCCAACTGTACATGTATTTCGCATAAAAGAAATTAAAATCTCACTCGAATTGCTTGTCACCAACTTCTGTCGCTTAGCACTTAACAGTATTTTCCAGCACCCTCTTTTGTAAGCCATTTTCATTCCATCATGAGGATATTAAGATGTAATATTGGCTTGCAGTGACAAGGGGTCAGCATAAATGAACGCCAAATTCCCTCAAGCCCCTTAACTGACTTTTCCAGTATACCCGGAAAGAAAAGCAACTGGTACATTCTATGCTTTTCTTTTTCTCCCTGTCCAGCAAGGAAGAAACAAAGTAACAAAAAAAACTAAACACGTTTCAGTTTCTAATTGACGGCCCTATCTTTTAGAACGCTCTCTATCACTGACACTACTAGTTTACTACCTACTAACAATAATAATAATAATGGAATTCTTTGCCGCCATCTCTGTTTCCTGAGACCTGCAATCTTGGAATTTTCAAGGCTAGAGTGAATAGATATCTTCTAGATCGACGAGCTCCATCCTCGGCCACACCGTCGCTTAACAGCAGGTGGTGTTGGTGGTCAATCGTAGATCTATAATTTATAAAAAAACCAATAACCTAAATAAAAAAAAAAAAATAATAATTGTGCATAATGTAGGTAAATAAAAGGTGATTTCGACCGATGGATAATTTCATCTGTCGGCCAACTATGTATACGTGTTGATAATCCCTAATACAGCTTTCGGCTAATCCGTTGGCTTAACTGTTGTTTAGCCGACATTTTGGCCGACGTAATGTCGGAAATATAGCAGATAGAGGCCGGCTTTCGGCCACATTCACCGACTGGCGTAGATTAAACGCTATCTCGATTGGGATTTAATCAGTTTCTGATGCGTATTTTGATTGTGTGGTGAAATCTAGATGGGCTTATGAGATCGTAGTTGTATAACAACGACAACATTGTGTATTTTATTGTTTTAGACCAATTATATACAGTGACATGAGCAGATTAAAGCTCCTTCATATTAAACGACTTATGGCAGTTGACAATATTATGCTTTGGTTACACAAAATGCCATGTCATACAATATGTCAATATTATTTCATGCGATGAATAATGAAAGATAGGTTGAGTCAAATTTTTTAATCGACTTCAAAAAAAGAGGAGGTTCTACGTTGGACTGTGTGTGTGTGTGTTTGTTTTTTATTAATAGGATTAATTGTGCTTTGTTATTACAATAATTAAAATGAGGGTAGTTACAAATGTTTTATAAGTGTTTGGAAATAAATGTATTTGCATTTGTTATTTTTATGTTCACTGATTACTCCGTCGTCCCTGAACCAATTTCCGGGTTTTATGAATAGCTAGTTATGAAAGAATAGTTTTATAAATACAGTGGAAGCTCCTGAGGTGTTCTAATTATTTTATCAACTTTGATTTATTATTACTTCTGTACTAAGGATGCGGGAGCCTATTCGTGAGGCTACGGTGTCTGTCTGTCTGTTTGTCTATCTGTCTGTCCTACACTTTAAATTTGTATTTTTTGAACGGTAATAGACACAAATCCCAAAATTGGCAACATTATAGATAGATAGATAAACTCTTTAATGTACACACCATAAAATTAAGATATACTTATATAATAAAGATTATATACACTTTGATGTAAATCGACAAAAATAATTAAATAACAAACACCAGATATTATCAGTTTTTTCTCAATTTAAAAATAAAATAGGTTAGTTCACATTGCCGTAAGACATAAACGAGTGACGCTAGATGGCGTCACTTCAGGTTCAGAGATTTTCTGTACCTCACGTGACAAACCTCCGTGGCCAAATCAGTAGACGCTCCCAAGTACTGATTAGGAAATTGTAGGGTCGAGTCCCGCCGGATGTTGAAAAATTTTGAACTGTCTACATATTTGTAAATCGTTACTTACAAAAATATTGAAAAAGTATTACTTTAAATAAAAAGCACATAATATTTTTTTAGTAATAATAAATTGTATATTTACTTGTACAGGCTCCTGAATGCGAAAACCTCGATACATCTGGTAGAGGGGCGCTACAAGGCTTCAACCAGTGCCGTCGTGAGGGTAGACGCTCTGCCGCCCACTGTAGAGATCCTGTGTGACATGCAAGTACCTCTCGCAAACTACTACAGCAGGAAGAGAGATATTTTCTATAAAGGTAATTATCTAAAATTTTCAAATAATAATCTAAAAAATATATTTGAATCAACCATTTAGGTAATGGAGTTTTGAAATATTAATTTTTACCCAACTGCGTTAGAAGAGGAGCTATGTTTTCCGAGTGGATGTGTACGTTTGTATGTTTGGATGTATGTACGTATGTTAGTATGTATGTTTCTATGATGTTGTTGGATTTGTCTTCAGTCCCTGAGTGTAATAGGCTATATTTTTTTGTAATAATATTAATACATCTTTATTCTTTCATAATAAAGTGATTTCACTAGTTTTATTCTATAGCATGCGCATTTACAATCTTTTACGGCGATTTTACGCATACTTTTTAACAAAAACTGTACACTCAACGGCGTATCAAACGTAACGAAATCATAAGTTACACTGTAAAATCCTGTTTTACGCAGACGGGTATTTCGTTTTTCTTTTAATATTTACTTTGTTTCAATTAAGATTATTGTGTAGAACAGATTTTAATTTATAATATTATTGCTATACAAATTTACCTATTACACAAAACAAACGAGTTTGCGCTAACTAATGCAAACATCAGACAGATTCTCCTTCTAGAAATAAAATATTATATTATTATTATTAATAATATTTTATTTCTAGAAATAAAATATTATTTATGTTTCTGCAGGCTGAAAATTTTATTATTAATGATAACGAAGACCAAGAATTATATGTACTTAAACAGATACATTAAAACCTAATTCCCAAATAGGAATTAGGTTTAAATGTATCTGTTTAAGATGTATCTGTTTAAGACTTTTAAGACGTTTAATGTATCTGTTTAAGACTTGTCTCCATAAATATGGAGACAAGAAGAAAATCATATGCAGACGTTTTATTTCAATGTTTCAGATCCGCCACCTTCAACCCCGGATACGTCCAACTCAGCTTATAAAGACAGAGGTACAGTAAATAAGGTTTCAATTATTCTTAAGGCGCAGAGTCGTGTGCAGTTGTGTCGCTCATGCATGGTAGCTTTTTTATAAATACAATGTACTTTTAATATACATATGCACTTCAGCTTCAAGAAAACAGTATTAGGAAGTGATAAAAACTGTTTTTATTGCTGTAATTTTAACCGAAATTCACGACTAAAAGTTAAAAAATTCACTCTAGGCGTTTACTTATATATTTAACATCTGCACCCCGCAGTGTACCAGTGTAGTGATGAAAAACGGTGTTGATAATTGTGATGATGGTATAATTATTAACCAACCGACTTCAAGTTATGCAATGCCGTTTACTTGGACATATATTTCCAGTTAGTTTGTTATAAAAACCAAAGTACTGAACCGATTTTGATAAAATTTGCGAAGTAATCGTGTAACAAACATACAAAAAAAAACTAAGGTCAACGACATACATACATACATACAAACGACATACGACAACGGTCATATATGTAATTATGTAAGTAAAATATACGCGACAAATCCGTTAAAAATTGTTTAATCTCAATGAAAAAATATACAGTTGAATTGAGAACCTCCTCCTTTTTCAAAGTTGGTTAAAAATATAGCCTATGTTCTTCTCCAAATCCTAAAACATCTCTCTCTCTCTCTCTCTCTCTCTGCCAAATTTCATAATAGTTTGTTCGACCGTTTAGCCTTTTTCCGTTCTTTTATGTTAAGTGTGAATGTGATTGTTGCTTTAAGATTTTTCAGTTTTTTTTTTTGTTGATGTATTTTTTTTAGTTCTGCTTTCTCTTTTCCAGGTTTCCGCCGTCTATCTACCGCGATACTGGTCATCCTCTCAATAGTGTTACAATTTATCAGATTAAAACTTACGTGATTTAGTAACATTATAAACTAATTAGATATGACGCATTAGTATTCAAAATACTAATATAAAAGAAATAAATTGTTTGATGCTTGATCTTGTACACCTCTGTGTAACGATAATAGAGATAGTTCAAATCCGCAACACTGTAACAGGCATGAAAATCAACAGTACCAAATGTATGGCAAAACTATTTTCGAGGTACCTACGTGAAAAAAATTCGAAGATATTTAAGTAGGGACTTTTTTTTTATAGAAGATAGATCTACGGATGACCACCAGCTCGCCTGATGTTAAGCGACGGTGTGGCCGAGGATGGAGCTCGTCGATCTAGAAGATATCTATTCACTTTAGCCTTGAAAATTCCAAAAAAAAATAAATAAATAAAAAAAAAGTTAAATATATACATGTTTTATACGATTTTTTAAATATAAATTATTATTGTCGAGGGATTTGATTCTCATATAGTGTAATAAAATAATGCATACCAATAAGCAAAGTTACTTTTATAATAGTCACTGGTTGTCTGTGCGGCCTATTTGTTTCTAAAAAGCCTGTTTTATTCAGTCAAAATAACTTTATAATTTAAAATCTAAACTACAAGTACATTTTACTATGGAAAAAAAGAAAACTAATTAAATTAGGACGTAATTTATTTCCGTGTAATATCACAATTAAGATTCTGTTTACATTCCAAAGACACTCAACATCTAGTCGTTAAGTTTATATAAATATTTAAAAACTATATTTGTTTTTATATTTTTACGTGGTTGATACTCCAAAAATCCTATCTTGTATCTAAAGCCTCGATGACACTGGACTAGTTTAAAAGCTACAAGCCAGCGAGTTCCCGAGCAGCTTGTAAACTCGCTCCGTGTCATTGAGCTTTTTTACAATCTGCTTTTGGTTGTGTCATCGACACTCGCTTACTCGCTCACTCGCTAGCTTTTAAGCTCGCTGACTAGCAGCTCGAAAACTAGCCCAGTGTCATCGAAGCTTAAGACGGCATGCAACGAAAACGAAACGAAATTCAAGGAATAGCATTGTATGTGCTGGAATATACAGAATTACAGATGTATAGTTTGGCTGGAGCTGCAGAGAGTCTATGAGATCGTATCGGCAATAACGAATTCCTTAGAAGATCGAAACTCGCTGACGGTAACCTATCTATAATCTGAAATACATTTGTATGAATTTTACTTGCCCGAATCCGTTTCATAGAACTGTCTGATTCCAGATGTTAAACTTGGCACGAGTTTCTGATTCCATAAGTATTTTAGCCATAAGTTTCAAGTGCCTAAAAAATTATTAGATAAGATTCGTTAGGTGAATTAGTGGATTAGCAAGTTGCAGTGCCATAACCATAGAACTGACCGCTTATGGAGCTGAAGAAGTTGAAAAGTTTTCGAGTGGAAAGTAAGTGCAGCGTTTGGATGACCAGCCTCAAGGAGAAAAACAACCTCATGATGTTGTTTTTACTTACTTACTTATGTATCTTTTTTGTCATGCCAAAATAAGAATCAGTAAGTTACCTACTTAATCTCAATTTAACTGGACCAGTATATAGCTATCTTATTTCATTGCGAAGATTTTAACGTCTAACGTTCGTCAATGCAAATACCACGTGATCCTAAATAAAAGCTTGTACGAAATGTTACCAAAATGTGAAAAACATAACGGGTACTCTTACTTATTTTAATTTTCCCATTTCACTTCAATTAACTAAGAGGAGCTTGTTCAATTTAATCTTTTATCCAATATATGCTTCACGAAGTGTAAAACTCACTCCCACGCATATAATTCACTCCAATTTTTATTAACACTCACCTACACACAGAATAAATGTAAGTACTAACCTAATACCTTTCCACTCTCGTTACTTTATGTCACAGAATAAAATAGTGCTAGAGAGCTAACTCCATTGATATCCATAGTGAGATAACTTTCACATACCTAAGTAATAATCATCAAAACACGTAAATAACGCTATATTAGCACGAGAACAGTGATTAATTTTTACTATAAACTTTAATTTTTGAACAGAATAGTCAGAAGTGACGTTCGTAAGCACAAGAGTTTACTCAGTTGAAAATCGCGGTAGGTTGTATTGGCCCAGGCTGAAGCCTATTAATTTAATTATTATTAAATCTTGCGAGAATTTAAAATGTTCTCTAGCCTGTCTGTCTGTCCTACACTTAAACAGTTGTATCTTTTAACGATAATAGATACAAGATACTCACAATTGGCAAGATAGTAAGGTTTACTTTTAAGTAAATCTACAAATACTAAGAACTGGTTAAGAAGCGGACAAGCCTGCGTAAATATTTTTTGAAAAAATTGGAAACTTCTGTGCGAAATAAAACCTCCTAAAAACTTAATCAGTGAGATATAAAAGGCTGGGGATAATGATACTACTGTACTGTATACGTGTAATAACAAGGCAAAGTTATATCTCTGTTTATATTTAATCAAGACCCGTGGTACCATCAAAGTAATTTGTCATGTGTCCATAACATGATTGCTATGTAAACCTATGAGAGCGTTGGCTTGGCCATTTCCCACGCGGTACAATGGCGACCATTTTGTACTTTTTCAACTATCGCCTGTATTCAATCCTTTCAGACAATGCTGTGCCTGGACAAAGCTTTGCCTTGTCGTTGTAGTAGTACAACTCTATTAATAAAGCTAACAAGTATATATAATCAATATTTTTAGTGTTTAACACAATAAGGTATCTACAAATTTATAGTCAGTTCAAAAATTACACACATCCGACGGGATTTGTTTTTTTTTTAATTGATTTGAAGCTTCAATATTTTGGCTACGGCAGTGTCACGTGGGGTGGTAGAAACTTTCGTACAGTCTTGTTTGCTCAAAGCAATCAAGTAATTGCACGCTTGAAGCGTATGTTACGGATGGCGCCACTAGCACTTGATTGGTTTGAGCAATAACAAAAATAGTTACAAATAACAAATATTTCAATTTGAACCAAGTTCATTTTCATCCATGAAAATAAATTTTGCTTTAATAATTTCTAAAAATGATTTTTATGTATGAAAATGAACTTAGATGTTCATTCAGTCATTTTATATTAAAAAAAAGTGGGTATGCGCGAGTGAGGCAGGATAGGACGATGATCGAACTACGGACTCAAAGTATTAAATAAACATATACTGTATCTTCCGTATGTATCTGTATCTTCTACAACTTCTAATCAAAAGTTATGAATGTCAAACTCGATATCCAACATGCTCCAAGTTAAGCCGCCATGTTCCGGCGTCCCCACAACTCTACATCCAGCGGAGACACCGAGGCATTACTGCGATCACCGCCGCAAATAAATTTCCCCCGAGGCACGTATTTCACGACGCAAGATGATCCGAAATATTTTAAAAAAGACCACCCTCAGTTATAATATGAATTAGTTTTTGCCCCCGAGCGGAAAATGCAAAATGGGAGGAGATTGGTTCGGGATGCAGACTGGGGAAAGCTTGTTTTTCAGTGCTCGCTTTCAATTCGTTTTTGAAAAATAAACATTGTTTATTTTTCAGCACTTCTTATGAAAAGTTTATTTTTTATTCAAATTAATAGTTGACCTTTTCCAACTTAATAATGTTATTCTTACGATTGACAGGCTTGGCATTTTATGATATCTCATTAATCTCCAACCCGAAAAGAGCTGAGGGTGTTATAAGTTTGACGTGTGTAACTGTGTATCTGTGTGTCTATCTGGGGCATCGTATCTGTCAAAACGAATAGACCGATTTTAAAGTAGTTTTGTTTGAAAAAAGATTTTGTCTAGAATGTTCTTATCTATGATTCTCAAAATTGGTTCAGCAGTTTTTTTATCGGGAATTTTTGAGTTTTCTGGTAAGTGACGGAGCTAAAAGATTAAGTATCATAGTTTCCACAACAAATACATACTGTGCCATATATTATGATGGCAGCACATGAATTTGACGAACGTTTCCGCAACAGAATGATAATATGGAACTAGTCTCTCTTCTTAACCGTACACTCTTGTCAGAGTGGTGATAGTTGCAACGACGATCCCTCGTAGTCACCGTCTCTTTCCAGGGTAGCTGCTCGTCTCGCGGTGCTTCTCTATTTCTTGCGGCTATTTGCATTTCTCTTCAAAAAGCTCTTCAGAGCATTCCCCGAAAAACAAGCAACAACAACAGCAACAACAAAACAACAATGCTGAAGTCTATATAATTTTTTAACATTTTAATGAGAAAGTGTAAATGGCTTCTCAAATAAATACTAATATTTTCCAGTTTAGTAAGATGCTTTATCATCTTTCAGGAATATTCCAAGAAATCAGTCTATTATAACCTATTTTCGTGATTTGAATGAAATCGTCTAGACTGTAGATTTACTTCGTCAATATCAAAATACCAAACAAGTTAGCGAATAATATTTTACAATCAAATAACGGAGCTAATTCAATATTCGAATTGGAAGCTAATATTGGATTTAGTTAAAGTATAGGATGCCCTCAATGGTGGGTATTTCGGTACGAAACGTATTATGTAAAATGTATGTATATGTTTGCTTGCAGTTTTATAGCTAGCCAATTTTCTCGGAGCTATTTTACGCCCTAAACTATATTTGCAAATATAAATAAGAGATTTATAAATTTATTTCGAATTGCTGACCATTTTAACCAAATGTAAGAAAATTATTTATGACGTTTTGTTTTGTTGATCGAGTGAACGAAGGTCTCAACTGACAAAATATGCTTTCATTTGACTGGATGTTTGTTTGAATGTTGCTACGCACACGCATACAGTGTACGTATTTTTCAACCAATGTCGACGAAACTTGGTATACAGGTTCTAAAACTCCATAAAAATTCTGTTCTTGGCTACTTTTGATTGGTTATTGAAGGACATTTACAAACAACACCCTCTAGCCCCAAACTAAGCAGAGCTTGTACTATGACTGTTATTGAATTATTCTTTGATTACTTTATTTTTTTGCCTCTAAAACTGGAAAGTTTAATACGACATCATATAAATACCAAGATATCATATAACAACTGGTTTTGAATAAATTTAATAAACAAGAATATCATTTTTTTTTCTTTTTTTTATCAGTCCTGTTTGTACAAACTGTCCCACTGCTGGGAACGGGCCATCTTCTCATTGTGAGAAGGATTAGGCCATAGTCTGCCACGCTGGCCAAGTGCGGGTTGGCAGAATTCACACATCTTCAAGATCATTGAGAACTCTCAGACATGTAGGTTTCCTCACGATGTTTTCCTTCACCGTTTGAAGTTGGCGGCAATGAACAATACGCACATAACTTCGAAAAGACAGAGGTGTGTGCCGTGGTATTCGAACCCAGGACCTGCGGATCGCAAGTCAGACGGTCTCACCACTAGGCTGCCGGAAACTTCGCGAATATCTAATATGTACAAGCGTAAGTCAAGATATAAAATCGTGAAATAAAGCTACAACATACAAATCATAATGAATACTTTTTTTTTCAGATAAAAAGGAAAAATGTAGCACGGTGACCCGTTGAATCACAATTTACTCGTCGTGATCTTATTATCATCAAAAGCCTTGCCAAAGCCTATTATGCATTATGAACGCCCACGAAACACAAAGTATTTTAATCGAGCTGCCTAATTAATTAATTTTAATTAATCCGCAAACCGAGATCTTTACAATTCCTTGCTTACAAAACTTTTCTTATAAATAACACTTTATTGTTCTAAGGAATGAACTTTTTCAATTAATGAGGAATTTCTCAATATAGCGTCGGGGATTTAAATTTGTGTTAACCTTTTGCTTGTTAAAACGGTATGTTCTCCACATTTACAGTAAGTTAAAGAGAACTAAAAAGATATATAAGTAATAGTAAAAAAAGTTTCGATATGAGAAAAATTGCTGTATCAAAGTACTTGATGAAGGCAAGGCAGCCCCATTAAGCAGACCTGAAAATTTCCTTCTGCGCCATCAAGATCAACACACTGTTATAGATCAACACACTAATAAAGATAAAAACACAAACATTCTTGACAAGAGTCGTCAATGTCATCTAAACTTTAGTAAATAATGTCCATAATCTAAGGTCCATAATGATAATGATTAATGAAAATCTCACAGTAGCTCTATTTGATGGCACATCATTTATGTTAGCCTTTGTTGGCTTGTATGTTTTGTAATAAAATATTGAAAATCCGTGCTAATTGAAGTCTTTGTTACAATGTTATTGACGGTAATTGACATATAATGATCACACACCACCTAATAGAGGCTGAGATTTATTGAAGTGCCGTCATAAAGAGCTTCAGTGAGACCGACCATCATTTTTGTTAACGTCAATTTATTGAAGGCACGCGATGAGTTATAGAGAGATAGCTCAGAATCCATCTGCGATATCGAACCAGACAGGTAGAGATCCGTAAACGAACGAAAGTCACTGATGCACAGCAAGTTAATAAGTTGAGGTGGCAGTGAGCAGGGCACATAGCGCGTAGAACTCTTGGCCGATCGGGTCGAAAAGTTTTGGAGTGGAGACCACACACCGACAAGCGCAGTATAGGAAGACCAGCCTCAAGGTGGACAGACGACTTCATGCAAGTAGCACGAAGACGTTGAATGCAAACTGCTTCCAACCGATCTTTTTAGATATCCATAAGAGAAGCCTATATGAAGCAGTGGACTTCTTGTGGCTGAGATGATGATTATTGAAGTAAGCACATTAACGACTTCCACTGGCCTACGGAGATCACGACTTGTAGGTTATACTGCAAATATTTAAATAAAACTCGTTATCAAAAATGGGGCTATCTAATATACGCATTTATATACGTACAAAATTGTTGTTTTTGTTTGTGTGTTTCAGCTTAAGGCTTGTTTTTTAGTTTCGTGGGTCAATAGACCGTAGAAGTACTATCGTGTAGAAGTATTATTTTAACTTGTATTTCTATACAAATGGGTATTATTGCCAATAGACAGACGGGCAACAAACTGGTCCCAAAAGTTTTTTTATGGAACCCTAAAATAATCATCAAATACGTAAATATTTATGAAACAATTAACGTTAATTATGATTTTTTGCATTGAAAATACTGAAACACTATCATATTTCAGAGCTATCATGACGGGCTTAAAATCGAAATGAGATTTCCGAGCACGTGATTATAAACTGAATTGATATAAACAAACGCTTATACGCTTTCCGAATTCAATTATTCGCAAAATCACAAAGCGTTTCGCTAGTGTATCTACTAAACGAGTTATAGTTCACTAAACAGATATCCCATACAGCTGGAAATATCGCAGGACGTTCAAACAAACATTAATTCAATTCGGGGCAATGATCCGATCCGTGCCGTGTACAGAATTGAGTATCGAAACTTAGCTAGGTACGAAGTACGAACTGTTGTCAGATTGGAATCTCAATTTCCTTTGAAACTGATTGTGGTACGGTATCAGGGATGTCTCGTCTCGAGGGAACATTATGGAGTATCGTGAAAATAGGTAAGTTTTATGCACTGATTGACAGCCTTGATTAAAAAATGATTGACTTATTTACAGAAACGACATGTAAGAAAAAACTATACTAAAGCCTCGATGACGCGGGGCTAGTTTACAAGCTGCTAGTCAGCGAGTTCGCGAGCAGCTTGTAAGCTCGCTCCATGTCATCGAGCGTTTTTACAATCTGCTTTTCACTAGCCGATTGTAAAAAAATCTGCTTGTCAAATAGAAAGCCGGACTAATTTACTCGCCACTCGCTGGCGTGTTGGCTTGTAAGATAGTAAACTAGCTGTGTGTCATCATTGCTGCTAGCTGCTAGTGAACCAGTTGCAAGCATCTTGTCATTTTGGCAGTTAAAAAAACGTGATTCCAACTCGCCAAGACGCGTGAAGTAAGCTCAAAGTTGGAACCACCTTACTGAGCTGATACTGAGTGCCTTGGACTTAGCATCAGCTCAGTGCGTCTGTACTTAGAGAGGGACACATTCACGTTTTGTCGCACTTCAACCATTGTCGTGTATGGTCAACGGTAAACGGTGCTCGCGTCAACGGTAATGTAAAAAATGTGGATTTCAAGTTCATTGAATTACACAAAGAAATAATGTCACATAAGTATAATAACATTTTTGAAATAGTATATTTTTTTGGGTTTAGAGGTTGCTTTGTAAGCGCGTCACAGGTCTCCCAGTCTTTGAAACTGTCATTGCGTAGCATAGGCGTAGCTAGGGGAAAGGAAGTACCCACCACCCACCACCCCCTGAATCTTAGTCAAAGATTAAATTCGCCGATTTTTGGGTGGCCGTGACTAAAATCATTTTGTTGGTTTTATAACACCCAGACCTACTTGTAGACCTAGTGTTTCGTCCCCACCTCTATCCCTCTACACTTACATCTTCGTCGTCGTATCGATGTTATTTTTATAACAGTTTTTATTAATTTTAGTTTACATGTATGATTTTATACTGTTTCCTACCAATATTTGGCTATTGAGGTTTTGGTGAGTAAGATGGCAATAGCGTAGATACTGCGTGGTCTGCGAAGAGGTGCAGGCGTATTGCGGAACCTCTTCGCAGATCACGCAGTATCTACGCTAACTCTAAAAACTACTCTGATTCATAATTCATGAAAACATAAGTGCAATAAAATATTAATTAACAACTTTGTAGTTAAAAACAACGGTTGTACAACTACAAACTAATCTTGTAACTTGATTTTACCCTAAGTAATTCTACGCTATGATTGATCGATTCAGCCGGTCGTTGTGGTAAGATATACGAGTATTAATAATACAAAATATGTACATTATTAATGTAAAACATTTTCAACCGAGTTCCAAAAAGGAGGAGGTTCTCAATGCAACTGAATGTTTTTTGTGTTATTAATTGATTTTCATGATTATTTTTTGTTTGGTAGGATATAATTGAGAAGTACATACATACACAACAGAAGAACATTTTACAGATTTTTTTTAAATATTTTTTTGTACAGAAGTACATTTTATCAAAATCGGTGAGTACTTCGGTTTTCAGGGTTCCTAAGGTATTACTAAGACTTCGCTGTCTGTCTGTCCGTCTATCCGTCCGTCCGTCTGTCTGTCACCAGGCTGTATCTCATAAACCGTGATAGTCAAACAGTTGAAATTTTCACAGATGATGTAGTTCTGTTGCCACTATAACAACAAACACAAAAAAATAGAATAAAATAAATATTCCCATACAACAAACGTGATTTTTAGGGTTCCGTACCTCAAAAGGAAAAAACGGAACCCTTATAGGATCACTTTGTTGTGCGTGAAGGTATCATGTTGAAATTAAAAATAATATATATAATAATAATATATGCCATAGGATCTTGCTGCAGAAAGAAAAATACAATTTCTCAGTTTTCGTAAAAAAAAAGTTATAGCTGAATATGTCGTAAAAAACGCATATTTCGACACTCACAAGGGAATCAATACTTGGGTACTTCCCGTTGACCTAGAACTATGAAATTTGGCAAGAAGCATTGTGTTAGAGTACACATATAGGAAAAAATCCGAAAACTGGACATTTTTAATTTAATCACAAAAATACAGTATCTCAATGCAAGGAATGAGGGCTGCCACAAACGTTCGCTCGCTCGGATCTGAGTGGGAGGCGCCGCTACTATAGCCCCTACTCGGATCCGAGTGGTAAGCAAGGAATGTGTTAAATATTTTTACGGTGTATATTTTTTGGTTTACCCATGAAGGAAAATATAAAAATATATATATGATTTCCCCCTTTTATTTAGTTTGTACGGAACCCTCGGTGGGCGAGTCTGACTCGCACTTGTCCGGTTTTTTTTATTATGATAAATAAGTGGAAAAATATGCCATCCAAGTAAATGAATTTCGTATTTTGAAGTCGGTATTTTTTTACTATAATATTTGTTATATGGCAACACTACTAAAATACCTACTATTTTATCTGGGAACATAATCCGTTCATCGGAGCACAATCGTACTGATGTTATCGAGCTTAGTGTTCTAGAATATTCTGCCGATTCTGGGTTTTACTAGTCTAGTCGATACTCTAAGCTTTAGCTTAGAGTATCGACTAGACTAGTAATTAAGTTTACGATGATTCATTTTCATGGGCGATAGGTTAGAACATATTTATTTATATACTGGCAGTTCAAAAATGCCAAAACTGGCAAAATTCTTAAAATAACTAAATAAAAAAAATTACCGAAAATTATTTGAGATTTCCTTCTTTTTTAATTTAGTTATTTTAAGAGTTATAATCGGGAATATTATAATTACATGTTAGGCAGAGTGCACACGATAGCGAATGATGACGTCATGGTTCATGTTCGTCGTACAAATTTAATACAAACTGTTATTTTACGAGAAAGAGACGGCAGTGCACCCCCCCTAAAACTTGAAATGCTTATATCTCGGAAGTTTATTGACCGATTAAAATATTTTTAACAATGTATTACGTTTAAGTGTTATCAATTAAAACTATTATTCCTATGAAATAAAATTCATGCATATTCCCTTTTATTGTACCTTGTAAATAGTGCTCAATGTCAGCTTTCTAACAAAAGAATTTTGTTATTTTCCAAACGTCGTAAAGTCTGTTTACTTATAGTTCTATCGTGGCAAAAAGAGAAACTAACGTCTCAAAGTATATCCTACTATGGTATTCTGTGGTCTCGAGTAAACATAATAATGAAATAAGGCCAGCAGCGCCAATCACAGATTAGTTCTCTAGCTGAACAGACTCGACAAGAACAATAAAAAAAATACGACAAACAAATAATCACAAAACGAATTTCAATTTAAGTAAATCACAATTTGGAAATCTACAATATTATTCATCAAAACCAACTGAATATGAAACGAAAAGTCTATTTAACTTATAATTTTTCTCGAGTAAAGTTGCCTTCTATTAACCGGGGGATTAAACTCCTGTTCTCATTTAAACATTGAAAACAGACTCGATTTGATAACTTTTGAAACTCGTTTATTAACCTATAACAAATTTCCATTATAGTTATTATCAAAAAGAAATTATTTGAGTTTGCAACGTTTTGCCAAATGATGCGTAAATATATGAACGGTTATTTTAAATAAAATAAAAAGTTACTACATGTATTTAATATCACGAGGAGTAAGAATAAAACCGGCCAAGTGCGAGTCGGACTCGCGCACGAAGGCACCATTATCTATAGAAACGGCAAAAAAAACACGTTTGTTGTATGGGAGCCCCCCTTAAATATTAATTTTATTTTAATTTAATTATTTATTTGTAAAGTGAATAATATAACTCAATATTCAGTAAATATTTCAAGCGTCTACCTGTTGCCGTTATCAAATTAAAAACGAGCAAAAAAATCACGTTTGTTGTATGGGAGCCCCCTTAAGTATTTATTTTATTCTGTTTGTTGAAAATGTCAACTTTCTAACTATCACGGTTCATGAGATACAGCCTGGTGACAGACGGACGGACGGACGGACAGACAGCGGAGTCTCAGTAATAGGGTCCCGTTTTTACCCTTTGGGTACGGAACCCTAAAAAGCAAGAAATTACACAAAAATGAAGGCTATTATGTAATTTGGTTCGTCATCATCATCGCTTGCACGCTCGGCTCAGGTGGAACGTGACAATGAGACAATGCTTTTTCGTGCGTGCAGCCGGCGTTCATCGATTTATAAGACGTTATCACGTCAAAAAACGTAATTAGTCGGTTTTTATAGGCTTTATGTTTTCCAATTTCCTGGTACATAAATTTTAACTTTCGTCCACATAACCGCTCAGTTATAACAAGAGTAGTTTCGAACAACATAATATATTTGGCGAAGTTAAATTAATTATGTTGGCGCAAGGTTGCCTAATGGCCGGCCTGAATTGTTGATAGAGTAATAATTAGACACTTTATACCTGTTTAATGCCTGTTTTTGTTTTGTTATTATTGTCTTAGATAATTTATTGAGCGGTTCCGGCCGGATTAGTTTGCGGATGTTGGAAGCTTTTTAAGGGCGTTACTTAGTTCTCGATTAGTGGGAAACTTTTGGCTGTTCGGATTGGAACCCATGTGATAGCGCTTTTAAGTCTGGAGTTGATGGATTGACGGATTCTGATTTTTATGTTTTTATTTTTGAGTATTTGTTTTTATTTGTACCCGCTACTTTTGTCAGAAACACATTTAATATTTTATAATATAGATAGAACATTAAATATTATAGATTTTATTATGTATGCTTGGTGATAGTCGTGTCTTGTGAACGTAAGCGACTGAACGCAATTAGTAAGCGGTTGAAAACAGTATGATAACCATGTTGGTTTCCTTTCCTCTCTTTTTAACTGACTTCTAAAAAAGGAAGTTAACAATTTAATTGAAAAAAAGTATGTTACTTTTAGATTAGTTCCACAAATTTTTCATCAAAATCGGTTAAGTAGTTTAGTTTCTAAAATAAAATAACTGGATAAATAAGTTATCAAAACGAAATTACGTATTTTGAAGTATGTTTCAGTTTCTTCAAGACCGCCAATTCACCTGATGTTAAGCGACGTTGCAATCTTGCTTTTTTATCAGCCCTGTTTGTACAAACTGTCCCACTGCTGGGAACGGGCCATCTTCTCATTGTGAGAAGGGTTAGGCCATAGTCAAGGTCAAGTGCGGGTGTGCAGACTTCACACGTCTTCAAGATCATTGAGAACTCTCAGACATGTAGGTTTCCTCACGATGTTTTCCTTCACCGTTTGAAGTTGGCGGCAATCAACAATACGCACATAACTACGAAAAGACAGAGGTGCGTGCCGTGGGATTCGAACCCAGGACCTGCGGATCGCAAGTCAGACGGTCTCCCGACTAGGCCGGTAACTTAATCTTGCTTATACTATCTTAACTACATTGTGATTTCGCTTCTGCCCCCGTGTTCTGAACCCATTCGGTTTCGGAATTGATTCGATTTGTATATCTCCGTCTCTGTCATTTCCATAGAGAATGACAGAGACGGAGATATACAAATCGAATCGATTCCGAAACCGAATGGGTTCAGAATACGGGGGCTGGTGACTTGAATCAAGCTCCTGACTCGTCAAATACAAAAAAAAAAACAAATCTCGAATCATTTTGATCAAAATCAAAAATTCCGGCGGTTCCGCTCCCTTGTTTCCTTCTATATTGCACCGGGTACTGCCGCCCAAAGGCTCTACCTCCAGTTGTTTGTATGTTTGCAACTCAAAGTGGTCGCAAAGGGCGCAACGCAGCAGCGATGGATATTGGAATAAAGCAAATAAAGCCTGCGCCCACTCTATATGCATGTAAATCGACCCGGGGCCGCGATACCGAATACAGATTGAAACGAACGGTGGCTTAACATTTTTATTGTATACATGTGTCGAGTGCTGGTTGCGCTCGCATTTTTCTGCTAAGCCTGCGGACGCTTGACGCTTTTGTAGCTAAACTCTGTAAAAACATTAAGTGCAAAACTATGTTTTTTTTGTTGGAAAACTATATTTTTGGAACGTTCTTTGGTAGATGACGTATACAATGATTTGTTAACTTGTCTATATAATGCGAAAGCGTCTTACATATTTGTTTATTTCGTACTTGTTAGATTAACTTTCGTAATTTAATTAAAATTAAACTAAAATAATTTTGAATCATCAAAATTATTGATTTAATACAAAATAAATCTTATTTTGTTTTAATATGCATTAAAGCAATTTATGAAGAGTCCGTAGTTCTACTTTCGTCCGTCTAGCTCGCGCATACACACAGTTTTAAAGATAAAAAATGATTGAATGTAGTAATAATAAATTACAGTTTAAAAAACTAAAAAACACGCTACAAATTATTGTGGTTCATTCACAAAGTTCATTACAAGACTTTTCTAACAAATCCAAACACAGCTATGATCCGATGTTCCATCATGAAGTTCTAGTTCATATCTTCCGGCTTCATCATCAGATCAGTTCGACAGTACCATATTATTGTATTGTTACCAGAACTACATACTGCTGCTAATTTTCATGACGCTACGATCCATGGAAGATGGTTCAATTAGTTACCTTAGATTTTATTACATAGTTAGTTACATACAGGTCTGCCTAATAAAAGCGTGTTAAAAATATCGTCGTTTTTTAAACTAGAAAATAACATCAGAAATATTCGACAAAAATTTCTATTTCATTCAAGTTAATTTTTATATCTACATAAAAATCATTTTTAGAAATTATTAACGAAAAATGATTTTTATGTATGAAAATTAATTTGCAAGATATTATATTCAAGCAAGATCTCGTTCGCTTCTATTTATATGTCTTTTTCAATGACCGTGACAAACACAAATCTACAAAATAACTGCTAACTCTGATTTACCACGTCTACCACAAAACTATAATTGCGTTCTTGAATTTCAAACATACTCCTCTCACTTAACAAACATACACACAGTACGTACAATATTTAACACACAGAATTGCTAACCCGCTCGAATGATCCAATATGCAAATGGCATAGCAGCATGCACGCTGCACCGACGCTTAGGAAGTGTTATAGGAATGGTAAGAAATAGATGTTATGTTGATCATGTTATTTGTCAAAGGTGAGGTCAGACGAAATCGGGAACTAGAATCAAATTTTAGGCTATCACGTACAAGCTTAAAAGAAACCAGAATATTGTATCACTAGTAGGTACAACATAAAACAAACGGTTGTCTGTAAAGTCGGTTTACGGATGATAATTTTACGTGATAACGTCATGATTGAAGCACAAGATAGAGGCATGATCGGCCTAAGCCGAACGCTTAGGCCGATCGTGCCTCTCTATCGCTTTCACGCTCAGCTCAGGCGGAACGTGACAAAGTCATGCTTTTTCGTGCGTGCAGCTGGCGTTCATAGATTTATGAGACGTCACGATTTATTTATATTTATCACGTCAAAATGTATGTGCTTAAGACTACACGACAGAAGTAAAAACTTCGTCAAGGCGACGTTAATAATACGAAATAGCAGTATAGCAGTGACACATTGACTATATCTGTCTCGCACACTCTCTCTTTAGTTAAACCCAAGCTGACTTTACCCGAACAAGCGTTACATAGGCAAGCGTGACGACTCAGTCTCATTCAATACCCACAAAATAAAATGCTCGGTGCGCCCAAAGAAAATTTAATTTTTAAGAAAAATTAATCGTAGTAAATGCCACTCCAAAAATAAAGAGAAATCTACGTCTTGCAGTATTCATAAATTAAATAATTATAATATAGTTATAGTTTAAAAAACTACAAAAAATCTACTTCAAAATAAACAATTTGTTTACTTGGGTGACATTTTGCCAGTTATTTTGTTATAAAAACCTATGTACCTCTAAACAATTATAACCAACCAAACAAAAAAATCGTCAAAATCAAGTCGTAATTAATGGAGTAATAGTGTAACAAATATAAAAAACAGTCGAATCGAGAACATCCTTCTTTTTGGAAGTCAGTTAAAATTTCAACTCATACTCGTCTATTATAATAACCAATTCAGTGAAATTAAGGGCGTTGTACACTGATAGCTAGCAGTGAAAACGCAACAGCTGCAGGGATATACAGCCGTAGTTGTTTCATTAGAAACAACAAAACAAGCGGCTAAGCACACAGCCCGCATGCGCGCTCATTATCCTTCACGAATATTCTGCGATTGTGAAGATTCCTTTGTAACTTTCAAGTGTGACAAATACAGAACTTTTATAAGGAAAACTTGGCAGAGTTTTGTTGAATGTTACTCAGTAACTCCAAAAAGGAAACTTGGGAGTTACGAAATGCGTAACTCGGCGGATATCCTGACAATTTCAAACCTTGCAAAGTTATCAGTTTAAAAATAAATCATCTTTTCGTAAAAGCGGAAAATTTATTATTTTTTCTTTAGCCATCATTTTTTGTGCTATGTTCTTTATATATTACACCATTTGTATGAATTAGTATGAAATAATTAATACATAGATATTTTACAAGAGCGCATGCACTTTGCACACACACAACTACAGTATAATGTTTTCTAAGGTATTCGCGAACGAAATATCCGAACTTTAATAGTGAAGACGGCTGGCCAGTGCCAGCTTCATGAGACCCGGTAAAATCTTAGCCTCAACACAGATCTGCTATACTTGTTGACACAGTGGGCGACTTCTGCGTGCATAGGGAACGTTTTGCATTAAAATAAAAGGCGGTATGAATTAATATTTTCATAACAAAAAAGACGACTGTCATTTAGTTTTACCTGTGACCACGGACGCTGCAGTGTTCAAAACGTCAGGTCATAAAAATATGTAAGATATACGCGAAAAAACCGCTAAAAATTGTTTAATGTTAATAAAAATTCATTGTTTAATGTTAATTCAGTATTTACCTTCGATTTTTCTTACGACGAAAATAATAGGTACGTTGTCGATAAGTTTTATTGGGCACAGTGAAGCTATACTGTATTTTTTACGTGTTTTTTACGTTCATAGCAAGGTCATGGTGATATGTTGTAGTAGGCATTGACCTTTACCTATTCTTATGGACATACAATTTTCACAGCACTAATAGCTATAAGTGGCAACATTATTTCACCAAAGCTACTGTATCTGCAGTGAAATCTATATTTTTTTTTCAGTTTTATGCCACTGTGCATAATTATGATATGAGTTCGATGATGTAGCTGGGGAAGTCCTCATAGTAAGTTAGTTGTTAACCAACTATTTATTTGTAACCATTTAACCATTGAACAAATTTTGCATCTATGAAAATATACCACTTTGGATTTCATATTACACAACTTTGTGCCCAATTTTTTAATTCACTTTTACTATTATTATTTTTCTAAAAATCAATTCCAACAAAACTGTAATTAATCTATTAAAACGGAACACGGCCCTGGAATCTATTATATTGTATGTAGGTCATTGCACAGATTTCGAATCAGGTCGAAATTAAAGATTCCTCGGCCATTCGGAGCACGCGCCGCCGCCTTTGTTGTCGACAAAGAGTTAATTATTCAAATAACCTTCCTTGACTGGAGCAAGACTACCGTTAGATACTGTAACAGATTTTAGGCTGGAAGTTGTTGGATTACGAGATTTTTTTGAGTGATTATAAAAAGCGTTTATTAATAAAATATGTCTATATGGATTTGCATTACTAACAATTGACATAAAAATAGTACCGATAACATAATTTTATTATTTGAAAAAAAAATGTGACCACGATAATTAAAACTAGATATATATAGTAACTCATAAATCTAAACTAGGGATATATACTCGAAGTTACTCATAAATTTTAACTCAGTTTTCTGTTTTATTAACAGTTTTGCAGCATTTGCTTTAAAATACATATTTTGGAAAGTTAAGTATCAGTACTAGACAAAATAATATGCAAAAACATGATATCATATTTTTTTGGAAAAAATATGGTTTTATTATGTATTTGGAATTACGATAAATTTCCTTGTAAAAAGAAGAAAAAAAACCTACTCTAAAGGGCATTTGGAGTAGGATTTTCTTTTTTTGCGCGTAAATATCGCAAGAAAATTTTAGCTTTATGATTCATATTTGGCTTCTCATACGATATGCCAACTTTGACGACTTAAACTCCATGGTTAATAAAATCCAGAGTTCGGAGTTGTAATATTTTTGTAATTGGAACAGCATGGACCATTAACATGACCAAACTCGAGGCAGGTCCAGCTAGTATGCATGTAGGTATACAAGTATTAGGTATATACTTGTGTTTTTTTTTTTACGGGCAAGTGCCTTTATTAACTAAAACAAAACAATATACAAACTATACATACTTAGCAAACTAAATTACTAATAAGCAAATCGATTTACCCCAGACCGATAAAGCTCTAAAGACAATCCAAAAGCTCAAACCCACTACAGTTGGCAGCGTACCCAGTATGCTAGCCGCATTGCTACATTGAATGGCAGTGCTTATGTGTTGGGCCAGTGCACCAGCATTTTGGTCACGCGTCACATCAATCAGGCACACAGTTTTTTTTTTAATGATATGAGACTTAACTTACACTTTCTTGATTACCCGGATTAATTTCAATGCTTTTTCAGGGGATAATACTATAAAATATTCCACACTCTCTCAAACTACAGTAGGAAACAGTCTCTAGTGATTACATTAAAGCAAAAATAACTTAACACAGCTATGCAGACTAAGCACAAATTAGATTGGGATTCCTTCCGCGCTGAAAATCTCGGAATCTGTTTCATAACGTAAATTATTCTGTAATCAATCAGTGAAACGGATAATTTAGATAATTATCGTTTTTGAACAAATAATATGCAGAATATAGTGTTTTTTTTAAAATAAATATAACCCCTGTACTTCAATGCAGCCTGTAGATGCCACTAAAAACAATGTTTTGCTTGCATTAGAAATAAAATAATGGATTCTTTTAACTATTTTCTCTTTTTGACAATTTCTTGAATTTTATACTTTATTTTCATATGATCAATTAATAACTTAATGACTCATTAACTTAATAATATAAAATATAAATAACTTAATAAGACGGCTTAATAACTCTGACAATAGGGCTGGCCACTCAGTCTATACGAACTTATTAACTTTTATATGATCAATGTTCGGATTTCGATGGTGGATTTAATCTCTAGTCTGCGACTAACGATCGAAATCCGTAAATAATTTAATATTCAACGCTAAATATATTTCAAACTATTTCTAGAGTATTGGATGCAATAAACTATTGACTATTGGATTAAAAATAACAAACTTCGTTCGTTGCCACGTGTCACAAATGCTATTAAACGTTTTTCAACCAAGGATCTAATTTAACACTCTTCTAATAATCCATTCCACAATTTATCTCCACCTCACAATTCCAGAGCCATACTACAATACAAGAAACACTCAAAGGAAATAAGTATTAAAATGAGCGGAATCTTCCACTAAACTTGCTACGAATGCTTAGTAAGCGTCTCGTAGCCCTGCTACAGTGCTACAGCAATATTAATGGAGCTACGTCGTAGCAGAAAGAGCTTAAATTAATCTTTGACAACGTATTGTAAAATGTGAAAAAGTGAAAAATTTCTTCAAAACCAACAGAAAACTTTATCATATATAAAACTGGCGGTACAAAGAATTTTGTTAATAAGGAATCTTGTTCCATGCATACTTCTTCGAGATATGAGATACCAAGAAATAATATTGTCGGTATTTTTCTCTAGTCTAAGCAAATTTAACAATGCTTACCAGCATTGTTAAATTTGCTTATTTAACCGTTTTATTTTTATTTTACTAACATCGCTCAAATACATCATCATATTCGTCTCAGCCACAAGAAGTCCACTGCTGGACTTATACCTCATGAATTACCAAAAAGACCGGTCGGAAGCAGCTTGCATTAGCATCTTACTGCTACTTGTACGAGTACACAAATACAATACGATTCAATTAGCCCCAAGGTCACCTATCAGACATTATAGGTACCTATAAACTTATTTATCACCCTCTCACCTCTAGTGTCAATGGGTTAACTGTCCATAAAAGTTATCACACCTCGGCACTAAATTAAATTCGTGTCTCATAATAAATTCGAGATACCCAAATAAACTGGTGCTAAAAACCGAATTTGTGGTAATAAACGCAGATTAATACAGAAACATAAGTACGTATAAAATCAAGAATAAGAATAGTGTGTCCCAAATATCTCAATCAGATAAATTACTCCAGATATTTTACACCCATATAAATAAAAATAAATGATACGCGGATACAGCAAATATTTGTGTTGTGAGCATAAATGTTTGTTCTGTGTCTGGATGTTTCTATGTATCACATGTTTATATTTACAAAAAAAATGTATTATATCAGCCATCTAGTTCCACAGTACAAGCTTTGCTTAGTTTGGGCTAGTAGTCTAGAAAAAATAAATCCGTTTGTATGGAGCAGATCGCATTATTTTCAACTAGGGGGATTCTTTGAAATTATAATAGAAAAAAACAAAAAATCATAGATCAACGATAATCCCCGATTTATAGACTAGCTGGGTTCCGCGGTTTCGCTCACGCAGTTATGAAAAACGGTGATGATTATGATGATGATAAGTAGCTTATGTCTGTCTCCAGGTCCATAGCTATCTCTATACTAATATTCATAACGATCGGTTCAGCCGTTTGAGTGTGTAAAGGTAACAAAATCCGATTTTATAATATCATTATGAAATTGTGTCAAATGTATTTCAAAACATGAGTACATTCATATAAATAATAGTTTACTTAGTTGTCTTTTATGTTGTCACAAATCTTTTTTTTTACTAGACTATAGATGGTGTTGTGTCCATAAATATTTTTATTTATCTATCTTTTCCCTAATACGATAGGGGTTATGACCCATCACAGGCTCACTTTATTTCATAGGATGGATCAATGACACATCAATACTACATGATTTAATTGTTATTTATTTACCTCGCGCCATCGATCTGCTTTATTTCTAAGATCAGCTTCTTCGCCCATAATCAGGCGCGTAAAGCTCTGCCGTTAAATAGATTACTATGACCGCCAATGAAACTACTCGGTTGTAACTTCTGCTTACCTCAATTTTAGGAACAACAGTCACGCACGACACAAGCTACCATTAAACTTTTTTAAATATTCGGAATAAATGAATTTGAATTTGAATTACATTTTCTAGTTTTATCAAAGTTATATTTCTGTGATTTCTATAGTCAGAGTTATAAATAAGGGTTACCTCAAACCGTACTAAATAGAGGCCGTTATCGCAGGTGCCTGCTCTTTGCTTTGGCTCACTTTAATTAACGATGGTTCTCCAACGGTTGCACTGGATGTGACACTATTATTTTCTAATATATAGATTTTTTTATTACAAAACTACTAATATTGTACGTTATGATAAAAATGTTTTCAAATACTAGACAGAATAAAAAGATTTACGTTTTTTGACTGTCGAATCACGATTGATGTGAATCGACGAAGAAAGCGTGTGGTAAAACGTTGGTTGTTACGCAAGTTCACGTATATTTCTACGTTGTCACAGGCTATATTTTGCGGTGATATTTCTTATTCCATACATTAACAGATTCATTACATTGTATACAGACACTGTATATATAGAAACAAATCTAAGGGCACGTTATGTGTGACCTGAAAACTAATATTACATACATTTCAAATTGCTGTTGCGAATGGCAACTCACGGGTTCGCAGTCGAGCCACAGATACCTACGTTATTATTTTAACACTATGTACTCACATCTGTCTACATCGCCGAAATAGTGATACACAAATATTCGAGATCGTAATTTAACCTAAAATGTATGACATCAAGGCGTCTATGCTTGAAATGTGAGACTTATTCATTTTCCTACAATGTTATTACTATCGACAATTCACATCAGCATTCAAAAACATCCGAACTCAATAAGGTCTAAAGCGGCAACCTTTAGACCACTAAAATTAATTTCGATTTTCTAAATAATTCGTAGCGGCAACATTTTTTAACTTAAATTAAGCTTTAGCACGACGTTATAAAGTTTAAACTCGAAATTGTACAGTTTGTCTTATTTGGTACATGAGTACCGGTTAACTCTGTACATTTTTATCGTGAATTTTGTTTCAGATTTCGTGTCCATATGTTAGTAACGTCATTGTCTTCTTCCTTGAAACATGTTTACTATTAATAAAACACGTAGATTTAAGAAATATGTAACACATAAACTTTTAATTGTTTATTTTTATTTTAGCATGATAGACTTGTGCTTGTCAACTAATTTTAATAAGCATTGCGGTTTTTTCTTGGGTTCTAATAGGTTTTTTCTCGACGAAATAATCAATTTGCTCGATTTGTCCAAATTATAAGTCTCAGTTGGCATGGATGCCAGCAAGTTATTATATTTCGAAGTAGTTAGTTAAAAGAATATTCCAAATAATCCAAACAAGCCACATCTAGTTCACTGCATATACATCGACGTGAGCGAGTTAGAGAAGCACTCGCACAATCTTGGGCCCGCTCCCATAATTGTATTTAGTCAATTAGCATACAGAATTTCATTTACGGCCCTCAGCAATTGCTTACGTAATAGTACAGTTATTAGAGTCTATTGCGACTCGGGACTGTGATTTAATAATATTGTTCTTTGCCGGCACCCGGGTAACTTGGTAGCTAGACGTGACTTGTTCTACTTAAATTAATATGTTGGGAAAATAGCGCTATTCGCAATCACATTACTGTTATATGTTTAGACTTTGATTTTGGCTAACACAACGCCTAACTAGTGCGAACAATAAACTTAGGGTTACGCTCATAATTTTAGATGATCTCAATCCCACATAGCTGAAGTGTACTCCAAGGTATATTTCTATTATTTCACTTTCATAAACGGGCACATAATACGTAGAACTGATCGCCGATGGGGCTGAAAAGTCCTAGAGTGGAGACCACACACAGGCAAGCGCAGCACCTGAAGACCAGCCACGTGATGGGCAGATGACCTCATACAAGTGGCAGGAAAGCTCTGGGTGCAAGCCGCTTCCAAGCGGTCTTTTTGGAAATCCATGAGGAAGCTTATATCCAGCAGTGAACTACTTGTGGCTCATATGATAATGACTTATATAAACAAAATGTATAATAGTGGCTAGAAGTACAATAATACAAGTAGACAGACCACCAGACAAATAGAGGAACGATATCAACAAGTTAGAGGGTAAGGAATGTATAAAATTAAATAAATAACAATGTGTATTGTAACAAAGAGTATCTGTAGACTGTAACATCCCTTGAACTGAGATAGTTAGGACATATATATTATATACTTTACATAGTCAATACATCAATACATAATATGTATACGTAGATGGGTTTTCCCCGGTTCTGCATGGCAAGCTTCAAGTAAGGTAATTGCCCGACTTGTCTTCAGTCACGAGATGTCGGGGAACGCTGTTTGACGCTAAGTGTCGTGACTTGTGAACAGTAACAAAGCCATCCTGTGTGTTTAGAAAGTGCAACACCAAGATATATCGTGACAAGATACTTAAAGGCCTTAAGGATGTGTCTTATTCTCAAAAGTGCTAAGAGATGAGATTCACCAAACTTTAACTTCATATTCAATGAGTATAACCTCTCTATAGATAAAATCTCATCAGGTACATACATTGTTTACTACTAATCACACACAAATATCGCCCCCTACCAACCAAAATCTTATACAAAAAATCACAGAAGCCATATAATATGCAAACACGCATGCATATTGCACACTTCAATATAATATCTGACAGCGCCTAACGAACCAAATAACAAATAAAAATGCTAATACGCTAGAGAGTCAATTTATAAATTCATAAATCTGCGCGAACCGCCTCCAGCCACTTGATGGCTGTAACCCAATGACACCGCGGCTGGTTATACAACAAATAACCATCACATGTCCGGGAAAAGAGCTGACTTTATATCTTAGGTATATGTATCGTTAATTGTATTGAAATACTGTATAAAATAAAATAAATAAAATCCATTTATTTCAGGTAACCAAAACCCATACAGTTAAAGCAATATTAGAATATACAGTAATAGAATGTTAATTTAAATTTAATTATTATAGAACAAGTAATTGTACATATAACAAAACAATAAAATAAAATAAATGATGACAAATAAAATAATATTAAAAATGTCAAATAGTAAATTAGTAATCATAGTATGTCAAAGATATAAAAATGTCAAACAAAATCATAATAGTCAATAGATGTCAGTATAAAAAAAAACTAATATTTTCTAAAAAGCCAAATAGAGTAAATAAGTCCCTATGGATAAGTACGTGATGCAATTAACTCATGTACCATGTCATAACCATGTCATCTACCTTACCTAAATATACCAAGCCCGGCCTGATTAACAGAAATGAAAAAAAAAATATATGACATGCCAAAAAATGAGCCAATAAAGTTGAATTTTAATACGAGTACGCAAATCACAACCGGAAATGACGCGTGTGCTTCTCCTTTGAAAAATACCATCAGATGCGGTTGAAACTATAGTTAGATATTTTGACTTATTAAAATAGACACAAGTCGTATTTTTTGCTCAAACTGATGAACATGTTAGTTCCCTTAAAAATAATTTTATTTAATACCTACTTTACTAAAGTAAATATATCTAGAAAGTAGAAACCTCTTTTTGCAGGTCGGTAAACAAACACTTCTACCAAGATCTGGAATGAGATTATCCGAAAAAAAACGAAAGTGTCCGATATATTTCAAAGGATTAGTAAACTGGAGTGGCAATGGACTGGCCAGATCTGTAGAAGAACCGACAAACGTTGAGGAAGACGGGTTCTTGAGAGGACACGGCAGATCGGCAAACGTAAAGTGGAGTGCGCTGCAGCCAAGTGGAGCAACAGCTTGTAAAAGACGGCTGGTTGCAATTGGATGCTCTAAGCAGAAGCATAAGTATGCCATGTGAAGTTCCTTAGGAGATGCCTACGCCAGCAGTGAAAGAACATTAAATGGGTTGATGATGATGATGCAACCAATCCTGACGGCTTGGAACGTCTGTTAATATTCCGGACAATGAACCAATAAAGCAGAGCCGCGGGCAGCGCGTAAACTATTCCATGCATTTGTGATTGATTCGGTTAGTGTTAGAAGTGACAGTGCATCGATTTTTACCGATTCGGCCTCAAATCTTGATTCGGTAACTTGATACATAAAGTGCGCAAAATCATCAAAGCTTTTACTAAATTAATTAACGTTATTTTAACTGATTTCGCGACTAATATGTGCTATTGGTTGCAAAATTGGTTAAAAGTATCCTATTATTAATAAAAAAAGAAAAGGGAGAAGACTATCAGTTGTTAACCTTCATAAGGTCTTCGGGTCAATTTTGACCCATTTTGTGATAAAAATGTAATTTTCTCAGAAATTAAGCGTTCAAAGAGTTTGATATTCTATGACTTTTATTTATTCGCTTCAATTTACTTATTAGTGAAATAAGTTAATCAAAAATGATTAAAATATTTCACATATGAATTTTTTTACTCTAACGGTCTTCGGGTCAGAATTGACCTCAACTAATAACAAGCGCACAGCGCATCTGTTATTGTCCGAATTGCTCATGTATCGTATAACTTTTTGAATGAGACATTCTTCTGTTTTACCCACACAAATCTTTGTGTTATTTATACATCAATCGAACAACACGTACTCTAGTTTACAGTGGTGAAAACGTTATGTGGCCAAAATTTTATAATGCTACTGAAAAAGTTACATTGGATGAGCAGCTTGTGGCATTCAGAGGAAGATGTCCATTTCGACAGTACATGCCATCGAAACCAGCTAAATATGGCATAAAATTTTGTGTTCTATGTGATTCTGACAAGTTACGTTTGGAATATCCAACCCTACACGGGCAAAGAAATAGGAGGTGTGCCTGAAAAAAACCAAGCATGCGTGTAGTCCTTGATTTGACTCGCGGCCTGAAAGGGCATATTCTTACGGTGGATAACTTTTTACAACACATCAACTTGGACAAAAACTATTAGAAAAACATATCACTGTAGTAGGGACTATACGTAAGAATAAACCAGAATTACCCCCAGAAATAGTAGCAACAAAGGGAAGACCGTTATATTCATCATGTTTTACTTTTACAAAAGATACTACACTTGTTTCTTACATACCCAAAAAAAAAAGTCTGTAAATCTTGTCAGCACTTTGCATCACAGCTCAGAAGTGAGTAAACGCGCAGACAAAAAGCTTGTGATTATTTTAGACTACACCAAATGTAAGGGTGGCGTGGATACACTGGATAAAGCTGTCTCCTATTACAGTTGCAAAAGAAAAACAAAACGATATTTAGTAACATGGTAGACTTATCAGCCTACAATGCTTTCATGCATTATTCACAGCTGCCAATAGCAGCTGGAAGAAAGGCTGCCTAGCAAAACAGAGACACTATTTGGAAAACTTTGGTATACAATTAGTTACACCGTATATAAAAAACAGGAAAGCATTACCCAGGGCACCTTTTTCAATAGAAATTGCAAAAAAGCTTCGTGACAATGTACAAATTCCATCAACTTTGATCCAACAAGAGGAAAATAACACTTGTTCAGCTAAGAAGCCTCCCAAAAGAAGTCGTTGCCAACTATGTGCTAAAACTGACAATAAAACACCTTTGATCTGTGTAGATTGTAAGAAATTCGTATGTAAAAACATTCTAATACAGTTGTTCTATGTACCCAGTGTAATAAGATATAATTTCAATTCACATTTTTTTCTAATTTACTGGTCAGTCTCTTTTTATAAAAAATATTGAACAATAGTATATTATTTTTATATTATATGTATAAAATTATAACTTATATAAAAATAAATAGTAATTCTGTAGAAATAAATATATATGCCAAATAAATCCATTAAACAATATATATTTATTTTTTATTAGTTTTTCATTATAATTCTACTACTTGGTCAAATTTGACCCAAAGCCCGGCAACGTTTGTAAAATTAAAGACCTTATGAAGGTTAATAGATAGGGTTGTAAAATATCCACTAATATTTATTATATATTTAAATTAATTGTTATAAAATACGGCACAATGATAACTGAGAACATAGAAACATAGACTACATTTCAACATTATAAACATAATTATCACGTAGTGAAAGAAATCACACAGCATAACTAATACTTACCCTAAATTTTGATACTCATAAGTAAATCATGGCCTACTTCTTAATGAGCAAGAATAAAGAAATTTGGCAAATAGCAAAGTATCAGCATACAAGAGAAGCAAAAATTCTAAAAGTCTAAATTCTAATTCTAATTTGCCACATCACACAAAAGATAGAGATTTCAAAATTACTCTTGCAATTGGAAGGTATGACAATCATTTATTTCTACAAAGTTGTTTTAGCTCAGTGGAGGTACGTGATTTTCGTTATACATTTTCATAACTCAGAAAATAATCTGACATGAAATGACACATGGCTAGATAGATCAGTACGTACCCAAACCCGTTCCGTCATAAATGCCAAAAACCTCTTATCTCTAATCTTTCCTTTACGGATAAAATAACCCGCTTTTCCGGTTTCGTCCCATCCCTATATCAAATAAGAGGGCCACGTATGTTATTTAACGGCAATTGCGAATGATTGCCGATCGGAAACGGGAACCGGCGATGTCGAACGAACGATAATCGTTTTTTTTTTTTTACATTTTTAATCAATTAAATACTTTGTCATAAACATTTTGTAAGTATGTATATATTTTTAACTGGAGTTTTGATTATAAGACTTTGTGTTTAAAAAACTGCTAAGCGGAAGTCGAACTCGAGTAGAGATGATTCTAAAGATTTCATATTTTGAGTAAAACGTAGTATCTCAATAAAAATAAATAAATATGTACCTATTATATTAAAATACGTTCTTCTATACAATACTCAATGTACTCACGCACATTATTGAGAGATATTATTTTAATCTGACTACTAATAAAAAAAAGTTTTTTTTTTTGTTACTTTTTTTGAAGTAAATAACGACTGTGATTATTTTAAAAGACTGCGGCTTAGTATCTGTTTGATCACTATTTTGTTTTAATAACTTCGATGTTATTTATTAAATTTAAAATTTACACAAGTCTAGCACTTTGAAGATAAATGTATTTTTCGAAAATAGGCTTGCACTTGACCGTCAACTCACCTGGTGTTAAGCGTCAGTTACGGTATACGATGGAGCGCGCTTGGCTATAAAAACCATATTCACTCGCGATTTGAAGACACCTAGATTATAAAAATAGTACCAAAGGAATCAAAATCAGAATGTCTTTAACGTTAACATACTTACATACCCGCATACATACATACACTCGAATAACATCTCATCATACACTCTTCTTCTTACGCAGTCGGGTGATATAAATAGCAAAATTGCCATGACAACTATGCTCATATAGCAAGTGTTTATTATTCTATTTGTTTGTTATTATTATATATTATTGTGTGTAATTACTACACGCTAATTACTGTGCTAGTACGCCATGTACTAGCAGTTACGTACTATTCTCTTAAGGCTATAGTTGCACTTTTATCATACTGTGTGGAACGATAAAAGTGCAATAAACAAGATAATTTATTTCTTTCTACGAAACGCTTAAAGCCTAACCGAACACGTAATACGTATAGAGTTATAAATAGGTTACATTGTAAATATAACATAAAATAACATATCTTTTACATAATATAATAGTAATTGTAAATCCATTCAAGACGCCTTACAATAAGCCTCGTCTTGGAAAATTAAACGTATTCAGTCAATATTAGGTTCAACAAAGCTTTTCTACAATCTCTGCACCTAATTGTGGTCTCCGAACTATATTATTACGTTTCAATTTATGTAAGTATATTGCTCCTACATTTCTATTAAATTCAACGTTACGACTATCAATAAATAAGATTTCTAGATTCTATAAGCTGTAACTGAATATGATCGTAAATAAAGCCCAAAATAAGACTGGGTGGTAAACTAGCACGTGCTTTGGATATATAAGAGCTGACACATACTAGATGCATTCTGGAAACTTTTGGGCCACTGTTTCGGCTCGTTCTGAGTTAAAAACCCAATTCAGAGACAAATCAATTGTCACTTATGTATATACTCGTACCTAGACTAAGACATGCAATATTAATAAGAAATAAACAACTCAAAAAAACAAAAGCAAAAAATCAAAATCTTCATCGTAGACCGCAACATCGCTTCACATCAGGTGAGTTGACGGTCAAGCGCAAACTTATATTGTATTAAAAAAACTCACAGCTTCCTTCATTCAAACAACAAATAGCTCACGACTCATGGCTGCCATATCATAACATACGTTTATAAGTATATAAACGTATGTTAAAATCTTATTCACTGAATAAGGAATTGTCACTTTCTGCCAGACGGAAATTGACACGCGTGAAAACGGAACAAAACACTGTTTACGTAAAAATTGCTTATTCAGCGTTTATAAGTGTTCACATAATTATTTTACCGTTTATTTTTCGGAGAATGCTCTGAAGGGTTTTTTTTTACCTAACTCCTGCTTATGAGTTCCATGATCGCACACACGAAACCGGCAAAAAGCTCACACACACACACATTTTGCATAACTGAAATCTCATCTAATCAGATTCTCCAACTTCATTCAGCTCTCCTTGCTCTCGTCGCGTTCCCGTTCCGCTCCTATTCCACTCCCGGCTCGCTTCCACCGCACTACCGCCCATTTCTCAATCCACTCTCGCCCAGCAAAACATTTCCCGAATTTAAAAACAAACGAATACCATTGCCTTATTTCTTACACAGTCAGATAAAGCATTTAAAAGTTGATTTAATTTAGCAGTCTCAAATTATTCTAGCCTGGTGTATAATGTAGCAAGCGCTGTACACATCTTAGGGACACATTTGTTTGATGTAGGTATAAAACTTAGTGTTAGCATTTTATGTTTTCTCAAAGGACCTAAATAAACCTTATCTCACAGTGCCTGAATGAGCCCTTTTGTAAGAGAAAATGTGTGAGTTTAAGATAAATTGTACCTCTTAAACGGTCCCCGGGGACTCACGATGAAGGTCAAGTGTGAAACGGAGCTTACGTTTTTGTACTCGTATTACCTTATGCGTAGGTATTTTTGCAAATTTAAGTAGCAGTAAGATTGTTTAAGTGTCATATTATTTGATACATATATCTCTAGATATATTGAGATAAGAGGATATGAGGACTACTGAAAATAGGCCTCTTCATTAACGAGTCACCATTTTCGATCCACCACCAGTCTCATCCACTGTCTTCATACTTATTTGTTGATATCAACATTATTACTCAAACAATCTAATATCTTTAAGCGAGCAATTCTTGTATATATGTATGTCATTGTATGTATATATATATAATCTGAATCTCGGAAACGGCTCTGACGATTTTAATGAAATTTGGTTCGTAGGTAGATTAGGGGACGATAAATCGTTCTTGCTAGGTTTCATTTTTAATAACATTTAATAATTAAAATTACAAATTAACATTTTAATAAATCCGAGTGGAGCTCGGTCGCCCAAGTACTGTAAAACTAAACATACATAACTTGCCGAACTGCTGCTTACTAGAATATGGCCAATATATTTCTCAATTATAATTTATATTTTATAGTAGATACTTACTATATAATAATACAAAAAATAATAATTAAACTACTATACATAATAGACTAAAAACTAAAACTAATCTAACAAACCACTACTAGTAGGAATTGTGTCCAAAATGCTAGCCGCATTGCCACGTTGAATAACAATGCTTATTCTTTGTGCAAAGTAGCGGCCAGCATTTTGGTCACGAGTTGCGTAGTTGCTGCTTACTTATAATGATAAGAAAAACAACTAAAATAAACGGAAGCCCTCATATTTAATAACCGTTCTGACACTTTCCTCGTAGCTTCCAACCATCCTTTGTTTTCCTCAATAAGATAATGATGCATCGCTGCTTGTGCTCATTAAGCCATCAAAGAGGCATTAGCTCCGAGGCTGGATCGGCATGGGCGTCACGTAGCAGCCACGTTTGATGCCGGTCGCTAATCGACGGCCGAAGCTGGCCGAAACAATCTTCTTGGAAGTGAGGCGATATTGGCCGAATTTATCATTTAACTTATTGCTTACGAACGCGTGTATTGAAAATTGTGTGGTGTGAGATTCTAACCGCTAGATTCTGATTGAATAGGGAATATGTACGAATTAATTTATTTAGTCGTAAAAAGGCTAACCAGAAAATGATTTATTCCGCAAAAACAAATATAAAAAGCATTTAAATTTTATGCTGTCCTAAAACGCAATCGCGTATTTGGAAATTATACCTTTACACAACGCTCCATAGTATTGAGTTCGGGTATAGGTACAATAAAAATATATATAGCCGTATTAAGGATTTCAAAGTATACCCGACTGCAACATTTTTTTGGGGTATACTTTCAAGTAGGACATTCCATTTTGCTATACTGTAATCTATACCCGTTTTAGTGCCTTTCAACGAATAGTACAGGGACAGACAAAGGAATGGTTATTTTTATATGTTAGGATTATACGTTAGGTTAGGTAAGGTTAGGTTAGGTTTTATAAAAAAAAACCCTAACCTAATCTAGGGTTAGGTTAGTGTTTTTATTTATTCGTTTCGTTACGGCCGGGTATGTTTTAAAATAACTGCGCGAGCGTTTCCAAACTGAAAGTATACCCGAAGTCAACACGCACCACTGACGTCACAAATGTTAGGTAAAGGTAGGCTTTAATGAATAGATTTTCGCTTTCTGGATTTGAAAATATACCCGACAGCAACACGGTCTCTGACGTCATGAGCGTTGTGTGAAGGTATAAATTCCATATACGCAACGGGATCCTGTGTTCTTTACACAGGATCTCGTTATAATACAACATAGTACATCATGTTATCCGTACAAATCCAATACTACTATGTGCCCTGCCCACTGCCACTTTAACTTGCTAACCCACTGTGCTATGTCGATGATTTTAGTACGCCTCGTTTTGTTTTAATAATACATACTTTTATATTTTACCGATTTCCAAAAAGAAGAAGGTTTCCAATTCGGCTGTAGGCATGTTTTTTAATTTTTTTTCAGCGATTACTTCGCCAGTAATCGACGAACAAAATCAATTCATATTGATTGTGATGGTTCTTTTTTGTTTGATAGATCATATTTTAGAGGTAGCCCCAATTTTAACAAAATTGGTTCAGTACTTTTGTTTATATAACAAAATAATTGGAAAACTAAGTCATCTTAGTCAACGAATTACGTATTTTGAAGTCGTTTTCTTAAGTGTTAAATTCTAAACTATAAATAATTCTTTGATTAAAAAGAAAGCCTGAAGTTCAGTAAAGTTAAAAATATATTATCATAATTTATTAACTAGAGAGATCTACAATAGCACTAGCTTACGTAAACCCTTGAGCCAAAGATTACAGATTATAAAAACATGATCTTACATCTAAAAGCAAATTCTCTATCCACGTTTCCATCTTTACAATTTAATATTTTTACCAGCAACAAAAAGAACATAACGCCCGCGGGTCTGTTTAATCTTCTGGCCAAAAATGTAAATTTTACAGCATCACGTGAATTAACGGCCCTTACCGCCGTTTCCTGAGGCTGTTAGGTGTTTTCATAAGGTTATAAATCCATAAGGCCTGTAGCATGAGACCTTCTTTGAGGTTCAGCCAGATACAACAGGTTTTATGAGCGTGGAGCCACCTCAGCTTGCCACAGAGTACTTTAAAAGTAGTACAAGCACCTTAACAACGTCATTCTAGAAAATTTGTAGTATAAACTTAAAGCAACTCTTTTTTTTTTTGTAGTTTAAGTACTCAATTTAGTCTTAACTGGTGCTTTAAAGTGAATAACTTAGTTGTAACAATATTTTATCAACTTTTCATACTCTTAAAACTTAGATATTATTTTAAATATTGATAAAACAAAATGGCAGTCATAAACTCAAAGAAGACACCGGCATTTAACAAGGCTCGTGTAACTGTGTCCCTGAGAGACCTGTGCCTCAGGCAACTTGACTGACTTAATTATCGATAATCCACGAGTCCTTATTTCGTCCGTAGACAGTTTTAAACATTTTAGTTGTAACAAAGTTCATTAAATTACGTTGTTTGAAAGCTGTTTTTATAACAACTCTTCATTGTGTCTGAAATAAAAATACATTATAATAATCTTTGGGATAAGTTACTCATACTTAGGTCCCATTACAAATAAAAAGCGCTGGGATTGAAAGCCCAGATATAAATTTTCAGGTCTGTTTGGTGTGGGGAGTGACGCGCTCCGCTGCGCGAATATCCCCACTATTTTTCTAAAGCGCTTTTTGTTAGTGGCATGGCTTGTAATCAAACCAAATTGATTTAGGTGACTAAATCTATGAAGTATAGCGTTAAAAAGTTTAACAAGTACAGATTCCCGCGTATACATTTTAACATCTACTACAGAAGTGTCAAAAGAAACTAGTTAAATTATTGTAAAATTTTTAAATTGCTCAATATGACTTACTGCAGTATCCTGCCCTGTGCTCACACCGAGCGAAAAGCTCTTGCTTTACGGAATCCGGATTATGAATGTAATAAAACGGCTGAAATGAGTGATCCCAGTGGAAGAACCGAATGCCCGCCTGGAATCGTCCCACTGAGAACTCAAATTGGATTTGTATTTTGTATTAACTGGGGTTTAGCTGGATTTCTTCATTTAATTAGAGGCTAGTATTTATTCTTGTTTATTTGGCGTAACGGCAATTTGAATAAATTTTCTCGAGTTGTTAACAACATTGGGTAACTCTCTTGTTCTAGAAAATGGATAAGTAAACAAACTTGGTAAATGTCCGCATTGTAATCAATATCGAATTTCCCGTTGAAATTTTAGTTTTTATCCGACTACAGAGAAGTCAAAAGGAGGTTTATGATTTTCACCTGTAATGTATATATGTTTATCTGTATCCAATTAGCATTTTAACTACTTACCATAGTCATCATCATCATTTCTTAGGAATAAGAAATCTACTTGCTGGACATAAGCCTCTCCATGGATTACTCCTGACACCTGATTAAAGAGGCTTGTATCCAGCGTTTTCCTGCCACATGTATGAGATTGTCTATCCATCTTGTGGCTGGTCCTCTTCCGCTAGGTTTACCGGTGTGTTGTCTTCACTTGAGAAAGTTTCGGCCAGATTAATTATCAGTTCTACACGTAGTACGTGTCCTGCCCACTTCCACTTCAAATGCTTACCATGAATTCACGAAGGAGGTATTAGAAGTGCTTTATAGTCCACTGATAATAAATTGTGTGACGTCACAATAAAATATTGTTCCTACTCTCTTTTCTACATTGTTATCTTCTAATAATCTGCGTTGAAGGTCGATAGAATTCCAGTCATAGTCAAAGAAAATTGAAACAAGTCGCAGTCAAGTCCGCGTCACGCCGTAAATAGATGGTAATTTTATTGGAAGTTCCTATAGAAAGTACCAAGGGTAATAAAAGTCATGTCTCACCGCTTTATTCTGCTTTAATTATTGAATAAAACACTATTTAATATACGCAATAACACATGACATGTCAAAACAGACGATGTATTTATGTTTTAAACTTTTCCGCTAACCCTTTGGTTGCGAAAATCGCATGGTCTCATTGGGTTTTTGTTTTTACAGCCACATACATTTTATCAAGGGGTTGCCATCACCAAAAAAATATGTCACGTAAACAAAACAAAAACGAATCAGATATTTCAGTAAATTTTGCTCTTCATTCCTAAACTTTGTATCATCCAATCACAAGATATAGGTCATCTGGACATAAATCAGTCCAACAGCCGTAATAAATCCGAAGCCCAGCCATATCGGCTATATCTGGCCCTGGTTTATCCAGCTATTTGCAATATCCCCGCTGTGGACCGATAAAAAGATACCCGACTCAAAAAAGCGGGAAATCAATAAACGGATTAGGTGGTGGACGGGTCACCGCCGCTGGGAACGGCGCGTCAAATTTCCACTGAAAATCGCCTTTGAATTAATGATAAAAATTTCTTTGACATTTTTTTAAACTGTCTTGATTAGGTTAATTGATTTAATATAAAGGTTCAGCTATCGTAAAGATTAAGGACAAGTTACGTTTAACATTGAAAACCCTTACAAAGTGATTGTATTTCATAAATAAACTTTCTTGTGCCTCTTTTCTGAGTACCTCTTTTTCTGAAGTCGGTTAAAAGAAACAGAACAGTATGCTAAGTCGAGTTGTAGTTTTTCGACCTATATTGCCATTGAATCTTGCCAAAATGCCAACTAGAAATATTGGCTATTACTTTTATCGTAAGAGCGATTACTTACATTACTTAGTATAAAAATACTTAGTGATTATAAAGTCACGTAACAAATAAATTGATAGCTTTTAGTAGTCTATCCTATGTTAACCCCATGCTATTTATCACTGAAAATCATAACTGTGATGTTTGTTTTTTTTTTTTTATCAGCCCTGTTTGTACAAACTCTGAGAAGATGGCCCGTTCCCAGCAGTGGAATCTTCTCATTGTGAGAAGGGTTAGGCCATAGTCTGCCACGCTGGCCAAGTGCGGGTTGGCAGACTTTACACATCTTCAAGATCATTGAGAACTCTCAGACATGTAGGTTTCCTCACGATGTTTTCCTTCACCGTTTGAAGTTGGCGGCAATCAACAATACGCACATAACTTCGAAAAGACAGAGGTGCGTGCCGTGGGATTCGAACCCAGGACCTGCGAATCGCAAGTCAGACGGTCTCACCACTAGGCTGCCGGAATTTAATTACAACAATATTTTGTAAAACTCAGAGACTAGTGTGCCTCGAAATTTTAATTAGCCGCTACCGAAGTGTGTAATGTACGCCGCCGTCGGCGTCGCAAGGAATCGGCTTACAAACACTCACTCAACTCTTTCAATTATTCTCACAATTTTAGCAATTTTCACAAACTATTCAATATTTTTTTATGATCAAGTATAGCAATGTAAATCACTTTTTAACCGACTTCCAAAAATAATGAGGTTATCAATTTGGTCTGTATGTTTTTATTTTTTTTATTTTGTTGATCATACTTCAGCGGTAGTCCCATATAAATTTTCATCAAAATCAATTACTATGGTTTTTATAACAAAATATTTAGTAAAATATCATCCAAGTTTCTGTAGAAAAGTGAACAGCAAGTCGCGTATGTAGGTATTGTATTGAGTATTTGAAGTCAGTTTTTTTTTCAGTTTTTGACGTGACAACGTCTGATAAATCGATAAACGCCACGAAAAAGTATGACTCATTGTCCCGTAACGTTACGTTTATTGTCCCCGTTACAACCGCGCGCGGTGGCTGAGAAAGCGGGCGGGTGTGCGCCACGCCCGACCGTCGGCGTCGCTTCAATTATCTATCATTCCTCGGAGCTCGCGCGCGGACGTATATGTTGTCACGTTAAACTATCGTCCGTAAACCGACTTTACAAACAACCAATTTTTGACGTGACAACGTCTAATAAATCAATGAACGCCGGCTGCACGCACGAAAAAGCATGACTCATTGTCCCGTTACGTTACGCTCCTTGTCCCGTTAGAACCGCGCGCGGTGGCTGAGGAAGCGGGCGGTGTGCACTGCGCCCGACCGTCGCTTCAATTATCATTCCTCGGAGCTCGCGCGTGGACGTATGTTGTCACGTTAAACTATCGTCCGTAAACCAACTTTACAGGCAACCATTTTTTTTTAACTATAATTATGTGCAATTCAGCCTGAACGGGCAGTATAAATGTACAGCGCCCAGTATAAATGTACAGCGCCTAGTATAAGTGTACAGCGCCGTTCACAGATCTATCTAGACAACGGCAACAAATAACGATCCATTGTGTCAAAGTGTAAAATAAGCGAATCCTCGGTACAATTTAAAGCTGCACCGCTCTGTACCGACATTCAGCGTGTTTGCCACAGGAGCTTTGCTGAAATAAGGATTTTACACAAAATTCTAAAATAAAAAGCTGTATTGTGGTAAGACAATGACAATGATTTCATCATAAATCATCAAACTAATTATATAAATTGTACTGCTCGTACATATATATTTATATAGATAGGTACTCCCTTAACACTGGGTGACAAAGTTACCTTTAATTAAGCTGTGTACAGTTGTAAGTGGATTTTAGGTTTATAATCTTTTGTTGGTTGACTTTATATACTGTATGTACTGTGTTATATAGCCTAATATCTGTAACTGAACCTATTTCAATAAAATAAAATGAAACTAATAACTTCAGTATTATCTGGATATTGGATATTATGTTCAGGCAAAATTTGAATTGAATATTATGCGTTGCCAGCTTCCTTGCTTCTTGAGAGATTGTAAAACCATGAGTATTTTAAAGTCTAAGTGAATTTTTTCTTTAAAAAAAATCTTAGTTTGCGTGCCTCATATTTGAAAATGAAAATCAACATATTGTTGCTTTTCAAGAAGCAAGTTAGTGGTCAAACGTAATTAAAATTCGTAAAAAAAATTAGAAACATGCCTGAGATTTATCGGCAGTACTAAATGGTATTTTTATCGCGCTAACTACGTATTCTATATTGAAAACCTTTATCAAAGTTAAAAACGCATTAAACTTACCTAAATATCTAAATAGATTCTGAAATAGGCAAAAAGATTTTTTTCATACAAAAAAAATCAACAACATATTAAGTTATGGCTAATAATGTTACTATAATCACGAAAAAAAAATTCAAACAAAAATTCTATCATCATAAAAAATATATAAAATATAAGTAATAAAATATTACCTAAGCTCATATTAACAATTATCATATTAACAATTTATCAATCCAGACATTTGATAAAAAAGTCACCATTCTAGATTTGGAATTACATCACCATTTTATCGCGCTCCGACTTTTGATAAAAACCCAAATTTCATCAGAATCCCGCGACATAACCCCGGCAATCCGTCACCTCGTCGCTCTCAATGGGTGCTGATTGTGACTCGCAATTTTTGTTAGCGCACGAATTTGCGCAATTCACGGGCGCTGCTGCGTTAGTCATTCTGAGATGCGAGTGCAAGGAAAGTAGCACACGAGTACATGCCGAGATGTGAGAGGAAAGTGTGAGCGGAATAGTAAACAGAGAGATAAAAATGAGCATTAGTTTGTGTTTAATGTTATTTTCGAGATAAATTATTCTTATTTGCTTCGTTGAGGGAAGTATATTCTTTCAGGTCCATATAAGCGATAACCAGACCGCAGACCTAATGGAAAATACAGCTCGCAAGATATTAGTTACTGTGCGATCCAAGCATGGCTCAAGTATAAAAGCATAGTAATAAAGTGGTAGAAGCCCGTGTTCCACCAATATCTCCATCGAGCTCCACCGTCAGCCATGCCGGTCAATCGTAGATCTATCTTGCGTAAAAAAAAACTTTGCCAGAATCGGGCTTGTTTAAGACCTGTATTTCACAGGTCTTAAAGACTAAAAAAAAATGTAGTTTAAATATTGTTTTTTGGAACAACAAAAAAAACAATTGAGATAATAAATAAATAAATATTGGAGGACATTTCACACAACGCCATCTAGCGCAAACTAAGCAAAGCTTGTACCATGGAAACAATATATGGTTGATAGAATACATATATACTTTTTTTTTCATAAATACATACTTATGATACATAGAAACACCCAGACACAGATGTTTCATTTTTATCAATAACAGATTAATTTTATGATTTTTTGTTTCGTTGCTAAAAAATAGCAACACCAAACTGATGTCCGATTTCATTATCCTTATATACTTGATCCAAAATACTATCTATCCCGAAATAGGTTCATAGTCATTTTTGAATAGGATTACAAGGAGATATTTTGAGTCAATTTATGGAACTTCGCACATAAAAATATTCAGTCAACTACAGAAAAAAATTGTCAAATACATAGATTTTTCTAGTCGTGCCATTTATACGTTTGTGATAACCGCTTGTATTGTTTACACGCGACAAAGAGAATCGACAAAACCTGCTGAAGCGTAAATCCGGCCGGGCAAAGGGTATACAATTGTAAACTTCTGTTTGACAGTTACTAGTATAGTTCCCGTCACGTAAAAAGAACGCTGGTTTGTTCGCGCTTACGAACAAATCAGCGTTCTTTTTACGTGACGGGAACTATACCTGACACTCTGACACACTAACTTTTTTACTACGAACGCACTGGGAAACTAGTTTCGCGACAGAGGCGACTTTATGTTGGATAGAAACGCTAACAAAAATGAGTTTAGTAACTGAAAATTACAATAAAAACTTTTTACAAAAAAATAGAACCTCCGAAAAAACTAAAAAGCATAAAATAATAAATCTTTTTTATTTAACTTTAATAACTTAGTCCTTAAAGTAATGTAAGTATACCTAAGTAATTTTGAGTCGGCGCCAGCGTGATACGTTGCGTTGCGAGTGGTCGTGCGGAGAGCGCATTTTTGGAATGTCAATGTATATTGCTGGAGATTACTTTGTTAATTAGATTTGGTTATTTCTTTAAATTTAAGGTAATTTTTGGCGCCGCCTCAAAATTACTTAGACATTACTTTAAGGACTTAGTTATTAAAGTTAAATAAAAAAGGTTTATTATTTTATGCTTTTCAGTTTTTTCGGAGGTTAAATTTTTTTGTAAAAAGTTTTTATTTTAGAAGTTTTTGTAGCTTTAGTCTACTAATTACTACATGCTTAATTTTTGATTACTTTTAAAATAGCTACTACCTTATACTCGTAATACACAACTCGGCTTTAAAATCTGCGAGTGAACAATAAATCACCCCTAGTTTCCCACCCTTAGGGTAATATTTTTTTTTCAAACTTATATGGAACCAACTTCGATGTATACCCTATCCAATAAAAAAAGAATTATCAAAATCGGATTACTCTGTAAAAAGTGCATGATCATACATTAAAATATATATATACGCGTCGATTTGAGAACCTCCTCCGTTTTGTCGTCGGTTAAAAAATAAGGATCAATATTAGGTATGGAATTTCAAGAAAAACCGATAACACATACATATCCAAAGAAACACATTAGAACGTAGAGAAATATGTAAAAATAATAAAAAAAATAAAAGTAATTGTAATATTTAATAACATGGTAACATTGTAGTAATATAGTACAGTAAACTAAGTATTTATATAATTAATTTGATTTTGTCCTTTTAATAATCATTGCCATCATTATCACCCTATAAAAAGAACTAGATCAGAAATATTACAGCTGTAAAAAGTTAAATGAGCACGAAAACTAGACACATTAACTTTATCTCCCTCTCACGCATACCAGACACATTAACATTATCTCTATAATAAACACAACAATGCAAAGCTCTCCATCACGCCGAAAATCTAAAAACCAGCTGAATATCAGGGTACAAATTCGTGGCAATTATTTACACATTTTACTTGGTCTCGTGAAAACGCCCTTACCCTGGAGCCACGAATATGTCGGTCTAATAAGGACTGTTATTCGCTAAAAGCGTTATTTCTAAACATCAAAAACAGTCATTCCAGAATGTTCTTTTACAATTTTTTAAGTTGCGAAGGTCATGGTATCCACTGATTTTACGTGGCGCAACTTTAGCTTCGGCCCCACTGATGCCCACCAAAAGACAGGGCTTGACCCGAGATTGTATTAAAAAAAAAAACGGTGTGTGGTCTCCACTTTCCGGCTCCATCGGCCATCAGTTCTACGTACTATGTGCCCTACCTACTGCCACTTCAACTTGCTAATTCGCTGAGCTATGTCGGTGACTTTTGTACGTCTACGGATCTCCTCATTTCTGATTCGATCTCGTAGTGAGACTCCAAGCATAGCCCTCTCCATAGCTCCGGCAAGCGCAGCGTAGGAAGACCACGAAATGGACAGATGACCTCATACAAGTAGCAGGAAAACGCTGGATGCAAGCCGCTTCCAATCGGTCTTTTTGGAAATGCATGGGGGAGGCCTATGTCCAGCAGAGGACTTCTTATGGCTGAGATGATGATGATGATTAATAATTTAGTAAAAATTATTAATATTTTGTTTCCAAAGTTCTCGAACGCGCATCGAACTAGCAGGCGTTTATAGCAACGGAGAATTCTCTTTACATTGCGTTCCGTGGCCCTCAGGTTACTGATGGAGTCACGTTCCTCAGTGCAGACGCGGTTTAAAAATATTCACCAGTTTCACCTCGAGAACGCGGCGGGAGTAAAAAATTCAATGTTTTAGCGTCTCTCGACGACCAGAAGGCGTTTGTGTGACTTTCATATTCTAGATATTATATTTTTGTGGGTTGAAAACGTGGACTATGGGAATTGACGTGGATTTCACGCATTTTAAATAAAAACTACTGGTCACTCACGTCTGTTTTGAGTCGAAAAATCCGATTATAGTTTCCAGTCCAGTCCAGTGCGAGGCGCGTCACCAACCGAGAGTGACGTTTGCGCTGTAAGGCGCTCCTTTGAAAAAGACCGCCGAATGCGTTGAAACTATTGTCGGATTTTTGACTCAAAACAGACGTAAGTTACCCGTGGTTTTTATTTAAAATGTGAAAACATGGTGTGAAAATTGTTGCGTCGATCCCGTTAAAAAACAGTTAAATATTTAACTTTCCGAACCAATTCATTAATGACGGAGCTATGCAGTAACACACATAAAAAATACAAACGAATTGATAACTTCTTCCTTTTTTAAACTTGGTTTAAAATGAACATAAGCTATTACAAAACTACACAAAAACCTACAGATCAATGAAGATTGGAAGTCAAACCAAGTAAGCTACACGGGTGCTTGTAGCTTACTTGCTTTCTACCGCTTTGTAATAAATTATGATAAGCATTGTTCAATGTGAGATACAGGCCGTATGCAAATTACAGTAGATAAAAGAGGACAGATTTGGCACGTAGATGTGTTTTATAAACCGTTAAATATGTACCGGAGAATTAAAAAAATAGGTAAACTATGGGTATATAGAGTGAGGGTATACTCCTCATTTTTTTTAAAGCTACGCCGTCGCGTAGCATTAAAAAAAAGCATTAAATTCGCCGTCCATTAAATAGGTCTTTTGAAATAAGTCTAATATTTCATACATCGTTTTCTTCAAATGTGATATGTAGGAGATATAGCTATATATAGCCCACCGAAATGGAATAATCTGTGTCCCAACCCCAAAACAACAGTGTCCATTTTAAACAATTATTTCCCCTGTATATTTTCCTTTTTTTCTGTTTCTCATAGCAACCTCTGATCTTGCACTAGTCTATCCCGTCCCAACTATTCTGCTAAGCCCCTATGCACCCCTAACCATATCAAACACCAAAACAACGAGTCCAGTCATCATTAGACGAGATATCACCGGAAACAAAGGGAAAAAAGCTAGGGTTTTCCGCAAACTCTTTGTAAGGAGAGTTCGTCAAGTTGACCCTCATTAGGGAAGGGAGTAAAGGAACCCTTTGGTCTCAGCTTAAAGACGTCCACTAATTCTAACCTTTGTGTCGCCTTGATTACTGATTCGATATCGTTGTGATGCTGGGGATTCCCCCCTTTACGGGACTAAACCGAGATTAACAAGAAGCTAAGTATATAGATAGAATAAATTACAGTTTAAAAAACTAAAAAACACGTTACAAATTATTGTGGTCAAAGTTCATTACAAGACTTTTCTAACACACACACACACACACTTCCACATTTTTTTTGCAACCGTCTGTCTCTCCGTTCTTACAGTTACTCAGAACATGTATTATCACTAGCACTACAATACATTAACGAAATTTGGCAATTATTAATGTTTTATAAATCATACATACATACCCACACTAGAAATATACCTATATAACCCTTCTTAAATTGACGGGTAAAACCTGACTTCAAAATGTGCATTTTTGGTTTTAACCAAACTACTGAACCGATTTTGATAAAATTTCTGTGGAATCAATCTGAAAGTATATACTTACTTTAAAAAGTCTCATTCAAAATGAGACTTGCGGAAAGCCCACAATGCAGGGCTTGCGGAGAAACTGAGGAGTCAATAAAACACATATTGTGTAGTTGCGACTCAATGGCAAGCAAGCGACAAGACCTCTTTGGATCGGCTTACCCTGAACTGGAGGATTATAGGCACTTCGAACCAGGTAGTATTCTAAGGTTAATGCAGTCCTTCTTTGGAATACCGGTTGTGGATGTGTAAGTAAGATTGGGGTAAGTACAAAAGAGCCCAATGGCTCGAAGTGCTTCCGAGTATTGGACCCCTATTAAGATAAGACAAGATACTTACAAAAAATGGTTTATAAATTACGGAGGCGGTAATAATCATAAAAAATACAGCCAAATTGTTAAGTAACCTTATTAACCTTATTTTTAATATAGGTAAAAATAGATATACATATACATATATTAGTATATTAGTTTATAAAAGGCATGGACTCGGAATCAGTGGAGACCAATTTTATCAAATACTTAAAATAATTTTAAAACTTTCATATATGTTGACACATAGTGCATGCATGTAAATACGCTGAAGATTCAGATATTCAATTTAAAAACACGGTAAACATCTCGTTCATGATATACCACCGAAGAACGTTACTTAACTTTAAGCAATGCATATTTTGTCAATTTCTCGCTGACACGTAATGACACTTGCGGAAAGAAGACAGATAATTTAAGACGTTGGTTAAAGTTAAGTAGCATTTTTCGGCAAGGCCCATGAAGCTTTACTAATACATACATACAAATTCCACAAGCTTGTTTTAGAAAATTGGTTGCCTGTAAAGTCGGTTTACGGACGATAGTTCAACGTGACAACGTCATAACAAAACATTGATGAAATAATGATGATGATGATGATGTAACGGGACAATGAGCGTAACGGGACAATGAGTCATACTTTTTCGTGCGTGCAGCCGGCGTTCATCGATTTATTAGACGTTGTCACATCAAAAACTGTAACATATTCAAATTCAAGAAACTAGGAATACACACATTAACAAAGATGTGCTTCGTTTATACATGGGAGCTTACATTAACGCGACGTGCCCACTTACCAGCGGAAAGTGCTTAAAAGATAATATAATTAAGCAAAACAACTCCAACTCGGCAAATTGCTCGCGGAATCTCTTATTTATACGCAACTAGGAAGAAAATGCGCACAGAGAATTTTAATTCTGTGATGCAGCACGATATAACGCTTAGTAGGGAATTACCACAAAGTAAAGGAATTACGGAGAGTGATGTCGTTTTTAGGGTTCCGTACCTCAATAGGAAAAAACGGAACCCTTATAGGATCACTTTGTTGTCCGTCTGTCCGTCTGTCCGTCCGTCCGTCCGGGTGTCAAGACATTTATCTCGGGAACGCGTGAAGGTATCGAGTTGAAATTAAAACCGTATACGCAGATCCATAGTATCTTGCTGCAGAAAGAAAATAAAATTTCTCAGTTTTCGTAAAAAAAGTTACAGCCGTAATGTCGTAAAAAATGCACATTTCGTCACTCGCAGAGGAATCAAACCTATGGGGTACTTCCCGTTGACCTAGAACTCTGAAATTTGGCAAGAAGCCATTATGTTAGAGTACACATATAGGAAAAAATCCGAAAACTGGACATTTTTTATTTAATATCAAAAAAATAGTCTCTATGCAAGGAATGGGCTACCTCAAACGTTCGCTCGCTCGGATCCGAGTGGGAGGCGCCGCTACTATAGCCCCTACTCGGATCCAAGTGGTGAGCAAGGAATGTGTTAAATATTTTTACGATGTATATTTTTCGGTTTATGAAGGAAAATATAAAAAAAATATATGATTTCCCCCTTGTATTTAGTTTGTACGGAACCCTCGGTGGGCGAGTCTGACTCGCACTTGTACGGTTTTATTGAATTGGGATTGCATTGTTGTCGTTTATGAGATGCTTAATAATTTCTTGATTTTTTTTAACCAACTGTGTATAATTGTATATCTGCATCAACTAGTAACATTTCTCCGTACCTATGTAGATGTTGGTAGTCGCGTATAGGTCGTGTTTTGACTAATCCAGGTGTTTATGTGGCAGTCTATTTTTTTTATACTAGATAAGTCTACGATGACCACCAACTCGCCTGATGTTAAGCGACGGTATGGAGGAGGATAAAGGAAAAAGGAAAATTTGGTGCAGTGCCATTAAAACTAGCCGATTTTATTAATATTTGGCAGAATCAAAATCAGTCAACAATAAGTTCGTGAAGTCCCAACAAAAAAGTATGTGCTCGCGAGGTCTAGTGTTCGCTGCTTGCAGAACTACAAGCAATTTGTTTTAAGAAATAAGAGGAAGTTACTGCGTGCACTGGCTTGATTTACAATTGAAACCAATCTAATTTCTATTAGGCGTAGATGTCAGTAAATATTGACATTCCTAGCCATTTAAGTATTCCGCACGGTGGTGTTTACTGAGCTTGTACTCGTGTAAGTCAGGGTGTTGAAGGATTTCAGTACGAAATATCGCATTTCTAAATGTACAAACTCTGAAATGACAGTCTTTATTAACCTCCTATCCTTCTTCTTCTTTTTTGTATTGGACCCGCATTAAAGCATTTGCCAGTGTCAAGTGTAAGGATTTTCTCAAGTTTCTTGAATAAAACAAGTTGTAAATGTTCTAGTCGCAATCTAAGTCACGTATGCAGTCAATTTATAAGTCGAGTCCTGCTTCAGTAAAGTGGTGGCGACTTTACTAGAAGCTTCTATGGAGTTTTGCCGACAATGTAAAATCACTCGTTTTACTGCTTTATTTCACTTGCCCACACTCACGCACTTTATCGAACACTTAATGAATAAAACATCACCATTTTTATAGCATTAATGTTCAAAATAACACAAGTTTAGGAGAATAAAACAAAGCAACAACACGTTACTAAGACGTTCCCGCCAAAACTCCAACGCTACCCTTATTGATATCCTTCGACTATCTGCTAACGTTTGGGAGCCTTCAACCTAAATTGTAACAAATAGTAAAAAATAGTACCAACCACAAACACAATAGAACCAACCACAGACATAGTAGACGACGCATGCGACTTCATTTATATGAGATCCTCGTGTGCCACATTTTTGGTATCAACTGTGACGTCACACAAACGATTTAGTGATGGAATGTTCCATCCGCGCGAAATCGATTCAACCACTGTAGGGAATATTATTATAGTTTAAAAAAACTGAAAAACCCCGATTTCAAAATACGCAATTATTACGAGTACTGAGACATTTTATATTTCTTTCTGCAGCAAGAGACTATGGATCTGCATATATTTCGACACGATACCTTTACGCGTTTCCGAGATGAAGTTCTTGACACTCGGACAGACGGACAGACGGACAACAAAGTGATCCTATAAGGGTTATGTTTTTCTTTTGAAGTAAGGAACCCTAAGAACTCCTCCTTTTTGGAAATCGGTTAAAAATTAAAAAAATTATACATTAGTCGATAACACAGTCGATAGAACATAAAAATTCTAAGACGCGCCGGGAGTAAAGGGATCCATTTGCTCGAAATTTTGATATCGATTTTTCTAAGCAATGACATAGTTAAGTAATAATATTATTGTTTTTTTAAGTTAAGTATATTTTTTAAGTTGTTCGATTATAACTTGTAAACTTGTACCTAAAGTTTGATAAGCCGCGACAGTTTTTCTTTTAATTTCGCTTATAAAAATAACTTATAAAAAATATTTAACATTTAATTTCACTTAATATTCATATTTCACTTATTTTTTCATTTCCTTCTAGTTCTAAGAGTATTTGAGCTAAGCGGCGAACGAACAGACAGACAGACTTTATGGGTTCTTTGTTGTCCACGGAACCCTAAAAACGTTTTCAAAAAGATGTCTACAGATACGAAACACTCTTTTCCGCGGAATAAGTCCATTAAGATAGGGGCAATCAAGACAGCTCAGGCATAACTCAAAAGTAGTATGCTTGCCAGAGATAACCATGATCTTTTCATTTCATAACCTAATGGAACTTTTCTCATTTTAACTTATTCTTTTTTATCTCGGCTCGGGTAGTCGGCCGAGTCTGTTTTTACTGCCCGATCATCAGAGTTTCAGTAATTTTTGTTTTTCTTAAAAAAAAATGTAAGCCAACTTCGTGGAAGGGTTTGTTTTGGAAGTCGAGTATTTTATTTTCTGAATTTTCATTTCGGAGTTTTATCCCCTTTTTAGTATCAAATACTCAAAGGAGTTAAAATGTATCTTTATATTTATTTCGTGATTTTGTTAAAAAAACCGTTTATGGCCTAGGCCGCACTACGGCTTATTCCCGCGAGCGGTAACCGCTATAAGCCGCGAAACCGTTCGATATGGTACTAAATCAATTGCGGGGAAAAACCGCAAGTGCGGCCGCTTGTATTCGTTTTCCTGTTTCATAAACTCACGCGGTTAAAAACCGCTGCGGTTTAACCGTAGTGCGGCCTTAGCCTATCTGTAAATAAAATTACTGTTACCCAAACTAACAGCATTCTAAGCTTTCCGTACCTCGTCAAAATATCAGGTGTTTCGAAATTTACGACAAATTCGAACTAAATAGAAAATGTAGTTCTTTTTCTATAAAATGTTATTTTACAGTACATACTGTACACAAAATATTACATATGTCTAGATTCGTACATTGGGCAAATAGCCTAGAGCTTTGCTGCAACTAGAAATCAGTGGGTACTGATTTGTTGAATATTTCCCTGATCATTTTGTATAAAAGTGGATGAATTTAGAAATTCAATTATTTTACGGCTTGGTTAATTTTTTTGGGCAACTCTATTCCAAAGCGTCTAGCCAGCCTCCCTATTTACCCTAACCTCATTTTATTTGCTAAAACAACAAACACCGTGGTCAAATATGGCGTCAAACGGCCTTATGGTCTTTGATGCTCTGCGTACCCCGTAAAAAATAGGCCTGATTTTATGTATGTAAAAAAAGCAACAAAAAAAAACAAATTTATATTTAACTAAAATTTTGTATTAATACTCCTGTAATTCTTCGTTCTTCCATATTTTCTTTTATATTTAGTTGGTAATTTCAGAAATAGCGATTATGAAAATAGGAAAACTACTTTGTATCTATCTTGGCGATCACTTCAATACTGGAGTGGAAACACATTAGACACGAGTCCTTTCATTTTATAAAATGCACCTCATCCATCAATTCAGACCAATCTGACACAGATTTGCCACATCGATATCAATAATAAAGTATTTCTGAGTAAATAAGCGCTAAATCGATCATCAGGAAAATGCACTTAAACGCTATAGCATTAAAAGCTAGAGCGGTGGCAGAAATGAAATGGCAGTTTAAGGGGTAATTGAGCCATCCATCTTATGGTGTCGTGCGACAGCATCCATCCAGCTCGATTGATTGCTATTGACAGATGCCTGGAATGCGTACGTTTATTGAACGAATGCAACCTTGAAATTGTCGAAAAGAAACTAAATGTTATGTGAGCGAAATCTGTCATGGAAGCACTCCTTTGCTGAGTCCACTTAAAGCGGTGCCACATACATACTTGCCAAATAATTCAATCCGTTTATTTTTGACGTGATAACGTCTTATAAATCGATGAACGCCGGCTGCACGCACGAAAAAGCATGACTCATTGTCACGTTCCGCCTGAACCGAACGTGCAAGCGAGAGCGCGGAAAAAGCGATAGAGAGGCACGATCGGCCTAAGCGTTCGGCTTGTGACGCATCGCAACCGACACACCGGCTTTACAGACAACCATTTTTTTAGATTGATACACTTTTAAACGTCACTATAATAAGCACACATCACAGGGTTGTATTACTATGTTTTGGTTTGAAGAATACCTATATTGTTTAGAGCGAATTGTGTTTTATGCGTAATGATACTTAATATCTAATTGATGATAACCTATAATCCGAAATATACTTATTTGAATCGTATTTGACCGAATACGTTCCATAGAACTGTCTGATGTCAGATGTTTAAGTTGACACGAGTTTCTGATGCCATAAGTTTGATAGCCATCAGTTTCATTTGACCGAATAGTTATCAGGCTAATAACGTTTTTTTTTTAATGACGCTTTATTACAAACCCGAAAGCTCATTTGTAACAGTAAGTATAGTATTAACAGAAACAGAGAACTGAGATATAGATCCCTTCATTTTCACAAAGATTTGATTACCTTACGAGTTTTCAAATGAGCTTGCGGGTTTGTGATAAAACGTCATTTAAAAAAAACGTTTTCAGAGACACGATATTCTGTATTTCACAATTATGCATACGTAACTCTAATTGATCTAATTGGCCGTGAGCGATGGTAGCAAACGCATTAACTGGTAAAATATGTTTAATATGATAAAATATCTTTGTTCTGTCGGGATATTTGTTTGTACTCGCGTACAGGTCTTATTTTTAAACCAATCTTTAAAATACTTAGTAGGTATGGGTACAGATTTTACAATTTTGTAGATTTTCTTGACGTAGGGAATTTTTGATTAAATGAGTATTTTCTCAAAAAGGGGAAAAATATTGGTAAGTTTGGTGAAACGCATTTTTTTATTACAGTTAATTAAACTATACATTATAGAAAATATACACAACAGTCCTAAATGAAAACTCCAATGACCAGGATGTATATTGAATATGTTCTACACGGCCAACCTTTACCTATGTCCGCCCGCGGCTTTTTTCCATCTCAAAGATTTATAACATCGCTAAGGAGCTTTATAAGCCTTTGAGAATTATTTATGGCTTGTAATAAACGCTCATATTTTGATATTTGAACATTCATACTGTTGTAGCGCCCGTGGCTTCTCTCCGGGAGAGATTTAACAAGTGTTGCCACTAAATGTTGCGAAAATTGGTTCGTATTATTCTTAAGTGTGCATCATATTTTTAAACATGGATTTACTTTATTTATGTATTGTAAAATACGCTGAATGAGTGTATATACTTGGATAGACAAAATTTGAGTGCCTTTAATTGAAATTGTGGGAATATAAAGTTTCGAGGCTTGCGCAGCCCATGAAAATTGTGTCACAAATCCATACATTTAGTGGTCAAGCGCAAACTAATTACGCAAAAAAATACTTGAGCCGCTAGTAGATCCTAAACATAAAATTTTTAGGATAAATATGTTAAAAGTTATTTACTTTGTATGAGATTTAAACAATAAATGTTTATTATATGTGTTAGGGAACAGGGCCCAATTTAAGGCCTAGTTGGTTAGCTATCATCAATTTGTGTTGAAAAACTGTAAAGATAAAGATAAAGATAAAGATAATTTATTTGCATACAACACGAGAATTTTATACAACAAGTGCATAAAAGATGTTACACTAAATTTAGTCGCTTAAAATCATGTTGTGCCGATTAGGCGTACAAATGTCAGGTAGACAGCATCATGCACATGCGAAAAATTATAAAATAATAATAATTATTATTTGTTATTAGATTAATACACAAACCAAAAATATCTATAATATGACAAAGCAGAAGCAATAAAAGATACACATAATGTCAAATAAAATTAAAATTTGTCATTTAAAAAATCATTGATAGAATAATAACACTTCTGCAATAACAATGCCTTCAACTTTTTTCTAAATAAATTACTATTCTGGTCTCTTATTGACTTAGGAATCTTATTGTAGATTTTAGGACCCATACATACGATGCTATTTTGCATCAGTGCTGTCTTTCCTTCATGTACGCGCCGTTTGTCTTGGTCGCGCCTATTTCTTACAGTAGTATCAGATAGTGTGGGGAATCGCTCCCGGTTTGTTTTTACAAAAAGGGCCGTTTCTAAAATGTATAAACACGGAAGTGTAAGAATTTTATACTTTAAAAAATAGGGCTTACAACTATCTCTTTTTTTGAGTTTAAACATTGAACGAATACAGCGTTTCTGCCTTTTAAAAATAATAATTTTATTTGTTGAATTTCCCCAAAAAATAATCCCGTACCTCAAAATTGATTCAACTAACCCATAGTAGGCTTTAAGTAAAGATTCTATATTTAGAGTACGAGCTAGTTTGGCGATGGCATATGTTTGGCTACTTATTCTTTTCGAAAGGTGCTCTATTTGTGATTTCCAATTCAATTTTCGGTCAATATATAATCCAAGAAATTTTGAGCTTTCTACTTCATTTATAATGTTATTGTCATATGCTACATTAATATTACCTTTGTTTGTTTCTCTTTGTCTAAAATGCATTATATTTGTTTTATTTAGTAGCTAATCACCTTTGTCTAGTTTGAAAGTAAACATTCTATCAATATGAGTATATAAATCATGGACATTCGAATTTCATGCCTTAAAATATAGATGACATTATTATTATTCTAACCTCAACAACGGAATCCAAATCACACAACAATCAATAGAATTACAAAACAAACTCGCCGACAGTATTCATTATAATAATTATGAGAATGCGTGTCTAGGATTTATAGAGCTATATCCAACCCTTAATCTAATCATCAAACGAGAAACGTATGTGTTCGTCGTAATGGATATGCATTAACTATTTTGAACTCACAGTACAAGCATAAATTTCCTACAAAAAGTTACCTAAAGAACAAAATATACCTATGGAACAGTAAACATTCTTACTCCATATTATCCATATACAATGAAGACGTCAAGATTTTTATAAATACTTTAATAATTAACACTCGTCTTTTGATCTGATGAGTCATGATCATCATCATCTGTTCCTTTCCACAATTGGAAGTTGACCGTCAGTTTAGAAAACTCATTCTTACCTTGAGCCAAGCGGAAAAGTCGTGATTACTCATATATATTACCAATAACACTGTCAACAAAATCAACTAAATTCAATAAACTCAGGCTCCGCACATCTGTTTAATCCCCCAAAACGAGTAAGCATAAGCACCTCCAACCTTCAGCGCAAATCAAAAGCCCGCCAAATTCCTGTCACTACGTCACCGTGAGCCCAGATTATGCCAATCCAATATCAAAAGCGGGACAAGCAATCCGCAAAAACAGTATTCACGTCGTCCGAATACCCCACATCCCTCACTGGGCATTAGGCGCGATATCGCGTTACAAGGGTCAATCTTTTGAGGGCGTGCCCTACATTAGCCTCTGGCCGGCCTCAAAGGAAATGGCACGAGATATTCGCTAATGGAACCATTGGTTTTGGAATCGAACCCAGCAGTGAGGGATGCATTGCGGAACAAGTTATTTTTGCTGAGCCTCGATGGATGGCGTTGGGTTGTTCTATTTATGTGAAATTGAATAGATACATTGTATACATATCATGGATTTTTTCATGGACACTTTTTAGGGCATGGATATGCATATTTGTTACCTATTATCGAATAAAACCGGCCAAGTCCGAGTCGGACTCGCGCACGAAGGGTTCCGTACCATTATCTATAAAAACGGCAAAAAAATCACGTTTGTGGTATGGGATCCCCTTTGAAATTTTTAAATATTAATTTTATTTTAATTTAATTATTGATTTTTAAAGTGAATAATATAATTAAATATTCTGTGAATATTTCAAGCGACTACCTGTTGCCGTTATCAATATCGAGCAAAAACAAGCAAAAAATCGAGTTTGTTGTATGGGAGCCCCCTTAAATGTTTATTTTATTCTGTTTTTTTAGTATTTGTTGTTATAATACATCATCTGTGAAAATTTCAACTCTCTAACTATCACGGTTCATGAGATACAGCCTGGTGACAGACGGACGGATGGACGGACGGACGGACGGACAGACAGCGAAGTCCAGCGAGTGAGGTCCCGTTCTTACCCTTTGGGTACGGAACCCTAAAAAGCCGTAGAACCCTTGGACGTCCCCCCCCCCCCCTCCTCGTATTCCTAAGTGCGTCCTTTCTTGACCACTTAGACGCCTAGTTTTCCCTAAATGCAAATATCTTTACTCCACCAAAACTATCTAATGAATCTCTGTGCATTTCCCCCACAAAGAGACTGCGTGAATCCGAACAATCGGCGTTCGCTTAAATAATTACCGCAGCTTAGCAAACTGCTTGCTTGACGTTGCGTTAGCAAACTGCTTGGCCAGGTGGCCTGTGGTGAATTAATCACGACTAGCTGAGTCAACTGCGGACGTACTCATCGCTGCCTAGTCTGTGATTGCGACGTAAAGGCACATGTGGACGCCAGTAGATAAACTTTTTCCGTTTCTGCAGTCGGGTATTTTGTTTTTCTTTTAATATACATACTTGTTTTCTTGTGGAACAGCTTTTGGCGCACCTTAACAGTAAGACCGACTTGTATGCCGTGACGGAAAATGCCATGACGCTCTTTCATGCTGTTACGCCACCGCTACGTTACCGTTTTCGACTCTCTTGCATGTGCGTGCGCGTATATGTATGTACCTATACATACTGTGTAGGTATTCTAGATACGCTTATTTATTCAACTAAAGTATATTTAACGCGTCCACCACTTATATACGTACTCGTATTTTGTATTTTTGACGACATTACTTTTTCATTCACATCTTCCGAACGCCGTGTCGGCCAACTTTTTTTTATATTTGCCATATATGAGGCATCATATTCATATTCGTTAACTCATAAAGTCAATTTACAGATATAGTAATATTCCCAACTAATGGCAAATGTGGAAGCATAATGCCAACATCAAGAAAAAAAACGTATTATTGTTGGTAAAAAATAAATTCAAATCAAGAAATTAGAATGTAAATATAATTATCTACATACAGACTGGTATTATTATGTGAAATTAAAAAATCAACATAATCTTAAAAAGTTGAATCCAATGAAATAATATATAGGTACCTAACTTGCAATAACATTATTTCTTTCATTCAACCACTAACTGCAATAGAACAAAGGTTGCGGAACAGCTTGAACAAAAGTGCAACAGCATTTTCATGTCACAATCGTACATGGCGCGTTAATTTTTCCGCCTAAATTAAATGACTATGTATATGACTACGACTCGTACGTAATACGAGAAGATGGTATGACTCAGAACCTAACAATAAATCGTACTTGTTGATACGGAAAAATGAGTCAGGTGTGTCAAAGACAAAGTCAGGTGTGAGTGACTTTGTCTTTTTTTTCTATAAATTCACAAAATTCTGAATTTACAGTTTACACTCCATCATTTGCATACCGATTCAAAAACCAAAACCTCAAAGTTATTTGATTATTTCTCAGTAAGTCTAGTACTGTGGTACAGCGATATTCAGCTACAGCTTATACCAATACAGTGTCTGAACCTGTACGATAAACTGTCACATAATCTATCACTAGTTTATGTGCTGCAAACTATAATGCACTGCGTTAGACTGACTGACTACACCCTAATCTGCGTCGGTACGTAATTGGTCACCTCCCTTGACAATTGGCTCGTCGGCTGGTCAAATAGACACCTGCTGTTTGCGGCCTTTGACGGGTTAATTGCGTTACATTGGAATATTTGGTTATTATAAATAGTTTATTGAGAGTGACAAAAGGTTGTGTCGCGTACTTAGGCTCAGCCTGGGTTGGTGAGACGCAATGGCCGGGACCGATGGCATGACACATCTTTGCTTAACTAAAACTTATATGATTTAATATTATTTTTGCGCAGATATAAAATGTGCTAAGTAAATAAAATCGACCAATAAACTAACGAGTTATTTATTAGCGTTTTTTTTTATTTATTGGTGACGATGTATCCGATGATGATGATGGGGAATAATGGTAAGTTTATTTTTGTCTCTAATCTAAATCTAAATCTATTTATAATCAGCGTTTTATATCAAAAAAGAAATATAAAATATGTAAAACATTCAAGTACAAATAAATTATGTAGGAATGTTCCTTCAGTTAGGAAGGAAAAATATAATTTGAAATAATACAGAGACTACGCTGAATTCAGAGCGCCGGAAGTCAATTTCAGAGTTCCTTGAAATTCTCGGCCAGTTCCAGTTACTCTATAATTTTATTATTTCTTTTAAAGACTCTGAAAAGAATCACGGAACGAAATTAATAACAGTTTTAGTTGATTTGATTATTTGTTGTAAGGAATTAATAAGACCATAGTTGACGCGGCAATTTTCGCGGCATTTTTTCTTTCATACAACAGGAGAGGAGGGTTTTGCCCTTAAATAATAACAATAATGTAAATTTCGATATTTATTTTATATGGTTACAATAATTAATAACTTTGCTTGTACGCTTTGTTTTTTTTTAGTTTTAAAATTTAAAAAAAAACCGTTGAAGTATACCTAGTTATTTGTGATTTTAATTAGTTAAAAAAACATGAAATCCGCAAATATCAATAGTGATCACACAGGCCCTATATAGTTTGGGTACCAAGGTCATCCTATAACAATACTATAAAAAAGGATTATAAGTATTTTATTACCAAAGTAATTTATAGATCTTTGTTAAAGTGTACGTGCAAAGTAAGCGCAAAAAATTGCACATTCAATAATTCTCTCAACGAGGCTATTTTTATATGAAATCCTAATCAAATAAGGTCAATTCCACATCGTTTAGGGTAATTAACAATCTAATCATAATCCTAGAGGCTAGTATCCACTTAATTATCTAAATCTGCATAATTTTAATTATTAGCAGCAGCATTAATTTGCTCTAGTTCGGTATAATATATACATTATGAAAATTACCTCAGATATGCATGTATGTACTTACGTAGGTAACATATGGAAGTATTTTATGTTAAATTAATGGCAATACTTAATTAGGTGTAATAGTTAGGTTTAGTTTTTATTTTGTATGGCGAAATAGTAGGCTAGAAAAACTGAAAACATCTGAACCTAGTCATATGAAAGTTTTATTTTTCGGGTGTAGTCCCTACACCCTACACCCCTACACCCGAAGTACAGAAATACAGACCAGCGCTGGTTGTTTACAACTAGCATTATGCTGAGCTGGGGCCGGATTGTGACAAAATCATTATTTTGTGACCTATTTTGTGTGTATGATTTTTTATTTTCTGTGTGTTTTGTTACAATAAATTTATATGTACTGTGAGATAATTTTGACGATTATTTTTGACTGTTTGCAAAAAATTATCGTCAAAATTATTTCACAGACGGCGATATTATATAAAAACATAATTATTGTTTAATTAAACTGAAGCAACCGACTTCATAATACACAATTTCGTTTGGATGACATTCTTCCAGTTATTTTGTTATAAAAACCAAAGTACTGAACCAATTTTGCTAAAAAATTATAAAGGACCACTTCTGAACCTACCAAACAAAAAAGAATTAGCAAAATCAATTTATAATTGGCGAAGTTTTCTGTTAACAAAGATACAAAAAAAAAACATACAGTCGAATTGAGAACCTCCTTATTTTTGGAAATCGGTTAAAAATACAGACAAATTAACCTTTTTAACGTCGACTAAATAAAGTAATATCTCATAAAAGGAAAGTAAGTACAGTAAACATTGCGCGTCGAAAATAAAATTAACCAATCACGGTATACCGCAAAAAAACTACATTCTTTTCGAAGCAGCAATCTACCACTTACCAACGGGGAAGGGAAATAGAACGCAAAGAAATCAACTACTCGAAGAACTTCCCACTTTCGACGCTAACAAGAAAACTATTAGCAATTATCAGTTGCCCGGCGTTTCAATCAATTTACAAGTCGAAAACAAAGCTCCAACAAATACTCAAAACAAACTTATCTACCTAAACATTTTGAACCTTAACAGACTCGCATAAAGTCCATTATTCTTCTTGTTTTGTAGCTAGTTAAAAACGACTATCATGTCTGGGGTCATGACAGCTTCGCAATTTTCAAGCTGTTTCAAAATGCTTCATCTTTTGTGTGATTTTTAATTTGAAGCAGTTTTAATTGCCAGTTGGTTTGGTCGCTGTTTGCTCAATGTTCTTTTGGTTTGCATTGCAAAATATCGTGACGAGACAATGAGAAAAATGTGATGGAGTTTCGTTGTTTTTTGTCAATTAGTTAGAGAATAATGTGCATTTATATTTCTAGACAGTCTGGAGTAAATTGCATCTTTTTTAAGGTTCCGTAGGTTTCCGTTAACTAGGAAGGCTTGTAGTTTCACCATGTCCGTGGCTTAGCTCAAAGGCTCTACACTCTCTTGCTCTCGTGGCTCTTTCTTACTAGAAATCTCTAATTTGTTTGGGTCACATTAAAAATACAATGCCTCTTCTACGTCTTAAGTGGGCATGTTTTTTTTTTACTAACACTTCGTACGATGTATCGTTGAATGCGTCTATTAAAATAAGACTGAAATTTCAAACTTATCACTTTTTTAACACGCTGTTATTAGCTTTACCTGTATGCATGTTTGTTTGTTGACTCCTTTGGACTTGATTTTGACCCACTTCAAGCGGTCAGATTTCATTCAAACTTTGTAGACTTATTGAAGACCGATGACAATACAATAATTTGAAGCGTGTTTTTTTAAAAACTATTATGTTTATTTGCAGACGTGATATTTGCGGGATTTAGCCCGCCAAAAGTGTTCTTTTGTGTTTGAACATATACGTAACATCCTTTACTTAAATGACACACAAATGAATGATTGAATTTGATAAAATTATATGGAACTACCTCTAAAGAATCTCTTACCAAATAAGAAAAAAATAATCATCATAAGCAATACATAATTAGGGAAGTAATGACGTAACAAACATACAAAAAAACCAGTCAAATTGTGAACTTCCTTCTTTTTGGAAGTCGGTAAAAAATTATCCGGCAGCGTAGTCGGGAGACCGTCTGACTTGCGATCCTCAGGTCCTAGGATTGAATCCCACGACACGCACCTCTGTCTTTTCGAAGTTATGTACGTATTGTTGATTGCCGTCAACTTCAAACGGTGAAAACATCGTGAGAAAACCTACATGTCTGAGAGTTCTCAATGATCTTGAAGATGTGTGAAGTCTGCCAACCCGCACTTGGCCAGCGTGGCATACTATGGCCTAACCCTTCTCACAATGAGAAGATGACCCGTTCCCAGCAGTGGGACAGTTTGTACAAACAGGGCTGATAAAAATAAAAAAAAAAGTTATCAAACCGTTTGCATTTTGAACTGTAGCCTATGTAGTTCCGATCTGTCTATATAGAAATTAAATTATTTTAATTTTTGAGCAAACTTAATATCAGGTTAACGATTCGCGCATTTAGTCACGCAGTTTCATAAAAAATCCCCTCAGAAAATGACTTAAGTAGTCTATTATTGCCTTTCAATTGACTTGCCGACACTAAACGCATTTTTGATTACCTCTCACAACCCCAGTCTCCCCGTATTGGCGTAACCACTACAGCTATTAGCCGAAACATCGCACCCTGCTCTCCCCTCGTGATTGGTCTGTCATGAAGAAAATCGTTCCGACACATCTCTGACTAAATCGATTACGTATGACTGACGGAACGTCATGGCCGGCGCAGACACCCGATGGGAAACGACTTTTTTGTAAACGATTTTTTTTTTTTTTTTTTTGACTTTTTTGTGTGTGTTTTTTGTTGTTTTTGTGTTTTGTTTGTTTTTGTTTGTTTTTTGTTTTTGATATTCGTATTTACATCTTATTTTTACTCAATCGCAGACATCTTATATTGCAGAGAAAAATCTGCAAAATAAGATTTACATCTTATTTTGCAGATGGATGTATTTATAAATATTAATTTTCATGTGTGTCTCTACCTACTTTCTGCAGTCTAAACAGTTTGACTGATTTTGATATGTTAACTAGCAAAGAATTGGAGGCCGTAATGTACCTAGAGTCCCGTCATCTAATTTCTGTCATAGGGCATGGAGGCAAACGTTCCATGCTTATTTATCCATTGAGAACTTTAAAAAGCCCCCACTGAGCAATTTTAAGATTCTTTTATAGTAAGAACTGATAGAGTAGAACACACTCCAGCCAGCCACCAGCCTCGGTGTTCCCTCCCTAAATACAACTTAAAAATCTCCAAAATAATAGTGAATACACATCTCATGGGCAAGCGTGATTTATCTTCGATCGCATTATCGCTGTCGATCGGATGTATTTTCAAACTCAAACATCACGTCAAAAGTTTCTGTTATTTTTACACATTGTATTATGTTCAATTTTGTTATAATTGCCTGTTTAAAAATAATATATTTTTTGTCATAAAACGTACCTATGGGATTACACTAACAGGCCAATGTACTGTTTCAATTATTCATGCCACGTTTGTTCAGAGTATTTTACCAGTTATTTCAAAATTGTTTTACGCTAAAGTTAGTTGTTTGACCTGACGATATGATCGATTGACTTGCATGATGTGTTTGAAGGATTTATAGCAAAACAAATTATATTTAACTGTTGAAAATAAGCGTAACCTTATTTATCAGGCGTTTTAAGTTTTTATCGTTTATAATCGCAAATCGATTATTAAAACATAAAAAAATATGAAATGTGAATGCCATATAAAGATTGTTTTAAAATGTAAACATTACATCAATAATAATTAATTCAGTTTAATAACTAAATAACAGGCTTCAATCATTACATATAATATTAAAAATCATTATAATTTTCACAAATACAAATACAAATAATTTATTCATAACGCCCAAGTTACAAGTCAAGTTCATAATAAATCATGTGAAATAGTTAGTGAAATAGGCAAAATGGTCATAGATATTACCTATAATTTTCAAAATCATTCTGCAAGTGAGGGAGAAATCGGTGAACATATCTACGCAAAAACAAAAAAAAACGGACATAGAACCTTTTCTTTTTTTGAAGTCGGTTAAAATTTATCTCAAAAATAGAACGTCGAAAGTTCCGAATAAACAACTATACGGGCCATTCTTCCACTTCTTCTCTCTGTACCAGTTGCTCATCTCTAATGCTCCCTTGCCACATTCCACCAGGATTCGATTCATGGCCGGATATTGAGGAGTGACTGCTTTTTGAAGAAGAAATCAAACGCCAACACTAAGTGCTTTGATACATGCAATAACTTCGTACACGAAGGGAAATTACAGGGAAATGTGTCGTTGAATCTTTTACTGATTCCGCTGGCATGGTAACTGTGACGGGAAATATATTTTGACTCGATTACGGAATAAGTTGTGTGATTTGAGGTTGCTTATTTTTATCGTCGACAGGCCCTAAACGCTTGTCCTCCTCCATACCTACAAAATTTTGACTGGAGTGGATCATCGCATACACATGGATATAGCATGGATATAGCAACACAAAATTCAACCTGAGGGTGGCAGTTAGCCACCCGGATACTAGAAATTATGCTGCTATAGTACAATTTCTTCTTGAGATTTTTTCTTCAATCAAAGCTCAAACTCTGGACTTCCAGTCCATAACAGAACCGATGACAAGCAAGAGAAAGAAAAGGCTTTATTAGTATTTATTTTGACCCATCCCTTCTGATTTATTCACACAATGTCAGCGTAACATGACACATCATACAACATTCAGTTCAGTGGTAAACTTGTATGTTTGTGTAAAGTTTCGCACGTACTTTGGCACCGATTGTGTCGCTTCACGGCATACATATTAATTTCAGGTTCATTTCAATATCAACAAACTCTGATGACGCCGCGTGTGAGGCGGGGGAGATGACATGGATTTATGGTGTCAGGTGCAAAGTAAGAAGTTAGTCGCATGCGGATTGTGATAGCTTGGTGTAAGCTACCTACTGCTGTTAACGCAAAACGCTTATAAATATTTATTCCTTTCACTAGTCTCAATGGTTGTGAACACTGGCAGTAAGAAGGCTTCTGATTGATCTAAATTTTGTTTGAAAATATGTCCCGGACTTTCATTCGTCATAGGATTTCGATATGTACGTGTCAATTTTGTTCACAGCCTAATGAATTGCTCGAAAGTCAGAGCTTATGAATTTAAAGTTGCCTTTGAGAATGTCATGTAGCATGTAGGATATTTAGATACAATTATTATTTTCATCATCTCAGCCACAAGAAATTCACTGCTGGACATATCTCTCCTTCGTGGATTTTTGGAAATCCACATAGCGAAATAGACTTGCACGCAGCATCTTCCTGCCACTTGTTTGAAACTATCTGAACTTGTCTGTCCACCTTGTGGTGGCTATCTGTCATAAGTATTATCATCTCAGCCAACAATAAGACTACTATTTCACATCGGTTTCGTGGATTTTTGAAAACACCGGATGCAGACCGCTTATAACCGTTGTTTTTTTCATGCGAATTTGTCTGTCTGTTCTATAGTGCGGTTGTTCTATGAGTACGGTCCCATTATACCTAATTATTCTCATTTAACTTGGCCGTTGTTAGATGAAAATCATTTAGTTCTCTCTATAAATTCAAACATTATTTTAATAAGACAGTGCTAGAGATCCGCTTTTAACTCGCGCCCGTTACTTCAGGTAGTATGTCTCGTGCAGCCTTCAATAATTTTATGCATGAAATTTGCTTTCGCGTCGGAAGTGTATTTAGTTTAAAGAGGCATCGGGGGCTCGGATCTGTACTCGCCGGAAGCCTTCGGGCTTTATTTCTTATCCATTTTCAGATAAGTTTGGGGAGGTATGCAAGATTGTTTACAAATTTCTGCTTGTAGTTGAATCCTCCCATTTCAAAGTTCTAGTTCAAATTATTTTCATGTGTTTAGTATCAAAAGAGGTGCTGATTACCATGACATAATATTTAAACGGATAGCAATTTTTCTACTTCGACTCGACTTCGACGAGGAACGAATTACGAGTTATATGTATATTTTTTTTTTTAAAGAAAAGCTTGTTTGCGATAGACAATCTGGTTCTTTAATAAAGTTGGCACCTTATACTGGCGTATAAGGTGCCTTCTAGGAAAGTGTGTTGTGCCATCCTACTCTTAAATGTGAAGTGACTGTCGAGTGCAAGCTTGACTTTAACAAAAACAATATCTTGTCTCTGAAGAAACCTACCTATCGCAAAAAATCCTACTGAGCGCTGGTGAAAAATTTACTAGGTGTACTTTATTGCGCTGGTGTCCTTACAGCCTCAATTCCCAACACTGTCACAATCCAAACCACAGCTAAGGTAATTGTATAATTAAGGAAGGGCACAAAAAACGTGCGCCAAGCAACACTGCGCCCTAATTAGTTCATCCAACAGCTCCGTCTAATTGCAACGCAGTAAAGCAATTAGTCCAGCCTTTGCCTTCGACAGTCGCGGATACACACGGATGCAAATAAGGCTGAAATTTGCATGCAGCTGAGGAGAACTTCGGTTGGAGCTTCGAGCTTATAATTCTGCTGGTACGTTGAAGATTACAAAGTAGATTCTCAGTTTTAGCACTTGGGTGAAATTACTACGAGATATACATCATCTTCCTTTAGTCTTGAAGTTTACTGAAGGCGTATTTTGCTTATGTGTATTATGTTACTGTGTCGTTATATTACACTATTTCATGTTTCCTAAAGTTGTGACCACTGAATTTTAATTAACAATGTAGCATGCGTCATTGCACCGGCCAGATTCCATATGAGTAAATTTCTCAATTTTCTTAGTATATAACATAGGTTAAGAAAGCGACTATATAAAATCATTGGAAATAAAATTAAGTAGAAAAATTGAAAATTCATTGATGGAATTTGGCAAAAGCAATTACGATGTTTTTAATATCACTAATAGCCAGTCCACACGGCGCGTAGCGTCGGCGTTGCGTCGTCGCAACGCAAATATTGTAACGCATAGACGGCCACACGGGCGCTGCTCTATCGCAGCGTTACTACGACGCAGTCGTCGCAGCGCTGCGACGATGGAACGTTACGACTGATAAAACGTAATGAGCTGCTTAGTATGTAAAACGACGGAGCGACAGCGCTACGTCGACGGGACGCCGACGCAACGCGCCGTGTGGACCGGCTGTAAAATATTTTTGATAACGTTCGTAGTTCGAAAAGACCTAGGCCAGGTTCCTAAGACTGAGGCACCCATGAGCCGCCCTGAGGAGGACGAGAGGGTACACCGTGGGGTTTTAGTGGGTTCAAGTCCCACATAACCGCACTGTCTCCCCGTGGCAGTGCGGTGTGCGAAGGCATTCCCCCACTATTTAGGTTATGTTTTTGTTATAATAAATTTTTCTATGTCTACAATCGAAAATAATTTTGAAATGAGTTAAAAAAGAATGCTTTTTTTGAGTTTCATCAACTGACCAAGTGAGGTAAAATATTTGTGGTGTTTTTGGAATGTTACTACAGAAACGGGCTTACCGAAAAATGTTACTTAACTTTAAGCAATGCTTAATATATTTTGTCAACTTCTCGGACTACACTTGCGGTAAGAAGACAGAGAATTTGAGACGTTGATCAAAGTTAAGTAACGTTTTTCGGTAAAGTCGTTAATATTTAGTCTACAGTCCGTGACCGAATTGGTAGAGGCTTCCAGGTGCAAATTAGGATATTGTGGGTTCAAGTCCCACCTTAGGGACTGAAACATACTTACCCACATACCTTTTTTCCTAGGCATTCGAGCAAAATTAACAAGAAAATGGTTTCCTCACAATGCGTAATATTTAGGTATTAGTTTTGTAGTAGTAGTAACAGCAGCACTGCGATATTGTAATTTCAAATATTTCATAGCGAGTTCAATAAAAGACATCGAACTTCGACGGCACAATCCTAATGATTAGATTCCTTTCTGAAACCGAATCTCCAGGGAGTTCCCTCGCGTATGCAGCGAGATTGCTTTCCACTAATCTCGATGGATTAACTCATGAGATGGATTACCTTAGATATTTACGTAGAGATGATGTGAGCCGGCTGTTCATTCGTATAATTCGCTTATGCAGTATCGAACGCACCCTCTGGATATACTACAATTATGTATAGGCCTTACCTTGAGTATGTAGTACTTAATAATAGGGCTGTGATTGAGGGGTATACATCAATGCAATGCTATATATGTACAGTACATCACATTGCAAATTGTATCTTTTTAACCCCCAGCCCAAAAAGAGGGGTGTTGTACAACAAAGAGTTTATCTATTTAACGATCACTATGCTTAAGTTTCCTCGCAATGTTGCCTCAAAAACTCACACTTATTTTACTTACCTTCGAACGGAAATTGAAATCGTATCGAATCAACAGAACTCTTATTGCTTCCAACTTTTTTCAAACTCAAGAAGGTTTTATACAAAAGCTTGCAGCGCACCAATCACCACGTTATATTATTAGCATGATTTGTCTGGTTATTAGCATTTATTTAGGTTTGCCTCGTTACTCCGAGTACGGGTAGACAACGACGGATGAATATTCTATTGATATTTGCACACGGAATGTGGAAGAAACAAATAACGAAGGATAACATGAACGGGGGAAAAATGAAAGGGAAATAGACAGGGAATAAATGTGAAATAAATAAATGTAAATCTTCGTTGAAATATAAGAGTAACATGGTTTTGAAGAGTTTGTCGGTACGTGAGTTGTTTATAACCACGACTTTTTTGAAGTATTAAAGATTTGTATTTCTTTTAGCTTAATGTAAAAAAAGGTGTTATAGATCGCCTAATTGTTGAAAAAATAATATACACCTAAATCAAATTAATATTGTGTCCTTCCTTATTTGAAATAGTCAGTTTAATAGAAAAACATATCAATTAATGTATTTAACAACTGCATTCTGGACTAAAAACTTACACAACTTCTAAAAAATAGGTGTGTTTATTGATATTTGGGTCCCAATATTTACTTGTGACTTAAACTCAAACCTCCTGATCTCTAAAAAAAATCTTGCAATCCAATCAATTTCAATTTCAATCAATTTGAATCTTGCGGTGTAAAAAAAATGAAAATTAATTACGTAATAATTTAAAATGTTTGTCAAAAAAATAAAATTTACAAAGACTTTGAAAATAGTATTTCAAATCGACAAATATTATATCGACAAGGACCTTGCGTCGGCGCTCAAAAACGACCGAACTCAATAAGGTCTAACTAAGCGGCAACCTTTAGACCACTTACACAATTTAAATAATAGTCGATTTTTTTAATAATTCGAAGCAGCCATTTAGCTCCTTTTTCGATGTCTCTAAACTTCTCGATTCAAATTAGGCTTTAGCGCGGCGCTATAGTTTAAATCAAATTTTTTGGGTTCATTGTTGTTATATAAGTAGGTATCGATCTACTCAGAAAATTTTGTTTTTGACTTTGTGTCCATGTGACGTCATTATGGGGAATAAAATGTTTTCGGCAACAGAATAACGAGATCACCAGGCTTGCTCGATGCTCGCGTGTCAACAACGCTTCAACGCCACGCAAAATCTCAAAAATAAAAATTAAATCAGAACAAAATTAATTCCGATTTCAAAATACAATTTTTGACAATCGGGATAATGGATGTTCCATGTTATTACGTTTCGGATTATCGGGTTTTTTACCCGCCAGTTACTGCGACCGCCACTAATTGGGAAAGTTTGTTCGGCCCATTGGCGATTGATACAGCTCAGTGGCTTCGGGAATCGCTCTGGTGAATTATTAATGTACTCTAATGGGTACTCGTAGCAACGTGTGAACTTCAATTAACTACTGTGTTGATAGATTTAGTTTTGAGCTTTTGTTTATTTGCTGAACATAAATGAAATGGTAAATATATTTCAACTATTTTGTCCCTAGAGTCTACTTGTTAAGCTGATGGTATGATGATGCGAAAGTGAGTTTTGACCTCTGTCAGCAAAGGCTATGTACATGCTACATATGTCTACTAGAAATCGTTTTGAAAGAAAGAAAGAAAGAAATCTAGAAAGTTTAGAAATCGTTACTAGAAAGCGTTTTGCTTCCACCTTCCTAATGCTAACCGCTCGGGATTGAAATGCCTTGCCGCTGTCCTTATTTTCTGAAAGCTATAACCCGGGTGTCTTCAAGTCTAGAGTGAATAAGTAAGTATCTTCTAGGTCTACGGGCTTCATCTTCGGCCACAGTATCGCTTTCCATCAGGCGTGCTGGTGGTCAAACGTAGAGCTAATCTATAAAAATAAAAAATAAATAAAAAAACAGATTTCTCTTCTCCTTATCTGTCATTGTGAAATCAGTGATGGGGACTTAACCGGGGACTCCCCTCCAGACTCCATCCAAGTTCAGAGTCCAAAAGTTCCGGTCATCCACCGTCCGATCTTTTTCCATCCGCTCAATGTGGCCGAGCCATTTAGAGCCTACTGAAAACTTGCTGCAATGTCACTTCATAGCAAAATCTTAACATAGAGTATTTTCTTTATTACCCGACTGCGTAAAAGAGCGGGTTATGTTTTTCGAGTGTATGTATCTATATATGTTTGTATGTGTGTAAGACCGGCTTCAAAAGTTTACAAGTAAGACATTAAGCACCAAGGCGGAGTATCATGGACACTTAGTGTGTTAGAGTTACATATACTCCCACTCAGCTACCCGGGTTGATGGGGTGTGCATTCGTCTTCGTGTGTAAAAAATAATCTCTCGAGTAAAATGGACATAATAAAATACGGACAGAGACACAAACCGACATAGTGAGTTTATAAGGGTTCCGCGAAACCTTAAACAGTTAACGTTTTGATTTGTGAGTGTCAAAATATAAGGCAATGATGGGAGTTTCTTTACAGCTTGAAAGGACCTTAGACTTAATTTCATCTTGATACCTCCACGAGTTGCTAAGTAGAAGGTGACAGACGGACGGACAAACAGATCGACAGAAACACAGACGGACAATAAAGTGATCCTTTGGGTTTCGCTTTTTCAACACATACAGCACAGTAACACTTTTGAAAATATAAAATTACTTAAATGAGTAACGGAAAATCTCCTACGCAGATAATTATATGTATAAAAGTAGTGTTACAAAGATATATTTTTAGGGTTCCGTACCCAAAGGGTAAAAACGGGACCCTATTACTAAGACTTCGCTGTCTGTCTGTCTGTCTGTCTGTCTGTCTGTCTGTCTGTCTGTCTGTCTGTCTGTCTGTCTCCAGGCTGTATCTCATAAACCGTGATAGCTAGAAAGCTGAAATTTTCACAAATGATGTATTTCCGTTGCCGCTATAACAACAAATACTAAAAATTAAAAAAAAAAATATATTAAGGGAGGTCCCCATACAATAAACGTGTTTTTTTCGTATTTTTTTGCTCAATATTAAAAACGGTAACAGGTAGACGCTTCAAATTTTCACAGAATACTTACTTGTATATTACCTTTTAAAATAAATAATTAAATAACTATAAAGTAAATATTAAAGGGGGGCTCCCATACAACAAACGTAATTTTTAAGCAATTTTTACTCGATCTTAATTAACAGGTAGAAACTTGAATATTTGTAAGTAAATATTTAGAAATATATTAACTATAAAAATAAATACCTAATCTAATACATAAAAACTCACAAAATGAAAATAATCCGTGCATCTAAACGCGGTGCGAGCGCCGCGCCGCGGTGTGGTGGTGGCGCGAACGCGCGGGTAGCGGGGGAGGTAATATCACGGAGCGAGCCATAGCCGCGCGTATTCGCGCGAGCGTCGTCATGTTGCCCGGATGTGTATCGAAAACCTACCTATAAGTTTGCAATTTACTACTTGGAATTTCGTTGATTTCTCGTTATTTTATAAACAGAACTAAACTTTGTAGTATTATAGATGATAGTACGGAACCCTTCGTGCGCGAGTCCGACTCGCACTTGGCCGATTATTTTTTTTCATTTTGATTCGAACAGTCGCTAACTTTTTATTTTCCATTCCTTATTTGAATGTATAAAGATTACTTAAAAAAATGCCGAAGGTTTATAGTGCTAGTCTATAGTTTTATTTATACCCAATTTCCCATAAATCTATTCATTAATTTTATATCATCAAAATGTAGGTGTACGTGAGCGAGACAGAGAATTTACTGCCGACAGCGGTTTGGTTGGATTCAAAGCGCACATCTATCTCTCTCTCGCGCATCACATTTTTAAACATATAAAATCACATCAGTGATTCTAATATCAATTAGAATAGTAAGAGATATAGTTGTTTATTTTTAGAGGAGGCCTTTCGGCGGCTTAATAACTCTGACAATAGGGCTGGCCAGTCAGTCTATACTAACTTACTTATAGGAGAAATATAAAAAAACAGTTTAGATATTCATATATCACCTATTGGCAAATTGTGATGATGACGATGATAGCTGATAGCATATATCATTCTCCAAGTCCTACAGAATCTCTGTGCCAAATTTCATAACGATTGGTTCAGCCGTGAAAAGCTAACTAACAAACAGTCAGAGAGACAGACGACAGACAGGCTTACTTTCGCTTTTATAAAATTAAGTCAGGATTAGGATGTTTATAAAATATGTTGTTGTCGCGAGAGAGATAGCTGCTCGTTTTAGCCCATCCTTACGTAAATAGCCTTAGCTATTATTTGGACCTTAAAGGACCTTTAATCATCAGCAGACATTCTTTCCCGCCATTCTGATGTAAATCACCCGCGATAATGATTACGATTCGTTCACCGCTCATTATGAACGCAACTCGATTACCTCTCGTCTTCATTTCCCTAATTGAAACGGGACTAATTGGATTGATTCAAGCTTCAAATTAATAACAAGTTAATGTGATGAAGAGAAAATTGCTCTTGACGTTGGGATAGGTGACGTCCATGGGGAAATATTGGAGTAATTATGTCTTTTGCGTCGAAACAAATAATACATTACAGAAAATTCGAATTACCCATAAATACTTATTATAGAAAATTCTAATTATCCAAATATGTAAGTAAGCAAGAAAATTATGTAAATACAAGCTATACATCATTTCCTCATTTACTTATTTATTTTTAATATGTATAATAGAGAAATAAAAAATATAAAGAAGTCCAAATTTGGATGTATATCGAGGAGACGACGGTGGCTATTTCGGTCTACGTTCTTGATGCGTACTACTAGGGAATGGAATTGTTTGCCGCCATCTCTGTTTTCTGAGAACTATGATTTTGGAGTTTTCGTGGCTAAAGTGAATAAATATTTTCTAGATCGACGAGCTCTATCTTCGGCCACACCATCTGGTGAGTTAGTTTCAAATGTAGAAAAACTGTTGTACCTAAAATAACACTGTAATTTATTTTAGGTAATTCTGTAAACAGTGTTAATTTTGGTACTCCAGCATTTATTAAAGTTTTAATGTGAATTGACATACTCGGGTAGTATGTCAACTCGGCTTAAACTCGGGTCATCTGTAAAGATAGCTAGGTATCCCGGAGCCAGCGCCAGCAGTATGGCAGCGTTACTGAATTCTGAAGCATCCGGTGGAACACAAGAAATGGGACGTTCCAACATCTTAGCACATTTCCGACAGGAAATGCATTTTGGTTTCCCTAAAATCATGATAGTTCTAAACATTATTTTCAACGTATGGAATAATAATTTGATACATTACTGTGAGCTCAATAACTTGTATGATTAATTTCTCCTCCAAGCTCGTATGTAATTTTTAATGATTTCACTATCACGCGCTGCTAAGATTTCCTTAATGAAAACTTCTGAAATGTATAAATGCCTACGTCCAGCAGTTGTCTAGATTACAGAAACAGACCTGAACCAAAATTGACGATCAAGAGATGAACAACTGTAATTTAAATTTAGAACATTCTCAACACATCCTCGAAGAGTGCAAATAAAAACAAACCAGATTAATCTAACAGTATTCCCGACATAATGCGGAGAGATTAAGCGGCTCCATGTGCAGAAGGAAGCCTCTTCGATTCAGCGGGTGTATTGGGCCTAATTTAAGATGATCGCTTAATTCGTTGTAATCTATATCGAGTGTTGGCCACATGCGACTCGTATTTAAGCCGTGAAACATATTCACTCTGCAGTTTCACCGGCTTCCTACAGAAACCGTTCATATTTTTGAGATAGTACGTATAAATAATATTCATGTGCTACGTCTATTCAAAATTTTATAATAATTCGTTCAGCTATTTAGCTGGAAGAGTAATAGAAATACACAACCTCACAAACTTTCGCAATTAAGAGTATTTAAGAGTCTGTAGTTCGACCATCGTCCGTCTCGCTCGCGCATACAAGCATTTTTGTGGTTATAAAATAATTGAACGAACTTTAAAAAATAATCCCATACACTAGACAGAAGTTACTAGAAGGCAATATCACAAGTTTTCTATAAAAAAAAAACATTTTGATCCAAGTTAATTACCATACATACATAAAAATCATTTTTGCGTAAAAAAATATTTAAAAATCACATTTATGTATGAAATTAACTGCTATTAAAAATATTTTTGTTGAAAACTTGTGGTGTTGCTTTCTAGTATTCTGTGGGATTATTTGTAGTGGTTTTTTAATTCATTCTGTCATTTTATATCTTCAAAAAATGACGATATGTGTGAGCGAGACGGACGATGGTTGAACTAGACTCATAAGACATACAATTAGTCTTACATATAATATGTACTTATCCAAAATACTTTTGTGATAAAAAAAAACTGCTCGGCTTCTATATGTACAAATGCAAGTGTTTCATGTTGATCAGATTAGTGAATCAATCTGAATCAATACTTCTCTTCCCTTTTTAAATTTTTCATGACCGAGGGCTTCCCTAGTCCAGCCACTGTAAAGGGAACTAAGCTCCTCTCATCATCTCACTTTGAGCCTGCCGCGGGGTTTGTGGCATTCGGTGTCCACATTGTTGTAGTTTTGGCCACCATTATTCAAGCGTGCGGCAGCCCAGGCACAGTTTGAGATATCAGCCTTTGTTCGTTTCGGAATACAATATTTATTCACATTACCTAGGATTTTTTATTTATTTTATAAACACTATACTGTATGTCAAACATAAAATCACTACAAACTTTAAATTTATTAATTTACAGACATCACAAATTAATTATTAGCGTGTATAAAATAATTATAGTTTAAAAAACGGAAACAACCGACTTCTCGTGGATTCCATTGTCAGAACTGGACCAAATTGAAATGAAACCACACGGGAAGCACTAGCTTTCAAATAAAAAAAGAATCATCAAAATCGGTTCACCCAGTTGAAAGTTCTGAGGTAACAAACATTTAAAAAAATACAGTCGAATTGAGAACCTTCCTTGTTTTTTGAAGTCGGTTGAAAAGATGTAAATACTTAAACATTCAAATCTATATAAAAATCAATTGCTGTTCGTTTGTCTCGCTAAAGCTCGAGAACAGCTGGGCCGATTTAGCTAATTTTGATTTTTATATGTTTGTCGTAGTCCAGGGAAGGCTTAAACGTTAAGAAAATATCGGGTCCACTCATTGATTGGTGATACAAAGTACACCGGGTCAGCTAGTTTATAATAATTTTACTACGATATTCACTTTGTGTTTTTTACTATGTCATACTTTTAAACAGCAACCACCATCACGACGCACCGTTAAAAATTCTAAAACTCAATGGCATATTCACAGCATCAATTTGTAATGCCGTGCCGCAAATTAGACATAAATGAAATAGGGTATTAGGTGTAGTCGCCACGCGACTGTTCCACAGGGTGCAGTAAAACAGCAGTTACGGCTCGAGGCAGGCCGGTCGCTCATAATTCGCCTGTAAATTAAATATGAAACCTGGTATTAGGTGAGACAACATCTGGTCATTTTGGGAGGCGAATAACACGCCGTTTTAATTAGTTATTGATGCCGTTGGAGGGATTTTGTGGGTGAATTGCTAACAAACGGTTACTATAGCTCATTTGCAGTTATTTTTACGACTTCCAAAAAGAAGGAGGTTATCAATTCGGTATGTTTTTTTTTGTATGTTTGTTCACTGATTACTCAGCCAATTGTGCATTGATTTGTATTTGGTAGGTCTTACTTCAGAGGTGATCCCATATAAATTTTATCAAAATTGATGCAGTAAGTATTTTTTGGTTTTCAATAGTTTTTATAACAAAATAACAGAAAGTCGTGTATATATGTATTGTATGGGATATTTTGAAGTCGTTTTTTTTTCAGTTTTTTAAACTATAATTATTATATGTAATATTATCAAGCCTGGTGTCTTATGGTGGGTCTATGTTCGGGATAGTTATGTAGGGTGCGAGTCTGGAAGAGCTAAATTATGACATTTGAAAATAATCCGTGTGTCTAATGCTTAAAAATTTTCCTAAATTAATAATATGTATGTCATTTAACCACTAATAAATCATCGTAAAATCCAAGATCAGACCCTCAAGCAGCGTATCATTTTCTATTTTTTTTTTTAGTATTCCTGTCGAGATACACATTATATTATAATAAATTTGATCAAGGTCAAAAAATCTATTGACATAAGTATAAGAAGGTATACCAAATAAAAGGAAGAAAAACTTATTTCACCAAACTGTACCCAAAAAGAAAACAAGACACTAAACCTACATATATACGAGTATGCACATATAAAACACGTTTTATAGTTCTGCTTTGCTCACCTAGAAGTGTAACAGAAATTGAAAAGGTCGATGCGTCAACAGACAGACTCGTAAAAACTTCCACCCTTCAAAGCTAGCGTCGGCAAACAGATTAGATACATCTCTGGATACATCTAAACTAATACAAAACATTCCTTGCTTATCCATCTCTATTTATCAAGGCCCAAACCACAAGAGGGGAAGATTCGAGCAAACAATCCGCCATTATTGAAAAACTACCATCCTGGCCATACTTTATCTTACGGTACCCCATAAAAATGGCGAGTCGAACCAAACAACTCTATAACGTCTTGCAGAATGAATAGTCAGCAGAGGGCTATAAATAAGGCGGGCGGTACACTAGCGTCAGATAAGCGGGGATCTATTGAGCTTATATAGCACTTGTAACTATGGAACGTACCCTTATGTTGGCGATTTATTTTACACCTGTGGAGACGCTTGCTTGGCTGGATGAGATGGTAGACCTCACGCTTGGGACCATAGACATCTAGAATTTATAAGTTACGGCAAACACCTCAGAACTCAGCTCACATGATTTTAAGTGACAATGTGATCAGCCCTGGATCTAGTTTTTCGAACCAAGGGAGAAACTTGATAGTGGCGCCCCTCTCTCCAGCGTTTGAAATAAATTACTTTAAAAAAACTTACAAATATATCTGTGCGAAGCATTTTTCTTACAAGTCCATGGTGAACCAACAACGCTTTAGTATGTGGAGCATGTGTAACCCTTTGTGGAGTTTGATTATGATTTTGGCGCCCCCTGAAAGTGCCGCCCGGGGCACCGGCCCCGGGCACTCGCCCCAGGTTGCCTTCTCCCCTAGATCCTGAGGGGCTGAATGTGGTTTAAGATAAGGCTGTAAAAACACAATTTTAGGTGTTTAGTAATATATTTTTCGCAATCAAATAGGGTAGGTACGTGTTCTAGCTCACCTAATGTGGTGAAGGAAAACATCTTCAAGAAACTATATTACGACAAACCCGAAGACAAGGTTTTTAATTTTGTAGATATAAATAAAAAAAATATTATATGTATATCTAAACCATTTGCAAATAATTCAGTAAGTATCTGCAAATGGCTGACCTCAGCTCAGTTGGTTGTAGGTATGTCTGCCTGCTAAACTGTGGGTTGTGGGTTTCGATCCCCACCCAGGTCAAACATTTGTATGATGAAGATGGATGTTTGTTCTGTTTCTGGGTGTTACTATATATAATAAGTATATATTTACAAATAAACATTATACATATAATTATGTATTCTATCAGCCATCTATTTCTCATAGCTTTGCTTAGTTTGGGCTAGATGGTGCTGTATGAAATGTTTACCAATATTTATTTTACTATTTTTATAATCAACTTACTAAGATAACATATATATAATTAACTAGGATACTCTTATATTTGATAAAATTGCATGTAAAATTAAAACTAAATAATCTTATTCCTAATATTGAAATTTCTACATTAGCGTAATTAAATTACTTAGCCCGAAAAAAGAGAAATTGTCGAGTCAAAACCAGAAAACATACAATTAATTATCCCCCCTCGCGAATTCCCCCTCAATGTTCCTAGCACACTCGCCGCATTTATCTATTGTTTTTTTTAAGAAAATCTTAGTAGGTAATAACAAAATTTATTCGCTTGTTCCGTAGAAGCTGATGAAAGTATTTTTCCAAAGTGCATCGCTCACTGCAATAAATTCAAGCGCACTCTCCGAATATTTCACTGAACTTTTCACTTCACTTCACTCAGCCCTGTTACTGTAAGTAATTAATTAATTCAACACATCACACTTAAATTATTTCCATGCGCTGTTTCACATTCAATATACAGGGAGTTACATAAAACTTATGGTATGAGATATTTTATTTTTATTTCTAATGTCGCTATCATAACCGCAGTTGTGTAACTAAGTAATTTGATTTATTGATGTTTTTTTTATCGAACTTAGGTGTACAAAGATAGTATTTTTAGTAAATGCACGCAAAATGCTAAATCACAACACAGAAAACGCTCAATAATATCCATAGAAATGCAAATTTCTGGAAGAAAAAGTCTATTTCAATGTATTATTGTGATTTTTTTAAACTGAACCTAAATTATAGGATCTGGACTATATTGACAATAGTACCTAAATAGTAGTTATGGGGATCCCTTATTATTATTATTATCCCTTAAATTTGCCAAAATATTACAAATAATTTTGTCTGTTAAATTACGGAACAAATAACCCATACATATACATGGCAATTACCAACTAGGTATGTATTTCATTTGCTACGTTATACTTTATCAATACTTCATTATCATAATTTCCTTTATCAAATACCTACTTCCTAATAAATATCGTTTATATTTTTCATGTTTCACTCAAAGTCATTATCCTCTCATCTGCCAATCCAATAAGGCACATCTCTTCAGGAAAGGTGAGCGGGGAGGGGTTTTTTTTCACAGCGCCCTTCAACAACTAAGATTTCTCTTAAAATTTGTATGAAACATATATACATATATATATATATATATATATTTATTAACCTATGCTGTCCCACTGCTGGGCAAAGGTCTCCCCCATTTCCCTCCACAAGTCACGGTCCTGCGCCATCTGCTGCCAATCTTTTTGGAATTTGCCAAGATCGTCACGCCAGCGTTTCTTAGGTCTACCTGGACAGCGTCGTTCATCTGGCGTCCACTGCGTGACGATCTGAGCCCATCTTTCTGGATGCATGCGAGCCACATGCCCCGCCCAATCCCATTTTAATTTGAAACATATATAAAAAACTTATATCATAGGAATTATACTGAATAAGTTAGCGGGCAGATTGCCACATCCTACTGCACCATAACCAGATTTGAAACAAATGCCACCCTATACGTTATGAAAGGTCAAAAAAACAGTGATCAAGCTACGTTGACATTAGCTACGTTGTCGTTGATTTGAGGGATTTCCTTAACATCCTGTATGTTAATTTTCAAATGAAGTGATGTCTGTTGGTGCGTGGCAAAAATTTAATTCAATTAACTGAAATACATTCATATAGCGCAGAGCAACCTCCCCTCCACTGCGCCATACTAGAGCGGATTTTTGCGATATTCATTAAAAACTTTAGCGAAAGTTCACTTTTAATTAATGGAATTGTTAAGTGAACTGTCAAGGCATGACTGTGTATAGCTTATAATATATAACTTTTGAAATAGTCTCGACGCGGAGCTGAGTTTTTATGTAAGTATTATAAAATACTTTGCCTTGTGACTGTCGTACACTCTTCACAGTGCTGCTTTTAATTAAGGGTTCGAGGATGGAATGAATAAAGAAGAATAATCCAATCATCGTGCAAGAAACCCACTGGACATAGCCCATGGATTTCCAAAAAGGCCTGTTGGAAGCGGCTAGCATCAAGCGTCTTACTGCCAGTTGAAGTATGAACTGGTGAGTCCACCTTGTGGCTAATTTTCCGATGTGTGGTCTCCACTCTTCGGCCCGATTGACCTTCTGCGTACCATGTGCCTGCCCACTGCTACTTCAACCCTGATCCGCTGTAAGTTATGTCAACGGAAGTTTTATCACAATGGAAGGAGTCAAAAACTTTGCCAGTTCGCTACTCAGCTATTTGAAACGTTTCCACTTCATTCCAACTATTCGGTCATACATTGCGTTAAGTTGGCGTCATATGAAAATCATATGAAAATAAATTCTAATGAAGTAATTGTTAAAATAAGTAATAATGTAATGCATTGCTGTACACCACCTTACTAGTGATGTGCTAAAACTCAGGTACAAAAATATGTCCATATTTTTATAACCGCTATCAAAAAAAAAACAATGTTTAGGAATAAAAGTGGATATTGTGTGAAGCACCATATATTTCATCTATTGAGCGTAGCAAAAAAATCTTAATCTATGCATAAAAGAGTAATAAATGTGACGAAAATATTATAATTGTATCTAAACATGAAAGTTTAGATACATACCTATATTAATAAATTTTTAATCCTTAAAACTGCAAATGACTCGCTATTAGCTTCTATTTTTATACCAAAGTGTATTACTACATATAAAACAAACTTACCTGCTGCTATAAACGAAATTTACCCGCCCCATTACCATTAAAATATAGCAGTTACCTTCAATGGAATTAGGGGAGTCTTCCAGCGAAAAAGAATCCCTTAAGTAACAGTCAAGTAAGCTACAACTTAATTTAGGAAAATTCTCAGGAAGCGAAATTAATGTAAACATCCAAGAGGCGCTACTATTGTATAATAATTCCCTATTATATGAGGCACTCCATAATTTTCAATTTCAAACGAGCTTTGAAGTGAGAATTATTCGCAATTTAAATTCTTCGCCGTAACGAAATAACTGAACTTATTTTGGAAGTTATAAAATCGACACGCGCACCGAGTTTTGTATACAGACTATACAGTTATAAAATTGTTTGATGTACGAAACCCTATAAATACATCGCTCAATATTTTTTTATATATTTTAAATAAGATAAATCAATAAATCTCATAGGTATATAGAACATCTAATAAATTACAATAGAAGGTATACAGACAACAAATCTTTTAAAAAACGTTGACAGTAACACAAGTGGCACTGTCAACATATATAACTTTGCCTCTGTGTCAAATTTTGTACAGAGCCATATTTGAATTTTCTTGACTATTCCTAATTGACAAGTTGTCAAAATTTCAAGTAATTGACTCCTAATATTTTTAAGGTAAAAATCAAGAACCCTATGTAAAATATTTGACATAGAGTCAAAGTTACCAACGTTGATAGTACTGATTTTGAAATAAATTATTTATGTAATCATTTAACGAAATCTTGTAAGCGTCCCGATACACATTTAGGTCATTAATCTCTACCTAAATTTCTTTGTAAGTGTGCTTAGAAAAAATCTAACAAAGATAACCTGATTGATTTGAAAAGAAAACGAAAGCATTAGAAAATAAAAATAAATCAAAATACGACAATCATTCGAGTTACCTTAGTAACGGAGTATGAATATTATGTGCGATGTCATATGAAATTATTTTGCACATTGGAAAGTGGAATTTTTGTTTCACCTGTAAGCTACCTATTTTTCACCGTACCAGGCTAAAAGCAATTTATAGTTTAGGTAAATAAGTAAGATCATATAGCCCTAGTGTCAGAGTTACTAACCCACAATAAGAAGGAGGGTTATGTTTTTCGAGTGTATGTAATGTGGGTATGGAAGTATGTACCAATGTATGCTTTTAAATTACCTCCTACAGCACATACTCTAAAGGCGTGGCCGGATTTTTTGTAATAATAATAAAACAGCTCCAAAAAATAATAAAATGTAAATAAAATAAAAATAAAATAAATGCTTTTTAGTAACCTCCGATGAACTGTTTTGTAATAAATGACTTTATTACAATTATTCTAAAAATGCGTATTTATAAACTTTTACAGCGATTTTACGCATGCTTTCTCACAAAAAACGTACTGTTGTAAAAAACGCTCAAATTTGCGCGTCTACTATGCTACGGTACGACCGCCTTCCGATTTTTATAAACAGTAACTACTTATTTAAATTATAATATATATTATATGTTACATTATTTTAAAGTGAGATAAGTGACATATGTGAGTCTCTGTACATAGATATAAAGTATTATATGATGAAATTTTGAAAGCTGCATTGTCGTTTCCCTATATTCACTGTTTTTATCAACCAGTTATCGGCCAGCCTTTGTTCACATGTCAATTATAGGACACGTTGCACAAGTGACGTCCAAACGGACAACGTTCCCTGTCTTGTACTGGCAATATTTTAAACAAGCAGACTAAATTAAAACTACGCTTTATAAATCGGAACTCCGTTTTATGTTACACAAACAGCGCTTTTAAGCTAACCGGAAATTTTAATTGAAATTCTGTTTTGTATTTTTTGAATGTATATTTTTTAATTGTTATTGTTTAATCTTTTAAATTGTCCTATCTGCATTAGTTTTACTTTCGCGTTTGGCAATTAATATCTACGATATTAACATGTATGTTGAACACCAAACGTGTATATTGATAAACGTAATAGAAGCAACTTGGAATTTCACAAAGATGTGTTAGTTATTTCTATTTAATTAATTACGCTATTTCTAGTTTGAAGGAAGCTTAACAAGGTTTAGTCTTATCTTATACAGCTATCGCAGCCGTTTCTTTACGTTCAATCTGTCATGGTTTATAAACTTTCCTACCGTAAATTATTTCGAAAACGCAGATTTTAGAATTCAAATACGTTACTTTGTGAGTCCCGGTCAGATCTGACTGGCTATCCACGAAGTAATGTATTTAAATTCTGAAATCTGCGTTTTCGAAATCATAAAACTTAGTCCGAAACGGAAATTAAGAGCTCACCCGCTCACAGCTAGTACGTAGTTCGACCATCTTCCATCTCGCTCGCGCATACCCACATTTTTGAAGATATAAAACTAGTAGTTCTACGAACAGTAGACCTCGCGAAAGAGCTTATTTTAAGCTCACCTTGGGTTATCTGTACATAATACCTAAATAAAGTTGGCTAAGCACATCCACGCGCCCTCACTGTTACACATAATCTCAAGTTGGTTGTCATATCTCGACAACCACTTAACCAATTTTGTTCATTTTTACCACAAGTTGTAATAATTATGTACTTTATCTACCTACCGAATATCATTACAATCCGTTGTTACTTAGCGCCACAATAAACTTTCCCCTTGTTATGGGAACCACCCCTCTTATAGAAAATCGCCGACGACAAAAAAAAATCGTTGAATCTATACGCCAAGTTTCATCGATATCGGTTCAAAATTACGCTCTGTAGGCGAGTACGAACATACAAACTCACAAACAAACTGACAGACGAAAGAAAATTTGGCCAGTTGATGCAGAGACGCTTCGCTCGCTCGGTCAATTGATGAATGAACTTATAAAAAAATCGCTGTTTGTGAAACTAGAAAATAACATCACAATTATTCGACGAACATTTCAATTTGTTTCAAATCAATTTTCATACATAAAAATCACTTTTAGAGATTATTAACGCTAAAATGATTTTTATGTATGAAAATTAACTTGGATCATTTTTTTTTTTTTTGACGATGGTCGAACTATGGACACTAGCTTACTTAGTTAGTGTAGAACTTAATTTTAATATGACATTTTGGCCCACTCTGTCACACGCATATTAAAACTTAAAGTAAATAGACAGGACTAAAACACAATGCTGACCTTTTCTAATTACAGTAGTTAAGAAAGTAGTCAAGTGTAGTAGTAGTAGTAGTCTTAGTGTTGGTTCCGTACCTCAAAAGGAAAAAACGGAACCCATATAAGACCACTTTGTTGTCCGTCTGTCTGTCCGTCTGTCCATGCGTCCGTCCGTCCGGGTGTCAAGACCTGTATCTCGGGAACTCGTAAAGGTATAGTGTTGAAATTAAAATCATATACGCAGATCCATAGTCTCTTGCTGCAGAAAGAAAAATATCTTAGTTTTCGTTAAAAAAAAGTTACAGCCGAATATGTCGTAAAAACACACATTTCGCCACTCACCAGGGAATCAAAACCTATGCACTTCCCGTTGACCTAGAACTATGAAATTTGGCAAGAAGCATTGTGTTATAGTATATAGGAAAAAATCCAAAACCTGGTCATTTTTAATTTAATCACAAAAAAATAGGGTCATTAAGCAAGGAAGGAGGGTCCAAATTTTAAAGTGCTTTAACCGTATCATGTGAGGTATCATATGAAAGAGCTTAATTAGCACAAGCTAAAACAGGTTTACGATGTATATTTTTTGATTTATGAAAGAAAATATAAAAAAAATATATAATTTCCCACTTTATCTACTAGTTTGTACGGAACCCTCGGTGGGCGAGTCTGACTCGCTCTTGTCCGGTTTTTTTTAAATCATGTCTTTCCTGATTAGGATATATGTACGAAGATGATGTAATTGAATTATTCCCAATGTATAAGTGAAGAAAAGATACTCGTGTCGACTCATTGCACATGAAAAATACGATATCACTTAAGTGATATCTCCTTTCTTTACCAGCTATTACTAAAACATCAACAGTACTATAACAATCGTTATGATAACAGTATAACAAGAGCAAAGAAAACCAACGTCTTAAGGAAAAACATTTAATTCTACAGAAATATTTTACAAAAACTTATCTACCCACCAATCTCTTTGAGCGACTAAATAAATATTATAAAAAGCCATAAAAAGGAAAAATTATGATAATGAAACAGAAATATTGTGACACGAGATAAGTCAATGGCACGGGAAAATATTTTCTGGAAAAATGAAGCTTTTTGTCTACATTCTGACTAAGGTATTTTTATAAAATTATTTTTGAATGTTTTTTCCCAACACAATAATGTAAATGAACTAAATATATTTAGATACTACTAATTATTATTATCCAATGGCAAAAATAATGGTTTTTTAAAACTACAACAATCTTGAATTTGTCATCACCTTCAAACTTAAATTAATACATAGGTATATAATTATATTAAACAAAAGAAAGCCTTTCTCAATGCATTTTCGTATAATTTAGAACCGATACTACTATGAAAAGTATATCCTTTATACACATTTAATATTTTAAAGCTTAAATCTATTTTACATAATTATGTAAAATACCTTTACGATGTTTTCAAGATACTCTTACTTGTTTCTGTGAGATCAAATCAAGAGTATCAGCTTGTAGACTTCAAAGTAGGCATGAGTACCAACTTGAAGACTTCGAAGTACGCATGAGTACCAGCTTGAAGTCATCGAAGCGAAAACACATTACATATATTAGTTAGATTTAAGTTTTAAATATGAATTTCTACAAAGTAACGCCTGTTTCAACAAGTTTAATGTTTTTATTATATTTAGTTACACTAACTAAAGATAAATCTTTGTTATAAACGTTTTGATATTTACTCTTGAAAGCATAGTTTTTGTATAAATCAAATAATACAGTGAAAATACAATGAAAAAGGCAAACTTTTCAAAGACGACACCGAACAATTAGACTTTTGAATCTTCCATCCCCATTTAAAATAATTTTTAATTTATTTTTAATTTTATCATCTTCTAAATCGCAAAGGTGACGACGACGATATGGTAATGTTTAAGCATCTCTGTAGTAGATACCGTAGTCAGCGTGTTGAGGCTGTGGCTGTTCGTGCTCCTCTTCTATCTTCTTCTTGGGTGTGTAGGGGTTCTTGTCGGGGTCAGCATTCAATCTGTTAATATTGATATGTTTGTCAATTCTTAAGTTAAGTTTGTCTTAAAGGCCAAACACTACCCGATTTCTCTGGCCCTGTCTATCGGGACTCTGTTTCTAATTACACCACGCTGTCCCTGCCGATAGAACCCGCTAAATCGTGTGGTGTAATAGGCCTTTTACTTATAAACCCTCAATAAGCGCATTTTAGATCAGTGTTTTGTTCCGTTTTCGCGCGTGACAGTTTCCGTTTGATAGAAGTTGACAAGTTATTCAGTGAAAAAATCGGCTGGAGACGTAAAGTCTCCGTTCTGTATGTAATAATAATTTCTTCTGTGATCAAGTTCTAAATTGTAACTTTTTTGGGTGAGAAATCAATATATTAAAAATGAAACAAATAAATAATTAGATGAAAATTGTAAGCTAATGTTAATAATGTTTCAATTTCAGTTCCTAATAACAATAAACATTAATTAGCTGTTTTGAACGCAATAATGCTCGAAGTAGTACAACTTACAGACTGAGATTTATTAGACAACCACGGCCGACGTCAAGCGCAAGCTTAGAGTTTGCTGCTTAGAGTGCCTTTCTGCCAGAGCTAAGTTGCGTGGATGCGTCTGAAGTCAGCCAATTACATCGCTCGATTTTCACAGCTGTACTTATAATAGTGGAAATCAAGCGATTCTATTGGAGGACTTCAGATGCATCCCTAGCTATTTATCTTAGCTGTGCTGGAAATTCAGCTTTATGGTCTGTTTCCTAGATAGGTATATTCACCATAGTCCTGGCTCTCTACGACTGACACTAGCATCGTATGCATTGGTATTCAAAGTCCCGTTGCTACCTTCCGTCAAAATTTTATTGTTTGAATAACTCACTTGTAATGAGCGATAGCCTGAGAGCAGTCCACGTTGTACCACCAGTCGCAGGCAAACTTAGCCTGGTCGAAGAGAGTACCGTTGGTGCAGAGGAATGAAGCGCCCTGGTGACCTTCACGACCGTCGTGACAAACGTGGTAAGCCTGGGTAAAGAAATTATATTGTAAAGTGCAATACACAACAAAATCGACGACCCGCCGACACAACCCGACAGCATAGCCATAAGATGGCCTTATATCGGCAAAGTTGCGGACATAAAGTCGACGAGTCAGCGGATTTGGTGTATATTGCGCTTGAAACAGAGTTGTCAAGTTTTTACAGTTTATAAGTGCTATCTCAAATAGAAAAACCGTAAGACGAAATTGATCAAATTGATTGATTGAATTGATTCAATTGTCAAACACCTAAAGTTTCTACCATTTAAGGCTCAACTCACATTGGCGCAGAGTCGAAGCGACGCGAAGCGTAATTTTTTTCACTTATAGCATATTCAGCTCTTTTTCTCCATTGTTAAGGTACAAATTTGTATTAAAGAAATATGCTAGCGCGCGACGTCGCGTACATGCGTAGGCGCGCGCATTGGCGCGTCGACTCTTGTATAGATTAGCGCGGCTTCGCGCGTAGCCGCGCATTACTCGGGTGCATTGACGCGTCAGACGCCGGCCACAACAGACAGACCGCATGACTTCTTCCTCTTCAGCTTCTGATATTAGCGCAATCATAATAAGATCGATATCAACCATTTTATACTGTCGAGCGAGCACTATTCACGAATGTTCGAAAGCGTCTGAACTGGTTCCAGCCCTATCCGGACTCTCTAACGCGAGCATTGACGCTCGGCGTCTACGCGTATCGTTGAATAAAATTACGCTTCGCGTCGCTTCGACTCTGCGCCAATGTGAGTTGAGCCTAAGGGTAGTATAACCAAAAGTTAACTTATTAAATTATAATTAATAAATGTAGTTAGTATTAAGTGTACTGTTTTCCATGTGAGGTGAATCCAATAGGAAAGGATAATTAATTATTACAGGTTAAATTTAAAAAATCCGATAAAGAGCTATTTAATTATTTCTGAACTACACACACAGTACACACAGACATTGATATTTTGTTATTAGAAAATTCAAAAATTCCAACAATGAAGCGGCATAAATTTTCACGTCAGGCCCAAAATTACAAAATAGTCGAACAATCTTCGCCTAAAGATTTTTTTATAAGCTAAGCTGAAATATGTAACTTTTAGTTTCTATTTTATGATGAGAACCATCTACTGATGTGTCAAGGCTGTAAAACGAACGTGTATGTCGTGTTACAGATTAGGGTGATGTCATGTTCATCGCTTCTACACGCATTTTGTATTTCTGACCTTTTATTTCACATCTGCTTGGCGTCCCGTGAGGTCTAACTTTTTATGGATATAATTTGTGAACCCGTAAAATCTTATTTTACTCGTATTAATCTCATTTCAAAATGAAACATTCGAAGTCATTACACAATATTTATCTTTAAAAGTTTCCAAATCATCCGCCCATTTGAGACCGAATAAAACGAAATCCAAACAATAATTTAACTTAACAAAGTAAACTTAAACAGTAATTTTTCTCGGCATTTTTCACGCAGCATATTCCAAACTTGTATTAATCTTGGTGAAATTACAATGTGGTCGAAATAATAAGTTGGAATAAGTTCTGATTACTGGCCGCCGAGGCTTTGAGGGCAGGGTTTCCCACAGCGACAATATCTGGAAACTTATTCAATTTACGAAAATTGGCCGGTCCTAACAATCTGGCTACTCAGTATTTGATGTTGATGCGTAATTTTGGATTGGCCTTGTTTTTTTAAACTGTTAGACTCCTGGGCGCGTGTTTGTTCTCATTGTAAAAAAGGTAGATAAGGCTGGCCAAGTGTAAGTTAGAAGACTTCATCATCTCAGCCACAATATGTCCATTTTTGGACATAAGCTTCCCCATTGGTTTCCAAAAAGACCTGGTGGAAGGGTCTTGCATTCAACGTTGCCCTGCCACGCAGGGGCCGCTTACCGACGAGCACAGCTTAGGAAGACCAGCTACAAGGTGGAAAAAAGACCTCATGGGATCTTTTTTCTACCTTGAAAAATAGGGTAGCCCTCTTCATAGCTCTTTACGTGACTTTGATCTTCCTTATAAAGCCCATAATGAATGACAACGACAGTGACATGTTATCATTTATATTCAAATCACAAAGTTATAGATGATGAAGGTATTTGGGATTGAACCTAAACCGATAGGTTTAACAACAGCCTCGTGGAAGAATGTTTGAAGAACCTTCTTCCACGAGACTGTTGCAGTTTCCTTGTTAATTTTCTTAAAGTTATTTTTATACATAAGAAAGCGTAGAACCTTTAGTACACGTGAATATCATTAAGATAATTCTCAGAATCAAATAACATATGAAAGGATCTTTTCGTATTCTATTTAAAGCTGCCTAACAATAACGACAAAGCTCATTATATTTCTATGTGAAATAAATATAATAACTTTATCTAGCATGTTTGTAAATGCGTAATAAGTTATTTGCTTTATTTATTTACGGAGAAGCAATATTTTCTTTTTTTTAATTACATCAAACATGACAACAAGAATCTAATTTGTTCAATGCTTAGACGCGATGTGTGTTCATTCCACTCGGGGAGTTTATTGTTTGAAAGACAAATATAATTATTTGAGTTCTTTGAAATTATGGTTACCTACATAATTTAATGTAACAGGGTTTGTATTTATGTGTTTCTTATCTTAAGGTTTTGTAATTTTGATTAGCGAGATTGTTTTGATGTTATTTCCTTGTTTCGAAACAAACGTTCTGTTATATTTTAAAACAGTATCCTGTTCTTATTTATAATTAAAATCAATATAATATAATAAGGAATGCATTTAAAATATTATTAGCGAAAGATTATTTTACATATTTCGTGATCTTGACGAGAGAGAAACTTTATGTGCCAAAAATGTTACGTTGGTATTAAAATTTATAAATACACGAATTTCAATAGAGAAGAAAGTTTGAAGTAAAATTTCAACTCGGTAATATTTCACAAAATCTGTTGACACGCTAAGCTCCTATATATATTCTTATCAACTTAGACACCAACCATATTGTTATCTCACCCGTGACAACATAAATAAATACTGCAAAGTGTTGGAAACGTCAAGGATCTTACCGAAAAACATAATTCAAAATTGCCAAATTTAACGGGTACTTAACGCGCATCAAAGCGCTAATTATATAGCTTTAAATACTTGTATATTTTTTCCCTTGTATCAATTTCCATTTTTTATTCCGCTCAGTTTAGTTTCTTACTTTATATAGTAGTTGCTAGTCTTGATGCTCGCATCCATGTTCTAGGTTTTGAAACATCGCAAAACAATGAATTTCGTTCCAGAGTTTTAATGGCGGGAGGCCACCTGGGAAATCTGTGACACTTAAAATTGCAGTAGTTGTTGTTCAAAATGCACAAAGTTGGACGCGTCGGCGTCCGTGCCTCAAAAAGCAGTTGATGTTGCTTCTTTGTCTATATTTGTTGCAGTTTGTTTTTACATGCGCTCGGTTTATTCTTGAGTCATCTTTATTCCCGCCGTTTGTTACGCAAGATTTTTTTTTTATTAAAAGATGCAGCAAAGAAGCAGACGGCGGGGAATTGAACATTAATCTACACTAATATTATAAATGCGAAAGTTTGTGTGTCTGTATCTGTCTGTGTGTCTGTTGTTTCTTTTCCACACTCAAACGGCTGAACCGATTTACATGAAATTTGGTATGGCGGTAGCTTAAACTCTAGAATAACACATAGGCTACGTTTTAACTCGAAAATATATAAGATATAAGATAATATTCATAAGGGATACTCAAGATATTTAAAATGATGTTCTGAATTATGTGACGCAGCACCAACTGAACGAATTTTAATGAAATTTGGTATGAAAGTAGACTATATCCTGGCATATTTTGATGTCGGTTGTTGTTATAATAATTATTACATGAACTAGATCGTACGTGGAGGTATGACCAAATATATAGATAAGTAGGTCAATCTAAAAGACATATATTCCCTTCAGATTTGAAATTTCCAAAATTGTAGCTCTTAAAGAAAAAGGAAGGTGGTATGGAGATCCATTCCTGTGTAGGACGCATCAAGTGGAAATCCATGGGGGAGGCCTATGTCCAGCAGTGGACTTCTTATGGCTGAGATGATGATGATGATATTTAACAATTAATATGTACTTCACGTATTAATTGTTAAATGGGTATGTATTACCACAAAGATAGATTAAATTGAACTGTTTGTTTATCATTATTTCGATATTATCCAAGTATCCCGCGTTGACCAGAAACCAGACTGCGGCTAACATTTCGCGGTTATCAAATGCGATATCTCGTGAAATTCGCATTTTCAATCTATTATTAGCTCTATAATTTCAATAGTAATGAATTGTAATCGTTTTAGGAATTGAGTAACCGCGTGTTCGCGAGTTAGTTGTTCGTCTGGCAAGACTCATTTTCTCTGGAACACGTGAAGATATGAAGTAGGTCTGCAGACTCTTGAAGTTGTAAAAAAAAACAGTTTTCTAAGTTTACGCAATTATAACAAATCATTATAAAACTGCCATTTGTGCCTTGTATTACGACACGTTTTTTTTTGTTACATAACATAAAAAGTATATACTCGTATATTTCGATTACAAACTTACACCGCAATTAGAATGTCGAGGTAACACAGTTTTCAAACTACAAAATATAAGTTTTAATGGATTAGATTATGTATTGGCATGAAAAGGGAGAACCCTTGGTACAAGAAACGAATTTGTACTTAGCCGGATTTTGTATTTCATTTTAATTTTAAATTTAATTTAATTTTAAATGGACACAACTGTTCGTAACGATTAACGCATCCCGCTGCCTTTGGACTATTTTTAGCACCCAACGCAAACAAAGGAGGGCTTATAAGTTTAATATTATTGTGTACTGGACCTTGTGACTCCTCCTTCTCGTCTTCTAAGCTATAGTTCAGGAGAAACTATTTAGCTGTGTTACGAGTTGGTGATTTTATTTTTTATTTTAACTATAATATTTTTCACTTAAATTTTTTTTCGTATGTATTTGTTTACCCAATGCAGCAACCCGCGGTATTACGTACGATCCCCAAAATCTTTTTTTAGTGGATACCATATTTAAGTAAGCTACCCTTTAAATTCCATATCTCTAGGTCCAGAGGTCATCACTTAGTTCAAGTTTTTTATATTTAGATATTGTATCGTATTGTGTAGACAAATGACACCATAATAGCTACCACTTTAACTTGACGACAACATTTACTAGCATCGTAAGTGCGAAACGCAGTCTGTCTGTGCTTTGTGCGCCTTGTGACCAGCCTCGGCGTTAGGATCACACCGCACTAGGGTATACCACGCGACACGATAAAACAAAATAAATGAAAATTTTAAGATTTATACAAGCATCATTTCAATTTAATTTTAACAGTTTCATATATTTTTTTTTTTCTCAGCCATTGCTGTCCCACTGCAGGGCAAAGGCCTCTCTTCCCTCTTTCCAGTTTCATAATTTATTGTTCCAAAATTAGTTAATGACCAACATAATTTAGTGCCCTTTTTAATTCAAAGTTATAGACTGTTTTATTTTACCAACTTCTATATTTTTAACCCTCGACGCAAAAATGACGGAGTATTATAAGTTTGACGTGTCTCTGTGTATGTCTGTCTGTGGCCTCGTAGCTCCCGCACGGATGAACCGATTTTGATTTTGTTTGAAAGATGAATTAGTCGGGGGTGTTCTTAGCTATGTTTCATCCAAATCGGTTCAGCCTTTTTTTGTCGGGGGTTTTTGAGTTTTCTCAACTTATACATGTAGTTCGTTAAAATTTGATGATCATTTATGAAATTTTAGGGCTTCCAATATAATTTTCGGTGAAAGTGTTTATGTCTTTACAAAGTGTATTTTAGCGTTCAAAATATATTTGATTCTTTTACTTATCTCTTGAGTGGCATACATAGGCTACAACGCAGACAGGTATTCTGTTTTGAAATAATAACAAATTACTTATCAACATTGTATATTTTTTATAATTTAAACTTCTGGGAAAGTTACGTGTAAATGACATGAGAGGCGCAATGTGTCTTAATGGAAACGCACCCTAATAGCGCTATTTTGTGTTGTTGTGTACGTTTAATGAATTCTTCAGAAGAAATATGGGGTCGTGAGTGTGTGGCGCATTTGAATTGGGCGGCGCTAGCATTTTGTTTTTATTTTTTTACAAACTGTGTCAGAATGTACCGAGCCAAAATAAATCTGTCGTATATATTATTTCTTTTAGAAATATGAGGGAGGTCATAATGTGGGCAAGTTGACGCTTTCTCTTATCTTCGAATTCGATTCTATTTCCAGCTATGGATTCCCAACGAGAGGGCTCAATTTCGCAGTTTTTCATGTGTCTCTTCTGAACATCATACTATACTTGTACTTATTATAACTCACTCAGTTAACACGGTTAATTTTTACCTGACATCCAGTTTCCACATTAGCGTACATCCCCGGGTGCACCGGCACATGAGCGCAAGAGAACCCAGTCTCGGGCACTTGGTGATATATCGGGAAGTCCACCCCAGGAGTCCCCGGCACATTGCGCAGGTCCTGTCCCTTCTCGTGCTCCCTCACCGGCTTCTTGCGCGGTGCCTGGTACTGGGGCTGCTGGTATTGCTGTATGGGGGGCAGGAAGTAGTCCTGGTCGTATTGGATTTGTTGGATTGGCTGGTAGCGTTGTGGGGCAACCTCGTAACGTTGTGGAGAGTGGTCATATCTCTGCAAAATAAGAAAAATAATTATTACTATAAATTTTGTTATGATGTTTTTATCTATTTTAAATGCGATTTTATAACGCGCAATAAACACCTAACCTGCCGACATTATGTTGGCAACTTTGCCAATATAGGCCCAGTATATTTGATTTCTTAGTAAAACGTTGTTCTTGATAACGAGTACAATGACCCCTACAAAACTATGTTTGTTATTAGCTGTAACATCCCGTATAAAAGTGTTCTTTTCACTCGCGAAGAAAAAGCATTATTCGAGTATGTTTTCCACATAAATTTAATTTCAAAACTATGAATAAAGTTTCAAGTTTTTTTTTATTTAGGTACACATTTTACTGACACTTAATTAACATTTTAAATACCTAGGTATATATAAAGTAATTTAGAACTAATACCCTTATTTAACACTACATAACAGTTTGAACAAGCCTTTAATGCGCTCACAGCGATCTCATTACGTGGAGTTAATGAGTACCTTGACATCGATCCAGTTTTTATTCAAGTTGCACTCCGCACGCTTACATAACAGTCACTCGACTACTCTCATAACACTGACATTACATTTCATTGAGGTCAGTAACGCTAGCACTGTTATATTATGTCTACAATGAAAGTAAAAGCACACGGTGTTGCATCGATTGCGATGAAATCTTTCGACGTAAGCTCCGGACGTAACTCTTTATGCGGGGCTTTGATGTTACTTAAATCTCGATATTACAATACATCAAATGACAAGCGCAATGCATTGCCAGACAGGGTGTTGAACTGTCTATCTGTCTGTCTACGATCTTTTAATTTTCAAGGCTAGGGTGAATGATTATCTTCTAGATCAATGTCCTTCATCTTCGGCCACACCGTCGTTTACCACCAGGCAAGTCGGTGGTGAAACATAGATTGTTTTACCCGACTGCGCAAAAAAGAGTTAAGATTTTCGAATGTAATATGCGTATTAGGGTATATATATGTATGTGTATGTGTGCATATTTCTATATAATCTCCTACAGCTTAAGCTGCATAACCGATTTTGATGTGTGATATTTTTTTTAATAAAAATAATAAAAGTCGCTCAAATTCAAAATACGCTTTTTCGTAAACTGCAACGATTTTTATCGAAAACAAATAATTTTACAATAATTATTCTACAGAATATTCATATAAATAAATTTTACAGTAACTTTGTGTTACTTTCTCGCAAAAACGTACAATCAACATCATATAATGCGTAAATTGCACAAGGAAAGTCGTTCTTATGCTGTCCATCACTTAGGTACGGAAATCTGAAAAGGGGAGCAGGGAATAACTGCATACGTGTGTATGCACCCCGCATACACACATATGCAGTTATTAAAACACATTATCTGTACACAGTTTAATGCAAAAAAATATCTGATTCTGATTCTCAATTATTCGTCTTCCAAATTACTAATTTGAGCTCATCATTTTTTAATTATTAAATTTAAGCGACTTTGTCTCTACAAAGTCGTCCTGTGACTAAAATTAATAAAGATGCATTAGCGCGGCGTCATCATCGGCTCCTACAGTCTGAAGTTAGCGCATTCTTGTCATCCAATCTCAGAATACAGAAAAATATTTTTCTGTATTCTGAGCATCCAATCATTAAGAAAAAAGTCCAGCGCTCGGTTTTACTTTTAGTGAAAATAATTATAGTTTAAAAAAAACGAAAAGTTTCATTAAAAACAATTCATAATTAGCGGAGTAATCGCTGAACAAACAAAAAAAATACAGTCGAATTGTGAACCTCCTTCTTTTAGAAGTCAGTTAAAAAAGCACGTTCGCCCCGAATTCGGAATTCTGGAATCTTCACCATCAAAACATAGCGAAATCAGCGCTACGCACGCAGATTTTTTATGACTGGACATAAAAAAATCTCTTCGTCTCTTTAGGCCTCCCACGCTGATTAGCCAGACGATGATAACCCAATCCACTAAGAGACAAAAATCCAGACGAAAATTATTACCCAGCCAGTCTTATTATACTAAGTAGACATAATAATAAACCCTATATACTGCTTACTGTACAGATGTCTGTTCAAGTATCTATTCAGATACTACTAAATCAAGGATAATCTTTTTCCGATAATGCTTTGATATTGAACGTTTCTTGCGTAAAAAATGATTTAACATGCGTATCTAAATCAAACCTAAATAAAATGTACGCTTTTTATAGCTTGAGATATTTAGTTTGAGTGTTTTTCTCGTAGTTCTTTCTTTAGTATAGAATAATTAGATTGAAAAATAAATTTACTGGTTTCATTATTAATGCCCGCTATTCTAAGCTTTGTTAAATTTTATACGACTGCTCAAAAGGAGCACATCTCGTGTTTTAGAGTGTGTGTGTGTATCTATTTATGTATTCTTCTATATTCTCTTCCTCTCTCTCTCATGGAAGTAGTTATACTGTGCTATTATATTTTTGTATAAATTTTAAAATTTCACTAGCAAAAAAACTGAATATGGAGAGAAATTCTAACGATCCTGATTAAAATTAAATTGGCTAAATCAAGTCAAGGTCAATTCTTTCAAATTTGAAAATATGAATTGTTCTATGGCTGGTCATAGAGAGCTCAAAACAATTCGGTACTTATCCATAATATATTTTTGTTTCGAAATTAATTGTGCGTATTATATAATAAATGTTTTTCGGCATACGGGCAAGCATGACACTCAGCATCACTCACGTAACGAGTACCTACGTGTACTCGTTACGTCACAATAAAATATTTATTTCTTCATTTAGATTTTGTATAGTAAATATTTAGTGTTCTGAACGTTATAGTTTAGGCCACATTGCTCAAGCTACTAAATTAATCTCAAAACAAATAGTGATATGTGATAAAATTAAGGGCCTATAAAGGCAGTCGAGTGGACTGCGCCTGCGCAACACCAGGCGGCCGTGACAGCGTCCCCTCTCACTGTGGACCTAACTAGGCGAGCATTAGGGATTTCATCACTCTAGACTAAGTCTAGAATGTGCTAGTGTACTCTACTCGTATTTATTAATGATTATAAATATTATTAACGGTCACGGCGATGATTGAAAGTATTTTTAGAACGTTGACGCGTGCTTGTCCAAATAAAAAAAGAAAACTATATTGTCCCATTATCCATTTTTGATTTTTTTAAATATGATTGTAATCATAAATAGCTATTGCCTCTACGTTTTGCTTTTTTTCACACTTTTATTTTTTAACTTTGGGAGTTAGGTATTCTTAACGAAATATGAAGACCTTAGAGGTATGCGCAACCCATATAATCCATATAATCCATATTTATTGTGCAATCCATATAAAATAGAATCATCGAATTCAAGTAATATTCATGGGTAGATAGTAATCTTTGAAGTACAAAAGAATAGCTCAATAGCTCTTATTGTGTCTGTCAACCAGACCCCAGTTAAGATAATATAGGGGCGGAAAACAGCTTTCTCCTGTTGTATGAAAAACGCGCAATGTACAGAGAATCGTTGAAACAATTGCAATCATGTTATTTTTTTACCCTACTGCCGAGGGAGGGTTATTTTATATTATATTCTCGTATCTATATATTTTTACGCCCACCATACGTCAGTCGGTAACCCTGTATAAAAAATAAAACGGAAACACTGTCTTGTTTTTCATACTACACCATTTCTGGATACCGACAAAAAGCTTCCAACAAAAGAAACATAAATTTTTAGGAAGCCTTAGCTAATACCGAGAAGGAGAAAATTATTCAGAGAATATAAACATGCAGATAAATTTTATCAAACACTGGAACGTCTAGTTCTCTTAGCGAAGCTTGCGAAATCTTATTAATTTTAGTAGAAGAAAACGCGAGAAACAGAAATGGTAAAAAATAAGTGGCCGAGATCCTATCGAGACACGCATATGGTAGGGTTCCGTAGCTAATGTTATACCTAATCTAAAAGATTTCTTGGCAAGAACCGTTTGTTAAGACCTTTAGCTAAAATACGAACAGACACACGTACATGGCAACCTTATAAAGGTTCCTCGTAGTTACTACGGAACACTATAATAAAGGAACAGTTTCAATGGGTTACTCTAATATAGAAAGAGCAAGATGAGCTCTGATTAGGAAATGCTATTCTATTTCATTGCTATTTGATTTATTTGCTATTTGATTATAAAATTGCTAATAAAGATAGCCACTTCAAGCCACAATTTGAAGACACCCAGATTATAATATCTATACGGAAAGACCCATTCGTGAAGCGTATACTCTTTGGCGATACTCACAATATAAGTTAAAGCGTTTCGTTCAAATTCTTTAAAATATACTATAAAATGATGTCGCTTTTTCGTGCTTCTTGCTGCCCAATAAAAAAGGGGCAGGGGGATAATATCAAGCAGATCAGATGCACACAATGAAAAAAAAAACATAGCACACAAACGCTCTATTACAACTCCGAACAACTGGCATTCCAGAACCTAGGTAACAACAATCCAGATGAATTTAAATCTCGCATAATAAGTACAAAGAGGCTCGCAGCCGGCGAGGTGTGAATCACCAAATTACTCCTGAATACCAATCTTTTGTAGGGGCCAAGTTTCAAACAATCCCCACTTCTCGGGCGTTGATCAAAGAAATAAAACTAAAAAACCGGCCTTTCGACGAAAACGAGAGTAAATTTAACCAACAGTAATTCGCCTTTGAAGGGCCCAAGGGAAACTCTGCAGAAAGGAAAATTGCAAAAGTTACAGCTCCCTTATGGGGGCCCGAGTTATTGCTACTAGATATTTTAGGATCGGGGCCTTTTATAGTAATAACTGTAGTTTTTACTTGAGATTCAATAAAATCTATAGCTTCATTCCACTTATACTCGTAGGTTTCTGTCCGCCTATAAAAGGTTTTCGTTTCTTTCGGCGTTTTTATCCGATTTAAAATTAATGATTTCATTATTTATTACTAAACTTCAGAATTAAAAAGTAAAAAGTACATGAAACTCGCAAATTAAAGCAATGTTGCATCTGTTACTGCTTACTAAAACTAAATTGAGATGACCAAAATATATTCCTGCTGACTGCAGAAGTAATAAAAACTAAAAACCGGTCAAGTGGGTGTCAGGCCACGCAAGTTGTAAGATTCCGTAGTTGCATACTACAATATGTGGACTTAAAATATGACGAACAACAATTTCTTGACACTTGACTCTTACAAAAATTACCATTTTAAAACTTGATATTTCGTAAACGGATCCATTTGAAAATTGTTATAACTATGCCAAATCTCTATGTAATGTAAGCAGTTATTTATATCCGTGTAAATGCCGCAGTAAGTTAATTAAAATTTTATAACTAAGAAAAACTAAAATCTTTTCCCGCATTTGAGCACAAAGAAAAAAAAGAAAGAAATAAATAAGCTCACGAGCCTCCACATTAGTAATACACATTATCATGATTTTTATTATTCGTGTTAAGCGTTAAGCGACAGTTACGGTCTACGATGGAGTGCGCTTGCCTAGAAGAAACCTATTCACTTGCGATTTGAAGACACCTACATTATATCTATTCGAAGACCCAATCAGGCAGCGCATTAGTACAAATTTTAATATTAGTACAATTATAAAAAGTGCAACTTTTGTAGAGTCTGATTTTTGTGTTCAGACTTATGGTATCTTATCCTGAAAGTGAGAAATCAATAAAATTTCAGCTCCCAATTTCCTCTCGAACCTTTTTAGCTCATTGAACTCATGATTTACATAATTTCTAATCTTTCGAACATAATTACCCTTGAATTATTTTTCAATGACGGTAAATAATTAAGTTTTAGTATTCCTAAAACATAATTATGATTATCTCAGCATCGTTTATCCAATGTCAACTTCTGAGAAAATAACAAGAATGTTATTGTTTTGAAATTGAATGAATATAAAAACTAAAATCATCAACTACATCTGGTTCACATCTTAATATTTAAGAAAATTACTTTTCTTTGTTACTTATTATTTTATATTTTGTATATATTATATTTTTCTGTTTAATTAGTTACTTTAGTTAATTAATAAACAGCATTTTACTGTGTTGTATTTTTTGTTATGAATATTTTTTTTAATATTATACCGCCTACTATTTTTATTCAAAACACGCGATAAATCCGTTAAATTAGTTTTATTTCTTTTTTAGGGTTCCGTACCTCAAAAGGAAAAAACAGAACCCTTATAGGATCACTTTGTTGTCCGTCTGTCCGTCCGTCCGGGTGTCAAGACCTTTATCTCGAGAACGCGTGAAGGTATCGAGTTAAAATTAAAACCATATACGCAGATCCATAGTCTCTTGCTGCAGAAAGAAAAAGAAAATTTCTCAGTTTTCGTAAAAAAAAAATTACAGCCAAATATGTCGTAAAAAACGCACGTTTCGACACTCACAGAGGAATCAAAACCTATGGGGTACTTCCCGTTGACCTAGAACTATGAAATTTGGCAAGAAGCATTGTGTTAGAGTACACATATAGGAAAAAATCCGAAAACTGGATATTTTTAATTTAATCACATAAAAATTGTACGGAACCTTCGGTGGGCGAGTCTGACTCGCACTTGTCCGGTTTTTTTACGCAAGATAGATAGATCTACGATTGACCACCAACTCGCCTGATGTTAAGCGACGGTGTGGCCGAGGATGGAGCTCGTCGATCTAGAAGATATCACTCTAGCCTTGAAAATACCACGATGATAGTTTACAGAAAACAGAGATGGCCACAAAGAATTCCATTCCTGTGCAGTACGCATCAAGAACGTGGACCGTAATTTTTTTGAATTCGTGGATTTCAATAAGAAAAAGAAAGATCAAGCCAACACACTGTCTAAATAGATATAGATAGATGGGAGTTAGAGTTCCGAGTTCAGTTAATTGTGTTACCCATCGCCAATACTCCAACTGGTAAGTCAAACAGTCCCCGACGCGTGCCTTCAGCTAGAGCATGTTGGTCCGGACGATCTAGTGCCTAAAGTAATTGTTTGTTTAGACTAGGACTAGGTGGATGGCACTACCACGAGAGACCTGTAAATCGTACTTAGAATCGGTTTACTTTAAATATTACACTGATTTTAAATGTACATGTTTGTATTAATTCAGTTGATTGAGGAAAAAGCTCATTACTTACTTTTGATTTTAAATAATTATAGCTTAAAAACCGAATAAAACGACTTTAAAATACGCAATCCCTACAATACATATGTACGCGACACTTTTCTACAGGCAATTGCATGATATTTTACCAGTTATTTTGTTATAAAAACCAAAGTACTACATCGATTTTAATAAAATGTATATGGGACCATCTCTGAAGTATGACCAGCAAATACAAAAATAATCATCAAAATCAATGCACAATTGGCTGAGTAATCGGTGAACGAATATACAAAAAAAAACATACAGGCCGAATTGATAACGTCCTTCTTTTAGGAAGTCGGTTAAACAGCTGCAAAATCAGTGTTCAGATTTTTAACAGAAATAATTCGTAACGTATTGTGTACTTTATTTTTAACTGGCTGCGACCCATGGTTTCAACCGCGTAGTGATGAGAAACGATGATGATGATGAAATTTCATAATAATCGGCCCAGCCGTTTGTAAAAAGGTAACACACGATACAGCGGGAGAAACAGAGTTACTTTCCCTTTTTACCGACTCTAAAAAGAAGGAGGTTAACAATTTGTTTGTACTTTTTAAAGGTTTCTTAGTCAATTTCAAACCCATTTCAGCGCCACAAGTAAAAAATCAATTACTTACCCATGTATAATAATTTTCACATAAGTACTCTTTTTACCCAACTGGGTAAGAAGGAGGGGTTATGTTTTTCAAGTGTATGTACAATTGTACATATCTATGTATGCATTGTATGTGGGTATGTGTTACTATATGATCACCTAGCCTGAAAGGCTTGACCGATTTTATAAAACCGTTCAGGTCGTTAGATTTGTCTTCACTCCCTGAATAGCATAGGCTATATGTACTTCTTTGTAATAATAATAAAATGCGTTTTTTGTAACCACCAACGTTTTTTTTGTAATAAATATGTAATTTTACTAGAATTATTCTAAGGTATACGCATTTATAATCTTTTAGAACGATTTTACTCATACTTTCTCACAAAAAAAATTGGTCGTCTGTAAAGTCGGTTTACGGGCGATAGTTTAACGTGACAACGTCATAATAAAACATTTATGAAATGATGATGTTGATGATGTAACGGGACAATGAACGTAACGTAACGGGACAAAGAGTCGTACTTTTTCTTGCGTGCAGCCGGCGTTCATCGATTTATTAGACGTTGTCACGTCAAAAACGTACACCCAACAGCGTATCAAGCGTAACGAAATCGTAAGTTAGACTGCAAAAACCGTTATTCTGCAGTCGGGTATTATGATTTTCTTTTAACATAGATACTTGTTATTTTTATATGCCCTCCGACTTTTGAAGACAAATGTCTCGTGTCTCTAAAAAACTTTTTTTTTTCAAACTCCCCAAAAATATTCCAATCTCTTACCTGCAAATAAGCAGCATCAGACACCAGCCCGCACAACAACGCACTAGTAAGCGCCCCCAGCACTGCCTTTCCCATATCCCCGCACATTTTACAAATTTGCCAATAAGCTTTTAAAACTTGACAATATTTTCCAAAACTGTAAATGTAACAATAGTGTGGCTTAGGCCGAATATTGAAGCGACACTGGGTAGAGCGCGGCGGCAAGTGAAGGTGCAACCCCACTAGTCGTGGGCCACAGTTGTGAAATAAACAATTACTCGGGGATATTGACAAGGTTTTACGTTTGTTTCTCGTTTGTGGGCTGTTTGTTTGTTCAATATAAATAAATAATAAATAGTTATATTAGGTAGTGGTTACAACACCACAATATTAAAACTACACATACATAACTACTACTCAAAAAGCAAATCAATTATCCCAGACCGATAAAGGTCTAAAGACAATCCAAATGCTCAAATCCACTATCAGTTGGCAGCTTACCCAGCATGCTGACCACATTGCCACGACTGGCAATGCTTATGTGTTTAATGTTTGTTGGTAGTGGTTATAGAAATAATTTTCTATCGAATATCTTTAAATGCCTTATCTACGTTCAAATCTCAAAGTACGCTGTTATCTTTTCGAAATGATGTGTATATTATTATGTGCCGCCAACTTCGAAGGTAAAAATTGTGAAGGAACTGGCATAAAGTATATTATAAGAGTTCTCAACCATCTAGAAGATTTGTGAAGTCTGACAACCCTCACTTGTCCAGAATAATAAAGTAATAGCCTTACTCTTCTCTTACCGAAAAAACGCCTCGTGCTCAGCAGTGGGACAGCTCATAAAAGTAGAAATGATTCTATCTTAAAATGTAAATCCTATCCCTACATCTTTCCTTCATCAACTAAAAAAGGGAAAACATGTCACAAACAATTAAACTGAGTTACAAACAACACAGACATTTGGATACATATACCTAACGCATAGAACATTCTAGACACATCTGATACTTTGCAAATTTAAAATATTACGGCCATTCGCGTAATTGGTCATTTGCGATTCTGGTACCTACAATACGTCGAAACGTTTCCGATTACATCATTCGTACACTCGCAAAACATCCAACACTAATTGTTAAATGTCACCAAAAACCATAAAACGTCAATGTGCCAATGACCTTTCACGCACACACTCGCGCGGCCCTTTCGTTGCAACTCACACGCACCCGTTCACCTTCATTCGACGTTTTCGCTGCGCTTGCGCAACGCACCGCCGATAATTGTTACTGATTGGTGAAATATCCTGGCCCCTTAGTTCTAGTTATAGTACTAAGAATAGTAACAGATTACTGAGCTGGTGAAGTAACCTCAAAGTATTCAAAATTCATACCAAATGTTTTGTCAAACATTATCCAAATCAGCCGGTAAATGGCGCCATACTATCCCACTTCTTTGAGGAAAACACTACCCCACCCTCCCTCTCTCGCCCCACCCCACCAAAATTCATCGACGATAAAAATATCCGGATAGATCAAAACAAATTGTGCCAGTTAATATAGAGTTTGACACGTTTCAAAAATTCATAACCTGGAAAGAAGTTTCTCGAAACAAGTTTGGATAAAAAAGATTGCCATAATAGCATCATTAATAGCTCATAACTTTATGCAGCCGACGCTATCATGTGTGTAACGTCCGCATAACTCCACATGTAATGTTGCTAATAGCGTTAGTTATTCACGTAATTAAAGCTGTATAATAGTTAATTGTGGTATGGTAACACTTTCAAACGCGGGTTGATGATCGCGCCGCGGACGGACGTGTTTGGGTTTCTCCGGATATGACCACTTAGTATGATGTCCGGATTTAAACTAATTAAACAATTTAATTCTTATAGTTCACATTGCGGCTAAATAGGTACTGATTTTTAATCCAATAGCTCGGTAAAATAAATCCGGCAAAGTACGAGTTTTACTCGCACACCGAGGCTTCCGTACTCCTATACATGCCAGAATTACATGAAGATGAACATTAACACCAGCCACCAGGCTTAATTACTCAACACAGTGTGCTTTATACATAAGAATATTTGTAACTTCACATAATTTCCACAGCAGGAGTAGCCTGAAATGTTCACCTGTTCACATACAGTCAGATGATGATGATGATGATAACATGCATGACATCACATGCAGTATCAAGTTCAAATAAGTAAATATTACACTAATCTGCCAAAGATTCCCCAAGTTGCATTTAATATGACCTGCTCCATACAAACGGATTTATGTTTGATAAACAGCCCTTGTTTTGTGTCGATCATATGCGATAGCTATCATCGAAAATGAAAATATTTTATTAGTTGACATTTTTTTCATTGATTTTGTTATAAAAACCAAAGTACTGAACCGCTTTTGATAAAATTTATATGGAACCACCTACCAAATAAAAAAAGCATCATCAATACCAATTCGTAATTGGCAGAGTAACTGCTGAACAAACATAAAAAAATATAGTTGAATTGAGAAGTCTTTTTGGAAGTTCTTTTTGGTATAAAAATAAATTTTACCTTAAAGTGCCTACAAGTTACATAACCATCACGTTGCAGATTTGTTACAGTTACAGTTTAGGATGAGCTAAGGTTACATAATCTAACAATAGCCATTATGTGAGGCGAAGTACAGAAATTACAGAACAAATATTAGCGTGTTAACCGCAGCGTAAGCATAGATAGTTTATTTAACAAATTAACTGTTTATCTGGTGAATTAACAACCAAATTCTAAATAAGCAACTCGGTTCAACCGGCTTGTATCCGAATATTATTTTAGTATAATTTGAGATATCTAGTTTTCTAGGAGTGAAATTAGTCAAGTAAACATTTAAATAGTATCACTTACTTAAATAGGGCTGGCCACTTAGTCTATACGAACTTACTTACTTTTTTTTTACTTTTTTTTTTTTTATCAGTCCTGTTTGTACAAACTGTCCCAGTGCTGGGAACGGGCCATCTTCTCATTGTGAGAAGGGTTAGGCCATAGTCTGCTACGCTGGCCAAGTGCGGGTTGGCAGACTTCACACATCTTCAAGAACATTGAGAACTCTCAGACATGTAGGTTTCCTCACGATGTTTTCCTTCACCGTTTGAAGTTGGCGGCAATCAACAATACGCACATAACTTCGAAAAGACAGAGGTGCGTGCCGTGGGATTCGAACCCAGGACCTGTAGATCGCAAGTCAGACGGTCTCACCACTAGGCTGCCGGAAACTTTTTTTTACCTAAATAGTTTATTTTTTTTCTTTAATAACAAGCTAGGTTGAAAAGGTAGCTCTTCCACGCTGGTCTGAGAGAAAAAGACAACATAGAATGTGCCAGCTGCTTCACTTCCCGGGCATACTGTTAAAATCAGGAGAAATTGACGTTTTTTAGGCGCTAGGATGACCCCCTGTCACTACAAGCCAGTAGTACATCCTACCTTCTACCCTCTTACTTCCATCTAACCCTCTAACCACGGGCAAATGCGACGTCAAAACCGCCTCATCTTTCTTCAATCTTTGACGCTCTGCCTACCCGGTACGAGAAAATAGGCGTGATTGTATGTATGTAGGTTGACAAACCAAAAGCCGACGACGCGCGACGTCTACACCCTACATCTTTTTTTACAAAATTATTTTTAAAGTGGTTATATATATTAGTACTTGTAGTTAGTATTCTTTTATAAGCACGGATAATAATTAACTGTAAATTAACTCTATTAACTATCAATCGATTTCTCAAATGTTTTATAAAATTTACGTACATATACAATTTAGTTTCAATAAACAGTCATCAAAGTGCCGGTAGCGTAGGTTTCAAAAGCGCCTGTAAGTTGTCTATACGCTAGACCTGGGCTTAACTTGTTCCGAGTCTGGTACACTTCCGGACATTGTAATAGGCAAGCCTTATCAAATTATAAACAAAAAATAATAATTAATAATTATGTTAAAACAAACACAACAAAACATAATTATTAATTATGTTTTGTTAAGTATAATAAGTATACTTAAGTATAAAAATAAAATTGCCATCTTCTTATCAGCTCATAAAACAACATATACAATTAGGTATAGTTTATAAAACTGAAACAACCGACTTCAAAATGCGCATTTTTGTTTTAAAAAAACCGGACAAGTGCGACTCACCCACCGATGGTTCCGTACAAACTAGTAGACAATAAGGGGAAATCATATATTTTTTTTATATTTTCCTTCATAAACCGAAAAATATACATCGTAAAAATATTTAAAAACCTGTTTTAGCTTATGCTACTGAAGCTCTTTCATATGATACCCACATGATACGGTTAATTCACTTTAAAATTTGGACCTTCATTCCTTGCATAAAGACACAATTTTTTTGTGATTAAATTAAAAATGTCCAATTTCGGATTTTTTCCTATATGTGTACTCTAAAACAATGCTTCTTGCCAAATTTCATTGTTCTAGGTCAACGGTAAGTACCCCATAGGTTTTGATTCCCATGTGAGTGTCGAAATATGCATTTTTTACGATATATTCGGCTGTAACTTTTTTTTGCGAAAACTTAGAAACTTTATTTTTCTTTCTGCAGCAAAATAATATGAATCTGCGTATATGGTTTTAACTTCAACTCGATACCTTCACGCGTTCCCGAGATAAAGGTCTTGACACCCGACGGACGGACAGACGGACAACAAAGTGATCCTTTAAGGGTTCCGTTTTTTCTATTGAGGTACGGAACCCTAAAAACAAACTATTACACCGATTTCGACGAATTTTCTATGGAACTAATTTGAAAGTGTAATAAAGTGTACATTTTAATTATTTTTTTCTCAAATCGGTTTGTAAATAACGGAGTTACGAGTATGTAGTAACAGAATTACATAAAACCGGCCAAGTGCCGACCGGCCAAGATCAATAAAGGAAATATTATAACGCTTTGGAGTAGCTTTTGTAAATTATTAATTTTTGACTAAATGCAACATAAGTAGGCTTAATATAAATAATTTTACTTTTGGTTTTGGTGTGGTGTTTCGTACGCGTACCTACGAAGTCGCGGCGGCACTATTAGAACTATAGGAAACAAAGAGATCCGTAAACGTACAAAAGTCACCGACATAGCACAGCGGATTAGTAAATTGAAGTGGCAGTGGGCAGTAGAAAAGATGGCTGATGGGGCCGAAAAGCTCCCGAATGGAGACCATGAACCGGCAAGCGCAGCGTAGGAAGACCAGCCACAAGGTGGACAGAAGATATCATACAAGTGGCAGGAAGACGCTGGCTGCAAGCCGCTTCCAACCGGTCGTTTTGGAAATCCATGAGGGAGGCCTATGTCCAGCAGTGACTTCTTGTGGCTGAGATGATGATGATGACTAATAGGACATTTCCAATATCGCAGTATTGTTGTCGTACACTACACAGCTTCGTTGAGAGGTTATTGCACAATTTAAGTTGCGACGGTGTCGCGGACACGACGCCCGCAGTTTGCAACTTGTCCCTTTTGTTCCACTGTGCGTTGGTATTTCAGCTTGCTGTGCCATTTCCTTGTAATTTTAATCAGTTTCATAATTTCTGATACGTGCTTTAGAAATTACGTTTTTGAACATTACATATTAATAAAATATATCAGATGGCTAGTTGTTTTGAATTAATTTACATGTATATTTTTTTTTTATCAGCCCTGTTTGTACAAACTGTCCCAATGCTGGGAACGGGCCATCTTCTCATTGTGAGAAGGGTTAGGCCATAGTCTGCCACGCTGGCCAAGTGCGGGTAGGCAGACTTCACACATCTTCAAGATCATTGCGAACTCTCAGACAATTTACATGTATATATAATTTAAATTATAATTTTAATAATGTAAGTATATTTATTTCCTATCAATTTTTGCATGTGTCCAATCAATGTATTTTCCTTTTTCATTCTCTAAAAAAATGAATCACAAGCTACCATTGTGTATTTGGCAAGGTGCGATGTTTATTCCATGTTAGAAGTTTCTTTTAGGGTTTTTTGTGAGAACTTCATGGAATAATGGTGTCGCTTTGTTTTATTTTCCTAAATTTGTGTTATTTTGAACGTTAATGGTACAAAAATGGTGATGTTTGATCAAGTGTATGAGTGTAGACAAGTGCAATAAAGCGGTAAAACTTGTTTTAGTAAAGTCGCCACTTCACTGAAGCATGACTCGATCATGAAAATAATAGTATACGTGACATAGATTGTGACTCAACTTATGACTAGAACATTTATAATTTGTAGTATTCAATAAACATGACGAAATCGTAATAACACTGGCAAATCGTTAATCGCGTGAGATCAATACAAAAAAGAAGAAGATATTTCTACAATTCTTCATTCTTTTATTCTTTAAATGTAATAACTGTTTTATTTTAGCTACACTTTCTACGACGCCATAAAGTGCTAAAGAGACCCTTATAAAGTGCATTTCGTTATATCGTACAGCGTTTATCTCTTCTTACAAGTAGCAAAATAAGTACTGAAGTGTCCGGTCGAAATGGCAGCTTATATTATTGATAGTATAATATTATATGTGTAGGTTGTAGCCTAAACTAAAAAAGCTGCGAAGAGGGTTTGGCCTGCCTGAGTACAAAATAGTTGTGAGATTACGCAGTTCCGCCTTTTTTCCCAAAGATACGTGCATTTTATAAGCCATAAACTATCATTATCTTATAGGTCTGGGTCAACAAAGTTAACAACATGAAGTACGGGTAGATATCTGACAGTATCTCACGTGGTCCATCCATGTCCGGACAAACTCCGGATAAAGCCGGACACTGCCCTAACTACCGAACTGAAACAACGGACTCGTTAAGAGTAGCCGGGCGGAGGTATAGATGACTGGAAGAGACTGACCTGACCTAGTTCCATGGTTGTTTGGGTCACCTATAAGAATAATATAGAATATAGGCTGAATTCTGACATATAACTATATCGATTATTTTCACTTTAAAACTGCACACTCGTTCACAAATTGATTTCAGAGTTCTGAAAGACAGAGAGTGATGAAAAGAGAGAAAGGTTAAACTGCAGATGCGGGAGCCCGGATGCACGTAGTTTTATAGTGGATAATTACAATGTATTTTCTTATTATCGTTTTTTAATATTTTATGTCGTATTATCGTTATTACATACATACAATCACGTCTATTTAGACCATGAGGCCGTATGAATCCATATTTGACCGTGGTTTTGTGGATTAAATGAGAGGGAGAGGGTATTAGAGAGTTAGGAGGTATTGGAGGGTAAGATTTAATGTTGGCCTGCGGTGCGGGGATCAGCCCATCGCCTACATAAGCAACAATTTTCCTCAAGTCCCTTAACTAACTTATACAGTTTGCCCGATAAGAGAAGCAGCTGAAACTGAATGTTGAGTTTCATAGATTTAAATTCAGGCTCATCAATAATCTATAGATCCTGGTGTCCGTATCTTACAGAAGGGTAACGGCACAGATAGAGTAAGTTAGTTCGAAGGCTAATTCTCTAGTTTAATAGTTGCTAACGATATAGAGACCGGAAGTTGGCCTGCTTTGGCCCTCACTATCCGTTGTCTTTACATTATCATATACGTTACTTGAGGAAGATGTTTCCGGTTTCATTTCTTGCAGCCTCCTTATTAAAATACTATTATATAATAGAGGTTTTGTTTTTATGTGTACAACTATCAAGAAAACCGGACAAATTCGAGTCAGACTCGCCCACCGAGGGTTCCGTACAAACTAGTAAATTAAAGGGGGACATCGTATTTTTGTCATATTTTCCTTCTTATACCGAAAAATATACATCGTAAAAATATTTGAAAACCTGTTTTAACTTATGCTAATAAAGCTCTTTCATATAATACCCCATATGATACGGTTAAAGAACTTTAAAATTTTGACCCTCATTCCTTACGTAAAGACACTATTTTTTTGTGATTAAATTTAAAATGTCCAGTTTTCGGATTTTTTCCTATATATGTACTCTAACATAATGCTTCTTGCCAAATTTCATAGTTCTAAGTCAACGGGAAGTACCCCATAGGTTTTGATTCCTTTGTGAGTGTCGAAATGTGAATTTTTTACGACATATTCAGATGTAACTTTTTTTTTATGAAAACTGAGAAATTTTATTTTTCTTTCTGCAGCAAGATACTAGGGATTTGCGTATATGGTTTTAATTCCAACGCGTTCCCGAGATAAAGGTCTTGACACCGGACAGACGGACAGACAGACAGACGGACAACAAAGTGATCCTTTAAGGATTCCGTTTTTTTCTTTTGAGGTACGGAACCCTAAAAATTTAACTTTAACATTTGTAGTTGAATTATTTTTACCCGACTGCGACTGAATGAAATTTCGTAACGATTGGTTGAGATATTTGATCGCGAATAGGTTAAGAAACAGATGGAGAAGTAGAAAGTCGGAATTACTTTCGTTTTTATTATAAAAGGATAATAAAATCATATACGTTCCATTATACGAAGTAAATTGCAATGGCATCTAAGTTAAAAACGCATTCCAAAACTTATCATGGTGTAACCAGTAGATGCTGTCTTGAATTCGTGTTCAAGATTTTATTCTTTTGTGATCGTACGAACACAGCGTGGGGCTGATTAAAAACTTGTAAAATAAAGTAATTAAATAAATATTAGTGGACATTTCACAAAACACCATCTAGCCCAAACTAAGCAAAGCTTGTACTATGGAAATTAGATGGTTGATGGTTGTAATACATATATACTTATGATACATAGAAACTAAACACCCAGACACAAAACAAACTCATCCCACAATTGTTTGCCCTGGGTGGGGATCGAACCCACGAGGCACAGGAGGCAGCCTTACTACCACTGAGCCGTGAGGCCTGAATTATAAACTTAATTTTCTATTCTAATCATTATCATTATACTGTATATTGATCCGCACCGCTCTTGTCGTGTTAGTAACCGTTATATATGAAGCCCCTGCGATACAGGTTTTCCCAGTGCAGGGGCTACAAGCACATATGACAATACTTGCTTGGTCAATAAATTATTTGTATTTGTAATAATTCTATAGAACTGTTTTAAATGTTCCTAAGTATCTTGCCAAACGGCTTAGTAAACGATTTAATTCTACGTTTCTTATCCATACAGCCAAGGAATGAATGGAATAAATTGTAGACTTCTTTGTTCCCTACGAGATACAGTGTTGGTCATTCTAAGGTTAATATGTATCTTCTAGGTCTGCGTACTTTATCTTTGACCACATTGTCGCTTTCCAACAGGCGAGTTGGGTCAAACCAGGTCTTATTATGTAGCAATAAAAGTAAATACATGTCAGTAATCGTAATAATACTAATCAATATATGAGCCAAATATTATGAGGGGGTCTAAAGTGGCTCCTAGTGGTTCGCGAAATATTACACACGGTGCTGCTCGCCAGTTCTGTCAGCTTGAACTTGGCTTGACACGCTACCGCGTGTCTAGATATACTAATCGAGTAGGCGATTAACATAATGATTTCGTAACTATAGTTCATCATTATTCAAGATTAGTAATATCCCGAAGGAAATATTATTACTTAGTAAATTTGCTGTTACTAGAAACTAAAATTAATATTCGTTATAATAATGTATTTACAATTTTAATGTGAGTTTGACTTAGTAACTATGCTAATATGTGAATACAACTTTTCGAGCTATAGCGATAAATATATAAAACACTTAAATCGTTATAGTACAGATGTGATTGACCTTTTTAACCCCCAAACTATAAAGAGTTGTGTTATAAGTCTGATGTGTGTATCTGTGTGTCTGCCTGTGGCATCGTAGCTCTCAAACGGATGGACCAATTTTAACTATAAGCACAAGCTAGACACTCCATATAAAGGCGCGCTATTTTGTGACACATACGCAAGTAGACGTCTGTATATAACACATACACACACATACATCTATAAAGATAAAGTCGTCGTCTGATTACTGCTCGCTCGTGACGTCAATTGGAATTCTAATGCAAGTTTCGGCTCTCGACTGACAAATGAAAGTGCCACCTCGTGCCGCCAAAGTCCGGCAAGACTGGGCGAACGCGGGGAGCGGTTGAGGAACCGATTTACGGGAGGCGGAGAGTGCCCATTCTGTATAAAATAATATTATATTTTCAATGTACCTTTTGTGCTATAAGTGCCTTTTATTCTACCTAAACGTTATTTTTTTTTTTTTTTTTTTTTAATATTGGTGGACATTTCACACAACACCATCTAGCCCAAACTAATCAAAACTTGTACTATGGAAACTAGATAGCTGATAGAATACATATATACTTTGTTTTTTTTTGTAAATACAATACTTAGAAACACCCAGACACAGAACAAACAATCATGCTCATCACACAAATATTTGCCCTGGGTGGGGATCGAACCCACGACCTACAGCTTAGCAGGCAGACATACTACCAACTGCGCTGCGAAGCCAGTCAAAAAATATAGTACAATATATTTAAATATAGACAAATCTATTTGTTCCCTGGATGTAAGAAATGCTTCTGGAATGGACATTTTCAAATAGATCAATCTTTCTTTAAATTGAGAGTGAAATATTTCATCAAGGTCATTGTACTCAACGTGAACAGCAATGTGCCACTTAGCACCGGGCAAGTTATTTATTTATTTTCAGTAATCAACAGCTTACATCTTAAATTATACAAAAATTTGCCTATAGTAATTAGAATTTAATAGTTGGTGGTTAATCAAAATCACAGTGCCTACTTAGCTCTACGAATCTACCTAAACAGAGAACGTATTAAATATCTAGCATACCTACTAATTCACATACTAAAAGCACATACCTAATATACGAGCGAAGGCTATTCGGTTAGGAGCCAAGTGCTGCCAATCACTGACCGTATTAAGCCGAACGGCTGCATATAGTCTGAATTCTTTAAGCATTCATACTGCTAGGGCGACTATGACTTAGGGGAAACAAAATATAAACTAGTAAAGGTACAAGTCCTAGATGAGCCAGAAGCGACAGTGCAGCCTGCAGCAGAGTTCGAGTGCCAGTGATAACGTTCTTCGCAGTAAAAGACAAAGAAAGAGGGTAGACAGTTATGTCTGCTCTTATCAGGACCTCAAAATTAACGCGAACCGTGGTAAATATCCCGTTAATAATAATAGTGTTTTAATGTTTCCTATCATCAAGTGAACTGGTATAAGCATTTGTAACCATAAAAAGTAGCTTACATAATTATCATAAACATCTCGCCATAAATAAATGTAAAATAAACAAGCAAAACTTAATTACTCAACACAATACAACCGTAAACAATTTAAATGTATTTACATAATATAAAACATCTTCGCGGCTAAGTTTGCGCGGCAAATGCTTAAAATGCGTGAGTGAAGCTTACATGTGTTCCCCGTTTAATAAAACACGTCTTACACCGTGCCATATGTTCTCGGCCTAATATTGAACAAGCGATGTTTACTTAGGGGAATACATAATGAAAATACCCACGCTTCGCGCGTTTGTCACGCCCGGGACGCGTATTGCCAACTATTGCCCTTTACGACGTCATTGGGCTAGCTCATTTGGAAAATTATTTGATTGTCGTGGAAAGGACCGTGAGAAACTGTGGTTGCGTGTGTTTATATTAAAAAATGTTATGCTGCGATCCAAAACTCAGATCATCGACGTAACTCAAAAAGCTGCTATGCTAAAGTGGGATTGGGCTGGACACGTCTGTCGCATGTCAGAAGAATTATGGGCAAAATCCACCACATACTGGGTCCCACGCGTTAAGCGGCCGCAAGGCCGGCCTAGAAAGAGGTGGAGAGATGAGCTCGATACTTTCAATAAGAATTGGTCTACAATAGCATCCGATAGACAAATATGGAAAGAGGGAAGAGAAGCCTTTGTTCAGCAATGGGAAGATGTGGGCTAATATAATAATAATAATAAATACTGCGATCTTCTACGACGATAAGCGTTTCCATGCCCACTGTGAGACATCCTCCTAATTCTTTTTTTTTTTATAATTATGGACATTTCGCATAACTCCATCTACCTATTCCAAACAAACATACCTTGGGCATTGCTCACTATATACACATATATACCTATTCAGGATCGAACATTTTGAGGACTTTGCCGTGCGCCAGAAGAGATAAGATCCAAATCCGCGTAAGTGTATGTCTAGGTACACTATATAAGTGTCTGTAGGTTAATGTAATAGTAACAACTTAGCGCCTGTACATGTTGACTTCCGTTTTATTGCGTCGTAGTATGTCTTCGGAGTGAGTTTTCTATATTCGTACTATTAAGTATTCTGTTGTGTTGTGTTTTAAATAATTATAATTACTTTCAACATATTTTCTCAAATCAGAGACACACTTGTTATTTAATTCAAGCTGCATTTTTATTTATTTATATGGCCTTATCTACTGCGAATGAATCAGTCATTTCCAGGGCCATTTATAGTTAATATTATATTCTTTCGGACTTAGTTTAGTAAAAAGATCTAGATTGAGTTTCATTTTTCAGTACTGTACGGTGGTTATTTTAATTGGGTTCAGTACTAAACATAATAAAGTACATAAAAAAATGTAACCCGTACCATACTATGACAACTAAAAGTTTGGAAAGCTTAGAATTCGATATAAAAAAACCGCTGAACAGTGTTGACACTTATCTAGAAAACTCTTAAATAAATTGTATTTAAAAAAAAACTGGACCAAAACCGGTTCATTCGTTTAGGAGTTATGATGCCACATACATAGACCCCTCGTTTTTCGTCGTGGATTAAAAAGTAAATTCTATTTGTTAGAACGCCAGAGTGGTATTGCGCCACCCAGCGTGGTTACAAAAGCATAAGTATTACGTACGAATCAACATGGCAATGCTGTCAGCATGCTGGATACGCTGCCAGCTGGCAGTGAGTTTGAGCATTTGGATTGTCTTTAGATTTTCAGCGGTCTGGGGTAATCTATTTGCTTTTTTGTGTAGTTTAATTGGTTAAATATATTGTGTAGTTTGTATAATGTTTTGTTGTAGTTAATAAAGATAATTAAAAAATGAATTCATACGACGCGACGTACGTACTAATATAATACCAGAAGACATTTGGACGTCCACCAACCCTTACTAAAATCAAAACGCGAACACGCTTTTATTAGGTCGACCTTTATGTAACTACGTAATGAAATCTAAGGTAACTAATTTAACCATCTTTCAAGGATCGTAGCGTCATGAAAATTGGCAGCTGTATGTAGTTCTGATGACAATACAATATTATGGAACTGTCGAACTGATCTGATGATGGAGCCGGAAGATATGAACTAGAACTTCATGATGGAACATCGTATTATAGCTGTGTTTGGATTTGTTAGAAAAGTCTTGTAATGAACTTTGACCACAATAATTTGTAGCGTGTTTTTTAGTTTTTTAAACTGTAATTTATTATCTATCATTATACAGACTAACACAATTTTTTTCTTCCGAATTTCAGTACCAAAAAATCCAGTGAACCAAAGAACGTCTCTTAAAATTACTCTCAAGCTCAGTAAAAGCCACATCCCGCTGCCCATTTACACACTTTACAACCCCCGATTTTTGGCGAGGGTTAAACTATGTAAATATCTAAACGTTATTAGGTACTTGAAATCCATATCCGAGTGGCGGCTCACGGTCTACCTACAATTATGGCGGCGCCCGAGGCTAAGGGCACCTAATTGAAGGTTTTATAACATAAATGCCCGATGTTATTGACTAATTTATATTCATAGAGGGTGTAGAGAAGACCCTTGCGAATTTGCAAAGGGTTGGTCCGCTACTGTTTACCTAATACTCGGTTCATCCCATTCGCTCCGATCTGTTACTCACCACTTGCACCGCTGATTTTGTATGGAGAAGGTTATTTTTGACCATAAATGGGTCAAGTATTCTAATGTATACACTTTTTTATAGTCACAGAGATATTCTTCATGATATTATTTAGAATAATTATGTTTCTTTTTTCTCAGATTACAAAATGTGCTTCCCTATCCGAGATGTAAGTTTCTACCAAACTATTGAAGAATGTATATTTTTTTCGATGAAGGTACCAACTTCAGGATTATTTAAAGTAATCTACCCATTTTTTTTTTTTTTTTTTTTTTTTTTTTTTTTATTTCGTCCTACCTCCCACCGCAGGGCGGAAGCCTAATCTACACTACTCGTTCACTCCAGTTCTATCATTTACTGCTTCTCGTAATTCCATTCTTATTCCACTTTATCATTCGTCATCTCATACACATATGTTGGCGAAGTTCAACCTAACTATGCTTCTGATTTTAATTCTAATATTTTATTTACACGTTTGGGATACAGGGTAGGTCGGGGTTACAGTTTCTTTTTCTTTTTCGTCTATTTTTACATTTTATCTAATATTTATTACTTATTCTATACAATTTATTAATTACAGTTTTACTTATTTGCTAACACGTATATATGTATTTTCATTTATGTTTTTATATGGAGTTATTGAGTAATCTACCCATTAAGAATGTTTTGTTTTACATAATAACTTTAATCGACGTATGACTATTGTATGAGTATTATTCATTTTACTGTAAACAAATAGAAAATTATGACTCTTTTTTCTTATGATAATCCTTACTGACAAACCAAAAGTTATGCTAATAAATTATAGGCCAACGAGCAAAAATTGCAAACATTACATGCTAATCAAAATTATAACTCCAATCTCTCTCTCTCACACACACACACTTTCTTTTTATAAAAGTGAACAACGCAAGCGAGTTTTAGTAAGGTAACGTACGAAAGAGTTCTTCAGAAAGCTTTAGCAATATGAAATCATAAAGGTCTGAATTCAATACATACTGATTAATTTCCATAATATTCAACTATAGACTAAAGCAATTTTCCAGCTTTACAAAATCTGGTCTTCCCGCTAGCGTAGAAGGAATAAGTAACAGTAAAAGTATTGCTAATTTGTTTATGAATCATTTCAAGGTAAAACCAACGCTCCCGCATACACGTGAGGTGCCCGATACTGAGACTACAGATGCAAACCTTACGGTTATAGTCACTGCGAAAGAAATAAGAAAAATCATTTATAGCATGAAGAGAGGAAAGTCACCAGGGCATGATAGACTCAGTGTGGAGCATCTTATGTGTGCGGGCTCACATCTACCTAGAGTCCTAGCTATGCTATTTTCTCTTTGCTTGGTGCATTCTCACCTTCCCACAGATTTAATGAAAACGGTAGTAGTCCCTATAATAAAAAATAAGACTGGAGATATCTCTGACAAATCGAACTATAGACCGATCTCGCTTGCTACCATCACAGCAAAAGTACTTGACGGTGTTCTTGTGAAACATCTTGATGGTTACTTAAACTTACATGATGCACAGTTTGGATTCAAAGCAGGTTTATCTACAGAAAGTGCCATAATAGCTCTCAAGCACACCGTAAAGTATTATACTGACAGAGAAACTCCCATCTACGCTTGTTTTCTAGACCTGTCTAAAGCGTTCGACCTAGTGTCATATGATATATTATGGAAGAAACTAGATGAAATAAATTTACCTATCGAATTAATAAATATATTGAAAAGCTGGTATAGAAATCAAGTTAACATTGTGCGATGGGCAGATGAGACCTCTGAAGAGTACGTTCTCGATTGTGGTGTGAGACAGGGAGGGCTAACATCGCCAAAACTATTTAACTTGTATGTAAACCGATTAGTTGCTGAGCTCAGCAATACCCATGTCGGATGTCATATAGATGGCATAAGTGTCAATAACATCAGCTATGCAGATGACATGGTGTTGCTGAGCCCATCAAATGGTGGACTTAGAAAATTATTGGGATGCTGCGAGAGATATGCGGAGGAGCATGGCTTAAGATACAATGCAACAAAATGTGAAGTCATGATCTTTAAGGCAAAAAATAACTCACCTAGTTTTGTACCTCCTATTTATCTCAAGGGTAACAAATTAAAAATCGTTACACGCTTTAAATATCTTGGCCACATTGTGACAGATGACTTGAGAGATGATCAGGATATTGAAAGAGAACGTAGAGCACTCTCAGTTAGATGTAATATGATTGCACGTAGGTTTTCTCGATGTACTCGAGAGGTAAAGATCACCTTGTTTAAGGCCTTTGCCCAGTCTTTTTACTCGAGTAGCTTATGGGTATCATATACACATAAAGCTTACAACGCTCTACGCATACAATATAATAATGGCTTCAGAATATTGTTGGGGCTGCCGCGATTCTGTAGTGCATCTGGAATGTTCGCAGAAGCAAGAACAGATGGCTTCCAAGCTATTATGAGAAAGAAGGCACATTCTCTGATGACCAGAATGCGTGGCAGCAACAATAGCATTCTTAAAGCCATCATTGACAAGCCGGAATGTTCCATCCAAAAATACTGGATCAAACTTATAATAGGTACCTAATACTTTTGACTTTTCTTGCCTGTATACTATTGTAATGTGTTTATTATTTTGTTGTCTTCTTTTTATTGTATCTACGAGTATAATTATTAATGTATGTAAATTGTTTGTTTGTGTGTAAATTGTTGTAACCTTGCAGCTATGGATCGTGTTATCCGAAATAAAGATTTATTATTATTATTATTATTAAAGCGAACTAGAGTATCTAGGACGGAGCAAACTTACACCGGAACATAATGAAGAATTCATTATCACTCATCCTCTCATAAAACATTAAATTTTAGTATTATTATAGTTACCTTACCTAATAGTAGCAGTCAACCACCCATGTGCTTGAAACTAAACGCAGTCCCATCCGTGCGGCTAATGCGAATATAACAGTGCCGTATGCGATACCACTCCACCGCCGCGTCTTAATGGTCGGTTATGTTTTATACGCCATTCTAGGGGCTTACTGAGCACCTAGCTCCTGGTCTATGCGTGAGGTGCTAACACTTACTTTGTGTTTGTTTAAAGATATTGATGGAACGTCTTGGGCTTCAGCACTTGCATCCTGGAAGTTCAAAATGCGTTACCAAACAAGCAAGTAATGCGTAATGTGCGTGTGTGATAAGTAATGTGGCCATAAAGCATTGCATTGAATTGAATCCTGGGTTTTTTACCCGACTTTTTTTTTTATTCGACAATAGGCTTGCGATTGACTGTCAACTCGCCTGGTGTTAAGCGACAGTTACGGTCTATGATGGAGCGCGCTTGCCTAAAAGAAACCTATTCACTCGCGATTTGAAAACATCTAGATTATGCAACTATGCAATAAAGTGTTATGATTTTCAGGGTTTACACACATCCATATACAATATTTTATATTACCTCCTAACAAATCACGTAACAAGCTATGGAGAGGGCTATGCTCGAATTCTTTCTACGAGAACGAATCAGTCCAGCTACTTGTATAAAATATAAAATAACCCTCCATTGTTTATTTTATTACCATAGCTCTTAAGCCTTTCCAATACGTTAGCAACAAGTTCCGATCGCCTGTGCTGCTCAGTTTCCCAACTATTGGCCTACATTATGCCTTATCATTACTACCTGACATTTTACTTTGTTAATCTAATGATCATACACTCCGGTCATTATTACTTTTACATTGAAATATGACAGTCTATAACATTGCTGTGGACTTAAGCAATTATATGGTGACCATGGAGTATCACTAAACCAATTAAAATTAATTAATTAAAAATAAACGAAAATTGTACGAGGAATTCGTTCGTATTTTGAATTTAATTATTTTGAGATATTTAATTAGTTTAGTTTAGTGTCTTCAGAATTGACTATCATTAAGTCCAATGAATCGTTAAACATACGTGTAGCAAATTTTGTTTGTATATTTTTCTGCATTTTCGTTATTTTTCCCCGAATGTTTAAAGCATTGATGATGTTGACTTTGATTATTAAAAAAATCGTTGTTAGGTTAATTCCATAGGAAGGATCATACTAAAATTATTTTAGTACAAAAATGATATATAAGTAGAGAGGGGGTGTGAGACTTAAAGATACCGCTTTCATCGGCATATCAATTATATATCTTATCTTTGTGATATCTTTATCTTGTAATCTATATATTTACTCTTAAATATCTCTGTTGGCGCCCTAGATAATACGAATATACATATTTTCCACCGGAATAGTTCCCGTTATAATCATTGTATGTATTCTTAGATGTAAATCTTGTAAGGGTCTCTAAAGGTCGGGATTCCCAGAAACTTGAGATACCTCGGATTCTGTTATCTCTATATGTATATCAAGGTCGTCCTAAGCTAATATGTAGCAAAATACACTACAGAGGCCCCACAAAGTACAGATAGGCGTAAAACAGATGCGGCGTAAGGTATTTCAGTCCTCTCACTACGTTTTACATTCCCCCCGCGTCCCCTGGGAGCGTTTCGACAGAAAGCCGGTTATTTCTTACATTCTCTACTAAATTCACAGTTAGGAAATTGAATTTTTCGAATTCCACGTCTTATACACTCGCCGCCAGCGTAACTTGGCCTGCCATTCGAACCGCCCCTCAGCAGTTCCTTCCCCGAAAAGGGTTAATGTGAAGGCAATCGAAGGTCGTTTAACAGTGGTCTTGTATCGTTTTGTTCTCAATTCTCGAGACAGGAAGCGGGTAGGAGTGAGAATGGTCCGTAATATTGACGATTTTATTTTTTCACTTATAGTGTAAAAGGTTTTTTCACCACTGAGAGAGAAGATTTTCTGTGGCACTTATTTTGCTTGCAATATTTAAACAGGAACCATATTAATGGTTTCCATTTATTTCAACTGCAAATACGTTATTGTATTTCCTTTGATGCCCATCACGATATGTTTTAAAAAATACATACATATAAATACCACACTATAAATAAATATTCTAATGAATAGTAAGTATATTTTATTTTTGTCTAATTTTAAGTACATAATAATAAGTAGTGAAGTTTCCGGCAGCCTAGTCGGGAGACCGTCTGACTTGCGATACGCAGGTCCTGGGTTCGAATCCCACGGCACGCACCTCTGTCTTTTCGAAGCTATGTGCGTATTGTTCATTGCCAACTTCAAACGGTGAAGGAAAACATCGTGAGGAAACTTACATGTCTGAGAGTTCTCAATGATCTTGAAGATGTGTGAAGTCTGCCAACCCGCATTTGGCCAACGTGGCAGACTATGGCCTAACCCTTCTCACAATGAGAAGATGGCCCGTTCCCAGCAGTGGGACAGTTTGTACAAACAGGGCTGATAAAAAAAATATATATATGTAATTAATTTTCAAGTCAGTGGCTTAAATTGTTATTGTATAATTATATTCTTTTGAAATTCCTATAAATACATGGCTTTATTCTATCTTAAACAATTTTAAAATGCGAAAGAAATCAGTTGATCCGTACAAAAGTTCATTGACCTTGGAATGTAGGAAACAGCTAATATTTTTTGCATATGCATTGTTTTTGACAGCAAAGTGTTCACATGTGAATATAATGGTTCCTTAAAATTTGTCCATCTTTCACTATAGTAATAATACAGAAGGCAGTCATCCTAGACACGGCACGTATTGTCAGGAGGTTTCTTTCTCTGTAGCCCCTACCACCGGCAGCTTGAGCCCCGCCCCGCTGCCGGCGGCACCCTAGTTTTAAGTTTTTTACAATTAAGATTATAAATAAATAAATGATATAATAAGTTCGTTTTATCAGAAATAATATTCAAATTCAGGCATAACCATCGTAGTACATCAACAATTTTCATTTAGCAATCTTACTGTTCCAATTTTAGCTTCCATTGTGATATTAGCATACCTTCCTTTAAATTTCGTCTCTTATTCTCATATCTCCAAGGTTCATTTTATGTCGTTTAGCGCAGTTTAGTTAACTGAAAAGCCATTAAAACATGGCAAATAGTCCCGCTAATGACAGCTTCTATTAAAATTGAAATTATCTGCGATGGGAGAGGATTTTGGTTTGTCTGTCATTGCAATATTCGAATCGGCAATTTTGCACTTCTCATTTAACTCCGTATCTCTCTTTAGAATTGTTTAATCATTTCCGATGTTTTTTTTTACTTTATCGGAGGCACTGGCTTCGAGCAGTAGCGCATTCGCCATTATTTTGGGCTAGATGGTGTTGTGTGAAATGTCCACCAATATTTATTTATTTTATTATTAAATATGAAATACGATTACAATACAATACTTATGAAAATCTTAAGAATAATTTTGAATAATTTTAAGTGAGTGACATTTGTTTATTTAGTTAAGAAAAATGTAAAAAAAAACGTTAAGTATCTTTTTACTTGATTGGTTGTTGTCGACAAGAGTACTAGCTTGAAGACATCGAAGCCGTCAAGAATACCAGCTTGAAGACCTCGAAGCGGAAACACACTAGACATACAAGTTAATAAACAAAGCGACATGTTTTCCCATTTTCCCGCCAAAATCCTCCATTTCCGGTATTTAATTTATATTGAGTGTTCAGTGTACTTCCCCCTCGGGTACCATTGGTCATTACCTCCCGAGGCGATATGAAATCAAGAGAGAATAGTAATAAGGATAATGGACAGTATAACCGTGTTTATTTTGCGATATTTTATTTTATTAACTTCTGACCCGAAAAGAATCAGAATCGGAAAATGTTTATTGTATAAAATTTATACAACGATGTTATATTTTTTTTTTATGGGCAAGGACCTTTATTAACTAAAGCAAAGACTCGACTAACTAAACTACTACACAAAAAGCATATCGATTACCCCAGACCGATAAAGGTCTAAAGATAAAATCCAAATGCTCAAACTCACTACCAGTTGGTAGCGTACCCAGCATGCTGCCCGCATTGCCACGTTGAATGACAATAATAATAATTAATAGGTAAGTATCAACAGTTTTGAGCATTATAAGTTTAAAGTATCCGTGTATTTATGCATGTGTGTATCTGTCTGTGGCATCGTAGCTCTCAAACTGATAGCATGTAAAAAGTTATGGCGTTGTCCCCCAGTGGAGGACATAAGCACAACTTATTACATTGTTCCCGTTGTCCCCCCAGTGGGGGACAACGAGAATAATCGGTCGACCCCTCAGGTGAGCGGTGGGCTGTACGTAAATATTTTTCTTAATGGTTTTTTGCGTTTTTGGCCTCTCGCTGATGTGGCCATTCGCGTAAATATTTTTTTAAATAAGCAAAAGGCCAAATGGTCTTTTGTGTTCTTGGCCATTTGCGTTGATCCCGATAGAACTATTTTCATCTATATTTTTTTTTTGTTTGAAAGAGGATTTCATCGAGAGTGTTTTATATAAGTTTGTGAAAATCGAGTCACCCGTTTTTTTTGTTTGGAATTTTTGAGTTTTCTAAACTTATACTTGTTTAGTTAAAGCCACCTAGTATGTGCATTATTACAAATATTACATTTTTAGGTATAACGAAATATGATAAATAAATGAATTTTTTTTTTTAACGGAAAAGATCTATGTTTGACTACTGCCTAATGGGCGAGGATGGCGCACGTCGATCTAGAATATAACTACTCACTCTAGCGGATAATATAGCTGAGTTATTAACCTAATTCCTAAAAGAAGGAGGTTTTTAATTCAACTGTTTGTTTTTTTGTGTATATTTGTTCACCGAATTTGTTTGATGATTTTTTGTTTTTTGTTTAGTAGGTGAAAATATATATATTTGAAAGGTATAGGTAAAATATATAATAGCAGAGGTGGTTCCATATAATGTTTATCAAAATCGGCTCAGTACTTTGGTTTTTATTACAAAATAACTGGAAAAATGTCATCCAAGTAAACGAATTGTGTATTTTAAAGTCGGTTTTGTCAGTTTTTAAACTAGAATAATCGGCCAAGTGCGAGTCGGACTCGCGCACGAAGGGTTCCGTACTATCATCTATAATACTACAAAGTTTAGTTCTGTTTATAAAATAACGAGAAATCAACGAAATTCCAAGTAGTAAATTGTAAACTTATAGGTAGGTTTTCGATACACATCCGGGCAGCATGACGACGCTCGCGCGAATACGCGCGGCTATGGCTCGCTCCGTGATGTTACCTCCCCCGCTACCCGCGCGTTCGCGCCGCCACCACACCGCGGCGCGGCGCTCGCACCGCGTTTAGATGCGCGGATTATTTTCATTTTGTGAGTTGTTATGTATTAGATTAGATATTTATTTTTATAGTTAATATATTTCTAAATATTTACTTACAAATATTCAAGTTTCTACCTGTTAATTAAGATCGAGTAAAAATTGCTTAAAATTTACGTTTGTTGTATGGGAGCCCCCCTTTAATATTTACTTTATAGTTATTTAATTATTTATTTTGAAAGGTAATATACAAGTAAGTATTCTGTGAAAATTTGAAGCGTCTACCTGTTACCGTTTTTAATATTGAGCAAAAAAATACGAAAAAACCACGTTTATTGTATGGGGACCCCCCTTATTTTTTTATTTTTTTTTATTTTTAGTATTTGTTGTTATAGCGGCAACGGAAATACATCATTTGTGAAAATTTCACCTTTCTAGCTATCACGGTTTATGAGATACAGCCTGGAGACAGACAGACAGACAGACAGACAGACAGACAGACAGACAGACAGCGAAGTCTTAGTAATAGGGTCCCGTTTTTACCCTTTGGGTACGGAACCCTAATTATTTATAATATGCACTAGAGTGAATGGTTATCTTATTATTATTTAAATAAACTTTGACAGCCACCAATCTCTAGTCTGTGATACGTACTGTACAGTACTGTAGGAAACTCCCCGCCGACTTATATATATATGTTTCCCGACAACTACAATCTTGTAATGTTAAAGGCTAGAGTGAATGGATATGTTCTAGATCTAAATGCTCCGTCCTCGACCACACCGTCACTAATCAGTCATTCAGGTCAGTCAAGCTTATCAGTGATCAAACGTAGAATTATTTTGTACACAAGAAGAAAAACAAAATACTCGACTGCAGAAAATCAGTTTTTGCATTGTAACTTACGATTTCGCTACGCTTGTATTGCTGTTGAGTTCACTTACCTATTTTTGTGCGGGAGTATGCGTAAAATCGCTGTAAAAGATTATAAATGCGCTTTAGGGTTCCGTACCCAAAGGGTAAAAACGGGACCCTATTACTGAGACTCCGCTGTCTGTCCGTCCGTCCGTCCGTCCGTCTGTCACCAGGCTGTATCTCACGAACCGTGATAGTTAGACAGTTGAAATTTTCACAGATGATGTATTTTGTTGCCGCTGTAACAACAAATACTAAAAAATAAATTAAAATAAATATTTAAGGGGGCTCCCATACAAACAAACAAACGTGATTTTTTGCCATTTTTATAGATAATGGTACGGTACGGTACATTTATTTATTATTTATTTATAACCCGTCGTGCGCGAGTCCGACTCGCACTTGACCGGTTTTTATTTAGAATAATCACAATAAAATCACTTGTTTATTACGAAAAAATCTCATTTCTCTGTTAAAATGCCAAAAATCTATACTCAGCGATCGCCACATTCCTGTTGCGTACTGCGTAAGAATGGAATTCTTTGCTGCCATCTCTGTTTCCTGAGACCTACAATCATGGAATTTTCAAGGCTAGAGTGAATAGATATCTTCTAGATCGACGAGCTTCATCCTCGGCCACACCGTCGCTTAACATCAGGCGAGTTGGTAGTCAATCGTAGATCTATCTTGTTTAAAAAAAAAATGTTTCTTGGAGGTTAATTTTTTTGGCGAGTAATGTATAATTATTATTACAAAATATATATAGCCTATGACACTCAGGAAATTAAAATGAATCTAACTACACCTCGCACATCAAAACCGGTCAAGCCGTTTAGGGTGTAGGCGATCATAGAGGAACCTACATACATACACTCGAAAAATATAAACCTCTTTCTTTCGCAGTCGAGTAAAAAAGGGTCAATAATTATAGTGTCGTTAGATTTACCAGCATAGCGAAAAAAAAAATATGTTTGTGGATGTATCAGGAAAGTGTCATGTCAGTGTCAAGGGGTGTAATTTCAGTTTAAATACACACAGTAAATACATACATACATAATATATAAACATACACATATATAAACATACGTAAATACATAAATACATACACACAGGCGACAACTACTTGTGAGCAGCAGACAGTAGAACACAGGCGACAACTGCAACTCGCGCTCGCAATAACCAAATGTTTGTGCAACTACCGACGTTTCCAAACGTAGCAATTCTTTCCCTCTATCATTATCATAGATGAGGTATTTGCTAAGAGTGGACATATTTGAATGTAACATTATTGTTACCTACAAATACATTAATTCAATAAGAACCGAAAATCCAGTCTAGTGTAAAAAAAATATGACGGTCTCACTTTCGGTTTAAATTATGATGGTCGTTCATAAAATAGTTGCTTACTTTTTTGGGAGCGGTTTGTAAGATTCATCATCATAAAATGTAACCTATAACAGTCAAAAGATAACAAATCTGCCATGTAAAAATTTGTTTCCTACACCAACGGTTCCGTACCCACCTCCTTAAGTATACCTCTTTCTTGCAAAAAGTTTCTTTCTTTCTTGCAAAGGTAAGAGGGTACAGAACCTTGATCGTATTATCTAAGATGCATCTCGCTTACACTTACAACATTTCTAGCTCCATTTTTATTGTATGGCGTTGACAGTTGCTAAACATCAGGCGAGCTAGCGGTCAAGTGCAATAAAAAAATTGCTCATCAAAACAAAATTGACGGAATTTATTTCGAATCAACCAAATTAGTATTACTCTTGAGATTACTAAACAAATTAATTCGTTTCTTCGAGATGTCTCTAATTATAAAAAGTGGTATCTATTTATAGGTATTTTAAGATCATTGCTTATTAAAACACTATCTCCTGACAAACCCCTCATGTCAGATCTGAGATCGCAACTGTACATCTCAGTAGAAAGCATATTCTTTGACGTGCCAAGCCATTACACCCGGCAAGGAGCGTAACGGCTCACAATATTCGTTCACTAACTTCCAACTCTAGCAAATTTATCCAAACATTTACCATAAACTCTACTCCATAGAACTTTAGGGTGAAATTTAAACAAAATGAAGTGGGTAAGTTTGTGCAGTGCAGTGCGGAGTACTTTGACATTTTGCGAATTGATAACATCTATGTTTACACGCGATACGTTCAGTGCAGTTGCTCTAAGACCGTACTGGGGCCTAACTTATCTCTATTTAAGGGGTAATGAACTTTGGAACATAATCCTAACTAATCTCTGTCTGCCTGTCTGCCTGCCTGTCTGTCTGCTGAATATATATGTAATAGGATAGCGATAGTGTAGGAAGCACAGTTACAAGTGTCAGCACGCTGCGAATGAAGGTACCAGTACAAACTAACTGTAGTTTTTAGGTACCTTTTAAGCAAAATTATGATGTAAATTTTGTGTTCTTAAATAAATAAATGAAAATTAGTTTTTCACGATCGAACAGTTTAAACGTAGTTATGAATTTCGGTATACAGATAGCTGACAACCTGGAGGCTAATATATAAGTAGGCTGTATTTCCATCATCGCTTTTTTCAAATCACGTTATTTTCCCTTACGTGGTAAGCAGAGTATCAAACACCATGAGGCCGTATGATGACACATTTGACCGTTGTAGGATTAGATGGAAGGGAGAAGGTATTAAAGGGTTAGGAGGTATTGGAAGGTAAGATGTAATATTGACCTGTGGTGACAAAGATTCAGCATATCGCCCACATAAACAATAATTTCCCTCAAGTCCCTTAACTGACTTTTACAGTATGGCAGGGTTCATCAATACACGGGTAAATTATGAGATGTAACTGATAAATACAAGTTTGGGTTTACATAATAAGATCATAAGTCTAGAAAATGGTTAAAGACAATACATATCAGTACTGTTCAAATTCTAACTAACCCTTTCGTTGCATCAATGATGCTATTTGATGTATACCTAAATTAAGCAAGTTACTGGACTTTGGGTAGTATTGAGGGTGACACAAAGCTACAGTGGATTTGCCGGTTATATACATTACTAGAATGCCAAAGGTTTATATGTAGCCTGTTCGGAGTAATAACTTTAACAAGTTCAAACTCATAATAATAATGTTAACCTTTTCTCCTTATCAGTTCGAATCTGAAATTAAGAGATCTGTAGACGAACAAAAGTCACCAACATCCCTACAGATTAGCAAGTTGAAGCAACAATGGGCTGTACAAGTGTACACATAACACATTCAAATTGATGGCCGATGAGGCTGAAAGTTCTTGAGTGAATAAGTACCACGTATCAGCAAACGCAGCGTAAACAATTAGCTATGATGTGGACAGACGACCTCATGCATGTTGCGCGCTATCGATCTCAAGTATAGTCAGAATCACTGTAAATGCTTTCGTAATAAGTCATGCAAAATCACTTCCTTACACTCATATCCACATACCCACAAACATGCATTTTGCCTTCCTCCTTGCACAATCGGGAAAAACGCGACATCATTTCGCGGCGGATCTTTTTCAATCAATAGATATAATTAGGAACCAAAAAGCATAGTTTGAAGACTAGAGAGGCTTTCTCTAAATCTCGAAAAGTCATAAAGTATTCTGTCAGCCGTACAACTTACCAAAGGTCACAAATAAGCCACAAAAGTTAAATTCTAAGTCCCCGAGAAATCCCTCGGCAGGCCAGATGTTTTGAAATTGTCGTCGCAGATTTAATTAAATGAACTTTCTGTTAAACTTGTTGCCTAAATATTGAGAGTTGGATGAAATGTCGCGTATTTTAGTTCTAATTCAGTTGGTTGTATTTCATGCTGTTCTACACGCGTCAATTTGTTTATTACGTTAATTGGTACAGCTGTTTTTGTTAGAGGTTATGGCGTCGCTACGTGATCAGGCTTAGAAAATATTTTTGATAGTTCATTTATTCTAGAGCATTTTATTATTTTGCAGCCTAAATGTTGAGAGTTTTTGTTGTTAAGTATTGTATAGTGTATTGTTTACCAGTAGAAATCTGTTTCTCCTTATTCATGTATAAAGATACATGAATATGAATAAGGAGAAACAGATCTCTACTCCAACTATTGTCCGATTCAGATATTTTCATTTATAGGGTTCCGTAGTAACTACGAGGATCCCTTATAATTTCGTTATGTCTGTCTGTATGTCACAGCAATTTTACTCGGAGACTATCAATCCTATATAAACGAAATTTGGCACATAGATGTGTTTTATAAACCGCTACAAAAAAGTGTAAGATGAAGTAAATTTTCAAAAAAAAATATATAATCAATAACTCCATACAAATAAAGAAGAGATGATTTTTTTTTCAACCCTACCCCCGTCGTGTAGGGCAACATTGAATAGGTCTCTTAAAATAATACTAAGGTTCAATATATCATTTTTTAGGGTTCCGTACCTCAAAAGAAAAACGGAACCCTAATAGGATCACTTTGTTGTCCGTCTGTCTGTCTGTCTGTCTGTCTGTCTGTCAGTCCGTTCGGGTGTCAAAACTTTTATCTCGGGAACGCGTGAAGGTATCAAGTTGAAATTAAAACCATATACGCAGATCCATAGTATCTTGCTGCAGAAAGAAAAATAACATTTCTCAGTTTTTTTAAAAACGTTACAGCCGAATATGTCGTGAAAACGCATATTTCGACACTCACAAGGAAATCAAAACCTATGGGGTGCTTTCCGTTGACCTAAAACTATGAAATTTGGCAAGAAGCATTGTGTTAGAGTACACATATAGGTAAGATCCGAAAACTGGTCATTTTTAATTTAATCACAGAATATTGAGAGTTTTGTTATTAAATTTATTTATTTATTTACAAAATATGACTGCCACGCTTACAGCTGAACATCAATGCGCGCGACAATCTACCAGTACATAAAAGATAAATATCACAATATAATTTCCAAATAACCACGACGCGACCTAAAATAGAATGTTCTTCTCTGTTCATTATTTTTTGAAAGCCTGCCGCGGTCATCAAAGCAACGTAACGACTTCTTTCGTACTTGTACGTCACCATGCATCAAGGCTAATCCGTAATTAGCTCCCACTAGAGCCCGCAAGAGTTGCCTGAAAGGGACTCACAGGAGCTCTTTCATGGAGGCTTTGAATGAACTAAAAAATAGCTTTAAGAGCGATACGGACTTTCATGAATGATATTTCATTTACAAGATAATTTTATTTGCCTTATTCTATTCCCAATGCTTTCTAAGTTATGTATAAAGTAGTTAGATACTATTAACTATTTCTATGAATAATAATTTGGTCTGAGCATGAATTGTTCAAGACTTTAATGGGGGCACTTAGTACCCACTACTTTTATATTCAAGCCAGGATAATTCGAATTCGATCGTAAAGAAGATATGTGGTAATGAATGGTATCAAACTATACAAAAAAAAACAAATCGATTTATGAATTTATGACTGAGTTATGCGGTAACAAACATAAAAAACAGCCGAATAATAATTCGGAGGTTAATAAACCTCCTTCTTTTGAAGGCGGTTAAAAATTAGCACCATTTTTACATCAACATACGAAATAAATAAATACAGTTCAGAGAAAAAAGAGTGACTACATGGTTTTTTAACCGAGAAACCACCTGCTTTAAGCGTAGTAAAAGTTACCTCAGTAAAAAATAAACCTTAAATCAGGATGAACATTGGCAACACTTCATAACCAAAATCCAATCTCCAAAGCGGCGCTCTTCAATCTCCGGTAACTCAAAAGAAAGTACAAAAAGCGTTCCGTAATGAAAGATCAAAGGTATTTCACGCGTGCACTTATCCCCCAGCCCTTATTGGCAAACAGTGTAATTAGTGGGACAAAAAGGGCATGATTGTGTAATCTACGGGCTATAGGCGGCCCATGGGGCCTATTGACCTTTGTCCTTAATGAACGCCTGTGTCCGTGGCCCCGGGCGTCTTTGTCGCCATGTTATGACCTGTGTTTTGCGGGCGAAGGAAAACCTTTCGGATGGTCTGGTATTTTGGGAGGCTTGGGTCAGGGTCAGCATTTAAGTTGGTAAAATATTATCTGTAGAATATAGTTTTTCAGTTAGTGTTTTTGTTGAAGTCAAATTACTATAGTCATATAGTGGTTACATTAAACTTTAAATTATAGGTCAAAATGAGTGAAAGTTACATTTCATACCTAATAGATAGGTAATTATGTATTATACGTAATACTAGTAGTACCTAATATTACCTAGTATATATTAATACAATACGACGCCTGTTAAGAATCATGGTGCTTGTAGTATAAAATTGGTTGAATTTTGTGATGTTTAACACATTTACGGCGACCACTCACACCGCTACTTCATTGGGTGAATTGTTGTCAAATGCTTCGTCAATTAGTCATAAAAAATCAATAGCGCAATATATTTAAAACTTTAAACTTTTCAACCAGAATACAATTTTGAGTGTACTATATAGTATATATGTGCAGAATTTCTAACCTTAGTTTTTTATATTTGAAATTGATGTTAAGCGACGGTGTGGCCGAGGATGGAGCTCGTCGATCTAGAAGATATCTATTCACTCTAGCCTTGAAAATTCCAATATTGTAAATCTCAGGAAACAGAGATGGCGGCAAAGAATTCCATTCTTGTGCACTACGCAACAAGAATGTGGATCGATATCGCTGAGTACGGATTTTCGGCATTTCAACGAGAAATGGGTGGTAATTCGCCGACTTTCTACTAGTCCTGTAGTGAAATGGGGATGGTGGAATTAGGTCGTGAAGCTCTTGCGCACACTCCCCGAAATGAATCCTGTAGAAAATAGACAGCTACTTTACGGCGGTACTCGAGACTAAGTAGCTTCTTGGCAGCTAGTTTATCGTCACCGATTAACCTCACAGCTCGCCGGTCCACTGATTCCAAAGCTTCCAACTGATACTTGGCTGATCCATCAAAAAGGTGGCAGCAGTACTCCATACACGATCGGACCGCGGAATCTGTTGTAAATAGCGGTCCTCCTCTCTTGTAATATTGCTGCGCCCGACGGGGTCCATATGATACTTGAACAGTTTGTTTTACCACCTATGTAATATACTATGGAAATGCAATAAAAGAATCTGAATCTGAATCTGACCTGTGCTTGATACAGATGCAGCAGTTGTCCCGGTGAGAAGTATCGCCTAACCTTATTAATGATGCCAAGCTTTTTACTAGCCAGTTTAGCCTTAGATTCAAGGTAGCCCTTAAAGTTCATTGTTGGGGTTAACGTGAGTCCAAGCAGTTCAAGACGGTCTGCCAATGATATGGGTACGTTTCGGAAAGTAGGAGACAAAAGAAACTCACTCTTTTTGGCGGAGAAAAGGCAGGCTTGATCTATTATGACATCCCCTGTTTCTTACAGCACCTCTCCAAGTCCAATGCTGATCATGTACTCAGTGATGACCTTGGGGGAAGAGGTTTTTATCTCCTTACTAACCTTAGACATAGTGATAATATATAAACAACCTAAAAGATTTCAACACCCATAAGCAATAATATCTCTAAGTTCAGTCATATGTAAAAACAGTTTGGAAATTTCAATATCCGACGCAGCCCGTCTTTGAGTCAATATTGCATCTCTGACAAAAAAAATATGAATCTGAAATGAAATTGAAGATGTTGACATTTTTAAATTGTCTATCTTATTACAGAAGAAAGTTTGCAGTCCAAAATGACAAACTCGAAATGTAATTTAAACACATAAAATAATTTTCAATCAAAACTTATTCAAATATATTTAACAATACCTATAGTAACTAAGTCGAATGCAAAATAATCACGTATTCGATTTACGGGCGTTAACATTTACCACCGTCGCAGGTCATCAACATAAATGTTCCACCAGATGCAGTCAAGTTGCTTGGGAGCGATCGCTTACTATGCGATCTATTGTTAAACTTTGACTTCAAATTAGCTTTAAGGGAACCCACAAGATTAAGCTCTCAGACTTGTATCGAAAATTTTGCTCACAATTTTAAAAAACATTGTAGAACGGAAGTGGTAGAATTTTCATTGTCTGATCATACCGCGCAAATACTGAAATGTCCTACTAAAAGAGTCTGGGTTATCGATGCATGGCGTAAAAAACGAAGGGACTATAGTGTTGAGAACATGATCAAATTCAAATCGTGTATTAGTAATTTATCATTTTGTGAAATATATGATACCGTTAATCCTAGCCAGGCTTATGAAATTTTCAAGGAAAATTTCAAGCTATTCTACGACCTATGCTTTCCTTTTAAGACCATTATTGTAAGAATAACTAAAAAACCCAAATGGATTTCTCGAGGTATCAAATTATGCAGCAAAAAGAAACGATTACTTTTAAATGCATACAGAGCCGATCCCACAGATAAAAATAAATCTACTTATGTGTCCTACACAAAATTATATAAAAAGATTATTAAACTCACACAACGGGCACAAAATACCTATAAAATAAAGACTTCTCAGAATAAAAGTAAAGCGACATGGCAAATTATTAATGGCTCTAAATCAAATATACCTAGACATCCCATAGACAAAATAAGAATATCTAATACAACTATTACGAATCCATTACAAATAGCTAATGAATTTAATAATTATTTTGTTGACAAAATTGTTCCGATTACCGATTCTGGAAGAAATGTAACCTCACTTATAGAAAATAGTCCCAATTCAATATATATGAGTCCAACCTTACCAGGCGATATTGTTAAAACTATTAATAGTCTAAAAAACACTAACAGTGTGGGACATGACGGTTTTCACACAAAAGTAATTAAATTTGTCGCTGAAAACATCTCAAAACACCTTAGTTATATAATTAACATGTGTATAAGCTGTGGTGTATTTCCAGAAGATTTAAAAATATCTATAGTTAAACCGTTATTTAAAAAAGAAAACAGAGAACTCATGAACAATTATAGACCAATTGCATTAATATCAGTCTTTGCTAAAATCTTTGAAAAGGTGATCTATAAACAAATATATTCATATTTTGAAAAATATGACATACTTTCTAAAGAGCAAAAAGGTTTCAGACACAAAAAAAGTATCAATTTGGCTATTTGCGAATTTTTAAAAAACGTCATGTTAAATATTGATAAAAGAAACCCTGTCTGCGCTATTTTTTGCGACATGACTCAGGCTTTTGATTACGTAGATCACAACACACTACTTAGTAAAATGTATAAATACGGGGTAAGAGGAAATAGTAACGATTTACTAAAATCTTATTTAAGTAATAGAAAGCAACTAACTGAGATATCAAAAATTAATCCTAAAACAAAGAGAGAAGAAATATTTACTTCCTTAGAACGTACTCCAAAATATGGGGTACCTCAAGGTAGTGTGATTGGTCCACTGGCATTTATTTCGTATATTAACGACCTTCCAAAAGCAACAAAACATCCAGTTACACTTTTCGCTGACGATAGTACCATAACAATAGCTTGTAATAAAATAAAATCATATAAAAATGACATTATTAATTCTCTTGACTCAACAATAAAATGGCTTGACAATAATAATCTAAAAATAAATTTAAGTAAGACTAATATTATGCACTTTTCTCAACGACCACAGAATATAACTAATTTTGACATAACATACTGTAATAACCCGATAAATAATGTAGAAACCACAAAATTCCTGGGGTTAATTATTGATCAACGTCTGAACTGGAAAGCACATGTCCATGACCTAAATAAAAAACTCAGCAGCTGTTCCTTCGCTCTTTACAAATTAGCACCGACTCTTCACTCAGACGCCCTTATTACAGCATATTATGGACTTGTGGAGTCAGTGCTGAGATATGGCGTAATATTCTGGGGTAACTCAACTGATAAAAATTATGCTTTTATATCCCAGAAAAAATGCTTAAGATCTATGTTTGGACTCAAACCAACTGATAGCTGCAAGCCTTACTTTAAACAGCATAAGATTCTGACGCTTCCTTCACTATACATATTTGAGGTTGCAGTATTTGTACGGGCTAATTCTGAAATATTTCCTAAGATGTCTACAGAATCGATATATAATAGACGAGACAACAAAATACTAATACATAAAGCAAAAACTCAATTGTTCAGAAACAGCATTTTTGGAATGGGCCCTATTATATATAATAAGATACCTATAAGTCTTAGAAATCTGACAACTAATTTATTTAAAAAGAAATTTAAAGCCTTGCTGGTTGAAAAATGCTACTATAAGATTAAAGATTATATAGACGATCGTTCCTTATGAACAAAATATTTTAATGTTTAGAAATTTTATTGACACAATTAATAAAAATAAAAAATAAAAAATAATTTTATATAATTGTATTATGACATGTTTAAATTGACATTTGATAATTAGATATTTATATTAGTAGTTTTAAAGATCGATAGCGCCCTCTGATTTGCACGCCTCCTCAGGCATAACATGAAGCACATTAAAATTAAGAACACCAAAAGCATGTTATCACTCATGTTTAACGCAAATAAATTTACTTTGACTTTGACTTTGACTTACACTCCAGGAGGGATGTATCTCGAGAAGCCTGGGAAGCAGCTGAAATAATTCCCCAAACGGCTGTGTTGTTCCACCAACACGACACACCTACATCTCATAACTTTAGGAACTATGCAAATGCACTGGTTTGCATGCCGCAACTCGAGAGGGCTTGCGTACACAGTGATAGAGATCTCACTGTTTACAAATCAAATACCTGTTGGAATTATTGAACCTCATCAATGTTTATTTAATATATATCTTAGATAGCTTATATATCTTAAAATTCGAGATACACTTTTTATCGGGATCAATATAAAATAACTAAATAAATAATTGTTCCCATAAACGTATTGTTTGAAGAGATTTTAAAGAAAAAAAAACTTTGTTGGTTGTTCTATACAATTTATTAAGCAAACTTTTACTACCAGCTGATTTCAGTTAATAGTGAAATAAAGTAAGTAATTATGTATGTAAAATAATATAATATTCCAAGTTTAAGCTTAAATGTCTAATAAACAAGCCGATTTCTCGTGCCCTGTCGTCAGGGACGAATTGGTGTACTATGAAATAAAGAGTTAGGGTGGTCCTGATGAGAGATCAGAACCACCCTAACTCCCTGATATGTATTGATAGACAGGGCCCAAGAAAGCGGGTAGTGTAATAGGCCTTAGGCAGGCCTTAGGTATAATACAGGGTTATTTCGGATAACCTCGTTACCAGCCATCATCCTCCTCAACCAAGTGTAGGGAAGAGGGCGACCCGCCACATGACGCCGCCGCGAAAAGGAGTTATTCGATTGTGAGCATGAAAGCTCTATTTCTAAAAACTCAGTTTATATGCACACATAACAAGGTTTTGCACACATAACTTCCTAAACTTTTGGAACTTAACTTTCGCATTTGTAATATTAGTACGTAGCACCTAATTATCTACTATAGAACAGTAGACATTTCCAACACTGCATCACAGTGCAACGCAAGATTAGGGGTGCGCTCCTTGATACCCATGTTTCGGCGGTGGTATGATACTCCAGCCGGGAATATTAATCCCGCGAAGCGGCGGGATCGCGCCTGAATCCGGGATTAATCCGCCACTTGTCTACCGAATGGGAGAGAAAAATTACCTCACTAAATGTTTTAACTTTCAGTTTTACACTCGGAAACATTCTGTGATGTGAAAGGTTCTTAATTTGATTAAATTATTGAAAATCAGTTTCGGGGTTCCGTAGTACTTCCCAAATGTCATGGGATATTTATTTTTTTGTAATAATAATAATAGTTACAAATCACGCAAATAATAAAAATTGTACTTTTACCTAACCTAAAAAAATACCCGATTGCAGAAACAAGGATTTTGCAGTCTAACTTACGATTTCATTGTGCTTGATACGCTGTTGAATGTACGTTTTTTGTAAGAATAATTCTAGTAAAATCATTGGTTTATTACGTTAACGGTTGTTGGAGGTCACGAAAAAACGCAACTTTTGCATATTTTTTTGTAATAATAATGATACTCTCATTATTATTACAAAAAAATATAGTCTGACACTCAGGGAGTGAAGACGAATTTAACGACACCTCGCACATCAAAATCGGTTAAGCCATTTAGGCTGTGGGTGCTGTATATAGACACACTATACATACAGAATTATATACCCGCATACATTAAACTCCAAAAACATAACCCTCCCTCTTACGCAGTCGAGTAAAAATAAGTAATTTTACAACAATCACCCTAAAGGATTCTGTTTTAGATGCGTTTTATAGCTTTGTACATACTTTCTCACGAAAACAAACGCTCAACATCATATGATGCTTAACGCTAACCTAAGTTACACAACGAAAATTGCTCCTACGAGGTCTGGTATTTTGTTTTTCTTTTAAAATAGCTACCTGTTAAAATATAATGAAAACGTTAAACATTCAAAGCGTTCTAGTTTGAAGAAAGTAGTTTTTTTTAAAGACTATGATATTGCGCATGCTTATCTCAACACGTTTTTGACCAGTTATATAATATACATATATTTTAAATTTATGTTACGTTATTTTAATGTGGGCGTAGAACGAGTGAGGTGATATCAGGCTCACACACGATTTCACTGAAAATATATTTCAATGTGTAGAACGAAAATAGGACTAATTGAGAATTCATTATTACTCAGCCTATGTCTATAGGGTCTACATCAACCACTTTTTTAAATAAACGTTTTTAACCAAATCCATTAGTTACTCGTCCCATTGCTCGATATTTATTATTTATTTATTTAAACGCCTTGCAAATAAAATCAAAATTCTATGCCCTTTTTCAGCAGAGTACCCCTGTAGAAGTGTCATATTTATAGTTATTAGCTAATAATTCAACCACCAATTAATATAATTCTTGATTGAAGGAAAATTTACTAGCGAAACTTCTGGGCATTATAAATTGTAATATCTAATGTTTCAGAACGCGAGCGCAATGCATTGTCCGTTATAGGCTCAAAAGCAAGTTCAAATTCTAAGACGAACATAAGTAGCCTGAATTTATTTAATTTTACTAATGGTTTTTATTTAGTTTTAACTGCTAGCTTTAGATTAACCCAGTAACTCTCAGCTTCAGATTAACCCAGTAACTCTCAGCATCAGATTAACCCAGTAACTCTCAGCTTCAGATTAACCCAGTTACTCTCAGCTTTAGATTATATTAGTAACCTTCAACTCCACTCCTTAAAAGTCATCTCTCACTTTTATGATATTTTCATAATAAATAAGCGGCCAAGTTTTTATTTCATATCGAGATATTAATTAGTGTATACCCACAAATTATTAGAGCACAGCCATTACGAAGTTTAAGCTAAATAAACAGACAAACCATACGACAACATTGACTTGGTAACGCGACCGCAAGCGTGTCTGAATATTCGTAATTGCGGCGTATCGAGTACGCCGTAGTACGCCGTCGTAAGTGACATCAAATTAATTATTCACACGTCACAGCTTCGGTTACGATATGGTTATGGCAAGCTAATTGCTGTTACAATGGAGAAATTAGCGTTGCTCGGGACAACATTCCTGGATAGATCTTTGTTAACGGCTGAGACTTGTGCTGGGAATTGACTGATGATCATGTGTGTACTTGCCATCCGGAAAAAATAATAATTTTACACGGCTGATAACTGTCCGGAAAAAAAACATTTTTGCGTGATCAAGAAGCTAGCAAGCACCTGTGTGTGCACATTTACTGATGATTCATGAATTAAAATTCGATATATTCCAATTTGTAAATAGTTCAAAATATGTTCACATCTGAAGAGACTTGAATCCACACCATTCCGGTCTGTACCCAGGAATTTTTACCAATTTGGTCACGGATGTATCACGTGAGACGTAGGAAAGTCTATTTGCTTAAACCAATCAAGCCTTGTTGGCGCCATTTATATAAAGCACACTTGAAGCATATACTTTATTATTTTATTTTATAGTTTTAGGAAAACTTACAGCCAAAATACTTAAATAAACTATACATTTATATAAATTACGAGGCTAATTATAAGTTTTCGCTTATAAGTAGATGTTTCCAAACATATGAAATAAAGCTTGAAACTGCACGCGCCTCTACCAATCATAACAATACTTGCCGGTGAAAAGACACTGAGCGGAAAAATAAAAATCAGTAAAAAGTAATTTGTAAATTAATTAAGTTTGTGAATCAAAGAGTTCGGAAGTCAAATATGATCGTTTAATTGCATGTATGTTACACACGGAAAATAAAATGCGGAAATAAAACGACCCTTCCACCTAGACGACACATAATCCGAACGCAAGTCGCATCTCGCATCAAAGTGGGGCAACTTTGGACCAAAAATACGAGTGCTCTTAATACAAAGACGGAAGCCCAGCAATCAGACGAATAACATAAGCGTCGCTTAATCCACCCGAGCCCCCTGCATCCCACCAAAAGCCACCAAAAAGGTCCACTCCAGCCGGCCATGTTTAACGGACTCACGGACAAATAAAACCACCCACTCGCTTTGTTCTTCCCTTTTTGTCTGTTTATTCGTTTATGCGTTCTTTGAATTTGATAGGAGCCCAGATAATGGCCTTAAAAAGCAGCCGAAAGAGGATTACTCCCAACCTCAGTCGAATTAACATAGACGTAAAATTGTTATGTCGACGTTGAGGGAAAAGAGCGAAATTGAAGCTCTTTGTATCTCGTTGAAGTTATTATAGGTGTAATAAAATGGATATTTTTTTTATGGAGATGTATGTTTACACGTGTTGGCGTAAATATAATATTGTGTTAATTATCCAACGTAAAATTTTTTTTTTGACGTGACAACGTCTAATAAATCGATGAACGCCGGCTGCACGCATGAAAAAGTATGACTCATTGTCCCGTTACGTTACACTCATTGTCCCGTTACGCTTATTGTCCTGTTACATCATCATCATCATCATTATCAATGTTTTGTTATGACGTTGTCACGTTAAACCATCGTCCGTAAACCTACTTTACAGACAACCAATTTTTTTATTTATTTTGTACCCAACTGAAGAAGAAGAGGATTATTTTCGAATGTTTTTAGGGTTCGGTTGTCAACAAGGCGCACTTTTTAGTTTTGTAATATAGTCCATCCATCAGTGGTGAACAATGACTATGGTTTACAAAAATGCATGTCCACCAGTGAGGGACAAAGAGTTTAATGTAGAAAGTAGTGACGTTGTCCCCCACTGGTGGACAGCAGCACAAACTTTTCAAACACGTCTCACTGTCTACCAGTGGAGGATAACGGGAGTGATCGCTATTGTCAGTCTGCAGCTTAACTCAGATTCATAGTATTAGAAAACTGTGATTTAGTATGGATTAACGCCAACAAAGTGGTAAGTATAATAAGAATAAAATCTTTAAAAAAAAAAATTCGGGTACCTCACCTACTCGCAAAACGGGGATAAATTTTTGCTTGAAAATCCTAATTTTATGTTGAGTTAAAAGTATAGATAGAAGACTAGGTCGGTTGACTGTTATGAAACAGTCAACCGACCTAGTCTTCTATCTATATATATAATAAGGCTGTAACAGGTCAAAATCTGTACATTAAATATTTTCGAATTTTTTTTATTGGAGGATGCATTCCTATCGATACAGAAGCCAAAACAGCAATTTTTTTTGTCTGTCTGTATGTCTGTACGGTGTGTCCGATAGACGCCGAAATACTAGAAGGATTTGGACGAAATTTGGCGAAAAAAAATTTGACAGACCCTCTGGGATACACTAAACAATAACGACATAATTGATCACCACGCGGGTGAAACCGCGGGGCGCGGCTAGTATACAATAATAACCAACGTTACGCTCCTTGTTCCTTTATCTGCATCGCGTAAAAATAGTTATGCAAGATACCTCGCCATAGTCCTGGCCGTGAGTTTCAGTCTAGTCTATATCACTTGACAAGATTGGTACAGGACCGAGATGAGTCGAGTACAAGAAGAGAAACTCAGCAGTGGACGACAACCTTATTCTGAATAATCTGAATAAAACTGACCCACAAAAATAATAATCTAAAATGCCAGTACTTAATAATAAAATATTTAAGTGTAAACAGACCAGGCCGCAAGATGAAAGCTCCAAAAATACAGTGTGTGCAAACCGCAGGCGGTACGGTCAAACCACGTTGCGGTTCCTTCCCAGATAATCCGGACAGAGTCGGGCACCGAGACACGCCGGGCAAAGCTGCTTCTCGTGTTCACACACAGCTTGGGACATGTGAACATGTTAGTAAAGATACTTGTCTTAAAAATGCGTAACTTAGAACGCATTTTTAAGACAAGTATCTTTACTAAAAATATATACGACTGCGTGTATTCGTAGGGTAACCGTTGCCGCTTGATATGATGTTGATTGTTTATTTTCGCGAGAGCTTAAGATTGAATATATTTAAACACTTATTTATTGAAGAAATATACTAATACAAATATAATTATAAATTGTCAAAAAGCTAAAAACTAAATCAGTCAAATAACCCACCACTGACTGTTCCTGGTGCAAAGGTACCCATAATACTTGCGGCGTTTCCCCACTGAATGGCGATTGCCAGTCTTTGCACCAGAATAAAAAAAGAATAATATAAAATTAGTATATAAGTGACATTATCAGAATTATTCTATCGGAACCTCCAGGTTCTGATATAAACATGATAATCGTCGTAGGGAGGGATCCCTATCGACAATTCTCACATCATCATCATCATCATCATCTCAGCCATAAGAAGTCCAGTACTGGACATAGGCCTCCCCCATGGATTTCCAAAAAGACCGATTGGAAGCGGCTTGCATCCAGCGTCTTCCCGCCACTTGTATGAGGTCGTCTGTCCATCTGTCTGTCTGTCTAACTATGGGCCTTATAAGGAAGCTCAAGGTCACGCAACGAGCTATGGAGAGGACTATGCTCGGAGTCTCTCTACGAGATCGAATCAGAAATGAAGAGATACGTAGACGTACAAAAGTCACCGATATAGCACAGCGGATTAGCAAGTTGAAGTGGCAGTGGGCAGGGCACATAGCACGTAGAACTGATGGCCGATGGGGCCGAAAGGTTCTCGAGTGGAGACCACGTACCGGCAAGCGCAGGGTAGGAACACCAGCCACGAGATTCTCACATCAAAATCGGTCAAATGTTTTTTAGGTTGTAGGAGTGTGCAGTGAAATATAATAATATAATTAAGAATATAATATACACATATACATGTAAACATGCATAGGTACACCCGAAAAACCATCCCTACCATCCATCCTGTGCAGTCGGGTATATCGCAGGATAGCATGGTTGATGTTGCACATTTAACTACCTTTAAGATGAACGCACTTTTTAATTGTTCAAAGTTGGAATGTTATCGTTATTTGGTAATGACGTAGCGGCCAACGTTAACTTTGAATACGCAGTACATGTAGATATAAATAAATAAATAAATAATTATAGTTTAAAATACCGAAACAAACGAATTCAAAATACGCAATTTTGTTTACTTGGATGACATATTTTTTTTACGCAAGATAGATAGATCCACGATTGACCACCAACTCACCTTATGTTAAGCAACGGTGTGGCCGACGATGGAGCTCATCGACCTAGAAGATATATATTAACTCTAGCCTTGAAAGTTAATTGTTTTTTTTCAGTAATTTGCTTTAAAAAACAAACAACGGAACCGATATTCATAAAAAAAATTATGCGACCAATAAGTAATATACATTCATATAAATAAACAAAACCAAATCGGTTTATAAATGACGGCGTCTTAATACAACAATAAAAAAGAACTGAATTGATAAGCTCCTCCTTTTTGCGATTTTTTTAGGTTTAAGTCATGTAAATATTTAAGTTTTTGTCACAATAAAAACATTGTCTATTGTCTATTGTCTATTGATTAAAAATCATCGTGCATCTGCATATTAAAGATGTAAAACAAAAAAAACAAGCACCAAGCAGTACTTACTACAAATATAATAGCCGCCGATTTATTTCTAAACTCTTTATTATCCACAAAACGTGTCGAACGATTTAATATAATCTGGAAAGCTTAGCGTCATGTTTCACATCGAGTGAGCTTCAGCTATTAGGCCTAGGCCGCACTACGGTTTTTTCCCGCGAGCGGTAACCGCTATAAACCGCGAAACCACTCGAGTCGCTTGTATTCGTTTTCCTGTTTCATAAACTCACGCGGTTAAAAACCGCTGCGGTTTAACCGTAGTGCGGCCTTAGCCTTAGGGGCAAAACTTCGCATCAATATGAGCATCGGCATCCCAATTCGGGAAATCTCGTATTCGTCTCGTCCTTCTCAAGACATCTCTCAGATAAAATGGTATTTTCTCACTTTTCCGCTCGAAATCGTAATAAGTTTTCGTATGCATAAATGGACCTCATTCCAACTGTTGTAACAATGGGAATTTCTCTTCCGACCGGCGCTCCTTTATTTTTCCCGTCTCTCAGCTTCCATTTCACTTGCAAATGTTTCATTCTTTATGAATTTACGCGACTCTTAGGGCAAAAAAAAGGTTTCCCGGAATCAAACTTGTACAAATATTTGGAGTGGAAAGTTTTGAACACCTTTTTCCGCGTTTTTCAATTTCCGGATTGCGAACGGGTTTATTTGTGTTTAATTTTTATGACGGGTTTCGCACTACGCAGATCTGTGTTAACGGAACGGATGGGATAAGAGATGTATTTATAAATGTGATGCCCAAACCATTGAATTGGACGTTTTCTAAAATATTCGACAATTTCATAAAATGATCGCATTTTGTGAAATAGTCAACCAGTTAGACTGACCATAAACATCATTTTCCGATTTTTTTCATTTTGTCCGTCGCCTTTTGAGTCGATAAAATCTCATACAGATTAATATAAAATATATTGTTATTAGAAGTAAAAAACCCAGAAAACGTATTTTCTTCCACATTAAAATGATAACGAAAATACAGTGAAATGTTGATTACCGCCATATTATAAGTTATATTATATCGCGAAAGCATGTAAACATTGTGGATATCGGTAAATAATATACTTAACTATTTTACAATATGATCAAACCACGTTTGATAATTTCATTATATAACTAGCATTTAGTTGATTTTACCACCAAACGATTTCTGTTCAGATTTAGTCAAGCCAATTCATAAAACAGTGAACTGTTTATTATTTCATGAAATGTGACAGTCTCATGAAACGGTCAGCCGTCTCATGAAACGGTCAGCCGTCTCATGAAATGGTCAGCCGTTTCATGAAATGTTCGATTGAACAATTTGGGCACAGCATAAATATTTCATGCGATTGATTGCGAGTCCAATTGACGTGTACGTGTGTGATAAACAAAGAGGTATGGTCATCGGGGAGTTTTATTTGAAATCGTGTAGCGTCGCTGAGATCGTGTTTCACAGTTTTGTCCGATGATAGCGGAGACAATGCTTTAGGAAATTAGATTCTCGTCGCAGTCGTGGCACGTTGGGGTCTTCGTAGGACGCCGACGACTTTATGTGGACCGACGCGTGTAATGAGGATTTGAGACAATTTTTAAACACTTTTACTAAAGGGAACTTTTGTATGTGACAACCTTAAATCACACCACCGCTTACCAAAAAAATGTTCCCTGGTGACACCACGACCGTACATGTTTTCTTTCGGTCCATAGATTGTTGATACAAAAAATTATTATACTTTAGAAAATTTAAAAAACCGACTTCAAAATACACAATTCATTTATGAATGACATTTTTCCAGTTATTTTGTTATGGTTTTTATAACAAACTAACTGGAAAAATGTAATCCATAAATGAATTGTGTATTTGAAGTCGGTTTTTTTCAGTTTTCTAAACTATAATAACTTTTTGTATCAACAAGTACTGAACCGATTTTGATAAAATTATATGGGACCACCTATGAACTATGATCAACCAAACAAAACAAGTAACATGAAAATCGATTCACAATTGTTGGAGTTATTGCTGAACAAACATACAGACGAATTGAGAACCTCCTTTTTTTGGAAGTCACTTAAAAATAATGACAGCAATGCCTCATTAGTGCTCTAGCTGAAGAGATTATTGATGTGAAACATCTAATTCGGTGAGTCAAATCCACTGTGATGCGGGTCGTGTTGTTGAGTCAGCAGGCTTGTTAAAAGACACAAAGTGCTACTGCAAAACCCGCTTTTTTGCAGTCGGATATTTTATTTTTCTTTTTATACATATAGATACTTGTTGTTAATTGTCCTAAGTTGGCAGTTGTTGTAGGAGTAAACGTTACAAGTTAGCTATTTGCGCGAGAGGCGAGCTGCAAACTTAACAAGCTCTTTGTCCGTCGTAACAGCTCGTCTAGCTCTAACAAATCTCACGTGTGATCGCAACGTACGCTGTCGACGATCCAGAATGTAGAACAAACTGGAGACAGAGCTGTTTCAATTTACGGGAGATAAATATTCAATTTAAGGTGCAGTTCGCTTTTAGAAGTTTTAAAGTTGCTGGAAATGAAAGTCAAAGGTTAATTTAGGTCATTTTAAAACAAACATATATGGAATCAAAAATGGCATACTTAATTTAGACGTGATAACGTCTTATAAATCGATGAACGTTAGCTGCATGCACGAAAATGCATGGCTCATTGTCACGTTCCGCCGAGCGTGCAAGCGAGACCGCGGTCCGCGGCACAAGCGATAGAGAGGCACGATCGACCTAAGCGTTTGGCTTGTGACAACCATTTTTTTATTTATTTCAGAATGCTTTCTTTATTTCAGAATTGAGTTGCATCAGCGGTTGGTCTGCAACACACGTGACGTATAGGTACGAATCAACGATATAGTCGAGAATGGAGGACGTGGATCAAAAATTAATTCACAGACTCGCGAACAACAACTGAGATTATAAAACTTAAAAATCCCCGACATAAAATAAAAACAAAAAAAAAACAATATCAAAATCTGTATAATCCGTTTCAGTAATACGATACCACAGACAGATAAATACACAAGTCAATCTTATCCTCTTATTGCGTTTGAGGTTAAAAATATATCCAGAAAGCAAAAAATAAGCAATTTGATCGTTGTCATTGGTTTCGGCCATGATTCATTAAAATAAGGGCCATAGGCCAGTTTGCCAGACCAATGTGAAACTAACTTTTAATTATTTTTTTGCGAAGACCGAAACTTACAGCATTTAAATAAAACAGATCTATATCTATCTATATACCGTTTGCCAACTTAATTGTAAGCGACGGTATGGCCATGGAAGCGACACGTCAAACTAAAAGTATTCATTCTATTCCTGCAGAATTGACAAATTGCAAACGTTTTTATTTCTACAATACTGTGACGTGCCGTCACATGACATTTCGTTAGCTAATGTCAATTCCATAGTTATCTTTTCCACTGTATTAGTTTACATCTACAATGTCTACTCCTATAACCATACTTCCTCTTCTATTCAACTCCAGCTATCCATATCCTGAGCAATTTCCCCGGATTAAATTTTCATATTCATAAAGTACAACGGAATCCTTTATGACGAAAGTTTAAAAATCTCCGACGTCCCGGACAAGTTCTAAACTTAAGCCGTGAGCTTAGTTTTTAACTTTTCACAATGCGCCTAGACAGTTTTGCACACTATTAGTTTTGTACTTTAAGTTTACAAAGTTGATACATAATTCTGATAAATTTAAACTTGTAGGAGTACAGGGAATAGCATGATACGATTCCCTGGTAACTTTTAAAAGGTTAGTAATAGACTTGCTAACAAGTTGTTCGGGGAGTTGAGATGTGGAGTTTAAGCCATTCGGGTCGGTTTACATTCGCCTCGATATATGTATACCTACGTGGGGGTGAATGAAAATTTACAACAAATTGATCTAGAGATTTGCAAAAGAAAGTTGGATAATAGATTCAAAGCGATAGAATTCTATTTGTGTTGAGTCTGTTCAGCTATAGAGAACTAAGTGGCATTAAGGGCGCTGCCTGTCCTTATTTCATTATTTTGTTCAGTCGAGACCACAGAATACCATAGTAAATACTTCAAAATGTTAGTTCCCGTGTTTTGCCACGATAGTTCTTTTTTTAAATAGAATCTAGATTTGAATATATTATTTGAAGAGTGTACGGCTTCAAACCCGTAAATAAAAGATACAGCTGCATATGCATAACAGCAAGAACTATAGGTAACCTCACCATACGTAGCATAATATCGTCAAGATAATTCAACAGCCACAAGCTTTGATACCACAACAAATAAATACGTAGCTAAATTAGAAGAACATGCTGTTTAGTGACCTAAGGTTTGAATCGTTCGTAAATGAAATTATAGCTTTATATTTTATTATTTACCAAAGATACAAATAAAGGAAAACATGTGTAGTGTTCATAGGAGCGGGGCAATAAGTGTGAGCTCTAGCATGTTTAATAAGTACCGACTTACTAAGTTATTTATTGCGTACCGTGATATTTACTGAGCGTATACACTATAGTTTTGACGTTTCATTACGGAATAACAAATGTCTAGACTCCTACATTTAAAAAAGGCTTATCTGCTTAGTTCACAGAGTTCGAGGCCCTATTACATAGGCTTATTCTATAAGCCGCTTTTAGTACCCGAATGGCACCTTTCACTATATATACTGCAACTACATTTGATAAGTTTCTACTTCCTAGATAATTCCACTGTAAACTAAAGTAAAGTTTATTTCCTCATAACGATATTACACAATCATTTTGCAGTGGGTCCCAAGCTCGGCTAAGCCGGTATCTTGGGAAACCCTGTGGCAGAAATACCTAATGCCCAATTACACTGTACTATTGATAATATTCATATAAGCTGTAGCTACCTTTAATCTAAAGTGGCCATAAAAATTCGACATCAAATAAATTTCCGAATCAAAATACTGATCCAGATGGAAAAATTTAACTCATATACAAAATAATAACATATGATAGTGATACGTGAATGCATTCCCGTCATCACAGGAGTGCATGAAGCGGCGGAGCGCAAATTGGCGCCGAGTTCTGAGCTCCTGATTGCACACTTGCTCTGTATAATCCATCATTGAGATACGGACGGAAATTGATTTATTTTTACCCGCTTGTGAGCGATTTTATATTTTAAACTGAAATGTTTGCTGGAGCTGAGCGATTCGGGTTTTTATTTGTTGTGATGATTTTATGTTTTATTTGTAATTTTCCACACTATTTGCTGCAACTTGAACATAAAGTTTGTCAGATTCTACAGCTTCTAAAGCTTTACGTTGTTGATGGCGTTTACGGCAAATAGACACGTCTTTAATACCATTTCTTTGTTATTAAGACAATAGCAAAGCAACGGTATTAAAGTCGAAGAAGATTAAATATTCTCAATATTAAAATTTTATTTTAGTTTTATTCCAACCCTTATTTACAGCTCCGTACACCCTAAACTCTACTGGTTTAACGGTGTCAAGTAGAGTGCGTCAATGGGACGGCTATATGCAATAATTCAGTGTAAATTTCTCGTCGACACCGACAGTACATTATTGCACGACATTCACTCACATGGGGGTAGTTCGCTCTTGCATTGTCACATCCTGACTTAAAAGAATCGTTTAGCAAATATTTGTTAGTAAAAAGAGGAAAACTCACTTCTAAGACTGAGTCTTATTTTTATGTGGTTAGTTGATGGTGATTCGTTTTGCTTGTATTTTTGCTTTACAAAATCAAACTTCAAATTAAAATCTTGAAGAAAAAACCAACATGCTTGTGAATTTTTTGGATGGGTAAAAATTACGTTAGCGGGTAGCGGGTACGCCGCTAAAGAAATTTTCACTTCAAAAATAAACAACAGTTACCATCAAAAATATTTTATTATATAAAAATATGAAAAAACGACTTTTCTTTATTATTCGAGTAAACGCACGATTTACTTCAATAATTTAATTATGGACTATGATAAACATCACATATTATAATCTATTTTATTAAGTTTGTAAATTAATTATGATGTCCATCGGACGATCTGACGCGAGTTTAACATTTTTTACCCATCCCAAAAATGCCCAAGCCCGCTAAAGAAGTGTTCACTTCAAAAATTATTCGTTTCGCTGTACAGAAGCAATCGTAAAAGGAAACTTAGGTGTTTCGGACGAACCCAGTTTCGGAAAAGATGCTTTATGGATCGATTTGTACAAGTAAAACAATGTATTTGTTTGGTTAGATGGCACCCCGCGTCCTCGCCACAGTTGCATCCGAGGTAGCGGCTTCGTATAAAGGAGTGCAATAAATTCAATAGAACGAGTGTCGCGGGCAGACATTACTCCGCGGCACGCCCCACACAGATTCCCCTCTCACAGGGCTTGCAACTATCTAGCTTTCTTTCATCTTCATTCAAACGATTTTGACTAAAAGCACAGAACGCTACGCACGATTAGAATTCCCTGACGCTATCTCTGTTTTCCTAGAACTCCGATCTTAAAATCTTCAAGGGTCCATCCTTATCGACATGCTCACTTACCATTTAGCGAGTTTATGGTCCATCGTTGATCTATTTCATGAAAACAAAATCTGTAGGCGAAAACAAGTAACTTTTTTTAACCTTTGTATAAATGTATAGTTTATTAGGGTTCCGTACCCAAAGGGTAAAATGGGACCCTATTACTAAGACTCCGCTGTCTGTCTGTCCGTCTGTCACCAGGCTGTATCTCATGAACCGTGATAGTTAGACAGTTGAAATTTTCACAGATGATGTATTTCTGTTGCCGCTATAACAACAAATACTAAAAAACAGAATAAAATAAATATTTAAGGGAGCACCCATACAGCAAACGTGATTTTTGCCGTTATTATAGATAATGGTATGGAACCCTTCGTGCGCGAGTCCGACTCGTACTTGGCCGGTATTTTAAATATTTGGCTGTAAGTTTATGTAAAAATATAAAATAAAGAGTTCCTGTCCCTATATACTCCCCATTGTCAGCTAAATGGTTGGTTTTAGATATGTAATAAACTTCATGATAATCCTAATCCTAACATTTATAAAAGTGAGTCGGTCTTTCTGTCTCTCTGCCTGTTTGTTAGCGGCCTAACGGCTGAACCAATCGTTATGAAATTTGGCATATAGATTCTTTAGGATCTGGAAATGAGCATGTATTATTTTTCATCATCATCATCATCACCATATATATCGGAATTAAAAATAAAACTATCACGGCTAATTTAGCTGAAACTAAACCTATTTGGTTTTGCAAGTTAACGGGTAATAATAATTAATCGATCAACTTAAAAATGCACTTAGAGAAATGAAATTGAAAATATCGTGCAAATTTCACTTAAATCGTTAACGCGTAAGGGCATAGTATCAAATAAGAAACCCTGTTAAGCATAGCAAGTGGCCCGACACGTACTTGGCCGATTTCCTTTAATGGTAAGGAAAGACCTAAACAGCTCCGGCAAGCCACAACGATCTTTACAGATCTATTGTGACAATTCAACTGTATTGTTATCTTGTTGAATGTCAACCCTATTGTGGAGAGCGTAGGGAGGACCACCAGAACTTTAAGCCGGAGCCGGTCGTTTGTGTAAAAGTTGGCTTTCTTATTATTTTCCCGGTTCTCGAGTTTGCAGAATCCGTCGGACGGTCGTCGGTCCTGACAGGTTACCTTTGTGCGGCTCGCGCTAATCGTTTCACTTTATTTTTAAAACTGTATTTTTAAAACGGTTTAATCTACACTAGAGTTATGAATGCGAAAGTAAATAAATAAGTACTTAGTTAAAGTTTTTAGCAAAACAGGATGTTTTTAATACAAAATTAAAGTTACGGATTGGTCACATCTATTTTTAAAACAAGTCAGACGGTCTCTCGACTAGGCTGCCGGAAACTGTTTCTTAAATGCTTCATCATAATGATTTTAAGTGTTTTATATAAGTTTTACGTTTTCTATGCTTATTTGTGAATCGTCATTTTTCGACTATAGTTTCTACCGCATTTGGTGGTCTTTGTCAAAGCCCCGTCTCAACAACTTCAAACAACAAGCGCCGCGTCCGCGAACCCGGGAGCCGGGGGTGTGCTAGGCGCGTCACCGACCGAGAGTGACGTGTGTGCTGCTCCTTTGAAAAAGACCGCCGAATGCGGTTGAAACTATAGTCGGATATTTCGGCTCAAAACAGACGTGAGTGACCCGTAGGTTTTATTTAAAAACCCGGGAGTCGTTACGACTCTCGGGTTCGCGGACGCGACACTGGTATTTTGAGTTCCGTGAGCATTTGACTTTAGCGCTAAAATGGTGATAATAAAAAAACAGTCTGTAAACAGAGGTCAACGTTTCTATAATCATAAAACGCGTCCTATTCTCAGTTGTCATGGTAACGCCAATAACACTATCAATCAGGCTGCACCGTGCCGCTACATCTAATTACCATAAGCTAATATCGTAATGATGAGTAATCGTATATTACGTGCGAGTGAATAATGGATACCGAAATCATATTTAGCTCCATTGATCATTCATGCAATATCAAGAATATCCAATCACACTAAGCAATCAATTGGCTGAAATTATTTTCATAAGATTGACAGTTGATTCACTTGATTGACAAACAATGGTTGAATTGCCTGACCATTGACAGGTTCTCGATTGACTGCCAATGTTTGCAGTCTACGATAGCGCCCGCTTGCCTAGAACAAACCTATTTACGCATGCTATTTAACTATTTACTTTGGTAAGCATAATTAACACTTAAACTTGAACTTCTGGGAATAAACGCATATACGATCAACTGCAACACTTTTTATACAGTGGCAACACGCTAGTGGGGAAAATAGAAATAATGTCGTTGCATTTTGCCTTCCACTTATATGTGGAAATAAAGCATGTGTTGACAATGACATGACAAGTGGATAAAAATGGGTTTTCTACTTTCCGTGGCACGCATGCAGAGGGATCACTAGTATGTCGCCGACTCGTAAGGATGCAGAATTATAATGCTCATCCCTGATTTACATTTTTATGCTTCGACACTTTGTCATCCTTCTATTAAAGTGAAAAATTAACAATAAATGAAATTGATGTACTTTACAGGTATACATATATATGGTATATGTATGGTATTGCACAATAAACTTGTAAAAATAAATGCAAAAAGTAAATATAAAATATTTAAAAGAATTGAAAAATACATAGATTATTATTTATATATTCTGTTCTAAGATTTGATATCTAACTCGACTCTAATTTGCAACAATTAGGTATTATTTATTACCTTTTGCCCTAAGATATGTGCTCACAACCGTCAGCGTTTACACAAATATTTTTCTTTTATCTTCTAAAGGTTGTCTGGAAGAGAACGCTATTATCGATAAAGCTGCCTTTTGTACCTTTCTTACGCCCTAATCATGTACATAGTGTTATTATACTATGGTGTCAAAAGGTATTTTTGTATTGTATTGTTTGTATATGGTGTCCATTATCAAATAAGTACAAAACAGCCAATATCAATTATAAAAAAACATTATTTATTTCAAAAGACGTTTTATAAAATTTCCGGAAACCTATTTGAAATTTCGTCTAATAACCGAACTTTTATGAATAATAAGCTTTTTGGTTTCAAATAAAAAGAAACGTAACCTAACAGTTTTTCATGAAAATAAAAGTACTTTAAAAAATCAAAAACCCATGTTAAGTAAAACATCTTGAATTTGCCTTTATATAAACATATTTGCCATAAGGAAAGCCGAGGACAGGGTGGCGTGGAAACCTGGAAACAGCTCGTCATCGACTCTGTCAAACCATTTCAAGACGGACACGAGCTTCAGCAATGAAGCTTACGATTAAGAAGACATACCTATTAAGTGCGTTGTAATGAGTTGAGCGTAGCATTTAGGATGAAAATTAATATTTGTGGTGGGATAAATTAGGAATAAGCATTTGAGATGCGTTAAAAAAATAATTATATTTCATGGGTTCAATACAGAACAAAGCAAACTGATTTGGACAAATAATATTTTAGAACATAGATAAACTTACCAATACATTTTCAATGATTTACGTGAGAGTTGTAATAAATGAATTAACCGTTTAACTTGTCCTTGGCTGTAAGCCAGCACTTCCTCTAACCGGTTAATTTATCAGCTAATTACTCGTATAAACCGGTGTGAACCGGCTTAAACTGGAAAGTACCGGTGCACCTGACGGCTATCGATTAGACGCGTGTCACTGGCACGGCTAATTGCCGAGAGCTCATTATGCCGTGGCAGATGGAATCTGCTCTGGATATACATGTTTTGATGCAGTCGAGTGGTATGATAGCTGACAAACATGCATACCGACGGTTAAGTAGCATTCAATAATTATTACATATATTATCAATTGGCATATTATAATGCGTCAACGCCTGAAAACGCGTGAAAGCCTTTGTCCAGCAGTGGGACACTACAGGCTAACAACAAACATAATTATCAGTTATCACAGGGTTCAGTCTGAAATTGTGTCAGTGCAATCTCAACAGTTTTTTTTTTCATGTACCTATTTGAATTTGTGTGTGATTTCATTTGATATTTAACATTTTAGTATCGTGCTTGCCCTTTACTAATGACGTCTAGACAAATAAATAGCTCTATTATTATAGAAATAGTTTGGTTTTATGTAATTTTAGAGTTCAGAGGTAGTGCGGCGGCGATGTCACAGGTTGGGACTGAATTATAATGCTTGTTTTAAATGTTAAACACATTTTCGATAACGAATACAATTCGAGACGTTGTTGGAACTAAAACGAAATACAACCCTAATATCTAAGTACTAGAGTAACTATGTCTGTCTTTCGTCTCTCCATTACACTATTATAATTAGAATTCAATTATTTACGTACGTACCTATACCTATTTACCTACGTAAATGGGTTTTCCCCAGCCCAAGCCTCAAGTAAGGTAAACGCCCGGGTTGTCCACGTCGGGCAACGCTGTTAAACGCTTTATGTCGTGACTTGTGAATATATAAGGCCAAGCAAGGGCGTCGCCAAGGGGGGCAGCTGCCCCCCCTAGAGATTTAAAAAATGTAGCCAACTGCAAAGCAACCAAAGTTAGGCCGTAAGGCCGTCCAATTGTACCTGTACCTACAATTCATATTTTTCTCATCTCCATAATATTAACTTGCCCCCCCTGGCTGGCGACGCCCTTGAGGCCAAGCTATACCAAAAGGACTGAAAAATGTGTCTTATCACTCAAAAATGCCATATTTTTACTTCTTATTTAATGAGTATAATCACTCTGTAGATAGAATCTCATTGTTAGAACTCGTTCAAGGATACGTGGGGCGACGCGCGACGCGCTACACGATGAGCGATGCAACGCGCTGCCCAGAGTAGGTATCAACCCCAGCAGATCTGTGTTAAAATGCCTTCTGTAACACTTCATCAACTTAGTTTATTTCGATATGTATTTTAGTGCTAAGGGAGTTCGAATCTCAACAATAAATTTGAGCTTATATTTTATTTTACTTTCTAGTGCCCGGCTGGCTAGCCGCCAACCTCAAGTTGAAAATCTGTCGCCAAGCACCTAGCGTTTCAAGATTTATTTGTTTGTCCAAACATAGGTTAAATAAAAATAAAATAAATTAATAAATATTGGTGGACAAGGACATATCACACAGCACCATCTTGCTCAAACTAAGCATAGCTTGCATGGTACTACATAGAAAATGGTATAGGTATAGGTCTTAGTAATAAAAACTAATGTCCTTGCCTATTGAGACGTACAAATTTTAAACACATAAAATAAATTAAAATGTCAAAATATATAAATACAATATGTGGTGTGTTCCGGAAGTGATTTTACTAGAATTATCCTAAAGAATGCTAATTTATAATCTTTTACAACGATTTTGGGGTGCCGTGGGGTACCGGCCTAGAATAGTACCTCCCCCTCTCTTCCCGTGGGTGCCGTAAGAACCGGCTAAGGGAAATACTACCAGAGATGGGCAGCAGCATCCTCTGCGGAAAACAATATCTACTGCGCTCGCCAACCCGCATGCCAAGCGTGGCGAGTAATGGCAAAACCCCCCCTATGACAGACGACAAAAATACCAGGCCCCCAGTCCCCGGCAGCTCCGCTATTCCGGACTACGGTAGCGGTCCCGGTCACGGCGGAGCAAGGGGTGCTAAGAATCTCCGGAAGAGATCCGGCTACCACCCTCTGCATAAACGACGACTGGCCCTGGTAACACACAATATTCGCACGATGAGGACAGACGAGAAGCTAGCCGAGCTGGAAGAAGAAATGAGTAGGTTACATTGGGATATCCTGGGATTATCGGAAGTCCGACGAGAGGGTGAGGACACGATAACCCTGAAATCCGGTAACCTACTCTACTACCGGGAGGGCGACCAACAGTCCCAAGGTGGTGTCGGGTTTCTCGTCCACAAGTCCCTTGTTAACAACATTCTTGCCATCGACAGTGTATCGAGCAGGGTTGCGTACCTGATACTCAGAGTATCCAAGAGATATTCGTTGAAGGTCGTCCAGGTATACGCACCGACCTCGGCACACTCGGATGATGAGGTGGAGGTGATGTATGAGGACATTAGTAGGGCCATACACACTTCTGAGACCTATTTTAATGTTGTTATGGGGGACTTCAACGCGAAGCTGGGCAGGAAATGCGAAAGTGAGTTGAGAGTGGGGCAATTTGGATATGGACAACGGAACCCCAGGGGACAGAGGTTGGCCGACTTTCTGGAGAAAGAGGGACTCTTCATGATGAACTCTTTCTTCCAGAAGCCACCTCATAGGAAATGGACCTGGTTGAGTCCCGATGGTTCTACGAGAAATGAGATAGACTTCATCCTGACCACCAAGAAACAAATATTCAATGATGTCTCTGTGATCAACATGGTTAAAACCGGAAGTGATCACCGAATGGTACGAGGCACTTTGAATATTAATGTTAAACTTGAGAGGTCCCGTATGATGAAGTCTACACTCCGACCCACTCGCGCCCATATCCAAAACCCCGAGAGCTTTCAGCTCGAACTATCAAATCGCTTCGAGTGCCTGGAGAGCTGCGCATCGGTGGATGAGATCAATAACAGGTTTGTGGAAACTGTCCGTACGGTCGGCGCGAAGTTTTATAAGCCCCGTCGTACAAATAGACCGCAAAAGCTCTCGAGCCGTACCCTTGACCTCATGGCTGAACGACGCTCATTGCAACTGCAGACTTTCGGTGACGCCGAGTCATATAGGCGGCTCAATAGACTCATATCAAAGTCTATGCGACACGACATCCGTACCTTTAATGCTAATCGTATTAAAGATACGAGCGAAATAAAGGCTCCAAAGTGTTCGCAAAAGACATGTCTATTGGGCAGAGCCACTTGACGAAGCTGAAGATGGAAGATGGCAGTTTAGCGTCGACCAAGGCAGAAGTCTTGAGGGAAATCGAGAGGTTCTATGGACAGTTATACACATCGGTCGCAAAACCTGTTAGCAGTTTGGGCAAAGATCCAAGAGCCAAACTGACTCGACATTATATCGAAGATATCCCGGACATCAGCCTGTACGAGATTAGGATGGCCTTGAAACAGCTCAAGAACAACAAGGCACCGGGCGACGACGGAATTACATCAGAGCTACTGAAAGCGGGTGGAACACCAGTACTGAAAGTCCTTCAGAAGCTCTTCAATTCCGTCGTGCTTGAAGGTACAACGCCAGAAGCATGGAACAGAAGCGTGGTGGCGCTGTTCTTCAAAAAAGGAGACAACACTTTGCTGAAGAACTACGGACCCATCTCGCTTCTGAGCCATGTCTATAAGCTATTTTCAAGGGTCATCACGAATCGTCTTGAACGCAGGTTTGATGACTTCCAGCCTCCCGAACAAGCCGGTTTCCGAAAAGGCTATAGTACCATAGACCACATCCACACGCTGCGGCAAGTGATACAGAAGACCGAAGAGTATAACTTGCCCCTTTGCTTAGCGTTTGTGGACTATGAGAAAGCCTTTGATTCGATCGAGACCTGGGCGGTGCTTGAGGCTCTCCAGCGATGCCATATTGACTATCGGTATGTCGAAGTGCTGAGGTGTTTGTACAACAACGCCACCATGTCAGTCCGAGTACAAGACCAGAATTCAGAGGCAATTCCATTGAAGAGAGGCGTGAGGCAGGGAGACGTTGTCTCTCCGAAACTGTTTACCGCCGGTTTGGAAGATGCCTATAAGCTTCTGGAATGGAAAGGGCTCGGCATCAATATTAACGGCGAGTACATCACTCACCTTCGGTTTGCCGACGATATAGTAGTCATGGCAAAGTCGATGGAAGAGCTCAGTACGATGCTCGAAGACCTCAATAGAGTTTCCCAAAGGGTGGGCCTCAAAATGAACATGGACAAAACGAAGGTTATGTCGAACGTCCATGTAGTGCCCACCCCAATATCTGTGGGGAACTCCACTCTTGAAGTTGTTGACGAATTCGTCTACCTAGGACAAACGGTCCGATTAGGCAGGTCCAACTTTACGAGGGAGGTCAATCGTCGTATCCAACTCGGCTGGGCAGCGTTCGGGAAACTTAAAAGCGTCTTCTCGTCCAATATTCCCCAGTCCCTCAAGTCGAAAGTTTACAACCAGTGTGTGTTACCAGTGATGACATACGGCACTGAAACGTGGTCCCTAACTATGGGCCTTATAAAGAAGCTCAAGGTCACGCAACGAGCTATGGAAAGAGCTATGCTCGGAGTCTCTCTACGAGATCGAATCAGAAATGAAGAGATACGTAGACGTACAAAAGTCACCGATATAGCACAGCGGATTAGTAAGTTGAAGTGGCAGTGGGCAGGGCACATAGCACGTAGAACTGATGGCCGATGGGGCCGAAAGGTTCTCGAGTGGAGACCACGTACCGGCAAGCGCAGCGTAGGAAGACCAGCCACGAGATGGACAGATGACCTCATACAAGTGGCGGGAAGACGCTGGATGCAAGCCGCTTCCAATCGGTCATTTTGGAAATCCATGGGGGAGACCTATGTCCAGCAGTGGACTTCTTATGGCTGAGATGATGATGATGATGATGACAACGATTTTACGCATACTTTCTCATAAAAAACTTACCCTCACCGGCGTATCAAGCGTAACAAAATGGTAAGTTAGACTCCAAAAACTGCTTTTCTGCAGTCGGGTATTTTGTTTTTCTTTCAATATAGATACTTGTTCATTACATCTACGCTCTTTTTATGAAGCTACCCGGTTTTCTTAAAGATAGACGGTGGATATCAATAAAATCTGTTAAACTGAAATTATGCCTAATTTACGTCGTACTGAATTGACTGCTATCAGAAAATCCGGTGAAACTTGCATATTTTGGTCGTTTGACGTTGCAGGTTGAAAAGACACATTCAAAAATCAGCTGCCGTGTTTTCCAGGGGTGAATTCAATTCAAAATAACACGTTCATCGATTCGCCCCATGGCTCGAACCCACCGTAAGCGAATCGGTGAAGGACTTAAAGACGAGTATGTCAAAGGTCATTAAGCGTTGTTAGTAGGTAAATAATACTATTGACGTATCGTATGACATTTCATTTCGTGCGAGGCTTCGTTAGTGAAGTGGTTAGATATAATCTACACTGTCAGAATATAAATCTGACGCAAGAAGTCGAACTCAGCTTATCTGATGTTAATTAACGTAGGGTCAACGATAGAGCTTACGAAAGCTGAACAGGCTCTCAAGTGCTTCGAGCTTTTTGAAACAAGAAATATTATGATGGTAGTACGCAGTGTTTCTGTCAAATATTAGCAAAGTCAGCCGGTAAATGACACCGCAGCAAACTTATCCTTTTAAGGGAAATAAAGCCCAATGAAAAATCGTCGATGACAAAAATAATTTTGTATCTGATAGTAAAGCAAATTTTGCCAGTATATACAAAGATTTAAGGCCAGTTAAAAATACTTAATTAAGCATATATTATGTGATATAAGACCCTTAATGATAAGTAAGTTGTGTAACCTTTAAATGAAACATTGTACATTCGTATATAGTTGCCTTTTTTTATAACGAGGACAAAATCTTCTAAATATACCCGGCCGCATTGTACGTTGGGGATGCAACCGGGTTATATGGGATTGTACAATGTACATACCCACTAACCTATCTATAATTATCTATCTAATTAGAGATATATATATATATATATATATTAGAGATATATATATATATATTAGAGATATATTATCTGTTGTAAAAAGCTCATGGTTCTTAGAGAATGAAATACTGGTCTGTTCACGTACAATAGTCGAAATAGTAGTAGCAAAAAGTAAACAACCAACTTCTCTCACTTGTACTTCAAACGCGGAAACACAACAAAAGCCATAACATAGAAGAGTCCATCTCGAAACTGACACGTGAGGTCTTTCAGTGATAACCTCAAGACAACTCGTGTTAATTCCCATTCCAGAATTCAATTTGCTTGTAGTCGGCAGCCAGCAGTAAATTACATCGCTCCACGTCATCTTCAACAGTGGATGGCGTTCTCCAGCGGACGTCGAGAGGTGATATACTCCGACGATGAGATGTGGTGCGCGGTGTACGCAGAAACAGGAGGGGAACTGCAGCGTTTATAACTCGTATGTATGCTGGGTGCAAATCTTGCAAGACAAATTTTAACCACTTTCTGTCTGTTTCTGTAATCACGATCATTTTGCAAGGTTTTTATTTTTTTGGCAGGGCCGAAAAGTACTCGAGTAGAGATAACGCTCCAGCCATAAAATGGAGAAATTATGAATACCAGCCACAAAATGGACAAGGAGCAGGAAGACACTGGAAGCAAGCCACTTCCATCAGGTGTTAAGTTTTTTGCTCAGTACAATAACATGACGATACAATAAAATACTGTGTAATAAATGACTTTTTTTTCAATAATTTAAATCCATGACATTGCTCCCCGCTCGTCACTAAGATATTAGGTAAAATCGCATTACAGTCGGAAATATAATTGAAAACACTGGATACGTTGCCTTCAATGTATAACAGTACCTAATTATTGTGATTGAGTCAGACTTATCAGAGTTCTCCCATCACATTGTTACATATTTATATTGTTTTGTCTGAATAATTCAACATAAAATGCTAACAATAACTCACTTCCAATATCATTTTATCACATTATTATAATCTGATGAACCAACTTAAAGCAACATTTACCAGTAGGTATTCAGCTAGTACACATACTACCGCCTGATATTGCAGACCAAGATAAAACTACATCCATATTAATATTACCATATGCCTTCTAAAACGTTTAACAGTACTATGTAAATCGAAGCCATTCTCGGAACGATTTATGATCTAACAATGTGTAGTTTCGCAGACAGTCTCACATACGAACACAACCGAAACTCATACAAAAGTTTTAATCGTGGGTAAACTAGAATAGAACAAGTTTAGACGTAAAGTGAAGCCCTGGGGCTGGAGATGTGTAGATCAAATCAAGCGCGATGTATGCAGATTGTCTACTGGTTTGTAGTGGGCTGTGGAGTAGTGATATACTACTCTTCGCAGGGGAAATTCGTCCAGATATTACTGGATGATATGCTTGAACGTTGATAAGAGATATGGAAATTGAATAAGGTGGCATGTTGTGAAATATAAGGAAAATAATTGTAATATTACAAGAGATAACCGATGCAGAATGTTGTACTTACATTTTTACGTAAAGCGGGAGTACTTCTTGCGCCTCCTGCCCTCTGCTATCAAAGCTGCGATTGCACAATCTCTTCTCCTCTCTCGTCTTGACTATGCCGTCGCCTGCTACCTTGATGTAACCCAAGACCAATTTCAAATACTTGAGAGCCTACTGAATTTTTGTATAAGGGGTGTTTTCGGGCTCCAAAAAAGTTCAAGTAGGCCTAATCCGTCTCCGCCGGGATACCCGCACCTTCTTTATAATATCATATTGCTCTTCTCTCCCATATTTTAAACTCTCGTTTTATCTTTCTTTGTGACAGCCATTCAAAAAATCTTAGGTTTTCTACAAATCTTTCCCTATAAAGATAAAGATAAAGATAATTTATTTGCATACAACACGAGAATTTTATACAACAAGTGCATAAAAGATGTTACACTAAATTTAGTCGCTTAAAATCATGTTGTGCCGATTAGGCGTACAAATGTCAGGTAGACAGCATCATGCACATGCGAAAAATTATAAAATAATAATAATTATTATTTGTTATTAGATTAATACACAAACCAAAAATATCTATAATATGACAAAGCAGAAGCAATAAAAGATACACATAATGTCAAATAAAATTAAAATTTGTCATTTAAAAAATCATTGATAGAATAATAACACTTCTGCAATAACAATGCCTTCAACTTTTTTCTAAATAAATTACTATTCTGGTCTCTTATTGACTTAGGAATCTTATTGTAGATTTTAGGACCCATACATACGATGCTATTTTGCATCAGTGCTGTCTTTCCTTCATGTACGCGCCGTTTGTCTTGGTCGCGCCTATTTCTTACAGTAGTATCAGATAGTGTGGGGAATCGCTCCCGGTTTGTTTTTACAAAAAGGGCCGTTTCTAAAATGTATAAACACGGAAGTGTAAGAATTTTATACTTTAAAAAATAGGGCTTACAACTATCTCTTTTTTTGAGTTTAAACATTGAACGAATACAGCGTTTCTGCCTTTTAAAAATAATAATTTTATTTGTTGAATTTCCCCAAAAAATAATCCCGTACCTCAAAATTGATTCAACTAACCCATAGTAGGCTTTAAGTAAAGATTCTATATTTAGAGTACGAGCTAGTTTGGCGATGGCATATGTTTGGCTACTTATTATTTTCGAAAGGTGCTCTATTTGTGATTTCCAATTCAATTTCCTATCAACCCTAACTCACACAAGCTCCTTGTTTTACAAGTTCCTCGTTTTCCATGCGTGCTGTTGCGCTCTGGAATGCCCTTCCAGTGGCCGTCAGATGCGCATTCAGGGCTCAGATTGGGAACCATTATCTATCTCATCAAAACGTAATCAATAATGTATCTTGTTCATTCATAATTATCATTGTTATTTATAGTATATTATAGCTATGTAAGTTTATCAATAAACCCACATGTATGTTTGTAAAGTATGTGAGTATTCATTTTTACTACTTTTTAAAAACTTTTATGTAGATTAGTAGATGATTAGTAGATTATTTAGTCGAATATTGAAAACACCATCGCCCGCCAACTATCTTACCTTTTCGCGGACCTAATATTGTCTGAAAGAGATTGCTTTTATCGATAAGACCGCCTTGTGCCACGTTCTCTTTTTGTATATTTTGATATTAATTTATTACTTTTTGTGGTGTATGATTGTATAAGTGACATACAAACATGTGAGTACACCATACTCAATTCGTTATTTCTTGTTCTTTTACAACTGTTTATGCTTATAATTATTTCACACACAGTCTCTCACATCTAATTTGCGCCAAAACCTCCGTAAAAAAGTACATATTTAAAAGTAGTCATGTTGCAAAGATTTGTAATATTCCTACGTCCTCCTGGAATCAAAATTATACTAAGTCAGTCTTCTTAATACGTGTAATACACCATTACATTCTGATTTCCAGAATCATCACCCCGTATCTGTGTACTCCATCTATATCAACGCCAACACGTCTGGGTAACCTACTTTCGGTCACTTTATTTGCCTTCATCCTCCGTAATAAGCGAGTAGGTAAATATTTATGGATCGTTCGCCACTGATAGCAACCGTAAACTTCCTAATGCTCAAAGTTACCTTTATCCCAAAGATAAACTCAACACTAAATGGTTTACCGAGTTGGGAGTTAGCTTCCCGGAGCAGTAAGTTCATTTATTAATTGGGGGTAAAAGGACTTCCGTGGCCCTAGGGCCCGTGACGTACTTACCTCATAAGGCGAGTCTAATTAAAGAAAGGTACACCTAATTGTGTTCATAAAACTGTCTTAAAATCTGGCGCTATAAAATTCGAGGCTGTACTTAAACTGCGAATTACTAGTAAAGTGGAAATGGCTGTCAGGTTTATAGGCGCGGTGGGCCTTTACGTAAATAACGGAGATTTGAACAGGTCTACAATGTAACGCTGTAATGCAATAGATAGATAAATAGATAACTCTATATTAAAAGACCACAATATACACGGAAAAGGATACATAAAAAGATTATGGCTAGGCTTTTAATTGGCGGCCTTATCGCTTAAAGCCATCTCTTTCAGGAAACCATGCAATATTACTAAACAACTTACAATCGAGAAAACCTGTAAAGGATACATAGAAAAATAAGATTATAGCTAGGCTTTTAATTGGCGGCCTTATCGCTTAAAGCGATCTCTTCCAGGCAACCATGCAATATTACTAAACAACTTACAATCGAGAAAACCTGTGAAACAACCAATATAAACTTTAAATAAACTAAACTTCTAATTGATAGCTATGTATATTTTTTTGTTATTTGAAAAATTAAGCTCCACAGATTCCGGGGTCCACGCCTTTTGTAAATATTGGAGGACATTTCACACAACATCTAGCCCAAACTAAGCAAAGCTTGTACTATGGAAACTAAAGGGTTGATAGAATACATATATTATATACTTTTTTTTGTAAATAATACTTATGATACATAGAGACACAGAACAAACATCCATGCTCATCACACAAATATTTGCCCTGGGTGGGGATCGAACCCACGACTTACAGCTGCAGGAGGCATGACTGAGCCATGAGGCCTGTCTGAAAGTAATACATACTTTTTCTTAGCTAAGTTTACATGTTTTTTTTACTAGTTAACAAGATCAAGACTGGGTAAGGGATAAATGTTAACACTGTTCTCCCGCAAGCTGCACCCGTAATTGCGCATAGCGCTGGCACATGCGTCACGTGTTAACGCATGTGCTAGCCATCCTCACATTTGAGGGAAGAGGGCGACACGCCACGCGACGTCGCCGCGCCGCCGCAAGAAGAAGCCTTTCAGCCACAGCTTTCAGCAAACATAAGTATTCTGGGTACACATACACACGCTAAGTATATTAACAACTCACTATTTTATCGATAATATAGCGATTCATATTAGCGATAAGGCCGCCAGTTGTTACACTAGTTTTTAATTAATTTCTTTTGATTGTAAATTTTATGGTGTGTACAATAAAGACTTTATCTATTTTATATGATACAGCCTAAGAATTTAACCATTATAAGTTTCGTTCGAACATTCGACTGATTTAATGTGGCAGTGTGATCCAAGAGGAATAAAGTACACGTAGCTTGGAATGAAAACTGGTTTCTCAGATGTAAATCCAATATGGTTAAATATGGATGATAATGGATAATATGGATGGTATAGGAATAGGTAGAAATTAAGAAGTGTCTACCACTATACTATAATTTCACCGCGATGGTTTAATTTTCCAAAAACGTAGTATTTGACACTGTTCTTGGAAAATCATAAAATCGTAGATTACATTTAAAAAAGTGAAATTAATTTTTCACACCTTAAACAGATTTCATCTCATCTACATCTCGGACACAATAAGTTATACACAAAAGTAAAAATACACAAGCATAACCCAATATTCTACTTAATTATGAAATAAAATATTCATCAGATCTGGTACGAGTAAAAATCTGAATAGGGCTGGATTGTAAATCAGCCTTCTCCAATAAGAGCACCGAACGCCGAGTGAACGAATACAACTTATTCTCCGAGACGTGCCACATTAGCTTTCATACAGCAGTCTCGAGATCTATGAATAAGAATTGAAATATTGCGTTGCTATCGGCAGACATTGCGTTCCTATTGCTTTCTCTCCAACATAAATCAGCGGTAGATACGTTAGAAACATCATTTAATTTTTCGCATATAATATATTTTTGAAGTGAAACTTCTTTAAGCAAGGTTAGCATTTTATTTTGTGGGTATTATATTTTTATAACTTTTATAATTTTATAACTTTATTTGCAAAAACAATTTTACGTATAAAACACTATTTAAATACATTCAATTTTAACTTAGGTAAAATATAAATTATTTGCCTGAACTAGGTATTCCTGTTTGTCAGGCGAGAAGTAGGCAAACAATAATTGTATTATAAAATCACTTATGAACTATGTTTTTTATATACTATCTTAAATAATTTATAACAAAAATAATTATATAAGAAATCTAAGCAAACAATGCACTAGGCAAACTAATCGTAAACTATTAATAACTTCTCTGTATCTTCATAGGACATGCTTTGGAGAGTCTCACTAACGGTTTCTTTACATTTATTATAAGTGAGGGAATATATGTAATTTACAGAATTTATTCTGTTGTATAGAAGTGGCCCTAGAAATATGTAGAATTTTTTAGTAAAGGCATGTTTTGTTATCCTCTGAGGGCAAACAATATCTTTCCGTCTTTTATTAGTTAGGTCAATATTGTAAGGAAGGGCTGCATGCTGTTTTAGTACTATATTTTTTATGAATAATTGCCGAACGGTTAGTACTTTACAGGATTGATAGAGGAGGTTAGTGGGAAAAAGGAAATGCCGAAAAGTCGACACCTTCAAAATCGCTCGCTGAGCTCTCTCGACGGTTAGTAATAGTGTCTTTCCCCCTCCACCCCATACGGTTATACAATACGTTAATATGGATTGACACAAAGCCAAGTAAACTTGTCTGACTAACTGGGGATCAGCAATACTTCGTAACTGTTTGAATACAAATATCATCTTCCGTACTCTATTACAAAGTGCTTCAATATGTGGTTTGAACGAAAGAGTTTCGTCAATTATGACGCCCAAGTATTTTATTTTATTTGTAATTTTAATATCGGGACATTCACATTTGTCTTGGCTGGGGTCTTTACAATAATGAGAATACACTTTGGTGATGTTTTGCGCATGTGTTGGTTTTCGCATTGAAAACTTAATGTATTTTGTTTTGTCTGCATTAAGCGTTAGTAAATTGTGCTGGAACCACTTGTTAACGATATTGAATCCATATTGTGCATGCTTGTAAACTTCATCTTCTGAGTCAGCCGAAAAAAGTAGAGCAGTGTCGTCGGCGTATGATATGACTATGCCATGATTCAGTTTTAGATCGCAAAGGTCATTTATATAAATCAAAAAGAGGGTAGGCCCTAAAATACTCCCTTGGGGAAGTCCGTAGGATGTATTTTCCAGATCAGAACTGAAGACACCATCAATCCTAACACATTGAGTACGTTCTTCGAGGTAGCTCGTGAAGAGTTTTAACTGGGTTTCACGTACACCCAAGTTTTCAAGCTTACGCAACAGGATTGGAATGGAGACTGTGTCAAAAGCTTTAGCGAGATCCAAGAAAATACCTATGGTGTGATTTCCTTCATCAAGTTCTTGAGCTAAATAATCAGTTAAATGATGCACAGCATCGGCAGTCGATATTCCAGGTCTAAACCCAAACTGGTTCTTCGATAAAATTGATTTGTCCTCTAAATAATTGACTATCCTTTTGTTTATAATCTTCTCTAATATCTTAGATATAGAAGGAAGTAAAGAAATAGGTCTATAGTTTGACACATCATCTTTACTACCAGATTTATACACAGGAACAATAACGGCTTTTTTTAGACATTTGGGGAAAATACCCAATGATAAACATTTACGAAAAATATAAGTTAATGGCGGAACTAAGACGTGCTTAAATTGCTTTATAATTTTATTTGGGATATTATCCCACCCCACTGCACAGTTGTCTTTTAAGCCCATGATTATATTTTCTACCTCGCTTTCGTCAGTATCTAGCAATGCGAAGGATGTTAAGGAAGTGTTACATGCGAAACAGTTGGTTGCATGATTTTGTGATTGTTTCTGAATTTTTTCGGCTAGACATTTACCAACATTCACAAAAAAATTGTTTGCCAAGTCAACGGATGTAGATTGAGATGATTGAGCGTTTAATAAACCTGAAGAAGATTCAGTTTGCCTCGAGGTATATGTTACACTTTTAATATGTTTCCAGATCATTTTATTATTCTTTCCTGCCTTTTCAAGAGTAATTTTATTATAATTTAGTTTTACTTTTCTTAAAAGATCATTACAAAAGTTTCGGTACCTTTTGTAAGTTAATTGCAGAAATAAATTATGCGGGTTCGATTTAGCTTTCATATGCAATTTATCTCTGTGTTTCATACAGCGAATGAGACCCGGCGTAATCCACGGTTTTATGTTATAATTTTTATTGCCTAAGCGAACACTTACCGTATTTTTCTGAATCGCAAATTTTAACTTTTCAATTAGGTATAACATACAAAAGTGCGGATCAGCACAACTGTAGACTGGGTCAAAGTCGATATTATGCAAATCTTCTTCAAGTTTATTTATATTTAATTTAGAGATTGTGCGAATTTTATTTGGTTTAGGTAATGTACAATTACAGGTTAGTAAGACACTTTTATGATCAGTAATTGATGAGTTAACAACAAGTGCAAGTGAGGAAAACGTTGACTTAAGCATGATATGATCCAGACAGGAGCCACTTTGATGTGTGGGAAGCGTATGTGCAGGAAGCAAACCGTGGAAGGAACATAGGTTGAGGTAGTCCTGAGCGGCTGAATCAGCATTTTCTGGAAGAATATTAATGTTAATGTCTCCAATTACAATGATGGTCTTGAAGGACGACAACTTTTGCAAAGTGTCATTTAGACTGTGAATAAAATTGGTTGTATTTTTAAACGACGGAGGTCTATATAAAGCTAGTATTGCAAAGTCCAATCCAATTTTAATCAGCAATCTGTTACAGTCCTGCATATTTGGTTCCTCGACCAAGATATTAAGTTCGTTTTTTGCATAGATTATGAGCCCATCATTTTGATTGTAATTTATATTACTCCTATACATATTAAATCCTGCGATTGGGGGTACATTATACTGTTTGTTAAGCCAGCATTCAGTTAATACAATTATGTCACAATTTATGTTTAACCTTTGATGAAGTGTACAAAAGTTGTCAAAATTCTTATAAATACTACGTATATTCTGTGTTAGTACGGTTAATGGATTTCTGTAAGAAGAAAGATACTGTTTGCAAGTTTCCACTTCACACGTCTTTGGTTCGGATACAGAGAAGTTATCTAGATCATCGATAAAACTATTTACCATATTTATAAAATAAATAAATAATAATAATAATATTGTAAAAATAAAGAGAAAAAACAAATAAAATAAAATAGAGTAACGGCAAATATAACTTGGGTAACGGCGCTCTTAGGCGCCCCCATAGTCAATTGAATTTATATATCTATTTTCAGCTATGATTTTGGCCTGGCAATCTGCAGCACCTGTTTTATGATTGTTCGGCTTTTTGAATCGCAAGCATGTAGCGCATTTTGGTTCGTCCGACTTTTTTGTACATTCTTTTATTGAGTGACCCAGATCGCCACAGTGACCGCACGTGTATGTTTGCTCGTGACATGATTTGGCCGCATGACCATACTGCTGACATTTATAACATCTTGTAACCAATGTAAAGTCTCTCACAGGGCAGGACGACCAATTCACAAAAACTCTGTTTTTAATTATCAGGGCTTTTCTTATCTCAGCAGGTACCTCTATAACATAATTACAGCTCTCAGCGTCTTTTTTGCCACTTTTGTGGCTTAATTTAATTAATCCTAAAAACGTTTCAAGGTCGGTCTTCGGAATGTTTTCAGCTAAATTTTGATGGTATAAGCAGCTGAAAACTTCTTTTTCTTCCATGGAATTAGGCACACCAATAACAACAACCCTTGGTTTCCGCTTTTGACGCTCGTCGATAGTAAGGCCTGAGCTAGATAATTGCACAGATTTTTTTAGTTTTTCAATGTCATCCTTGGTGTCTGTATTGATTATGACTCCTCCATTTTTCGTTTTGTGCACACTTCTTACGTGAAGCTTAATCTGTTCAGGGCATATAATTTTTTGTACGAGGGATTTTGTTTCATCACTAGTCTTTAGCTTATCAGTTGGATAAATGGCCACAGAACTGAGATTTGTAGGCTGAATAAATTTGTTAGAGCTTTTCCTGACCATGTCAGCAAAGGAAGTTCCAGAGACAGGTTTCGTGGACTCATCGATACTCAGCTTTAGGTCTTGTAATCGCTGGGAAATGTCTACTTTATCTTCTAGGGCTTGGAGTGAGGTATAGGCTTGGGCAATTTTTATCTTTAGGGCTTGGTACTGTACGGCCATCTGCGATGTACCGTGATCTACTTTGCGGCATAAATTGCTGATGCGCATTTTTTGTTCAGAGTTGAGCTTACCATCTGCTGCAATCTGGCACACTTCATTTAGGCACTGTTCGATGGTCCCCATCCATTTCTGAATTTCCTCCGTGGAGACAGCTTGGGCTTTGGGAACACCACTATCTCCCTGGGTCTGGTCGTCATGTCGAGGTGGGGGTACAGGTGGGGCGGGGGGCGTAGGGGGTGGCGAACGCATAGTCCTGCCACTCCGGTTGAAGGGACTGTTGTCCATGTTTATTCACACATTTTCACACTAAGCACTTATTATGCCTAATGCACCGCACTACTACCGGTCGTCGGTGAAACGAGGTCACAATTCAATAAGTGATTATTATAATTGTTACACACGTCTGCTCACTACGAACGTTCATACGTTCATCCTTATTGAATGAAACTGAGCCGTCACGCTCGGTTATGTAACGCTCGTTCGGATAAAGTGGGCTCGAGTCAAACATCATAAACAAACAGACACATTTTTTTGTACAAAGTATAGTGTAGTCGCCGACTTATTTTGACCACGCTAAATGACATATTATGCTAGTTGTCAAATACGCAAAATAACGCATGCAACGGCGTGTGCTATATTGAGTTAGCACTTTTTTTTCACTTGTAAAAACATACGTGTCATTTTGCTAAATAAGTTAGTAGTTTTATATCTAGGCGTGCGAACGAGCCTCTTAATAAAAGTCAGACAATAAATGAATATCATAATTTAAATAAGTGTTTGAAATATCAATAGCTACCGACATTACATAGAAAGTAAGATTCAATTTAAATTAAAATTTCAATCAAACCGTAAATAAAGCAATAAATGTAAAATAACAAAGGAGAACCCTTTTCTCCTTTGTTTCAAGTCAAGCATTTCTTTGATTTCAGAGCGTAATAAAAATATTGTCAGTGAGTCAAAAATATTTGCGATTATCAGACCTCTGAGGAAATAAATCTTTTACCACTTCCATCTTAATTTAGACAACAGAAACCTACGACATTCATATACTTACCTGTTTTAATTTAAGTATATTAATTCTTACTAATAATCTAATCTAAAATGGTCTAATGGCAAAGTAATACACAAACTCAAAGGTTCTCAACTTGTCTAAAAAGAGTAGGGTGGCGCAGCTGACTCTCTCGCACGCGGCTCCTTTTTTTTAAATATAAAATTATTTGAATGACTTTGATAATTTTTCTCTCTTTATATTTATAAGAACACTATTACAATGTAATAAAAATAGCTGTTATTTTTATGTTTATAATTTTGACCAAAATAATAAAATAAACGAGGAAATTTTGTCTATTGATTGTTTATTTCGGTCAGAATAACAGATATAAAAATAATACCTATTGTTGATACATTATAATAGTGTTCTTAAGAAGCTAAAGAGAGAAAAATTATCAAAAGTAATTTCAATACTTATATATGAAAGATAAAGGGGCCGCGTACATGCGAGACAGTGGCGCCACCATTCTCTTTTCCTTAAGTTTTTAAGCACAACGGACAATGTTACCCACTTACGTATCTATCTATTTTGTTCATCCCAACACTGTTCAACCCTCCACCCGCCTTTTGATCCCTTCGAAACATAGCGGCTAAATATTGAATACGTGATGTAAATACTTAACATGTAATTGAAGATTCTTTAACTTAAGCCTGCGTACGAGTACGTGCGGGAGTGTGATCTAGTGAGATTAAAGAGGCTGAACGATGCACGGTATGAGTCCTGTGCTCACGTAATCAACTTTGGTGAACCGGGAAATGGCGAAACGTTTGTTGAGTCACACTACATGTTACCCGACTGCGCAAGGGGGGTTATGTCTTTCAAGTGTATGTATATTTGTATTTATGTAAGTTTCTATATTACTAGGATTTTGAAAAAAATATTGGTTACACACGTAAAGTGCGGACGAATTATTTTTCTCGTCAACCCCAGCGTGTGAGGTATCTTTGGCAATTCAAAATTATTAGGCGGTGTGCAAAAACTGTTTTTCAGTTTAGGGATCTGTTTGCGAAATATTCAGCTTTGGTGATAATTTTTACAAGACAAAACTTATTTATTTATTTATTTATTTTAGAAACACCAACAGTATACATATTACATTGACTTAGTAGGTAATCTCTAATATAGGTTCTGATATGTATACCTTTAACAGGCGTCTACATCATTCTTTAACTAAAACTAAAACTATATTAATTTAAACTAGAACCTATAAAATAATATAACAGTGATATTATAATCTATTGCGTTCAGTAAAAAAAAGTAATAACTTAAACTTGAATGCGTTAAATTTGTCGTGAAATATATCGAGATCGTTTAGCAAATCATTAATTTCATTGTATGTACGACATAGTCTTGGTAGAGGAGAATTATATGATAAGTTATTTTTAGAGTATTTAACATGGAGAATCTTTGAGATTCTGTGACGCGGGTAGTGACATGGTACTGATAGGGAAAACTGCGTCAAAATTGAGGGACAGTCAATAAGGCTGTGAACAACTTTGTAAAGAAAAGAGAGGTCTCGGATTTTCCTCCTATTGCGCAGATTATTTATTTTATTTTTTATATTATTTCTTAACTTTTAAAACTATTATTTCATTTTTTTAGAGGTGTGTACACTCCGCCGCTCTAATGGCTTAATGGTTGAATGTGGTATGTGAAAAACTTATGGTAGTAAGAAATGAAAATTCGCAGGGCAAATTTCATTTAAATTTACATAAGTTACCTAACTCGTATGTTCGTAGAGTCCGCGTATGTTCACATAAATTTTGATGAGCAACTATAGTTCCCGTCACGTAAAAAGAACGCTGGTTTGTTTACGCTTACGAACAAATCAGCGTTCTTTTTACGTGACGGGAACTATACAGAATCTTACAATGCACTTGGCCCGACACGCACTTGGCCAGTTATTATGCTTGTGCTTGTCTCCCAACTCACCTAATGTTAGGTAAAGTTGAGATCCACGATAAAGCACGCTAGAAAAATCAAGTCACTCACGATTTAAAGACGTTAATAAGTAGCGTACTCCACCGTTTCATTCGGGTTTTTAATAAGCAACATCATATATTATTCTAATTCTAATTTGAAGTGGGGACGATAAGACCTGCACCGACGTCCCATCATATATTAACACGTAACATCATATTGACGTGACAAGACGTGATAAGACCTGCACCGACGTCCCATCATATATTAACACGTAACATCATATCGACGTGCGACTTAATCAATCCAAGTGCAATAATTGTATTTTCAAGTGGAATATTATTATGTGATTGCGATATCATCGTGAAATTAATTCATGCAAATATACATGTCTCGTAATCGGAGTGTGCCTGATGTATCGCCTCGCAGCCGAGCGCTTGCCGTCTGCTCACATAGCTATGGAAATTGATGATATCTGACATAAACTGGCATTTGTGGATTCAAGACAACTTTATTGATAAAGAAGTTTTGTTTGAACCAGCCAACATCCAGAGGCGCTATGATATTGTAGAACTGGGCTTAACATAGTAAAAAAATGTATGTCTGTGTTTCGATCCGTATATGTTGAGCATATAATCTTGGAGCTTTCGAGGCGAAAGTGAATAAATAATATGCTCCATCCTCGCCCAAACAGTCACTAGTACTTGCAAACTTCTGACAGAAATGTTATGTATGGGTCCCGATATCATCCAGTTAGGTAGATAACAATGAAGCCGAATAAAAGAAATGTAAAAAAAACACCATTAATAAAATAGGATGGACTAGCCATGGTAAATGACAAAACACAACTAACAAAAACTCGGTCCGAAAACGGAGACGCATTTGAGTAATAAATACAAATTATATCTGCAATTAGATTACTATATATGTATACTGTCAAGAAACAAATATCCTACGGTGGTAGAATATTTGTGCCGTAGTAAAATATTCATTAATTAATACCACACAATTTTTATTTTCTGCAACTAGAACTTCTTGTTAAGATGGAATTATTATTATTTACTTCAATTACTCTATTATTATTAATCCAGAAAATGTCAACAAAGTGGCTGATTAACAACATATCTACGGCTTAATTAGATTTCTTTCTAGTTTGCAATGTAATGGAAAACAGACAAGCACGTTCTCTAATTCAAACTTCTCCATTTGATTCCCTTCAATTTTAAATCAGTTCGACTTTACGAAGCTATCGAGACTTTTCAGGCTCTTTTACTGCCATTACTCAATGGAATGACGTGGTTCTATGAAAAATTCAAGATATAAATAAGGGGATCCCTAAATTAATGATTCACAAGTCAAATGCGGTATTGTTTACCGGCACGGCGTGGAAGCGCGACTCAGGAATACTAATTAGGGGCGGGGGGAGGACCGAAATCGTGATAATTTTACCGGAACTTATTACGCTGTAGTAGAGTAAAATAGCGATAAAGAATCAACTTTTTAATAGGCCTATTTTAACCAAGTAATAGGCATCGAAAGACTTATGTTTTCATGAAGTAAATTGTTAGACGTAATAACTGTAGTGTATGATGTATAAAAATAAAATATTTTCTATATTTTCTTTCTTTAATACAGAATACTAACCCCGCAGTTACACTTACTCCCAACAAAAATTATTATTATTATTATATTCGGTTAAAGAGTATCTATGCGTTATTTCTGCTACATCCATTCCAAATGTTTTAGCGTCAAATAATAATAAACACATTCACAAACTTTCACATTCATAATCATACTGAAATTTTTAAAATATGCCTAGAATTTCATTTGATGATACAAAATAATACTTGGAAAAACTTAAAATGATTTTGCCTAGGAATAACTAGTTTTACAAAATCTAAAGACACAGTTGTAACAACTGAAATTATATGACGAATAACAGACTATACTAGTATCAGCCTAAAACGGTATTTCTACCCAAACCTTACAAATGTGCCGAATATTGGAATACGGAATATCGAAATATGAAGTGAATATTCGGTCCTGGAGAGGTCCATAGTAGTCCGGGTTAAATAACGCCAGGTAGCAGGTTCGAAGGCTTTCAATTAAATTAGAACGCCATGTTTACATGATAACCGCTTTCAGGCCGCGATTCACGCAAATAATGTAACAATTTTAGAGAAAACGGATGGTTTTCACGACTCCGGTATATAGTCTAGTAAAAATAAATCCGTTTGTATGGAGCTGATCACAGTATTTGCAACTGGGGGGATTCTTTGAAATTATGATAGGAAAATAACAAAAAAATAAATCAACAATAATTCCCGACTTATAGACTAGCTGCGTTGCGCGGTTTCACTCGCGTAGTTATTAAAAATGGTGATGCTTATGATGATGATAAGTAGCTTATGTCCATCTTCAGGTCCAAAGCTATCTCTAATACTAATTTATAACGATTGGTTCAGCTGTTTGAGCGTGTAAAGGTAATAAAATTAGCTTTTATAATATCATTATGAAATTGTGTCAAATGTATTTCAAAACACCAATACATTCATTTAAATAACAATATACTTAGTTGTCTTTTATGTTGTCACAAATCTTATTTTTACTAGACCAATATTGTAAAGGTCCTATGTAATAGGGCGAATTCTGTGATTGTATATTTAACGTCAAACATCTTGAGCTATTTTGATCATGCCCTCTTTTGTTTTTGTTGACAACAAATGAAAGGGCATGATGGAATATGGCTCAAGATGTTTGCCACTACGTATATACAAATGTCAATTTAATTGCTAATGACGTCACTGTCAGTTGGACGGTGTGACAGCTGCACTGACGTTAATATTTTTTTTCTCTTTGTACTTATATAGTAAAGACAATGTTTGGCAAATATTTATGTTTATGTTATTTTGTGTTTTTATATGCCTATCTGTGTATATATTATAAATAATTGTATTGTGCGTTCGCTCGTGCATGATGTCACCTACCGGTCCCAGCGGAAGATCAACGCTGGTTGTTTACAACTAGCATATTGCTGAGCTGGGGCCGGATTGTGACAAAAACATTTTATGTTTTTTGTTACTATAATTTTCTGTCTATGTCTATACAACACCGGTATCATTATTCCAAAGGACTCCAAACGCAAAAACGTAACAAACAACCGGCCATAATTCTACCTTCCATTAGATAAAGGAAAAACAATAAAGTTGGGTCGTGCACCACTCATACATCTTCTTCCATGCGGACTGCGGAGGCAAGACACCAGTCGTAAGTCAATTGGCAAGCGATTCCCCTCACGTACCTAATATTGTTTAGGCGTAATACTTTTACCTGGAGGAAATTATGTTGTGTCCCCATCGAATTAACGGCGTCTTGTCCCTTTTGATACGTGACGGGTGGAACTCTAATTGAGACAATGCCGCTTCAAGGTAGATAAAAAGGCTGAGTGGAGGAATGGCGATAGAGTGGAGAGGTGGAGAGATCAAGAAAGGATTATTAATTTGCGATCTTTGATCCCATCTGTGCTGGTAAATTTATTATTGTTGTATTTTCAACCGACTTTAAAAATAAGGTTATCAGTTCGGTTGTATTTTTTTTAATAATTGAATAAATACACTGTTTCTTAAAATACATAAGTACTAACAAATCTGAGCGACTGAGCTCTGCTCGGATTTTATGACTGAAAATACGGGCCAACCCGGATTCAGTGAAATAAAACCTAGCTAGAATCAATTTATTGTCCCGAAGCTACCTACATACCAAATTTCATCCAAATCGTTGCAGCCCTTACCGAGATCCTTATTATTCATATTTATTTGTGAGTAACACAGCATACAGTTAAACGTCAACATAAAAAAAAACTTAATGCATCCAGCAATTTAAAAAAATTACGATAATAAATTCATAATAATAGATTACCTATCAAAACAATTTTTTTTTTATTTTTCGCTTATTATTAATGCATGCTGACTTCACCTGTAATTATTGTGACATTAAGCTGTATTTTATTTGTATGATTTTTTATTGTCAATGTATAGATGTACACAGTGTAGGTGAACTTTATAAATAAATAAATAATACAAAATATCAAATAACAAAAATAAAAATCAAATAATCATAATACGAGTATAACATCAATTAAATAGAATTATTTTGTCATATAAAAAAAAATGTCAGTTACAATTGAAACGCACATTTTAGAGGCTAGCATGGAATCACCAACCGTGTGCCAGTTTCTGTAGTATAAAAAAAATGTAAGTTCGTATAAACTGAGTGGTCAGCCCTAGTTTGCTTAGTATTATATCTTTATTAATATAGGATAAGTTACAGATCTTTTTACTAAAAATATTATCTCCCTTTTCCTGATTTGTGTTGTCTGGTAGCTATCGCATTGATAGCGATAGTTAAGAGGTGGGCAAACTTTTACCACAAGGGGCCAGAAAAGTAAGACAATTTACTTGGGGGGTGGTCAGCCGGTGTGAAATTTAATACACGTGTTACATGGTTTTTTCAAATCAAATTAACTAAATATTTTTTTATTAATAAATAATAAATTTATTAATAATTCATTAATACTTTATTTTAAATTCGTTAGCATCTACGAAGTTGCTACTTCCTATGAATTAATGTTGTATTTATGTTGATGAGGCTAATTTAAAATTAACTTCGTCAACATGTATATGTAAATAAAATATTCATACTTTGAAAAAGGTAGGTTGTATGCGGGCCGGATTAAATCCAGTCGCGGACCGTAGGTCTACTTTGCCCATCTCTGCGATAGTATATTGATAGTGACCAGCACAATTTAATGTAGAATGAATTAAGTTTTGTTTTTTTTTTTAATTAATATAGCTTTAAAATTAATAAATTATATACCAATTAAAAAAGTTTTGTTTTATACTTTATTTAAATCAATGATAACATTCTGGACCTGGAGTGGCTCAATTTTTAGTCATGAGCATGAGCCTCAAGTGGGTCTCTATCGTTGTGAGAAGGGTAGGCAAATCTAAGTCTCCATAGTCAAGTGAGGAGTGGCAGACTTCCCACATATTTGAGAACATTACCTCTCATATGGGCTTAGATCAAGATCAAGATCAAGAAGAGAAACATCGCTATGTTTCTCTTCCTCTATTGGAAATAAACAATACTTAATAACTTTGAACAGACTGAAGGGATATGAATACGGCTGCCATATCTTATAAATACTAATATGTTTCTTATTTAATTAATATTGTTCTAATTTCTGTTGAATAAAATAAGCAAGTAAAGTTGTGTTACGCCTGTTCCTCATAAGCGTTACGAAAATGGATATAAAGCAATTAAAAGATAAACATAAATCGGCTATGACAAACTTTATTACATGGCATGAGACATAAAGCCGCGACATCAGTCACGGAGATACGTCCCACTTCCCTATCTACAAACAGGGTTACCCCTCTCCACACTCACCATGGAAATACGTTTTTTTCCGCGCAGATAGGCACAATTTACGACTATTTTCCGCGTTTTGACAACGTGAAAAATTCGGAAATATGTAGAAAAATCTCGAGTGGATCATGCCGCCATTTCTGGTAATAGGCGCCTACGCAAACTTGTGCGGATATTCAATGTTCTGTGTGTTGCCGCGATCGACTCATCGGAGGGAATTCCGGGTAAGGGGCTGCTTCCTGTGCCGTGGACAAGCTGAGATATATACGGAGTTGGTGGGTACAAGTCCGATTCTATTCCATTTCACCATTTTGAAAAGCGGATTACAAAACACAAGCAGTGAAATCTGAAACTACGGTACTGTGTTTTTATAACCAGCAATAATGTCTTCGAACATACGAGTATATAAGAAGTCTTGAGAAGTATTATTATTAACTATGACAAACAATTATACATAAGTATCATTTATTGTATTAGATTCATGATATTGTATAAGATTTATTTTTAAACTACCACTTACAAACAAACAATCAAATTACCGCCAGACCGATGAAAATCTATAATTATAAGCCACTCAAGTCTACTACGGGCTAGCAGCATACCCATGCACGCAGCATGCTGTACAACAATGTCAGCGAATGTTAATATAATTGCACGTTCAGATAGATAAGCACCGATATTTTGTCACTTATTGCATCGATTTGAAAAAATATATATCTCGGCTTTCCTGCACCAAAATTCTAGACTGAACAGCCGATGTAACCACCCTCGAGATTAGCATAATTGCGCCGCTTGTTCCCCTGAATTAACCACTGCAACGAATTAATTATACGTACATAATATACTACATCAACAAAATTACAAGGTCTACTAATAAAAGAGCCAAATATCAGAATTTAATGGTAGCGTGTCAGAAAGAGGTGTCCAAACCTAAGCCCAGCGACACATATTGCGCGCGTGACTCGAAATATCGATGCTGGAGATACGGCTTCTCTCTGAATTTTAAAACAGCCACACTACTCTACATGCGAGAAACATGGTCCAGGAATAAGGGTGCGTTTTGGGGTAGCTCTGGGATAAATGCCAACCATGAATGTGGCTGCCACCGCAAAGTGGACTAATTTGGTGCTTTAGAACATTCTAAGTGGAAGTAATGTAGAGAATTAAACGAATTTGTTTGTATAAAAACTTATGCAAGTTGCGTTGTATTTTTTTTTATCAGCCCGGTTTGTACAAACTGTCCCACTGCTGGGAACGGGCCATCTTCTCATTGTGAGAAGGGTAAGGCCATAGTCTGCCACGCTGGCCAAGTGCGGGTTGGCAGACTTCACACATTTTCAAGATCATTGAGAACTCTCAGACATGTAGGTTTCCTCACGATGTTTTCCTTCGCCGTTTGAAGTTGGCGGCAGTCAACAATACGCACATAACTTCGAAAAGACAGAGGTGCGTGCCGTGGGATTCGAACCCAGGACCTGCGGATCGCAAGTCAGACGGTCTCACCACTAGGCTGCCGGAAACTTGCGTTGAATACTGAAACTAATAAAAACACTTTTAAAAATATTAGGGAATATCGAAATATATATTGGGAGGTTATTCGGTACGCCATTACCTACTTATGTAAAAATAATCCGAGTCAATCTACTAACAGATCTGCTAGCAGGTTTGCTAGTTCATACAGCTGCCAGAAAAAAAATAAGATAAGCAATTCAATAAGCTGATCAGCATCACTTTGTAAAAACTACTTCAAAGCGTTTCTAAAGCGCTTTGTAGACTATGTCGAGCCCTTATAATTATTTTGTGATTCATCTATAAGTATAACATATTTAAAGACTGAATGAGCGATGCGAGCGTGTTTTTACAAGATGACATATAAAACTGTGAATAAATGTACTAGGTATTTGTGTATGTGGATGACGGTTGAATCGATTGTTTCATATGAAGTTTGGTACAGAAGTAGCTTAGAACCGGGAGACGGACACGGGCTACATTTCGTTATTATCACCGTTGTAAATCACTACGCAGGAAAATCCACGTGAGAACCTAATTAACACATGAAAAGTGTATTTCTTTCCCCATGTATGAACGCTCACCTTGGACAGGTTGCACCTGACAGCTTTCCAGCGTACTTACTTCTAACATATTATGCTACACCATTATCTCTCACGTCTGTTTCCTAAGCTAACAATAGAAACAAAAGCCGCTCGTGTCGGCTGATACCTGCACAATACCCGCTAGAAAGTACCTTTATCTTTAGATGCATTTTACTAACACGAGCTATTTACAGACTAAGATATTAGCCGGGGATGAAAGGATCTGAAGAAGGAAAGCTCTCCTAATAATGTTATTTGTATGGTATATTGTGCGAGGTATCTTTTACCCTACAATATTTTGACTGCAGATGTTCCTTATTTAATTGTTTTTATTTAAAAATAGGTTTACGCTTGACCGCCAACTCGCCTGAAGAAACTTTTCTTATGTGGAAAACCTGCAAATTTAAATATGTGTAAATATCGTAAACCTTTAGTGGTGCCTTAGTTATATACTCAGAAATGGGTAAAAATAATCGGAATCGAAATTTATAAAAATGAACCCTCCCCATTCCACTACAGGACAAGTAACACCTATTTTTTACTGAAATGCACATAAAAACACACGATTTGTGTGTTTTTATTTGCATCTATACGTCTGTATAGATGCGTTCTGCACAGAAATGGAATTCCCAGCCGCCGCGCCGCGACCTGTTCCTGAGAGCTATACATATAAATCTTGTAAATTTCAATATATACTAAACTTTCGTCTATATTAGTAAATTTGTTATTGATCGACTTATTTCATCCTTAGCCACACCATTGCTACTTGCTTACCATAATGCGATTTGGTGATAAAATATACATCTACAAAGTACAAATTTTGAAAAAAAACATATCCATTTTCTATACCAATTTAAAATATTGCACTAAAAATATACAATGCCGTTTATAACATACAACACTGCGTCCTCGCTTTGATAAAGCCGATAACAAACAAAACAGCAGCGCTGCTGTTACACGTATAACGTACCTACTAGAGATTGCAGCCCGGTATGTTGCTCAACCCGGCCGGGCCCGGTATCATTCGTCGCCAACAACCCGCTAACACATCACACATCAACCCGCTAACCCTTATCGGTTGATTAGCGGTTGATGTGTTAGCGATGAAACCGTTAAAGTTTTTAATGAAAATTTGCTATATAAGAATGGAAAAGGACAATGATTCAAGGTTACGAATTAATATTTATTTCAAACTAGCAAATCAACAATAATCAATCTCACTCAAAGTCTCATAAATCTCTGATTTAATACAGAATTGATTACTTTTACATAAGGACGGAATAGTAAAGTAACATAATTAGTATTAGTAATTATAAATTTTTATAAGTTTAAGCAAGCAGGTCTTTCTCTTTACTCGTTATAGTGCCCATTTGAAACATAGTATTAGAATAAGAAACTAATAAAGCTTAAAGCACTAAACTTGTCATAACAACTTAGATTAGATACATAGATAAACTTTGGTAGCTTTGATATTTGGTAATATTTGGTATAAACAAAACAAATTCTTATTGGCGCGTCAGAATGGCAACGTGGCAGCTCGCAGCGGTTGTCATGCGAATTTTCTATGATTTCGCGCTCCCTCCCGCACCGCGGTTTTCATACCTACCGGGTCCAGTAACCGGGCCCGGTAAGAATGGCCGCGCCGGGCCTGGCCGGGCCCGGTTTGCAATCTCTAGTACCTACACGCGCTGTAAGCCCATCCGGCGAGATTGGATCGCGGCTATTAGAAACATTGAAGTAATAATACCGATCGAACACTTTTATGTAACTACACTGAAGCGCCGGTTTTATTATAAGCCTCTAGTGTGATGAACGTTATTAAGGGATGATAACGTAAATAGCTGTGTGGTTAAAATTGCAGTTTGTACTATAAACGAGAATTTGATGTATGAACAAAATTGTTCAATGGTATATCGAAACAAGAAGTTGTGATTTTGCACTCAATTATAAACTTGAATTTAAATATTTTAATCGGTTTGTCGGTTTGTTTTTAAGTCTATGCGACACGACATCCGTACCTTTAATACTAATCGTATTAAAGAGACGATAGAGCGGAATAAAGGCTCCAAAGTGTTCGCAAGAGACATGTCTATTGGGCAGAGCCACTTGACGAAGCTGAAGATGGAAGATGGCAGTATAGCGTCGACCAAAGCAGAAGTCTTGAGGGAAATCGAGAGGTTCTATGGACAGTTATACACATCGGTCGCAAAACCTGTTAGCAGTTTGGGCAAAGATCCAAGAGCCAAACTGACTCGACATTATACCGAAGATATCCCGGACATCAGCCTGTACGAGATTAGGATGGCCTTGAAACAGCTCAAGAACAACAAGGCACCGGGCGACGACGGAATTACATCAGAGCTACTGAAAGCGGGTGGAACACCGGTACTGAAAGTCCTTCAGAGGCTCTTCAATTCCGTCGTGCTTGAAGGTACAACGCCAGAAGCATGGAACAGAAGCGTGGTGGCGCTGTTCTTCAAAAAAGGAGACAACACTTTGCTGAAGAACTACAGACCCATCTCGCTTCTGAGCCATGTCTATAAGCTGTTTTCAAGGGTCATCACGAATCGTCTTGAACGCAGGTTTGATGACTTCCAGCCTCCCGAACAAGCCGGTTTCCGAAAAGGCTATAGTACCATAGACCACATCCATACGCTGCGGCAAGTGATACAGAAGACCGAAGAGTATAACTTGCCCCTTTGCTTAGCGTTTGTGGACTATGAGAAAGCCTTTGATTCGATCGAGACCTGGGCGGTGCTTGAGGCTCTCCAGCGATGCCGTATTGACTATCGGTATGTCGAAGTGCTGAAGTGCTTGTACAACAACGCCACCATGTCAGTCCGAGTACAAGACCAGAACTCAGAGGCAATTTCATTGAAAAGAGGCGTGAGGCAGGGAGACGTTGTCTCTCCGAAACTGTTTACCGCCGGTTTGGAAGATGCATATAAGCTTCTGGAATGGAAAGGGCTCGGCATTAATATTAACGGCGAGTACATCACTCACCTTCGGTTTGCCGACGATATAGTAGTCATGGCAAAGTCGATGGAAGAGCTCAGTATGATGCTCGAAGACCTCAATAGAGTTTCCCAACGGGTGGGCCTCAAAATGAACATGGACAAAACGAAGGTTATGTCGAACGCCCATGTAGTGCCCACCCCAATATCTGTGGGGAACTTCACTCTTGAAGTTGTTGACGAATACGTCTACTTAGGACAGACGGTCCGATTAGGCAGGTCCAACTTTACGAGGGAGGTCAATCGTCGTATCCAACTCGGCTGGGCAGCGTTCGGGAAACTTAAAAGCGTCTTCTCGTCCAATATTCCCCAGTCCCTCAAGTCGAAAGTTTACCAGTGTGTGTTACCAGTGATGACATACGGCACTGAAACGTGGTCCCTAACTATGGGCCTTATAAGGAAGCTCAAGGTCACGCAACGAGCTATGGAGAGGGCTATGCTCGGAGTCTCTCTACGAGATCGAATCAGAAATGAAGAGATACGTAGACGTACAAAAGTCACCGATATAGCACAGAGAATTAGCAAGTTGAAGTGGCAGTGGGCAGGGCACATAGCACGCAGAACTGATGGCCGATGGGGCCGAAAGGTTCTCGAGTGGAGACCACGTACCGGCAAGCGCAGCGTAGGAAGACCAGCCACGAGATGGACAGACGACCTCATACAAGTGGCGGGAAGACGCTGGATGCAAGCCGCTTCCAATCGGTCTTTTTGGAAATCCATGGGGGAGGCCTATGTCCAACAGTGGACTTCTTATGGCTGAGATGATGATGAATCGGTTTTCGAGATGAATCATCCTGGAAAAAATTCTAGCTAAATATGGGCGAAGATCTAACAAAAAGTACAGGACACCAAAGATTTGCAATTTGTATGGATGGCTAGAAATAATAAATAATAATAGAAAGGGGGTAAACGGCAAACAGACCGTAAAATAGTATTTTAGTTTGATCTAGAACAACTATTTATTGCTATTTATTATCAAAATCGGTCAGCACCAGCTCCCAATCTTTTATCAGTACTTGACAAATTATGTAAAATATACGAGATAAATCTATTAAAGTTTGTTTCATTTCAATGAATGTCATAAATGGTTAGGTACTTATGAACAATTATTTTCATATTTGTGCTATAAACGTATAATACTAAAGCTAGCGTTCCGAGTGCCTAATTATTGATATACTTGATAACTAAACCTTTGTAAATAAGAAGGTTTTTGTATAAGACACAAAAACCTGACAAACCTTATCTAATAATTGTAAGGACTAATTAAACATAAGGCTAAGATGCTTAAGGAATCAGAAACTCATGATAAGTAAAACATCTGGAATCAGAAAGTTATATGAAAGGGATCGGGGCAAATAAGATCCAATGATTTTCGGATAAAATAGGTTGCACAAAATATATAATCATAGTGTAATTGATGTTGTAACTAATGAAATTGATATTGTAACAATGAAATGACTTAAGCATTTAAGTGTAAGCTACTTGACTCTCATATTTGTACACCTTAGGTGGTAAAAGCATGTCTGATCGATATTAACGCTGTGAAATCTGCACCTGTACACATGTTTTAAAAAATAAATATATCTTTATCTTTATCTTTATAGTTACACGGAACCGACCACTAGCCTGATAGTAAGCGACACTATACCGAAGATTTATCAGCATCAGAATCAGCATTATCGATCTAAAAAGAATCCATTCAAAAACCTTTAAAAATTCTTAGCTTAAAATTCCAAAATGATATTTTGTCTGCTTTTCGCCATTTTCTCAATAGCTTAACCGTATCCAATCACCTATAGGTAGTGTAAAAGTGTTTAACACGCAGCCCGATTAGTCGATGGCCCCAGGGCATCCTAACAACGTAATTGCAGACGGGTAGGGACCCAGGAACCCACCAATGGGACGGCCTCTGGTTATTGAATCTCCGCTGCAAAAATCTACAGGTAGGATAGCTATTTATATGCTGAGAAGTCATTAGCTTCGTTTTATACTTACTTGGGTTATGCGTAGGTGTTGAATGTGTTTACTGGCCGTGAACTGCGGATTTCCCTGTGTAGTGACAATAATAGGGTGAAATAGCCTGTGACCGTCTTGAGTTTTTCAACTATCTTTTACTTTTTATAATGTTCGGTTCAGCCGTTTGACATGTTAACAAATAGACAAAGAGATAAATATTGTATCTTTTATAAAAGTAGTTAGGAATAGAAGTATTTGTACGGGTTATATTCAAAATCTTGAAAATAATATTAAGATGATTTTATCAGATTAAATTATGCTGTATTTTGCTACCTATATGAATATAATTTCGTTTACAACGCCTATTAATGTGGTGCCTTAAAACTGGGCACTTAAATGTAACGATGTCTGCCACTAGAACTTTCTAGTGGCATTAAATAGTAAACGCGTGGAATTCTGAGTCATATGTTTATTTAGATATCAAGCATTTTTCTTTGTTTATGAGATTCAGATGGAAGTGCCGAAAAATGGACTTAAAAACTCCTAAAACGCAATCATGAGCATATCATGTTTTAGGTTTATTTTATAGCCATTGTGAGTACTTTTATTGTTTATCAAAAGCTTGGGTCAAATTAAAGTTTATTTTTGGGGTTATGACAACAAAATTAATTAATTATTATAGATAACTATAAGTAACTAGAATATATAATAACTAGATTTTTTAAATATTTTTTTAATTATTTTAATATGTGTGAAACCCACGTTAGTTTCCATAGTAAAATTAGTTACTAGCTGCGCCCCATGGTTTTACCTGCGTAATGTGACGACAGCTGGTGATATTATATAACCTATGTCCGTCTCTCGGTATTACTGAACCATGTTTGATGTTAATTTTCACTGTTTGTATTTACTGTAAAAAAAAATTTAAAACAAATCGACTTTAACAAACCAAAATTAAAATCTCTCATGAGAACTTAATACGGAATAACAATAAACATTACGAAATTGGGTGAATCGGCAACATTACAGGCATTTTGTTGCGGTCGCCCGTTAACGGGTTAAATGCTTTTATTTAACCCGTCGACCAACCTTTACCGACACCATTCGGCCAGTAAACTGTTACAAATATGGCCAATTGGTAAACCGCTTCAATTATAGCCCGTTTTATACATTTGAAATGCATGGACGTCCCGGGTAAGTAGTTTGAATATTTCATAAGGGTACCCTGTTTACTCTGTCCCCGGCGAAACGAATTTTAGTTGTTAAACTTATTAGTGAACGTAATTTGAAAGTGGAAGCTGTTTAAGCCTTCGTTAATTCTTAATTGATTGTGAAAATGGCGAGAATTACGTGAACAATTTCGGGCTTGAACCATAATGTGTTTCGGGGTAATCAAATAATTTATGCATTTTGTTTATATAGAGACTAGCGTTGGAAGTATAGTGCGTGTGCTGTGAATTGCGATTTTTGACCACTGAAAGCGGTAGAAACTATACTCGGAGATTTTAATTCAAACTTAGATTATATATTATATAAAATCTAAGGTCTCAAAATAGTTTGTTTACATACTGTAACTTTGTTGTAAGGGAAGTAATAGGTAAATTATAAATTGTGACTTTACATTTAGTCTATTTTATAGGTAAGTACTTTAAAAGCATACTTATAGTAGTCGCGGGTACGTTCACCAGCAGATACATTACACGTTTTTCATAACATAAGAAAAAAAAATTCTACCCCAGTTCTACCTTTAACCAATTTCGATAATTCTCTTTTTATACATTTCTGTTAGTTTTTTCACAATTTTAACTTCGAAATTACAACTAAATTTGAAAAATCAAACAGTCGAGGCATTTCGAAACATTTCTTATTGAGACAGGGAGCCGAAATGAGCTAGGGAACCGAAACAGACATGGATATTGCAAAATATTAATACAAGAACCATTGAGATTGGATTCATCGTTTTAATCAAAATGAACACATTTAAATTGCATTAACATAAGCATTTGCTTGAAATTGTTTTTAGTTTAGGTAAAATTTTCTTAAAATAAATTACCATACTATAATACAATAATACAACCCACAAAAAGTATTTTCATTTCGATAATAATTTCGTGTTTTGCGCAACCGCAAACCCGCAATTTAGATTGACCTTCCAACTTCATAATAGAATTAAATTCAAAACATTATAAATTCAAAGGTCCGACACAATTATGGAACTATCGGCGAATAAACAAATCAAGGACAATTCTGTGTTATGTTTGCTTTCAGTAAACAAACGCGCGGGGCGTGCCGGAAACCGCGACAATTTGGGCCCGAACTCGATGTTTGCTAACTAAACTGCCAACATAGACAACAATCTCTACACAACCCTATTTCAACAGCCTTAAGACCTAATCTATCAAATTTGATTACAATAATAAGTTGGTAACAGAGGCAGACAGAATTTACAAGCTGCTCGATAGAAGTGTACAATTTAGGCTTTCGGAGATGAAAGTTTGTTTGCAAAATATTTCGTATACGAACGATTTTTACCCGATTGCCCAAGGAGAAGGGTAATATTTTTTGAGTGTTTTAAATACTTTTAGTAGCCTCAAAGGTTTAGCGGATTTTGATATATAGGTAGGTATATTGATTTGTTGCTCCTACCACCGGCAATTTGACTTAACCTCTGCTCTGCTCTGCTGTATCTGGTAGTGGGAGTCGAAATTTTAAGTGATTTATAAAAAGACAAAACTCGTGCACCTTTGTACATAAATAAAAGCACGAGTGCAATACCTATACGCCACAGAGAACGGACATTAAATCATTTTGACCTATTTCCATTTATATGGTTCCGTTATTTATCTACAAGGAACCCTCATAATTTCGCCATGTCCATCTGTCTGTCTGTTTGTCTGTCTGTCCGTATGTCACAGTAATTTTTTGTCATTTTCGTTTATAATAGAGTTAGGTAGAGTTGATAGTCTGAGTAAAAACTCAGACTATCAACTCTGTTATAAACGAAAATGTGCATGTCGATATTTTCCGTGAACTGTAACAAAAAGCCGCAGTAAAGTTTTCAAACACAGATTGTGTTTGATTGGATGGCTCTCTATACATATAAAGTGGGGATGACATTTTTTTCAACCCCACCCCATCAAGTGGGGTATCTTTCAAAAGGTATTTTAAAATAAGACAAAAGTTCAATATAATATTTTATCTTTGATTTGATGTGAGGTGAAAAAATTGTGTATAGATATAGCGATAAATGTGTAAAACACTTAAATCATTATAGTACAGAGGTCATTGAACTTTTTGCTAAGTATTCTGATGTATGACTGGCCTTGTGGCTCAGTTGGTAGTGTGTTTACGTCTACCTGCTGAACTGAAAGGTCGTGGGTTCAATCCCCACCCAGGGCAAACATTTGTGTGATGAGCATGGATGTTTGTTCTGTGTCTGGGTGTTTCTATGTATCTTAAGTATATATTTACAACAAAAAAAGTATATATGTATTCTATCAGCCATCTAGTTCCATAGTACAAGCTTTGCTTAGTTTGGGCTAGATGGTGTTGTGTGAAATGTCCACAAAATATTTATATTTATTTATTTATTCTAAGCAAATAATACTCGCCAAGTAGTTTTCTTTTGGATTACATCATTAGCTACGGAACCCTAATGCGAACGGTCTTGGCCACTTATTTATTTTTAAATTAATTACTTGTACGTGTTTATGTTTTTTATTATTTTCGAATAAGACAAACTTCTATGTAATACTTACTATAAGGCAAAGAACGTGAATTATATGATTCACATGTGATGCAATTTAATTTTGTCATTAAATATTATTTAAAATATGAAAACTGCAAAAACACCACCGCTCTTTTTTGAGAAAAAAAAACTGAATAGTATTTACCACCTATATTAAAGTAATCCACTTTATGTCCGAAGTACCATTGATGGTGTAGCCACATAGTTTAGTGTTCGTGATGCGTGATTACATGTAGAATGATAAGTCATCTTTAGGATACGTTAACATAGATAATAAGAGTATGACTGATATACATAGGAGGCCTCTACACGTAGTACCTACTTAGTATATAAGCTTATAGTTATTTGTTACAATAAATTAGACCGATACCAGCATGTGTCTCATTATCACCAACACACATACTGTACCGTATGACATATCTGTACATACGGTCACTATCGGCTTCTCGTCTCCGGGAAACAAGCCGGGAAACGGGAAACGGAACTGGAGCCTGACGCACTTTTTAGGGTTCCGTACCCAAAGGGTAAAAACGGGACCCTATTACTAAGACTTCGCTGTCTGTCTGTCTGTCTGTCTGTCTGTCTGTCTGTCTGTCTGTCTGTCTGTCTGTCTGTCTGTCTGTCTGTCTGTCTGTCTGTCTCCAGGCTGTATCTCATAAACCGTGATAGCTAGAAAGCTGAAATTTTCACAAATGATGTATTTCCGTTGCCGCTATAACAACAAATACTAAAAATTAAAATAAATTAAATATTAAGGGGGGTCCCCATACAATAAACGTGTTTTTTTCGTATTTTTTTGCTCAATATTAAAAACGGTAACAGGTAGACGCTTCAAATTTTCACAGAATACTTACTTGTATATTACCTTTCAAAATAAATAATTAAATAACTATAAAGTAAATATTAAAGGGGGGCTCCCATACAACAAACGTAATTTTTAAGCAATTTTTACTCGACCTTAATTAACAGGTAGAAACTTGAATATTTGTATGTAAATATTTAGAAATATATTAACTATAAAAATAAATACCTAATCTAATACATAAAAACTCACAAAATGAAAATAATCCGTGCATCTAAACGCGGTGCGAGCGCCGGTTTAGCGGGGTAGCGGGGGAGGTAACATCACGGAGCGAGCCATAGCCGCGCGTAACGTATTCGCGCGAGCGTCGTCATGCTGCCCGGATGTGTATCGAAAACCTACCTATAAGTTTGCAATTTACTACTTGGAATTTCGTTGATTTCTCGTTATTTTATAAACAGAACTAAACTTTGTAGTATTATAGATGATAGTACGGAACCCTTCGTGCGCGAGTCCGACTCGCACTTGGCCGATTATTTTAAGTAGGTATATAATTTAAATGTTGGGGCAGTAAACAATTTTGAATTGAATTTGACTATAGTAAGTTTATTTAAGTTGTATATCTGTATTATTTTAGTTGTTAATTTGAATTTTGAATTAATTTGTTGATTTTGTTAAATTAAATTTTTTGAATTTTCTTATTTTGAATTGAATTTGATTATAATAAGTTTATTTAATTTGTATATCTGTATTAATTAAATTGTTTAGGTTGTTTTGTTTAGTTTTATTTAAGTAATATATGTAATTACAATATATTTGACTATTATCATAAAAAAAAATATATTCTGCACATAACACCATTCTCTTCAACATTGTGTGAAAAGCTACGAAAATATCATTTTTTACTAAGGAACTTCTAAGTTAAGGAAGAGGCAACTTTTTGCAGTAGGTGCGTGAACTTTAAAATTGTGTCCAAAGTAATCTCACTCTGACCGAGATTTTTAAACTAACCTAATTCCGTGAAGTTTTGGACGTGGAACGGGCCCTCAGTTCACCATTTCATTAGGGGGTCCCTTAACATCTGTTGCTGTGAAACTTGATGCTAGCTCTGAACTTTCCTCCTCTGTGTCCCACAAGTTTTACTCAAATCCTACACTTCGACAAGTCGACAAAGTTTAATTTGTTTATTAAAATCTGTCGATGTATTTGCTAACTCGCCTTAAGTTTGTGATACATTTGACAAAATTAGACACGTGGTGTTCGACCGCAGCTCATCTTGAAATAAGTGAATATCTATCTAATATCTTCTCGTCTATAAACTGATAATTAAATAAGTTTAAGAACATGATTTAAATCCAAATTCCCTACCATTTCAATGGCCACTTTATCAAAATCCCGAAAGCTCATTAAACGACTCGTCTAAAGAGAAACCTAACGAATCTAACCGCCCTCATAAATTGTTCGAGCAAATGAAATATCGCCACCAAATTTATGGAATCTAACTCGTGTCAAGAATAATTATAGTTTAAAAAGATGAAAAAAACGACTTCAAAATACGCAATACAAAACGTAAGTACCTAAAACCTAAAAAACAACAACGCGTTGTTTTTTACTTGACACTTTTCTACAGGCACTTGGATGATATTTTACCAGTTATTTTGTTATAAAAACCAAAGTACTGCATCGATTTTGATAAAAATGTATATGGGACTCCCTCTGAAGTATGTACCTACTAAATACCAAAAGAATCATCAAAATCAATGCACAATTGGCTAAGTAATCGTTGAACAATCATACAAAAAAAACATACAGACCGAATTGATAACCTCCTTCTTTTCGGAAGTCGGTTAAAAATATATGAAAACAGAATATGAAATGGATTCGGACAGTAAGTTATTTATTCTAATATGACCATCACCGCGTGCACAAAATGTGATGACATTCAATATGTGAATAAGCTATTTTTATAGTGATACAATTTTTTCATTTATAATAAATTATGGCATTCAACACAGATATTTGATTGTTAGTTTTTTTTTAGTTTATTTAAGTTGTTGAGTTTATTACTCGCGTTATTTCACAGACATCCAAAAAGTCTTTCGTTTGACTTTACTAACAGCACACTTCATACTTTCCTGGAGGTACATATCTTGAAATTTGAAATAGAGAGAGAACTATTACATTTTTAAGCAACTGAGTGACGAGACAGCCACAAGGTACACAGATGACGTCGTTGTGGAAGGCGCTAGACGCTGCCCAACCGGTCTATTCGAGAATCGAGAATTGCCTGCCACAGCAACCAATATATCACCCAAAACCTTGGATTCAGTGGTCAAAACCCCTTGTGGCAACGCACTGCGATCGTTACTCTGACGCATTAGGTATTAAATCTCGTTGTATCCAAAAAATAACTCTGGAACCACAGTAACTTATCGTTGCTTGGCAGTTGAATAATAAGAAGCAGGTGTGATACTTTCTCGGGCTACTATCTACTACGAAAGCTTTTATCTTTTCTAACAAACTTTAATAAAAGTGTATGATAAGGCATGATTCTAAAAAACTTTAGAACATTTTGTTCAAAATCACTCCGCCGAAATATGACACGTGTCAAATGACTTTTTTATCTAGCTTAGGACCTAATCCTATTTTATCACGTATGGGAGCACGGATTCAATCTTTTTTTTTTATTGGACCCGCATTAAAGCATTTGCCAGAGTCAAGTAATAGGATTTTTTCAAGTTTCTTGAATAAAACAAGTTGTAATAATGTTCTAGTCACAAATAAGTCACGTATACAGTCAATTTATAAGTCGAGTCCTGCTTCAGTAAAGCAGTGGCGACTTTACTAGAAGCTTCTATGGAGTTTTGCCGACAACGTAAAATCACATGTTTCACTGCTTTATTTCACTTGCCCACAATCACGCACTTGGTCGAACACCTATTGAATAAAACACCACCATTTTTATAGCATTAATGTTAAAATAACACAAGTGTAGGAAAATAAAACAAAGCAACAACATGTTACTAAGACGTTCCCGCCAAAACTTCGGATTCAATCTAGTCCCTCCGTGCAAGTACTGTGATTAATCCTCCAATCCCGGCCGTTGGAGGCAGAGAGGCAGGGCGGAAACGATAACGTGGGATCTACAGCTCGGTAACTATACATTGGTGTATATTTTTCTTGTCTAGTCACAGCTAGTCTCGAGATATAAATACGCAAGACTTAGTATCTTAAGTTTTTCCTGGATGTCTTCGGAATAGTACACTCTCGCTTTATTTTTATCACTGTGATTGTTATTCGTTGAAATTAAAGTCACTTTGACATTTGTCAAATGTGACATTTGATATTTTTTTAATTAGTGCTATAAAATTTAATAAATCAGAAACTTAACATGCACACACTGCACCTTTTGGGATTTTGGATTACTGGACCTTGTGACCCTGAACGAATTTAATTTGTCTTGGAAATGATGCTGAATTTGAGGCAAAAGTTCGCAATATTGATACACTGCATAGGCAGTACCTAAATTTTGTGCCTTGATAACATGCCAACTTTTTGAAGATATCATAATTATATATTTCATGGGCTTTAATTTGTTCTGAACAAACTATACTAGTAGTTCTACGAACAGCAGATCTCGCGAGCACAGACTGTATTCGTGAAGTCTACCCCTTATATTCGAGAATATTGTTCAGTTGAATATTGAATGTTTCAGTCTGATATTATCAAAATCGGTCGACAGATGGCCTCGTAGCACTTTTTTTTCTTTTCAAACGAGATTCCGTAACCGATTTTGTTCATATTTAAAGTTCTTATTCAGAATCATGTAGCTAACATTTCTAGCCAATATTACTAAAATTGATCAGTAAAAAAACGCCACAATAAACTTCCCCCCCCCTTTTTGTGGAAAATACCCCACTCACAGGCATTTTTTCCTACATGTGACTCCACTTATCAAAAATTCCCAAGTAAAAAAAATCTATGGGTAAAATTAAGGAACCTGTTTAATTTAATCTAAATTTTGTCAAGATTGGTTGAAAAATACGACCTGCACGCGACCACAATCAAAAATTCGGACAGAAGAACAAGTCTTGACTGTTGACCCAGAGACCTTCATTCACTCAATTAATTAATGACAATAAATAAGTAGCTGCAATTTGAATAACTTCTCAATGATCTTGAAGATGTGTGAAGTCTGCCAACCCGCACTTGGCCAGCGTTGCAGACTATGGCCTAACCCCTCTCACAATGAGAAGATGGCCCGTTCCCAGCAGTGGGACAGTTTGTACAAATAGGGCTGAAAAAAAATGTGAATAATTAATAATCATTATTGGTTATGGTTTTTCATCTATTCCTGCGCGTACCAAGTCGCTGATAGCCCTTCATAAATATAATGCGTACAGCAGACAACAGAATTCTCTCTTTTACAGCAAACTGTAGAACAGTTTTGCAGCCGTAGTTAATGGTAAATGTCTCTAGACCCATTGTTCTGTGATCATTAAACTCTTACGCAGCGATAGTTCGGCTGACGATCATTGTTCCTCCCTGCGCCTCGTGTTCTTATTTCACGACACTGTGCAATGTAATGGCATACAGTACAGCGCTGCTTCCTTTTATGTACGTGAAGGTCTTACTTGTCTCTACAGTCTATATTCTAACCAGAAGCATGTAGATACAACAAATTTAAACTTGCATTTCGATTATGAATTTGATAATTATCAAAATCGAACAATGTGTGTTATATAGCTATAAGCTATAAGGGCCCCTTTTCTGCTGAAATAGAACTGACCTTTTTTATATTTGTAAATTAAATTACCATTTCCTATATATACACCCATTAAAGAACAACAGTTGTAGAGGACAGCTGACATAGGGCGAAAGAGGGTAACAAGAGCTACTTATAAACTTTCAACATATACCTATCACACACGCTACTCGAAGTAGAACATAAATCAAATACCTTCATACATTGATCTGCAGCCAATGATATTATATCGATAAGGATTTCACGTCAGCGAGCAAATACGTCCGAGCTCAACGAATTCTAATGCGGCAACCTTTAAACCACTTACATAATTCAAATTATTTCGATTTTCAAAATAATTCTACGCGGCAAAATAGATGTTTCTAAACATCTCAAACTAAATTAGACTTCAGAGCGGCGATATAGAGTTTAAATTTAAATTTTTAAGTTCGTCATTGTTGGTATATGCATATCGGTCGACTCAGGACACTTTTTCCGTGAATTCTGTTTATAGAGTTTGCGTCCATGTGATGATAACGTCATTGTCTGCAGCCGTAAAGCGGGACACGGAAACATTTTTACTGCTTAGAGAAAGTCCTTATCGAAGAGATATGAAACAATCACTCTTCATATTTAGTACCCCTCTACGGATTTATGGGGAACAAACAAAGGTGCAGTGGCAGGTAGGGATGGCACAACATAATTGGAACTATTTTTAACCCTTGACCCAAGAAAGGCGTTATAGGTTTGGTGTACTTGTGTGTATCTGTGTATTTGTGTGTTGTCTGTGGCGTCGTCGTAGCTCTGAAATGGAAGGACCGATTTTGATCTTCTTTTTGTTTCGAAGAATATTTAACAAAGAGTGTTTTAATCTGTTTCTTCAAAATCGGTTCAGTTGTTTTTATGTCGGATTATTTAATTTACTTGTACTTAGTAACAAATCCTAAGCATAGTGTAAAAAATTATTTGTTATATTTTCCTATCCCGCAGTTTTAACAGATACGCAAGGGTTGCAGTGAAGGATAGTTGTCTAGCTCACATAGTAGAATCTCACCTGTGGGCAAAAGTCCGCACTTTCCTCGATAAAATTCAATCCATCGCTGTCTCCTGCCAACCCTTCCGAAATATGGGACAATCGTCACACCAGCGTTTTCTAGAACTTCTGTAAGGCAACGTCTTCTGAGAAACTGGACAGTTTGATGATTTGGTCTATAGATGACGATTGACGATCCTATTTTAATCTGGCGGCTTTCATCAAATTCGATCAAATTCAACAACACTTGTAATGGAACGCAGTATAGTCAAAATGCTACAAAGTCATATAAATAATTTTTCACCCTCATTTTCTTGGACATAAATAGAAAAACTTTAGACTCGTATTTTCCTCAAAATTACTTTTAATCTAAATAAAAAAAATTTAGATGAATAAATTCGATGGAAAAGCAAACTTAGAAATAAAAAGGTTAATCAAGACTATTTGAGATACAAATAAAAAGAAGAGTACTATATGAATAAATGTAAGTACCCTATGTAATAGGGCGAATTCTGTGGTAAGTACATAGTAAATATTTTATTTAAATTATTTTAATTTATCACTATAATCTCGCATTATCTAACATTTCATAGAACTTAGAAATATTTCCAACAAAAATTTTGTGATTAGATAAAATCTTGGCATCCCTACCTAAGCGATTAATACGTCCCACATATTTCATTGGAAAGTATTCGAATCAGTGAAGTATTAGCATAAACAAGGCCGTCATAAAAACTTAACGCCTTGCCCATAAAGGGGTGGGTAGGGCGGCGGTTGGTACGGTAAATATTACGTTAAACTGTATTATGTCATGTCAGCTAGGGGCGACTTAGGTGGACGCACTCAGGATTCATTTATGAGAATATATGGGGCAAGTCCTGATAAGTCAGAATAAAAAAAGTTCCTTATAGTACAGGTACATTTTGGATTATTGTGTTTTTTGTATTTGGATTATTTTGGTTTTATTCAGCCATAACATTTGGCTTTTCCTAAGCTCAGGTATCAATCATATTATTTTATACAAAAAAAAAGACATCTTATGACGTTTTTACGAGAATAAATAACAAATTGGTATACTTCTGTTAAATATTACAACCCTTCTTAAAACAATTACCTTATGTTATGGGAAGAAACTCGAAAGTGCGACGTCGTGTCATGGATAGGTAATGGATATTCTGAAAAGACAAGCGAATCAAATTACACTGTTTGTTATCATTCGTATTACTAAAATCTAAAACACCAGATCGATTATTTATTTTCTGATAGGTGTAAATTAGGTGTTATTAAATCCTAAGTGAGTCTGAATGTTCTATATAAGTGCACACTATCGTAAACTGAAACAATAAGTTCCATAAGTATATATAATAATTAAGACCAAGCCAGATCGATTAGATTGAGTTTGCGGTGTTCGGGGGTAAACTCATTAGACATGGGCCTTTCCCCTCCCCTGGTTACGTCCGCACCGAGTTGTCGAAGGGACGAGACGGATACCTCGGAATGTTGATTTATAGCTGAAGGGAGGCTTGCGTTTTGAATTGATTTGTTATGCTTCTCGATTCTCGATTGTAAACGGGGTATGATTGGTTACATAGCTCTGAGGTACGGATATTTCCTGGTATGTTATGGTAACCCCGATTCGAATGTTGCCATTACAACTGATTTGCATACCTCGGTAGGTAGGGTGATGATCTGCGTGCTGGAAAACGTAAATTATACGTAGAACTCAGATTTATAAAATACAATCAGTTTTATTGACAAGGTAATTGAAACAAAGTACCTCGAGCCAATATTTTAATTATACTACGTAAATTATGTCGTAAATTTAAAAAAATACAGTTTTTATTTATGGCCGCCAGGCCAGGGGCACTGTTCCATTTATTATAACATTTTGATATTGTCTAAAAATTTTGTCTACCAAAGCGTACTTGGAAAACGTGTTGGACTATGTCCTAGCCCTTTAAGCAAGGAGAAGATGTTTCTTGTCGAACAGTGGACTACATACTTAGTAATACGTAATACCTATAAGTTTTCCATGAGTATAATAGCTCTAAATAAATAGGTTTTTGAGACATAATATAAAATATAGATGCTTCTTTGCACAGCTTGTTTATGCCGTGAAACTACAGTTTTATAATTACCTATGGGAAATTCGCAGAAAAATGTTACACAAAAAACGATTGATACCGCTCACAGTATATAGACTGACCATTTTTTATTTATTTTATTCGATTATAAAAAAAAGGTCGTTTTACTTTAGGATAGGTTTAGATTAGGATAGATACAGCTAATAAAAGTAACTGTATTTTAGGTACCTAAAACTCTTTTATACTCGCTAAAAGTGCATAGATATAATTCAGAACGTTTTAAGTTTTCCTTTGTCTCAGTATCAAAACTGCCAAACTGCCAGTCTGCAGCGAAACTTGAAAAAATAGGCAAAGTATTTCCACAGCGAGCTCGTATAAAACAGGGAGTAAAAGTACTCCCTCCGAGTCATAACCTAAAAGAATGGCTACAACATCTTGACAGCATTTGCATTTTTTCTACAACATAACCTGCAGAAACTACGCCTATAGCACAGTTTATACAGTAGGGACGGTTACCTATCTATGAACCGAAATATATTTGTTTTATTCTTTCTTACTTTTATATTTAAATTTATTAATTTTTTTCTTCGATTTAATTTATTGAGCTGTCGTTGCTGATTCGTTGGTTAGCTATAAGTTTCATTAGCCCGAATAATGATTAAGTAAAGTACATAACGCCTCTGTTTTATTATAACTAGAAAACTTCTTATTTACAAAGGTTCGATTTATCAGGAATATCAATTATACCGAAACCTTATAAACCTTATTATATTTTCTTATTTACAAAGGTTCGATTCATCAGGTATATCATTTATGGCGACCCCCGCTCCGGATTTTACCTGATGCAAAGGTTGTCCATCGCCATTCAACGAGGTAATGCGGCGAGTGTCATGGGCACCTTTGCGTTGGGTACAGTCAGAGGTAGCCTGTTTGACTGACTATGTAAACTTTGACGACATTTATTATGAGATAATTAAATTAAAATTTATTATAAATTTACTAAATTATAATAGTTATTTAAAAATATATATATACTTATGTGATTACCATATACTATCAATTATTATGTTTCTATTTACTAATAAACTCCATTCGGCTATCAGGCGAGTTGTCAACAACACACGGGATGTCGTCGCATGCCCATCTGCGGACAAGTGACAAAAGTTTCGAAGCGCTTCCATTTCTAACAACGTCTGCCTCTTTGGAGTTCGTCATTTGACATTTCGTTAGCTTATGTCAATCCCATACATTTCCTTTTCTATTCTACTGGCGTTCACGAAATCAGAAAGCAACTTATCTAATCCAGATCTCCCCTTACTTAAAGTTAGGATCGTCTGTCTTATGTTTTCTGTGGCACAATCTCTATTTTGTTTATTATATATATACATATGTATATTTGTTACTGTGCCTGCCTCTAGTAGGCTCCAAATGTCTCCGTACGCACACGCCACACGGCAAACAGTAAAGGGCATATTGTTTATACCTGTATTAGGGTTCCGTCTCACCGCGGCGCGGGCCCGCACCAGCCGTGGTTCCCTACACGCCGGTTTACGATCAGAGTAATAGCGATCCCTCGGCACTCGGCATATTTACTTTTATTGCGTCGCATAAGTCCGCCATATTTTGTGAGACACTTTCTGTCAGACCGCGCTGCATTGAATTTGGTGACGAAGAAATACGCGAGAGGAATGTTTGTTTTCAATCTAATTATTTATATAGATAGTTTTAGCTCTACTTCTTACTACGAAACATATCGGCAAATACAATGTCGATACATTGCGACAGAGACCCTTTTTGCCCTTGATATTACAGTTCCGTGGTACAGGTCTTCTTGACTTGATCGAATGAGTTGGTGCCCATCGAAAAGCCGGTTTTTCAGTTTAATTCTTTAAATCTTAACTAAATATATAAATAATATTTCGCTAAAGAGAATATCTCAATAATAATCATTAATAATCAATATTCGCTATGGAAAATATCTCAAAAATCCTATAAAGGTGTCAACTTTATAGGATTTTTGAGATATAATATAATAATAATAATAATAATAATAATACCGCAGGGGCGGCTTTGTGGCGAGCCGTCGGTGAGTGGCGACACCGCGTACCCCGATGTTTCCCTGGGGCTAAATGAGACCCCTGACCTCCAGCTTGCCTTAACCGGCCGGCTGGATGGTGGAAACTGCAAGAGCTAAGAACCTAAGCTCCAGGGTGGAAGTGTTAAAGGGCATAACGCCGCTAGTAGCGTTTAGTGAACGCGCAGCACACCTCTCGACACCCTTAGCCACCCACACTGATGTTGCTTCTCCGGCGCCAATATGCGGTGCCACTATGGGGGGCCCATCTAGTGGGTGGCGAGTCATCACCTGCCTAGGTATTTTTGTATGGTGAGACGGAATTGGCAGGTGCCGTTTTCTCATCCTGGTGCTCTCACACAGAGGTACTTCATCTTACCTGCTGTGTGAGAGCATCAGCCTATAGCCTAGTTTATTTAAGTCACTAACATTCCATCACAATAGCCAAAATCTGTCAAATTCCATATTGTACAATAATCCATTCATAGTCCATCCATATACCCAATCTGTATTTTTTATTACACATTGTAAAAGGGCCTCTCAGTGTTGGTTCCGGCCCCACTGATGCCTTTCAAAGGTCCGGGCTTAGACCCGTGTATACATTTGAATAAAGAGATAATAATAATAATAATAAAGCATTTATTCCAGAAAAAAAGTACAATAATACATATAAAATTTTCTGCCAAACTATAAAATAGTTTATTGGCAGATAAGCTCTCTATTAGACTATTATGTACATTCAACAACACATAACATACAACATTCGGATTTTTAGTTATCTGTTCCTAGTTTGTTTATTATACTTTATATTATATTTTCCATAGCAATTTGTTACAATGATACAATGATTTTATTCGTCTATGAAACTAGGTTAAATAGATAGTTACTATACATATTTAAAAGAAAATATCAGCTAGTTTCTACCTTCATAGCTAGGTTTATAGATATTATGAATACTTAACATTTCTAAATGTACAAAATAAAAATTAACGATAAAAATTCGACTATGGACCACATACACGCTGTTAAGCAGCTCATGGAGAAATGCGTAGAACTTAACCAGCCCTTGTGTTTCGCCTTCGTTGATTATGAGAAGGCTTTTGACAGTGTGGAACACTGGGCTGTGTTTCATTTTCTCTGTTGCTGTGGCATAGACAAGCGTTACGTGGACATTCTCCGGGAGCTTTATACGACCGCCACAATGCAGGTGCGTATACACAGACTATCCGATCTCATCCCGATTGGGAGAGGCGTACGGCAAGGTAACACTCTTTCGCCCAAATTGTTTACTGGAATCTTAGAAGATGTAATGAAGATGCTGAATTGGAGTAAAAGAGGAATCAACATACACGGCCGTTACATGTCGCACTTACGATTTGCTGATGATCTCGTTCTCATAACTGAGACCGCTGCAGATCTCCAACTCATGCTTAATGAGCTATGCGACGCATCTGCGAGTGTCGGTTTAAAGATGGACATGACCAAGACCAAGATCATGACCAAACGATCGCGAAGGCCCAGAGTTATCGTTAATAACAATACCATAGACGTAGTTAAAGATTACGTTTACCTTGGCCATCGTTTATCTTTCGATCGAGGCTCTCGGTCGAAGGAGATTGCTAGGCGAGTACAGCTTGGGTGGGCTGCCTTTGGGAAACTAGAAGACGTCTTTAAATCTAAAATCCCGCAGTGCTTAAAGACCAAAGTCTATAACCAATGTATGCTGCCCATCCTCACATATGGAGCCGAAACATGGCCGCTCACTAAAAAGATCATTTATAACATCAGTGTAGCACAGAGAGCTATGGAAAGGGCCATGCTAGGTATCCGCTTAATTGATCGAGTCCCCAACGTGGAAATTCGACGACGCACTAGGGTCGAAGACGTAGGCACACATATCACTAAGCTAAAGTGGAGGTGGGCAGGACACTCGGCTAGACTGGATGGCGACAGGTGGACAAAAGCAGTCACCGAATGGTACCCGAGGAATGGACGACGACATCGGGGCAGACCACCGGCCCGATGGTCAGATGACATCACAAGACACGTCGGATGTCAGTGGATGAGACTCGCACAGGACCGGAAAGGATGGCGTGAACGAAAGGAGGCCTATACCCAGCAGTGGGTGGATACAGGCTGAATAGATAGATAGATAGAAAAATTAACAACAATAAATGTCAATGAAAATTAATGTAAATTTTTGAATTTAGTGTCTAAATGTCATTTACATTATTTTCTATTATATCTGTCAAAAACATGTTTACCGTGCAATATGCTTTTTAACACGCTTTTATTAGGTCGACCTGTATGTAATGAAATCTAAGGTAGCTAATTTAACCATCTTCCAAGGATCGTAGCGTCATGAAAATTGGCAGCTGTATGTAGTTCTGATGACAATACGATAATATGGTACTGTCGAACTGATCTGATGATGGAGCCGGAAGATATGAACTAGAACTTCATGATGGAACATCGTATCATAGCTGTGTTTGAATTTGTTAGAAAAGTTTTGTAATGAACTTTGATCACAATAATTTGTAGCGTGTTTTATAGTTTACTATGGAAATTAACGTGGCGTGGTCTTATAGTCGGATATTTCGGCTCAAAACAGACGTGAGTGACCCGTAGTTTTTATTTAAAAATGTTTTTTTAGTTTTTTAAGCTGTAAATTATTAATCAATAAGTTATGCAGCATATTTTTTAAAATTTTTATGTTTATGTCCTCTTTACACCTAATAGACTTTGGTATGACATTGAATAATTTTGAAGCCATACAGAACACACTCTTTCCTAAAAATGAACTTGAAGACTCTAGATGGTTTAGCTAGTTAGCTAGTTCTGCTTCATGTCTACTGCCTTTTGGCCACATGACAAAGAGATTAGGATCATCAAAACCGGTTCAGTAGTTTTGTTTTGTCAGTTTTTTAAACCATGATACTTTTTCATGTGGTCTGTCCGTACCTAGTTATCGTGCCGCCCAAATCCGCCCAATGATTAGATATACTAAAAAAGATAACTTACAAAATAGTAGGTTACATTGTCGGAAAGCTACTAAACCCAAACAAACAAATCCCATACTAAATCATGTAGCAAACCAAATAAAAAAGGATAAACTGAGCAAATCTGGATCCAGAGGCGTATTAACCCGAGGCGCTGCGTCGGATTACAGATAAGATGATCCGATACGCGCGGATTAGTCGCGGATAGTAAATACAGATTAGTGTGACGCACACGCGCCACTGGAGGTGATGTAGTGGAGATGTAGTGGAGATAACGGATGCTCTGTGCGCAGACAAATTACTCGACTGTGATTACTGTACAGTATTGTGTTGTGGTTAATTGTTATTTGACTGTAGGGAATACATTGCCAATTTGTAGTTTTGGTGATAGCTCAGTTAGGAGTGTAGTCTGTAGTAAATATGACTCCCCTGCGCTAAGAGAAGCAGGAGCGAGTTAGCCTTACCGAAAAACGTTACTCAAATTTAAGCAATGCTCGACATATTTTGTCTACTCGCTGACACGTAATGGGACTTGCGCAAAGAAGACAGATAATTTGAGACATTGATCAAAGTATCGTTTTTTGGTAGGGCCGTTAGTTTTTAAATAGTGGTAAGGTAATTCCTAGTGCTCGGCTGAATATAGCTACTTTAATCTGTTACTATGCACCTAAACGGTATGTTCTGGCAGAACGATCTTCCATTTTATACTTTAAGATCTTATACTACACCATTCTGTAAGGTGTGGTGAAATGCCTGACCATAAATAAACATGGTGCAAACTTGGCTAGAGTTTGACAGATCTTATCATTGAAATGAATCATTTTTTTTACGGATTTAACGCGTATCAATAGGTTTATACGCAATAAAAAAAACAGTCCAATGTACGCTCACTAGGACCATGACGCGCTCAATTGATCAACCCACGAATTACGAACATACGCGAATAGTGAATTCATTTACTTTTCCGTTATACTCACAGGTTATACTCGTATACTTTATCTTATAAACAGTCGCTGGCTTCCTGCAGTAAAGTTCCTATAGTAAAATTGTAGTTATGTTCATCTCAATTGGTTGGGGATGACTACCCAACCGATTGAAATGAACTACTATTATTTACAAATTGAGTACTTGCAACTTATTCCTAATGCATTTTAAGCACAAAATTTGTGTAAGCAATAAAACTTTACAATGACCATGAGTAAAACTAATGTCAACCTCTGTAAGTTAGGATATCACAAAATGCATCGTCTTTTCTTTGTTACTAAACAGTCAAAATAGTCTAGTTGCTCACAAATGACCCAAAAACAAGCTTCCTGCAAATAAGCCAGAAGCAACGCCCTCTGGGACTGTGCCCGAAACGTTTTAACCAGTTAGCTACAGTTACATGTTGTTTTTCGCCAATTTACTTTACATTTCTAGTCGCAAAAACGGCTCCGAACACCACATGAGCATTGCAAATGTACAATGTTGTAGCTAGATACTCAGTCTAGCTCTTATATGTACCTACATGCAATAGTTTGCTTAAAATTTAAATAAATTTACTTCGTGTCGCTTTATTAAAAGATATGGATATTTTTGGTCAAAAAGTAAAAAATATCTCTTTAAACATTTATTTTTAAAGAGTCAATGACAGATCAGTAACTCCATGATAGAAATTACATAAAAACCTAAAATTAGGTATAAAAGTGTTTATAAATTACAAAAAAAAAACAGACTTTAATCTGGAACCCAAATATTGACGCTAATGTGAGCTGGTTAAAAAACTACTAAACTGAATTAGATATGTTTTAGCAGACGATATGAACAAGACTGTCTTAACAAGGTTCATCTTAATTCTACAAACCTTTAAAAGAAAACTAAATGGATTAAACATTTGCACATCGTCATCACGTGTACCACCAAGCCACCAGCTTGTCCTAAAATCCTTTCCAAAATTAAATGTTTCCAAATGCCCCGTGTACCTATTCAAGCAAATAGGTGTAATTATGCAGCCGCATGTAAGTCCTACCTACTATTAATTTGCGTAACTTGTGCCTGGTTATAACCTCAACAATATCATAAATAAAAAAATTCATTTTTTTTGTATTTTAAAACTGTTTTCACGAATATCATAAGTTGAATGGAAAGGCTATCGTCGCTTCGCTTGCTATGTTGGTAAAAATTGTATTCTTAGCGAAAATTAAAAATGGAAAGCCAGAAGAGGTCACCTTGTAGGTGTCAGACAAAAAGTAAGCATTCCTTCATAATAATCTGTTATTAAGAAAGTAAATTAAACCGTGTAAAGCTCTTTTAGTGAGTCTAACTGTATTATTTACTAAACAAATTTGATATCAATGAAATAAAACCACAAAATTAATAATGGTAATTAAACACAAGGAAAAATTGCAAAAAGTTAAAAAATCTCCAAACGCCTAACTATATTCATATTCATATTCATATTTATTGATAAAATATTATTTTACAAGTCAAATACATATTGTAAAAACACATTACAACCATTGTAATCATACGAACCAATAAGGGTTACAAAAATAAATAATAATTACAAAAAATCTACATTAATTCGATGTCAAACATAATTTAAAAAATAATACCTAATAATAGAATTAAACCAAAAAAATTTTTTTATAAATTGTTATTTCAAATGTTGAATAAATTCGTTAAAATCATAAAAAGACTGCTCGATTAACCATTTTTTAAGTCTCATCTTAAATATAGTAAAAGTGCCGGCTTCAGTGATTTCATCGGGTAAATGGTTGTACACGGTCGGAGCCATGACGTGTGTGAGCTTAGTGGACTTCTCGAGAGAACGCGAGATCGCCATCAGTTTGTGCCTATTGTAAAATAAGATAAAATAGGGAGCTTGAATAATAACACCGATTGCCATGCATTAGACTGATTTATTGAAATACCCACATTTAGAATAAAGATCAAAGCCTACCTACATTACATCCTCCTTATTCAAAAATAAATAAACAAGACAATACACATAAAGGAAAATAATAATTCATTATACAAAATTAATCCATCAAATATATATATATTTAGATCCCTTCCTTTCCCTTTACAAAAATCGATATTATCACATATTAATTTACATATTTTTTAACATATCAAAATTACGTGGTCATATCATATCTAATTATTTAATTTCCCGTAAAAATATCAATATTTCAATATAATTATTATTTATTTACTTATTATATACATAATTTTATTTACTTCACAGACAATAAATTAATATAGTTATCGTATAAATCGCAAAAATATCCACTCAGCTAGGGATCCTTATACACTTATTAAAACAAAACATAAAACAAATAGAATAGCAGGCCACAAAACACTAATTTAAATAGGTACTTAGCTAAAATTATGAGTAAGTATTTAACCGCCGCACACATGAAAAACGAGCGTGATATTAGGAACCATCATATCAGCCTCAGGAGTACCCCCACCGATCAGGAGCTCTCACCGTCCTGCCAGAACGAGTAATATATTCATTATTATTGTATGAGCCCGGCGCTTGCTCAACTTGTACACTGGAGCCGCTCGGCAAACAGCTGACAGTCGGCGCAGCGTGCACGTCATCGTAGGTATACGCTCGCATTCCATTATAACTATCACTACGCAAAGGGCTATCGAGAATGATCTGTTTCCTATTTCGACGAATCAAAGTACCTGTGTGCAGTTTTAATAAGTATGACCTCGGCCCTTTTATACCTAAAACACGCGCATTCACCCAAGTGTTACCCATGCGAACTTTAACCTTATTCCCCGTTGATAAAGGTTCGAGTTTTTTACTTCCCCTGTCGAAATATTTCTTTTGAATTAGTTGTCGCTGTGTTAGTTCATTTCGTACTTGCTCTGAATCATTCAACTTTGACTCCAATAACGTTGTAGCACATGGAAGTATACTCCTCAGTTTCCTACTATTCAGTAATTCAGATGGTGACGGTAATTTATCACTAATCGGTGTATTTAAAAATTCCAACAATGCTATCCTGAACTCCGTCCCATCATACAATGTCTTTTTTAACACCGCTTTTATCGTCTGAATCGCTCTCTCGACCTGTCCGTTAGATTGCGCATATCTCGGCGAAGACGTTCTATGCTCAAACTTCCAATCCCTGCTGAAGCATTTGAATAATCCAGATGCGTATTCTGGACCATTATCTGTACAGCAAATCTCAGGGATGCCTTGACGACTGAATATACATTTCATCTTGTCTATCACACACTGTGACGTCAGATTACGCAACTCTTCAACTTCGACGTATTTACTGTAATAATCTACGACTAATAAATAGCTTTTGTTATTAAAATGAAAGATATCCGCACCGATCTTCGCCCATGCTCTCGTAGGTGTTTCATGAGAGATAAGCGGTTGCTTAGAATTTTCTCTTCTGTAGGTTAAACAGGCTTGGCAATGCGAGATCATATCCTGTATTTGGGCATTCATGTTAGGCCAAAACATTATCTCCCGTGCCCTGAGCTTTGTTTTCTCAGCACCGAGATGACCTATGTGCACCTTCTTCAACATCTCCTTCCGCATACATTTCGGAATAACGATTCTTGTGCCTTTCCACATTAACCCATATGCCACAGTCAACTCATCTCTATAGTCCCAGTAAGCGGTCATCATATTATTCGTAATATCACACTTTCGCGCCGGCCACCCATCCAATATAACTCTCTTTAACTCCTGCATCTCTTCATCCTGGCTTGTAATTTTTTGTAATTCGGTAAAATGTGTATCCGTCAAACTATTACACACCGCGACTACGCATACCTGCGCTCTTTCCTCTAAATAGTCACGTGGCTCATCCTTCTGGTCGCCGCTCGGTGCTACTGCACGCGATAGCGTATCTGCTACGTATAAATACCTACCGGGCTTGTATACTAACTTGAACGTGTACGGTTGTAATCTAATCAACATGCGTTGCAATCTAGCTGGAGCGCTTGTGATCGGTTTATTTATTATACTTATTAAGGGTTTGTGATCGGTCTCAATCGTTACGTCACTCTTTCCGTATATATAAGTATAAAATCTCTCGCACGCAAATACACAAGCGTATAATTCTTTCTCGATTTGCGCATAATTTTGTTCAGTCTTAGTTAGTGACCTTGAAGCATAACAAACCGGTTTCCCGTCCTGCATCAAACAGGCGCCTAGGCCATTTTTACTAGAATCAACAGACATAGTAACTGGCTTATTCACGTTGTAAAACTGCAGCACCGGCGCGGTCGTAATACACTCTTGCAGTTCCTTAAAACACTTGTCATGCCCTTCGTCCCAATGCCATTCAATGTCCTTTTTTAGCAGCTCTCTCAATTTATGAGTTTTTTCAGATAAATTCGAAATAAAGCTACCCACATACGTCACCAGCCCCAGAAAACGCTCTAAATCTTTCTCATTTTCTGGTTTAGGCATGTTCTTTATAGGTAAAACATGTGAGTCATCCGGACGAATGCCATTTTGCGATATTATATGACCCAAGTACTTTATTTCCGTCAGACCGATTTTACATTTTTCTCTATTTAGTTTAACATTAATTTGCTTACATCTTTCTAAAACCTGTCGCAGACACAAATCATGTTTTTCTTTTGTTTCACCATAACACAATAAATCGTCAACGAATAAGGTAACACCCTCTATGTCATCAAAGAATTCATACAACCTTTTATGAAAAACTTCCGAAGCTGATGAAATTCCGAACGGCATGCGTAAAAATTTAAACCTCCCGAACACCGTGTTGAAAGTACAAAGGTCAGTTGACTCCTCATGCAATTTCAGTTGCCAAAATGAGTGCTTACAGTCTAGCGAACTGAAAAACTTAGCTCCCGAAAGCTTCGACGTGATCTCATCTAAAGTAGGTAACTTAAAATGCTCCCTTTTAATGAATTTGTTTAAATCCCGCGGATCCAGACATATCCGAATATCACCATTAGGCTTCTGTACCACAGTCATACTATTCACCCAGTCCGTCGGGCCTTCCACTTTCGCTATCACTCCTTGTTGAAGCATTTCATCTAACTTCCGCTTTACATCATCTCTGAGCGCAATCGGTAACTTACGCGGCGCGTGTACAACGGGTCGCGCGTCTGCGGACAACCTTATCTTGTACTCGCTCGGTAAGCATCCTACACCATCAAATATTTCTGGAAATTCGTCAAGTATTCGACTCGCTTCCGGCATGCATGTGCTTACTGTAAAAACACGTTTTACCAAATTCATTTCCTCGCACGATATCTTACCTAAAACCGGCGGTGACGTCACATCGGCTACGACAAACTTAACAATGTAAGGCTTGTTTTTACATACGCATTTCAGCCTACATTGTCCTAATACTTTTATGTCTCCACCTGAATATCCTACTAGCTTTACACTCGTCGATATCAGATCATTCTCTCTAACCCCCGCTCGCGACAAAAACCTATAAGGCAAAACATTTACGTCAGCTCCAGTGTCCAACTTGAACGTTACATTATAATTATTAATCTGTACATCTATACACCAATCGTCCCTCGCGCCTTTACAATCAACTCCACGTACCTGATCTATGAAGTTCTCCTGGACCATATATACGCGGCACATTCTCGCGAAATGATTTATGCGATTGCATTTTGCACATTTCTGGCCGTACGCTGGACACTTAAATTTATTCTTCTCATGAGTGATTCCGCAGTATTCACACGAGTCGCGCACATACTGTCGCTGGGGTCCTCCCGTGGCGGCTGGTGACCTCGCGGCCAGCGTGCCGCCGCCGTCGTTCCTCACGTAAGGCGGGTGCCCGCTCGCGGCCGGAGCGGCCCGCTGCTGCTGTCCGCTGGGTGCGCGCGCGCGGCCTTGATAAGAGCCGCCGGCGCCCTGTTGTTGTTGTCGACGCTGCTGCACCCAGTGCATGGCTACCTCGGTGTTTTGTTCGGTCTTTATCGTGCTTGCCTGTACCCGAGACACCTCCGCAATGTTACATATGTCTAAGGCTTTCGTCAGTGTTAAATCGTATTCTCGTAGAAGTCGCTCCCTCAACTGTTCTTCTCTTAGGCCACATATCAATCTATCTCGCACCAGATCCTCTTTTAAATCCTTGAATTCACACGAAGACGCTAGTTTATTTAGTTCGAATGAGTATTGTTCAACTGATTCGTGTTCTTGTTGATTTCGAATAAAAAATCGATGCCTTTCCACAGTTATGTTTTTCTTAGGCGTGAAAAATAAATCAAAGTTTTTCAATAAACTTTCTACCGTTGTGTTGCTATCCGGCGGGAATTGTTCGTAGACGTCACGGCATTGTTCACCGATAACATGCAGTAAGATGTTGACTTGAACTTTTTTATCTTTTACATCCAATTGACACGCACTATAATATATTAGAAAGGATTTCTTCCATTTTGACCACTGAACACTTAAATTTCCTGATGTTATATTGGCTAAATCTTTCTCAAAGCAAAATGGAGGTGGCGGCTGCAACATCGATTCCATTGTACTTTTCTCCTTGAATTAACACTTCTCCAGCTTATCCTGCACTTTCTTCACATTTATTAGACCTCAAAACACTATTTGAATGACTTTTTATAACCATTTATTCGGCTGCGCCATGTAAAATAAGATAAAATAGGGAGCTTGAATAATAACACCGATTGCCATGCATTAGACTGATTTATTGAAATACCCACATTTAGAATAAAGAGCAAAGCCTACCTACATTACACCTATTGCGAGTATGGTACTGATGCTTAGAGCCGCGCTCCTGGTAGCTCTCCAGGTTTATCCTGGCGAACACTGCCACTTGATAAATCAATATGGCAGGTAACGTCAGGATTCCTAGCTTCTTGAAATATGGGCGAGCTGGGGTATCCCTACTGTACCACGCACTGAAATGGAAAAATTATAAAATATTACTAAAACAAACGGTCAGAAATTGCATCTACGGTCAGCCACTAATTTCTAACTATGCGAATAAACCTCGACCCACAACAAACACTCCACCCTCATAACTAAAACCACAAATAAATATCGCCAGCAAACATAGCTAAAATCCACCGCAAAAACCCAGGTTCATATAAACATGTATCTCGTTATTCAAAACCACGAAACATTGCTGGCATAAATTCATAACAAACAAAAACAATGTTCGACGCGAGCCACATTAGTGCCCGATGTCGATCGTATTCCGATCATGCATGTTTCATGTGAGCTCTATACGCAGTACCTAATCTACATACAGTATGGGGCCAATACTGACCCCAACAAATACTGACTGGCCTTGTGGCTCAGTTGGTAGTGTGTTTACGTCGACCTGCTGAACTGAAAGGTCGTGGGTTCAATCCCCACCCAAGGCAAACATTTGTGTGATGAGCATGGATGTTTGTTCTGTGTCTGGGTGTTTCTATGTATCATATGTATATATTTACAAAAAAAAAAATGTATTCTACCAGCCATCTAGTTCCATAGTACAAGCTTTGCTTAGTTTGGGCTAGATGGTGTCGTGTGAAATGTCCACAAATTTTTATTTATTTATTTATTTATAATACAATACTTGCAGCGGGAAATTCATATTTCTAATAGTTTTTTGTCCGTTTAGCTAGCTCGGGTAAGTATTGTACATGTTTATAATGTTTGCGACAATCTAATATTATTATTTATATTAATATCATGTTAATTTAACTATCGATAATGCGGCTCGTTGCTTATATATCCCCAAAAGTTGTTTTAATTAGTAAAGATGGATTCATAAATAAGGCAGAGCGAAAAATTCTTAATCTATGTAAGTAAGTATCAATGACAAACAGAATGACATAATAAATATAAAGAATAATCTTATATTCTCACAATCATTATGATTAAATACAATATTGTCTTAGATCTTTTACTGACTTATTGTGTATGTTATCGTCTATATGGACATTTCACCAAATGTATTATGGAAATGCACTTTCGTAAGCGGGTATTGTGTGCACCCTTAAGTACGTAGTAGTGTAGAAGTGGCTGTTTTCGTTGATGTAAGTAGATACTTTTTAGTATGCTTTTGGTCTAATATATGGCGCTAGTAAAATGCTACACTTTCATTGCTTTATTTTAAAATAATCTTTTTACTTATATTTTAAAATAATCGATTTATAAATATAATCATTGTTAGTATATATTAAGGGAGAAGACGCTGGTTCCCGAAATACAGTGTTAAACTAGTTTGGGAATCTGGTTCGGCTTCAAGCTTATCATGTATCTTTTGTAACAAATATTGATTGATTTTTGATTTGATTGATTTGTTTAGGTCAACCTAAACAGTTTTTTTTTTTTTTGTGGTCTTGTTATTATGTCCCGTATAGAAACGAATAACAAATAAAATCGAGAAAACTTTAAACAAAAAATATATTCAAAACACACACATAAAAAAGAGCATATAATACACTATTATTATATACTACGTATTAAAAAGTTCCATAACGTCTACGCGTCTTCATGTGGGCCATTCTACCCGTTCGTACTTTATGTGTGTACAGTAAAACAATTCGTTTGTATGGAACGAGAGCTCGGGGACTAATGCAGCGTGAAAAGTTACCACTAATTTACTCTAACGTGTGCGCTGGAGAGCGGAATTAATATGATATGTGAGCGCACTTGTCTCGGGTGTGAATAATCACTGTTATATAATATAGGAGACTACTTTTAAAAGTGCAGGATTTTATTAATAATTTTGATGAGAATACACCTTTTTTGCTTCCTTAGTGGGAGGTAATTCAGAAACCTAATTTCAACTAAATCAAGATACAGTTTGGTGTTGCACGTGCAAATACATATTATCATCTACGTCCAAAATTGTATTATATCGCTCGAAAGATAAAGATATGCTAAGTGACGATTGTCAAAATTCGCGCGCAGCGAAAGGGGAAGTGAGTAAAGGATCAGTTATGTTGAGTGAGGATTGTGAAGCATCACGCGTGGTGGAAGGGGAAGCGCCACCATTTTAAAGTTGTTTCGGTGTGCGTTACATACACGAAAATCTCACGGCTACTAGGTACCTAGGATACAGCTACATCCCGTTTTTTTGTATTAAGTACATACACTCTTGTATGTACACTAACGAATGTGTTTAACATCGAGCTGAATGTAGTCGAATATTTTAATGCTGCATTAAAAGTTATTGCTAATAAAGATTACTTCTAATGTGTTCAATGCAAATTGGAAATAATATGATTTATTGGTGTTTCATAAAAAAAAACATAAAAAACTGACCGCAGTTTGCATCAGGTAAAATGTAGCCAAATATCGGGCAAGTTAGCGGTCAAGCATAGATATATTGTCGAAAAAATAAGTGGCAATGACCGATTCGAGACACGCATAGTTTTTGTTTAGACTACTTTGCAAAAAGGTCTATGACCTTACTAATATAATGTAATTTAAGTGTTTTACATGTATCAAAAGTTGTAATCACAGAGTGTTCAAAACAATTTTTATTGAAAAGTATTTCACTTGATCTACTAGTATTAGTTAACCATGAATTTCTAGGTCCAATAGTTTAGAAATACAAAGGACACAACTTTTCACATTAGGCGGGCTATATCTCGCACACATCACATCTAAGAAAAAATTATACACTTATTGAACCTTAGTCTTATTTTAAGAGACCTATTCAACGATACCCCACAGGATGGGTGGAGTTCAAATTTCGTTTATGTAGGGTTGATAGTCTATAAGTAAAATGATTGTGACATACGGAGAGACCGACAGACGGACATGACGCAATTATAAGGGTTCCTCGTAGCTACTACGGAACCCTAAAAACTGGATGTTTTTCATAACAAGCATTTGTATATGCTATATTTTTACTCAGCACACTGTGAATCATCCTTAACAAAGGCCAAGAGTTAAATAAAATCGAATCTTCTCGACGTCCTCCTCGTAATGGAAACAAAAGGGTTTTGTTTCTGCGTTGAAAAAGGTCTACTAGAATGCTGAAACTTCGGTTCGTGAAGACGTATTAAAAAATAAGCGTTGGAAATCTCTTAAATATTTCGCAATATTCAAAATACAGTGAAACTCCGGAAAATTTAATTTAACAAAATTTGACCATTAGGCTCAAAACCTACCATTCTTTGCTTATATTATTTTCCCATACAACTTATTTTAGTTGCTTAATTTGCTAACGACAAAAATTTTGAACTCTGGTTTCGTATTTTTATTATACTTACATGTTAGATTTAAGCTTTTTTATTTTTGTTTTATTCCATACATTAAGTACATTATAAAACACCACAATTTTAAGCGTGATTAGTACTTAGCTGTATTTGACATTTGTACAGACAGCTGTATTTGTACCTGACTTTGTCAGGTTGTCTGTCGACATAGGCCTACTAAATACTACTGTTTAATAAGAATAGCATGTAAGTTAAAAAGGTCAGCGAATAAAGGCTTTAAAAAAGGATTTGACTTTGACTATGGTAAGGACTTTATTAACGATAGAACACAAAACAAAAAACTAAAACGTAAAACGTAATATGACAAAACGAAGAAAAAGCAAACAAAACAAAACAAGATACTAGAAAAAAGGAAATTCCTCCAACATGTCAGTTTCTTCCTTCATACTTATTTGATTCTTTCACATCTATGACTTTGTTTCGTTCGTATGATCAAAATACCTAATTATTTCCGCAAACAACACAATGTTTATACAGGATAGTGTATTTGGACCACAACAGTACAAAAATGTGGACCCCGCAATTTTTACGTCGCTACGGAAAAATTAAAAGGACTTGACAATGGAACATTCTTACTGGGACTTCAATTAAAATTTCCGTTCTTAAACGAAATAGTTAAAAAAAAATGCTCAAATGAAAATGACTTCGCATGATTGGGAATAATAAAAAAGCGGGAATTCATTGTTCTTTGTACAGAGTGAATATTTTTAGAGAGCTCGGCATATATTTAAATAGATGACTCAGCATGTGGACGGGGCCCTACTATTGTTAGTGTTGCCACAAGATGTCATGAAATTTTAGGGGAATATCGAAGCTTTTTATATGTTTATTAACGTGACAACGTCTAATAAATCGATGAACGCCGGCTGCATGCATGAAAAAGGATGAGTCATTGTCCCGTTACTCTCATGTAACGCATTTCATCAATGTTTTGTTATGACGTTGTCACGTTAAAAACCGTAAACCGACTTTACCGACAACAATTATTTTTTTTAGGGGAAAATAAGTGTGGGCTTTGCTATTCCTTAGACCGTATTAAATCGTATATAGGCTACGCGTTATCCAACAAACAACGATATCAGATTTCAATAACGATTAATTTGCATGTGATGTATAAAAGTAAAATACAGAAATAACAATATTTGCTTCCTTTTCACGACTGATCGACTGTAATTAACAATGTACCTTATGTATTAACACGGACATAAGATACAATAAATCGTGTGGTAATACTTGTGACAGCTATTTGATTAGAAGTTATAGTTTTATAAGAGTTGTCCAGATAAACATCTCAGTGCCAGAAAGCGTGGGTTTTGTGCTTGGGTTTTCGGTAAAGAAAAACAGAGAATGCCATAGAAATAGGATACTTTCTAATAAGCTCTACCAGCCTTGGTATCTACCACCGTCAATTTGAATTTGTCACCAAGCTCCTGACAGATTTCCGACAACCTCAATATCAATCAGTTCTCAGTTCTCATTCCAGACTGAGATTTAACTTCCAGGCGTCAAACATTTATTGACCCATAAATATAGAAATAAATAAAAATAGATGTATGTACGAAAACATAGATATATTATTCTAATACATATTTTTCATAAAAGATGTAAGAAAATTGCAAATTATATTATTCCCACACCAATTTTTCATGAAAACAATATCAAAGTCAGTAGTAATGTCAAACTTGTCACAATTTTACTTATTTACATAAAAAGCTTTCATGTGACTAATTGCGCCCTTATCAGGGAACATTGCGCCCTTATCTGATGTCAGTAATTACAACCCTCTAAATTAAATGAAAGAAATTCTCTTTCCAACGAAATAACAGCTATTCAGCATACAGCTACATTTAAGTACCTAGTAAAAATAGTTTGAATTTATGGGTATAAAGTGTGAATATAACAAATAAATTTTACATAATAAAAAGTTATGTCTTAGTTCTTACTTTAAACTTTATGTTAAAACTTAATATGAAACTTTTAAATTTGTATGTCATTTTAAGTATTTTATTTGTAGCAAAAAATGTTTGCCATATTTGATTTATATGTCAAATGGCACAGTAATTCTATTTCTTAAAATCAAAACAGTAAAACAGAAATCGTTTAGGAAATTAGAGGCCACGTGTGCATGTGCACCTCATCTTAAAATCGTGACCCTTCTTTTTGTGTAGTCGGATAATGAAGTACTCCCCCCTTAAATTAATTAATTCGTATTAAATACTAGATTCATGCAAAGTTTAAAGCGCACCGCCCCGATACATCAAAATTTGAAATAGCAAAACCGCAATGAATGGCCAGGGTAGGTGCCGGAGCTCTTACAATAAATGTGGAGTCATCAACAATGATTCACTGATGGGGTACGCACAATACGAACCGCTTTCAGTAGATAAACTACATAATTCGCAATTATTTATATTAATTTTAAAAAGGAGTTGTTTAGTCTTGCTCCAGCCGTAACACACGCACGCTGTACGAAAGTTTCGATCATCGGGATATGCGGGTTCAAGTTGTACCTGTTTGCCTGGCCTACCTAACCTAACAGCCTAATGCCTAGTAGCCTAAAGACCTGCCTACCCGAACCTATATGAGCCTAGAACAGCCTGGTCACATGCACCAAGCTTTGTAACTGGTCCCTGTCAATATAATTTTAAAAGGAAATAAAGAATAATAATGATCTACGTCTAAATGATCTAACGTAACCAAACTTAACCAACCCGCCTACTTACCCTCTACCCCTAAATTACTTTAAGAAGAAATATAGATATAAGAAAACTTGGTTAGCCTGCCTACGTGCTAAACCTAAATTGCGTCTAAGAAATATATATAAAACCTGGAACCTGATACCCTACGTTGCAGCACCTAATTATACCTATAATGTTATGTCCGCCCTATTTACTTTACACTAACTCCTGATCTAACTGACCCCACTAATATATTATATTACCCCCTACAAAATACATGGTCTAATAAGAAACATTTACCCTACTACAAAAAGGAGGATATTAGAAAGGTTCTCTACTTATAATGTAAGTGTTTAAATCTATTTTTGTCGCTTAACATTCCTACTTATGCAAACCTAGGTGGTATTAAAACACAGGTAAGTAATTTAGTAAATGAATGAGAGTAAATCCTAACATTTTGCTACCTAGTATTGGCTCGTGAAAGTCTAGAGTATAACAATGGCTCGTGTATCGTCTAGTAGTTAGAAATGGCTCGTAAATTGACTAATGGTTAGAATAATGGCTCGTGTATCGTCTAGTGAATAGTTATGGCTCGTGTATCGTCTAGTGAATAGTTATGGCTCGTGTATCGTCTAGTGAATAGGACCCCTTACGTTGTGTGTCGTCGTAACCTAGTAAAGCATTGGAAATGAATATATTAGATCAACCTAGCCTAACTGAGAATTGGTATTGGTACCTGAACTGTGATGAAGTGAACGATCCCTACATAATTGTAATATGTCTGTTATGCCTAGCATTATAATAAATTCAATCAGTAATCATTTATGAAACATAGAGCTTACCTAGAAAGGTATACATTTGAATAAAGTCAAGTCTGTAGTTCTGGAAGTTGTAAGATTGAGTCGAGTCAGTAGAAAATATTATTTATTTTTTGTAATGAAACAGGCCCCAAAACCAACGCCTGTTTCGATTCACTCCGCCGACTATCTGGGAATGAGTGACCTCCATTTTGGGATCTCGGAAGAACGGCTTCCGTATGGACTCTAATTGTAAAATTCAGTCTTAAGTCATATTTATTAATTATACTCAGTCATAGCTACAAGCAAAGGACTGGGATCTCCCTTTTTTCTTTCAAGAGGACGTGTGTATTGTCTGTATGTACATTATTTCGCACTCCTACCAAAACAAATAAACCCACAGACCGGTTCCTGGGGTTTTGGAAGTCAAGTCAGTAATTGTCATAATTCTGAGTCTAGTCATATCCTAAGTATATCTTTCCTGTTCTCTAGGTCATACTTGTTTTCATTTAAGTACAAGATAAACTGAAATTATAAATATTTTACAATTTAACCAGTATAATTTTCATCCATTAATAATATGAAATCGCTCAGTCAATCCGACTTCTGTTTGTCGTGCTATCCTTCAATAAATCCAATGTAGAAAGGTCGAATTCCTGTTTCTAGTGAATTCTAATTGACCTTAGGGACAATCTGCCCTATTAGATCTCATTAAAGGAGAACAAAACTCACACAGTACTTTTTGACTGAAAATATAAATTGGCGTTCACCAAACTATAGTAAAACACCGGGTCTATTTGCCCGTTTGTAGTCACAATTCTCTGCAACTTTTATGTGCATATTTAGCTAGAATTCAAGCAAATCATTGTAATTTTAATCAGTTAATTTGAGAAGAAATCAAATCTATAATTTCAGTTTATTTGCTTATATTCAACAATATTTTAGAGAGGTTAGTTTTTCCTAGAGCTTTCTTTGTCTATGTCTGTTTTTTCCCCAATATCATTTTTAGTATAACGTAAAGAAAGACTCGATTATTCTGTACCGGGTTCCGTCTATAATGATGAAATCTCTTAAACTTGGTAAATATGATTATAGTGCTTCAGTGTTCCTTATGGAATGAATTTTTAGAACACTAAAGACCAGTTAATTTGAAAAGAAATTAAATCTATAATTTCAGTTAACTTATTTGGTTACAATCAACATTCCTGGAATAACATAATAGGTACATTAATACATTTGGGCTGACACAACAGAATACATTTGACCTGACTCTATGATCATAGCCGCTTCCCGCCAACCTATAACCACAGCCTAGAATTCAAAAGTTTAGTATTATAAAAAAAATATTAAATGAAGACGCTGGTTGCAAGCCGCTTTCATCTAGACCTGTTAGAAATACATGGGGAGACCTGTGTTCGGCATGGACATCCTATAGCTACTCCAGAATAAACCCTAGTTTACCGACAATGAATTTTATTCAATCAACAAAAGTTAATAACCCACAATTAATTAGATAAATCAAAAATTATTCATAATAAAATTACTTCCCTTTATCCTTCCTTAAATTACGCGACCTAATATTAAAATTTTTCCAAAAATTAGGCAACCCGATCAGTAAGGCACCGCGGCACTACCAAACTGTTTGATACTACTTCGGAAAATTAATCGAGAACTGATTTTACTTCTAATTTTGATTACGCACTGCATTTATTTTACGGATCCCCGATTGATCTTATTACTTTGAAAATTACTCTTCAATTGAATCTTGACCCCACGCACCAGCCCTATTTATACCCATCCGTAGCGTCCTGTTGTCGTCTACTCTAATCTCATTCTCTCTCTCTCCCCCACAACTGCCGAATCGTCGAGATCTCCCAAATCATACGAATGTCACAAATGTAACTAATGTTCTGTATCGACGGTATCAGTGTAATACGAGACATCTCACTAATGTAACAGATCGTCCAAACCAGATTAATTTGACCCAGCGCGTTCATACAACTTATTAGAAGAACCAGCTAGAATTGGTTTTTGATATTATAGTGCTCAGTAATTTGTCAATCTCCTCGTGTAAGAGTCGTCATATCATCGTAAAATAATTCTACATAAATTTAATATATTCAACAAAAGAATCGACGCCATATTATTTTATAGAAATATGGATCCCGTTATTCAGGAAATACAAGAAATGTCCTGAACTGATCCTAGGCTACAACAATAATCTGATGTTCAGGTAAGTTTAGCTTTAGTTTTATATTATTATTACTTCAAATATTCTTCTCAAAATAATAGAGTAATTTTTGTTCATTTAATTGTCCACATACATAACCTCAATTTTCCAAAAGTTTCCAAATATCATGAAAATTTTGCTATTTCTACAAAAGCAAACCCATTGAAATCTCATCATTGATTAGATTAAACCTGTTAATTTACTTACAATATTAATTTTACTATCAAAGACTTTTGATGTTCTTAAAAGTTTACATTAGACTTTTGCTCAATGTATATAGTCATCTTTTAACATTTTATTTCTATTGATTACAGCTCCCGTATGCCTCTTCAACTATAAATCTGATTCCAGCCAAGGACAATACCAATGGCTTCTATGAATATCCCCAAAAGAAGATTTATATTGTATTTTAAACAACGAATGGACAACAGAATCAAAGCATCCAAAGGTACGTATTTCTTCCTGTTATTTTGATTCCCATATCTAATAAAGGTTGCAGAAGGCTTAAATAAAGTGACTTTTATATCAATCAGTTAGATTAGTTAACCCTAATTTGTCTTATCAAGCCCCTGATAAGCTAATAACAGTTAACCTCAAAATTGTAATTTAGAATGACAATATAAAAAGGATTTGAAGTTTTAAACCTTATTAAACTTGTCTTAGAAATGGAAATAAGTCAAATATAGTTTTTTAGATCATATTAGTTTCATTTTAGATGAACTAGGTTACAATTTATACAACATTTTTCTATTGAAATAATAGAACATAGTTAGACACAATAATCATTTGCGTTTGTTTTTGTTTTCAGTTCAAGACAATATTCTTCAAGTTGGTCTGCATATACCCAAGGCGCATCATTATCTAAGCAGGAGTTGCCAAGAAATTATACACAGTTATTTCTAATATCATTACGGAAGAAAGCTTACGTTGATTTTCATAACAATTTTACCAAACATGAATCTATCGGGGTATCTTTTTATATAATATAGTCTTTTATTAGTAAAACCATGTAGAGAGCTTAATTAAAATGACATTATAAAGTTTGTTAGTGTCCATTCTTTATGTCCAAACTTCATCGGTAAGTTTTTACTAAAAATATTTGTGTAATTGTACGGGGCAGTAAACCTGTACCGTTACATCCGACCCCCAAAATTCGTGAAGGAGCAATGTTATGTAAACGAAGTGAATTTTTCAAAATAAATTTAAAGTTCATCACAAATATTTTCCTATTTAATTAATAAAATTCATATTTAACTGAAAGCAAGTGCAAAATTTAAGTCTTTTAGGATTCGATTTCCAACATAATAATTATGTGTCAATGAATGAAAGTGTATCCCTATCACAATATGAATAAAGTGTATTTAAACCCATCCAATTTTAGTCAACCTGCAGTGTCTTGACATTATGGCTTATTAATACATTAGCCACCGTTATATTAACATATTTACAGAGATTCCCAAACCCTGGAAAGGAAACAGGTTGTGAGGCTGCTTTGATCCGATTGACCCCGTGTCACCAGTCTAAAATCGCTCTTGCTAACCTTAGAACTAAATAACACGACCCTAACAAGATTCAGATACCTCCTTAAGCAAAAATGAAAATAAACCGGATGACCGCTGTATCTCACCATAAGCCGCAACCACAGTTTAAGTAATATCGTCGGGCGCATGTGGAGTGTGATTAGATATAATGTCCGCTTCTTGTGCAGTATTAAAGCCCCTTATAAGTAACATATGTTACTGTCGTCAAAATTTACCCCTAGCACCAAATTTTCTCCTATAAGAGACTTACTTGAGGTAGTGTGATGTTAAACGTCGAATCCTTACAAACCCGTCCTAAATCTAGCATCGATATGCCGCATGCCACTCTATAACCCTAAAGATAACTTTCACATATAAACAGACATCACCCACCATTCATCACGCTATCTTACATTTGAGAATCTAGACAGAAACCTCATTCTACTTTCAATACGCCTTTCTTTGTACTATCACACTGACTCTGCGTAATACCGTACTGTCTGAAATAGAACGAAGCAATTTTGCACATTTCAAAATTTTACTTTACTCAAAATAATAAAATTCTGGATTGTTTTCCAAAACAAACTATTAAAATTTAATTTAATAAGTAATAACTGACTACTCCTTCAATCAATTATTAACTATGCTCGACCCCCCGTCTATTAAATTTCAAGGAACTTCTAAAAGTTTAAATTTTAACAAAAGAAAACATTCAACTAATGAAATCATGTTGTTATTGAACGTTTTACAAAATAATACACAAATAAAATTTAACCGAAACCCCAACAAAATTAATTTATATTTATCCGTAAAAGTTACCTTAAACATCTTAACCATGTTATGATTAAGAAACATTCATACTGAATTAATTTTGTATATACGCTTTATCAATTGTGTATTTTCCGTTAGCTGCAACCATCTCTAACATCACTATTTCTAATTGTACAATAATTTTAATAAAACTTTTTTTTTTTTCAACCCTATTATAGAAAAAAAAATCAAAAATATTTCTACCAATTTTTTATTTTTTTTATTTTGACAACCCTATTTTTTTTATGACAACCCTATTCTCACAAGTACATCATCTAGGTATAATAAATAAATTTTTACGAAATTAAAAATTCAGTCAAAGTAAGTAAAGTCAAAGTCGCAACTTACAAAATTAAGAACTTAGTCAAAGATAGTAAAGTCAAAGTCACAACTAAATAAGTCCGGTCAGTTTTTCGTCGAACCCCAGAAAAAGAAAAAATAATTTTACTATAAATGTAGTTACACCGTTAACAAACCCCCTCTTAAGAAACTTTACTCTTAACAACCCTGACCCTCTTAAAAAGATTTACTCCAAAACTCCCTCTTAAAATTATAATTAAAATTTACTCTTAACAAAACACTTGCCTCTTAAGATAAACTCCACTTAATAACTTCCCCTTTTACAATACAACCTATTAAAATTCGACCGCCCGTCTGAAAAACTTCTAACCTTTCAGGAAAATTCAAATAAATCGTTTGACCACAAAATTATCTTAAATCTAGATTTTTATAAGACACTCAACTGGCAACCCTAAATCTGGTACCTTGCGCATAATAAAAAAATGTGTAATATTATTAACGCAACCAAAACCCAAGTACTAAACTTCTTTCTCACACTCGAAAACATCGCCTCTTTAATGTTGTCGGATAAGATTTTAAAATAGTTGTACACATAACATAACATTTCTACAAACAAGATCAAAGCAAATATGTAACACAAATAATTTCAACCTCCGGGATTCGAACCCAGATAATATCTCTCGAAAATATTTCAATTTTTACGTAGTTAGTTAAAATATTGCAATAATAAACATCAAAACATACGCGAAAAGAAAACATTATTAGCACCACCAGTGCTTCTTCTCGAAAATAATTGTACATTTGAAAAATTAGTAAATACTATCACCTGCTCAATTTGAACTTCTAAAACACAATATTCAAGAAAACTCGTCGCTTTTACATTACTTATAAATATTGGTAATTCGAATTTTCCCACAAGTTTACTCTATAATTTGTCAATGACCTCTAGTTCTTAAGTGTTACTGATTAAACGATTATAGCGCTGTATTAAACGAACAAAATTGGAACTAACTGTCTTCGTCTTTAGCAATCAACCTTATGGCAGTATGGCTAAACGGCCTTAGCCTGTCCGTAGGGCAAATAAAAAAAAATAAAAAAGCAATCAAGCATAGATAATCTTAATTTTATTTTTTTAAGCTTACGAGTGATGTAATATTTTATCTATTAAAGATTGTACTTTACATTTTATCGATTACAATTTTGATTATACGGAAAATAAAAATATGTGAATTTAGTCTAACTATAAAGTAATTGTAATTTCGATTAGTTTAATTTGTGTTAAAATTCGAGTTGGCATATTTTATGAACTATGATGTTAACCTGACTTCACTCGCATTACTTTCAAATCCGTTCCGATATATCGACAGGTTACGTTAGCTTGCTAATAATTTGTCTGATGGTAAATGTATTGAAAAGTACATAAAATAAAATGAACGAAATATAAATTATACACAGGAAATATATGAGTAAATAAAGTTCTATTCGCGGTTCAATTGTGTAACTGGAATAAAGTTGTTAGTTCAAAAACATTTCTAACACATAATAATCGAATCGTACTAAAATAATCGACCACATAATTATGTCCTAATTTTGATATAGTTACATCACTAATAATTTTCTCTCGTTAGCAAACAAACATACAAAATGGCTATATAAAATAATTTGGAAAGAAAATCTCCGGCTGGCGCTTCAAGAAACCATTTGCAATAAGCTCCTTAACAACCGCAATATTCCGCCATTTTTATTTAACTAGGAATAAAACAAAATTATCATCCCGGATGAAGTAAGTACTTAGTCTTGTTTAGTATCAAAATTATTACGTTCGATTTTCAATTATCTATCATTGTCGAAACTACGCTATAACGTTCCATGTTTTTGTTACAGAATACATGCAGAGACACACAGAATATACAAAGAAGAATACACGCATAGAATAAAACTGCAAACATACAGAAAACCGGACTAAATGGAACCTGTACGAAATATAAACAAAATTTACAAGTCTTTTGTTATGATGCAATAAATGTTACATAAAACCAACGCTCTGTATAGAATATGATTTGGAAAAGTGAATACTTAACATGGCAGAAGAGTTTGTTTGAAAAATCTATGAATTATAAAATATACAAAGTGATAAGTTGATAACCTATTGATTGAATGTTGCTACTTTGTTTAGTGTTTTAATTTATAAGTGATAATACCCCATTGTGACCATTCATAGCTAAAATTCATCTGATAAACCAAGCAGAGATCATATACCAGACTAAGTCAAATTATGCTAAAAAAAACCCGTAAGTAAAGTGAGTGAAATTTTATAGTAATCTGAAATAAAGTTGGCAACCTAAGTGAATATGTGTTGAGTTTATAATTTACCCATTCACTTGTATGTACATTAGGTATTCCTAAAGCTGTTAACTTGAGAAAGCATTGTTTGGTATTAAAATAGTAACTTTTAAAACCTTTTCTCTATCGTTCCCTTTTATGGCGTCGGCTATAAAATCAAAACTATGATTTTGATGAAACTTGGCTAAAATATTAATTAATCTATACAGAATGACCTGACAACGTTTTTAAATTCCAACTTTACAATAAGCTTTACCCAAAAGTAAGATAACCTTACCAAACACTCGGTAAGCCTGACTTTTTACTTTGTTGATGGAAAATAATTTGTCTAATTAGTATAACCCCAGATTTAATCAATCTTAATCAAGCAATATCCAAATCAAACACATAAAACTAGTTAATATTCTATGAAACAACAAGTCCTAGTCATTAAATGTAAGTAAATGAAATCATGTCTTGAAAGATTTGTAAAATGGATTTATACCTTTCAAATGAACCATGCTATTTATTTATAACCATAAATTTATATGTTACTATATGTAAAATAAAACAAAAGAATGTTGTAAATCTAGTTCTACTGCTGAAAATTGACAATTATATTTTAGTAAAATGAAATAAATTATCCCTGGAATGTGTTTAATATCAAACAACAAAATTGACTACTGAAGTTGTTACTATACTAGCTTTTGCTCCTGACTTTGCCTGTTTTAACAAAAATTTAATTTGAAATTGTGACCTGCATTTTTCTATAGGTTTTGTGAATTTACTATTTGATTTTTAAAATGTTATTTGTAAAATATGGTAACCTAATGTTATTAAAATATTTATCTACCTGGTGTCATATATTTAGAAGTTTGAAGTTAGTTTTAATTGTTTTAATGTTCCTAAAGTAAAGATTCTTGACCTACTACACAAATGAAGTAAAAGTTTTCCCTAACTAATGAGAAGAGAATCTAGAAGTAAATTCCTATGGATTAAATCATTTCCTACATAAATATATTCATTTCCAATTGCAAAATTCGCATCTCTACACGGCAAAACTTTGTGATGTGAGAGGCACATCACTTATTTTGAAAGAATGATGATGAATTTAACAGAAGTTCAGATCTTGGTCAAAGGCACCACCACTTTGTACCTGTTTGCCTGGCCTACCTAACCTAACAGCCTAATGCCTAGTAGCCTAAAGACCTGCCTACCCGAACCTATATGAGCCTAGAACAGCCTGGTCACATGCACCAAGCTTTGTAACTGGTCCCTGTCAATATAATTTTAAAAGGAAATAAAGAATAATAATGATCTACGTCTAAATGATCTAACGTAACCAAACTTAACCAACCCGCCTACTTACCCTCTACCCCTAAATTACTTTAAGAAGAAATATAGATATAAGAAAACTTGGTTAGCCTGCCTACGTGCTAAACCTAAATTGCGTCTAAGAAATATATATAAAACCTGGAACCTGATACCCTACGTTGCAGCACCTAATTATACCTATAATGTTATGTCCGCCCTATTTACTTTACACTAACTCCTGATCTAACTGACCCCACTAATATATTATATTACCCCCTACAAAATACATGGTCTAATAAGAAACATTTACCCTACTACAAAAAGGAGGATATTAGAAAGGTTCTCTACTTATAATGTAAGTGTTTAAATCTATTTTTGTCGCTTAACATTCCTACTTATGCAAACCTAGGTGGTATTAAAACACAGGTAAGTAATTTAGTAAATGAATGAGAGTAAATCCTAACATTTTGCTACCTAGTATTGGCTCGTGAAAGTCTAGAGTATAACAATGGCTCGTGTATCGTCTAGTAGTTAGAAATGGCTCGTAAATTGACTAATGGTTAGAATAATGGCTCGTGTATCGTCTAGTGAATAGTTATGGCTCGTGTATCGTCTAGTGAATAGTTATGGCTCGTGTATCGTCTAGTGAATAGGACCCCTTACGTTGTGTGTCGTCGTAACCTAGTAAAGCATTGGAAATGAATATATTAGATCAACCTAGCCTAACTGAGAATTGGTATTGGTACCTGAACTGTGATGAAGTGAACGATCCCTACATAATTGTAATATGTCTGTTATGCCTAGCATTATAATAAATTCAATCAGTAATCATTTATGAAACATAGAGCTTACCTAGAAAGGTATACATTTGAATAAAGTCAAGTCTGTAGTTCTGGAAGTTGTAAGATTGAGTCGAGTCAGTAGAAAATATTATTTATTTTTTGTAATGAAACAGGCCCCAAAACCAACGCCTGTTTCGATTCACTCCGCCGACTATCTGGGAATGAGTGACCTCCATTTTGGGATCTCGGAAGAACGGCTTCCGTATGGACTCTAATTGTAAAATTCAGTCTTAAGTCATATTTATTAATTATACTCAGTCATAGCTACAAGCAAAGGACTGGGATCTCCCTTTTTTCTTTCAAGAGGACGTGTGTATTGTCTGTATGTACATTATTTCGCACTCCTACCAAAACAAATAAACCCACAGACCGGTTCCTGGGGTTTTGGAAGTCAAGTCAGTAATTGTCATAATTCTGAGTCTAGTCATATCCTAAGTATATCTTTCCTGTTCTCTAGGTCATACTTGTTTTCATTTAAGTACAAGATAAACTGAAATTATAAATATTTTACAATTTAACCAGTATAATTTTCATCCATTAATAATATGAAATCGCTCAGTCAATCCGACTTCTGTTTGTCGTGCTATCCTTCAATAAATCCAATGTAGAAAGGTCGAATTCCTGTTTCTAGTGAATTCTAATTGACCTTAGGGACAATCTGCCCTATTAGATCTCATTAAAGGAGAACAAAACTCACACAGTACTTTTTGACTGAAAATATAAATTGGCGTTCACCAAACTATAGTAAAACACCGGGTCTATTTGCCCGTTTGTAGTCACAATTCTCTGCAACTTTTATGTGCATATTTAGCTAGAATTCAAGCAAATCATTGTAATTTTAATCAGTTAATTTGAGAAGAAATCAAATCTATAATTTCAGTTTATTTGCTTATATTCAACAATATTTTAGAGAGGTTAGTTTTTCCTAGAGCTTTCTTTGTCTATGTCTGTTTTTTCCCCAATATCATTTTTAGTATAACGTAAAGAAAGACTCGATTATTCTGTACCGGGTTCCGTCTATAATGATGAAATCTCTTAAACTTGGTAAATATGATTATAGTGCTTCAGTGTTCCTTATGGAATGAATTTTTAGAACACTAAAGACCAGTTAATTTGAAAAGAAATTAAATCTATAATTTCAGTTAACTTATTTGGTTACAATCAACATTCCTGGAATAACATAATAGGTACATTAATACATTTGGGCTGACACAACAGAATACATTTGACCTGACTCTATGATCATAGCCGCTTCCCGCCAACCTATAACCACAGCCTAGAATTCAAAAGTTTAGTATTATAAAAAAAATATTAAATGAAGACGCTGGTTGCAAGCCGCTTTCATCTAGACCTGTTAGAAATACATGGGGAGACCTGTGTTCGGCATGGACATCCTATAGCTACTCCAGAATAAACCCTAGTTTACCGACAATGAATTTTATTCAATCAACAAAAGTTAATAACCCACAATTAATTAGATAAATCAAAAATTATTCATAATAAAATTACTTCCCTTTATCCTTCCTTAAATTACGCGACCTAATATTAAAATTTTTCCAAAAATTAGGCAACCCGATCAGTAAGGCACCGCGGCACTACCAAACTGTTTGATACTACTTCGGAAAATTAATCGAGAACTGATTTTACTTCTAATTTTGATTACGCACTGCATTTATTTTACGGATCCCCGATTGATCTTATTACTTTGAAAATTACTCTTCAATTGAATCTTGACCCCACGCACCAGCCCTATTTATACCCATCCGTAGCGTCCTGTTGTCGTCTACTCTAATCTCATTCTCTCTCTCTCCCCCACAACTGCCGAATCGTCGAGATCTCCCAAATCATACGAATGTCACAAATGTAACTAATGTTCTGTATCGACGGTATCAGTGTAATACGAGACATCTCACTAATGTAACAGATCGTCCAAACCAGATTAATTTGACCCAGCGCGTTCATACAACTTATTAGAAGAACCAGCTAGAATTGGTTTTTGATATTATAGTGCTCAGTAATTTGTCAATCTCCTCGTGTAAGAGTCGTCATATCATCGTAAAATAATTCTACATAAATTTAATATATTCAACAAAAGAATCGACGCCATATTATTTTATAGAAATATGGATCCCGTTATTCAGGAAATACAAGAAATGTCCTGAACTGATCCTAGGCTACAACAATAATCTGATGTTCAGGTAAGTTTAGCTTTAGTTTTATATTATTATTACTTCAAATATTCTTCTCAAAATAATAGAGTAATTTTTGTTCATTTAATTGTCCACATACATAACCTCAATTTTCCAAAAGTTTCCAAATATCATGAAAATTTTGCTATTTCTACAAAAGCAAACCCATTGAAATCTCATCATTGATTAGATTAAACCTGTTAATTTACTTACAATATTAATTTTACTATCAAAGACTTTTGATGTTCTTAAAAGTTTACATTAGACTTTTGCTCAATGTATATAGTCATCTTTTAACATTTTATTTCTATTGATTACAGCTCCCGTATGCCTCTTCAACTATAAATCTGATTCCAGCCAAGGACAATACCAATGGCTTCTATGAATATCCCCAAAAGAAGATTTATATTGTATTTTAAACAACGAATGGACAACAGAATCAAAGCATCCAAAGGTACGTATTTCTTCCTGTTATTTTGATTCCCATATCTAATAAAGGTTGCAGAAGGCTTAAATAAAGTGACTTTTATATCAATCAGTTAGATTAGTTAACCCTAATTTGTCTTATCAAGCCCCTGATAAGCTAATAACAGTTAACCTCAAAATTGTAATTTAGAATGACAATATAAAAAGGATTTGAAGTTTTAAACCTTATTAAACTTGTCTTAGAAATGGAAATAAGTCAAATATAGTTTTTTAGATCATATTAGTTTCATTTTAGATGAACTAGGTTACAATTTATACAACATTTTTCTATTGAAATAATAGAACATAGTTAGACACAATAATCATTTGCGTTTGTTTTTGTTTTCAGTTCAAGACAATATTCTTCAAGTTGGTCTGCATATACCCAAGGCGCATCATTATCTAAGCAGGAGTTGCCAAGAAATTATACACAGTTATTTCTAATATCATTACGGAAGAAAGCTTACGTTGATTTTCATAACAATTTTACCAAACATGAATCTATCGGGGTATCTTTTTATATAATATAGTCTTTTATTAGTAAAACCATGTAGAGAGCTTAATTAAAATGACATTATAAAGTTTGTTAGTGTCCATTCTTTATGTCCAAACTTCATCGGTAAGTTTTTACTAAAAATATTTGTGTAATTGTACGGGGCAGTAAACCTGTACCGTTACAAAGTCCCGTCGGATGTTTGTAATTTTTTAACTGTCTCTATGATAATCTTACTACAAAAAACATACAGACCGAATTGATAACCTCCTTCTTTTTGGAAGTCGGTTAAAAAAAGCAAGAAACAGCTATACACGGCGAACGCGAGTTTTATAGATTGGTTTTAAAGACGACATATTTTTAAACGGTTTTATTTAGCTTACCCTGTTTGTTTGGGTCAAATTTAGTAAACGAAATTTGACCCCCTTCCCTTTAACAGATTGATCTGATATTTGGTACACGCCTTTAATATAGATGACAATACAATGAAATATATTGAGTATCATTCTAAATTCAATATGGCCGCCGCCACGAAATGGCGGTTTTCATATTTTTTCACAACCCATATAATATGGGACTCAAATGAAAGGGCTTCTCTAGTAGAATACAGTAAATACATTACCTATATTATTATTTTTCTTTTCAATAAAACCGTTTAACTTAAATAGTTTTTTTAAGTATTTATTCGTTTATTTCATATGGGGAAAGTCGGACAAAGAAAGAGTTTGAAGGTAATAAAACAAGCTTAGACGTTCAAACACTTTAGTAAATATGCAATATACAATCGGTCAACTGAATTTCAATTAGCTGAATTGCATCGACTAACCAAACACCCCGTACCTGCACTTGACTCGTTTTAATTGGCATTTATTGAGTAGCTGTTTAATAGACTTTTTCCAAGTTGTTAAGAATTCTCAGTTGGTTAAGGTCTTTTTTCATAATTCTAATGTTTTTTTAAATGTTTGTCGTTTCCGTATCTTAACTTTTTCTAATACCATTTATCTATTTTTCGTCTAAATAAATTTACTAAAACGCATGGCTAACATATCAAGATAAGAACTATCTTGATATGTTAGCCACCTCATATTCGCTAGAGTGATTTACTAGGACACTTCATTTCATGCTACTGTATACTACACAGTAGTACGGTGCCGATATACTGCGTTACCAGATACTAGAGTACTTTGTACTGACTTGAGAGACCGTTATAGTTCAGACTATACCTAATTTTACACCTAAATACATGTACTACAACGCATGGCTATCATATCAAAATCGATCTTCCCCATATTCGCTTGAGTGATTCACTAAGACCCACATCATCTCACGCTACTGTATACTACACAGTAGTACGGTGCCGATATACTGCGTTATCAGATACCAGAGTACCTTGTACTGACCGCAGAGACCGTGATATACTGTTATAGGCCGCCCGGCCCTCGCTCCAAATGAATGGTTCTAGGTAAGGACCTAGATATGACAAATGGTTTATAATAAAACAAGTGTGGGCTCTTGTGGAAACTCTTGGGGTGTATTAATGGAGCTCACTGGCGTGTCTTGAGAATATTTTAGACTGAGAAATAATTTCGTTGGGGCTATTTTTTAAGTTGATAATGGAGGGTTGGGCACGTCGTGAAGGACACTTTTGAATTTGGTTATTTTTCTAAAGCGTAAGCTTTTGTTTTACGTACAGATTTTTCAATGAAATAATTTGATCACATATATTATACTTAAGTGTATCCCATATTTGCGATATTTCGGAGCAATTGCAGCGGAGAGACTGAAAAATGGTCATGTTTATTAAAAAGTTTCCGATATTCATTTAGGTAAGTTCGTTTAAACATTCACCAAACTTAAAAACTAATTTCCAGCTGAAGTCTGTATTAAAGCTCAGAGAGAACAACAATGTACGTAAATAAATTGAACTCTCATAAGCGCGTTAGCATCGGCTGCCTTTAATCGTAACGTAGATCATTTCTAGCCCATAAGTATTGGTGAACCTCATCGCGATGTCTAAAAATGAACCGATCAAAATGATTATTAAAGCCCAGAGTGACGAGTTCGACAACGAGGGACAAGTGGCTACCAAATCATACCTTAGGTACTTCTCATAAGACCTTCACTTTTATCACATTGCACCTGCAAAATCGTATCCAATTGACATCCCATAAACAAAATGCTCCCCATTCCGCACCCACACGTTCCATTCCCCATTAACCATTTCTCCGTTCCATAGGTAGTGGCAGGCCACCTGCGTCTGTACGCCGTACATTAAAACACAACAACTGCACGGCTCTGTCGAGTGCATGACAAACAATCCAGACGTGGACAGACGGAGAATTGGTTCCGATCGCTGCGACATTAGGTAAACAGTTGTAGTGCGGTGCATCAACACATTTTCAGAATGGACATAGGTTTTACCATAAATGATTTGTGTAATACTCGTAAATGCGCGTACTTAACAGAATGGACATAGGTTTTACCATAAATCATTAGTGTAATACTCGTAAATGCGCGTACTTAACAGAATGGACATAGGTTTTACCATAAATGATTAGTGTAATACTCGTAAAAGCGCGTACTCAAGCGCTTTGAGGCTTCGTTCACAATAACGTATTGTCGTATTGTAAAGTAGCAAATTTGATCTAGAACGATTTAAACAAATATGCAAAAAAAACATACAGTCGAATTGAGAACCTCCTTCCTTTAGAAAATCAGTTAACAATGCCTATAGCATTTTTATTTCCGTCGAATTGCGACTGTAAGATGAACACAGGACTGAAATCACTAAAGTATTTTTATTTCCGCCACCGAATTGCGACTGTAAGATGAACACAGGACTAAAATCACTAAAGTATTTTTATTTCCGCCACCGAATTGCGACTGTAAGATGAACACAGGACTGAACTAAAGTTGCCGTTCGCCGTCAAGGTTGGTAGGAAAGTTCGTCACTGTAAATCTCGGAGTTCTTGTCACGCTCATTCTATTTAATTAGCTAAGTGGTGTTTGTTAGTTTGTTGGTTTGTACGTGTCCTCAAATGGGACGCCGGGTTTTTTGTTATATTTTTTTTATTGTACTGTCGTCATCTCAGTAATTCGAGTGAGATGTCAATGTCAACATATAAGAGTATGAGACTCATTATAACACAGATTTTCGAGCTGAAATATGCGCAATTCTACTGTAAAATGAATTTAAACGAACAGTCGACATTATGATTGTTGTAAAATAAAATCACTAATTTATTAAATATATACATATATGAGCTCTGTTTGACCCACGATACTATGACTATTAGCTATGACCTGTCATGGCTAATGACTCTAAAATATTTATCTATTATGAGACAGCTTCAATTAAAATAAAACCGGACAAGTGCGAGTCAGACACGCCCACCGAGGGTTCCGTACAAACTAATAGAAAGGGTAAGGGAGGGAAATCATATATTTTTTATATTTTTCTTCTTATACCGAAAAATATATATGGTAAAAGTATTTCAAAGCCTCTTTTAACTTATGCTAATTAAGCTCTTTCATATGATACCCCACATGATACGATTAATTCACTTTAAAATTTAGACCCCCATTCCATGCATAAGGACACAATTTTTTTGTGTCTAAATTAAAAATATCCGATTTTCGGATTTTTCCCTATATTTGTGCCATAATGCAATGCTTTTTGCCAAATTTCATAGTTCTAGGTCAACGGAGAGTACCCCATAGGTTTTGATTCCCTTGTGAGTGTCGAAATGTGCATTTTTTACGCCATATTCGGCTGTAACTTTTTTTTACGAAAACTGAGAAATTTGATTTTTCTTTCTGCAGCAAGAGACTATGGATCTGCTTATATGGTTTTAATTTTAACACGATACCTTCACGCGTTCCCGAGATAAAGGTCTAGACACCCGGACGGACGGCAAGACAGACAACAAAGTGATCCTATATGGGTTCCGGTTTTTTTTGAGGTACGGAACCCTAAAAAACAAGCCGTTCATAGTAAATGTACTGTACAGATGAATATGATTCCACCTCGCACGCCTTGCATCAAATCGGTTCATCAAGCCGTATAGGCTACAGGAAATAACATAGATCTTCGAGCATAGATAAGTATACATACTTACATCACCAAAACACTTTTTGCTTTTTCTTGTGCAGTCCAGTAAAAATAACACTAGAGTACAAAATATAATTTTATTTGAAATGGAAAATAAACATGACATTTTCATTGAAAAGCGTTAAGCCGCTCCGCCTGACTTGTTTGATAGATCTACGATTGACCCGGTAAGACCCGGCGTCCAACGCGACGGTATGGCCGAAAATGGATGCGGTGTGTGTGAGTATATATTTATTTCTCTGTTGATTATAAAAACATTCATATATACTATTATAAATTATACTAAAACTAATAGATAAATAATTGTAAAGCTGAGTGATTGGAGATTATTTAAAATATCCATAGGCGACAAAGTTTATGAATAGTTCAAACAATATTTTTCTGTTTGTTTTTGTTTTGGTAAAGATTTCTCAAAATTTTGGTAGATCTCACAGATACTTGTATCATTTAATTCTATAAATCCCGACTAAGATCACCTCTCAATGCATGGTTAAACAGTGAAGTCCCGTACTTAAAAAAAAAGTCAGTTAAAAAGTCATTGTATTAAATTTATCATTATGAACATTTGACTGTGGAGAAATAGCGAAAGAGTTACGAACTATCCTACATGGAAAATAGGGACATTATCTGTGGACATTATTCAACATATAACGAACTCCAAATACCTATGCAAACAAGCTTAATTCCTAAAACCAAATTTCACAGGGTCTCTAACATCGGTTTGAGAGCGCTGCGTGTAAAATAAAAATATCTTCCGAGAGATAGGATGTTCAGCTGGAAAACCCTAAAAACGCCTGGCACACGCACTCGCCATAAATTCCCTTGCAGCGGTGGCGCCCTCTGCCGAGGCAATTGCGCGGTCGCGGGGCGTCGACTTCATCACCAACCTCATTTGCACGAGTGCTGCCGCGACCTCCTACTACACATACTCGAATACATTACACGAACTGTCTGTGAGTTCAAACAATACACGCAATCGAGATTTGTCATTGGTAATTATTCCTGCTGGTAAAAAAACAACAGTTTACGAATTTCAATTCAATCAAGATAAAGTGAGAGACTGATGAAGATAAAAAATATCATGGTCTGACATAGGTATACCTACCTACGGTAAGAAAAATATATGTTTCTTTTTAAATAATATGATATAATATATTTTTAATCGTAAACCATTTAAGACATTCATACATCATGAAAACTAAGGCAAAACAATGACAAGTAATACTATTAAAATAAAATGAATTACCCGTATGTAAAATTTACCCACGCTTAAAACTTACTCACACTCATATAATATTGTAATACTCATAATGTTTTATTTTTTTTAACCATCCCTCTACTTTAGAGAGACTTTGAGAGTGGCAAAGTTATTATGTCACTCTCACCAACTAAGAATCATCTAGTGGAGTTTGTGCACATTATATTATTGATTCATTGAGCAGACTTGTATAATTGATAAATCCAATCATTTCTGTGAAGAAAAAAAACTAAATTGGATAAAAAATTACGAAGATACAGTGATTTTAGTGTACCATACGCAGAAACGGTGCTCGAATGGAATGAAAAGAGACGGCAATCATACGATTGTGACGTAGTCATCATCTTGCTCTCTCAATTATCACAATATTAATGTATACTATGCTCACATACGCATATCTCACGTAGTGTGAGTGAGTGTGCTGTCACATTCTGACGTCACAGACCATACCGCAAGGCGGTCGCATTATATACGAGATATAAGTTCATACTCATTCAATAGAATATTTAGTCTAAAACTTAAACGACTTTATACTTAGAATTCAATATCTATTGTGCATGAGCAAGGGCGTCGCCAAGGGGGGTCAAAGGGGGCAGCTGCCCCCCCCCCCCCCCCTAGAGGTTAAAAAAATGTAGCCAACTGCAAAGCAATCAAAGTCCTAAGGGCGTGTGCAATTGTACCTGTACCTACAATTCATATTTTTCTCATCCTCCATAATATTAACTTGCCCCCCCCCCCCCCTGGGCCATGGGCTGGCGACGCCCTTGTGCATGAGCCTATTATGTCTCATGTAGAGACTTATGAAACAGTTTAGGTAGTAGAGCGCATTTTTATTTATTTAATTATATTTTCATGATTTTCATGGAAAATCTAGATCATGGAGCTAGATTTTCATAGAAACAGCGTCAGCATAGTCTCATGTAGAAGCATAGTCTCATGTAGATATACATGAGACTATGCTAACGCTGTTTCTATAGCTTCCTCATTCCTCATACCCGAAACGTATAACAACTAACACGACAAGAAAAATGATTTTCAACCCCATCCATAGACTTCTATAAATACCCCAAGGGTATGTACCTAGCGTGTCAAAACGAGTGTGTCAAGTACGATAAAAAATCGCCGTTGGCGACCAAGATTTATTTTATTCCAGGTGATATATACTTCCGATTCGATATTTTGTCAACTAGTTACTAGCGTACAAGCGCGCGGATGCATTGGGTTGAATAGATTTCGCGCGGATGGAACATTTCATCACAAAATCGTTTATGTGACGTCACAGTCGGTACCAAAAATGTGCCACATAAGGTTTTCATATAAATGAAGTCGCATGCTCCATCTACTATACGTCTGAATTCAACCCTTTACGTAACGAAATTAATGACGAACCTTTTTATGTAAAAAAATATTAGTAGTTGGCATTTTAATCCGAGAACAAACGGTAATTCCACAGCCCTTCCCACTGCCGGTTACACACTCAGCCAATTTATATAGCGAGAGGGCAATTACAGGCGTTTTCCGTCGTTTTAGGCGGCCTAACGTCATTTGGCGAGATTATTTCTGCGTCCACCCCGATCGCCGCGGGCCACGTGATAATCACTACTGAATCGAGTAGACAACGCTTTCGAGATATTGCTTCGACATAAATTCGTAGACCCCTTTTTACCCGACTGACTAAGAAGGAACATGTTTTCTGGGTTGTATGTATTTATGTCCGTCATATATTTAAAACGGCTTAAGAAATTTTTAAATGAGAGGTATATCAATGTAAAATAGAATATATTGTACCTATACACCCATACAGAAATATTAAACTATCAAACACACAATACTTACAAAGTAGTTTTCTTTTAGATTGCATCATTAGCTACGGAACTCTACTCTAAATGTGTCTCGACACGGTCTTGGCCTCTTATTTTTTCTTCATACAATAACCTAGACCTTACACCTACACTTTTACGAGGCAAAGTCAGACATAATTCCATTATTGTACATAATATATATTGTCTGAAGCATTATTATTAAAAATCGCTTTAACGATAGTATCTCACGTCTAAAATATTGAATATTACAGATTAAAATTGTATTGTGACATAGGGGTCATTCCTTGGGGTACTTCGGCGTTTCGCACCGCAAGCGGTTCGAACCGCGGTCCGAATCACCCAAGAACTCTGACCCTAAGTTACACATTCCATTTATGAAATTAGTTGACATTCTCAGCCAGATCTATTCATAATATATTATCCATAATAGTGATATCTCTCCAATATTAACATGGCGTATAATTAATATTGTATTTAAACGTGACGTTACATTATGCGAATATGTGGAGTAGCTGAGCAGTTGTATTTACCCACGGATTCGCTCGCGTGGCTATAAGAGAGAGACTATAACACAATGGGATCAAAATGACATAAGTCATTCGTTGAGAATTTAGTATTATACCGATCTGTCCCCATGATCTGTTCCCTCATGGGGACAGATCGGAAAAAAAGTTCGATCTGTCCCCCTGTTAATAACAAGGGGACAGTTCGAACTTTATTCACTTCTTAACGGTTTCATCTGTCCCCTGATTATATCATCATCATCATCATCTCAGCCATAAGAAGTCCACTGCTGGACATAGGCCTCCCCCATAGATTCCCAGAAAGACCGATTGGAAACGGCTTGCATCCAGCGTCTTCCCGCCACTTGTATGAGGTCATCTGTCCATCTCGTGGCTGGTCTTCCTACGCTGCGCTTGCCGGTACGTGGTCTCCACTCGAGAACCTTTCGGCCCCATCGGTCATCAGTTCTACCTGATTATATAAATGTTTTTTTATTTGTCTATCACTGAGCCAGTCCCTTATAATATGTGGTAAGTGTCGTAGGTACAATTACAGTACAAGTTAGTAATGTTAATTTACTGACAATATGATAACTCTTCCGTGAGAAAAATATTCCGAACAAGAAAATATTACGTGTTTAGATTGGGAATCCATGAGGGAGGCCTATGTCCAGCAGTGGACTTCTTATAGCTGAGATGATGATGATGATGATATAATCAGGGGACAGATGAAACCGTTAAGGAGTGAATAAAGTTCGATCTGTCCCCTCGTTATTAACAGGGGGACAGATCGTACTTTTTTTTCAATCTGTCCCGATGAGGGGACAGATCAGGGGGACAGATCGGAATAATCCAGAATTTACACCAGTTAATTGCGCATTTTTGCACACAACACGAAAAACTGTTGTACACCACTAAAAATCTGATCTGATCTATCTAATCTAATGATTCCACTAAAAATATAATCTAATCTGATGATTATTTTCTTATACGATTGGTATCCTAAATTGCTAGGTATCTATTCCATTCCAATCATCTTCCATGTTTTGCTTAACAAATCTGTAACTTTAAACATTTATGACTTCGATCACATATATACATATATAAGACGATAGTCATTATGGATTTCATTTTTTTTTTTTTTACTGGCCTTTTACTGGCCTTGTGGCTCACTTGGTAGTGTGTTTACGTCTACCTGCTGAGCTGAAAGGTCGTGGGTTCAATCCCCACCCAGGGCAAACATTTATGTGATGAGCATGGATGTTTGTTCTGTGTCTGGGTGTTTCTATGTATCTATGTATATATATATATGTACCTAGTCTAGCCATAAATATTGTCACGAAGAAAAAAAAATTTTTTTTATTGCAAATAATATTTATTACTTTTACAGTGTGTTAGTTTAATACATAAATATAAAACAATTTTAAATATAAAAGCTTATTCGAAGTGGTCTCCATTGGCTGCAATACAGTCCTTTAAACGTTGAGGCCAGTTATCAATAGAAGCACGCACTCTTTCCATGGGAAAATTCTTCACTGCCAATCGTATGGATTGTTTTAGGGACTCCAAATTATCATGGCTTTTAGAGCAAGCCATACTCTCTAAAACTGACCATAAATCATAATCCAGCGGATTAAGATCAGGACTAGACGACGGCCAGTCTTCAGCTCTGATGAAGTCCGAAACGTTCACTTCCAACCAAGACTGCGTGGACCGAGCTTTATGACCTGGCGCCGAGTCTTGTTGGAAGGACCATACTTTGTTATTGAACATGGTGTTGTTAAGGGGCTTAACTACTTTCTCAAGAATGGTATTTTGATACACTTGTGCCGATGTTTTGATACCTTTTTCACAAAAATATGGCTCAGTCACTCCTTCATAGCTAACACCCCACCAAACCATCACTGAAGTCGGATAATGCCCACGTTGCACTCTGTCGACTAATTGGGAAGCTTCCTTAGAGCTTTGAGCATAAATACGGTCATTTTGTTTGTTAAAATGTTGCTCAATTGTAAAGATTTTCTCATCCGTAAACAAAATTTTTCTGTGGCGTCCCTTTGCGTACCGCTTCAGTAGGTAGTTGTTTCGATTTTACCACCCTATTCTTTTTTAAATTATCAGTTAAAAAATGACCAGTGCGTCTCTTATAGGCTGCAAGTCCTAAGTCATCTTTTAAAATACGCGACATGGTTCTGGGTGCTATCTTCATCTCCCGAGATAAAATCTTTTGCTTTCGGACAGGATTTCTTCGAATTCTTTCCCTTACTGCTTTGACCACCTTTTTCGTACGAACACTACGTGGACGGCCAGATCTTTTTCTGTCACAAACAGAGGAGGTCTCATTGTACCTATTAATAGCCCGGTACACAAACATTTGACTAATACCAAGCGTATGGAGAGTTTTAAAAATTGCATTTGGCTCCATACCAACTTTGTGTTATGCAATCACAGCGATTCGGTTCTCTTTATCACCCCACTCCATTTTAATATCGCAAAATATTGTACAATGTATTGGCGCCAAAATTAGAAAACTCAATGAACAATCGTATAAAAATGACAGATTCCAAATTCAAATGTAATATCTTTCTTATTTTTAACTGTAACAGTATTTATGGCCAGACTAAGTATATATTACAAAAAAAAAAGTATTCTATCAGCCATCTAGTTCCATAGTACAAGCTTTGCTTAGTTTGGGCTAGTAATGGTGTTGTGTGAAATGTCCACAAATATTTATATTTATTTATTTATTATTTTACTTTAGGCATTTCTTTCTGACCGATACCGTGGGTTACCCATGATATCGCCACTCAAGGTCACCCATCCGAAGACTGACCGGTCCGTCCATTGCTTAACATCGGTGATCGTTCGAAAACACCTAGCCAAGAAAACATTTAACATTTATTTCTATCACTTGAATCTAGTGCGAAAACACATACAATCCGTCGTGAGTCCGTTAGTGCGAAATAAACGACATACAAACACACGGTTTCACCTATAACATTATTAGATACACTGTAAATGTAATTAATACTTACGCTAATAACTATAATGAAGTAATGGCTCATTTCAAAACTAACAGCTTGTTTTGATCATGACATCGAGTTACAGATAATCCGTCTTACATAAAAACGCTGAATAAGCACATTTTAGTTAAACAGTGTTGTGTTCCGTTCTCGCGCGTGACAGTTCCCGTTCAACAGAAAGTAACAAGTCCTTATTCAGTCAATAAGATTTTTCAACACACTTGCTCGTAAAGTGGCCCTTATTCAACCGTTTTTATGGCCGAAAAGTATCTTATAAAACACGCGTGCTTTTGACTTTTCTATTACGCACTAGTGTCTTTACTTTACAGTTTTTTTTTTTTATTTAACAAAGAGTTTTTACTTAAATTAAATATTTCAGTTATAAACGGATGTTTTTTATGAAACGCGTGTGTATTATGGTCATTACACTCTCGGCTCTATTACGCTTCGACTGTAATGACCAACTTAGCACACTTGTATCATAATGTACACTTGTACACTTGTATTAACATGCGTTTATAAGTAAGACGGATAGTCAAGTATGTTTGGTATACGAGTATAATATATGCGTATTCAATTACTAATTATATGAAAGTTACGCATGTGGAAATTGTGGAACGGCTTTAATAAATAAATAAATAAATAACTGCTTTCTGGGTGGATCTTTTCTGATAGATATAATCTGGGCGTCATTAAATCGCGAATGAATCGGTTTCTTCTTAGTAAGCACGCTCCATCGTAGACCACAGCTTATCTTAACATCACGTTCAAATCTCTGACCGACACCAGTATCGTACCAAGAATATGTATGTTTACTTCGAAACTAGTTACGAACCTATAGTTACATAAGCGGCCGAAACGAATTTATCTACCTAAAAATAAAAATTATTATTTTTTCGACAAATTTCCTGTTCTAATAAACTCCCCTAGACAAATCTCCTAAATTTCCTCTGTCCTCTCTAAATAAACAAATTTAGCTCTCACTTTTCTAATATCCCTATTTAATGATTTTATAAGTTTAAAAAGGTTGTGATGCGCGAAAGAGATAGCTACGCGCTTTAATCTCGACCATCTATTTTGCGTAAAAAAAACAACGGGTTGCACTCCGGTAGTGCCGGCAGAAGTGAAAACTAAAAAATAAAATTTCAAAAGCGCCATCTAGTACGTTGGTCTGAAACAAGCGCCCTGCGCCGTCTTGACTACGAATTTTCGATCAGGTCACGTGACACCTGACGCGAGTTAACATTTTTTACCCATCCCAAAAATGCCCAACGCCGCTAAAGAAATTTTCATTTCAAAAATCGTTTCATTAGATGACATATTTCTTCAGTTATGTATTTGGTTTTAAAAGACAACTACTGAACCGATTTTGATAAGATTTTCATGAGACCATCTGAAATCATACAATATCAAATATAAAAAATATTTTCCAAATCGGTTTAAGACAGATTTATGATGCAACAAACATGGAAAAAATACTACCGAATTGATAACCTCCTCCTTTTTTTGGAAGTTAAAAAACATTAGTAAATCAATTTTGTTCTTTGTTGAGAAACATCGTCTTACATGTAATAAAACTACACTTTACTTAAAATTTGAAGTGCGGTGTAAGTGATGTATGCGCTCGACTTAGCTTAAATGTAGGTTAGCTTTCACGCTACATCTTTCAAGTTACGAGCTAGGGCTGATGTAGTGGCAGAGTTGTCACATGTGCATGTTGCTTAGGTACTATTATCATTAGGTATAGCAAAACTAGTTGCCTACTCATAGAGTTTCCCCCTTTTAGGGTTCCGTAGTGCTACGCAGAACCTTTATAAATTCGCTTTGTCTGACCGTGTATCCTAGTAATTTAATTCAGAGACTGTTATAGTACTAAATAAATATTTGGTTGATAAATGTGTTATGCTTAAGCTATAAAAGAGTTTAGGGCGGCACGTACCTATAGTAATAATATGTAAAGAGATAATTTAAGATTTTTTTAACCATACCCCGTACCGGAGGTAGGTATGTTTTCACCTACCTCCGATGTGCTATTTTGCGAGATATAGTCAACACACTCTGCCCCTCATCTATATTGAAATTAGTGTTGGTCCCAACCAAGTTCGAAAAGCATAGACGACTGGTTGGACAATCTTTAATAAATCAAAAGACCTATCTGTAATGAACTTCAATAACACTCAACCACTCAAGTCACCAACCATTTGCCGATTCGCCACCTTGGCGAGCCTTTTTTGCGTTAGCCAACTTCGGTTTACATTCTAAGATATCTACCCAAACGATTATTGATTTTGTTACATTTATGACCAAGCGATTTCAACCACAGACCTCAATTTACGAGTTCAGCTATCTAGGTAATATGCTGCATGACATTGGTGCCCTGACGAATAACTTCAGTCCAGTACCCTTAGTCCAAGTTTTGATAAATTTACGAAAACGTTAATCGTTTCACTTCACGACACGTCTCCACCAAGGTGGCACGGTAGGTACGATTCCTTATTACGACAGGTCTGATGATAGTGGTCATGATCCGTACAACCCTAGGGCCCTAGGATTAATGGACCCCACTACTACAGAGACTAATGTCAGTCTGTCATTATTAATACGTTTTTCATTTTCGTACATTGTCAAAACCTGGGTTAAAAGTTTTTGAGATTTATCTCGAATATAGGACCACTGCAGTCAACTAATGAATCACTGCAGTCACTTACGAATTTCAAAGATTACAAAATTCGTACAGAACAATGTAAGCCTCAAAATAATTTTATCGTATTTGTTTGCTAACAAAATAAAATAACATTTAAAAAGATTTAAATTTTAATATTAATATATTAGTCCAAATAAAATGTCAATAAAGAAAAAAAAGCTACTAGTAACTTATTAGTACTTTGCTCTGAATATGATTGATCAGAGAATGGTAGTAGCCTTTATTTTGGGACCTAAGATTACTTGCATCTTCAAAGTTCACAAATGGCTGTAAAGTAATCATTTAAGTTCGTAAGACTATTATAAAACAAGCTGTAATAAAACCTGACGTACGATAAATTCACTCTGATACAGACTCAGTGCTTTGTTACACTAAGCGACTTAGTTTCATTTACTTACGCTAAGGCAGTTATTTGTAATTTTGTTTAAAAGGATCGCTGAGCAGCAACTGCGCATTTTTTCGTGTTTTTGAGAAAACCGTTTCATAAACGACATCTTATTTCTATTTTTATTCCGAATTTTTTACTTTTTCTATCACCGATGCAAATCAAGGGGTGCTTTAACTTTGACGTGTGTGTATGTGTGTCAGTCAAGCATCATAAAACCGATGTACTGATTTTGATCTAATTCTTTTTTTGTTTGAAAGAGAATTTGATCGAGAGTTTCAGTCGATTCTGCAACTTATGGCATAGCCTGACATTTATCAAACCAACGAGATAGAAAGAGGAAAAAATATATTGCGACGTCTTTCTCTCTACCTCGTTTATTAATTATTTGGCCCGGTCATATCATATTCGAACTTGAATAACATTTTTTTTTTAAATCACTCAAGCTTAACTATCCTAAAATTCAATCATCTTAAAAAAATAATCAAAATCAGATATTTTATAGATATAATAAAATTACAGTTTAAAAAACTAAAAAACACGCTACAAATTATTGTGGTCAAAGTTCATTACAAGACTTTTCTAACAAATCCAAACACAGCTATGATACGATGTTCCATCATGAAGTTCTAGTTCATATCTTCCGGCTCCATCATCAGATCAGTTCGACAGTACCATATTATTGTATTGTCATCAGAACTACAGTATAGCTGCCAATTTTCATGACGCTACGATTCTTGGAAGATGGTTAAATTAGTTACCTTAGAAAACCGACCTAATAAAAGCGTGTTAAAAACCAATATATTTTTTGTATACTCACTAAATGATTCTCTTAAGTAAACGTACGTAACATTTTCAATCTGAAGCGATAAAACTGACTAAGTTAGATCAGGGTAGGTTTTCAAACTAATTAGTTAGGAGCACTAAAGATGCACTTCAGATTACGTTGCTCTGCTTCATCTCGGATAGAGAAAATAATGTTACAATTTAATTATCTTAAGAGCACCTTCTAATCTAAATAAAAATCCGTAAGCCAATACTAAAATTTCTACACTTGTTTACTAATTAATTATTAAAATTATTAATTTATTATTAATTAATTAGTTAATTTATCTAATTTATTAAATTAGATAAATTAAACTAAATTTATTTAATTTATCTAATCAAATTAAACACTAAATACTTAAATAAAAATGATAGTTAAATGATAATTAATAAATATTGGTGAACGTTTCACACCATCTTGTTTACTTAAATCGTTTAAAAACTAATTAAGACTGTATTTTATAAACTTACCTGAATACGAAAAAAAAACTATGTTCAGTTCACAGATTATAGTCAAAGGTTCAGTTCATTCTAATCTTGTTAACTACCTAAGAATAAGATTTTTCTCGTTACTAATAAATCATTCTAATTAACTTCTAAATGTTATTCTGTGCTAATGTGCTAAAATGTGCCAATTTTGACGAAAGGAAACCCTTCGACGTTGACGTGTCATCCTACTCCACGTTTTGTTGAATATTTGATGTATTTGACGTCACAATAAATCCAATATGGCGAATTTATAACCCAATTTCGTACCTCAAAAAAAATCGAGATAATAACGATGTGGTAATAACGGTGTGGTGTCTAATAACGATATGTATTAAACCAAAAAAGACTTAATCAGCATATTTTAAATATGATAAAAAGTAAGAAGATGCGTAGCAGTGCTGATACCGTCACATCTCTAATGAACAGCGCTGTTATTTGATCGATGACATTGACATAATATTAGCAAATCGTAGACAACACATAAAAGATGATAAATAAATTTTACACGGGAGCCAAACCCTGTACTAGCAACGTATTAACCATGTGCTAAAATGAAATATCTCATCTATTTATCACTGTTCGAAAATTCTCTTTAGTCACGCCTATTTTAATGGCTCATAAAATATACATTTAATACTAAACAGATTAACTCTTGAAATTTACAACTATTTATTGTATCTAGTGGTCGTTCATAAACCGTATCAATGAGTTACTAGTTGTTTAATATTGTTTGTACCTAAATAGATGTCTGACTTACAACTAGAGGTTACTCCCAACGGGTCAAAGGTAATTCTAGACTTATTTATTAGTGTTAGTGATTGAAATAGACTAAACAACGATGAATCAACTGAAATAGCTTGAAAAATGAGCGGTCATCAATATTATGTCCATTTTTATCTTTAGTTTTCATTTATGTATCTTTAAATGAACTGCGTGCTAGTAACGTTTAGCTTAGAATTCTTAACCTGTCTTCCCACAATGAAGAGATTGCCCGTTCCCAGCAGTGGGAGGATTTTGTATAAGCCGGCTCGAACCGGCATCACTATACTCTCGCTTTTCTGTCAGTGTCCTGGTCAAACTAGATTATTTTTATACAATGAAATTAGTCGTTTTAGTGTAGTGTATTTTGTAAATATTGATATGATGCAAGTACAGCAAGTTGAGACTATTTGTACAGTCCGGTTTTTAACCCAAGCCTGAATTAAGACGGGTGGCTGGATGTGTGTATCTGTGTATTTCTGTCTGTCTGTGGCATCGTTGCTCTCAAACGTATGGACCCATTTTGGTTGAAAGAGAATCTGATCGAGGGCGTTCTTAGTATGTTTAATTAAAATCGGTTCTCTAATAGGTATTACTTAGACGATGTGAGAACACTCGCTAATAACGCTGGTAAAACAACCAGTCAACCGGAGGACAAAGAGTTATATCGGAAACCCCGTTTAAAAAAAGAATAGGTAAAAACCCGTGAATATGTTCCTTTTAGGCAAGCGCGCTCCATCGTAGACCGTAACTGTCACTTAACACCAGGTGAGTTGACGGTCAAGCGAAAGCCTATCTTCTCGTAACGATATCTAGTAAAGGTCATGGACCCTGGTGTCCGTAGAGCTAAAAACTAAAAAGAAAATATTACTTGTCAGTTAACTTTAGGTTTTTCTAAGTACTTTCGACCATAGACAATGTGACAGATATCCGTCTACGCCATTATATATGCTATATATAAATACTAACAAAATCATAAAAATAGCTATACATGTTTTGAAAACTTCTGAACTTAAGATTAAAGATATTCTTATCTTAAAACGGTTAATTATTTCGCAAACTAAAATCAACCATTCGCACCATGTACCCGCTACGTCATATCCATAACAAGGCGTATTCAAATTGTATTAACTAACTAGTACGCAGAAGCAAATAGAATCTGGTGAACGCGGCGCGACTAATTGATCAGCTAATTTGGCAGTAGTGTGCAGGTGTGAGCGCGGCTTTATGAATTACAAAGCAGATGGGCGGTGTAATTAATATGTTACATGCATACTGGCATAATATGTCTTGTTATATTATATGTTACAGCGAAAGTAATTAATCCGGATATGGGGACACTTGGTCCCTTAATTGAAAAATGGTTTTTGCACACTGACACTCAAAAAATATATATTCGTCCGCATTTTACGAATAACGTAGTTTGGAATACGAAGTATCCCAAAAAAAATTTTTCAAGATTTTATTCTATGACTTTTTTGGTGTTATTAATATGTTTGTTCATCACAAATTACAGCTTTCTAGTACTAATAGTCTCTGAGCTAAGCCGCGAACAAACAGCCGGACATGGCAAATGTATAAAAGTTCGTAGATGACTACGGAACCCTAAAAAGCGAAATATTCTAAAAACTCGAAACCTTTAGAAACCTCCACTTTTATTGTGCGTACCACCAAAATATGGAATAAATACGCTTTCCGAATTGATTATAATCTGAGTATCTTCAAAAGTGCGCTCCACCGTAGACCACAACACTCGCCATCAGTGATCTAGCGCAAGCCTATTTATGAATAAAAAACCGGACAAGTGCGAGTCAGACTCGCTCACCGAGGGTTCCGTACAAACTAGTAGATAAAAGGGGGACATCGTAATTTTTTTCATATTTTCCTTCTTATACCGAAAAATATACCTACATCGTAAAAATATTTAAAACCTGTTTTAACTTATGTTAATAAAGCTCTTTCATATGATATCCCACATGATACGGTTAAAGAACTTTAAAATTTGGACCCTCATTACTTGCGTAAAGACACGATTTTTTTTTTGTGATTAAATTAAAAATGTACAGTTTCGGATTTTTTCCTATATGTGTATTCTAACACAATGCTTCTTGCTAAATTTCAAAGTTCTAGGTCAATGGGAAGTACCCCATAGGTTTTGATTCCCTTGTAAGTGTCGAAATGTGCATTTTTTACGACATATTCGGCTGTAAGAGTTTTTTTCTTTTTCAAAAACCAGTACTTTTGATGACAAGCCGTAACTGGATTAGAACATCTATCTATTCGCCGCGTCGCGTCGGGGGGCAAGAGGCCGCCGGTATGAGAATATACGCCGATAAATTCCAATCAGAGCGCGTGGAGCCGACTCACCAAATGAAGTTATAGGTTTATCCACAGTAAATAAGTAAATAATGTAGAATAAACCACAGTGACGCGAGGTACCTACAGCCTATAACAACGATTTTGCATTAGTCGTCGCGACGCACTGTTTAGCTGAGGCCTTAGCTATAGGTGTAATAGGTATGTGTTTTGTTATACTATTCATATTTTTATATGTTTTATCACAAGTAAATATACGTCTATACCTACATATACGAGTATGTAGGTATAGACGTAGACATAGTACGGCCTTATTATTGTCAGTATTTTTAGGGTTCCGTACCCAAAGGGTAAAAACGGGACCCTATTACTAAGACTTCGCTGTCTGTCTGTCTGTCTGTCTGTCTGTCTGTCTGTCTGTCTGTCTGTCTGTCTGTCTGTCTGTCTGTCTGTCTGTCTCCAGGCTGTATCTCATAAACCATGATAGCTAGAAAGCTGAAATTTTCACAAATGATGTATTTCGCAACGGAAATACATCATTTGTGAAAATTTCAGCTTGACAACAAATACTAAAAATTAAAATAAAAAAAATATTAAGGGGGGTCCCCATACAATAAACGTGTTTTTTTCGTATTTTTTTGCTCAATATTAAAAACGGTAACAGGTAGACGCTTCAAATTTTCACAGAATACTTACTTGTATATTACCTTTCAAAATAAATAATTAAATAACTATAAAGTAAATATTAAAGGGGGGCTCCCATACAACAAACGTAATTTTTAAGCAATTTTTACTCGATCTTAATTAACAGGTAGAAACTTGAATATTTGTAAGTAAATATTTAGAAATATATTAACTATAAAAATAAATACCTAATCTAATACATAAAAACTCACAAAATGAAAATAATCCGTGCATCTAAACGCGGTGCGAGCGCCGCGCCGGGGTGTGGTGGTGGCGCGAACGCGCGGGTAGCGGGGGAGGTAACATCACGGAGCGAGCCATAACCGCGCGTAATCGCGCGAGCGTCGTCATGCTGCCCGGATGTGTATCGAAAACCTACCTATAAGTTTGCAATTTAATACTTGGAATTTCGTTGATTTCTCGTTATTTTATAAACAGAACTAAACTTTGTAGTATTATAGATGATAGTACGGAACCCTTCGTGCGCGAGTCCGACTCGCACTTGGCCGATTATTTTCTACGGGTAAAATTCTTAGACTTCTAAAGACGATGCCCGGCGCCTGCCTGTATGAAAACCTGGCACGCCATATTTTTGGTATCGACTGTGACGTCAAACAAGCAATTTAGTGATGGAATGTATATTGGCCACCTCTGAAGTATGACCTACCAAACAAAAAAGAATCATCAAAATTAATTCATAATTGGCGAAATAATCGCCTAACAAAAATACAAAAAACATACATTCGAGTTGAAAATACCCTTGCTACTTTACATCGGTGCTCGAGACTAAGTAGCTTTTTGGCAATCAGTTTATCGTCACCAATTAACCGCACAGTTCGCCTGTCAACTGACTCTTAAACTTCCAGCTGATACTTGGCTGCTCCATCAAAAAAATGGCAGCAGTATTCCAGTATTCCACATGACACGTTACGAAAACACGCCACGTCACGCTATTTCGGTTTCCTGAGGAACACGAGACTACAATCTTGAAATTTTCAAGGCCAGAGTGAATATATCTTCTAGAATGACGAGCTCCATCCTCGGCCACACCGTCGCTTAATATCAGGCGAGTTGCTGGTCAATCGTAGATCTATCTTGCATAAAAAGAAAATACTAGCTGTTATCCGCTACTAAATTTTTAAAAAGAATCGTCTTAAAAAGAAAATGGTACTTACCACAGAATTCGCCCTATTACATCTTGTACTTACCTGCCTTTTGTTAGCTGTCGGCGCATAGCGACGGCCAACCTTTTATAGGTACCAAGTAGAAGCAGACGCGGACACCATCACAGTTTTCTCTTCTCCGACGCGCTAACTTCGCAGATTTATCACTTAATTTGCACTAAATACCTTTGAAAGCAAGAAAAATAACGATATTATTACATAATAAATGATCGTTGTTGAGAGAGAAAAATTCACAGACTGATCAGAGATTTTTTTAAATTGTGTTGGACCCGCGCTATTAGCGCATTTGCCAGTGTCAAGTATTTATATAGATTTCTTCGAGTTTCATGAATAGTAACATATCATCTAGTCACAGTCTAAGTCACTTAGGTAAATAATCATTTTTCAAGTTCAAATCATACCTCAGTAAGTGACTTTACTGTGAGTTTCTATGGAGTTTTACCGCCAAAGTGCAAAGACAGGTTTCACCACTTTATTTCACTTGGACACACCACGCATTTGATCTAAAACTTAATTATCAAAACCGTTTCATGCACTTAAAATAACACAAGTTTAAATAAAACAAGGAAAAATAAAACAAAACTATACGTTTCCATGACGTTCTTGCCAAAACTCTTAGAATACCTCAAAGAGGAAAAAATCACAAACTGATATTTTGTTTATTTTAAATATTAATTACAAGCATTATATTTATAGGCATACTCTAATAGATTTATGTCACTATCAAGTTTTTAAACCCCTCTTTTTCCTGTTGGGGATTAAAAATTTGTCTGAAGGTACAAACAACTACGATTTACACGATTATCGTGTCGGAATCGTAAAAAAAATCGCCTAATTTCGACACAGACAGTAGGTAAACACAACCTTTTATTTGAGCCCTTTGAAGGTCACTTCACATTCGTACTCTTCAACATGTTACACTCACTTTTTGACTGGATTATACTCGCAACTGTGACTTAATTAAAGCTTCTTAACATTTAATGGAATTAGTAGTAGTTAATTAAAAAGGGTTGCCTAATTAATAAGTAACTGTAATTATGAAATCCTTAAAAAACAACCTTTAGGAAAACGTGGGTACCTAGTTCGGAGAATTAATTATTCCCTAATAACGGACTATAGTTGGAAAGGATTATGCTATAAAAATGTTGTTGGCTTAAAATATAAGGTCCGGGGAGGTAATTGCAACTACCGCGAAAATTTAACTAATTTAAATTTAAACTAATTTATCGCGCCGTTTGATTATTACCTACGAATAATGCCATCTTAGAAACAAAGCAGGTGGTTCCTGCTTTGTTTCTTAGGCGGCATTATTCGTAATAATCAAACGGCGCGAAAATATTTTAATTAGTTGCATTTTCCCGGTAGTTGCAATTACCTCCCCGGACCTTAAATAAAACTGGCAGATCTTTTAGCGAACACGAAATTTGATTATTGAGTTCTAAGAAAATTAAGTGTCTGGATTAGATGACATTTGTGAGATAAACAGTCGCAACACCAAGACAACCAATAGTTAGCTTACCCGAACTACATGCAAAGCGCAGCAAATGTTCTTGCCAGCAAGCCAATCATTTATCGAAAACTTGCCTATTTCCTGGTTAAAAACTGTTATTTTCAGCGTCTAGACACGAACAAATAATGGCTTAATGGAATCATAAAGACAGAGGAAAGCCATTCCATTAGAAGCTAGTTATTACGAAGGTGGCTGCCGTGCAATGTACGGGCGTGCTATTTCTTTAGATTTATTGAATAACTTGGTAAACACTACGCGCCGGTAATGGGAATTCGCGTTATTACTTTGTGCTTGTAGCATTTTTATGATATTGTAAGCTAGTATTTGGGTTAGCTGTTGTTTTTGCAATAAGAAAAATAAAAAGGATCCAAAGTACTTTGGATCCTTTTTACAGTCTTTTTTGGTTGACGAGGGGAAATCTTCGATCTTTATGCAGACAGGACTGATCCCACCCGAGTAAGTAATAAGTGCATCATCATCATCGTCTCAGCCATAAGAAGTCCACTGCTGGACATAGGCCTCCCCCATGGATTTCCAAAATGACCGATTGGAAGCGGCTTGCATCCAGCGTCTTCCCGCCACTTGTAAAGTGCATATATACTCAAAAAGTGGCTATGACGTTCAGCCCTCTCGTTGGGTGTATTCAACGTTTGTTTAAACATTTAATTATATATTTATTAGTACTTGGACGAACAGTAGATCTCGTAAGCACAATACTTTTGCTGAGATTTCACGACATTAATAACCTTTTGAGTCTCTCAACTTTTTTCTCATTTTAGAAATTCTTCTGTAGGACGGGATTTGTATGCCAAAATTATTTTAATTACCGCAAAAACGCCTCATAGCAAACTTTCCCTAAGACAATCTTTTGTCTCATCAACCTCTTGATCGATTTCACTCGTATTCAAAATCTTGTTTAGTACTGAGTGCCAAACATTTATCCTAAATACTGTAGCAACGGGGAAACTCTTCGAGGGAAATATTCATCTAATCAGAAATTACCGAGGTCAAAAAAAATTGGTTGTCTGTAAAGTCGGTTTACGGACGATAGTTTAACGTGACAACACACGTCCGCGCGCGAGCTCCGAGGAATGATAATTGAAGCGACGGTCGGGCGCGGCGCACACCCGCTTGCTTCCTCAGCCACCGCGCGTGGTTGTAACGGGACAAGGAGCGTAACGTAACGGGAAAATGAGTCATACTTTTTCGTGCATGCAGCCGGCGTTCATCGATTTATTAGACGTTGTCACGTCAAAAATGGTAGAACCTTCGTAGAAATTCTATATATACGAAGTGTCGTCAAGTTTAGTTGAAAAATACTAGCTGTACAAATACAAACATCCACAGACAGAAGCGAATAAAGAAACATTTCTACATATGAAAGCAATTTTTGCCAGTCGATGCTTGATCAATATAAACTATAATATAACTATAATATAAAGTTCAAACGTTCCGGCTCCTCCAAGTTTACGCAGGTCGACCCAAAATTGAACCAATAACAAAATCTCAACAAAAGAAGAAAACACGCATTAGACAGGTCACGAAACATAAAAGGGTGGCATTCAAATGATGGTTTGATCCACTTCGGTCCTCTGTATGCTACTTCGCACAACAAAACAGCATGAAAGGCTCTCATTGAATAAACTTTGTAAGAACTTAGGAGGGCCCTTTTGAGCGTTCGTATTTGCGTAGCCATCGCGAGAGATTTGTCAAAGAAACTCGGCAGATGCTCAAATATGGGCCGAATCAACACACGGCCGTCAGCCTTGCGCGAAGCGAATTGTTTTGGATGTCACACTTCGCTTGTGTGAAGTGTCAAAATGTAGATAAGGTACTGTTTGCTTTTGAAATTTGGTAGCGACGTTCATTAATTTTTCATTGCGTTTTTCTGCAAGTTGAGAAGAATATATCGACTTGTTGTATATACCCTACATGAATACAATTGTAGGTGTATATAACAGGTCGATATTTAATTAACCGGAGAAAATACCATACCTTTTGTATATATAATTTATAAAAATCAGAACGTGTCGTTTTATAGAATCAGTGTAGATATTTTTTTGACAAATAAGCCTAGAAAACTTAAAAGATCCCAGCATAAAAAACGGCTAAACCGATTCTGATTAAACATTACTAAGAACACCCTTGATCAAATCCTCTTTCAAGTAAAATAAAACTAGATCCAAATCGGTCCACACGTCTGTGGCATTAGCTGTAATAAACAAACACACAGATGCACACACCAAACTAAAAAAAAACCTCTTTTTAGATGGGGTGTTTAAAACGAAGAATGGTAAGTAGTTAGCAGCAACAGTAGGAAAAAATCTCAAAAAAGATCTGATCAGAAATGTATAGTTATAGACCATAATTTGGGTTTTTACCTATCAATTTACCTTAAAAATCCGAATGTTTTTTACTACACCATTAATCTTTACTTATAATTTAGTATATACTTGGAGTATTTAATACATTTTAATTGAGACATATTGAATAGAAGCCTCCACTGCTTAAATTTGAATTTTGAGCTCCAAATTCGGCGGCAAATCAATAAGGAGATTACTTTCAGGTGTTTGCCAGACTGGAAAATCCTTTTATAAAATGTTCTGTGTTTCTAAATATTCTTGACATTTAATTTTCGTCATGATTTGTGAAATTCTAAAAGCTAGATCGGGGTGACATGTAATAAAAGCTTCAATTCTTTGTAAATAATACTTTATAATATATTATACTGCTTTCTAATGGGTGAGGAAAACTAGCGAGCATTTATAAGTAGTATTGACCAACTATATGAAAAGAACAAACAAAAGAATTTGTCTTTTATACTCGAACGATACACTTCAGCTCCACTTTGGATATGTATGTATGTTTGTTTAAGAGAGCCTATAGCCTACACACATACATACACTCGAAAACATAACCCTCCTTCTTACGCAGTCAGGTAAAAAAAACTACAAGTTTTTAAAAAATATGCTTAGAGCTATTAATGGTACCAACTATACAAAAAAATGACAAAATCAGGTATAAAACAGGTTTATGGTGTTGCGGTTGCTGTCGTTGTTGTTGTAGGGCCTTACCGAAAAACGTTACTTATTTTTTACCAACGTCTTAAGTTCTCTGCAAGTGTCATTACGTGTCAGCCAGAAGTTGACAAAATATGCTAAGCATTGTTTAAAGTTAAGTTACGTTTTTCATAAGGCAGTATATGCGTAACGTCGTGACAACTATGCTCCTATATAACTTTTACAAGGTGCTGTAACGTTCCATTCTACGAAATAAAACATTTGCCACAATGTAAGTAACACTTGTACCTGATACCCTCTCTTAACACTATCGCAGCGAGAAACTACTTTTCGCGGAATCCTAGTGATGAAATCTTGCGAGAGTTTGAAAAAGTCTCGGAATGAGGCGTCTCGAGCACCTACACCCGCGGTAAACACATCGGAAGTTATCCATGAGTTCACTAAGAGTTTCACTAACTTAGTATTTAATTTCGCCGCCTGGAGAGTAGGTAACATCCCTGATGTTAGGGCTGTCGCACTTACGACATAATTGTTTTTTTTTTCAAATGACAACATCATAATATTGATCAGTTTTACAGGTTTCTATACTTCATCTAAACACCTCAACCCTTCAGGAAAACTAAGACTTTCACTAAATTAGTATTTAGCTTCGCTGTCTAGAAAATAGAGGTAACATCCCTGATGGTTAGGGCTGTCACTAAAGTAACGTGATATAGACAAATATGGATTTTTTTATTCAGTTGTCTAAGTGCCTCGTCGACTTATTTACCTCTAGGTATAAGTAAATATACTCGTATTTGCTGGTTGTTTATTTTGTAGACAGCCAATTAGTTACCTGGTACGTATTACTACATATGTTTTTTGTACATAATTTTGTGATTTATTATTTCTCTTTTCACTAAAATAGTTTATAGATCCCTCACGGCGTTTTCTTACTGCTTTAATAAAACTAATAACCCCGATGAAATACTGTCAAAGGGTAACTTTGACTCCATGTCAAACATTGCATATGTGCATATGTGCCTTTTTAACCACGAAGGCTCTTAATTTGTTCCCAAAAGATTAGTAGGCAAATTATTTAATTAATTATTTAGCAATCGTTTTGACTATCTACCAATCCTTTGGGGGGAAAACCTTCGACAAAATCTACGTACAATGTTTGCCACGGAGTCAAAGTTACCCACGTGGACAATAATTAACGTAAATAATACGTAACGCAAAACAATTTAAAAGCGAATGAATCAAGCTGAGACTTTTTGCCTGTACGTAGCAATACAGTAAATTCTATTTGGCTGATAATGATGATGTCTTTTAATAAAAACGATGGAGTAAATTTAAGTATGTAATGGTAGATGAGTGTGTGACTTTATATCTGAACGTCATTAATAATACTCAAACACAACTTGAGAAAATCAGTAAAATTTTAAATTTTGAAATTACATCTACATTTTTTTATAATTATGCAAAAGGAAGATTAAATTACACTTTTCTAAGGAGTACAAAATTACTGCTGAATCGATTTTAATTTTTATAAATCAGCTTCTGAGGTACCCTTTACTATTAAAAAAAGGAATTATCGAAATCGATTCAAAATCGGTGAAAATGTGAAGATACTTCGAAAATTACTAACTCAAAAAAATTTTGTCATCATGAGAACGTCATCTGCTATAGTCGGTAAAAAACTTAAATCACGTATGATAAACGGCCAATACCTATATCTTACTTAAAACTAAATTCCTATACATGCTAAGCAGGTAGGTACGGAATTACTTCAAAGATTGGAAATTCCTAATTATCATTCGAACCAGCGTTCCCAGATGGCATTCGAGCATCCGAGACCCGGAACGTGATCGATCCATAATTGGAAACCTCGCTATGAACGTTTTCAATTAAATTATAATTAATAAGTCACTAATCAATTTGATTTCATAAATTTGATCTCATATTATCACCTGGAAGTGTCGAAGTCACAATTACTACATTCTAATAAGCGAGTTTTGGCGGCGTATGCGCGACACATCTTGTGACGAATATGTTTTAGGTAAAGTTCACTGTGATCAGACCCAAAATTTCACTGTGGTCAGACACAATTTAAGTTTTGTTTACATAAAAAGAGCAGCAACAAGTATCTATATTAAAAGAAAAACAAAATAACTGCAGAAGCTACTTTTTGCAGTCTAACTTACGATTTCGTTACGCTTGATACGCTGTTGAGTGTACGTTTTTTGTGAGCATACTTTCTCATATCTCACATCACATCAGTAAAATCGCTGTAAAAGATTATAAATGCGCATTTATAGAATAATTCTAGTAAAATCACTTGTTTTACACACCATATAAGGTTCGTTAGAGGTTACGAAAAAACGATATTTTTTAGGGTTCCGTACCTCAATAGGAAAAAACGGAACCCTTATAGGATCACTTTGTTGTCCGTCTGTCTGTCTGTCCATCCGTCGGGTGTCAAGACCTTTATCTCGGGAACGCGCGAAGGTATCAAGTTGAAATTAAAACCATATACGCAGATCCATAGTATCTTACTGCAGAAAGAAAAATAAAGTTTCTAAGTTTTTGTGAAAAAAAGTTACAGCCGAATATATCGTAAAAAACGCACATTTCGACACTCACTGTACGGAACCCTCGGTGGGCGAGTCTGACTCGCACTTGTCCGTTTATTTTTACTTTTGCAAGAGATGATGTGTTATACTTTTCTAGACTTGATACGCTCTTGAGTGTACGTTTTTTGTGAGAAAGTATGCGTAAAATCGCCGTAAAAGATTATAAATGCGCATTTTGAATAATTCTAGTAAAATCACTTGTTATTACGATAAGGTTCGTTAGAGGTTACGAAAAAAACCTTTTTTTTTTACTTTTGCAATAGATGTATTATTATTATTACAAAAAATATAGCCTATGACACACAGGAAGTAAAGACAAATCTAACAAACCTCGCACATCAAAATAAGTCAAGCCGTTAAGGCTGCAGGTGATCATATAGAAACATACATACTCGTACATACACTCGGAAAAAATAACCCTCGTTCTTACGCAGTCGGGTAAAAAGAGCTGCAAAAGGGCCAGACGGCTCACCTGATGGCAAGCGATAACCTAATTAGTTTGGTAAGTTGCTTTATTGCCACTATTTAATATTTTTATTTAATACTTTTATAGGATTACAAGCTTTTATTATGGTGGCGCGGTATTTATAACTATGAGCGGGCAGCACTTTCTGAGCATACCTTAGTGTTTGAGTAGTAGGTACTGTGTACCAGATGAAGGTGTTTCCAGCAACATTTTATAAGCACACCGAAATGTCTTAGGGTGTAGTGCATTGCCAAACAACAAAGGGCTTACAAAAATACAACTACTCGCTGCTGATCGCTCAGCAGCATTATCGCTGAGCACTTACCTTTTTTGATACGCCAGATACTACAGCGAAAGCTGCATATTTTTTAGGCTCAATAGTCTTACTTTTGTTATTTGTACTTGTGTTCTCTCTTTTTGTTGTAGTGTATGGTGTATAAAAATAAAAATAAAATTTTTTCTTTTTTCTTTTTTTTACCCGCATTTTCAGTCTACCCGTAAATATAAATACCTGAGTACAAAATGTAAATAGCTTAGCACATTTTTCAGATTGAATTTAATGCCACCTTGCACTTCAAAACAGACAGGTTTCGAAGTGCACATTGCTAGATTAGAATAGATTGCTTATTATAAAACATGTTTCGTACTTTAAAATTCAATTAGATATTTTGTACTTCAAATGCCAGTTTCGTTTATAATAAATAAACACACAATGGCAACCCTACCTCACCGGTGTTCTTGGCGGATTCCTCAGCAAGTTCGCACACCTACTTAATTAACTCAGCTCTGATATCGCGCTTTTAATTTTAAACACCCATAAGCTAGTAATTTTAGCAACTTAACGCAATATGGAGTAAGGGGATTAACTCTCACGAGTAATGTTACAGATTTAGGATTATAGCCCAGTAGGCACTGCTCTCAGACCCTAATTTCATGGCATTAAGACAGAGTAGGTACTAACTTCTCTGTTTCACTAGAGCATGGCAACATTTGTAATGATGGAAAATAACTGAATTGACTTATGTCATAAAACGTTTTTCAGCGAAATTTGAACGTACATTAATAGGTACTGTTTTCTTTTTTTAAATAGTATTAAAATACATAATTTAATTTACGCAGACCTTTCATGCGAAATAAAGAAATGTTTAATTGAATTTAAAATGTTTAGTAGATTGATACTAATACTAACACAAAAGCGAAGTGAGAAGTAGTAAGTCCTACTGTATCGCTGTTTCTTAGATGCCTTTTATGATTGTTTTGTTATGAAATATTATCTAACAAGCTAAATAAATCATAATTAGTTGTAAAGACGTCGCTTAAACCATGAAGGATATGCTAACTTGTAGCTACACAGTAACAGATTACTAGTAGGTTCGTAGTATCTCGTAGCATAGTAGAAATAAGTAAGTTAGTTTGATGGAAACTTAATTTTGTAGAAACTCGTAATCTTTCACATATTTAACACGCTTTTATTAGGTCGACCTGTATGTAATGAAATCTAAGGTAACTAATTTAACCATTTTCCAAGGATCGTAGCGTCATGAAAATTGGCAGCTATATGTAGTTCTGATGACAATACAATAATATGGTACTGCCAAACTGATCTGATGATGGAGCCGGAAGATATGAACTAGAACTTCATGATGGAGTCAAGTCTTGTAATGAACTTTGACCACAATAACTTGTAGCGTGTTTTTTAGTTTTTTAAACTGCAATTTATTTGTTCACGAGTCTTCTACTACGGTGATCTACCAAAGCTTTTACTTAGCGTTGAATTATCAATAACCTCAAATGCAAAAGCGAAACCTCTGTCAAAAGCTCACAGAAGTGAGATAGCAGTGAGCGCGAGCGGCAGGCGTAGTCCGTCGGCTATCTGCAACTTTTCTCGTTTAAACTTATTTCCTTTATCTAGCCAGCCTTACCGCCGACTTATCAGCAGCTTTATTAAATTACTTGATAATTTCAATGCTTGGTGATCTGGCGTGCCTTGCTTAGATTATTTTTTTCAACTTTTTCGCCAAACTGCCTCTTCCCTCGGTTGGATTAAGTTTCATTTTCTCCGGTCGACTTAAGTTAACCGTGAATTTGTTTAAAATATTCTTGTTATCTTGCTTATTACGTTATACTGTTCTATTTTTGTAACAGAATGAAAGTTTTTGAGTTGAGTAGTGACTTCTATTAAAAAAAGTTGAATTTTGTTAATTTAGATCAGTATTTACGTAAATAAATGTTTACAGTAGTTAGCGGCTCTGTAAGTAGTGGACTTCACGCCATCACGACCATCACGACTTGAATTTGTTGTCCGTCTGTCGGTCTGGCCATCTGTCCGTCTGTCAAGACCTGTATCTCGGGAACGCGTGAAGGTATCGAGTTGAAATTAAAACCATATACGCCGATCCATAGTCTCTTGCTGGAGAGAGAAAAATCAAACTTATCAGTTTTCATAAAAAAGTTACAGCCGAATATGTCGTAAAAAACGCATATTTCGACACTCGCAAGGGAATCAAAAACTATGGGGTATTTAAGGAAAATATAAAAAATATATAATTTTCCCCTTTTATCTACTAGTTTGTACAGAACCCTCGTTGGGCGAGTCTGACTTGCACTTGTCCGGTTTTTTTAAGAGTTGGTTGGATCTACGACTGTATTTTTGTTCTTGTTTTCTAACCCGTTACTCAAACTCTTAATTACAACAAACCCAATCACCACATGAATAAAGCCACCTGCACACCGATCACCATTTTGCTAACCGCATTCGATGTGAACTGTACCCTTTAATTTTCCTCGCACAGAAGCCGGATGTAAAATTACCAAATTGCAAACACGGCCGCGGAGCGCAGCGTTTCATTACAATCCGGCGCTAATCGAGCAGAGCCGTCGTATTGATTAGCTGCTTGGATTTGGAGCTTCATCAGCTTTATCAGCTTTTACGTTTGCTGTAGGTAGATCTAGGTAAGTATATATTAATTATTTTACTATGTGGGTAAATCTAAATAAAGTTAGTTGTCATCTTAATGCGAACACAGCTGTTTGATTTCTTCTTTCTTTCTTCATCCCGTTACTAAAACGTTATCAATGAATATTGTTCAAATAATAATGATAGATAGATATATAAAGTCTTTATTATACACACCATAGAACTTACAATCTAGAGAAAGTCTGAGTTTTTTTTAACTATAATTTTTTAAGTACTTTTCATACAATTAAACAGTGTTTTATCTTAATTCGGATATTTAACGACAAATCTGATTTGCAATTTTATAATTTCAAATTTAGGTAATAATTAATTAATTACATAGGTATTAATTACTTAATTTGAAGTTACAAAAATTATAAATAATTTTGAGAATCATCAGGATATACAGGCCTTACAGCTCAGCTGATAGTATGTCTGCATGCTAAGCTGTAGGTCGTGGGTTCAATCCCTACCCAGGATAAACATTTGTCTGATGGGCATTGGCTAGATGGTGTTATTTGATATGTCCACTAATATATATTTATATTAAAAACAAAACGAAATAAAAATTAGACTTCGCAGAATATGTTTACTACTGAAAGCACTCTAAATGCTATTACGGTTTTAAGGCTTTGCATCGAGTAGATAACGTAAACACCCTTAGAGTAAATTAGGTATCAATAAAGCTTGCCAATTCAAAGAGTTGTAATCGTATTCGTTATTACCCCCGCGTTTCGATATTTCAATATTAATCTCCATTTGCAATCGCTTATAAATCTCCCTATAGTACCAGATAACAGATATTGAAATTAAATATTATCCCAGTCTGTTTTCTTTTCAAGTGACACACGACAAATTAAGTTAGCGCATTAAATTATTAACATAATTATAGTATTTTTTTAAATCAGTGTAAATTACGACAGTCTAATTATAAGACCGTCGAACTTAGGAGATTCAGAAATTCTGAGCTCACCTTTTCACACTTTTTGCAATACATATTGTAATTGCAGCCAACTTCATTAATATAACCGTGATATAAAACATATTTAAAAAACCTACATGTTTAAGTTTTCCTAGACTAAAAATATGTATGGGTATACATATTTTTAGAAAAAAAGTCCAGAAACCCAGACCCTGAGAACCCCTTCCTTATCTGAGAAACCCTTCTCAGATAATAAAAAAAGTTCAGTAAAATCCTCTTATAGTGGAGATTATTGGAACACGAACTGAACGTAGGCCTCTCACACAGTTGATGTCGGTTAGATACATTAATATTTCACTAAATAAATTCGACTTTTTAAATCATTTTACAGACATGTAGAGTCCATGTTCCATAAAAGCTGACAATATACGTCAAAATATGTAAGTACGTATATAACAAGCAACAATACATTTGTCGACGTGGAAGATGTTGAAGAAAGCTCGCAAGTTTAAAATCCGTTCCGTATGTATCGCATACTTTAAAGACTTTATAATCGGAGTCTCTGGAACTTTCTCCCATGGAATGTCCTATCAACTGCGCAAACTAATTGAACAAGTGCCATTTACTACCAGTTATTCAAGTATGAGAAAAGTTTGTCTTATTGTTACCAAGTTTGTGGCTATTAAACTGTATTTCTATGAGATAATCATCTATTATGTTTCTCACGTTGTTGTATGTACTCACATCTTAATGTTCATGTGTGTATGTAGGTACAAACATACATACAAGCTCAGTATAGTTCTGTAATAGGTTTTGAACTGTTGAAGTCCTAAGTTCTAAGTGGCATTGGACTGTTATGAACAGGCTTTAGTCGAAGATTTCGTCACTTAGTAAGACAGAGACATACACAGTAGTGTACTAGCCACAAAACAAACGGCTGAACAGATTCTGTTGAAACAGGTTAGAACACTTGAATTTCATCAAGATCGAGAGACTTGTATTTCGCAACTTGAACAATCTTTAAAGCAAACAGAAAAAAATCAAAATCAGTTTATTCATTATGGAACTACAATGCCACTAACAGGCCACACGTCGAAACTTGTAACACCTCTCGTTTTACGTCGGGTAAGTGTTAAAAAACATTGGGAATACAACAGGCATACGCTATGTTTATATACTTTATTGTATGCTCATTAGGTGACGTCTACCAACCCACACGCATAAATACAAACGTTATTAGTCACATTTTATATATTTTGTGTACGATTTATATGTTGTGTTGAATGTTTTTTGTCACAATAAATTTCTGTCTATGTCTATGTCATTATAAACAGGCGCTCGCTTCACTCACGCAATAAATTGATAGTTTATTTGATTCTATTTAACTGGTAAATAAAGACTAGTATTTTATTCTTCGATTCAGTCAATCGTCCTAACTCGATCTACTCTATCTAAATTTAACCAAACATTCTTGCTTACTCGACCAACTAACGAACTTTATTCAAACGGGCCATTTCTCCAAATCGAATCAGTTTTTTCTAGAGATTTTTTTTAGATCGGGTCCAGTGAAAACGTCAGATAGTAAAATTAGAGCATGCCAGTAATTGTTTGAAGCCAGCGCTTGATGCCATAAGTAAATACGTAAATATATACGACTTTGAACCTTAACTTTCTGAGGATAGGGAAGTAGATGGGGGTAAGGGGAAAATGGTGTTGGCATGCAGAATTAGAACAAAGGGTTGTCACTGTCCTACGCTGCTCAATAAAGTTTAATCAGGTCTGACAAGCGAATGTAACTTACGTTCTCTGCTCTGGATGAACGTGTTTTCTTTACGCAAAAATATTATTTTTTTTTTCTTTGAAAATTTGTCCGTTTTAGTTGGAGCTACTGGATGAACAAATGTTTGCCTTTAGCAGAATGAAGCTACTTTTTCCATTTCAATATCGTGCATGACTTATCAAATAATTCACCGAGATATGTATGACTGTCCTCTCGATATTTTATCATACTATATGTTAAATGTGTCTGTAAATTTAAACAAAACCATATAAAAATATAAAGGAATAAAATAGATTATTTGCCCCTAATTTTCCATATATTTTTCTATTATGATAAGCTTATGAAAAAGTAAGAAAAACTGAAGTTTAAGAAGAAAGCAACCTAAGAAAGTGTGTATGTGTGAAAGATGATATGCGAGTGAAAGATGTAAATGTAGAGATGTCATGTGATACAGTGAAGTGGCGAAAGGAAACGTGCTTTACCGACCCCACCTAGTGGGAAAAGGGCGAGACAAATATAACGATGATGGTGCAAGCAATCGTTCAGAGATATCTGGAGATAAACTTCAAAACAAAACATAGAGACTGTCTCGTAATTTACTAAATGTCGTAAACAACTGGAATAATTGAAACCTGTATTATTCTTTGTTTTATCAATTGTTTACGTAACATAAAATATCACACTAACAAATTTTCCAAACAATATAAGAGCAAATTTGTTCCGTCTCAAGTAAAGCATACGAGCAAATAAGAACACGTGTTGCTTAAACGGAGTATGCTCCTTCGCCTTCATCTTTAAAAACGTTAATTAACGTTTCTTTGTAACAGACGCAAGTAATTTAATTCATTCCACGTTACCTTTGCGTGGGTAAATTAATATTAAATTGGGCTTCAAGGCATGTTATGCGAACGCCCAAGGACTATGTTTGCCTTAATGTGCTTTAAAAGTCTTGTTCGTATTTTTGCGAGTTTATTATGCTCTTACGCAGAGAAACGTTTATTGCGGCATGCTGCGGTCCGTGTTTCTTTTTAAAGGGCTTATTCTACAATAATCGACTTCTTATTAACCCCCGAACCAAAATGAGGGGTGTTATAAATTTGACGTATGTATCTGTGTATCTGTCTATCTGTGTATATGTATATCTAAGCTGTGTATCTGTGCATATGTGTATGAGTGTATCTGTGTATATGATATCAAAGCAGTGTATGTGTGCATATATGTATCTGTGTATGAGTGTATCTGTGTTTCTGTGTGTCGAAACTCTAAAACGGATGAACCGATTTTGATCTAGTTGTTTTGTTTGAAAGAGCATTTCATCGAGAGTGTTCTTAGCTATGTTTCATCAAAATTAGTTCAGCCGTTTTTTATTATCGGAGGTTTTTGAGTTTTCTAAACTTATACTTGTTTTACTTCTTAGCTTTTATTTAATCATTGATTTGATTATAATCTAATATTGCCAATTAATTTTGACATGCAATTAGTTACGCTAATAATTTAGGATTAATCGTTGGCATGACAAGAAGAGAATAAGCAACCAAGATCTTGTCGAGACACGCATATGGTAGGGTTCCGTAGCTAATTCTGTAGTTTAAAAGAAAACCACTTAGCGAGTATTTATTATTTAGATCACTTTGCAAAAAGATCATTGTCATCATCACCTCTGTAGGTACTATAACGACTTAAGTATTTTACATGTTTATCGCGCTATTACTGCAAAAATTGTAATCACAGAATGGAAATTAACGTGGTTTTCACAGATTTTTAAATAAAAACTACGGGTCACTCACGTCTGTTTTGTGTGCAAGGCGCGTCACCGACCGAGAGTGACGTGTGTGCTGCTCCTTTGAAAAAGACCGCCGAATGCGGTTGAAACTATAGTCGGATATTTCGGCTCAAAACAGACGTGAGTGACCCGTAGTTGTTATTAAAAATTAAAGAATGTTTAAAATAAATTGTCATTGAAAGATTTTGGATATGGTCTACTGCTATGGTTAATCATGAATTTCTAGCTTTAATAATTTAGAAATGCAAGGGGACAGAATTCTTTGATTTTTTTTTTGTTTTTTTTCACTTTTTGCAAGCTATATGTAACAGAAATAACATCTAAGAAGAAAATGATATATAAAATCTTAGTCTTATTTTAAGAAACCTATTCAATGCTACACACTGCGGGGTGGCATTGAAAAAATCATCCCTTCTTTGTATTTATGGAGTGCGACCCCTATTTTTCACTTTCTAGAAAATTATAAGGAACACATCTACCTGCCAAATTTCGTTAATATATAGTCTTTGAGTGAAATGGCTGTGACATACGGACAAATAGACACGGCGAATCAACAAATTTATTAAATTTCTTCGTAGTTACTACATAACCCTAAAAATTGAACTTTAAATGCTAAAAAAATATCTATTGCCCCAGAATCGTCTCGCATATCTTGAAAACAGGAAGCGTAACTTGAACTCCCAAGTACCTACTCAAATTATATTTTTCTTATGATATGTAATAAAGTGAGCATTCTTTGACAATCTACAGTTTGACATCAAGTACGCCCAGCAGTGGGACAGTTTGTACAAACAGGGCTGAAAAAAAGAGGATGTATCCGCCTACTTGTGGGACTTATAACAGGACATTGCAACCTAAATAATCACTTATTCAAAATAGGAGCCACGGACAGCCCTTTGTGCCGAGGCTGTCTGGAGGACAACGAAACGGTAGAGCATGTGTTATGGCACTGTGCAGCTACGGAAGGCATCAGAATCTCCACAGGACTGTATAAGTCTGTATGCAAGCCGATGCTGTGGTGGCATAAGCAAGGATGAAGCCAAATCCTTGCTTATGCCACCACAGCATCGGCTTACATCGACATCTGCAATCGCATTGTCATTGTCATCATCATCATTTTCATCATTTCCATAACCACCACTGGAGCTATTACGTCATCACCCCAAGGCCTCGCTACGTTATTTTAAGGAGCTAGGTTGGCTTGGGTAGATGCCGGCGGGGGGAAATGCACAATACACCCCAAGCGGGACGTCAGTGCAGGACTTATTGCCCCCATCTCGAATAAGAATAAGAGGATGTATTTGTATTTTCATTTTTAACGTCGGCTAATATTTAACAAAGATCAGCATCAGATAAACTCGTCAAAAAATAAATAACAATAATAATAATAATCAAAGCCTGATATTGTGATTGTAGATCGTTCCCAACGCCGGGCAGTGCTCGTTGACGTCACCATCCCACATGATGAGAATCTCGTGAAGGCTGAGAAGGACAAGCTCAGCAAGTACCTTGACTTGGCTCACGAGATAACCGTCATGTGGGATGTTGACTCGACGACCATTGTTCCGATAGTTGTATCGGCAAACGGTTTAATAGCGAAAAGCCTTGACCAACATCTTATTAGGCTCTCGCTTGAATCAAGGGTCGGATTCAGGAGGCGGTCGTCCTAGACACGGCACGAATTGTCAGGAGGTTTCTGAGTCTGTAGCCCCTACCGCCAGCAGCTTAGGCCCTGCCCCGCTGTCGGCGGCATTCTAGGTTTAAATTTTTATAATGTTTTTATTGTTTTTTTTATATAAATATTGTAAAAACTTAGGCTTAAGATTAATAAATAAATATCTGGATAATAATCATTTTATTTCAGACCGGTTCAGTCCATATTTACACAAAATCAAACAATATTATACTAAATTAAAAACAGCATATTGATGATCATAGTCAAATAAATGGAATTAATGATACAGTAAAATAAATAAATTAATAAGTAAAAATAAAATAATAATAATAAATAAAAATAAGGTTAAGTATTTAAAATATCAAATAGTTAAATTAAAATGTCAATATATAAAATTTGAATAGGAACTTAAATAAAGCAAATAATTTTATTATTTTTTTAATAACGTTTCGGCGTGCTGCCCGGCACTTAATAGGACAGTCGACGCAAGTTAGCGTTCTACGACGTCAGCTATCACACGTAGAATGCTGTTGGTGCTACCCCGGACACGGCGGAGCATCGAGGCGGATAGCAAAGCAAAGCCAAACATCTCTGATGCTTCATCATCAAGTTTCAAAATTGATTTGTAGATTAATTTGAGTCGTCAAGCGAATATGTTATGAAGGCTTATCAAGTATACACAGAGTCCGTCGGTGTGTTGACAGTAACCTCTGCAAATACCTATAGTAGACTGCTGATCAGCTAGTTGATTTACTCAACCGTATTTGTACGCGGAAACAGTTAATTAGGGACTGGTAGTTTTTTAATAACACTTAGCTACCTACAGGTGAATGAGTTTTACTAAACTTTTAGTAGATGAAAAATACATTGAGTTTTTATGGACGTCATCTGTCCACAACTCACCAAATGGTAATCGAAATGGTAAAATATAGCGATCAGAATACACTGTTAGGAGCTTAGAAACATATTTTTAAGTTGAGGGCTATAGTTATAGGTCATAAAAAATACCCTAGGATTGCTACAATATTTCATTGTTGGAAATCAAATCTTTACCCGCCGGCACATAATTTCATTGCACAGCCTTCTGAGCTATAAAGCGATGAATAGTAGAATAAATTTAGAATACCCAAAACCCCCGACATAAAAACGACAACCGATTTTCATAAAATAGCTAAGAACACCCTGGGTGCAATCCTTTTTTTACCTAAAAAAACTAGATCAAAATCGGATCCATCCGTTTGAGTTCTACGATGCCACAGACAAGACGTACAGAAATACAGATACACACATCAAACTTATGACACTCCTCTTTTTGGGTCGGGGGTTAAAGCTTACCTTATACGTCTACGCGTATCAAATTGCTTGGGCTGTCCTTGTCCACCATTAGGAAAAATAGCATGCTCAGTTTTGTAGTCGAAAGAGCATAAAATGCTAATCATCATCAGACGAGTTAATTAATAGTCAAGCTCAGACGTATTCATATAACAAGTATCAATGTTAAAAGAAAAACAAAATACCCGACTGCAGAAAAGAGGTTTTTGCAGCCTTGATTATGATTTTTTTAAATTTTGATATACCCAGTGTCACTCTCACAACTAAGACAAATCTATTTACACCACTCACATCAAAATCGGTCAAGCCGTTTAGGCTCTAGGGCGTGTCAAAGAAATATACATACATACACTCGAAAAACATAACCCTCCTTCTTACGCAGTCGGGTAAAAACAAGTAATCATTAAAAAACCAACTTCAAAATACCCAATTCGTTTACTTGGATGACATATGTTTCCAGTTATTCTAGCTTAATTTATTTGCAAAACTTTGTCATACTGTATTCACCATTACAAACGGCAGAGCAAAACAAAACATAGAGCTTTTACCAGCATACACTGGTTAAAGCTTATCGAAACAAAAGGAAAAACAAATATGTTAGAAAAAGTAAAAAGACAATATGGGAATGTCATTGCGCACCGGGATAAAATTTTCTCTACTCTTATAGTCGAGTGAAAAAGATATAGATATTTAATCTTTGTAGCCTTGTCACGTTCACTAAAGACAAAAAAGTAAAGAAAATTATGTCGAGGCGCACATCCTAAGCCAGCTGGTCTAGTCAGACCGACGTCTGACTGGTCCTAAAGTAACTAAAAAAAATCACAATTACTATAAATTCGAATGTAAGTTTGTGAGTGTCTATACCTACATACATCGCAATCTTTATCTAATCTTTATCTTTATCTTAATCTTTTTTTTTTTCTTTGGTCTTTAGACCAAGTTTGGCCTAGCGAGCCACATCAGGGCTCATGCTAGGAAACCATAGTCCGGGGTCGCTGTCATCGAAATCGATGAGGAGGACTACACACACATCGCAATCTCGTACTCTCGAACTAATATAGATCGCACTGCTGTACCTTAGATATATCTAAGGTACAGTAGTTGCGAATTATCATATAAAAACCTTGATTAGGTTTGTCTAGATGACCTGTACTCGCAGTATGCAACTAGCAATACAATTTAAAAACAATATAAATTGACCAAATGCTGTGCACGATCACGCAAAAAAAAAAACAACTATAACCATCATTATTTAGAAAATCTGAAACTTACTTAAAATAAAATTACTAAAATAATTAGGGAACACAATACACCCCAAGCGGGACGTCAGTGCAGGTCTTATCACCCCCAACTCAAATTAGAATTAGAATTAGGGAACAAGATGTGCTACTGACTGGCCCTGTGGCTCAGTTGGTAGTGTGTTTCCGTCTACCTGCTGAACTGAAAGGTCGTGGGTTCAATCCCCACCCAGGGCAAACATTTGTGTGATGAGCATGGATGTTTGTTCTGTGTCTGGGTGTTTCTATGTATCATATGTATATATTTACAAAAGAAAAGTATATATGTATTCTATCAGGCATTTAGTTCCATAGTACAAGCTTTGCTTAGTTTGGGCTAGATGGTGTTGTGTGAAATGTCCACAAATATTTATTTCATCATCATCATCTCAGCCATAAGAAGTCCACTGCTGGACATAGGCCTTCTCCATGGATTTCCAAAAAGACCGATTGGAAGCGGCTTGCATCCAGCATTCGTTTCAAGCACGAATATTTATTTATTATTTATTTATTTATTCTTATAATCGCCGCCATTTCATGAACGACTTCATTTCTAATTTTCTAACATTGTTTTAAATTAAATGTGAACGTGAATATTAAAGACTGAATTTGGGTTCAATAGATACACTTAGATACCTTGACTGGCTTCGCAGCTTAGGTGGTAGTATGTCTGCTAAGCTGTATGTCGTGGGTTCGATCCCCATGTGCGTGAATATATGTTGTGTCCGAGTGTTTTTATGTATCTTAACATTCTTAACTATTTATTTATAATACATATTTATAACATATATATTTATACTTATACATATATATATATACATATACTCGTATATATACTTTATAATTGATATTATATTTTATTGTTATTAAATTTAAAGTAGCGTAAAATACACCATGTAATTTTCGAAAATACTGTAATTAATCGATTATTAAGTGACTAGAGGCAACATAACATATATAGGTAATCGAATCTGGTTCCCGCGACACAGGCCCACAGGCCTAGCCTGTGCGGGAATCAAAGTTTTTAATTGTTTGTTTGTGTTGTTCTTTCATGGACATGATTAACGTAGTATTAGTTACTGTTATTTTCCTGATGTAATGTTTGATTGTGCTTATGTAAATAAAATTCATTTTCATTTTCATAAAAAAAGTATTTAAGTATTCTATCAGCCCTCCAGTTCCATAGCACAAGTTTTGCTTAGTTTGGGCTAGATGATGTTGTGTGAAATTTTCACCAATATTTATTTTATTATTTACTATTAGATATTCATATTGTACGAGGTTCTATTGTAAGAAGTTCCCGGCAGCTTAGTGGTGAGACCGTCTGACTTGCGATCCGCAGGTCCTGAGTTCGAATCCCACGGCACGCACCTCTGTCTTTTCGAAGTTATGTGCGTATTGTTGATTACCGCCAACTTCAAACGGTGAAGGAAAACATCGTGAGGAAACCTACATGTCTGAGAGTTCTCAATGATCTTGAAGATGTGTGAAGTCTGCCAACCCGCACTTGGCCAGCGTGGCAGACTATGGCCTAACCCTTCTCACAATGAGAAGATGGCCCGTTCCCAGCAGTGGGACAGTTTGTACAAACAGGGCTGATAAAAAAAAAACGTACAAGGTTAAAAGTTTTGTTATGTAATATTTCTAAATATGTTTAAGTGAACGTAGCTGATCTGATATTAATTTTAGCTGGATATATTGGTGCCCCGTCTCAGTTGTATTAATTGCTAAACTGGTAATACAAATTATGCAATAGCGTTTCATTGGTCATATTATACCAGTAGTACTAGTGATATGGGCGTCATGAAGAAATACTTTACAAAATAACAATATTTTTCATGAATATCAGTTTTAAAAAATAAATAATTTTTATTAATTAACAGGATCTCTAACAATATAAATGGAGCTGATAAAAAAAAACAGAAATTGGAGGATGTTCCAACGGTTTTTCTTCGAAGAAACAAATCAATCACGGCTGAAAATCCTCTTTCAATTCATGCGCTCCCAGTAATAAATAACATAAGTCATACCGAAACCAATACCCACTATGTACCTACATTCTTATACTGAACAGCAGTACAAGAATAGTCCCACCAGAGCATGATCCTCTCGCCAACCCTATAACCCTCCAAAGAAATGAATATCGATTTTTCAACATTTCACGAAACATTTCACTTGTTTCTGGATCATTTTTAATCTAAATTCCAGGCGTACCCTTCCTTTGTGGAACCCTCCCCGAGCCTGATCATAGAATACAACATTATATTGGATCCTATCAATTTGTTCCGAGCGAATAATCTTCAAGTTTAAAGAAAGGCCGAAAGGAAACTCCTTGAGGTACGCCTCTCCAAGGTTCGGTGGTGAATAGTTCCATCGAAACAGCTTAGGCGAGTTTGAAACTATTTTGATAATATTGATCTGTACAAGGTTAAGGAAATCAAGAACTAGTAAATTAATCAGACGTAACATTCCTTCAGTTAACTGACCGAGTGAGCGGAGCGAACAAAGGTCTCTGCATCAACTAGATTTTTTTTATTCATTTTTCTGTCCAGATATTGTTGGTACTCGAGTACAAGTCGTATTTTTAACTAATCTTGACGAAACATGTTATACTATGATGAAAATTTTAACTACTATTATTGTAATCTGACCATGCATATAATTCGTTTTTCTACTATAATATCTAGTTATAATATAATATCATATTATAATAATATCTAGCCTAAACTATACATTACTATCTACACATTAAGACTATTAAAAAAAAACAATTTTTAAATATATATATATACAGAAAACAAATAAAATAAAAACGTACTCAAAAAGTCCACTGGTAGTGGGAAATAATAATAAATAATATAATGTTATACTATTAATTTATACAAAGTTTTTTGAAGTTAGTTTGTATGAGAATTTTAATTGGTTTAGGGGTGCCTTGAGAATAACCCCCATGGTGCATGTGAATAAAGTGAGAATGCAGATAAGCAAAATTTAAATTTAAAAAAAAAAAAAAAAAAAATTGTGGACATTTCACACAACACCATCTAGCCCAAATTAAGCAAAGCTTGTACTATGTAACTAGATGGCTTGTAGAATACATATATACTTTTTTTTGTTGTAAATATATACATATGATACATAGAAACACCCAGACACAGAACAAACATCCATGCTCATCACACAAATGTTTGCCCTGGGTGGGGATCGAACCCAAGACCTTTCAGTTCAGCAGGTAGACGTAAACACACTACCAACTGAGCCACAAGGCCAGTCTGATTATTATTATATATATCTGAAATTAGAACCATACATTTCGGAAAAATACAAAACAGAATAAATTTTTACTTGATTTTGATTTATGTGCTCAGTTCTATACACGCTGACATTTTGAAGATTACCATTATCATCATCTCAGCCATACAAAGTACACTGCTTAGCATATGCCTCCCCCATGGATTTCTAAAAGGACCGATTGGAAGCTGCTTGTATCGAACGTCTTTCCGTCACTTGTATGAGGTCATCTGTCCATCTCGTAGAGAGACATTCAAGCATAGCCCTCTCCTCTCCATAGCTTGTTACGCGATCTTGAGCTTCCTTATAAGGGTCATAGAGAGTGACCACATTTCAATGCCGTATTATATCATCACTGGTAACACGCTGCCGCACTGGTAGCCACTGAGATATATTGGAACCTTTTGAGTTTCCCAAACCACAATTTTGAAGATACGATTGCAACCTGTGATATTATTATTACACGAAGAGCACTATCTCATCATGTAACAATAATATCACAGGTTAAAAACACATAGAAGCAGCGAATTCATTTCATTCCATTTAAAGCGGTCTCACTGTATGAAATTATTGTAACATTTTCTTCGATTCACGTACGTATGATACGTTTGATATATCAATAGAAAACTAAAACTATCTACAATATCTGCGTACTCAGTAAACATTTTACATTTTACTATCATTTCTTATAGCTGTGCAGTAAAGGTAATTTAACATTTTACTATAATTTCTTATAGCTGTGCAGTAAAGGTAATTTAACATTTTACTATAATTTCTTATAGCTGTGCAGTAAAGGTAATTTTAAATTTTACTATCATTTCTTATGGCTGTGGAGTAAAGGTAATTTAACATTTTACTATAATTTCTTATAGCTGTGCAGTAAAGGTAATTTAACATTTTACTATAATTTCTTATAGCTATGCTGTAAAGGTAATTTTAAATTTTACTATCATTTCTTATGGCTGTGGAGTAAAGGTAATTTATCTCTTGAAAGTTGAGCAATATTTTTAGAATAATTGGATGAAACCACCACATCATTAATCTCGCAGACTGGCGAGATGCGGAGGAGAAACCGATTTGACAGGAATCGAACTTGACACCTGCCGGAAGCGAGGTGTGGATCAGTTTTTTTTTTATAAAATTCGCAATAAAATTAAATAAGCATACAAAATACATTATGGAGGGTGAAATAATGCAGCTTCGAATTGATTTTACACCCAATGGAGTTTCCTTTTTAACCGATTTCAAAAAGGAGGAGTTTCTTAATTCGATTGTATTTTCAACCCGCGACCAAAAAAGAGGGGTGCTGTAAGTTTGACGTGTGCACCTGCATAGCTATGTATCTGTCTGCGGCATCGTATAGCTCTCAAACGGATAGACCGATTATGATCTAGTTTTATTTTGTATGATAGAGAATTTGAAAAATTGAGCTTAGCTATGTTTTATCAAAATCGGTTCAGCCGTTTTATATGTCCGGCGTTTTATTTGTTACCGCATAACTCCGTCATTTATAAACAGTTTGAAATTGTATACTTTTATATTGGTCCCACACAATTTTAATCAAAAACGGTTCAGCAGTTTGGTTTTAAAACAAAATTGCTCATTTTGAAATCAGTTGTTTCAATCTTTTAAAGTAAAATAAAATAATTATTCGCTCACGATTTACTTCATATTTAAAGATGTAAATTGACAGAAATCACGACAAATCTATTACTTAATAAATCTAGGTAATAATATGCACATGTATCACAAAAAATCCATTTTCATTTAGATAAACTCAGTTGAGCTTTGTGGTGAACAAGCGCTCGAACTTTACGGGTTCAACTTTCAGTGGTACAACTTTGAAGGGTAGTTTTTTTTTTAATATTAATATTTTTAAAATGCTCTATAAAATGAAGTTTTCTGCTATTTGATCTACCTATGAAGCCTAGCCTATGTGAGGGGATAATTCTCCAATTATATCCGTTATTTATGCTACTAGCACGATTTTTCACATTTTTCAGCACTACCCATTTAGCTTAACTTTTTTTTTTTTTTTTTGTTTATAGAAGATAGATCTACGATTGACCACCAACTCGCCTGATGTTAAGCGACGGTGTGGCGGAGGATGGAGCTCGTCGATCTAGAAGATATCTATTCACTCTAGCCTTGAAAATTCCAATATTGTAGGTCTCAGGAAACAGAGATGGCGGCAAAGAATTCCATTCTTGTGCACTACGCAACAAGAATGTGGATTGTGGCTTTTTAGCTTTAAAGCTTAATATTTCGCAAACTATTGCCTATCTAACGATTTCCCACACGATAGGATAAATGAGAAAAAAATTACAATTACTAAGTTACCTACAACTTTTTAGTACTAATAGTCTTTGATCAAAGCCACAAACAAACAGACGGACATGATGAAACTATAAGTGTTCCTTGTTTACGACGAAACCCTAAAAAGAAGCGTGTCCAAAACGCAAAGTTAAGCTCACTGTACCAATTCAAATTTCTTTCAAGTAAGAATTAAAACTAACGTCAGAAACTCTACAGACACAGGCAAAATTGATTTTTAGCTCACAAAAACATAATCACAGAAAACAGTCTGACGACAAGGCAGAATAAGTAAAGGAAGTCGTAAGTTAGCAGACAAAGCCTATTACTAGGCATTAGCGTGTCGTCCCCGTCTGTCGTGTTTAGTTTTATAAGTCTGGAACGGGCGCTAACTCCGCTCAACATCTAAAATAGACTTCCTATACCTACTAAAGTGGATACGGAAAGGCAGGAACTTTACATAAAATGTTTGTTCAATGTCTTGTAGTAGTCGAAGAGAAGGGCATAGATTTTTTATTGACGGTAAAGGGTTGGCAGTTTGTCTCGTACATGACATCTTTATACAAACTTAGATATAAATTTACTAAATGTACGTTTAATAATTTTAGCTTCTTAAGAACACTATCACGATGTTGACAATAGCTGTTGACAGATGTTGATTCAGATCTAAAAATTCGAAGAACACTATCACGATGTTGACAATAGCTGTTATTTTTATACCTATGTGGCATTTTGACCGAATTAAATGCCCAAACAGAAAAAAATCTACGTTTGTATATTTATTACGAACAAAATAACACTTAAAAGTAGTCTAATACTGTAGCACGCAAAAGTAAATTCACGTACTTACTACATTTCGTAAGGCCTACTTTTAAAAAAAATTACAGATGTGAATACTTAACTGACAAAGATCAGTAAATTGTAAGAATATTAGTAACTTAACAACCATTTGCAGGACAAGTAGCACCATTTACGAATTTCAGAAACATTTTAAAGACGAATATGAGAAAAAAAAAGATTATAAACACAGGGTGAATCCCGCAGTCTTGTTCTGACATATAAGACGCCATCTCTTGGACTAAAATCTACAGAACCAAGTAAAGATTTTCTAAAGCGGGAAGTGTACATATACCTATAGCCAGATACAGACTGTGCTGCCATCAGAGTACTTTGGACATTATCTGTTTACTTGTTCCTTAGTCCTTGTTGACTCTGCACCTATTTCTTTAATGCGCCAAATCTGTTGTTGTTTTTATAAATCTCCGCTAAAACCTGCTGTTTTTTTACAAATTGTTTGTGAAATGTCCACAAATATTTATTTTATTTTTTTAAATATTTATTTATTTTTACAAGTTATACTTAGTGACAAGACGCGTTACGTTTGTCCATAACAGTCAAATGAACAGAACTGTGGGCTTCAACAGTTCAAATCTAAGTGGCTATGCACTGCGCTCGTCACTCTCAGAAATGATATATTATCTGGAGTGAAGGGCAATATTTCTAGTGTAATTGATAAATATTTATTAAAATGTGCTATATGCATATTGAGAAATATGCCCATCAATTTAATTACACTGGAAATATTGGCCTTCACTCCAGAACACAGTATCACTTGCACACTACTGCTTGACGGTTGAATAACTGGCAGAGTTTACTTCCCTAGAACCAAAAGAACGTTAAAACAGTCCGACCACTACAAAAACTTATTGAAGACAGAAATTTTATGAATGGTTTTTAAGAGCAAAGCAAAGCAAAGCAAAGCTCTGGCTAGTGATTTATTTATTTATTTTATTTGCTTAGCAAACCGTTGAACCGTCTTCAAATACATGTCAACAGACTTCACACATGTTCCAGAACATTTAGGAACGTCAGACAGGCAGGTTTTCCCACATTCTCCACCACTGTTTAAAATAACGGCAATTAACAGTAAGCACTTAACTTCGAAAAGACACGTGCATGCCTTGGAATTTGAATATGGGCTTCCACTTCACTAGGCTGCCATAGCTTATTACAACAAGTATCTATGTTAAAAGAAAAACAAAATACCCAACTGCAGAAAAGCAGTTTTTGCAGTCTAGCTTACGATTTCATTACACTTTATATACTGTTGAGTGTACGTTTTTTGTGAGAAAGTATGCGTAAAATCGCTGTAAAGAGATGTATTATTATTACAAGAAAATATAGCATATGACACTCTGGAAGTGAAGACGAATCTAACGACACCTCGCACATCAAAATCGGTCAAGCTGTTTAGGCTGTTGGCTGTCATTTAATAACATATATACATATGTACATACAAACCCAAATACATATATATATTCATACATACATACACTCGAAAAACATAACCCTCCTTCTTACGCAGACGGATAAAAACTAGGTACTTTCTACATAACTTAATTTACCTAAAACACTAGGTATAGCTCAAATAATTCAATTAACTGCAAACCTTTAAATATTTGTCATTGCAAGCGCAGAACCAGCGAACCGCGCCAGCCGGTTGCCCGAGGCGCAGTTCAACAGTTCGCATGATCTAGTTACACGAGTGTTTGGAACGCACCAAATATATAAGCAAAGCACTCGGGCACAATATTGAAAACGTATAACTGACCTCCAATTCTTCTTATTAGGACTGGACAGTGTTTTCTCCACTCAAATGATAGCTTGTAGTCACGTCACTTTGAAATGCCACGAAAATATATCTCGAGAATTAATTTGAAGTAGATTTCAAATGACTGGTTCTAATGATAGCAACGCATGATGTCAAATCGTGGACGCATTAAGGTCATTATATTTAGTTCCACGAATATTCGCATCTGTGTAGAACAGGTGGTCCAGATACTACTGGTAGTGCCTGAGAGTATCAGTAGATGTAGTCCGTGAAGTTTTCATAAAAAATCTCTTGCGAAGTTATAAGAAGTTCTGATAAAATTTTCATTTGTTAATTGGATTTTCAGGAAATTTACCAATATAGATACTCTTAAGAATTAAAACCTTATCTAAATACAAAATTGTATACAAATCGTTAAGGAAATAAAACAATATATGAGAATTGAACAAGTAGAAAAAAAAACATTACAGATAATAAATCTTCCATCAATCTAAAATATAAAGATCCAAACACATTTCTAATTTAATTTTTCAGTTACTAGTCTATGCCTATAGGTCAATGACGCACATACAACACACTCGGGTCGTTTGAATTATTTTTCTGTATTTTTCAGAGGTTTCGGACATCCCTTTTGTTTATGTAAATAAAAATGTGTACGTACGAACGGACGATAGGTTTTTGTTTATGATCAACGTTTGAGGAAAAAGGTGAATCGAATGTTGTGGTTGTTCCGAACATTTGTATCGGGCCGTTTGTTTATTTCATGGTTTGTATAAATGTTGTTTATTGACATAATAATAAATATTTGTTTTTGCGAATAGTTCATAGTAATATGAGCAGTTGGTATTATTATGTAAGCTATGGACTTTTCGGGGAAATACGGCAAACTTAATACACCTAAGCTAAGTACTTTTAACCGTCTCCAAAAGATGAGAGAGAGAGACATGACAAAGCACACATGAGCCGTAGGCACAGCTCCATTAAAATCCCATAATTTTCTACAGTCAATTATATTAGAGTCTGTTTGGATAGAAAACTAATGTGGCATTGAAGCCAGTGCTGTCCATATTTGATTATTTTGTTCAATCGAGACGTTATTCCACATTTTTACCACGAAAGTTATCTACCCAAACAGACTCTATTAAAATTAACGATAAGCGAATCAAATCTGGGGGTACGGCAGTGGCCCCGGCCAAGTCGAGCAGCATATACTTGTCCCAAGCAAATTAGTAAAGAACAGAAGTCCCCACGCTTCATGGGCCTATCATAAAATACGGTAGATCTCTATACGCTAATAAGACTACGATTCTCGTAGGACGTCTACGACGTACGTAGAATACGCGTAGCGCTATGAATTACAAACATCGCTTCTCTAAAGTTGCATAGAAAACATAAAAACCACAGCGAAAACATTTCAATCATTAAAACGACACTTGAAGTATCGCTCGCGGAGAAAATTATTGCAATAAAAAACAACTTTTAAAATTCCGTCCCCCGGAGCATACTTGAGTAAACAGCCGACGAAGTAGTAAAGTTGTCCGGGGACAAACGACGGAAGATATTATGTATGTCATGGGACGGCGCGCAAGTTTTTCGGGACATTTTTGGCTTAATCTCGGAAAGAAGAAAGTTTGGAACTCATTAGAGCGAGAGCTGACGGCACACCGCGCGTGCCAAATTAAATTCCAAGTCCTCGATTAAGATAATGATGCCGCAACCCAGATTCTGAAGGCGCTCCTAATCTATGGCCGCCGAGCCCTTTGACGTATTTTAATGCCTAACTGCCGAATAAGGATTATGTTTTTCAACAATATGTATTGTGCCTATGTATGTATGTGATTATATCATGTATGATTGGCACGTCATACAGCCTAAACGGGTCCATTGAATTCGACATGTGAGGTGTCATATGTATCGTTATAAAACTGGGGGTGATACAAAAAATCAAACGCACACGAAAAAAAAATGAGAGAGAAAAATATTTTTTAATTTTCCAAAAAGGAGGAGATTCTCAATTCGTTTTTTTTTTCTCTTATGTTTGTTAGCACATAATCATTTTTATATGTTTGAAAAGATGTACTTTCAGATTAGTCCCATAGAATTTTCATCAAAATCGGTTTAGTAGTTTGGTTTAAAACAAAATTACTAGAAAAAATGTCGTCCAAGTAAATGAAATTTCGTTTTGAAGTCGGTTGTTTCAGTTCATTAAACTTTTATTTTAAATATACAAGGGTTTTCTGTAATTTAAAAGTTAACATCTACCAAATCATAAAGTGAAAATGAAGATAACAATTACTAACGCCTTGGTATTAGATGATGGTAACATTAAACTCGCTTAATTTGGTATAGAAATTTAATTTAAATTGGCTACCAACAAAATATTCAAGCCCCATTGTTTGGCTAGCTACACGCAAAACGTTTTAAGTGTGCTTAGCTATTCTGATACTTCCTCGGTGCTTTAAAGTTAGCCTTAGTCCATTGTTTATAAATTTTAAGTAGAAATATCAGGAATAACGAACGTCTAAGGATACCTGTACTGTATGTACAACATAAGTTTCGCACTTAGAAGCTTGCTACCTGAGATATTGCTACACAACTTTTATAACTTCTATCATTAAAGAGGATTTCAAAGTATCGTAAACACTTGTAGCTTGTACAGATACTTGGTGGTACTTATTTTAGATTAGACAAAAAAAGAAGAGAGCACAAAACTCGACGGTCTAGCAGCTTCAAACAATGAACTACAATCTTGGAATTTTCGAGGCTAAAGTGAATGGATATCTTCTTCGACGAGCTCTATCCTCGACCACACCGACGCTTAATCTGTTTACTTATAGTTCTGTCGTCGCAAAAAAAATCGAACTAACGTCTCCAATTACATACTTATTCTACCGGTATTCTGCCCTCGTACCACAAGCGTCCAAGCAGTATTATTTCAATATTACATTGACTTTTGTCTCGTTTTTACTACAGTTGAGAGAGCAAGACAAAGGTAGTAATAGTAAACTATTATTAATGTGGTCCTATAGTCTCAACTGAACAAAATAATGAAATAAGGACAACAGCTCTATCAATGCCACAATAGTTCTCTAGCTGAATAGATTCAAACATCAGGTGACTTGTTGGTCAATTGCAAGCATACCCATAAAAAAAAAAAAAACAAACTGCTCTCTAGATATTCAGACTCGCGTCAGTAACAAAAAGCAATGGCATATTGCTCACCACGCGACCTGTTTGTTAGCTACTCTTTCTGTATAAAAAATACACACACATTAATATTCCTAAAATGTAAGATAAATAAGTGGCCAAATGCGTGTCGTGGCTTCGTGCAAAGTAGGGTTCCGTAGTTGCACATCGTAATTTATATAAACGTAAACAGGGTTAATTTGAATTATAATAGTTTGAATGAAATTTGCACATTTTTTTGATTCTCACTTCCTTTTCCTATTTCTTATTTCCTTTTAATTTTACGATGGGGTAGATGAGAAAAAATAATTCATCCCCACTATACTTGTAGAAGAGATACCAAAAAAAAATTTTTCAAGATCAATTCAATTCAATTCTCCAATTTTTTCGGCGTAATTAATCTGTAAGTTCATGACAGCTTTCTAGTACTAATAGTATTTGAGCAAAGCCGCGGACAGACAGAAAGACATCAGACGGACATGGCGAAACTATAATATAAGGATTTCTTGTTTACTAAGAAACCCTAACAAGTGTTATGGGATATGTGTCTTATATTTTTATGTAGGTACATAATATTTATAATTATTACGTAGGTACTAAAATACTTATATACTTATAGACATTATAGGTATATCACTATAGGTTAATTATCTATTATAAGGCTGATTGTTAATAGTAGATCTTGTTAATTTTACCTAACTGCTCAAAGTAAGGGTTCATGACATTATGGAAAACTTAGCCCTCGAACCCATCTGCAAGTCGACCTCAAGCCATAACCTAACAAAAATCCATATATTCCCAAATCCATACGGGTATAGTCGCGAAGGCCTTCAACAAAGCCAAAGTTATTCATCCCCGCGCCTAAAATGCCTCCGGATGGCCATCCATCCCTCCGCAAATACCTCTCAGAGGAGGCCTCCGGGGTCTATACGTAAGCTTCTCGCATTTACTGATATTGATACAAGTCCTGAGTGACAATTACTTACATACCTTCCGCGAAAAACAAGGATCTATAGATTTTGGAAATACCGACTTGTGAACTAAACTGACTTTGTCTGGCTTCGCAGCTCAGTTGATGTATGTCTGCCTGCTAAGCTGTAGGTTGTGGGTTCGATCTCCAATTCCCCACCCAGGACAAACATTTATGTGATGAGCGTGGATGTTTGTTCTATGTCTGTAAATATATACTTATATTATGAATTATAAGTATATATTTACAAACAAAAAGTATATGTTATGTATTCTATCAACCGTCTAGTTTCCATAGAACAAGCATTGCTTAGTTTGGGCTAAGTGTAGTGTGTTGGGTGTAGTGTGAAATGACCAGCAATATTTTATTCATTTAAACTTGTGGTAGATAAATTTCAGAGTTCGTCTGGGGTGGTACCACAACTTTTCGAGTTATTCCACCACCTATATTAGTAGTTAGGTAGGCTATATTAGTATGTAGTGTGTAAGCATTATTTTGGTACAGTGTTACAAAATAAATTCAAAATGCAAAATATCTGTAGTATGTAGTATGTAAGCATTATTTTGGAACAGTGTTACAAAATAAATTCAAAATATCTGCCAACGTACAGTACGTGTATTCCAGGAATAGAGTTCTGCTACCAGCGGGGTTACACTCAACTTTTATATAGCGACCCAAATGTTGGCTCGCGCTCATTTTTATCTAGCTTTTTCTGTAATTAAGAGACAAAAAGTCAAATGTGCTTACTTTAATTTGTCATATTTTTAAAGGTCTCTTCAACTTTTGTGTCACTCTCTTAATTGAATAAAAAGCAAGGGCGCGAACCAACTTTGCTTCGTTATAAGAGTTGTTGATTTTAGTACGCGCGCGCCCTTTTACGTGAAATACCTATTCTTAAATAATATCATGTAAAGAATACGTGCTACTTTAAAAAGATTCGTACGCGCTTGTTCAAAATTACAACAACTCTACCCAATAACAAATCTTAATCCTAGAACTCACGGCAATAACGTCATTACAAATATAATTCACATACTGTACCTACGTTATGAAAATACTTTACATTTTGAAATTGTATTATCTTCTAACGATTATTTAATGCGTTTATGTTTTTGTTGCAGGCAAACAAACTGCACCACATTAGATTATGGTCCTCTACCCGTAGTAGAACCAGAGGCCCTTCAAGCGCACTAGATCTCCTCGTAACATATCCGCGACACAACCACCGAATTTCCCCCAGGCCCTATCCACTACCGCGGCGAAGAAGAATAACGCGACTGAATGCAAAATGAAAATTATCATACAAATTCGCCGTCTTATATGAACCGGGGTATTACTGTCGTCCGTATAAGTATGCAAAAATATGTAAGCAGAACGCCTTTGCCTTTCAGATGTTGAGGCGAAAATACGCCAAGAATATCGGCTAAGTATTTCCCACGCGTAAATTTTCAGCTCGCGCAATTTGCATTTGTTATGTAAATAATTGTGGACCGCCTTTGTCGACTGTTTTAGTGTGTAATAAAGTTAAGACGGCTTGTTGCGATGTTTTTCTTGAATTCTTACGCCGCGCCACCGCCTTGGTAGTAGATACCTTACCTCTAACCTACAATGTGTCTACCTACTACATATGTATGTTTGTTATAAAGACTGTCCTGAAATAAATTTTCTTATGTATTTGCAAAAGAATGTAAAGGTATTATTCCTAATTCTCATCTCATAATATCAATCAAGAATTTTGATAATAAAACAATTTGGCACAAAAAACAAGTCAACAAATTATCTTGAATCATAGCTAAGAACATTCCTTCATGAACTCACCTTCCAATATTTAATAAAATCGGTTCAACAATTTGGGAACTACAATAATATGGACCGTATGTTATTAAACCTATAATAGAAGGTACGAAAAATTCGAAATGATGACGCTCGAATAGCCAAATACTACACTCAACTTACCAGACGGTCCTCAACACCACTCATAATATGGCAGACTGGTCTTAAACTAGGCATCAACTCACAAGCGCCAGGCAGTCTAGAGTAGTCGGTTGATTAGCCAGATCAAAGGGCCTCTCGAATGACGATCGCCCGGGAAATCTTACCGAGCGTTTATAGCCCAGAGGGCCAATTATCGCGAATGACGTATGTTAGTCATAAAGATGACACATAAATAGATAGGTGTATCGATGTTTCAAAATGGACTATATTGTGAATGATTGAACTAGAACTCGACATCGTGATTACGGCTTGACATCGTGATTAAAAGCATTTGAAGTTGTCAGAAATCCGTATTCAGCACATACCTAATATAGAGACGATTTTGATATGCGATAATAAAATTATCTACAGATTACAGATCTGATATCTACAGATTTTTTTATTTCCGCCTGTTAATATGTTAATTATCCTAATCATCAATAATCTACCGTGGCCCTTGGCTGGACCAGCTTCTCAATTTTTTTTCCGTTCAACCTGATCTTCAGCTTATCTCATTTAATAAAAAAAATACAGTTTCAAATTAGTTCACGGAATTAAATTTTAATAAAGAAAAAAAACAATGCCAATCGGTTAGTATCACAGTACGATTTCTTTTCCTCATTGATGCCCGGACGGGCGACGTAAACAGGAAGCGGCGTTGTAATTATGTCTGTCGTCTGTCGGCGTTGTAAATTAATTTACCTCAAATTTCCTCTAATACCTATTCGTACTTATGAGTAGGTATACCTGTCTTGTTCCATATTCATAGGCGAGCTCCATGACATCCCCAGCACAGTAATCACAAGGTCCTGGCGGCTTCAGCTTCATTTGCTCGTGTTTGAACAGTATAATTTCTCACGAGCGAGCGAACACGAGGGAGCGAATCATTCGAACCGTGCTTATAGCCCTCGTGTTTAATTGAAATTTGATAATATTGTGCTATTGGAGCCAATTAAAGGTGTTTTACGGAGCTGAAGTAATGAAATCAACACTAGTTGTATGTTTTGATGTGGTGTCGTGGAGTAAATAGGTGTTCAAATCAAACAGATGTAGGGAACCCTTTGAACACGAAGAGATATGAAGTGAATACACCAAATTATTTACATACATTATGTACCTAGTAACGATTACTTTAGGGTGTTAAAAATAAAAAACCGGCCAAGTGCGAGTCGGACTTGCAAACGAAGGGTTCCGTACCATTATCTATAAAAACGGCAAAAAAAACACGTTTGTTGTATGGGAGCCCCCCTTAAATATTGATTTTATTTTAATTTAATTATTAGTTTTAAAATGTAAAAAAATAATATAACTCAATATTCTATGAATATTTCAAGCTTCTACCTGTTGCCGTTATCAATATCGAGCAAAAACGAGTAAAAAATCACGTTTGTTGTATGGGAGCCCCCTTAAATATTTATTTTATTCTGTTTTTTAGTATTTGTTGTTATAGCGGCAACAGAAATACATCATCTGTGAAAATTTCAACGGTCTAACTATCACGAATCATAAGATACAGCCTGGTGACAGACGGACGGACAGACAGACAGTGGTCTTAGTAATAGGGTCCCGTTATACCCTTTGGGTACGGAACCCTAAAAATAATAGTGCATAAAAATATCTCCACCATTAAATTGTTCAATGTGTATTTTGTTGTAATAAAAAACTGGTCATTACATACACACTCATGACAACTTTTAGCTGTCGCAAAGATAACTGTTGCATCTTGTCGAAGGTAAATGTTTTGTATCCATATCTTTAGTAGCTGTAGTCCGGTTATTTGTCCACCGCAGGCCGGTTAGCGAACTGATACGTTTTAGCTGAGACAAATCCTACCCATTAGTAACAGTATTCCACTGTCAAATCAGCTGATTTTTGACTGAACTAACAACTCAACCAATAGTAGGTAGGTACCTACTACCTGCTTCAGAGATTATGGGTCCTAGGTAACCAGGAAAATCATTTAAGAGGAATTATATTTGTTCTGCCTGGGTATTTCCATGTATCATAGGTATGTATTTACACAAGTTATTCTTATAATTTGTTTTAACTTTAACTCTATTTCATTTTCCTAAAACATACCAAATAAAAATGCCAAGTAGTTTTAAAAACGTATATTAAAAAGTAAATAAAAGCTGTTACAAATGCCGCGAATAGTAATAACACCCGCGGGGCTGCCGCTATGAAATATTAACACAATAACTGTTAAATTAACGGACATTATATTGGAATTATCGTCGAGATAAAAGTGGCCGTTATATTTATCGCCGCTTAAAGTTCCCAGTAGACAGAGCGATAACGGTAACCGTCGAGAGATGCATCCCGTTTCGGCTGCGTTTAAATTTAAACTTTATTTTGTATGTCACTAAGAAGTTTACTTTAACTCTTTTTTTAATGAACCAAAACTTTTTTGTTCGGCTTATTCTTTTTAAGGAAAGGCAACAGAACTCTTACAGCCTTTTCATTAGTTTGAATTGTCTTCATGTTTTGAGTATTCAATATTAAATCTTACATAAATTAACGTTTTTATAGTAAGATTAGATATGAAGCCTCATTGTTTATGGTAACCGAAACCTAAGGCTAAAAACTTAGCATTGAAACTTTGACTTTAAAGTGAAATGTTAAAGCCTAATCCTTATCGCTTACTCTTATGCGTTAAGTGCAATGATTATAAACAATACACCCCAGTGATAATATGGCAAAACATTTCAATGGCCATCCACAAGACCACCTCGTGATTTGAATGTAGTATTTGTAAAAGTTTTTTAAATTATTTCTATAGACCGCGCAAGAGGTGCCGCAGACATGTTACTTGCTGTATTTTGACCATTGTAAATCATATAAAATGCTTATATATGTCTCTTGTACAGTTATCGCTCTGTATACAAGAAAAAAATTAAGTACATCATAAAAATAATACAAACATACAATGGAAATTGCGATTTGTTGATAAAATAAATGCATTACATACTGATAAAACTTAATCTACATATAAAATGGAATTTAAACTTTGATAAGAATGTTATATAGTTAAAATAATAGAATCACTGGAATAGCTTTGGTTTTGTACAGGTTAGAAAACTACTTACAACTAATTATATAATTAATATATCATTAATAATTATTATTGTAATAAGATCCAAACGTATATGTATATATTTAGTGCCATTGGAGATTCTACAAAATAATATGGCAAGGAATATTTTTTTATTCGATAAGTAAAAAAATACACATTTTATATAAGAAAAACTCTTAATGTTATATTTTTGCGTCCTAGTACTAAAAAGTTGCCAGCCTTCTTATTTAACTATATTTTATGCAAGCAATTGTACTTACTAACTCGAAATTGTTAATTGTTACGTATTGTCTTCAATTATATAATTATTAAGAGGATCGTAGCGTAATAAAACCGATTTTACCCCTAAATGTAACACAATTTAATTATTCTTTTTTCGCTATTCAAAATATTAAGCTACTTTTGAATCATGAATGGCTAGATTTTTTTTAATTCCAACTTAACTATCAAGCCAGGTAAAGGTAGGAATCAGTTTTTCCTTTTATTTGTGAAAATCCACACTGAATTATCCTCTTAACATTGCTGGATTTAGGTTAAATATAATAGTAACCGCATCTATAAATGTAGAGTTCGTATAAGAAAAAAAATAACAAAATAGTCCGTGCTTTAAAACGTGACATGAATAAATGAATGAACAAGGACGAACTGACCAATGACAACTTGTAATTAAAAAAAAAAAAACAAAGCTCTTGTTGGTCCGTACTTGTTCATTCGTTTCGTCGTTATCTGGCGCAGACCACCAATTAACTTTTAATAGCTTTGCACGAATAAAGTATTTATACAATTTTATTATTACGGAAATAAATTAAAAATAAGCGATGCGGTAGAGCTTGGGCTAGACGCTCAGTATATAATATAGAATTAATAGAACATTCGTTAAAAAACTTAAGAGCACGCAGTACTAAAGTAGTACCTAGGTGTTAAATGCGTATCAAAAAGTGCAAAAAACAAACCTGTATCTGGATTACAAAATATCATATTATTGTATATTATTTCCATAAATATTGATAAGCTTTAATCATAACATAATTATTCATCACCATTCCAGCCAAAACCTCAAATAAGCTCTTCTATGCCTTAAAGTGATCTGTTTAACTTATGTTACACAATAACACGCACAGAAATCAATAAACATTTGGGATCAAAAACGTTGCTCAAATTTGAGCAATGCTCAACATATTTTGTCAACTTCTAGCTGACACGTAACGACACTTGCGGAAGACAGAATTTGAAACGTTGATCAATGTAACGTATTTCGGTAAGGCTGTGAAATATGTGCATCACCACCAGCGGTAACCGACGTGATTGTTAAGACAGAGAAAGAGCTATACAATAGAATGAGACAGATGTATGCTTTAAACCATCCATTCACGCAAATTTTCTGTACAAAATAGTTTCAATATCTCACACCTGCCAGGTCGCTATGGTTCAATTTGTTTTTAGCTATAAAACTTTTTTTTTACTTTTTATGTTTATGAATAAGACCGTTGCGTCTAGCCTTTTTTATAATGTTAGTGATTAGAACTCGTCGTGTCTAGCGAGTGCCTCGCCGAAGTCGGTGGCTTGCGAGCCGACGAACAAGTCGTACTTTTCAAGTATCTCTGCCTTCGTCAACTTCTCGTCCGCATCAGAATCAGCCTCGAATACCAGGTGCCTGGAAAACAAAATATTCAGGAGTTTTGGCAGGAACGTTATTGGTCGTCGTCCATGTCGTCGCTCTGTTTTATTTCCTAAACTTATGTTATTTCGAATGCTAATGTTAGAAAAATTTAAATAAAGCGGTAAAACGTGTTTTTTCATGTTGTCGACAAAACTCTATAGAAGCTTCTATTAAAGTCATCCCCACTTTACTGAAAGGTGACGAGGAGTTGACCATGACTTCTTTTACTCGACTTTGACTATAACTAGGGCTCTATTGACGCAGTTAAGAAAATAAAAAACGGGACAAGTGCGAGTCAGACTCGCCCACCGAGGGTTCCGTACAAACCAGTAGATAAAAGGGGGAAATCATATATTTTTTTTATTTATATTTTCCTTCATAAAACGAAAAACATACATCTTAAAAACTTTTAAAAACCTGTTTTAGCTTCTGCTAATGAAGCTCTTTCACATGATACGGTCAATTCACTTTAAAATTTGGACCCTCATTCCTTCCATAATGTTTTTTTGTGATTAAATTAAAAATGTCCAGTTTTCGGATTTTTTCCTATATGTGTACTCTACATTTTGTTAGAGTACACATATAGGAAAAAATCCGCCAAATTTCATAGTTCTAGGTCAACTGGAAGTACCCCATAGGTTTTGATTCCCTTGTGAGTGTCGAAATGTGCGATTTTTACGACATATTCGGCTGTAACTTTTTTTTACGAAAACCGAGAAATTTTATTTTTCTTTCTGCAGCAAGATATTATGGATTTGCGTATATGGTTTTAATTTCAACACGATACCTTCACGCATTCCCGAGATACAGGTCTTGACACCCCGACGGACGGACGGACGGACAACAAAGTGATCCTATAAGGGTTCCGTTTTTTCCTTTTGAGGTACGGAACTTTAAAAACAACAATAAAAAAAATAACAACAGACGATAGCTGTATAGGCTCCGTTCCCTTTGCCTTTCCATATAAAGAAAAACACAACCAAAAATAAACGTCCATAAAAAGCTTAAAAGAAATCGTATGGTTAGATTTTAAAATTTTTTATTCAAAAATGTAATTGTGCTTGACCGCCTACTCGCCTGCTGTTAAGCGACAGTTGCAATCTACGACGGACCTTGAATTTTTATGCATGCGTGGTTATCACATATTTTTAAGGCTCAAGCTGAGCGTGTAGTAAATCTGCCAACTCGCTCATGCGTACAGTTTTTTTTTAAAGATGTAAAGCGACTAATTGTGGTTACGAAAAATCGTAAAAATATATAGCGACACCAAATAATTTAATTCTGATTCAAAGAAGATTAGTCACTTTTTTTCTTTCGATCCGGGAAAACTGCTATCGTAGCTGGCTAGCTAGTAAACAATACTAGCTACAGAGCCTTAGTAAAATTATGAGTCATCATTGCCGGTTGGCAATAAGCGTATGCAAAGTTGGTTTAGTAAGAAACGCAACAAGGATGCAAGAGTCGAACTCGTACTTAGCCGGTTTTTCATCAACAACTTTACTTTAATTCCGTAATGATACATTACCTAGCCTCTGCCTCAGCGTGGTCGAACTCGGGCGGTGCGATCCAATCCTTCACTTCGTGCTCGTCCATGAAACCGTCCTTATTTGTGTCTCTGTTCAACAAACAAATATTTTATGCAATATCTGCATAGAGTCAGTTCGGAAAGAGTACTAATGTGGAATTGAGAGCCCTGTTATCTTAGTTTCATAATTTTTTTCGACTTGCAACACAATCAAAACGTCAGTTCCCATACAGATTTGGCGGATACGCCATGGAAACATGTTGCTTTGTTTTATTTTCCTAAAGTCGTATTATTTCGAATGTTAATGGTGTAAAATAGTGGTGTATTATTAATTAATTATTGTTCGAGCAAGTGTGTGAGTGCGGGCAAGCGAAATAAAGTGAATATTTTTTCACTTTGCCGACAAACTCCATGGAAGCTTCCAGTAAAGTCATCAGCACTTTACTGAAAGATAACGAGGACTTGACCGCGACTTCTTTTACTTGACTTCAAACTATGACTAGGACTAGGAATCTATTGACGAAAATAAGAGAATAGAAGAAAAAAATTAAGAAATGGCATAAATTACTAGTATCCAATTGCCGTTAAACCTTTTAAAACAACGTCAGTTCCCATTTTTTTACCATGCTGGTTCTCTTTCCAAACATACTCTACGAATGCAATATACGAGTATTTGTGAGGACGTATTTATTACATATTCACATCTAAACGGATTTTAACGAAATGTGGAATATTATTAAGCTATTTTTATCGCGAAAATAAATAAACAGTTTTTTTGTGGTAGCGGCCCAAACAGGCTTTAGAAAAAAATATGCTATTAGCACATTGGTCACCACATCACTATTATTCACTATTTATCGGCTAATAAAAAAAAATTTGTTGTTTGAAAAATTCGGGAAAACTGGAAATGCTTCTTACTGTGGCATTTTTGTATTTTCTGCGTTTGTCGGTGCGTGGTCTCCACTCGAGAACTTTTCGGCGCCATTGACTATCAATTTTACGTGCTGTACTGTACTGTATTAGCAAGTTAAAGAGACAATGTGTAGGGCACATTGTCTCTTTAACTTGATAATCTGCTGTGCTGTGTCGGTGACTTTCGTACATCTACGGATCTCTTCATTTCTGATTCGGGCAGGAAGACGGTGATTGCAGGCATTATGGTAGCAACGAATTGTGCTCGTCACTGTAACACGTGTATAGTGTACCTGTAGCCAGTGAACTGGTCCCGCTCCTGCTTCACCCAGTCTGGTTCCTCCTCGTCCTCGCCGTCCTCAGGCTTGTACATGTCGCCGATGTACTCTTCCAGGGATACCTTGCCGTCCTGCAGTCACGCAACACACATGCTCAGTACACGAATACAAAGTAAAAAAGCGGGCAAGTTCGTGTTGTGCCACGCGCAATGTAAGGTTCGGTAGTTGCAAATCGTAATTTATGTCAACATAAAACAGTCTCTTGTTTGAAACTCATTCCCGCCTTCTAATCTTCTAGATCGACGAGCTCCATCTGTCGGCCACACATACATAGTAGATGGAGCATGTGACTTCATTTATGCGAAAACCTTGCGTGCCACATTTTTGGTGGTACCGACTGTGACGTCACATAAACGATTTTGTGATGGAATGTTCCATCCGCGCAAAGTCTATTCAACCCAATGCATCCGTGCGCTTGTACGCTAGTAACTAGTTGACAAAATATCGAATCGGAAGTATACTTCCGATTACCTTGATCGATATCACCTGAAATTAAATAAATCTTGGTCGTCAACTGCGATTTTTTATCGTAATTGACACGCTCGTTTTGACACGCTAGGTACATACACTTGGGGTATCTATAGAAGTCTATGGTCGGCCACAACTACATCAAGGGAGTTGGTGGCCAATCGTAGGTATATTTTATTTTAAAAAATGCGAGACAGTGCAATTAACCACAATACATAGCAAATACACACACTCTCGAAAGTTTTTAAACGATTTGCTGCACTAGGAGGTGATTAATGTTCTTCACATGTGATATATTAATTATATATATTTGTAACATAGCTTATAAATCCACGAGAATAGTTTTATCCGCATATTTTAAAACTGTGTTCAAGCCCCAGTTCTATAACAGCTTTACCTTATCTTTATCAATGTCCTCCAGTGTTTCAAGCACAACCACGTCCCTCATGGAGGAGTGGTCTTCAGGGTGCAGGAATCCGGCGAACTCGGTCCTGTTTAACGCATCATCTTGGTTGCTATCTGAAACCAATCAAATACAAATAAATTTGATTTCTTTACTACGTTTGGTCTGTGGTGAAAATAAGAGAAAAATGACACAAATGAATGTGTAGAAATCAAATTAATCAAATTGGGAGATACCCAGTCGTTTTTTTTTTCAACTCGCCAGGTGAGTTGACGGTCAAGCGCAAGCCTATATTCGAATAAAAAAATGTGGCCAGGAAGTGTAGTATATACTGTTGTGATATTGTGTGCCCCGGGTGAACCTTTCCCTTAAGATGTGCACTCACCAGCATACGTCCACCTCCTGCGGTCCCTCTTCAGCAGATTCGAGTAGGTGAACCCTTCGCTGTTGGGGTGTTTCAGCTCCTTCTCATCCATCTCATCCATGAAACCGTACACATTCTTTCTGTATGTCTGAAAGTTCAAATAATTGGTATTTTATGATACAATGTTTATGACGGACAACACCAGCAAGGATAACCTTTTTGGTGTTGGATAGATCTACTATTGACCACCAACCCGCCTGTTTTTAAGCAACGGTGTGGCCGTCGAGCTAGAAAATATCTATTCACTCTAGCCTTGAAAATTCCAAGATTGTATTCCAAGAATTCCAAGGTTGTCTCACCTGTGACCACGGACGCTGCAAAGTGTTTTAAACGTCAGGTCACAAAATAATGTAAAATCCGTTTAAATTTGTTCAAATTTGTTCATTTTTTTTTTTGCGATATATTCGTATTTTTTTTTTTTTTTTTTTTTTTATTAGCATTAAGTCCTCCTATTGTACAGCTTGTTACTTTGTAATTGTGTGCAATAAAGTGTTAAATAAATAAATTTGTTTCATTTCAATAAGTAACAATCGTGAAAACCTTAGAAAACATTACAAGATTGTAGTTCTCAGGAAACAAAGATTCCATTCCTGTGCAGTAGGTGGACCGATATCGCTGAGCACGGATCTTTGGCATTCAATGAGAAATGGGGAAATGTGTAGATGGTTGAGCTTTTGCTGTGATCGTATGAATGTATGTTCGACACGGTCTGTCGTGCAAGCTTTGTGAATGGATATATTTCGTCGTCGACAGGTCTCAGCGTTTCGACCGTCAACTATCAACCGTCTTACTTATAAACGCATGTTAAAATCTTATTCACTATAAGGACTTGTCACTTTCTGTCAGACGGGAACTGTCACGCGCGAAAACAGAACAAAACACTATTTAACTAAAATTAATATTCAGCGTTTATAAGTAAGACAAGTGTTTCAGTGTTGTTACTCTCGTTAGAATCACTTCGCAGCAATGATTCAATTAATGTGACCCATATTGTGATCACTAGCAGTTCGTTGTACTGAGACATGACGTATTGATTTGATATGCTACTAGTGAAGCGACACGAAGCGACACAGTCATTGACTGTCCTAATTCAGTTGAACAATAACAGCTTGTAGCGACCTCGCTCGCTTCCTTATTAATCTGCATTTTAGACCTGCAACGGGCTATGCTCGAAGTATCTCTGCGATATCGAATCAGTAATGAAGAGATCCGTAGACCTCACACAAGTCAGTGGGCATAGCACGAAGAACTGATGGCCGAAGGAGCCGAAAAGATCACGAGTGGAGACCGATTCTCGATGGAAACTAGATACCTGGGAGATTACTTACATACTTTTTTGTTGTAAATACATATATGACAGAACAAACATCCATGCTCATCACACAAATATTAGTCCTGGATCGAACTCGAGTCCTACAGCTTAGAAGTCCAATACCAATTCGTTTGTACTTCATCTTCTGTTGATTTATCATGTATCAGACAAGTTTAGAAAACATACAAGTATGTATATATTAAAAGAAAAACAAAATACCCGACTGCAGACAAGCAGTTTTTGCAATCTAACTTACGATTTCGTTACGTTTGATACGCTGTTGAGTGTACGTTTTTGTGAGAAACTTGAGAAAGTATCCGTAAAATGCCTGTAATAGATTATAAATGCGCATTCTTTAGAATAATTCTAGTAAAATCACTTGTATATTACGAAATAGTTCGTTAGTGGTTACGAAAAAATACATTTATTTTTATTTTTGCAAAAGACGTATTATTATTTTTACAAAAACATAATAGCCTATGACTCTCTGAAAGCGAAGACAAATCTAATGCCACCTCGGACCTCTCATATCAACATCGGTCAAGCTGTTTAGGCCGTAGGCTGTCATATAGAAACATACATACATACAATACGTACATATATGTATACATACAAACATACATACACTGGAAAAATATTACCCTCCTTCTTACGCAGTCGGGTAAAAATCCAAAAGTGATATATGCTAAACACTGACGTTTTTTATTCCAATATGTTTAAACTAAAATTGAACGATGTTAGCTTATATCCTAGACTCTCAATTAGGCTCATTTAAGCCTAGAAGGAATAATCAGATTCCTGTAAGGAAAACGGAAAAAACTGCTAGTCGTTTAACACTCACCTCCCAAGTGATAACGTCATTGTTATCAGCGTTGTGCTGCCTCCAGTGGCGCTCCACATCTTCATCGATGTACCGCTTCTGTGTGTATCGGATCCAATCCTTAAGCTCCACTAGGGTGATGAAACCATCTCCGTCAGAGTCAATCTTGTCAGTTATTATACTGTAATGGATTAAACATAATGTAAGCGATTTTGAATTCACGGGTTTTCTAAATATACTTCAGATTGAAATGTGGAGAATGGTGATGGCTGACTTGTGTTTGTAAGAGGTTGTGATCACAGCTGGATACGGCAGGCCAAGAGCACACGTGTGGCTGTTGATTGACAGTTTTTACACGACTGCACAAGGAGGAGGGTTATGTTTTTAGAGTGTATGTATGTTTGTATGTATGTTTCCATACAGTGGCGACTCGTCCTAAGGAGCGCTTGAGCGACGCACGTCATGAAAACATGTAAAATCAAATTTAAACTCAGTGTATTTATTTGCTATAAATAAATAAGCCGTACATGATTATGTACATGCATATGTTAAAAGTGATGAAATACAAGTTTTGAAAACTTAAAACTTCGGATATAGAAAACGGCTGGACCGATTTCGATGAAAAAAACGCTGTCATGCTGTCTAGTGTTTTGTTTGAACTCCAACTCGCCTGATATTAAGCGACGTTGCGGTCTACGATGGAGCACGCTTACCTAGAAAAACCCAATTCACTCGCGATTTAAAGACACCCAGATTATATCTATCGGGAGAAAGACCCACTCAGGTAGCGTATTCCACAATCTAGCAGACATAATGATCTAAACAATATTCTTATAAGCCATTCTAAAAAAAACCTTAGTAGAAAGCTTACAGCCGACATAAACATAGCTTAACAAGTACACAAACCTCAACGAACAGTCATAGAAACTACGTTTAACGTAACGTTTAAAACTACGTTTCTACTCAATTACGTACATGGTTTTGTATATAAACAAGTAATTGTATTGTTGTTATTACATAATGACCCTAGTTGGGTATTGCAATTTTGTCAGAGCAGCGGGATGAATTGTTCCATAAGCAATAACGTCAATGAATACTATAACAATATAAAACGCGGGTGGACTCAGTCTATGATAAATGACTTATCTTCAAAGTATTTGTTTATGTTGTAATAAGACTTCAATACAAGTATGTTTTTTAAAGTACTCGTGAATTCACAATAGTTTTCGATTTCTTTTAAATTTATTGGAAGTTTAGTGAATATTTTTATCGCAGATGAATATGGTCCGGAGCTGTGCAATGCTAGTTTACACGATGGTACAATTAAATTAATTAATCATGGAAAGACGATAAAAATGTTTCCATTTTGCTGTAAAAAAGTAACTTGTAATGAGTAAAGGCATATTAATCATACAAATGTATGGACTGATAAACAGGGTCAGTGAACTGTGATACTGTATTTGGTTGCTGTACTCACAGATTTTTCTCGAAGTGCGAATTTTAAATAGCTTATCAGGCAATTAACTAAAGAATTCCTGATAAGTATGTAGGTCACACACACACACACACACATCAGATCATTCATCAATCATTAAATCCTATTGATATATAGAATAATTTAAGGTGGTCCTTTCTTGCTATTTTATTATTTAGTTTTTTTAATAATTTTTACAGAATGTCTACATTTTGTAAAATCAAAAGAATTGTTTAAGTTTGGCTTAAAAAATTATGCATATCAAATTTTCGCGCTAGAGTAGTTCCAACATATTTATTTAAAACTAGCATACTCGCCGCGACTTCGTACGCGGTACAGTAAAATCTTACGCGGCTTTAATAAAAAAAAGTATAATCTATCAAATTTATTTTAGTATGCTTTCATAACAACACAACAATACTATAAAATTAAACTTCGATATTTAACAATCAAAGAGTTATTAAGCAAAAATTTACTTTGAACAATTTTACTTGTTGGGTAAATTCATATAAAAACAGATATACTTCATTAAAATCAGATATAAATTGCTTCTTTCGCAGTGTTTGCACAGAATTAGATGTATAATATTGCACAAATAATTTCATAGCATGTCATATGTCTAATAGAGTTTTCAAACTTATGCATGTTTTACTCATATGACTTGCGGATAGACCTGAAAGTTTGTATGTGGATTCTATAGAACGAAAGTGGGCCTCTAATATTATAATAGCACCCTGGGCTCCTTGGACCCAGTCCGACACTGAGTTCAATCAATAGTCTATGCATGATGTTAATGATTAGCTCTCACTGGTCTGTTCACAAGACCTCATTTAATAGTGTTGAACACTTTTTACTTGGTACGTACAAAGTAATATAGTTTGCACAGGAGCAAAGTGCCCATAAATCACTAACCCATAAATAATATCACAGAGAAACCAGGCAACTGGTATTAACACAAATATTAACTACATAAGCAGTCTTGTTTACACAGCCTGTGCATGTGTGGGTGACATCATTACCTAGATATCAGGAAGATGTTGGCAGTTTATTTAACAGATAATCTGTGTGTAAAGTAGAACAGTTCAATGATTGCAGCATTTTTAAGAGTTTAGTTCGACCATTCCGTCTTACTCGCGCATTTAAACATTTTTAAAGATATGACTAAATCAACTTTTATACCATAACATAATTTAGTTCATCAAAGCAACATCACAAACTTTCAACAAAAATGTCATTTTGAATTTATTTATTAATATTTATTTATTTCCATACTTAAAAATCATTTTCACTGTTAATAATTTCTAAAAAACACTAAGTATGTATGAAAATTAATTTGGATCTAATTGAAATTTTTGTTGAATATTACTTCGTAGTGCACTAAATGATGATTTTTTAATAAGTTCATTAGGTTATTTTATACCTTAAGAATTGTTTGTATGTGCAAGCAAATCAGACAATGGTCAAAAAACAGACTCTTAATGACCTTAGGAATGTTATAGATATTTTAAATCAAACTTTTTATATTTTATGAACACAAATACCTAATACTATTTAAGTATTGCTTCAATAAAGCAGAAATACATAAAACATTAATATTACAATTTGTAAACTTCTGTAAAATAATACCTGAATATATAACAAAAGTTTATACATAAAAAATTAATCAGGCAAATATTTGAGCTAACTCTTATAAACATAGAAATGTAAGCTGACAGGACTACATTACATAATGACATGCTGACCGCTTCCAACCACAGAAGTAAGAATAATTTTATTATAGTTTAAAAAAACAATGTATTTTTTCCAGTTATTTTGTTTTTATAACCAAAGTACTGAAGTGATTTTGATAATTTATATGGGACCACCCCTGAAAACAAAAAATAATGTATAACCGAATTGACCCCAATGGCTCATGCTCTATGCATTTTTACGCTAATAGTTTAACTACAATTTGTACATGTATTGACTAGCTATCTTGATTAAGCTGCTTGTTCACAATATATACTTCTAATTAATATAAATTTTCCTAGATAACAAATACGCATTTTTCTTATTATCCTTACTAACATTCAGTGCAGCTAAACCCATAATTGAAACTCAAGGAATGTATGAATAAACCACAATCAAGTGCCTGAACAGTAGTGTAACGACTTACCCCAAACGCCGCTTGCTTTCTTCAGGCGGTAACTGATCAAAGGTTTTGGCTTGATCTTCTCCCAAAAAGGCGTCGTGATCAAACTGTTTGTTATGGTGCTCATTCTTAAAATGTTCCTGGTCTGATAAGTGGTCCATAAGCCGCTTGGTCTCATCCGGCGTTGGCACCCCAGCGAAAACCGCCGATATAGCGAGCGCCACAAACAGAGATCTCAGCATTTTTAACTAAAACACAGTGATATCACCGGCTTAAATGGATGAGCTTAGTGAGATTCGCTAGCGGTGTCAAACGGCCGCAAAATATTTTTACTTCTGCCTCTAGATTTGACTTACCCGCTGGAAATGGCCACGTAAGCTCCACGTAAACTTCCTGGTTCCAGAACAAAAATATTCGGGAATTTAGGACTATGACTCTCACGAACGAACGGAAACGCAAAATGACAGACAGGCACATGGAAATGGAACAAAATATCAGACAGGCAGCAGTTGGTTGACACTTGACAGCTACGTTTGACGCCATCTTGACAGAAATGACATTAATCAATCAATTTCAAAGTCAAAACGACAATTTTATAATTTTTTTGTCGTTATTTTTTTAAGCGTGACATTGGCGAGAACTGAAGAACGCCAAACAAGAATTGAATTGAATTTTTTGAAAGAGTTATTTTTTTATATTAATTTTGGTCCATGGTTTTATTGAATATTGTGTTGTGAAGGCAGTGTTGCCAGTGTTGCCAAATCTGCTGTATTTTTGCTCCAGCTGCTGCACACTGTATTTTTAAAAATACAGTGTATGAAGTCACTGTATTTTTTCAACCAACAATATTTGATGTATTTTGTAAAAAATTAAGACGATTAACAAATGCTTTCAATTTTTTTAACGCGATTGAAACTTTCGCCTGGTGTCACTGTCAAACAACGGAATAATATGCGAACTAAGCAACTTTTCATTCATAATGCGATGGCAGCGCGCAATCTAGTGAGAACATAAACATTCACGTTGACATACAAAGATTACAAATGACACGAATAAGCTTTAAGTACGCAAATCTTACTAAATACGGCGAATAAGTCATGTCTAAATGTTATGTAAAATTTTATGTTAAGACGTAACTAGGTTTTAACATAAAATTTTACATAGTAGTAGTAGTTTTTTACGTAAATACAGCAAATATGAATAAACACTTGTAATTTAGTAATTAATACGTGAGACGATTAAACTATTTGTACGTAAATACCATTATTTTCTTACTTAACCGACAATATAATTCTACTGTAAATTACGCTGCATTTTTTTTTTTTTTAGATCTGCTGTATTTTTCTTGTAAATACTGTATTTTGAGCGCTACGTCTACCTAGACCATATACGTAGTATCTTCCGACTGGTCTGTGACCTAGACCTACTGTATTTTCACAATTTCGAACTGGCAGCATTGTGTGAAGGTCAATTTCTTTTCAATCTTTGTTTTCAATCTTTTCATACTTTTCTTCAAATCAAAAATTATCCAATCCTTACTAGTCTGTGATCCAATCATTCGGCAGTGTTCTCGTATTATTTCGTGGCTAGCATTCAATACCCTTAATGTTCTGTGCTAGCATTCCTCCTGATTATTTTGTTCCATGCTAGCATTTCGCCGGCCGGTTCATTATCAGTCACAAATTAACAGTTTAGCAAAGAAAAATACAATATACCTAGTTTTAAATATGGCCGAAGCAAGCAATCCTGATTTTAAAAAAGCTACATCAATTTACGAGTTTTCTGTAAAAAATATCAAGGGTGAAGAAGTAAAATTGGACGTATACAAAGGTCATGTTTGTATCATTGTAAATGTTGCATCGAAATGTGGACTCACTGCAAATAATTACAAGCAGCTTAATGAGCTATACGACAGTTATGCAGAGAGCAAAGGTAACATTTGTACAACTATTCTTATCCACACTTCTATTTTCTATAGATACCCTTTAATCAATTATGATGATACAATATTTACAGGTCTGCGCATATTGGCGTTCCCCTGCAACCAGTTCGCTGGACAGGAGCCTGGAAATCCTGAAGAAATCGTATGCTTCATGTCAGAACGTAAAGTCAAATTTGATATGTTCGAGAAAATTGATGTTAATGGAGATAACGCTAGTCCTCTATGGAAGTTTTTGAAGGTGAATAATCATATTGCTTTAAAATAAACAGATTCTTGAAGCTGATAGTAATGATCTGTACTGTCAGCATCACAAGTACTCTTGTATTGGAAAACAATGCATGAATAAGAAAATCACATTGAATTGCATCATTCTTAAACACCTGAGTCATACAAGTTTTAATTATGTTGCTTTATAGTGTTCAATATAAGCATGACAATATTAGAGAAAATCAATATTGTTTGCTTATTTATCTTATCTTCAGATAAAACTTGTAGTTATTAGAAATCATTGGTTTGAGTACTGATAAACTACATACCAACCTTGAAAAATTATAGCTCGGGCGACACCTATGTGGCAGTACAGCATAAGCAGGCCCCCAGCATTAAGTAACTCATGACCTGGTAAATTTTACAAAAATCAGGTAGAAACAAAATACTAAGACTTCTCATTGTGGGAGTCAGCAGGGCTATAATATGCACTATGGCTTTTCTTATTTTGTTGTGTGAAAACAGAGTTAAGATAATTTTATCATCATCTTATAAAAAGAAGTAGACTAAAAAAATGTTTTATAATTAATGGAATCTTTAATTTCAGCACAAACAAGGTGGAACATTGGGAAGTTTTATAAAGTGGAATTTCACAAAATTCATTGTGAATAAAGAAGGTATACCAGTAGAGCGCCATGGACCTAATGTAGACCCACAAGACTTGGTGAAGTCATTAGAGAAGTACTGGTAATCTAGTCTTAGTACTGGTAAAAAGAAGACTGGATTATGGGGATGGGATATATTCTTCACTTGCATTTATGTGATTGAGTGGCTCTATGATACAGTACATTATATAAATGTTTTTCTTCTGAAAGGTAATGGAATAAATGTCTACACATATTACTGTGATAAATAAACAAATGGCTACACAATATTTTAGAGTATCATTAATCCTGTTAAACCACAGATCTACTGTATGTGGGCAAACTACATGGGGTGGGTAATGAGTTAATAACCTGATGTTTATGTTATTATGGGGTTATTACTTACACCCATTGCAGTGGGCCAAAACTAAATTCATAAAATTACAACATGCAGTATGTGAAGTGGCAGGGCAAGGGATGAAGGGCAGACTGTGGGGTAACTACAGTTTTTTTTTGTTTGCTGAACATGCACAGCACATCTTGGATGAAAATGTATGGTGTATTGAACTGCACATTTCATTTTAATTAAATAATAGTACCCCACACGAGGATGTAACAATAAAATATTCTCTTATTACAAATATGTACCAACCCCTAGTTTTTTGTTTTTCGGTAAATATCCCGTTAATAATAATAGTGCTTTAGTAAAATTCTCCCATTTCTCATTGAAATGCCAAAAATCCGTATTCCGCGATATCGATCCACATTCCTGTTTCGTACTGCGCAAGAATGGAATTCTTTGCCGCCATCTCTGTTTCCTGAAACCTAAACCTACAATCTTGGAATTTTCAAGGCTAGAAAGAATAGATATCTTCTAGATCGACGATCTTCATCCTCGGCCACACCATCGCATAACATCAGGCGAGTTGGTGGTCAACCGTAGATCTATAATGTATAAAAAAATATAAAATCTTGAAATTTGTAGAAAAAGAATTGTTTATTTAGATATGAGAACGGAATAGTGAAAAATGCATTCCTTCTTCAGAAAACCGGGTGTGAATGAACAAAGGAAGGGTTGACCCTTTTGTGCTTGAGCATAAAAGGACCTAATGGTTCGAAGTGCATCCAAGAATCGGGCTCCATTTATTAGATAAGATGCCCCCCGTATTCTGAACCCATTCGGTTTCAGAATCGATTCGATTTGTATATCTCCGTCTCCGTCAGTTCCATAGAGAATGACAGAGACGGAAATATACAAATCGAATCGATTCCGAAACCGAATGGGTTCAGAATACGGGGGCAGATCCTTTTACTTAGTAGGTATGAGTAATAAATCTACCAAATTTCGTTTAAATTCGCTCAGTAGTTTGAATTGCGTCGTTGAAATGTTTATATCTTAAAATTAAAAAGTCTATATCTTGAAAAGTACTGAACCGATTTTAGTAAAACTTACACTTCCCTAATCTGCCAGATACTTTATTCAATGGAAAAAGAAGGCATACCTACGTGCTTAGAAGCCCACAAACAATATTATTTAAATTGATAATCTCTTTTTTTGTAGTCGATAAAAAATGAGGGCTTTTAGAAAAGTTAAAATTGCCAATAGATGGCACTTTAAAACTCTCCAATGAAAGGTGTGTTCCAAGCGTTACATTTACTTAAAAATGATTTTTTATTTCTTTTATTACAAGATAAATAATATGTTATAGTTCCCGTTACGTAAATATAATGCTGGTTTGTTCGCGCTTACAAACAAATTAGCGTTTGTAGGGTTCGAACGGTAAAATCGGGACCCTATTATTGAGAATCCGCTGTCTGTCACCACTTCACCAGGCTGTATCTCATGAACCGTGATAGTTAGACACTTGAAACTTTCACAGATGATGTATTTCTGTTGCCGCTATAACAAAAATACTAAAAAACAGAATAAAATAAATATTTAAGTGGGCAATTAATACAACAAACGTGATTTTTATTGCTTGTTTTTGCTCGATATTGATAACGGCAACTGGTAGACGGTTGAAATATTCACTGAATATTGAGTTGTATTATTCACTTTAAAAATAAATAATTAAATTAAAATAAAATTAATATTTATAAATTAATACATACATACAACGTGATTTTTTTGCTGTTTTTATAGACAATGGTACGGAACCCTTCGTGCGCGAGTCCGATTCGCACTTGGCCGGTTTTATTTTTACGTGACGGGAACTACACCTACTGCAAACGCCTATCTTCAAAAATTAGTAGGATGTTTTATATCATTTTTTTATTGCTACGTTCGATTTATTTGACAACGTCCATTCCAATCCTATTGGATTGGAATGGTTTCGAACGCAGATCTTAGAAAAAATACAAATTGCTTGAGTTTGAAGTTTGAAATGCTCAAAGACCCAGGAAATGCACGTTTCATAACGAGTATAGAGAGAGAAAATAACAAAGCACGTCATATTTCTTTCTCTTTCACTCTCCAGTGAAACAACGTAATGTGATTATATTAAATATATATTAAATGTACTCATTTTTTTGTCTTTATTGGTGAAGTTATTTTTTCAAGTTTTTTTTTTAAATAAAATAATGTAATAACCCCTGTCCGTAATCATCGCGTTTAATGAAGTATATCACACACTTATTTTGCCTGCCTTCTACGAAAATAGCATTCGATCGATCTTGGTTACATGGGGAATTTTCTCATAGGTTTATGTGCATAATTATCTATCTGGGGGCACGGCCGTGCCCCCGCCATGTGAGCGAGCGGGTGCGTACGGCCGGGACTATCTTTACACGAAGAGATTCGTCGGACTCGAAGCGATTTTTCGGATTTTTATGATATTTTTCTCCTCTGTCTATGATAGAGTGTTAAACTAGTGTCTAGTGTCATCTATCGGCAATTTTCAAAAAAAGTTTTAGGCCTTCAAAAAAGAGTTTTTGGCGGGAACGTAGTCGAAACATGTTGTTGCTTTGTTTTATTTTCCTATAACTTGTGTTATTGTAAATATAAATGCGATAAAAATGGTGGTGTTTTATTCATTAAGTGTTTGATCAAGTACATGAGTGTGGGCAAGTGAAATGAAGCAGTTAAACGAGTCATTTTACGTTGTGGACAAAACTCCATAGAATCTTTTAGTAACGTCGCCACCACCAGCCACCAATTTACTGAAGCAGCCCCCGTATTCTGAACCCATTCGGTTTCAGAATCGATTCGATTTGTATATCTCCGTCTCCGTCAGTTCCATAGAGAATGACAGAGACGGAGATATACAAATCGAATCGATTCCGAAACCGAATGGGTTCAGAATACGGGGGCAGGACTCGACTTTAAAAATGACTGTATACTTGATTTAGATTGTGACTAGAATATTTGCAACTTGTTATATTCAAAAAACTTGAAAAAAATCTTAATACTTGAAACTGGCAAATGCTTTAAGCGGGTCCAATACAAAAAAGAAGAAAAAGCCTTCAAAAATAGAATGGCTGACGTGCTTGACGTGCTGTACGGTAGAAACACTTATCATTTATTTCTTAGTTACCAAAAAAAAAAAAAAATGTCTATGAATGAAGAAAGTGTTCTGTTGTGAGGTGCATCTTTTCAGATTTCTGAAAAGGAATTTTAATAATGTACCCGAATATAACTCTAGCTTAGTTGGATAACATAAATTATAGCTATCACGAGTGCATCCTTTGGTTATAAGCGGCTAAAACAGGATTGCAAATGTCAATATGTCAGGATCTCGGCCTTAATTTCCAACAGAGAATGGTAAGATTATGTCTCCATAAAATGTTGTATTTGTGATCATCAAGCATGATAAAAACCCATACAAATTACATTATAGACTTATACTGGCGATAGGTGAAAGTTCTAAGCTTGTACGCAGGTAATAACCTAAGTCGGCATTTCCGTATGTCAATCCAAAACATCGTAACTGAATTTGTTTATTAACATACATTAATAGGGGATTATGAATTGTTCTCAGGGCGCAAATATATCACAATTGGAAAGGGATATTGGGTCTGAGCAGTTCCCACCTAACGAGCATTATTTTGGTTTGGTAAACGTAAGTAACTCAATATTTTCTATACAGATCTATCCCACAAACTTTCATAATTCCAAATGCTGTTTTGAAGTTGAAAACATCTTAATTATATTCTATACTAGAATTGAATTGGTATAGAAACTACGGTAGGTATTGATTTGTTTCTTATCATATTCATTTTTGTGCAAATTTGATAAACAGTAATTGAGTACATCAGTAAGATAAAAAATGCTAATTAGGTTAGCTAAATGATCTATTACACAAAATTTACTACAATGTCAAACAAAACCATCTGTTGGCATTCTCATATGCTACAACAGTAATCTTATAATTCATTGATCAAAGAAATGGCATGTAAAATAACAAATAACTAGTAGGGGTTTTATCACTAAGTCAAATATGCACACTTTGACCTTAGGGTCACAATTTTTAAAATAAAAATTACTTCTTTGCTCTGAGCCTAACATGCAAAAAATGCACTAAATGAAATTTGCACTTTGCCAAAATTTTCTCAAGAGAAATAAACTCATGTTTTTTTTTAACCTTGTCCTGTTCTCGCACAACAAAAAGATTATAGAAAATTTTGTCATGGCATGCATCTTAGGCCTCTGGTCAATACTTATCTTAAATAATATGTGTGAGTTACAGTAGATTAGTAACTGGCAGTGAGCATCACATGAACAAAAAGACTGAAATTTTCTTGACTGGACACCACACTCCTGTAGTCCTGTATTCCATAACATCATATTCGAAATTTTATGCATTCTAAATTTAAATGCTTGTTTCATATTTCAGTTTGGTAATACATGCTACAGCAACTCTGTGTTGCAAGCCTTATACTTCTGCCGCCCATTTAGAGAGAAAGTATTAGAATACAAAGCCAAAAACAAAAGAACGAAGGAGACTCTACTGACATGCCTTGCAGACTTATTTTATAGCATTGCCACACAGAAGAAGAAAGTCGGTTCTATTGCGCCTAAAAAATTTATTGCTAGGCTAAGGAAGGAAAAAGGTATGTTTGTCAGTTAAGAAATGTGTCACTGTCAATAAAAATCTGTCAATTTCCATATACATTTATTTTTGCAGTAGTTCTTGACATGCACTTGTATTTACTTGGCTAGGCTAGGTAGGTATCTATCCTCTCGGTCTTGCTTGTTACTTTTGAACAAAGTGCAAATAAGATTTTTCTCTAGATATTTATGAATTTAATAAACTCAATTCATATCACTGTTTTTTTTATTGATATTGCATATTTTATGTCTTATTTGTTCACTCTGCCTGACCATATTCTACCTATGAAATATTAGGTAACAAATATTTGGATACTTCATAATATCTATCCTTGTGAATCTCTTGCCAATAGAGATCCTTCCATTTTCTCATGCCTGTGTATTGAGTGCTATAAAAATAGGAAAAATAATATTTTGTGTTTATGTCTGTTACAGAGGAGTTCGATAATTATATGCAACAAGATGCCCATGAGTTTTTGAATTTCCTGATTAATCATATTAATGAGATTATTTTAGGTGAGTAGAAATGTAATGTAAAATAATATTTTCTGAATTAGGGAAAACAAAGTATCAAATAGTTAAATTGTATCCCTAACCCCCTCACTCAGTGTGCGAATATCCCACTATTTTCACCTAGAGCTTTTGACTTGTGATGGAACATATACCTAAACTGGGATGTACGCTGGCCTGGCCATAGAATCATTTATGACGTTTGTTTTCTTATAAAAAATACATATCTGAAAACTTTTATAATACTTAATTTTTATCATAATATTATTATTTAAACATTACAACATTGTCTTAAATTGTAAAAAATCGTCACTTATAATATAGATGTCAGTAGTAAACAGAAAAAATGTCAATTTAATCAAACAGAGTTCCCCTTATGGAACCCTGCTGAAAAGTCCCCATCATACTGGCTGCGTTACCGCGGTGTATCATCAGAGAAATATGTTGCATCAGATATGACCCGGAGCGAGGGTCACGTCCCTTTTCTCTTAATCGCCGCCCAAGCTCGCTTATGATAATATATACTTAATTATAATTTTCAATCAATCCAAGTTTTGTCAGAAGATATGCATAGCTCCTATGGATTGAAATTTGGATTTGGATCTTTTTATCTGTCTTCAATTTCAGCTGAACGTAATCAAAGCACATTGAAAGTACAAAAGAACCCTAGTGGTGAGCCAGTAGTGTGCAACGGCACAGTTCCCCAGAACACGGAGCCAACATGGGTCCATGAGATCTTTCAGGGAACCCTCACCAGCGAGACCCGGTGTCTAAACTGTGAGACTGTTAGCAGCAAGGATGAACACTTTTTTGATTTACAGGTACTTACTGTAATCTATAATACACATCTATTATTTTAACATACTTTTATTTAGAGATACATTTCCCATGCACTTATTCATACATAAAGAATAAAACTGATTTCTGCCACTGAACATTATCTGTTTTCAATTATTCTTTCTTTGTCTGATTAAAATCATAAATAAACAAATTTATTTTGATTTTGTAAACATTACAACATTGTCATTATAAATTTTAAAATGCACAACCAGAACGTCATCCATTTATGATTCCAATTCATAGACTTCTATTGTGTTACAATTATATAAAATAATAATCTTTGAAATTTGATACTTAACAGGGATATTATGGTTAGGAAACAGTTTTTTCCCTGTTTTATAACAAAATGCACAGTATGCTTGCGAAATTTATGGCTATCCATTTTTAAAGGAATCGATTAATTCCATTTCTAATTTTTCCAAAAACATCAGTGCATATATTGAATAATTATGTAAAATTGATATCAGTTAAAGGCCTATTACACCACCCGATTTATCGTGTCCTGTCGCATGTCGCTAGGGACAGCGTAGTGTAATAAGAGACAGGGTTCTTATTTGGTCCCGATCTTTATACTTCCTAGACAGGGACCCGGTATATAGGACCCGAGAAATCTGGTAGTGTATTACAAGTATTATGGGTTACGTTGTTTTAGTTGTTATGTTAGATTGATGTGTCATACATTAGAAATAAATGTGAATGACCAAATTAAATGATAATGACTATAAAACATGTCTTTTAGTGATATTACTTGCTTAACCTATCCATATTTTTTTCAGGTGGACGTAGGTCAAAACACAAGCATAACCCACTGCCTAAAGACATTCAGCGATACGGAGACTCTCTGCAGTGACAACAAGTTCAAATGTGACCACTGCAGCAGCTACCAAGAGGCGCAGAAGCGCATGCGGGTGAAGAAACTGCCACTCATACTGGCGCTGCATCTCAAGAGATTCAAGTATATGGAACAGTATAATAGGCATATCAAGGTGTCACATCGAGTTGTCTTCCCTTTGGAGTTAAGGCTCTTCAACACGGTAAGTAATAGATAGATATCTTCTGGCGAACCTTTAGAATTTATTTATTTATTTGATGATAGGTGAGCAGCAGAAGCTGATGTGCCTATATCTTGCAGTGTTGAAAAGTATTGGTTGTCTTTTAGGATATCCTTTTCTTTACTTTTAAGCATATTTTTACCCTAGGGCCTTAGAAGCCAGGCGCGCCCTCTCTGCAGTATCCCTCGGTTAAAAGATCGTGTTCGATGATATTGCCTTCTACTTACATTGATATGATGTGCACAAAAAGTCATAAACCAATTATATCCCATATGTCATTCTGTATCGAAAAGACAGTGATGGAGATATAGTTTCAGACTCGATTCCGTATCCGACAAGTTGTGAATAGCGCTATAGTTCTCTTAAAAAAAATTGGTTGTCTGTAAAGTCGGCTTACGGATGATAGTTTAACGTGACAACGTCATAACAAAACATTGATGAAATGATTGCATACTTTTATGAATAAAATTGAGCTCGACAATGAGCGTAACGGGACACTTTTTCGTGCGTGCAGCCGGCGTTCATCGATTTATTAGACGTTGTCACGTAAATAAAGAGATAGATAGATAAACTCTTTATTGAACACTATTAAACAAAAAAACAAACATACATACATCTGTATCGAAAAGACAGTGATGGAGATATAGTTTCCGACTCGATTCCGTATCCGACAAGTTGTGAATAGCGCTATAGTTCTCTTAAAAAAAAATGGTTGTCTGTAAAGTCGGCTTACGGACGATAGTTTAACGTGACAACGTCATAACAAAACATTGATGAAATGATTGCATACTTTTATGAATAAAATTGAGCTCGACAATGAGCGTAACGGGACACTTTCGTGCGTGCAGCCGGTGTTCATCGATTTATTAGACGTTGTCACGTAAATATAGAGATAGATAGATAAACTCTTTATTGTACACTATTAAACAAAAAAACAAACATGCATACATACATCGAAAAACCATGCTCTTCTTATTTCGCAGTCGGGTAAAAATTTATAATGTACGTGTATAGTATCTGTCCATCCAGTCGGACGACGCGGTGAACCCGGACCGGCTGTACGACCTGGTGGCCGTGGTGGTGCACTGCGGCTCCGGTCCCAACCGCGGACACTACATTAGCATCGTCAAGAGCCACGGCTTCTGGCTGCTCTTCGACGACGACATGGTCGATGTGAGGATATTATAGCTCTACACCCTTTATCTCGGCCATAACAAGTCCACTGCTGCATATAGGCCTCCACCATGGATTTAAAAATATTAAATAGAAGCGGCTTGCATCCAGCGTCTTCCTGCCACTTGCATGAGGTCATCTGTCCATCTCATGGCTGGTTCTACACCCGTAACATAACTCATTCAATAGTAAACTGTCGTTTATTTATTGTGTCACTGTTTGCAAACAGTGAAAAATGATGTGCCTGTATTATATTTTATTAACTGGGTAATCTTGCTCTTGAGCCTTGTCATTTAACTCACTTGATGTTAAGCGATTACCTAAAAGTAACCGTTTTACTAGATTATACTCACTCTGGAAACACATCCCACATTTTAGGAATACGCACGATAAAAGTGGAATAAGAGAATTTTGTTCGCGTCTTTAGAATATGAACCATCAAACAATGTCGCTTTTGCGGGCTTTTCTATCATTTATCGCCTTTTACGCAATCTGAAAATTTAAGTCTGTGTGCTTCATCATAACTCGCGTCTGTGGCCAAAAGCGGACTTATTCACTTTAAACAAAAATGCGTAATAATGATTTTATTACATAGGTATAATATAGCAAAAAAAGTCAGTTAACTGCTAATTTATGAAACGAATTACAACTTTTTTATTTTTTTTATTTCATTATTATTTTTTATTACAATTGCTGCAATTTACTGCATTTACTTTACTGCAATTAAACTGAGCGAATAAATTTTTAAAAATGTAAAAAAAAAAACACGAAAAAATATCGAATAATCTCCAGTTTTATGTTGTTTTGAACTAAATAGTATTAAATTTTTATTTTACAGAAAATCGATGCATCTGCTATAGAAGACTTCTACGGCCTAACTTCTGATATTCAGAAATCTTCAGAAACAGGTTATATACTATTCTATCAGTCTAGGGACGCTAGTTGTTAAGTTTCTCCACTTAAGTTATAGTAATTTATTAAAAAAATAGTCATGATAAATCATGTTAAAACAATATGCCGAGTTTGTTAAAGTTGAAGGCATATAAATTATTTAAAAAATTGTTTAAATTGGAATTCATATTGATTATTTTATTCATCTTATAGTGTCAATCAATTATTGTAAATATTATTTCATTTCAAATAAAAATTGTGATCTTTCTCGATCTACCGCCTCTTATTGATTCATTATCCTTGTATTTTAACTTCATACACTACAATATTGCTCTTATTCTGACAGAAATGAACGCCCATCGCTAAAATTCCGTGTATGGATGTGTTCGCATGAAACATATATTTATCAAAAGTAAGAGTTCATTACGTTTGATATGCTGTTAAATGTACGCTTTTTGTGAAAAAGTATGTCTATAATTACTGTAAAAGATTATAAATGTGCATTCTTTACAATAATAAATTCAAGTAAAATCATTTGTTTATTACGAAAAAACGTATTTTTGAATTTTTGTGAGGGATGTATTATTATCATAAAAACAATATATAGCCACAAGACACTCAGGAAGTGAAGACGAATCTAACGACACCTCGCACATCAAAATCGGTCAAGCCATTTAGGCTATAAGCAAACAGAAACATATACATCTATCTACATACATACACTCGAAAAACAACCCTCCTTATGCAGTTGGATGAAAACGCGTAATTTGTTGGCAAAACATCGCACGACGATTCTCCTAATGTCGCGTGCGAGAGAGACTGTGACGTCGCCCTACTCTTTAATGCAGAATTAAATCCGATGGATCGTAAATAAGGGTGCTGATAATAATTAATATAAAACACAAAAACAAAAAGTTCTTAAAAATAATTTATTTTTTTAAGCTACAAACTCGTATGGGATGGGTGCGAGTAAGACAGGTGCTTCCAAACCACTGACGATGTGAGAGGGTTTAGGGGCAGCAGGTTGTCTCTTTAGCTTAATAATCTTTCCAGCGGCCTTGGCTTCTTTGAGCAGCCTCTCGTTTTCCTTCACTCTCTTGAGGAAGTCCTGTCTGCACTTGGAGTGCTTGACGTGCTCAATGCGGATGTTGATGCGCTTGGGGATGATTCTGCCGCGCACGCGCTTGTTCACGATCACGCCAAGAGCGTGAGCAGTGACATTGTAAACACGGCCAGTCTTTCCATGGTACACTTTGTGTGGCATACCCTTCTGGACTGCACCATTGCCCTAGAACCAAGGAAAACAGTTTTATAACTAATTTGATTAGTGAAGACACGAAATAAGTGATTAATATGATAATTGGAACAGTACAGTAAAATAAAATAAAAATTGCAAAGTACCAATTGTTTCCTACATTAAGGCTATTAGGAAACAATTGGTAAATCCCTCCCTGATGCCTAATTTAATGAAAAAACAAAATTCATACTTGAACACAATAGCTACCTATACATTAAATTGTGCTGCAAGTATATGATTGTAAAAGAAAAAGAACAAAATTGACAGTTCAAAAATTCTACACATGACGGGACTTGACCTAATATAACCCAATCTGTACTTGGGAGCCTTTACCATTTTGGCCAGAGGAGTGTCACGTCGTATCGTTTGTGTAAACTTTTGTAACACAAGCCTGTAAGTAATTATTGTTTTGTATTGTTTATTTTGGATTTACTTATAAGCTTGATTTATTGACAGCCTTAACAGACCTTGGGCCTATGTTTTATTAATTTCAATTTCATTTGTTCTTGAGAAAAAGGATCTTGACAGAATGGCAAATCAGTTATCCTCTTTAAAAACCCTAAAAATTAGCAAGATTGAAAGGAAACCCAATGATGGCTAGTGGGCTATTGGAAGTGAAGCAATTTGCCTTATTAACCTGTTATCAGTGTGCAAATAAACCAAGAATAATGTAATTGGATATGGCTTTTATGTGAGAATATGCAACCTCAATAATGTTGTGTAAATAACGAGATGGGATGAGGTTCCCAAAAATAATTGCAAAAGTCCATGAAGCGGCAGATTATAGCACCAGTGTTACCTTGATGTCAACGATGTCTCCAACTTTGTACACTTTCATGTATGTGGAAAGCGGGATGGTTCCATGTGTACGGAACCTCCGAGCGAACAAGTCGCGAGTTCCACGACGGTAACCTTTGGAGTTCGTCATTTTTGTGCCTGAAAACAAACAGGGACTAAGTTACAAGCAGCACCGGAACCACAACACGTGGACTACTTTGGAATCAAAATAAATCACTGATATTCATTAGAAACTTTGAAACCAACTTTATTATCTAAAAATCCTTTATTTTATTACTGATTGATACAGTTTACTTCTAGTTTTCGGTAATTTTACCAAATTTTCGAGATATTCACCTTGTGTTACAAAGCTTGACGGATTAAGAAAGAGAGGTTATGTTGTCTATGGTTGCGAGAAAGACAGTGTCATAGATAAAAAAACTGTGAATTTAGTCGATTATAATCACTCATAAATATATATATTTATAAAATGCTTATCTCTATTTCTCGATACGAGTTTTGGCGGGAGCGACATCGAAACATGTTGTTGCTTGGTTTTATTTACTTGTGTTATGTTCAATTTATGCTATAAAAATAGTAGTGTTTCATGCATTAAGTGTTCAATCAAGTGCGCGAGTGTCAGCAAGTGGAATGAAGCAGTTCAAGCAGTGAAACGTATCATTTTACGTTGTCGGCAAAACTTCTAAGCTTCCAATAAAGTCGCTACCACTTTACAGAAGCAGGACACGAATTTGAAAATGACTGTACACGTGACTTGATGTGTTGATTGTGAATAGATGATTTATAACTGATTTTATTCAAGAATCTTGAAGAAATCTTAATACTTGACACTGGCAAACGCTCCATGCGGGTTCAATTCCAATAAAAAAAAATATTCTCGATACTGATTTGACATTCACAAATGAAATATTTGCACTGATTTCAAAGACTGATTTGTTGTGAAAAGTGTCGAATGTGAGTTTTGTTTTGATTCAACTATTTTTTTTTTTTAAACAATATTCTATTCTATCCTAACTATGACTAGACATGCAAGAAATTGTACAGCGGGTGCCGTGTACACATACCACGAAAAGAAAAAAGATGCTGCAGCTTCTGGTTATGGCACCCAAAGTGAGAGAGTGGGCAAGGATTCCGTAAAGAGTTTCGACTGCTGTAGCTTGACTCTCCAGCCTTGCCGGAACCCCGTCGTCACTAAAGAGGGATATCTATTTGACAAAGAAGCTATATTGGAGTATATCATAACCAAGAAAAATGAGTACACTAAGCTATTGAAGAAATACGAAAAGCAATTAAAGAAGGAAGAAGCAGAAAAAGCTGAACTTGCTGAGGCTGAAAAAGAAGCAAACCTAATTAAGTTTATGAACAGAGAGAAGAATATATCGAACAATTCGTCTAAATCTTCTTCTAGCACACCATCAACAAGCTCTGTATCAAATTTGGCCAATGGAAAAGATAAACAATTACCAAGTTTCTGGGTACCGTCTCAGCTTCCAGATGCAAAATTTTCAAAAATAGAAAAGCCGGATCCTACTGTGTACTGCCCTATAAGCGGCAAGCCATTGAAAATGAAGGACCTTATTGAAGTAAAATGGACATTGGTGAACGACCCCGATGACAAGAAGAGTCTGATTGCTAAAGAGAATAGATACATGTGTCCTGTGACTCATGATATACTGAGCAATGCCGTGCCATGTGCTATAATCAGGTGATGTAGTATTTTGTTTTTTTATTTGACTATAGGCTTGCGCTTGACCTTCAACTCACCTAATGTTAAGCTACAGTTACGGTCTACGATGGAGCAGGCTTGCCTAGAAGAAACCTATTCACTCGCGATTTGAAGACACTTAGATTATATCTATTCGGAAAGACCCATTCAGGAAGCGCATTCCACATTTTGGCGGTACACACAATGAAAGTGGAGCCAAAGCATTAAAAATTATTTTTGAATCATCCTAACAAAAATTCTTATTTGCTTCAACTTGTTAAGAGATTCAGTTTGTTGAGCACCCATTTGTTACAGTACTACACTTTTTCCACAAAACTACTGATTTCCCTAACATTTTAATTTTGGTTTCAATATTAATGGACCCATCAATAATTAACACAATAACTGCCGATAACATAAACCTTGTGTTTTTCTACTCCCATGCAGGTGTGGCTACACACGCCAGGCATGTTGGCCCAAGTTTCTTTACAATGATGTGAAAAAACAAAGTGATTGGATTCTTTGTATACATTATAATATTAGTAATCCATAAATCGGTTCCACACAAACAAATAAAACAAAAACATATCTTAGTCATGCACATAAATGCAGCAAATTAATATGCAATGTTGCCTACATGTATGACAAAATGTAGGTTCACAACCCTCTTAATGGTTCTTAAACATGGGCCTCCAATGACAGAAACAATGTAGAATTTTAATATTTTTTATTTATATTTTTAACCTTTGCCTTTGTAATATAACAGCACATGCTTAAATTTTTCAGAACAACTGGCCATGTTGTAACAATGGAATGTGTTGAAAAGATTATCAAGAAGGAGTGGCTCCATCCTCTCACTGGTGAAAAATTGAAAGAGAAAGACATTATACCTATGCAAAGGGGAGGCACAGGCTACGCTCTTACTAATCAAAATCTGGAAGGAAAGAATGAGAGGCCTGTCTTACAAGCTTAAATATAATTATATGATTAGTACTACATCTCTAGGCATAGTTTATTCTAGTTCACATCATTATTTTATTGTTATGTGTAGAGATAGGTCAATTCTCTAGAAAAGGTCACACAAAAACAGTGTTCAAAGCTCCAAGCAGTGTAACGATTTATGGCAGATTTATAATTTAGTATTTGTTTTCCCTTCTTAAAAAGGTAATAAAATATTCAATACTTATGAATCACATTTGGACAAGTATTGCATATTCACTGATGTTGATGGCAGATCTCTGAATGAAATTTATGTGGGTTTAGCCCCAAGTTATTCATATTATTGTGTTATTATATTAGTTTAATAGTAGATTTTGCAATACATGAATGAGAGTTGTATGCATAATATAGTTACAACAAGCTTGCAATAGAAGTTGGATGAATTAATGTTATTCTTGTCTTCATCTTTGGCCATACCATGGCTTATTGTTAGAAGATATAATAGCCAAGTATAGCTTAATTTCATTCAGATAAACCTTTAAAGGTCCTGTTCCCTGAAATAAAACAGGTTGTAGTATATAAGTCTATAATTTCCTTGAAAATAAACTTAAATATAAAAATTATTTTAGTATAATTATTTCTACTCTTATTATTCTAATCCATTTATATTTTTTAACTATGAAAGGAAAATAAATCAATCTGGAAATCTCCACAATTTGTTCTAATTTCAGTCCCTGGGTATGAGAGGCAATCTGCCGCAAGAGTGTCTAGGAAGTTTAATACTGAGGACTCATCATGGTTATCATCTGTAGACAAATCAACTTTCTGACCAACATTGTCCTGTGTTCTAATTTCATCATCTTTCACATGCAACAATGCTGGTTGTATCAAAGAATTTGATCTACTAAAACCATCTTCAGACTTTTCATCATTACTTCTATTTAAAATCCAATCTTTCAACTCCCGATCTAAAATAAAAGATTCCTTAACTGCAGACAGATCCTCATCTCTGAACATCTCTTGTAATGTATCATCATTCACCAAGGCATCTCTCACTTCTTCATTTGTCGGCAAAACATCTTGACTAGTTAAGTTGTTTTCGTTAGTTTGCAGGACTTCTTGACTAGTCTGTAGGACATCTTCATTGACACATAAAATATCTGTACTAGTGTGTAAAGCATGGTCCTCTAAATGCAGAACATTTGAACTATCTTGCAAGGGATTTTTATTTGAATGTAAGAGATCTTGGTTATTTTGTAAAACATTTTGTTCATTGTTTAAAATATCTTCACTTGTTTGCAACACATTTTCATTACTATTTAATAAATCTGCAGTGGTTTGTAGGGCATTTTCATTAGGATGTAAGATGTCTTCATCAGTTCTCGACACTTTTTCATTGGTTTGTAAAACCTGTTCAACAGTTGGGCAAAGTACAATTTTGTCATTTTCATGGTCTTTTTCTACCGTTTCAATCGAATGCATAATTTGTGTCTCATATTTCGCTAGAAGTTCAGGATTAATTTGAAATTTACGGAAAGTTGTAGATGTTGATTTAATAGGTGAGGATCGTATATCGAAATGTGCACTGTGAAATCGTGTGTGTGTCTTATTATTCATTTGGTCCCCTACAGGGTCTACTTGTAAAGTATCACTGCTTGGTTGCTCTATATTACAAATATCTATAGGATTTTGTTCAACTATATTTGTGCACATATCTTGTTCAAATTTATTAAATGGCTCAATTTTAACATCTATTTCTTTATCAGCCTTTTGTTCAGCACCTTTGATAATTGCACTCTTTTCCTCTAAAGACTCTACAGCTGTCGCTAGAATGGTCATATCTTCTACACCAAGTTCTATCAGGGTGTCGCAGTTTTCCGATGCTAGCCTCATTCGTTTCGCGTTTTCTTGTGACTTCTGTTGTTTTTGTTTCCACACCCTTTTGTTTACTGTTGGCCATTTTTCTACTGAGTTAATTCTAGCACAATCTTCGGTTTCCATCTCCGTATTGGCGAGTATATCTTCATTGTTCATAGTGATCCATGACTGGCTCTCATTAGCATCTTGGCTTAAATCCTTGAGTGAAGGTGGCCGATGAGTGCAGTGGCCATCTGTATTTTTGACACAGCTCAATGCTTCCATGTCAAGATGATATTTACCTGGACTCACTCCAAGTAGTCTGTAACAACAATGAACAGTAGAATGTTATTTATTATAATAACCAGGAAATGAGGTCATTAGAGCTCAGCCTCCACAGATTTATACATATCTGCTAATGGCTCTGCCGATTCCAGTTAGAAATATAAATGCAAAAAAAAAACAACGGGTTGCACTCCGGGAGTGCCGGCAGAAGTGAAAACTAAAAAATAAAATAGCAAAAAGGCGTGAGACTCGTGAAGGATTTGAACCTCCGCCCTCCGATTGACAAATTGAAATTTATATCGGTGCTCTAATCTATTGAGCTAACGAGTGACGAAAATAAGCGTTCGGCGCAACGAAATGACGTCATGCTAGAAGGACAAACTTGTACATACAATAATTAACTTTAAATGCAAACGTTAGAATAGGTTTCTGACTGTCCGTCTTACGATCTGACGAGAGTTAATTTTTTTTTATCCATCCTAAATATGCACAACGCCGCTAAAGAAGGTTTCACTTCAAAAATTGGATTTAAAAATGCGCTGAGACACACAATGAAGTGGATTTACAAGATCAACTACTTCTCTGATTAGTTGATCAAGTAAAAACTTAACTGCACAACTTGTTACAGAAGCAGGAGGTGCAGCAAAAAAGCACTGAAACACATTTTAATTAAAAGGAGACAATTATATAAAATGGAAATCAAGTATTGCAGTAACTTGACATTGTATAAAATATAGATGTGTCTAAGATGTAAAATCCCTAAATTGTACCAAAATTATATTTAAAGAGAAATCTGAATAACTCTGAATTATTTAGATTCTGCACAGGAATTCCTGCCACCTGTTTTCTTAGAACTAGATAGATAGATAGATAGATAACTCTTTATTAAAAGACCACATTGTACAAACATATTAAAAGAAGACAATATTACTATGGCTAATCTTTCAATAGGCGGCCTTATCGCTTAAAGCGATCTCTTCCAGGCAACCATGTACGGAGTAGGATAGGTGGCACTGATAGTGGCCTTTAAAACTAAGACAAAAATGCGTACACAAGTGAAAATATCACAGAAATAACTTATATCTATATAGTATTATTATATGTATACATATGTATATGAAAAAGAAAGGAAATGTAGTTATTTACTCATTTAAATAGTGTGCTTTTACAAGGATTTTAAAAACATTTAAAGAGGAAGCACGCTTGATATCCACTGGCAACTCGTTCCACAGTCTGACTGCTGTTACTGTGAAAGAGGAGGCATAAAAATTCGTTCTGTGCCGAGGGATATCAAGGGTCAAATTCTCTGATGATTTAAGAAGACGGGAAAGAAAAGAATGACGAAAATGAAAACGTTCCTGAAGATAGTGTGGCGAAGAAGGGATAAACAGAATATTATAAAGAAGAAAAAGTATGTGAGCATCCCGGCGACGGCGAATGGGTAACCACTTGAGTTTAGCACGGAAGTGTGAAACATGATCATATTTACGTAAACCAAATATGAACCTTATACAGAAATTTTGAAGGCGCTCAAGTTTGTTCAATAATTCTTCAGTAAGATCCAGATGACAGACGTCGGCGTAGTCAAGGATAGGATGTAAGAGGGATTGTAATCGGGAACTATAATCTTGGGATTTTCATAGTTGTGAGTAGATATTTTCTAGATACTATATTCCTAGTTTGAATAACAAAAATGCTTCACCTGCCCACATCTTCACTGATCGTACACGCCTTGCCTTCCTCTCCAGAGGTCCTCAGCAAGCAAGGCAGCAACGATCTCAGCTTCACAATCAGCTGCTCGAGTTGTTGAATGAATATATTGGTCCTGTCGCTGTCCGTCCCGCTCTTGACTATAGCCAGGAGACAGTGGAACAGGTTCGAATGTATCTTCACTGGTATGTGGGTTGGATGCATCTCATAATGCTTCTGAAGAAGGTATAGACTGGGGAATTCCTGAAAAATTTGATAGATTATCAAAGTTATGACAAAATATATGACTATAGTGGAGTTAGGTTCAGAGGAGGGACGCTCGCTTTATTCGCACACAATTACTCACTACGCTTACTCATTGTTGTTACGATATATATGTATACGATGTTGTTATCGGATTCATTTCGGTGAGTGTGCATCTTGTAATTCCCCTAGGCGTTTTTACTATCAGATAGTCAGAAACACGAAAAAGCGTCACCGTTTCATGGTGGATATTCCAAAAACCCAAATGAAACGCTTTAATTCCACTTTCAACGTGCGGACTACTATATTGTGGAATACGGTTCCCGAGTGAGTTTTCCCCGATAGATATTATCTGGGTATCTATAAATCGCGAATGAATTGGTTTCATCTAGGTAAGCGCGCTCCATAGTAGGTCGCAACATTGCTTAACATCAGTAGAGTTGGGGGTCAAGCGCAAACCTATTTCTACATTAAAAAAAATATTATTATACTGTCTATATGTTCAAATAAGAACATACACAGGTTATCTACATATCTATAAAAACATTCGTAGTCGCGCACCCATCTACGCTTTTGTTGACCATGCGTTATTGTTCCAAATTTTCAATATACAATAAGGGTCCGCGGCCCATGTTGTCCCATATATTATCACCAAGTTGGTGACAATAAATTTTTGGGTAGTAATATAATTTTATTGACGTGATAACGTCTTATAAATCGATGAACGCACGAAAAAGCATGACTCATTGTCAAGTTCCGCCTGAGCCGAGCGTGCAAGCGAGAGCGCGGAACAAGCGATAGAGAGGCACGATCGGCCTAACGTACGGCTTGTGACGCATCGTTATCACGTAAAAGCGAAAAGCGAGCGAAGCGAGACCGAAAATTTTAGTAGGGTTTTATATAATTATTTTATTTCTCGCCCACAGTACTTCTATTAGTAATAATGTGCGAGTGAAGCGAACGCGAACATTTTTAAAGTTTTATAAATTCAATCTTGGAAGTGATTTGATTCATTGGTCGTGTACCAGTTGGACCAGATGAACCAAACAAGTAGATATCTGTGTTAAAAGAAAACCGAAATACCAGACTGGCTAAGAGCGACTTTTACGCTATTAAACAATTATAAATACAACCATTTGAATACATTAATTGCCAATTTATTAATCCTAATTAAATTTAAACTACTTTAGACTATATATATGGCTTTATAGAAAATTACAAACAAGATACGCGCTAATTCTTTGGCAGTCGGGAAACAATTTTTGATTAGTTATAATTGTTTTGTGAATTATTTGTTTGTATTAGGAAGTTCACGGAACTTTAATAACCAATACAAATGAGGTTTTGGCGGGAACGTCTTAGTAACGTGTTGTTGCTTTGTTTTATTTTCCTAAACTTGTGTTATTTTGAACATTAATGCTATAAAAATGGTGGTGTTTTATTCATTAAGTGTTCGATAAAGTGCGTGAGTGTGGGCAAGTGAAATAAAGCAGTAAAACGTGTGATTTACGTTGTCGGCAAAGATCCGTAGAAGCTTCTAGTAAAGTCGCCACCATTTTACTGAAGCAGGACTCGACTTATAAACTGACTTTGACTATATACGTGACTTAGATTGTGACTAGAACATTTACAACTTGTTTTATTCAAGAAATTTGAAAAAATCCTAATACTTGACACTGGCAAATGCTTTAATGCGGGTCCAATACAAAAAAGAAGAAGAACCAATACAAATAAAAACCAATATTTTTGAAGCTTTTTAGCAAATTATTGAAGCCAGGAAGGATTTTGGATAATGGCCAGGATATTTGGGTTTTGAACCCTCAAAATCCCTCCCCCTGCCTACATCCTTGCTACTCACCATAGCACACTGGAAACATGAGACATAGTTTTTGTTTTGAGCATTTGTCTTCCTTTTCTTCTTTGGTTTTTGAGGAATGCCCTGTAGTAAGCTCATCTTTGGTAGTTTCACCTTCCTACCGCTACGAGTCACTTTTGGTGGGCCTTCCTGCAATGTCATATTTAAATAATTAACAAATATTCAAGTACTATTATGAACCAAATGCAACTGTCGGCAGGTGCAGTTATTGCATAGAGCGGGCTCTAGCTGTAGCTGCAATTAGCTGCGGCTACATGTGCATAGTTTTTTATTTAATAATAGAATATGTATGGTCACATATTTACTGATATTATCAGTATGATTTTTTTTTAATAATAATTTAGAAATAGTTGATTTCTAATCATCATAATACAGTTATTGTAATATAATTATGTACTACCTGATCTTCTGCCTCAGCTAGTGCTTCAGCCAATTCCTTGCCTTCTTCCAATTCCCTCTGAATCCTCTGCTTCAGTAGTTTTGCTTCATACCTTTTCGCATTAATTTCTTTTTTTACTTCAGTTTTTATTACATTTTCCTTTTTCAACACATCACTTACAATGTTTTCTTTTTTAATCACATCTTTTATGAGGCTCTCTTTCTTTACGTCTTTTGTGAAGCCATTTTTTTGTAAATCCTTTGTGATTTCTTTTTTGAATTCATTTTTGTTGATGTGATCTTTCTTAAATTCCGACTTGATGACAGTTTCAATGTTTGGGTCTTGTTGTTTCTTGTCTTTAGTAACTATTTTGTTCTTACCCACAACGGTTAAATCTCTCGGTGACACCACTCTGAAAAAATAATACAATTACATTTATACCAAAAGCGCCACTGTTCCTTCTGCAAATCATTACTTGCGCTTCATCTGTATCAAATTATCATTGTTTTTCACAAAAATGTGAGTGATAACAATTATCAATAACCACTTACAAATAAAACAAAAACAGTACATATCTTCAGAGAAAATTGCTATTTTGGGAACTACATTTTTACAATACACATTTCATTTCTGTGTAGACTTGCCTAGACTGGTTTGAGGTTGAAAATTACTTTCCAGCCTTTCTTTGGGGTTCTCTTCAGTGCTTATAAATTAAACATATCTTACTTGTAAATAAACTGAGTATTAGTAACAGGATCATAAGCGGGTTCCGGAGCAATCTTCTCTGGATTACTAAATATCTTCAATGCCTGAGTCACCATCTTCATTTGTTCATCGCTGAGTTGGTTGAGGCTGAAAATAGACACCATCAAAAATAAATAACTTGGAAATGTTTCGCAAACTCTTTATTACATATAAAAAATAATATTCTCATCATCAAAACACAACCTCTACTCAAATATTCAATCAATCAATAACACTTTATTGCCACATAAAGTAATAAGACAATAAACACATATATAACATTATAGAGCTTCTTATTGGAAATAATAATAAAAATAATTTATAAAAAATTTGATCAGGTCTCAGAGATTACTACAGATAAACCATTTAACCCTAGTTAAATGGTTTATCTGTACACTAGGGTTTCAGTTATCTTAAAACTAAAGGTGAGGTCAATTTGGTACTTTATTCAGAAGAATTTTATGCACAATTATATATATACCTCATTTAAAAGCTTATGTTCTTAGGTCTTTCCGAATAGATATAATGTAGGTGTCTTCAAATCACGAGTGAATAGGTTTCTTCTAGGCAAGTGCGCTCCATCGTAGACCGTAACTGTCGCTTAACACCAGGTGAGTTGACGGTCAAGCGCAAGCCTATTATCGAATTAAAAAAAAACTTATATATATTGAAGTTTTTAACTCCCCTGGTGTTAAGCGACAGTTACGGACTACTATGGAGCGCGCTTGCCTAGAAGAAACCTATTCACTCGCGATTTGAAGATACTTAGATTATATCTATTCGGAAAGACCCATTCAGTAAGCGCATTCCACATTTTGGCGGTACGCACAATGAAAGTGGAGCCAAAGCGTTTCGTACGTGTTTTCGGAATATCAACCATGTAACGATGTCGCTTTTTCGTGCTTCTTACTGTCCGATAGAAAAATGGGCATGGGGGAATAAAAAATCGTTTACTTGGTTGACATTTTTCCAGTTATTTTGTTTAAAAACTAAACTACTTTTTTATGTTAGATAGATCTACGATTGCCCATCAACTCGCCTGATGTTAAGCGACGGTATGGACTAGGATGGAGCTCATCGATCTAGAAGATCACTCTAGCCTTGAAAATTCCAAGATTGTAGTTCTTAGGAAGCAGTGGTGGCGGCAAATAATTACTTACATGCCTGTGCAGTACTCATTAAGAAATTGGACAAATAATGCTGGATACTATTTTTTGGCATTAAAATGAAAATTGGATGGTAATGGGCTGACTTGCTGGGACTGACTCAATTCAATTCTTGTCTATGGCGTTCTTAAGTTCTTGCCAATGTCACGTTGTTTGATTTTTAGTTGATGTTTTTCGTGACACATCTATTAAGCATTTATGTTACTATGCTTAGTACTGGGACTGAACTGACTTTCTTTTTTCTGTTTGTACTATTATACTATTCAGCCAAAATGTCAATCATTGTGTTCATTGCTAATTTGGATATTGTTAATATTATGTTTATGCGTAATGTGTCAGATGAATAACTTGATTGTAAATTAACTTGCCTAGTATAGCAGACAAGGCCAATAAAGAATTCTGATTCTGAACCGATTTTGATGAAATTTCTATGGGATCAATCTGAAAGTATGAACTTTTAAATAAAACAAATGTTCCAATTGTGAAATTTGGTACAAAGATAGCTGAGAACCCAGAGATGGACATAGACTACATTTTATCACTATCTCAGTTCAACATCACCATTGTTTTTCATCGATATGCAGGTGAAACTGTAAGCCACTGCTAGTAACACTCTAAAAGTGAAAGTAACTCTTGTCTTTCCATCTGTTGGTTACTTTTTTGTGACTAAGTGGTTGAACTGATATTAAATTTTGTGCAGATATCGCTGAGAACCCGGAGAAGGACATAGGCCACGTTTTATCATCATCATCATTTTTCATTACTATGTGTCTGAAGCCATAGGAAACAGCTGTTATTATATTTTTTCGCTTGCTATGATCTTTACATGTCTGCTGCTTCTTCTACTTTCATTACCAAATTGTATTTATTACCAAATAAATATGACTCTTTATTCTTTTCAGAGGACCATTAATTATAATGATATTTGAACAGATTGCAGAACAAAACACACCTGTGATATGTCTCACCGAGCTTCAATAATTGCACTGATGTATGCTTGGATGGTGCAGCTGTTGTCTGCAATATTGGTGGACTGAAACATTACATATTTTAACATAATTTATTTTACAGAAGAGCTGTATACAAATTGTGTGGTAAACCGTTGATAATCTTTTACCTACAGGTAGTTACCACCAAAGCAACACAGATAATTAAAAATTGTATTTTGAAAAGCCCTAATTTTTAAGTTATAAATACCACAATTATTATACTATAAACCATAAATACACATTTGTGCATGAATATATTCTGCAGCAAATCAGAGAGTTCTTAATATTTCTAAAGATCTACGAATAATTCATCCCGTTGACATGTATTGCACTAGTGTGGGGTATAGCTTTTCCTTTCTCATAATAAGGCAAATCGAACAGTGGACTGGAACAGTTAATAAAAACAGGACTGAAAGATTTTCCTGGCATTAACTTTGGTTAACGTTAACATTAATTTGCTAAAATCAGACAATACCTTTCTTTTCAATTTTACTACACATCCAGGACTTTTTTGTCATTTCTTTTTAGGGCACACTAATTCTCAAAAGATTAGATTTTGTATTTGGATTTTGACCTATTCAAAAAATACTTTTTTTTGTAAAGGTTACCAAAATTGATTTTTTTTCAGTATTTATGGCAATTTTTGGAGCTGGATGGAGCTTTTTATGTGGGGGCATGTGGAGGCCCACGTGCCCCCACATAAAAAGCCCTGGGTATATCTTATTCATCTACACTGCAGGACTACAAATTGCTAAGTTTTATGTATTTCAAAGTAAATTAATATTTCACAATAAGCTTGACTATACTTACATTTCTTTTGGTTTAATAATCTTTGGTGAAGTTTTCTCAACCCGATTATACCTCCTTCCATCGATGGTCTTCAACATCGTCCCATTGAAAGTTGTATCTTTCAACTTTACTATCTTACTGTCTATATTTAGTCTAGGTACTGTGTTTATTGTACTAGTGGTGCTGACGGTGTTGTTCACAGGATTATTAACGGTGTTATTGACTGTAATAGAAGTGTGAGTGGTAGTGTTCATGGTAACATTAGGTTTCAACATAACACTGTTCAAGACATATTGCTGTTTGTTGGAGTTATCATTTTTAGGTAACAAGAAACTAGCCAGTTTCAAGTTATTGCCTACGACGCCGTTGTCTAGCTTCTTCAATATTCGCGGTTTGGGACTACTATTCACGTTCACGAAACTATTGTCCAAATTGCCGCTACTCTCATAAAATGATTTCAGGTTATCACTGATAGGCTGCGGCTCCTCTATGGTGCTCTGCGCCAAGAAGTATGATTGTCCCTGAAAACACATTATACATCAATTTTTCAATCCTCTTCTTAGTCAAAAAATCCTGTTGTACAAAAAATACCTGAGAGGCGCCAGGATCTTGTATTAAATATACTGGGGTAAATTGACATGAATTTACTATGATATTATCTGGTACAGCATTCATGGTGTAAATACTATATTTCTTTCAAGTAATTACATTACATCCAAATGAAATTAAATAAAATAAAGCGAAAAAACAAAACAGGAAAACACCCCCTCGATGTTGACAAATTGACTTTTATTTTTTTATTTAATTTACCATAGATTATATACAAATTGACTACAACAATAAAAGTTTCTCTACACCGTCACCCATGCCGCCACCACGCCACACATACATAGATCACGCCTATATTAAAAAATTAGAACGCAACCATACCGAAATGTGACGTTACCAGCTAATTGTCAATGTCAGATAAATGTCTAGCCGATTGACAGCTGACAATCTTCGTGACATTTCGTGATTTCGAAATCGTGTTCAAAATTCGACGAACCGAGCAGAAAAGAAAAACAAATTCAATTTGTATCGTGTACTTGTTTACGTTGGTTGATTTAGTGTCATTGTAGTTACAGAATAAACTCGCAAACTTATTCATGTGTATTGTAGAGTTGAACTTATCAAAATTTCGAAACTGCGAAGAAACGATAATAAAATTGTTATCTGTGATTAGTGTTATCTAATCCTTTAATAAAATTAATATTGTGGAGTGTGACGACCTAGTTGAAATAATATTGGTTTAGTGTGAACAACTCGTGTCATAATAATCAAGCGATAAATTCATGTGAAGAATGAACTTGTCGTTTGCTGGTTGCGGTTTTCTTGGTATTTACCATGTTGGTGTTGCAGTGTGTTTTAAGAAATATGCACCTCATTTATTGTTAGGACAAATATCTGGAGCCTCTTTTGGGGCATTGTCAGCATGTTGCCTTCTCTGCGACTTGCCCATTGGTGAGTTCTGCTTAAGCAAATTTATTTTAACATCCCATCCAAAAAAAGGGGTGCTATAAGTTTGACGTATGTATCTGTATGTCTGTTGTGGCATTGTTAAACGGATGGACCGATTTTGATCTAGTTTTTTTTTTTGAAACATAATCATATTGAGAGTTTTCATAACTGTGTTGCATCAAAATTTGTTCAGCCGTTTTTATTTGTCAGGGGTTCCTGAGTTTTCCAAACTTATATTGTTAATGTTATCTATTAATATCTTGTTAATTTATTGTTGGATTTTGCATTTTTATTACTATCTGATTGACATCTGCATCGTATAATAACTTACTACTGAGCAACATCTGTCTTTTATTCTTTTTTATTGCAGTTATTTTTTCATTATGTTATTCAGATGTACCTTTATTTGTCGTGGTTCTTGAGTTTTTACAAGAAATAAGCATTGCCATGCAAAATGGCAATGCTACAGAATGCTAGGTATGCTGCCAACTGATAGTGGGTCTGAGCATTTGGATTATTTTTAGACCTTTTACATTGGTCTATTTTTTATGCCTTTATCGGGTTTATGGAGTAATCTATTGTTTAGATAATAAAAGTACTTGCCCTTAAAAAGATACTTTATACTTGTCACTGGCAGCAGGGAATGACTCAATCTGCAGGTTCCATTAATTTAATTTACTCAAAATATGTATATACTAAATATTTACTGTATTTATTTGTTATAGAGATGAACTGAAAAAAATTTGAATGTTTTTTTAAATGTTGAATAGATCTACGACTAACCACCAACTCACCTAATGTTAAGCGACAGTGTGGCTGAGGATGGAGCTCGTGATATAGAAGATATATTTATTCATCCTAGCCTTGATGATTCCAAGATTGTAGCTCTTAGGAAACAGAAAAATAATGTGAAATAATGCTCAGCTTTATTTCCTGTAATAATAAGTGCTGATGATATCACAAGGACATGTTACACAAACAGTACTTGACAGCAATTAAAACTACATTAGTATGTCTAGATTGCACCCAACTATATGTTGAAATATGTTTTATGCATACAATGTAGTCAAGATATGAGAACATGTAAATAACAGTTAAATATTACATGTTTATTATAGTTTGGTCAATGTTTCTGATAATTCCTCAATGTAAATAATAAACTAGATATTTGTTTAAGTGGATTGTTGGGCGCGTGCATAAGAGAAAGATTTATATTCCCCCTAATTATGTCCAATTTTGATAAGATTTTTTTATATGATTGAATTCATGAATAGGTAGGCTTATATTTTTTGTTTTTCCTTTATTATACATTGGAAATTTGAAATAAAAAGTAAAAAAATCAAACAGAACACTTAGCTTTTGTAGCTGCAAAATCAGATAAAATTTAAGGTTAAAAAAACTATCTCCTTGTTATGGAAAAATGTGCAATTTTTTTGCTGTAGTCTGCTCTTAATGATACCCCTAATTATCTGTTATGAATTTAATACTTTACATATACTCATTCTTTTTTCATACAAAATATAAATTACAGGTAGGTATATTTCCTTAGTTAAATAAAAATCGTTTATCCACTAATTATGTTTATAGGGAAACTATTTACCATGGTTCTGGGCAGTGAATATAATCACTAGTTACTTGAATTGACAAACTCGTTTTCTATGACTTCATAGTATCCTTCAATAGCTTTTTTTGTTTTGATTATGACAATCATTTCTTTCAATACCACTTACTGGCTTATTTGACTATATACATCTTGTTATATCTTCATAGATTTTATCTGACTTCTGAAGAAGGAAGGTAATCTTGACCAGGTGATGTACATATGTATCACATCACCTGGATAGATGATAAGAGTGCTCCATCATAGACGGCAATAACCCTCCTTCTTACGCAGTCGGGTAACAATTGCTTAACTTAAGCTAAATTGGGGGTCATGTTTAAGCCTATTATTGCAAAAAATATTTTATTATGATAACTAACATGGTTGTTACACATTTTTATTTGAACAAATGGGTACCAGACAAGACGTCCTTGTGACGCATGCGCTGCTCCTTTTGAAAAATACCGCCATATGCGGTTGAAACTATAGTCGGAGAATTCGGCTCAAAAATAGATATGAGTAACTCGTTTCTTAAAAAAAAAAAAAAACTTTATTATATAATGTGGTCTTAATGGCTTAGTCAAATTAATTGGTGTGTACAATAAAGAGTTTATCTATCTATCTAATTGTGTGAGGTGTCATTAGATTATTTTTAATCTCTACAATGTCAGATACTATAATTTGCAGTGAGGTATTTTATTAGTATTTTTAACCCTGAACCTAAAAAAAGGGGAGTTTGACGTGTGTATCTGTATATCTGTCTGTGGCATCATAGCTCTCAAACAGATGGACCGATTTTGATCTAGTTTTTTTTGTTTGAAAGAGGATTTCACTGAGGGTGTTCTTAGCTCTATTTCATCATAATCAGTTCAGACGGGGTGTTATAAGTTTGATTTGTCTGTGTGTGTGTCTGTCTATGGCATCGTAGCTCCCGAACGGTTGAACCGATTTTGATTTTCATAGCTATGTTTCATTAAAATCGGTTCAGCCGTTTGGGGTTTTTGAGTTTTCTAAACTGATACTTGATGTTACTTATTATATTAGTTAATGGCCCAAATGTATCGTTAGGTGAAATCACAAGTGATGTACTCCGAGTGGTGGGCGAGGCGAGAGCGGGCTCTCTCGGCCCTTTCAGCCCCTCTTTCAACATTCAGAATGCCCTCCTCGAGGGCATGCAGAGGTACCTCCCCCACGACGTCCACAAGATCGTCAGTGGGAAGCTACACATCTCTCTGACGAGAGTTTATGATGGCAAGAATGTCATCGTCTCAGAATTCCCCACTAGAGAAGATCTTTTACAGGTAAGTTGGTCTCATAATTATTCATCATCATCATTATCTCAACCATAAGAAGTCCACTGCTGGACATAGGCCTCCCCCATGGATTTCCAAAAACTCACGAAAGTCACCGACAAAGCACAGCGGATTAGAAAGTTGAAGTGGCAGTGAGCAGGGCACATCGCACGTAGAACTGATGGCCAATGGGGCCGGAAAGTTCTCAAGTGGAAATCATGCACCGACAAGTGCAGCATACCAAGACGAGCCACGAGATGACCTCATAATTATTTATCATGTTTCACTGTTTATTGAAGTAATTTGACATAGTATTAATTGGAGTTCTTAAATATAGCATATATATATATATAACAATATAGAGATTATAGTAAGATGAGAGTTGGTCTCTGTTATGAATACTTGGTGCAGGTAACTTACACAAATTACAGATTAAGAAAAGTCAGAATGACAGTTTAGACCAATTTTGTCGGCATTCCTCAAGAAAGGGAGTGGGTAAGTACTAGTCTAATCGGAACAGTTGAGTAGGCCAGCAAGCGGCCCGTCTACTGGCATAATCGACTGTTCCAACCAGATTTTTACTTACCCACTCGTTAGAGTCTACTCCATACTACGCCACTCTACTCGACCAGTAATTGGTCCGATACCAATTACCGCTTTACTTCTTGCGAATAGGCTGAGGAAATGCCATGAAATATCGCGATCTTTCAGTTTTGAATGTTATATTCACAAAAGTGCCGTAAGTGATATTTTAATCTAAATAATATTTGTGGAACCTATTTTTTTACGCTTTCCCGCGGTTGTCGCCTTGTTAAGTTATAATCGTATGAAAAACGTCTAAACTAGTGTCTTGTTCCGTCGCAGTATGCCTCAGCGTGACGCTGCGTTGGAGTCGCTTATTGCGATAATCGACACCAACGCAGTACCACGTACATATGTAAGCGCAACGCGTTGTGGGTTATGCTCAAGAGACCAAAGCTTCTTATTTCAAAGCCCAGTGCCATATTTTTTTGAACAGGCGCTGCTAGCGTCGTGCTTCGTGCCAGTATTCTCGGGCATGCTGCCGCCGCGGTTCCACGGCATCCGCTATATGGACGGCGGCTTCAGCGACAACTTGCCCGTGCTTGATGAAAACACCATCACGGTCAGCCCCTTCTGCGGTGAGAGTGATATCTGTCCGAGGGATCTGAGCTCGCAGCTCTTCCATGTGAGTATCACTTGTTTTATGTGTAACACGTCGGATACTCCATACAACGCAACAGCGCGCTAATCTGTGACATAGGCAATTTGACGTCTGGATACTATACCTAATATTACTATACCTAATGTGTGTGTGTAATACACACAACATGTATGATGTTATGATCGTCGTCTGTTTGCCGTGACGTTGAGATTCGAATGCAGGCTGCAACGTTTGTCTCGACTGACACAATGAATACGCCGTGCCGTCAATCTTCAGCAAACGACAGGGCGAGCGCGGGGAGCGGGTGAGGAATCCGAGATGGGTGAGAGGTGGAGAGCGGTCGTACTACGTATTAATGTCTTCTGTGATGTAAGCTAGACATGCTGAAGAGTCAGTATTCTATTCGTCGTAGAATCGGAAACTATTGAAGTAGACTTGTTCTAAACTAGAGTACATATTAGTAGTTAGTTGTTCTAAAGTAGAGTACAATATAAGAGTAGTTTTCTAGCACATGATGTGTTCGAAAATTATGTACCTATACTTGGAGTTTTTATGTTTTGTCAAATCAAATTATCAATGATTGATTATTTATTGCTTGAATAGACTACAGACAAACTCCTTACGTTTTTGTATATTAATTTTAATTTCATATCTCTATGCATTCCTCAGAAAATAAGCCTTGACAGACGGACAGACTGACGGACATCGCAGTAGTTCTATAAGGGCAAGGTTTTTTATTAGGTAAGAAACCCTAAACTATAGCTTACTATACTGAGGAAATAAAGATGAATCTAACATCACTTCGTACATCAAAATTGGTCTAGCTGTTTAGGCTATAGGAGTCATATTTTTATTTTCTTTATTTTTATATTCACTCCTTCTTGTGCATGATCGGCCAAAAATATTAAGCTCCTTACTCTTCAATATTAATTGACAGATTTATTTAAATATGGACCTTGTTTTGACAATCATATAGTAGAGGATAAACAAAACATAATTTCTGAATATAATCTTCTATAAGAGCATGCAATTACGTGAATATATCTAGTTGCGAAAAGTGAACGTGTTTAAAATTACTGTTGCAAACCGCCAAGTTTCACTTTTGAATTCATCACTACTTCTATACACTTTTTTCTGCACCAAATTGTATTTTGACATAAGCAGCAGTTTAGTAGCTCCAAACTAAGCAAAGCAAATGAGAATCAGGTTGCTGATAGATTACATAATACATTACGTATTTACTTAATATATGACTATAAATACGATACTATTTCGACGAGCTTCATCCTCGGCCACACCGTCGCTTAACATCAGGCGAGTTGGTGGTCAATCGTAGATCTATCTTGTATAAAAAAAAATATTTAAACATCGCCCAGGCTGTTGTGCAGATGATCTTTAGTCTCTACCCGAAACTTGAACCTGGACCCAAAAGTTTCGGGTCTCGAGACAACTAGTTTTTTTTACGCATGATATGATCTACGATTGACCACCAACTCGCCTGATGCTAAACGACGCTGTGGCGGAGGTTGGAGCTCGTCGATTTAAAAGATATCTATTCACTCTAGCCATGAAAATTCCAAGATCAGGTTCTCAGGAAATAGAGATGGCTGCAAAGAATCCCGTTCCTGTGCATTACGCATCAAGAACATGGACCGATATTGCTGAGTTCGGTTTTTTGTCGTTTCAATGAGAAATGGAATCAATAGTAATGCGCCGACTTTCTACTAGTCCTGTAGTAACATGGGGAGGGTGCAATTAGGTCGTGAAGTTCTTGCGCATTCTCCTTAATACTACAGAATATAGACAAACACGCTACTTTACGGCGGTGCTCAGGACAAATTAGCTTTTTGGCAACTAGTTTATCGCCATCGATTAACCTCACAGTTCGCCGGTTTACCAACTCCTAAAGTTTCCAATTGATACTTATATTTACGAAAGTCCCGGGACTTCGAGACATGAGACGTCCCGGTACCCGAACCCTAACCCGGTACCTGCACGAATTATTATTAACTGCTAGAATCTAAGGGCCTTACCGAAAAACGTTACTTAACTTTAACCATCGTCTTAAATTCTCTGTCTTCTTTCCGCAAGTGTGTCAGCGAGAAGTTGACAAAATATGTTAAGCATTGCTTAAAGTTGAGTAACGTTTTCCGGTAAGGCCGCAATTTTCGAATCTTACAAATGTCATTGTTTCAGGTGAACGTAGCAAACACAAGCATAGAACTATCGAAGCAGAACATGAACCGTTTCGCTCGCATCCTTTTCCCTCCGAAGCCCGAAGTGCTAAGCAACATGTGCAAGCAAGGGTTCGACGACGCGCTCAGATTCCTGCAGAGGAACAACCTGATCTCCTGCACGAGATGTCTGGCGGTGCAGTCCACTTTCCACCTTCAGGACGTCTTGGATGATACGTCGTACGAATTCGATCCGGATTGCGAGGAGTGCAAGACGCATAGACAAGTGAGTTTTTACTACATTTTACGTGCGAAATTTTAGAAATTCGCCGTTTATGCCCTGAAGGAACGTTTCAATATTAATAATACCTAACTGCAAGGACGGTTGCATTAACAGTGTGTTTAAGTAAATTGAAAATCTGTGATATGAAAAACAAAGCCTCTCAACAAGCAACTCCTCCCATTAGGTAAAAATTGCACTTTTTCGTATTTAACAAATATGTAGAATAATGCAGCCAAGCGCTGCATTCGCGCTAAAACGTAAAGCAAGCGGAAGTTACAATACGAAAATCACTAATACAGTCGGGTATTTTGTTTTTCTTTTAATGTATGTACGTATCGCACACCCAGATTGACACTGCATTAAGTCAAAATGGTAATTATTTCTAAATAACCGAAACACCGTTATCTTCTGTAACGGAGAATCAGAATCGAACAATATATACTGGAGAATATCCTTTTCAGAAATAATTATTTTGCCTTAAAGCAGTGTTGATATAGGTATGTGATATACTTGTTAGATTCCAGTTCATATTACAATCTATGATAGTTTGTTTGTAGGCTCTTGAACAATCAATATACAATTGTTACAGCGTCAGAAGGCTTTCACTAGCGATTATCAGTAACCTCAGTGGTGTGCATTACTTTAGACAAAAGCATCTATGGCATATAGTAACTTTTACGTCAGGTTTTCATAAACACAAGTCTATCTTTACCTAGTCTGAAAGTAAGAATGTCCACAATCTAATATTTGATTTCAAACCCATAGTAATTCAGTATCAATTTATTGGTACGACTTACGAACGCAATGTGTCCTATAAAACAGTGTAGTGTGTGTTTTGTTCATTTTCCTACATGCTTTGAGTTAAGTTTTAAAATCGGCTAACCGACGCTATGAGATTATGTGATGATAATAAACTTTGCAAAAAGCTACTTAGTCTAGAGCATTGCAATAAAATTATATAGCTAATATAAGTTCGTTGTTGGTTTTTTCACTTTGGGGGCATATTTATTTAGCAAGTGCACGTTTCCAGGACGCCCTAGTAGACGACCTCCCCGACACGGTGATGACGATATTCCAGAACGCGATCGACTCGGCGAACAGCGGCATCGTGAACTGGGTGATGCGTCAGCGAGCCATGCGCTACCTCACCGTGTTAGCGCTTCCCTACACCGTGCCCATCGACATCATGTATGCTACATTTACCAAGTGAGTATACTGCTACTGAATATGGATTTAATATAGCGCTATACAAGATACAGATTTCTGTGGTCCGCTAATTTATTTAACAATCATTTTACAATCAGGACCGGTCAACTCCGGAAGCTAAGTGAACGCGCAAGTGATGATAAATGTTACGAGTAAGAACTTGCATTTTTATCGACTTCAAAAAAAAATAAGAGATCAATAATTCGGCTGTATTTTTTATGATTGTTACCGTATAACTCCGTTATTTATAAACCGATTGAAAAAAACACCTTTTTTTTATGTTTGAAAGGGTATACTCTCAGATTAGTCCCATAGAAATGTTATCAAAATCAGATTCGTAGCTTGGTTTTTAAAACGATCACATTTGTATGTAGTTATTTACCTTTACGATTCTGTATCACTCACTCACTTAGCGTCAATACGTCACTTCAACAACTGCATTTTCTAAAATCTATAATTGATGAATGTTCAAATTATGCCAGAATAGGTATTTTCAGGACAAGCATACTCCACCACTTCCTTCATTCAGTTAAGTGACATAAATTCAAACGCGTGCGAATTCCACAAAACAATAAACATAATCTACCTTACCGAAAAACGGTATTTAACTTTAACCATCGTCTTAAATTATCTGTCTTCTTTCCGCAAGTGACATTACGTGTCAGCGAGAAGTTGACAAAATATGTTAAGCATTGCTTAAAATTAAGTAACGGTTTTCGGTAAGGCCGTAAATGTGTACTGCCTTATAGTCAGTCTACTTATAGCCAGTAGTGATAATTTCTTTCTAAAGTAAACACATGATAACTAATAATACGAATCTCACGTTAATTCCGTTCATCAAAATTAAGTAAACATATTTTACGTTTCAAATAAATACACAATAATTAACTCTCGTTGTATTATCAATAAATAAACATTAACCAGCTGTAAAGAAAGTTCATTGGCAGCGAAATACGATAGTGCCGAAATGTCATAACTGTATTATCTCCAAAAACTGTTCTAATATCGACGTTAATGAGACGAATTGCTTAGAAGATTCTTAATGGACTATAATTATTGTTCTCAACTTTTTTTCTTTCGGAAATTACTTATTTGTTTATTTAATTGCATGTTTACTATCTCCATCCTCTTTTGATATTACTGCTTCTTTATTAGTTATTATGTCAGCAACATAATCCAGGCCAATCAAATTTAAAATAAGTATTAATAAACGAGTACCAATCATGGATGCTACACATTAATTAGTATTAAATAGTATACACGTACGTACAGTTATGATACGTGATAAGTTGTACTGCGTATGTATAGAATGTATGAATATGTATAGAGTCGCTATTACCGCTGGTAGTACAAGGTTGTATTGTTTGCACCAATAGTTGAACTACTCAGTAGTATTAAATTGTTTGGTATTTTTAGGATCAAAATCTACTGTAATGCATGATAATTAAAAGCGAAGTTAAGAAAACTAAAGTGTTAATAACTTATATCACAATCAATGTAATTCCATAAAATAAATGAACCGTTGACACGAAAAGAAGAAGAATGTAATTCCATTGGACCGTGAACTCGCCTGATGTTAACTGATATTGCGGTATAGCTTGAATAGAAATCGTTCACGTTTTAAAGGAGCTCAGCTTACAGGGTCAAGATATATAATAATGTTGCTGACATAGATTTTTTTTGTGTTTTTTAATTAAACTACTATTGATGTGTTTATCGCGTAAATTTTACATAATTTTAAGACCTGGCGTTTCAGTAAATTTGCAGTGTCCGTGGTCACAGTTGTGATTATATAACAAGTCTTTTCAAGTTTTAACAATTCTTTTTGCTACAAAAAATATCTATTTTATCTAATGCCTATTATTTTATGCAAATAAAAGTTACTCACTGTAAAGTGTACGTCTGATCTAATAATTATAGTTTAAAAAACTGAAAAAAAAAACCGACTTCAAAATACGTTATTCGTTTACTTGGATGACAAATTTTTCCAGTTATTTTGATATAAAAACCAAAGTACTGAACCGATTTTGATAAAATTTATATGTGACCACCTCTGAAGCCTATCAAACAAAAAAAATCATCAAAATTAATTCATAATTGGCGAAGTAATCGCTGAACAAACATACAAAAAAAATGTACAGTAGAATTGAGATCCTCATCTTTGGAAGTTGGTTAAAAATTATGTAAAATATGCGCGATAAATCCGTTAAGTTGTTAATGACTAACAATAGCTGAAACCTAAAAACCCTAAGTTTGGTTCTATTTTTTTTTTTAAGTCACAGCATTAAACGATCACCACGCTTTTTAGCTATCACGCTGGTAGAGTAGAGAAGCATGCAGTGCAATACAAAGTGGCTGGGAATGTGCTCGTGCGTAGGAAGAAGTGTCTGCGACATAACAACGTCATGACTAGGTTAGTTCCGGGAATGTCCTGTAGAGGGGATGTCGATGTCGGGAATTTTGAGATTTTTCATTTGTGTCCTTTGTGTGGTGGATGGTCGATATGTTATTTTTGTTGGTGTTTGCGTAATCCTAACTAAGATTATAAAAGCAAAAGTAACTATATGCAAACTAACGTTTAACTTATACTTAACGGTTTTCACACATTTTTAAATAAAAACTACGGGTCACTCACGTCTGATTTAAGCCGAAAAATCCGACTATAGCTGTTTCAACCGCATTCGGCGGCCTTTTTCAAAGGAGCAGCGCAAACGAAAAAAAAAACGTGGTTTGAAGATGACCGCCGAATGCGGTTGAAACTATAGTCGGATTTTTCGGCTTAAAACAGACGTGAGTGACCCGTAGTTTTTATTTAAAAAGTAATTCTGTTATCTTTTCACGACCAAAAGACTGAACCGTTTGTTATAAATTTGGTAGACAAATAGCCGAGAATCTGGAGACGGACATCGGCTACATTTTATCATCATTATCGTTCACCATCACCATAATTTCTCATCACTATGCGGGTGAAACTACGGGGCACAGCTAGTATTTATATAGTAGGGTTAATTTTGTGACTTGATGATAGAAAATGTGTTGATTTATTTTACATAATATTTGGACTTAAGTTGGAGTAGTCTAGAATAATATTATTATAGATTTTAGTATTTTCAACCGACTTCAAAAAAGAAAGAGGTTCTCAATTCATCTGTTTTTTTTATGTTTGTTGCCTCATAACTTTCGACTGGGTGAACCGATTTTGATGTTTCTTTTTTATTTGAAAGCTGGTGCTTGCCGTGTGGTCCCATTTCAATTTGGTCCAGTTCTGACAATGGCATCCATGAGAAGTCGGTTGCTTCAGTTTTTTAAACTATAATTATCCTGATAGCATAGGCTATTAAGCGCATTACCGTAGCCCACCTGATTATGTGTGAAGTTGTTATCACCTGAAAAACATTAGGTACTCTCTCTTACGCAGGTAGTCAAAAATAAAAGATTTCATATAGTAATAATAATAAAGGGTCGAATACAGAAGGCAGTCATCCTAGACACGGCCCGTATTGTCAGGAGGTTCCTTTCTCTGTATAGCCCCAACCACCGGCAGCTTGAGCCCCGCCCCGCTGCCGGCGGCACCCTAGTTTTAAGTTTTTTACAATATTTATGTTTCTTTTTTATAAGTTTATATTTGTGTTGTAAAAAATTTAAAATTAAGATTATAAATAAATAAATGAGATAATAATAATAATTATTATTATATATATAATATATAATAAAATATAATATATATATAAAATTATGTAAAATATACGCGATAAATCAGTTTGTTTGTTTACATTTGTTTCATTTCAATGAGTAGATAACAATCACGAAAATCTATAACATAAAATCTTTTGTTTTCATTTACATTATTTCACAAAATAAAATAAGTACGTCAAAGTTACGCAATCGTTTTACGCACACATTTTTTTTAAATCAAAATATTATTCTAAATTGCAATAACAATGGTTCTTATCAGGAACTGTTACTCAACTTCCCTATCTGTTCAATTGTTACATTGTTTGTATGTCATTCGGTCAAGGCTATGTGACCACTGATAAATTATTAAAATTTCAATACAATACGGTTAAGTGTACCTAAACTATTTTCGAAATAAATCACTTAACGCTGAAAGGTACGTTTTAAGGTACGCTTCACGTTTTATTCACAAATCCCCAAAAGGATCCCCTGTGTCGGGATGATTTTTCTAGTATCTCCAACTTATCAATTAGGCGGGAAGTTTTGCATACCTATTTGTTTTTGGCAAGACAAAACGATATAATTATAATTTAAAAAACTAAAGCAACCGATTTCTCCTGGATGCCATTGCCATTGTCAGAACTGCATCAAATTGAAGTGGTATACTATAGTTTCAACCGCATACGGCGTTCTATTTCAACCCTCTATTTTTGAGCCTAATTATCCGAGGAGAGGAAAGTTAGGAAACTAGGAGAATTAGGCTCGAAAATAGACGTGAATAACCCGTTTGTTCAAATAAATATGAACAAAGTTCTTGTTCTTATACATCATCTAGCAAAAATGTCATTCTTTTTTCTGGTGTTTGTTGGTAGGTACTTGCGTACAGGTCCTATTTTTCAACCATACTACGCAATTTGGCTTAAGGGATTGAATTTTATAGGTTTTTTTGTTGCTATGATGTTTGATAAATGAGTATCTCCACCAAGGGGGGATTTTTTCTGTAGCGCAGTTTACCGACGGATTTTTGATTGCTTGGATCGTTTGTCGACTGATTTTGGTAATATTTGAGAGAAACATGCGATACTCGAACAGTAGAGCGAACATAAACTTTTGTAACAGTACTTGTTACAAAATGTCTGTGCTCGCGAGGTCTAATGTGCATAGAACTTTTTTTGTATACAAGATAGATCTACGATTGACCACCAACTCGCCTGATGTTAAGCGACGGTGTGGCCGAGGATGGAACTCGTCGATCTAGAACTAATAGCAAATAGCTACTTGGTTGTTCACATTTTCTGTTTCTTGAGTACATTTTATGCTTAAGCCTAAATATGCAACTGTATGACATCAGACAGTGGATGACAAATTGCTTTTAACAACCGCACAACGTTAAAACGTACGTTACATTTTCGTAATTTAATGCAATATTTTGTTCGTAAACATTTGCAACACAATATTCAAAAGTTTACATAAATGAAATATTTTAGAACACAATATTCTACCGAACCCGAACTTTAGCAACATTAATTTGTTAAATTTATTAACAAATTAATGTTGCTAAAGTTCGGGAATGTAATGGACTTATTCAACACGCAATGTAGGCCCACCATTACTCTCTAGTATAACTATCACACCCTGACCGATAGCAAACCTACCTATTCAAATTATTGACCTCGGTAATACTGATAATGGAGAAACAAAACTGCTGATAAAGTCTTTACGCACATCGAATACTTCCTGTTTTTTGTTTTCCACGATTTAAATTAACGAGATTTTGATTTCACATCGAATTTTTTTTCTTTCAATTAATCGAAGGAAGTTTTAGCTTATTTTTCTCCGACTTATCAAAAAGGAGGGTTATATTTATATTCATACTACCTCTACCCTAAATGGCTTGACTTGAGTTGTCCTTAGATACGTCTTCGTGTTATAAGCACCGCCATTATAGGATGTTTTCATCGAAATTAAACAATTTTTAACGGATAACGGAGCTTCTATATGTTGGTTTTTCAGGTTATTAAATTAATTGTACTTGTTTTGTAAAAGTTACTGTGTTCAACAGATTCGTCGACTGTGCAAAGACATTAAGACTGCGTGGTTTATTTTTCGCCGGCATATAGAAATTGTATACTGCTTCCGTGCTTATGCTTTCATTACTTCATAACACAATTTTGGATTGGGTTTGCGTTAAGTCAAGACGCAAGCGCGATCGATGTTTCTCTAACGAGCCCCCATGTTGCAGGTTTGTAACATGCACGCCGAAGATGAGCAAGTCCCTATGGAAGCTGAGCTTGAATATGCTGCAGCAGCTACATGGCTTCGTCTACACAGCGCAGGATAAGTCTGTAGCTGCGGCCAGGATATACTACAAACTGACAATGGACGCGAAGAAAGACACTTATGACAACTACCAGATGGAAAGAAGGTAAGTCCACTCAGACGCAGAAGGTCCAGTGAGAAGTCTATGTTCAAAATTAGAATCAGAATATTTATTTATCTAAAATGTCAGTACATTAAAGGTGATACAATAATGTATGTAATGTATGTTTGATTGTTATATTAATTGCGTCTCGTGGTTTTACTCATTATCTTCTAGTAGCCACATTTTTTTATGAAAAAGTTCTTTTTTGATGTTATGAATTTTCTCCATTCATTTCACTCGATTCCATTAACTCTTTTTAAGCTGTTTAGGTCAGCTCTCGTATGAACACCGCAAGTAAAAAGCGGCACATGGTTCAAGAACTTGGCAACTTTAGCTAATTTAAAAAACCGTGGTGTTCCATAACGAGCAAAAAAAGAAAAATTTTAAGAAAGCATTTAGATACCAAATAAGCTATATCCCCTACTACTTGGTACTTGTATTGGAAAGTGGTAGCGTCGCTTTCTATCACTTCGATTACATTAATGGTTACCAGTTTCGACGGAATTAGGGAATATAACTATTATAATTTGTTTTTAAACTAATAGAGATCTATTACTGAAACAGATAGTTGCGCGCGTTGATCTCCACTTTAAGTACTGTTGTACGTTTCTGTGACACGTGTAATAAAAACAACTACATGCTTTGAACTTTTGCCTTTACATCAACATCTATGATCAACACGAAAACAAAGGCAAAAGTTGACATTGACACTGACACAAAACAATAAACGCGCAAAAAAAAGAATGACGTAATATATTTCTAATGACGTAAATAGAGACAAATGCAACTAAACAATGCAAGCGATACCACGTGAAGGTCAAATATGATAAGATAACATTAACCGATACGGGAAAGATTAAGATTAATATTCAATATAATAGGGTTTAAAGTATCTTTGTAATCTGTGACCGGTGTTTAAATGTTTCGTGAAAATATATTGATACTAATAAAATTAGCAAGATTGTCAGATACAGTATCACCTTTTTACCCGCCTGCGTAAGGAGGAGGGTTATGTTTTTGGAGGGTATGTATGTATGTTGGTATGTATGTTACTATATAATCGCCTACAGCCTAAACGGCTTATTCGATTTTGATTTGCGAGGTGTAGTTGGATTCCTCTACACTTCCTGAGTGTCTAAGGCTATATTTTTTGTAGTAATAATAATACACCTCTCGCAAAAATATGCGTTTTTCCTAACCTCCAACAAACTCTTTCGTAATAAACAACTAATTTTACTAGAATGATTCTATAGAATATGCCGTTATAAACTTTCTCACAAAAAATTTACACTCAACAGCGTATCAAACGTAACAAAATCGAAATTTAGTCTACAAAAACTGCTTTTCTGCAGTCGGGTATTTTGTTTTTCTTTTAATATGGATACTTGTAAAAGTATAATAATCATAATCATAATCAATTTATTCATAACAATCGTTACAAGTCACAAATCGGATATTTTTAGTATATAATATACAACAAGTATAATATTATTTTTACATACAGTAAGTATATGTACCAATCTAGTATTATAGAACAAAATAAATAAAATAGTTTTGTATCAAGCAATATCAACAACAAAAAAACATGTTAATACAAAATGTCAATTAGTATAGTGAATCAATGTCAAATCAATGGAATAATAATAATTCTTATGTCAATTTATAACAATTTTACATTGTATCCATGTATTATTATTTTATTATACCTGATTGTGAATCATCACATTTATTTGACATTTCAAAGATTTATCATCATAAATAATCTAGATATATTTATAAACCCTAGAAACAACTGTTCACGCATTACTTGAATGCAACTAGATATAAAAGAATTAAGATTGTCAGGATTTACATACCTATGTCTAGTTTGGTTCGTTGGCCTGGCATGTGATTGTTCTATGGCATTTTAGATTATTATTAAATAAACATTGATGGACATTTTCAACCGACTTCAAAAAGGAGGAAGTTCCCAATTCGATTGTTTTTTTAAAAGGTTTGTTACCTCGTAACTTACGACTGGGTGAACCGATTTTGATGATTATTTTTTATTTGAGAGCTGGTGCTTCCCGTGTTGTCCCATTTCAATTTGGTCCAGTTCTGACAATGGCATCCATGAGAAGTCGGCTGCTTCAGTTTTTTTTAAACTATAATTATCACACAGCGCTATCTACTCGCAGCTCCAGTCCAAACTAAGCAAAGCTTGTACTATGGGAACTATTTAGCTCATAGAATAACTAATTGACTGGCTTCAGCTCAGTCGGTAGTATGTCTGCCTGCTAATCTATAGGTCGTGGGTTCTATCCCCACCAGGACAAACATTTGTGTGATGAACATGGATGTTTGCTCTATGTCTTTGTGTTTATATATATCATTAGTATGTATTTAAAAAAGTATATATGTATTCTTTCACCATCTAGTCTAGTAAAAATAAATCTGTTTGTATAGAGCACATCACAGTATTTGCAACTGGGGGGATTCTTTGAAATTATTATAGGAAAATAGCTAAAAATCATAGATCAACAATTATCCCCGATTTATAGACTAGCTGCGTTCCGCGGTTACACTCGCGCAGTTACGAAAAACGGTGATGATTATGATGATGATAAGTAGCTTATGTCCGTCTCCAGGTCCAAAGCTATCTCTATACTTATTTCCATAACGATCGGTTCAGCCGTTTGAGCGTGTAAAGGTAACAAAATTAGCTCTGTATTGCAGAGACCAGGGACCCCTGCGACTATAAGAAATATCATGACTTTACGTGTCGATGCATATTTTTTAAACTTTATATAAAACGGAAGTACAAAAATAATAAGATGAAATATATATTACACACACGTAAATGAACACGTGCATCGTTAATTTGTATCAATCATTAGGTCATCAGCGAAGTTACGTCTCAGAATACGAGCTACTTAGATATTGCTTGGTTTACGGCATACGACAGTGGTGCAATATTATAAATTATGACGTTTCTTTAGTAAATGCACTTTTCTGCGTAATAAGAAATGTAATGATTTTGTTGTCTGACTGTATCAAAAAGAACACTATTACTTGTAATAGGGTTATTCGCAACTTGTCGGATTATTTCTATATAGAATGACAAAGATGGAGATATAGTTGTGAATAAAGAAGAAAGAAAGGGGTAAGGGGGAAAGAAAGGGGTACTGGACTGGGTACTGGACAAAAAACTAATGAAATTACATATCATAGATATAGGTACAGAGTTGCCAGATGGGAAGACTAAAATATCTGGTCAAAATTTAAAAAAGTCAGGATTTTGGTAAAACATCAATAATAACAGATCTATGTTTCAAAAAGAGCGACCACAACTATCAAAATAATGTTGAAATAAGAGTACTTGAACGCTTGTGGTACGCCCCCTGAGATTAATGCATTAATACACTAGATATTATTCAAGTCGGTTAGATGTTTTAACAATGTTCACACAAAAAACTGACGAACTCTTTGCTTGAAGACTATTAGTACTAGAAAGGTTTTACAAAACGACCGATTGGAAGCGGCTTGCATCCAGCGTACGAAACTAGTTACGAAACAATAGTTACGTACGCGGCCGAAGCGTAAATAAATATATAAATCTATGTTAGGCTTAGTTTTATTTATAACTTTTGTTAGAGTCAAGTGGCACCGCATATTCATGCAATAAAGATAATTTAGTTTGCGTACATTATTAGCGATGTTTAGTTAATATTCGAGCAGTTGTCAGGCCAGCTGTGGTTTTCGATAACACAACAAAGACTCCTTATCCGGATGGCCCATTTCCCATGTTTTCATTTACTTCTGGGTATTTAGTTGTTTTGATAACGATATATTGAATATTATTATATCGCATCGATATTTCTTATTTCAGTGGAATGTACGTACTTGCTATATATGTATTTTGTTGTGAATGTCATATAAATATGGGGCGTGGCTCTTGGTTTACTTCACGACACTCACTTCACCGCCTATTGTTATTGTGTCGAGATATAACAATCAACTTGAGATTGCGTGTAACAGTGAGGGCGCGTGCATGTGCTTGATGCATTTTAGCGCTGAATAATTTTCTTGATTTTACGTTTTCTCCATCTATAAAATTATTTGATGATCGAGCGAGCGAAGCGTCTCTTCATCAATTGTCCAAATTTTCTTTCGTTTTTAATACGGCTTTCTAAGCCAACTTTATGTAGGTATTATGTACAGATGACCCAAGGTGAGCTGCAAATAAGCTCTCTCGCGAGGTCTACTGTTCGTAGAACTACTAGTGTTTATTGTAGTTGGGGTATTCTAAACCATTCTTACACATCAAAATATCCGAGGGTCTACTTTGTTGTTTTCACGTGAACTATGAAATATATGAAATCAGAACCACGTTCCTGCTGTTATGATTAAAATCTCGCCTAAGCCGTCTCTTTCTCTCTCTCTCATCCCACGACAAAGGCTGGATCACGGACGGTAAATCTTTCTCAATTCTATACCTACGCCTCTTTGAAGTTCTAATGAGTCTTACATTATACCGTAAAAGTACATCAATACTATTAGTTATTCTGTGATAAAACACGGAACTAGGACAAAGGAATGATGTTGTGACCGTATGATTCACGCAAATAAGTGACACGGACTAAGAAAAAGGTCGGGCTTAGCGCCTCCATGTTGTTACGCTAATTTTACGTGGATTTGCAAAACAAACAATGTCCTGGTTACGCTCAACTCAGGGATGCAAAGTTGGCTAGCACTCGTTTTTGTTTTGCTTTCTCTGCAATTTAGAGAAAGACACAAAAGTTGAAGTTACTATTAAAAATATCACAATTCAAAGTAGACTTATTGAAACTTTTTTCTTTATTAAAGCAATTTATATTAATATTATGAATATTAATAGCAGAAAAATCAAGATAATAATTACAGTTTAAAAAACTGAAAAACCGACTTCAAAATACCGAATTCGTTTACCTGGATGACATTTTTTCAGTTATTTTGTTATAAAACCCAAAGTACTGAACCGATTTTGATAAAATGTATATGGGACCACCCTTGTGTATCATCAAAAATAATATATAATCATCAAAAACTATTCATAAAATTGGCGGAGTATATCGCTGAACAAACATACAAAAACCAACATACAATCGTATTGAGAACCTCCTACTTTTTGGAAGTCGGTTAAAAACGAGCGCGAGCCAACGTATCGCTATAAGAGATGAGCGTTTCCCCAAGCTTATACTATATAAATAAAACCGAACAAGTGCGAGTCAGACTCACCTGCCGAGGATTCCGAACAAACTAGATAAAAGAACTACCGGGAGAAGCTAGTCATTGATGAAAGAGGGTTTTTTTTTTTAAACCGCAAGTGCGGCCGCTTGTATTCGTTTTCCTGTTTCATAAACTCACGCGGTTAAAAACCGCTGCGGCTTAACCGTAGTGCGGCCTTAGCTTTAGATTTGAAATGCGCAGTTCGACCACCTATCTCGCTTTATCGGCTGATAAGAAACAAAATCTTAAGAAGAAATAGATAATTGGTTCACAACATGCCACGTCAGCGGGTAACAGTTGTATTTCATAGTATTATGTATAGATTGGTATTGATAGCGTGGTTATCCGTGACCTTCAATGTAGATTTCGAAAATACTTGTCCTAATCCGGTTACGATAAACGTTTGGTCATATTTTATTTATTGCGTTCTAAGTAGTTAGTTAGTTAAAGGAAAATAATAATGACACAAGCCAATTGCCATTTGCGCTGGATGCAAGCCGGAAATGGTAGCCGGAAATTCCTGGAAATCCATGGGGGAGGCCTATGTCCAGCAGTGGACTTCTTGTGGCTGAGATGATGATGATGAATAATGACACAAATTTCAAATAATTCTGAATGCTGGTGTTGCTTAAGAATGTTGGAGTAATTTTATTGACTCAAAATTTTAAATCTCTCTTGAGGAATCATTTTTTATTTAAAAAAAAATTGATTTTTTTTTATATCGGTTAAAATAATATGACAATACGGCCACTAATAGAATAAGCTATTCTGCCCGTAAATAAATAATAAATATTAGTAGACATTTTCACACAGCACCATCTAGCCCCAAACTGAGCAAAACTTGTATACTATGAGAACAAGATAGCTGATATAATAGATTTATGTATACTTTTTTGTACATAGAAACACCCAAGCTCATCAGTCTTATCACACATATGTTTGTCCTGAGTAGGGATCGAACCCACAACTTCCAGCTTGAAAAGCATCCTAGTATGTCGTAGTATGAAGTAAAACTAAATGAAATTAGAACTCAACAATTTTTCTAATTTTCTTAATTCATGATCATCTTCATCTCGGCCATAGATTGTGCATTACTGGACATAGGCGTCCCCCATGAATTTTAATCTGTTAGAAACGGCCTACAACTAGGATCTTTCCATCACTTATGTGATGTAAGAGATCGTCTGTCCACCTTGTGGCTGGTCATCGTATGCTGCGCTTGTCGATGCGTAACTTTTTAAAAATGCTTGAGAAATACGAATAAAATACGTAGGTATGTCAGTTTCGATAACAAAACAAAACGGGGGGTAATGTCAGTTCGATAAGGCAACTGCGCGCAAGTTTGACGTCATGCACTCGTACGCACCAATAGGTCAATGATAACATTATTTTTTAATATAACACTGCCTATTGAATTATTTAGGTGCAGATAAAGAAAAAAATTGATGTTATTTCTACAAGCGGCTTTTTTTTTTGTTTTTCAAAATAACGGACGGCCTAAAGCAAGTTTTTATATTGTACCTAAACGATCGATAAACTGACGAATGGGATTATGCCATCTCGCGGCTTTCACCCTGAGTACTAATAGCACAATTTTTGTTTCAATAGTTCTATCATAGGATAAAAAAGTTTTAACAGTTCTATGTGGCAACAATTCTATGGAACTAACGAAAATTACCATGTATTATTAGTTCTATAGAACAAATGAGAGAGATTTCGTTTTAATAGTTCTACCATAGAACTAAAGGGAAAAAGATTCAACAGTTCTATGGCGTCACAGTTATAAAGAACTAATGGGAGTTACCGGATTTTACTTCGATATAAATCGTAGTTTACGTTGATGCAAAAGATCGTGGGTGGCCTTTGTCCATCAGTGGGACACTAAAGGCTAACAACAATAACGTTGTCGCGATCGACAAAATACCTAATAATTACTATGAAAATCACACTCTATCTAGTTTAAGGAGCGTGCGTGCGTGCCCTGATCTGCCGGTTCCAACGGAAGCCCAACAATTAATTAGAAATTAACAAGCTGGTTAATTTAACCAGCTAATGCTGAGTTGGAACCGGCTTGTGACAAAAACGACTGTTGTTTTTGTAACCGTTGTGGTTGTTTTTGTCGTAAATACAAATATATCTATGTATGTCTAAACCCAATAATGTCGATGCTGCTTGTCATACTTGCCTACTATTCTTAATTTTTAATTGTTTGGTGACCTCGGCGCCCAGTTCGATTGTGTAGAAATGTAGCCTGTTTGCCTCATATCCTGATTTGCTACGCTTTTGTTCATTGTTAATCTCGTTAATTCGTAATTATCTGTGAAAACAGTTGAAATGATTGTAGCTGTAATTTCAGTGTAATTGTTTGTTTATTTGACCGTGTTTGCCGGAAATTATTCACGTATTAATTAATTGTTATTTTAACCACGAAAATATAATGATAACCATGTGAAGTTCCGATACGTTTGTCATCATCACACTTCATATTTTTTACTCCTTAGTAAAATTTGATATTAAGAAAAGATGACTTAATTACATGCCGTCAAATATTCCTTCTACAGTTATAATTGCTTTTCCAAAGGGGTAGTACCTGACCATTTTATTAAATAGAAAAATGTTTGTATTGTTGACCCCTCTGATGTTCCTTTCTATTCTGGGATATATGAATAATCAAATATCAAGTCAAAGTCAAGTCAAATATCTAATAAATATATCAAAGAACATAGGAACATAATTAAACACATGATATTCTTTTACTAATCCGTACATAACGATTTCGGGCCACATTTTTAATGCGGATTGCACAGGAGTGAAATTCTATGCCCCATCTCAGTTTCCTGAAAACTATAGTCTTTATAACACTTTAACAACTTTCGGCCTTACCGAAAATCGTTATTTAACTTTAAGCAATGCTTAACATATTTTGTCAACTTCTCCCTGACACGTAATGACACTTTGCGGAAACAAGACATAATATAAGACGATGGTTAAAGTTAAGTAACGTTTTTCGGTAATGCTGTTTACTGTTAAATAGGACTCAAATAGTCTCAAGTTGCTCAAGGCATCATCGGCATAAGCAGCTATGACTTGGAAATATTCACAATGTTTATGAAACCTTCATTGCGTCAATATAGGGAAATTAAGATTTTTGTGGTATTTTCCTGAAGAATCTAAACAAGGATACTGCGGTGTTGTGTATTGTAAACAATCTCAACGTAATTCAATCAATCAATGATGAGTGATGACCTGTTATTTATTTATTCAGCGAAAGACTTGAGCTTGTCCCTAACTTTACCATTGTTCTCCACGATAAATAAATCGATTAACTCGCGATTAGAGAAGATTGATATTTGAATTGTTATGTTTTAGTTGTCAAACTAAAGCTATAATGCCTTAGTTTCACTTCACTGGTTTCGCCATATTAACTATGAATAATTAATACTTTAACTGCTAGAACTGTAGTTTATTTTTATGTTGGCTTGTTCCGTCCCTGTAATGCTGGCTATAGGCCTGCCTATGCTCATTCTACTCTTCGCGATTTAGCGCTTTTTATCTATTCAGATAAAAAGCGCTAAAGCGCTAATCGCTAAATGACCCCATGACGCTATAAGCCCTTCTAACACATTCGTGTTAGAAGGGTTATGTTGGCGGTCAAGCGCAAACCTATTTCTACATTAAAAAAAAATGTTTTTCGAGTGTATGTATGTTTTTATATGATCGCCTACAGCCTAAACGGCTTAACCGATTTTGATGTGCGAGTTTAATTAGATTTTTTTAACTCCCTGAGTGTCATATGCTATATTTTTATGTAATAATAATAATACAACTCTCAAAAAAAATAAAAAATGTCTTTTTTGTAACGTCCAATGAACTTTTTTTGTAACCCTTGGTGGGAGAGTCTGACTCGCTCTTGTCCGGTTTTTTTTATATTGTTGGAACATCAATCATGTGTTTGCCTCGATGTTTTGCTTTTTTTCAAAGTGTACACTTTTAATTGTTTAACTTCGGAACTACATTATAACGAAATTTGAGAAAAGTAAATCGTAAAGGCATTTAAGATTTTAAATAGATATGTAAAAGGAATCATCGATATCGGTTAATTTTTAGGGGCAGAAAATAGTTTTCTCCTATTTGTATGGGAGTTCGCGCGACAGCAGTTCTCTTAACCTCCGACACAAAAAGAGGGTGTTATAGGTTTGACGTGTGTATCTGTATATACATAAGCTCTCAAACGGTTGAACCGATTTTGATCAAGTTTTTTTGTTGTTTGAAAGATTTCACTGAGTGTACCTACACTATGTTTCATCAAAATCTGTTCACCCCAGTCCTGGATTTGTCAATAGGCCGTATAGGCCGCGGCCTTGGGGCGGCAGATTAAACTAGGGTATCGATTTTCAAGATTAGTAGGGGCGGCAAAAATTTAATAGCCTACTGGCGGCAAAAGTGTAAATCCACCACTGGTTCAGCCGTCAGTCTTTATCTGGGGTTTTCGAGTTTTCTAAACTTATACCTGTATTATTTTTTTAATGTTGTGTTTGTGTGTTTCAGGCGAGCGAGTCAGTACAAGCTGACGTACGGCGACAAAAACATCACATATGACGACACGGACACCTTCGAGCACATCCTGAGCGTGACGTCACACAACGACGCGCTCCTCGCGTACTACTACCTCGATGGACAGAATAAGGTATGCATCTTTAACACTTTATATATAAGTTATACACTTTTTTACCGACTTCGAAAATGGAGGAGGTCTCAATTCTTTGGATTTTTTATTTTTTTTCATGTATGTGCCCCGATTACTCGAAGACACCTGGAACGATTTGAATTTTATGTTTTTGTTTGAATGGATATAACTTCCCATGTGATCCCATAGAAATGTTATCAAAATCGGTTCATTACTTTGATTTTTATATAAAAAAACTTTAAAAAATATTTCATCCAAGTAAAAGAATTGCCTAGTTTAGTCAGTTTTTTTTTTTGTCTTTTAAACAATTACTTGTACACTTTTAGAATAGAATTATATTTAGAAACACACTTTTGCACTTTTAGAGTAACATTTGTCAAAGCAGCTTCGGTGAGCATCAACGAAATATGTTTTCGTGTTGCCAGAACAGGAAAACATATTTCGTATCACATAAATTCTAATGGAAGTGTTTCCGAAAAATAAACCACTAAATAACAAAAAATATTCTTAGTAGTGTGTAAAATGAGAAATTTAAATTTAGGCGTTAATCCAAAGGATAAAAATACTGTAATTGCTTCTAATAGTTATGTTTAAAAATGTTGTGATGCGCGAGAGAGATAGCTGCACGCGTTGACCGAATCCTTAATGCTTTAATTCATTGACACTACATTTATCAGCTTCTTCATTTATTCATTGATAATTGAGTCTATTATTAAGCACAGTGAGAGTACTAGAGGACAATGTACAGTTTTCCCGTAAACCCTGCAATAGCATGCGAGTACTTGACCCGTGTATCTGAGGCCAAGCGAGCCGCGCGCCGCGATGACGCCGCGGTGGCGTGATGACGCACATATCGCGCCATATCGCGCGCCACATCTCGGGTTATCGCCGGACACGGCTTAAAAAAGAATTTGACAAATAATGTGGTAAATTCTGAAGACACCACTTATAGAAATTAAATTTATTAAAAACAACTAAATTCTAATAACGAAACGAATGTTTCTAACAATTTTTTTCCATTTTTAAATTTTAAATTTATTAAAACAGCTAAATTCAATAAACGAACGAACAACTTACGATTTTTGTTGCTTTTTTTTTAAATTTTGCTTTCAGAATTGGCTTCAATGTTGGCATTTGTATCCTAACTTGTGGCCGGCGGTTTCACCCGCGTGATGATAAAGGATCTATGCTATAATATATGTGCCATATTCATACCATATCAGTTGCTTGAAACCTTGCAGAACCCTTATAGGATCACTTTGTTGTCCGTCTGTCTGTCCGTGTCTCTAGACCTTTATCTCGGGAACGCGTGAAGGTATCGAGTTGAAATTAAAATCATATAGGTACGCAGATCCATAGTATCTTGCTGCAGAAATAAAAATAAAATTTCTCAGTTTTCGTAAAATAAAGTTACAGCCGAATATGTCGTAAAAACGCACATTTCGAAACTCACAGAGGAGTCAAAACCTATGGGGTACTTCCCGTTGACCTAGAACTCTGAAATTTAGCAAGAAGCATTGTGTTAGATATAGCAAAAAATCCGAAAACTGGGCATTTTTAATTTAATCACAAAAAAATAGTGTCTCTATGCAAGGAATAAGGGCTGCCTCAAACGTTCGCTCGCTCGGATCCGAGTGGGAGTCGCCGCTACTATAGCCCCGACTTGGATCCGAGTGGTGAGCAAGGAATGTGTTATATATTTTTACGATGTATATTTTTCGGTTTATGAAGAAAAATATTAAAAAAATATAGGTATATGATTTCCCCCTTTTATTTAGTTTGTACGGAACCCTCGGTGGGCGAGTCTGACTCGCACTTGTCCGGTTTTTTTTTTCGCTCGCTACGCTCGCACATTATAAGATATGGGACAACATGGCAGACTCCCCCCCCCCTTGCTATGAGAAGGCTATAAGCTACGCCCATGTCCATTGCTCTACCCCCCCCCAACGAAAAAGACTAAAAAAATAAAAAAATACTTTAATTGGGAAAAGTACTTAAAGTAGTTTAGTTGCAAATGTCACAATTGCGTAAAGACGTCACTGTCAGTTGGACGGTGTGATAGCTGCGCTGACGTTGATAGTTATAATTTATTTTTTTCTCTCTGTACGTACCTAAGCAGTACAGACATTGTTTGTCAAATTATTTATTAGTTATGTAGAATGTTTTATATTTATCTATATATAAGCTTATGTGTATGTAATTGTTGCAATTTTAATTTTATTGTGTACGCTCGTGCGTGACGTGCGTGACGTCACCTACCGGTCTCAGCGGAAGACCAGCGCTAGTTGTTTACAACTAGCATTATGCTGAGCTGGGACCGGATTGTGACAAAAACATGTTATACAAGTATTTTGTGTATATTTATATTTTTTGGAATAATATTTATTTTGTGTTGTATGTTTTTTGTCACAATAAATTTCTGTCTATGTCTATGTCTATGTCAACGAAATGAATTCCTGGCTACGGCCTTGAGTCGTTGTACCACACCTCACCTTAAGTGACGTGGTCCAATATCGTAACCGCACCTAGCCTGTAATGGGAATCATCGAGAATACATCGTTGGGTGCTTGGCTACAGATTTTTCTACTTGAGCTAGTCAGTTGAGCCCTAGAAAGTACCTAACCACCGTGTCTGGATTCCTCATAATGTTTTACGGGAATGCCAAGAATGATCTTCTAGCAATGAACAAAAAACATGCGATCCTCATCCTCAACCTCAGAAAGTCTTCCCCCCGAACTTTAACAAAGGGCGTTTTAAAAAGACCCCTCCACACCAGTATAAAACTTTAAGACTCCGATCTCCGGGCTAGCAAAGCAACAGCGACGCCACTGATGTTGCGATGATAAGCGATAGTCATCGACTAGCATCAGGCGAGCCGTCTGTCTGTTAGCTGCGATTTGCATAAAATAAATATAATTTATAAAATATGTCGGACCGCGCTCCAATACCAAAATCATGAACGTATTTCGGGAAGCTGGTATGTTAAAGTGGGACTGGACTGGGCATGTTAACCGCATGCCAGATGAACTTTGGGCAAGAATAACTACCAACTAGGTCCCACAACACACAACCTCCGGGACGGCCCAGGAAAAGATGGCGGATAGAACTGGACATCCATGATTTGGAATAGAGGACTGTATCAGATCCAGCCCAGGATCAGACAAAGTGGAAGGAAGGGAGGGAGGGAGGCATATTGGAATACAAACCCTCGCCCTCCGATGCTTAAGTCGGACCACATAACCAAAATTAATCTTTCATTGGACATTCATGTTCTCGCAATGTGTTTCGTTTATTCAAGTTCTCACAATATTTGCCGTACCTTGCGCCTGCCAACATTGTAGTTCGGCAACAGATAGTAGGTAAACTTTGACCAAATAGCTGAGCCGCGACCTCCAGTGGCCCGGACACGTGTGCTCTTGGAAATAATGATAACCATGTTTACTAGCGCCGTTGTTTTCATGTACACACTCGCATAATGAGGTGCGCAATCATTGTGACTAATTGTTGTTATAGATTCCGTAGAAGTGCGCCTCTTGTAATATACTAATTGGAATTATTTTTATCGATGACCGCTTATACGAAGTCAATCCATAAGTCGATCCCCTAATGGCTTTGTACATATAAATAGAGACCATACATTAATGAGAAGTATCCATGGATTTCTAATGCTTTCTAATTGACTGGCTTAATAGATTCGCGTGTGGAATAGGTCAATGGCCTAGTCTCGTGTAAATAAAAGGCCATTAGTAATAGGCCATTTAGGCCTATTACTCACGAGTGAGGGCTACGGGAACACGCTGTTCGCAATTTTTTATATAATCTTTACAAGAAACCTATCCAGTCTCATAGAGGTGGAACTGGTTTACGTTGCTTTGATTGGGAGCCTAAACTATCCCTAGTAAAGTCTGTGTCTTGACGGAAGTCATCAGGATCTCAATATAAACACGCCAACGCCTTAATTAACTTCTTATCTTTTCCTCGAAAACAACGTAAACCACGCCACGTTGTTATTCTTCAGGAGTTTTTATAGGGTTTAGGTTGTCAGATCCCCTAGCTAGTATGATTCCATTCCAAGTCCTCTCCTACTTGTCTCTTACGACAGGCAGGGGATTTCTTACGATATATTTTAGATATATTTCTTCCATGCTTGATTGGATGAAAAAGAAAAACATAGTATGTGCCAGCTGCTTTTTTACCGGGCATTCTGTAAAAGTCAATTAAGGGCCTTGAGGAAAATTGTTGTTAATGTGGGCGATGGGCTGACCCCTCAAATACCTCCTAACCCTCTAATACCCTTTCCCTCCCAAGTAACCCACGGTCAAATATGGCGTCAAATGGCCTCATGGCCTTTGAGGCTCTGCCTACCCCGTAAGGGAAAATAGGCGTGATTATGTGTGTGTATTTTAGGATTAGGATTTCAGGGCAGCAGCAGCTGATATCCATCTCTGTGTCTATGTTTGTTTGTCGCCTTTTCACAATAAAACGGCTCGGCCGATTTTAATAGATTTATTATTGTGTGCCGTAGATGAAAATGACGGAGATCTACGACGTGACGGACGCGGACACGGAAGCGGTGCAGTCGCCGACGGAGCGCGAGACCAACAAGCAGCTCGAGTTTGAACACGACTGGGCGGCGGAATTCATTGCGGACAGCGGTGAGTTCCGGTCCAACAGTATGTATTCACTACATCATATTACACTACATTTTTTTACACATTAAACTCATTTTTTGTGCGCAAGATAGATCTACGATTGACCACCAACTCGCCTGATGTTAAGCGACGGTGTGGCCGAGGATGGAGCTCGTCGATCTAGAAGATATCTATTCACTCTAGCTTTGAAAATTTTAAGATTTGTAGTTCTCAGGAAACAGAGATGGTGGCAAAGAATTCCTTTCCTCCATGCAGTACGCATCAAGAACGTGGACCGATCTCGCTGAGTACGGATTTTTGGCATTTCAACGAGAAATGGATGGTAATTTGCTGACTTTCTGCAAATCCTGTAGTGAAATGGGGAGGGTGGAATTAGGTCGTGAAGCTGTTGCGTACACTCCCCGAAATAAATCCTGTAGAATATAGACAGACATGCTATTTTACATTGTTTTGACTGGAATACGTTTTTAAATTGCTTCCATCTATCTATTCAGCTCGTGTCCACCTTTTGGTAGGTATAGGCCGTCTCTCGTTCACGCCATCCTTTTCGGTCCCGTGCAAGCCTCATCAATTGCCAACCAACGTGCTTAACAATATCATCTAATCATCGGGCTCATCGAGCTGGCGGTCTGCCTCTATGATGTCGCCCATTTCTTGGATACCACTCGATGACTGCCTTGGTCCACCTTTCGCCGTCCCATCTCACAAAATGTCCTTGCTTCCATACTGGAAAGTGTTTAATTGAGAAAACTGATGATAACAAATTCGGGGGATACTTTTTGTATTGCAGCTGTAAAGAGTTGTATATTTATCATCTACATCCATTATTTAATTACATCTATCAATAGCGAATCATAGATTTTGTTGTATTGAGTGAGGACTGTGACGAAACGCGCACAGCAAAAGCGAAAGCGCCGGCATTTTAGGACGGACACCCTAAGCCACGTACTAAATGCTATAATTCTACGTTAGAAACAAGTTGTCGCGTGCGAACAAAACAGCAGCAACATCTGAATGTGTTAATATTTCCGTTTGTTTCTTCAGCAGACGAACTAGACATGGAAGCTATGGACGAAGACGCCCTGGCAGACCGCAACATATTCTCGGACCCCGAGAGCGAGTGGAACCGCCGCTCGCTGACCTCCTCCGAGAGCGACGACCAGCCCGAGGCCGACCGGCGGACGCCCCTCTCCTACCTGCATCACTAGACTGTTTAAATATAGAACTGTCGTGGAAAAACACGGGAACTAACCTCTGGAAGTATATACTACTATGGTATTCTGTGGTATCGACTGAACAAAATAATGAAATAAGGACAGCAGCGCCCTCCAATGCCACATTCGTTTTCTGAACAGACTATAGCGCGACGTAACGTGGTTACAATAATAGTACGACTGACTCTCGGATTCCTGGGTGGATGCGCAATTTTTGGTTCGTTTAACGGACCTCAAAGTGCGCGGTAATCCATATCCATCCCTATAGCACTAGAATCATTGAAGAGGAAGCCCGGTAAACAGAAATGCAGGTCCAGTTACCATATAACGCCTATCCATATTGTATTCCACATGACTTATTTTTGAACATTTTTTGACAGTTAATATTTATTTTTTAAACTATAATGTTTGGATACCATCACTTTACTGAGATTTATAATGAGAATGATACATAAGACAAGGCAGTATGGCCAAACGATCTTAGCCTGCCCGTAGGGCAAATAAAAAAAAATAAAAAAAAGGGGTATAGAGCCGAAATGAGTCTAATGATTGTTGTTCTAAATTACAAAACCTAACTCTTAATAATGTAATACCTCACGTGGCGGAATGGAGTATGTTACATACTATAAAAAATGTACACAAAAAATCGTTTCGCGGGAAAGAGAGAGCAACCACCGCCAAAAACTTTAGATGTTTTATCTCTGATATTTATTGACAGATTCGTTTTTTTAATGTATGTATTACATTTACATAATGCAATCTTTGCTTGATTTAGGGCTAGATAGTGTTGTGTAAAAGTCATCATCATCAGCAGCCCACTCTAGTCCACTGCTGGATATAGACCTCTCCCATTAAACGCCACTCAGCCCAATCTTCAGCTTTCCGTTTCCAGTCACTGTCAACTGCCTTCCGCGTATCGTCACTCCATCGTGTCTCGGGACGTCCTATACGTGAATATGTCCACCAATATTTATTTATTATTTTCGTATATTATCCATTAAAGCTATTCTATTAATTTATTGATTTATAGGAAAATCAACAGCTTTATAACATATAATTAAAAAAAATGTAACAACAGAAAGCTAATTATAGATTTTCACGGATAGTGGCAGCTTAGGATACAATCATGAAAATATAGCTAGCTCGGCTTACTCATTTGGCACATTGACATACTCGTATATATAGAATTTTAAATTTCAAGCTGCATACTAGTTATCTACCGTTCAGAAAGTAACAACTGCTCAACCGCTGCTTGGCCGAATTGACACTTGTACAGAATAAGTCAAGGTCATATCGCCTGCATAGCTTATTGAAGTTCTCACTAGCTCGCCACAGAAATGAGTTTTGCCTGTACCTTGTTCCCACAGTGGGAGTAAATAGGGTAGTATTTAATCGAGTGATTCTGGAGGGGACGCGAAGAGAAACCTTGCCTAGCAAGTCTGGGCAGTCGATCAAGCTTGATGTTATCTTTAGTAGGAATGTTAAATCAGCAATTTCACGTCTTTTATATAGTGGAAGGAAATTATTATTTTTACAAAGATTACCGTATTATGATGACTTATAAGGAATTTTTAGACGGAAACACAGATATCTGACAATTTTAATTTGGATTCTTTCTCAAAATTCAACAAAACAACTCAACTAAAATTTCAACAAAATTCATGTTTATTCCCTATTGAGATAAGTATAATAACGTTCAGACACTTTTTTGTTATTTTTCGTATAGATTGTGAGTCTGTAAGTATTCTAGCTTCAATGTTTCGCACTCATAGTTCTCACTAGGATACCATGTTAAGGATGTTATGGAACACATACTATAACAAGTACCCGGGCTGGGAGTCGAACCCAGGACCTTTCGCTCCGAAAGCGAACGTGCCACCACTGAACCAAACAGATAGTTTAAACATTGCACCAGACCAGTCATATTCGTATTTTAATCGCATTGTACCTTCTAGTACCTGATTCAACTTGATTTTATTCGTATATTTAGTTTTTATACTAAATCTTGCCAGGAATGTTTTAAAATAACGGTTTCGACGCGTAGGGAAAATGACTGTTTTTTTTCTTTTCTTAAAATAGTACGACACTGGAGCTTAGCACATTTGCCAAAAAATAAATCGGGTTTTATCAGGTTCATTTTTATTTTAATGAATGAGATATATTTTCGAAAGTAAATGTATCCGAGGCTACTCAAACTGATCTCGTCTAACAATGCAAATATTTTGAATGTTAAAAAATCCAAGGGCTAAGGCCATATTATTATGACACAGTACTCAGTTTCTTTTTAATGTAAGTACATTATATATCAAGCAAGCTGCATAAAAATCATAAATTGTAGTTTTTCTTAACTTTTAACTTATTTCTCCTTACAGTATAATTATATCATGGTACCGGAATTGAAACAAATACTTTAACGTATTATTTTAGGTGACGGTAGAATTACAAAATTTAGGATAAAAATAAAAATAAATCTTTAAAAAAAATTGTACGTAAATTAAAAATAGGCTTTATATCATTTTTTTAAACTTTAGCCTTTAATGTGAAGCCTATTTTTAAAATATGTCACGTAACTGATGTGATATCGCCATTATTATTAATTAATAGCAAGTGAATTATTATTTTTAAGGGTTTATGTTATTAGATTGTATGTAAGTATATTGTTAATTGCAGATATAATGGCTTTATTTGTGTGACTTTTGTACTTAAACTATTATTAAAATCCTCATCAGGAACTCGTTGCAAATCACGAATCATTCGCGTCTCTATTTTCTATCGGTTGGGACAAAGTTGTCACGGCAGTCTTCACCAATGCGCATTTTCCCCCTTTTTTTTTCATTAAAGAGAATAAACTATTGTCCGCCCCTAAATATTATACGAATTCGATAATATATATATATACTTTACCTGTTTTTAATTCGAAGTAAGAAGAAAAAGAAGTTCGAATAACACAATTTTAAAAATCAATTCGTAGGTGCATAGTCTTAGATAAAAAGAAACATCGAAATCGTATAATGTTATGGGTAGAGAGCGGTTTTCTCCTTTCTCCTTTTGTATGTAAAAACACACGACAACGTTTCCCTTACATTAAACTGACCAAAGTACGTCGCGAATCACGAATTATTCACATCTCTATTTTCTACAGGTTAATATGAGACGCGAATATATAGTTCCTTCGAAGTCGAAATCATTCGCGTTTCTATATATCTGTAAATAGAAAATAGAGACTCGAAAAGAATTCACATCATTTGGACATTTAAATTCATTCGAAAAAGACATATTTTCAGTCTTTTTCTATATAGCTAGAGAATAGAGATCCGAATGATCCTTGGAACTTCAACATTATAGTTTGTAAATTTCTGTGACAACCTGAACATATGTATATGTTCCACGGAACATATGTATATAGTTATATATGGGAACTTGTATTTATAAAAACTGATAGCTGTCACAGTAATGACGTTATTATTTACGGATTTTAAGGGCCTACGATACACATGTGGCGGGAAATTCAAATTTTAAACAGTTTTTATGGTCTTGTACCCCGCTCGGTTAACTATTGTAAGTATTCACATTGTTTGCCACAATTTAAGATTATTATTTATATTTTCACGTCAAATTAACTATCAATAATGCACCTCGACGCTTACATATCCCAAGAAATTGCTTGATAAACTTAAAATGGGTTACTAGAGTAATATATGTTACATGATATATTATTGGTAAACAGAATGATATGATAATATAAAAAATATTTTAGGTTGTCGCAAACATTATGATCAATTACAAAAAATACCTGACTTGGCTACAAGGACAAAAAAACTGTTTGAAATTTGAATTTCCCGCCGCATGCGTAACGTACCACCTTAAAGGTGGTTACAGACCGAATAATAGTTGGAGTTTACCTTGAACGAGCTATAAATTTTGCTCGCGGCGAACACTTTGGTTTGGCGCCACCTTTAAGATATCTTTAGTAACTGAATTTTATAATTTAACGTTCCACTTGTTTTAGAAGTGGACATTGGATACTGTATTTTATGTTACCTACCTACTATTTTAGAAGTTTCTGTTTTATTTTTAAATTAAAAATACTTAACTACATAATTATAAGTTCTCGACATTCTTCTCTCACAAGATTATAAAAACATATATCATTTTATTTAGAAAATTGCAAAAGATCTAGGTAAAAGTCTAAGTACCTTTTGATTCAAACGCACAAATAATGTCATTATTTTGCACCACTATGCCTGTGACTAAACTATTTCAAATATATTTATAGAATACAGCAAAGCTCTCTTTTAAAACGATTGTAAAGATAACAAATTCACAATGTGCCTTAAAATGTTACCATGTGTTTACCTTGTTTTTATTTTGAGATTTTATCATTTGTTTTTAGTGTAATCAATTTTACAAATTTTAATTGTGTCAAAAAATTAAATTATTTTAAATGTATTTGTCAAATGAGTTGATCATTTTGTAAATCACCAGTTATTGTTTTCTTAATTAAATTGGTTTTTATTTTTATTTATAATCATTCCAATTAAAACTAAAATGGTTATTATTTATAGTATCTACGGAATCCTAAACAGGGTAAATTATTTTTTCTCTAAATAGGTAAGTTGTTATTGTCTGTTGTAGAACAAAGAGCTTTTACTAACTCTCGAAATAAGGGAATACCTGATTTTAATTGTGTTCTTTGATTAATAAAACTAAACATTTTATGAAAATGAAACAATGTCACAAGTTTAGTAAAAATAAACGAATAGAACAATATCTCGGTTTTATTGATTCCTTAAATACTAGATTATAGTTTTTAGCGCAGTCAACGAGAAAACCTTATAGTTCCGCCATTTCAGTCTGCAGGTATGCCCCCGCGGCCTAGTTCAAAACTTAGTTCTAGAAAGCTGTAATTTGGAATGGGTATACCCATATTAATTACGCCGTCAGGTGATAGAATAAAATTTCTCGTCTATGGTGCGGGTTGTCGTCGGTTAGGTAAAACAAAACAATGTTTTTCAATTTAGGGATCCGTTTAGTTCAGCTTTAAGCTGAGCTAAGCTGAATACTAAATACTAAAGTCCACTTCTTAATTCCGCACCAGACCAGGGGGGCTCTACCACAATCTTATTTCACTATTACTTTGACCTTTGCCTTGCTTAGAGAGCAAAGACTAAAGAGTGAGACAGAAGTCAAAGAAATATTGTTTTTTTTTTATTCAACGATAGGCTTGCGCTTGACCGTCAACTCACCTGGTGTTAAACGACAGTTACGGTCTACGATTGCCTAGAAGAAACCTTTTCACTCGCGATTTGAAGACACTTAGATTATATCTATTCGGAAAGACCCATTCAGGAAGCGCATTCCACATTTTGGCGGTACGCACAATGAAAGTTGTCGGATTTGGATTAGGATCGGAATCGGAAACTATATTTCCACTCCATCTCTATCATTTCGATACCAAATGACAGAGATGGAGATATAGTTTTTTTTTTTAATTCGAAAATAGACTTTCGCTTGACCGTCAACTCAGATGGTGTTAAGCGACAGTTACGGTCTACGATGTAGTTTCCGATCTGTCTACTGAAGTTGGTCTGCCTCTCATGGTAGATGGCTCCTCCCGGTCGGATTCCGCGTCTGCGTTCATTTTTAACACGCTTTTATTAGCTTCACCTGTATGCATGTTTGTTTGTTACCGACTCCTTTGTACTTGATTTTGACCCACTTCAAACGGTCAGATTTCATTCAAACTTTGTAGACTTATCGAGGACCGATGACAATATAATAATTTGAAGCGTGTTTTTTAAAACTATTATTGCATAGGTACTAGAGTTCTAGAGTATGTTAGGATACATATAAATCGTTGGTTAGGATAGAAAACTAACCTTTTGGTCCTATGTCATGTATGGATATCCACCTTCGTGGATAATTTCATACAAGTACCTACTCTTTAGACAAAATACTATACAAACTACAAACAAATCTTTCCAATAGAAATGACAAACAAAAACAAGAATACCCCAACGTGACATTTAATCATTCTAATTTCGAGTCAGTCTTCCTTCAGTCTTCCTTCTTGTAATTTAATTTTTGGAATAATATTCACCAAAATCATTATTATTTACTATCGTAGTTTTTAAACGCGTTCGAAAGAGAAGTAATTGAATGCATTTATATAATTTATTTTTTAGCTATAGCTAGCTGATTTATTTTTTTAACAATTATGGTTGGAAGAGGTATAGAGCCGAAGACCAGTAGAATTTTTCACCAATGTTATGTCAAGTGTTGCAAATTACAAAACCTTACTCCAATAAATAATGTAATACCCTCGGGAAATGGCAAAGTGTTGGATTTCAGTGTGTTTACCAGTCACCAGTTGTCACCAGTTATTGTTTTCTTAATTAAAATTGGTTTTTATTTTTATTTATAATCATTCCAATTAAAACTAAAATGGTTATTATTTATAGTATCTACGGAATCCTAAACAGGGTAAATTATTTTTTCTCTAAATAGGTAAGTTGTTATTGTCTGTTGTAGAACAAAGAGCTTTTACTAACTCTCGAAATAAGGGAATACCTGATTTTAATTGTGTTCTTTGATTAATAAAACTAAACATTTTATGAAAATGAAACAATGTCACAAGTTTAGTAAAAATAAACGAATAGAACAATATCTCGGTTTTATTGATTCCTTAAATACTAGATTATAGTTTTTAGCGCAGTCAACGAGAAAACCTTATAGTTCCGCCATTTCAGTCTGCAGGTATGCCCCCGCGGCCTAGTTCAAAACTTAGTTCTAGAAAGCTGTAATTTGGAATGGGTATACCCATATTAATTACGCCGTCAGGTGATAGAATAAAATTTCTCGTCTATGGTGCGGGTTGTCGTCGGTTAGGTAAAACAAAACAATGTTTTTCAATTTAGGGATCCGTTTAGTTCAGCTTTAAGCTGAGCTAAGCTGAATACTAAATACTAAAGTCCACTTCTTAATTCCGCACCAGACCAGGGGGGCTCTACCACAATCTTATTTCACTATTACTTTGACCTTTGCCTTGCTTAGAGAGCAAAGACTAAAGAGTGAGACAGAAGTCAAAGAAATATTGTTTTTTTTTTATTCGACGATAGGCTTGCGCTTGACCGTCAACTCACCTGGTGTTAAACGACAGTTACGGTCTACGATTGCCTAGAAGAAACCTTTTCACTCGCGATTTGAAGACACTTAGATTATATCTATTCGGAAAGACCCATTCAGGAAGCGCATTCCACATTTTGGCGGTACGCACAATGAAAGTTGTCGGATTTGGATTAGGATCGGAATCGGAAACTATATTTCCACTCCATCTCTATCATTTCGATACCAAATGACAGAGATGGAGATATAGTTTTTTTTTTTAATTCGAAAATAGACTTTCGCTTGACCGTCAACTCAGATGGTGTTAAGCGACAGTTACGGTCTACGATGTAGTTTCCGATCTGTCTACTGAAGTTGGTCTGCCTCTCATGGTAGATGGCTCCTCCCGGTCGGATTCCGCGTCTGCGTTCATTTTTAACACGCTTTTATTAGCTTCACCTGTATGCATGTTTGTTTGTTACCGACTCCTTTGTACTTGATTTTGACCCACTTCAAACGGTCAGATTTCATTCAAACTTTGTAGACTTATCGAGGACCGATGACAATATAATAATTTGAAGCGTGTTTTTTAAAACTATTATTGCATAGGTACTAGAGTTCTAGAGTATGTTAGGATACATATAAATCGTTGGTTAGGATAGAAAACTAACCTTTTGGTCCTATGTCATGTATGGATATCCACCTTCGTGGATAATTTCATACAAGTACCTACTCTTTAGACAAAATACTATACAAACTACAAACAAATCTTTCCAATAGAAATGACAAACAAAAACAAGAATACCCCAACGTGACATTTAATCATTCTAATTTCGAGTCAGTCTTCCTTCAGTCTTCCTTCTTGTAATTTAATTTTTGGAATAATATTCACCAAAATCATTATTATTTACTATCGTAGTTTTTAAACGCGTTCGAAAGAGAAGTAATTGAATGCATTTATATAATTTATTTTTTAGCTATAGCTAGCTGATTTATTTTTTTAACAATTATGGTTGGAAGAGGTATAGAGCCGAAGACCAGTAGAATTTTTCACCAATGTTATGTCAAGTGTTGCAAATTACAAAACCTTACTCCAATAAATAATGTAATACCCTCGGGAAATGGCAAAGTGTTGGATTTCAGTGTGGATAGGATAAAGTACGTAGATTGGGCGCCGATCCTAAACGCCCTGACCTGTGACTTAAGTCTCCATTGTGTTTCTATACGATGCCGGCAGCAAGTGAAGACAGGTATGGCCTTGTGTATCCTTTTATATCTACTAAACTTGTTTTCACATCATCAACACCCTGTCCTGTATACCATTACCAATATAATAGACCACTGTTGGGTAAAGGATTCCTTTGAGGAAAAGAGCAAGATTCTAACAGTCCTGCCGACTCGCACCTGGCCCGCGTGATACGTTCTACAACCCTTATCAGTTCCCAATACAAGAAGATATGGCCCGCGCTCGGTAGTCTGCCATTTTATGCAAACGGATAATTCGTAGAAGTACCTATGTTTTTGTAGTTTGATTTTTATGTAGGTGGGCCTTACTAAGCTAACTCTTGTATTGCTGTTCTGTTAAAACAACCTTGCATTTCAGTTCTAGAGCAAATAGACTGCGAAAGGCTGGCGAAGACAGTAAACAAGCGAGCCGTGATATTGACCAACTTTATGCTGAATAATCTCATGGAGGCTATCTCTCAGTTGCTTTCCAATACAACATTACTCACGACGCTACTGCTGGAAGGACTACCGTTGAAGATTCCGTACCTAAACCCACTGAATGAGGTTTGTGGAATATCCATTACCATCATTATATAACTAGGCCCATGAATATCCGCTAACTTCATTTATGTCGGCTGCATCAACTGGCCAAATTTTCTTTCGTCTATCAGTTTGTTTGTGAATTTGTATGTTCGTACTCGCGTACAGGGCGTAATTTTGAACCGATTTTGTTGAAACTTGGCGTATAGGTATGTATTTATGTTTTTTTTTTGTCGTCGGCAATTTTTGATAGGAGTAGTGATTCCCGAAAAAGGGGGGGAGTTTATTGCGGCGCTAATTACGTAGGTAGGTGAAGTACACAATTATTACAACTTGTGGTAAAAATGAGCAAAATTGGTAAAGTGGTTGTCGAGATATGACAACCAACTTGAGATTGCGTGTAACAGTGAGGGTGCGTGGATGTGCTAAGCCAACTTTATGTAGGTTTTATGTACAAATGACCCAAGGTGAGCTTCAAATAAGCTCTCTCGCGCGGTCTACTGTTCGTAGAACTACTAGTAGGTAATTGCGCGAAGCTCCGACGTCTAACGACGGTTACCCGCACAGACGAGACGAATCCATACGTAAAACCCTGATGTAAAACCCAATATGGGTTGTTAGTTTACTTCGTCTACGATCGACGTCTGGTGCGTTGATTTTATCAGATTGTAACTATTCAAGCAGCGACATGATCGGTTTTATATACAGGATGTTATATTTGCTAATTTGATTAAGTACATGCATTACAGGCGTTGCTGGCCAACAACTCTCTCCAGCACGTATATCTACCTCGGTGCCTGATCGGCGACGCGGGCTGCCTGGCCGTGTGCAAGGCGGTGCGCTGTCTACCCAACATATTGACACTCGATCTCACCGGCTGCGAGCTCACGCCGCTTGGGGCATCGTATATTGCTGATTTGGTTAAGGCACGTCTGGTTTACATACTTTTTAATACAGAGACCGTCGCGGGCACCGCAGCAGCAGCCGTCATCGTGTGGCTAACAGCACGCGGAACTCGTCAACACCAGTCAACACCAGTCTTAAAGAACTCAGTAGTTATTTATACTGTGCTCAACTCAGCGACCGCTCTTATCGTATGCGCATGAACAGTTCAGCGTTCGTAACAGTTCGCAGACAGACTATGCCACCAACTACAATTTGCTATTATGAACCTATAATTTGCGTAGCTAAATATTCTCATAGTACCTAGTCTTACATTTGGGATCGTACTGTACCTATTGGACTGGTGAAATGGTAACGCGAGCTCTTAATGTGGCAGACTGCAACCTAAAATGCGACTTTTTGTTCGTCCTTCGACCATTTTTTTCCGTCATCCGCAGTACCAAAAGATCCATCGCTACAGTGAGAACTGGATCCACACGCTGCGGTATCGGCTCCCCGAGCTGGACGCTATGGCAGGCTTGCGCCGGATCACGCTGTGCGCCAACCCACAGCTGGGAGACGCAGGTGTCGGTAAACTGCTAGAAGTTATGGGAGACGATTTGTGGATCAAAGGTTAGTCTCGCCGTTATCTTTTAGGGTTGATTAAATAGGAATGAAGACAGGTTGAACGATTCGAAATGTATTCGAATACAAGAAGGTAGATATTCATGGAACCCGATAACATCAGTGCCATAAAATCTCATAGGATATATCTCGCTATAAAAAGGGCTTACTTGAGTCTAGAAGAAGAAGAACGCAAGAAGTCAATAGTCCGTCAGCCAAATAATTTTATATTGTGAATAGGATAAACTCTTAGATCGTGCGGCAACCAGATCGTCCGATCGGGGGTCGAACCTGGTAAAGATTAACACATGACCGAGATGAGTGTCGTACAAGAGGCAAGCAGCAGTGGGCAATAACAGGCTGAAAAGTCTTTATTGGACGCACCATAAAATAAAAATGACATCGAAAATTTACAATTAAAAACTAGTACAACAACTAGTTGTAATAAAATTGTTGTGACCAGTTATTTCGTATGGAATGTTCGATTTGAATAATTCAAAAAGTAATCTACAGGTATTGAAACTGTCTTGAATACGAAATTATTTGGATATGGGTTAATACAAAGATATGAATAACATGGTCTGATTTTGGTCGGCCTTTCTATCAACTTTTTAAATGTAAAAAATAGTTATAATGACATAATAAAAATAGTTAGACATATGGTATCGAAACTTATATTATTCGTTCTAACATCAATAGTTTGCGCATGCGATAAAAAACATTTTATGGTAAAAAAATACACCTTGGGTTACATTATTGAAGTTTTAGTAAGGATCCCTAATTTTTTCTAGTATTAAATATAGCCTATGTTACTCAGGGATAATGTAGAAATCTAATGGTGAAAGAATTTTTGAAATCGGTCCACTTAGTTTTTGAGTTTATTCGTTGCAAACATACAAAAATACAAATCTTTCCTCCTTATAATATTAGTGAAGATAATGATTTCTGTCAACACATAATTATCACTTTTAGCTTTAGATATTCAAAACTGTGGCGTCACGGAACAGACCTCTTTAGCCGCGTTGCAAATGTTAGAATCCAACACGACATTGGTGATCATGGACTTGAGACATAACCCTGACGTTATAATGGAGTCGCTGTCCAAAATAAGGCAAGCATTACGGGACAACGAAAGAGGAATTGGTGGACAAGTGAGTAAACACAATAACAATACAAGTATACGACAAAGCACAAACAATACAAGTTGCACACAATGTACAGGATGTTTGGTAAGTGGTTTGGTAGTAAAGTAGAAAAATCACTGATAAGTATAAAAATAATAGGGTTAACAAATAAAAATAAGAAAAATCCTGTATAACACCAGATTGATTAAATTCAAGACATGATATCAAAACATTTAATGATACTCGTATCTAAACATTCAAAATTCATTTTACAGATTTTTAGTACTGGTATGTTGTACTGTACTTAATTTCCTTTTCAGTACTCGTGGCTTGGTAACGTCAGTGGATCCTCGAGTGATGGTAGATCTGTGAAGTCAGTTGCATTGAAGTAAGTATTAACAATTTTTGAATTTTTTTGACGTGACAACGTCTAATAAATCGATGAATGCCAGCTGCATTGCACGAAAAAGTATGAGTCATTGTCCCGTTACGTTACGCTCATTGTCCCCGTTACACTCCTTGTCCCGCTCAGGAAGCGGGCGGGTGTGCGCCGCGCCCGACCGTCGCTTCAACTATCATTCCTCGGAGCTCGCGCGCGGACGTATGTTGTCACGTTAAACTATCGTCCGTAAGCCGACTTTACAGACAACCAATTTTTTGACGTGACAACGTCTAATAAATCGATGAACGCCGGCTGCACGCACTAAAAAGTATGACTCATTGTCCCGTTACGCGTTACGCTTATTGTCCCGTTACATCATCATCATTTCATCAATGTTTTGTTATGTCGTTGTCATGTTAAACTATCGTCCGTAAACCGACTTTACAGACAACCAATTTATTTTTAAATCTTATTCATCGGACTGCGATATTGCAAGATTGTTTATTTTCAGGAATGGTATAGCTAAAGACAGAGTTGCGTCTATCACAAGGCCTGGACCTACGAACGCTCGTTCATTCGTAAACAAGTCTAACGTCGTCAAAAAAGAAAAGCAAGTATTCTGTCATGTATTTAGAATCGTCCCTTTGACGCCCTACGTGTCTCAGATGTAGTGTGCATTTGTAGGAAGTCCTGGATATTTAGTTGTGAATCTAAATATCTTATATAATACTAGCTTCACCCCGCGTAGTGATGAAAAGCTGTGTTGATGATGATGATCATAAAATATAGTGTATGTTGAAGAGGAAGACTAAAGGTCCTAAAGAATCCCTGTGCCAAAATTCATGACGATTGGTTCAGCCGTGAAAATGTAACAAACGGACAGACATTCGCATATATATTATTAGTTAGGCTGCTTTGATTTTAATAATCTAACTGTAATCTATGAATAGCTAGAACTAAAATTCTGCAGTGATTTCCCAAGAAAACAAAAATAACTGGCTATTAGTATTAACACGATTCCGTTCCATTTGAAAAAAAAGTGTAAATTTCTGCAGAGATTACGCGGAGATACTAGAAGAACAATTGCAAGAGGAAATATCGCACCGGCAACAGCTCGAGGAGCTAAACTTGCAGCTTGTGGACCAAATGAAGCAGCTAAAGCAGCAGCAGATACGGCTATGGGCGAACGGCGGCGCACATTCTTCTGGTAACTACTATGGAATGGAGTACATAGTGTTTCAATCTTGAATGTTAAACTATAGCCTATGCGGTCAATATCTTGATGAGTATCTGCGATTACTATAGAGTAGGGTGTCACTTTAAATTTTAACTGATAATTTAAAAGCCTGACAGTTAAAACAGCTAATTAGGGCCATTCATTTATTACGTAAGACGATTTAGGGGGGGAGGGGGTCGACCATGTCTTATCGTCGGACCATGTCCATGTTGGTTTATTCTATTTTTTTCTTATATAGGGGGGAGGGGGTCAAAAACTAGCAAAAATAGTCTTACGTAATAAATGAATGGCCCCTTACTCCACCTACGTACTAACTTTTTTGAGAAAGAAAGTTGGGAGACGCGGAAATATTTAACACAACTTTTAGACCGGTGAAAAGTTACAATTTGCTGCTATTGAACATTCTCTTGTGTTATCTATTGTCACTGATTCGTTCCCAGGCTCTGAGCAATCTTTCCAAGCCAGCTCACGGTCGTGCGACCGGTCCAGCAGCTCTGGTTCTTCGAGCTCGGTGCCCATCGACCAGAGCACTCTCTCTTACATACAACAAGCATTCAAGGACATATACGCGTTTATTAAGAACAATCAGTGCAGCGGGTAAGTTTCTAAGACTTTGGTCTTCATTTAACGCCATCGGCGTTCTACACCATCACGCCTTATTACTGATGTAATAAGTCTCTAATGATAAGATGTCTAAGATGTCTCTAATCTTACTACAGAAATGTATTTTGGAACTCTAAATGAAAAATGAATAAAATATGTGACCACACTCCACGTATCCGTATCGTACGGAGACGAGTATAGGTTTCACAAACTCTAAAAACCCGCGACAAAAAACGGCTGAACCGATTTTCATGAAATATAGCTAAGAACACTCTCGATGAAATCGTCTTACAAACAAAAAAAAACTAAATCAAGATCGGCCCATTCGTCTGCGAGCTACTATGTCACAAACAGACACAATATATACATTGTATGTGTAGGTGTGGGAAGGCTTCGATCGAGTCCTTTTTATAAGGCGCTTAGCGTCCAGGTTTTGTCCAGCGTTTGTATGCACTTTTCTTTTCAAATTTTGTAGCATGACCATATCGTAATGCGAAGTTTATAGATTGGCAACCTGAAGTAAATCTTTATAATTCTACTGTAAATCAATAATAGCTATACTATCTAATGGTAGTTAAGTAACTATAGCAAGACACTGGCAATTTCCTATCAATTGTAGCCACGAAATGAAGAGAAAAGACTACGAGCCAGAACAGCCGACTATAGAGGAAGTCACGGAAAACTCAGAAATAGAAGATTACGAGCCCAGAGAGCACCGAATCAACTTTATGCTCAAGAAAGTACAAAGTACACACGTGAAGATAACTGACAACGTGAAGATGAACAAGATTACCAAGTCTGCGCATTTGCTGGGAGATACGCAGAGGAAAGATACGCGTGAAACGGTGAGGAGGCAATTTTTTGCCCACACCCTTGAAATGATTCCTATTACATACTATTTAGATCCAGGTTTATTTTAATCACCATTTTTAAATTAATTTATTTTTTCGTATCATCAACGATGATTATATAATCATCTATTGTACCAGTAAATACTGAACCTTATCAAATCAACAATTGTAGAGCTCTGAGTAATAAATTCTATACGACCCTATGCTTGTTGGCATTATATGGGTAGTATGCACAGACATAGTAGATGAAGCATGCGACTTCAGTTATATGAAAACCTTGCGTGCCACATTTTTGGTACCGACTGTGACGTCACATAAACGATTTTGTGATGGAATGTTCCATCCGCATGAAATCTATTCAACCCAATGCATCCGCGCGCTTGTACGCTAGTAACTAGTTGCCAAAATATCGAATCGGAAGTAAATATCACCTGAAATTAAATAAATCTTGGTCGTCAACTGCGATTTTTTATCGTTTGACACACTCGTTTTGACGCGCTAGGTACATACACTTGGGGTGTGCTTGTTTACATTATTTTTGGTTATTACAGAAACCTGAAATGATCGAGCGGCAAATGGGAGACTCCAGAAACGCACACGTTGTTGAAGAACAAGTGGTAAACAATATTTTTATTTACATTTTATTTGAGCAGCGTAACGCTAATTTTAGATTTAAATTTTCGAGTTCATGATGGTTGTAGGGACTAAAGACGCATTGTAATGGTTCAAAGCACCCGCTACATTTAATTTACACCTCACCATTTATTGGTCGGGCCACCCCTACTGCGGCAGCAAAAACTAACACCATTATTCTATTAAAAAAACATACAACGCGCACATACGTAAAATATGTTCATATAATACAAATTGGTGAAAAATTGTTGTCAAGTCTTAGATGATTTGTTTTACATCATAATAACTGGCCGTTGCGACAGTGAAAGAATCTGTATTCTAAATTCAAGTATGATATCTTAAAATACAATATGGAGGCTAAATGGGGCAATATTTGATAATGAAATTGGGAGGTTCATAAAATCGTTTTAACCAGGATTTTTTGAATAGATCTACTGCCAAGTACGCAATTAATTTCAGTATGGCTTAATCCCAAAATACACCCATAACCATTCTTTGCATTCTTTGCCGCCATCTCTAGTTTCCTGAGACTTACAATCTTGGGATTTTCAAGGCTAGAGTGAATAGATATCTTCTAGATCGATGAGCTCCATCCTCGGCTACACTCCGTCGCTTAACATCAGGCAAGGTGGTGGTCAATCGTAGATCTATCATGCATAAAATAAAAAAACCTATCCAAACACCTGTATAGTCCTGGGAACGTATATCCGACCACATTGGACTACCTATATCGTAACTCAATGCCTAACCACAGATTAATAATATGTAAGTATGTAGTTTTCTTTCGGTATTTTTTTATATTTTTATTTGGTAGTCTTTTAAAAGAACTAATTTCAATATTTTTGAATTCTGTTCAGTATTTATTTATTAATAATCTTTTAACAAAAAGTCGTGATGACGTCACAAATCCGTCTGAATATAATAAGTAATATGATTACATTACCTTATACATTACCTACTAAAAAATCTTACTCAACAGTGACATTTTTATTGGTTTTGTGCTCTGCGAAAGAAATATTTTTAATGTAACTTTTTTAAATTCTTTTTGGTACCTACACTTTTGTTTCTTTTGTCTACACTTTGTACTTTTTTTGGTTTCTTTCTGGTAAAAGGCGGTTCTGTGACGTCATTTAGAGGTCGACTAAAGGTCAAATATTTTTTATATTTCCGTAAAAATATGCACCATATCATCATTTTAAGGGCCCAAAGTAAATAAATATGGTTTAGAGACATAGATATAATGTCGAAATGGTTTTGGAATCAGCATAAATGTTACATTTTCCTTTACATAGGTACCCCATTATCTAAATCGAATAATATTTAGAGGTAGAAAACAGTTTTCTCCTATTGTATTAAAAACGCATGTACTGGCGCATATTGCCGAGACATCTATGCTCTTAATCGGTAGAACCACAGTTGTTTCAACATTTGAACTTAGTACTTGTGCTTTAAAGTGTGCAGTGTACGAGAAAGGCAGCCCGGCTAGCAGCATCGTGAGCGACTCCTCAGATACACTGGTGTGCTCGCCAGAAATCACGCAACGCTCCATCACGCTTAACCCACGCGATGCGCTCTATTCGTCCAGTGACAGCGACTGACTGTCACACTGATTATAATAAACGTATTTATATCACAATACGTTGTTTTATTTCTCTAGTACAGGACATAGTACTAGTACAGAACTCGGGTTCCTCACCCAATCTCCAGTCCCTCACTCGCTCCCCGCACAAGCGTTGTCGTTTGCCAGAGTTTGCACGGCACATTCTTTTGTCAATCGAGGCAGGCGAGCGATCGTTGCGAGCGCTTCAACTTTTGATATTACGACCGAGCGGTAACCATAATTTGACGACCCTAACTTCGTATGTGTGCGTGATATTGATATTACGTGTGAGCGGTAGCCATACCACGACCCTAATTTCATACACAAATTGATATTTTGTGTATGTGCCACCGGTTAGCGCGCCGTTGCATGGAGTGTCCGGTGTGTGACACTATACCTTGTAATCATCATCATTGTTGTCGTGTGTGCACAGTTATAATATGTGATTAACAAGACAATAAAAAGAATACTCGTGGTAGAAGGTCCCGAACCAATCTGCTTTCTTTGTGCATCTGGCCTATGTGATAGGAAAAACATGCAATATGATAGAATGTGTACCAGATCTGTGTGCAGGTGAAAATCTGAAGAGAAGGGCAATAATATTTGGAGTCTTCCAGGAGCACTGGGTTTCTCAAATATATAATAATACTCTTGCTCCCCAAAACTACATTTCAGTGTAAGTATACATTGAAAAGTAGTTTTTTTTTTTCAAAAAGATGATCAATGATTAGAAATGATTTCAAACTATATGTTAAGAAAAATTCAAACGGCACCACTTGTAATAAAAAAAAACAGTTAAATTCAAAAAATTTACAAAATTCCAATACATTTTTTCTTCCTTTTTTGAAATTTAGTGCAAGAACTTTAATTTGTTTAGTGGTGCATTCAGAATTGACCACATTGTAGAAGTAATAAAAACATTAATATTGATAACCTAATTTAATTATCTACAAATATCTATACACAAACCTATGCTTCAGTAACAATAGTTCCATCACTCTTGATCTGTACATTCTTCTGCTGCAGTTTGGCCAACATCATCTTTTCCTTAGCCTCTTTTTTGGCCATCTTCTCTTGCTTCTTCTGTTCTTTCTCCCGTTTCACCAACATCTCCTGGAACCTCTCATCTCGTGGATCAAGCTTGAAGCCAAAGTGGCGTCTCACTTCTTCCACTAGACGCTCTTTCTTTTCCTGTAATGTCATAAATTTTGTGTTATATTATGACAACAGAGCAGTAACAACAGTAAGTGATATAATGGTATGGAAAAAGTGAAAATGTTAATTGAACCAATACTATTTACTTCTCACTTTGGTGTATGTTTTTTTTGTGATATCTAATACCCTTAAACATATAATTCTTGAATATATGTATATAATCGAATCTCGGAATCGGCTCGCAATGATTTTAATGAAATTTGGTTGGTAGGTAGATTAGGGGAAGATAAATCGATCTTGCTAGGTTTAATTTTTAGTAAACCAAGGTTTGCTCGTATTTTCAGTCATAAAAAATCCGAGTGGAGCTTGGTTGCCCAGGTACTTGGGTTTTAAACTATTTTTATTAATGATCCAATTTGAAAACTGTAATTAATAGATTTTCAAGCAAGGTGAGGCCCACTACTCCTCTTTGAAAATTACTAGCAAATGCAACTGCACTGAAAAGGAAATTTTCCATATTTTCAATATGCTTTTCTTAGTAATCTATTTTAGGCTTATCAGGAATGAGTCAATTGACACATCCTTATCCTTAAAAGAAATATGTCTTGAAGCATTCTTGTCACTCTCTGTGCCAGTGCCACTATAAAATCCCCTTGTCACTATAAAAAGATATTTTTTTACAGTTATTATAATTGTATAAAAATATTCTTTAAATCCTTTGTACACATACTGTCTTAATTGCTATTGCTACTGTAGGTCTTGAAGCATTGTTCTTTTAAGCCTGTGTATTTGTCTTAGTAAAAAAAAAAAATACTAAAAAAAAAAAGATGATTCGGATCACATGTTCCTACATTCTCAAAATAATTATACTAGCTTCTCTTATCTGAACAATGTTATTACATTCTTGGAAGATTTATTTTATGCAATAAAGAGTTAAGCAATATATAACAATCTAATTCCACCTTTGGAATTCCAACTGTTCAAAATCACATGTAACAATATACTCAATCCTATTACTGAAGAAATAAATCTTTTACCTAGGAAACATGCTATATACACCCACCTAGTAGGATAAGGCAGTGAGATGGTGTTGATGACTAAAGATTTAAAAAAAAAGAATTACGTTTAGTTGTACAACAAAATTTACCTTAGCAGCTAACATATCAGCAGTTTTCTTGGCTAACTTATCATCCAATTCTTTCTTCCACTGCTCAAGTTTAGCGAATTTAGCAGCAACTTCTCTGTCCCGCTGTAGTATCTTCTCTTGCTCCTGCTGTCTCTGCTGCGCAGCAGTATCCATCATTTGCTTTATTGTGAAAGGATATGCAATGGATTCATATTCTAACCGTTCTTCAATGTCCATTTTAGAAGGCCAGCATAAACCTGGGAAGATAGATAGATTGATAACACTTTATTAAAAGACCACAATACAGAAACATTAAATAGGTACATAAAGAATAATATTACAGCCAGGTGTTTTAATTGGCGGCCTTATCGCTTAGAGCAATCTCTTCCAGGCAACCTTGCATGGATAGGACAGATAGCAACAGATAGTGGCCTTAAAGTAAAACTTAATTAAGATGGTATACATAAAACAACAATAATTAATTATATAAAAGGTTATATGAAAAGGTATGTTAAAAGAGGAAAACAAAAATATTATAATGGACCAAACTCTCATTCATATACTTACATAAATATCTCTATTAATATACATACATAATATTTAGTGGGAGTTATCTTGATAGTGTGCTTTAAATTTATTGTATTTTTCATATTTTTTTTGGAGTTTTAGAAGCAAATATACACAACATAACCACAAAAGTTATAATATAAAAAGTACTAACTAGGATTAATCCCACTATTGCTGCCAAACTTTCCGTACAACTTCCTATGATATTTGACTGTTAAATGAGCGATAGACTTCGGGACCTCGTAAGGCCTTTTTCCATTGATTAGATTGTAGTGAGCCTCTGAAAGTCTCGATATGTTTCTCTTCTTTTCAATTTCAGCTTCCCGAGCTAGGGCTTCATCGCTGTCGTCGATCAACACTTGATCGTTTTCTTCTACTGCTTTCGTGGGCGCAGTGGACAGGCGATATAATGACCCTATCAGATTTGGCCGCACACACTTAACCCTAAGGCATAAATTCATCTTGTAATGCTTGTAATCACTTTTCTCATCCAAAAATATAATTTAATATTTATTTATGTTTAGAGGTTATTATAGTCTCTTTTTTTTTATTCGAGTGAGTTTTTTTTTTTTGAACATGTAATTCACAAGATGCCTTCTTCTTTTCTGTATTGAACCCGCATTAGAGCATTTGCCAGTGTCAAGTATTAGGATTTTTTCAAGTTTCTTGAATAAAACAAGCTGTAAGTGTTCTAGTCACAATCTAAGTCACGTATATGGTCAATTTATAAGTCGAGTCCTGCTTCAGTAAAGTGGTGGCGACTTTACTAGAAGCTTCTATGGAGTTTTGACGACAAAGTAAAATCGCACGTTTTACTGCTTTATTTCACTTGTCCACACTCACATACTTTATCGAGCACTTAATGAATAAAATACCATCATTTTTATAGCATTAATGTTCAAAATAACATAAGTTTAGGAAAATAAAACAAAGCAACAAGACGCTAATAAGACGTTCCTGCCAAAACTCAAAGATCAGTTTTGGCGGGAACGTCTAAGTAACGTGTTGTTGCTTTGTTTTATTTTCTTAAACTTGTGTTATTTTGAACATTAATGCTATAAAAATGGTGGTGTTTTATTCATTAAGTGTTCGATAAGATGCGTGAGTGTGGGCAAGTGAAATAAAGCATTAAAACGTGTGATTTTTCGTTGTCGGCAAAACTCCATAGAAGCTTCTAGTAAAGTCGCCACCACTTTACTGAAGCAGGACTCGACTTATAAATTGACTGTATACGTGACTTAGATTGTGACTAGAACATTTAAAACTTGTTTTATTCAAGAAACTTTTAAAAAATCCTAATACTTGACACTGGCAAATGCTTTAATGTTTAATGCTTTGGACATAAAACTTATGTCTAATACAAAAAAGAAGAAAAAAACTCAAAGATGACAGCCATAGACCTGAGTTTTGGCGGGAACGTCTTAGTAACGTGTTGTTGCTTTGTTTTATTTTCCTAAACTTGTGTTATTTTGAACATTAATGCTATAAAAATGGTGGTGTTTTATTCATTTAGTGTTCGATAAAGTGCGTGAGTGTGGGCAAGTGAAATAAAGCAGTAAAACGTGTGATTTTACGTTGTCGGGAAAACTCCATAGAAGCTTCTAGTAAAGTCGCCACCACTTTACTGAAGCAGGACTCGACTTATAAATTGACTGTATACGTGACTTAGATTGTGACTAGAACATTTACATCTTGTTTTATTCAAGAAACTTGAAAAAATCTTAATACTTGACACTGGCAAATGCTTTAATGCGGGTCCAATACAAAAAAGAAGAAGAAGAAGCCATAGACCGTACTTGTAAGAGGCGGCACACACATAGAAAAAATCGGCCAAGTGCGAGTCGGACTCGCGCACGAAGGGTTCCGTACTATCATCTATAATACTACAAAGATTAGTTCTGTTTATAAAATAACGAGAAATCAATGAAATTCCAAGTAGTAAATTGCAAACTTATAGGTAGGTTTTCGATACACATCCGGGCAGCATGACGACGCTAGCGCGAATACGCGCGGCTATGGCTCGCTCCGTGATGTTACCTCCCCCGCTACCCGCGCTTAGCAACCGCCTCGCGCTCGCGCCACCAACCACACCGCGGCGCGGCGCTCGCACCGCGTTTAGATGCACGGATTATTTTCATTTTGTGAGTTTTTATGTATTAGATTAGGTATTTATTTTTATAGTTAATATATTTCTAAATATTTACTTACAAATATTCAAGTTTCTACCTGTTAATTAAGATCGAGTAAAAATTGCTTAAAAATTACGTTTGTTGTATGGGAGCCCCCCTTTAATATTTACTTTATTGTTATTTAATTATTTATTTTGAAAGGTAATATACTAGTAAATATTCTGTGAAAATTTGAAGCGTCTACCTGTTACCGTTTTTAATATTGAGCAAAAAAATACGAAAAAAACACGTTTATTGTATGGGGACCCCCCTTAATATATTTTTTTTTTAATTTTTAGTATTTGTTGTTATAGCGGCAACGGAAATACATCATTTGTGAAAATTTCAGCTTTCTAGCTATCACGGTTTATGAGATAAAGCCTGGAGACAGACAGACAGACAGACAGACAGACAGCGAAGTCTTAGTAATAGGGTCCCGTTTTTACCCTTTGGGTACGGAACCCTAAAAAATGTATGAAAATATTTCAAATTTTGATTTGAGTCGAAATGTATGGAGTTTAGGTCGAAATTCTTAATTCAATTCATTGTCTATTAAATTGATTTTATTCGCGCTACAGGAGGCTAATGGAGTTTGCCCATATTGCCTTTGTCAAGAATAACTTAATCGTGCTATAAGAAACTGGCGATGAGTTTACCAGACAATTTTACGGAGGTTTGTGGGACGGATAAAAGATATTATACAATTTACCATTTTATTTAACTTCCAATATTCCTGTACGAAAATAAAACACAAATATTTTAGGAGAAAGTATTAAGTTTATTCTATTAATTATGTTAAATTGTTATGACTTTTCACTTGACTCAAAAAAGGAGGAGATTCACAGCTTCTACTTTTTTACGTACTCATAAGCTATTATGAATATTACATTAAAAAGTGCCTATGTTAGGTACAAGCCGTTGTGGAGTTCCCTAGTGAGGAAACAACCCAAGCTAAAGCATCAGTTTATGGTGTTAGTATTCTGTACTTACACCGTTCTTATGCCAATAAATAAATTTTATTTTATTTGGCTCTTAAAAATTAAGCCTATGACGTGTAAAATGTCATTACTTCGTCGAGCGGAAAGCCATGAAAATGCGTTATGATCTTTTTCCCAGATTTCAGGCCACATATTGTGCATCTTTTACAAGACATAACTTTTGAAAATTACGTTATGATAATTACCGTTGTTTGAATTACTGTTAAATTAATGTTAAATGTTTATAAATATGTTTCTCGGAATAAGTGACAATTATTATTAAAAATTAATATTTTTGGCGGGAACGTAAATCTTTTGACGTTCCAGCCAAAATCTTTACAGCGGCTCTACACTTGTGCCGTGAATTCGCGGCAGAGGCGCACCCTCCACATTCACGGAGCTCACTCATTTGTGCCGTGAAACGGACGTCGAAACTGCTGCTGCGTTAACTTTGTTTGATGTGGCAACATATAACTATTTACACCTACAAAATAAGAAAATCGTTCGAAAGCGTTGGAGAAAAAGATGATGGATGACTGAAATATTTCGTAACCGATCGATATTAATTTGAAAATTAATCCATCTCCAGGCGTCATAATTTGACTTTTATTATTATGATGTGGATGCTTTGAGTCCCACAATATACGTTCAGCGTCATATTTCAATAAGCGAATTTCTAATTCACTATCTCAACTTATATTAATCCGTCGCGCTGCCATATAGCTCGCATTACACGTCCGTGCGCATCTATAGTCAGGAGCAAACTGCTGGCACGGTGCCGTGAATGTGGATGTGTGCGCGTGAACGAGGCGCGAACTGCCGTGAACCCTTTGTCGCGGGACAAAAAACCGACATCGATCGGGGAACAGGCGTGAACAGCCGTGAACGCCGTGAAAACCCTCCACACTTATGTTCACGCCTGTTCGCGGACGTTCACGGCACAAGTGTAGAGCGGGGGTTAAATCCAAATCATCAATTCCTGATTTGTCACGTTGATCCTTCCGTCTGTTGTTAGAAGAATGGACTTTAGAGACAGCAGCTACAAAAGATTAAAAAAATGTTGAAGTCTGTGTCAAACAGTGTAAATGTCAATTTCGGGCTTAACTCCATAGATTAACAATTTTCTATGAGTTGCGCCAGGCTGGTGTCTACGTCTACCTGCTGAACTAAAAGGTCGTGGGTTCGATCCCCACCCGGGGCAAACATTTGTATGATGAGCATGGATGTTTGTTCTGTGTCTGGGTGTTTCTATGTATCATATGTATATATTTACAAAAAAAAAGTATATAAGTAATCTATCAGCCATCTAGTTCCATAGTACAAGCTTTGCTTAGTTTGGGCTAGATGATGTGTGAAATGTCCACAAATATTTATTATTATTTATTTACATAGGTTTATTTAGACAAAGTAAAATAATAGGACATGTAGTTCTAAATGTAGGGATTAGTCACAGTTCGTGGCCCTATTTACAGGGAGTAGTAATTCAAATAACTAAAACTCACAAAGTTACTTAAGTATCTTTACTATTAATTTTTGGTAGGTACATAGTAGTGGTATGTATGTTAAATAGGTATATCATATGTAATTTTATTAATGTACTTTTTCTATTTACATTTTATTTTTCACTTGAGATCTATTACACATAAATACATACAACACATAAACCTCTACTTCTACACTAACATAATATTGCTTAGGATAAATGCAAACTTGATAATATAATGGACAATAAAAATGTGATCTAATCTATGGTTTTTAAATAGCCAATAATTGATATTTTGTTTGCTTACAAAAATCTCTAATAATCTTGGAATTCTAATAGACAGCAAATATTTTTTTATTCGAGATCTCTAAAAATGTAAATGGCTGTTTCATAAAATAGCCTATTAATTCTAATATACATACCATGGTGACATTCCTTCCTTATACATCAAGAAAATGTTTAAAATTTTCCAAATAGTGTCCCACATGGGACTCCAAATGTCTTTGCAAATCATGCAGTGATGCAAACTCATGTTCACAAATACTGCAAGGGTGTTTGTTTACATTTAATGAATTTACTTTAGTTAGTATTTTACTTTTAGGGCTCTTAGGTATTAAATCATGCAGTTTTTTATGGGCTTTTAACTCGGAAGCTGAAATTATTTTACAGTCACAAATGTCACAAGCATAGCATTCTGTATGCATCTTTACATGCTTTCTCAAGATCTTCAAATCAACACTTTTATATTCACACATTTTACATGCGTAAAATTTTTCTCCATGTGTTTTCATATGTCTTCTCAAATCAATTGCTCGAACACTTTTATAGTCACACTTATCGCAAGGAAAACGTCTTTCCTCATCTCCGTTATGAGTTTTTAAATGAGCTTTTAGATTTGCTGAACAGGCACTAGTAAAGTTACAAATCTTGCATTTGTATGGCTTCTCACCAGTATGTGTCCTCATATGTTTCTTCAAATTGCTTGAATCTCGGCAGCAATACTCACATATTTCACATGTGTATGGATATTCACCAGTATGTCTTCTTTTATGTTTTGTTAAATTCCCCTTATCTAAAGTTCTATAATCACACAGTGTGCATGCATATGGTTTTTCTCCAGTGTGTGTTCTTGTATGACGTCTTAAATCTAGTTCTTTAGCACATGTATAGGTACACAAACCACATTTGAGTTTTTTGTCACAATCCTTTGTTTTTTTCCCCGTCTTTGGGTGATTTGAGTTACTTAGGTTATGAATAGTAAAGTAAGTGTTGGAAGTGTATGGATTCTTTCCTAAATGCCTTTTCATATGTTTTCTTAAATTACTAGAATCGCAACAGCTATAATCACAAATATCACATACATATGGCTTTTCTCCACTGTGCGTTCTCTGATGCTTTGCTAAGTTACTGGGATTTTTACAAGTATAGTTACATATGTCACACACAAAAAACGATATTCCTTTCTCAAAATTATTGAACTCAAATTCTATACTTACTTTATCATCACTCATACTTATTGTATTCATCTTCAATAAATTGATGTTATAAAAAATATTTTTGAAACTAATCTATTTGAGTTACAAATAAAATAATCCTTATGCTCATTCCACAATATGGTACATATAATGTTTCTATCATGTTGTAGATAATAATTATGTGCCATGTAGATTACCTGGAAATCGAAGTTACTGATTTATTTAAACAAAACAATGAAAACATGACATGTGTAACCAAGTAACATGTGTGGCTTAGTATTTTTACAAGGTATTTAATTTGTCAAGAACATGTCATTTTCTAGGCAAGGACACTCCATCATGGACTGCATTGTCACTTGTACATTAGGCAAGTGTGGAGTTGAAGTTGTGTTACTGATTACAGAAAAAACAAAACTCTATTAAAATACACCCACTTTCACACTTAAGAAATAAAAATGGAATTAAATTGTTAAATAAAGTACCTACCACATGTCTATTAATATTTATTTATACAATTTTTTTTTCTTAATTATTTTGTTTAGTCCCTGTACATTTGATTAAATTATCACCTAATAATTTAGAGATTTCTGCATGAATTATAATCATCTCTTCTTATAATATTCCTAATGAAATACATACATAAGCTAAACAGCAGAGACTTAGGAATACTAAATCTGTGTTAAACAGGTTACAACAAAACAATATCCAATCCACATAGACATAACTAATTTTATTAACAACTACACAAAACAGAAACAGGTTTAAATTGTAAGTTTAACCATAATTCAAAGCCCTATTAACTATTAGTCTTTGTTATGTTTATACCTATTACGTTAGATCTTGAGTTCTTAAATTAGTCAGCACAAACTTAGGAATACTAAATCTGTGTTAAACAGGTTATTTTTATGGCCAAATGCGGTTATTAACTATTACAAAACAATATCCAATCCACATATAACTAATTTTATTAACAACTATACAAAAAAGAAACAGGTTTTAATTGTAAGTTTAACCATCATTCAAAGCACTATTAACTATTATTATTTGTTAAGGTTATATTACGTTAGATCTTGAGTTCTTAAACTTTTATCATTTATGCACCTCCCTACTTATCGGGTGTGTTATTTAATAGAAATTCGAATATTTAGTTTGGGCTGTTTGGGTTATAATCAATAAAATAAAAAAGTATTACTAGGCATACCAAATCTTGAATGAACGTTTATGTTTAATGTTCAATAACCTTTATATTTGACACAATGCTTCGTCTTCAATAGAAATCATAGGTATTGCATACAGGTATTGTCGTATTTGAGATACCTAACAGTTTAATTAATTTAGCTCGAAAAATAAAAATTTTGTAAAACAAAAATCACGCAAAAATCGAATAATCCTTACTTTTTCTTTTTTTGTACGGACCCACGCGTTTAGATAGCGATTTGCCAGTGTGAATGTTTAATGTCAATAACCTTTATATTTGACACAATGCTTCGTCTTCAATATAAATCATAGGTATTGCATACAGGTATTGTCGTATTTGAGATACCTAACAGTTTAATTAATTTAGCTCGAAAAATAAAAATTTTGTAAAACAAAAATCACGCAAAAATCGAATAATCCTTACTTTTTCTTTTTTTTTACGGACCCACGCGATTAGATAGCGATTTGCCAGTGTGAAGTATTGCGATATATCCAAGTTTTATGTAGTCACGCAAGTATACTTATCAGACATTTTTAAGTTCGAGTCCTGCTTCAATAGGTGGTGGTGACTTTATTGAAAACGTCAATGGAGTTTTGCCAACAACTTTGAAAAAGAGACCTTTCCCACACTCACGTTCTTATTCAAATACTTAATAAATAAAACATCATCATTTCATAACATACAAAAACAAAGCTACAACATGATTCCATGACGTTCCCGCCAGATCCACAACTCTAAACTCTTACACTACTCATTTACCATAAAACTAAGCGGCTAATGGGCGTGTAACCACAGCTATGAATAAATTTAGAAAAATTAATTTACAAAAAATTCTATAAAATTTCACCGCGGCTCTACACTTGTGCCGTGAATTCACGGCACGAATTCGCGGCAGAGGCGCACCCTCCACATTCACGGAGGTCACTCATTTGTGCCGTGAAACCTGCCGTGAAACGGACGTCGAAACTGTTGCTGCGTTAACTTTGTTTGATGTGGCAATGTAAAACTATTTACATCTACAAAATAAGAAAATCGTTCGAAAGCGTTGGAGAAAAAGGAAATGATGGATGACTGAAATATATCGTAACCGATCGATATTAATTTGAAAACTACTCCTTCTCCAGGCTTCATAATTTTACTTTTATTATTATGATGTGGATGCTTCGAGTCCCACAGTATACGTTCAGTGTGAAAATATTTCAAAAAGCGAATTTATAATTCACTATCTCAACTTATATTAATCTGATGCGCTACCATTTAGCTCGCATTACACGTCCGTGCGCATCAATAGTCAGGAGCAAACTGGCACGGTGCCGTGAATGTGGAGGTGCGCGCGTGAACGAGGCGCGAACTGCCGCGAACACTTTGTCGCGGGACAAAATACCGACTTCGATCGGGGAACAGGCGTGAACGGCCGCGAACGCCGTGAAAACCCTCCACACTTATGTTCACGCCTGTTCGCGGACGTTCACGGCACAAGTGTAGAGCGGGGGTTAAATGGTAGTTTTGGCGGGAACGTCCTAGAGACATGTTGTTGCTCTATTTCAAGGTGGTGTTTTATTCATTAAGTGTTCGATCAAATGCGTGAGTGTGGGCAAGTGAAATAAAGCAGTGAAACGTGTCTTTTCACGTTTTCCCCAAAACTCCATAGAAGCTTGTATAGTCCCACCACTTTAATGAAGCATGACTTTAACTTAAAAATTACTGTTTAAGTGAGCTTGATTGTGACTTAAACATTTCTTGTTTTATTCAAGAAACTTGAAGAAATAATAATTATACTTGCCACTGGCAAATGCTTTAAGCGGGTCCAAATTCAAAATAAAAAAAAGACATTTCAGTATATAATTGACATTCAATCACAACACAAACTACTAGTACCCATTACTAGCTAGGTACTAGCCGTCTTGCGTCCCGTCAAAAACAGCGTATTCATTTTTAGGGTTCCGTACCTCAAAAGAAAAAAACGGAACCCTTATAGGATCACTTTGTTGTCCGTCTGTCTGTCTGTCTGTCCGGGTGTCAAGACCTTTATCTCGGGAACGCGTGAAGGTATTAAAAGCATATACGCAAATCCATAGTCTCTTGCTGCAGAAAGAAAATTAAAATTTCGCAGTTTTCGTAAAAAAAAGTTACAGCCGAATAAGTCGTAAAAAACGCACATTTCGACACTCACAAGGGAACCAAAACCTATGGGGTACTTCCCGATGACCTATAACTATGAAATTTTGCAAGAAGCATTGTGTTAGATTACACATATAGGAAAAAATCCCAAAACTGGACATTTTTAATTTAATCACAAAAAATAGTGTCTTTATGCAAGGAATGAGGGTCCAAATTTTAAAGTTCTTTAACCGTATCATGTGGGGTATCATAGGAATGAGCTTCATTAGCATAAGCTAAAACAGGTTTTTAAATATTTTTACAATGTATATTTTTCGGTTTATGAAGGAAATTATAAAAAATATATGATTTCCCCCTTTTATCTACTAGTTTGTACAGAACTCTCGGTGGGCGAGTGTGACTCGCACTTGTCCGGTTTTATCATAGACCTAGAATGAAGGTTTTATTTATCTTTACTCATAACCACATTTTCTATGATTTGGGTAGTAATATTTTTTTTGTTTTAACGAGCGCTCAGCATTTGCATGACCTAAATAAACAAAAACATAGGCAATAAATATGCGCGAGCGAAGCGAGCGCGAAACTTTTAGTAGTGTTTTTTTTAAAGTTGAAGGTGATACCAAGAAGTGAAATGAAGTATTTTAGTTAAACAGTGTTTTGTTTCGTTTTCGCGCGTGTCGATTCTCGTCTAACAGAAAGTGACGTCTTTATTCAGTGAACTAGCTGCCCGTTGCGACTTCGTACGCGTAAGAAGATCGTTCATGTCACGCTCCTACCCGCACTCAATGCACCCCCTCCAAGCTAATGCTTCAGTACCACATCTGCCCTGCTATATTAATGTCGAGTCAGTGGTCAAGCGTAGATTTATGTATTTGAATGAAAACTAACTCCTATCCCTTTCTCGCCCCGCCCCTATCCTGCTCCCGTTCGGCTCCCAAACTGTTCCTGTTCTGCTCTTACCGATTTCAGATCGCTCTCACACCATTTTCACCCTACACTACACTCACTCGTGATTCTGCCTCGCACCTGTCCCACTCCCACTTTGTTCTCATTCCGCTTTCACCTCGTTCCCACCCCGTTCCGTTCCGCTCTTGTCCCATTCCCGCTTCACTCCGTTCACACCTTGCTTTTCTCCCGTTTTTACCTCGTTCCCACCGCACTACCCCTGACTCCTGTTTCGCTCCCACCTTGCTCCCAGCTCTGGTTTGTTGCTCCCTTTCCACTCCCACTTCAATCCTGCTCCACATTCACCCCTCCCACCGTAATCGCACCCCTCCCGCTGTAATCCCATTCACTCTGACATCGCTCACGCCTCACTCCCGCACCGCACTGTCTTCCACCTCACTTTATTTATCCCGTTCTCATCCCGCTCCCGTGACGCTCTCATCCATCACACAAGTGCCTCTCTTTCGCCAGCCAATATTAGGGTGGGAGTGGGGAAGGAGACTTCCCCACTCCCACCTTAATAATCAACCCTGGAACTTTCATATAATCTCTTAACTCTCCTTTCCCCGTGTATAATCCTTAATTTTTCCCATTGCAAACCTATAATGGCAGTATTCATTTATATCTTTTTATATCTATTAGTTGATCTAAATCTTAATTTTTATGTCCCTAACATTAAAACCCTTGAACTTTCATATAATATTTTAGGATGTTTCAACTCCATGTTTCCTGTCCTGTCGTTACGAAACAAATATAACAATATTCAATTATAGTTTGCATCTGATAGTAAATATAAAACATTAAAACCCCCCCTTTTAAGCCCTTTATTCATCCTAAGTAGCAAAACTATAGTAGCAGTTTTCATCTATTGTTAGTTAATATAAATAAATAAACGTAATGCCCTTAACATTAAAACTTTGTACCTTTCATTCAATCTTTTACTCCCCGTTTCATCCTTTAATTTATCTTTGTCGCAAAACTATATTAAAAGTATACGTTTATTATAATATGTATTAGTTAACCTAAATACTACATTTTATTCCCATATTATAAAAAACCCTAGAACCCTCATAATTTACTCCCCGATTTTGCCCCATTAATTCGGCCCTTTTGCATTTTTTTTTGATATTGACATGTTTTTTAATATTTTTGCACATTATTTTGTTCTATTGTCCATAGTTTCGCAGTGCTCGCGATGTAAGAAGTTTACGGCTTTAACGGAAAACGTTACTTAACTTTGATCAACAAAATATGTTGAATATTGCTCAAATATGAGTACCTAGGTCTTCTTCGAGTCTTAGGCGTCTTCTCGTCCAATATTCCCCAGTCCCTCAAGTCGAAAGTTTACAACCAGTGTGTGTTACCAGTGATGACATACGGCACTGAAACGTGGTCCCTAACTATGGGCCTTATAAGGAAACTCAAGGTCACGCAACGAGCTATGGAGAGGGCTATGCTCGGAGTCTCTCTACGAGATCGAATCAGAAATAAAGAGATACGTAGACGTACAAAAGTCACCGATATAGCACAGCGGATTAGCAAGTTGAAGTGGCAGTGGGCAGGACACATAGCACGTAGAACTGATGGCCGATGGGGCCGAAAGGTTCTCGAGTGGAGACCACGTACCGGCAAGCGCAGCGTAGGAAGACCAGCCACGAGATGGACAGATGATCTCATACAAGTGGCGGGAAGACGCTGGATGCAAGCCGCTTCCAATCGGTCTTTTTGGAAATCCATGGAGGAGGCCTATGTCCAGCAGTGGACTTCTTATGGCTGAGATGATGATGATGATGAGTACCTAGGTTATTATTCGTACCGTTTTTCGCTGCGTGGTGCCACCGGCCACGGCGCGCGGCGACTTTTATTTTTCTATTAGTATTTTGTTAATAGTGACATTATTAAATTCGCAATATCTTTTGAATGGAATGTCCCATTTGAATAATTCAAAAAGTAATCTACAATAATACTGAAATAATTAAGAAATAATTTATTTGCATAAGAATTAATACCAAGGTATAGATAAAATGGTCTGAACTTGATCGGCATTTCTATCAACTTTTTAAATGTAAAAAAGTAGTTATAGTGGTATAATAACAATAGTTGGTCATATGCTATCACGACGTTTTTTGTAGATATTGGTATGTTCTTTAATATTGTAGAACATTTTTTTGTTCAATCATCAATAGTTTGCGCAGCATATGCGATGAAAGACATTTAATGGCTAATTTTTTTACACCTTGGGTTACATTATTGAAGTTTAAGTAGGGATCCCTAATTTTTTCTAATACTTTTTTATAGCCTATGTTACTCAGGAATAATGTAGCATTATAATGGTGAAAGAATTTTTGAAATCGGTCAAGTAGTTTTTGAGTGATTTCATATCAAACATACAAAAATACAAATCTTTCCTCTTTATTATTAGTGTAGATGTAGATAATATTTTCATGCGTTTTTATGTAACATTGTAGAGGCATAATTATTGGTTTTATTCTATATATTTATGACTAGAGGATACTACTTAGTATTAAAACGTAATATGAGAAAATACAAAAGATGTGCGAAACATTAAAAAAAAGCAAGTATGACAAAAAAATGTGCCATCTGTTTCATCAAATGTGTCATTCAAGTGTCATTATCAATTTAGTCTTGCTCTTGGCTGTCAAACCCTGAATTGAAACGTGAATCAACGCAAATTAACGTTTACATTGTTAAAAGTCATTATTTAACGATAGATTCAATAATAGTCTGAAACATGGACGGTTTCGACGATACTTTTGGACAACCCGAAGTGGACCCAGCTGCGGAGTTCCTAGCACGTGAACAAAACCAGCTTGCGGGGCTTGAAGATGAGCTGGAAACAAGCGCTCCGCCCCCTATCGTTACTACATCTGTCAGCAATGGCTTGGATGATTTCGTAGGTCAGTTTCCGCAGTCCTAAAGCTTTTTGGCATGCTTCCAGATGGGTTTCGGTTAAATCAATACCCAAATTTATGGAGGGTATACCTACCGTTTTCATTTTGTAAAACACCTAATTATATTATGATGCCTCAATGTCTTACGTGAATTAGTTCAGATCATTTATTGCAGTTTGTAGGTTCAATAATTTATGAATAATTAATTCATTAGTTCTATTAATTAATTTATGAATAATTGATTAATTAATTTCTAACTATTCCATGCTATTAATTCTATTCTTATTAATTAATTTATTAATAGAACTAAGAATTCTCAACTATCCTCTATACAAACTTGCCTCAACTCCCCTATACAAATTTTTGGACATTCACTAATGTCAAATGTAAAATATGTGACATAAATAGATAACTATTAAGAACTATTCACCACACTACAATCATTCACACACGACAATCTATATCACCATAATACATTGATAATAATTTAGACTTTTCATATTTTCATTCTAATCAAGGTAGGATGGGAGGCCATAGGCCTCCCGGTCACTGCAACCCTTGCAGATCTATTGTAACCTATGTTGTCATATTTTCATTACTATTAAATTTTATGTAGAGGTTCCTAGTGCAGCAGCATTTGATTCAAATGGTCTATTGGATGAGGAGCCTTCTCAGCCGTCTGTCTTCAGACAAGAGCGAGAAGAACCCGAGAAGATCAAAATATGGAGAGAAGAGCAAAAAAAGAGACTAGAAGAGAAAGGTACAAACTTGTTTGCTATTAATATTCCTTATAATTTGTATAATTCCTAACTTATAATAATAATGAATAAATAAATAATCTTGAGAGACTTACTCAACAGTGGATTCAAACAATGTAGTGTTAGTGGGAGTTTTATACTATACTCAGCACTGGATTTAAACAATGTAGTGGATGATGATGATAAAGACAAGCAATATAAATATTTTGCTTTGTTCATATGATACACACATTGGACTTTTTACTGGCAAAGAGGATGTAATCAAATCTATCTACATATATTACAAATGTAACCAGCAGCCTTATTGGCTACCTCTGTTAATGAACTTCATCATCATGAAGACCTAAATCGTCAATACCTGTTTTGATTGGTTGATTCATCAAAATTAAAATGAAGTACACCAATTGGTCATTGGTTTTCTTTAAAAATGAACATTATGTCCAACTAATGGAACTATATTATCATGTTTTTTTAAATCAAATAAATAAAAAATTATATTTGAATATTTAGTTACTTCCTTGGTATTTATATTACTGTGTTTTTTTTTGTGTTTAGATGCTGAAGAACAAAACAGGCAGGAGGAAATGCTACAAGCTGCTAAGAAGGAGTTGGAGGACTGGTATAAAACTCATGATGAGCAGATTGCTAAAACAAAGGCCGCTAATAGGTAAGTTTCTACAGCTGAAATAACAAAGGCCAGTGCAGACAACACACTAATATCTTTGAAGTATGTGGAATTAAGTGTATTATCTGTGCAAACCTTACATGTTTGTTACAAAGCTTTATAATGTTATTTGGGCTTTACATTTATTTTTATTTAGCTAATATCTATATTATATTCTAGTTTATTTTTAGCTTTTTTGGGAATTTATTATAAAGTAAGGAACCCTCTAATATTGTATTTACCTGTCTGTCAACATGAGGATACCATTATTTTTATTACTATGCTTTTGGTATTTAGCCTATGACTACTTACTTAAATAACTTAGGTACTATAAATGTCTATTGCATGTAGATTGATTTATAAAGAGTATCAAAAACTACAAAAACAAAAAATTATTGAAATGTAACAAATTTTAATGGATTTATTGCATATATTTTACATAATATTATGAAATAAATGTAAAATATATGCAATAAATCTGTTAAAATTTGTTTCATTTCAATGAGTAACAATTGTGAAAACCTTAGAAAAATCTTTCAAAAAATCTTTTAAAAAAATTAGAAAGTTCTAGTTGCTCTAGTGAACATTATTTTAGTTTTGTTCTTATATTTCATGCTTTATAAATGACTAATTGTTCTTTATTTTGTTTCCAACATGCTCAGGGAGTCTGCTAAGTGAGTACTAGTTTATGGTATATCAGATTTAAATGGTACTAACATTGGGTTGGTGTATGAGTGAGTGCACTTAAAATATTATTTAAGGTATCCATTTATATATTGCAGATACATTATACTATTACACTATATTAATATTTGGTGGTTTTAAAAAAGCGGAACCATTATGTAAAGCTACAGATTCTACATTTTGACTGTAATCGAAATAAAATACCTATAATGGTTTTGAAATAGTAAAAATTTAAAAAATCGTTGCTATGACAGAGATTACAACTTGATTAATTTGTTTCCCCAATTTGAATACAAAAAAATACTTACTACTAGGTACACATTACTACTATAACCATTGTTCAAAGGTGATCTGGAGATGATTAGGATCTGATTGTGATCTGTTTTGTTGATAATCTATTGTCCTTGTATTGTTTGTAAAATTTTAAGTTGAACAGGATAAGAGATATCTGATTATAAAAGAAATTATTTTATACATTAGTATACTATCATATCATATACCATGCTTATCATAATAGGTTGTTCTATGTTGCTCATATTTAAGAGGATCATAAAAGTTTTTTTTTTATAATTTGACATGAAATTTAATTGGTATATGGGATATAGTTATTATTTACATCACACATACACAATATTAATAGATAAAAAACATGTGACAACTTTTTGTTCCAAAACAAAAATTCAATAAAAAAAAAAAAAAAAATTAAGACAGTCATCCTGGACACGGCACGTATTGTCAAGAGGTTCCTTTCTCTGTAGCCCCTACCACCGGCAGCTTGAGCCCCGCCCCGCTGCCGGCGGCACCCTAGTTTTAAGTTTTTTACAATATTTATGTTTCTTTTTTATAAGTTTATATTTATGTTGTAAAAAAATTAAAATTAAGATTATAAATAAATAAATGAGATAATAATTATCAATTTAAATTAAATTAAAAATTTAATTTCACCTTTACTTCTTAAACGATACTATCACAATCTGTTGCAATTTAGTCATTTTCTTGCTTTAAAGTGCGTTATTGATGTTGTGTTAATCTGTTTCAATTTTATTTACTACAATGAGTAGTAAATGCTGCTTCTGAGTGGTTGAGAATATTCTCATATTTATTATTGCTCTTTTTCACTATCTTTTTTAAATGCTACCCTTAAATTTTGGAGTTAATTAACAATGAGAATAAAAACCGGACAAGTGCGAGTCGGACTACCGAGGTTTCCGTACAAACTAAATAAAAGGGGGAAATTATATATTTTTTTTATATTTTCCTTCATAAACCGAAAAATATACATCGTAAAAATATTTAACACATTCCTTGCTCACCACTCGGATCCGAGCGAGCGTCATTCATTTTGTAGTGTCAGTAAACCGCGTTTGAGGCAGTCAACGTTGCTTTGCGCGGCCACTCTGTACTTAATCAAAATTCGCCTAAAAAGTTTTGGTTCCCAACTGAAGTGAAGGGTCTGCAGGGGGCGAAGAATGTGTTAAAAACCTGTTTTAGGTTATGCTAATGAGGCTCTTTCATATGATGAACGGGAATTACCCCATAGGTTTTGATCCCCTTGCGAGTGTCGAAATGTGCGTTTTTTACGACATATTCGGCTATAATTTTTTTTTTACGAAAACAGAAATTTTATTTTTCTTTCTGCAGCAAGAGACTTATGGATCTGCGTATATGGTTTTAATTTCAACACAATACCTTCACGCGTTCCCGAGATAAAGGTCTTGACACCCGGACGGACAGACAGACGGACAACAAAGTGATCCTATAAGGATTCCGTTTTTTTTCTTTTGAGGTACGGAACCCTAAAAATCTCATATCTAATGCTAACTAATGTGGTGGTTTACCATCTATACATCACAGGAATGCGGAGAGGGCTCTAGCTCGCGGTTCGGAAGGAGATGTTGAAGAGGGCAATGAGTGGGCGCGTGTTTCGGAGCTGTGTGACTTTGGGCCGAGGCGAGGGCGCGACGTGGCTCGCCTGCGCTCCATTGTGCTGCAGCTCAAACAGTCTGGCGTTCGTCCCAAGCACCCACCCAGGCCTACCAAAGTGTAATTATAGTTATATTATGCATTTTATCTACAAAATGTTATTGAAATAATAAAATTACAGTTTGCATGTTTTATGTACAAGTACCTACAACATAATCTTAAAAGGTAGTATGTAGTTATAATGTGTACATTTTTACCAATAAATTAATAATGTAATCCAACTAGTAATTATTCACTTGTTTTTCTCAGCTGTTAGTACTGTTATATTGTCCCACTGCAGGGCAAAGGCTTATCGCTTATACACAAATTAAAAAAAATGTTGAATTTGAAAATTGCTGAAAAAGCTGTGTAACTTGTGAAACTACAGATATACCACAGAATTCGTGGCCCTATTTACGATTTTGAGATAAACGTTAAATCTAAATTTTATTAATCTTCAATTAAACACAATACTTTGTTTACAGAGCTTGAAAAATCTGCGCCAATGTAGACTGAAGAATATTTCATTATGAAGAATATCATCAGTCTCTATATGATTATCATTTAATAAATCACATAACTATTACAGTTACTATTTAATGTAGATAAATATAAACAATGTTTGTTAAAAAATTGTATAATACTGAATAATTATTATGTTAAAACTGTGTAATGGTGTTATTTTACTGAAATTGTTTTTTTGTATTTACAATGTTGCTGGCTATCTAATGAAGAAGATAGTGAAGCCTTTTTTCATTTCATTTAGGATTATAATAAATAATAATATCATTCCAAAAACAATTTATTTTAATTATGACTTTGGTATGCCATACTATTTTGTCTGGTACTGTAAGTCTGGACGGGACACTGACTATATGAATGAAAATAAACTATGAATGTGACATTCCACATTCATCATCATCATGATTGCAATTTGTATGGAATAGGGGATATGTTCCAAGATGCCAAAAAAATCATTAAAATCAGTCACAGGTTTTCAACACCTGCTAATTTATTAATATCAGGGTAAAATAACTTAGTAATTTTTTCTTTTCAATTCTCGATTGATATTCAGCAAATAAAGTTGATTACAGATCACGCTTCTCACGTATGTAACTATAGTTTTGAACTAAACATAATTATTCTTGGTATAATACTGGTGTCGAATGGAGAAGTATTTTTCTATATTTGTAACCACGGTATATATCCCCTCCGCGGGCACATGGCAAAGGTCACGTATTTATTTGCCCCCCGCGTATGGCACGCCCCCCCGCGATTTTTTTGATTTTTTTGCCGCGCGCTATTAAAAAATTAATAAAAAATAAAATTTGTATGAAAACTATATATAAAATTAATATCACTGTAATCCTACTGAATAAAGCTAACTGATATCCAACGCATATGTATTTTAATTAAAAAAAGTATCCCCTATCTAGGCTTAAAGTTGAGCATGCGATTTTTTTTCACCATTTTTTACGAAAAAAATCATATTAAAAAATATTAAAAACATTTCATACATATTATTGTTTTTTTGGCTTTAAAAAACAACAATATACAGATATCCGAGAAAAAATAACATCATCCCATACATTGTTTAGATTAACAAGATCGTCATAAAGCACGTGCGGTTCAAGTGGCCAATTAGGACGGTCGTAAAAACGGGTCATGCTTACAAAATGTGAACTTGATATTCTTTAAGTTGGAATGGCTTGTAACTTTTGTTTATGAATAGTATAATTTATGAGCTTCTGGTTTTGTAATGGTTTAGTCGATAAAAATGTGTTTTATTTATCTATTAGAGACCATAAAAAACCTCGTTTCGGGCTGATGATAATGATGATAGATAATTGAAAAAAATACGCGAAGACAATTAGGACGTTATTGAGCAAAATGGGTTGCTTTATTTAAAAATCTGTATATGCAGTCTTATTATTAATAACATAACAAATAAAAAACATGCAACATACATACCTGTTGTAATTGAAACTATGTTTCAAAATCGGCTATAAATACCGACGGCGGACATCTGGCACGGCTTTTCGGACACTATTGTTCGTTCGACATGTATGCGTTTAGATTCATATTTGTGATTAATATACACATCACATACTTAATTTAACACTTGTATCGTATCACTGGATATATATCGGTCACATATTACTATTAATTTTGAAGTATATAATGAAACCTTATTTTGAAAAAAAAATCACAACATAAAAGTCACAAAAAAAACACTCAAATTTCGGCACAAAAAAGGTCCGTCGGCGTTCGGTTCGAAACAAATATTTCGATTTTTTTGATCACACAGACATGTATTTGACACTGTCACTAACTTTATTACTGGTTTTGCCACGTGTAAAACATAACAAAATATGTATTTAATCGAAATAAATACATAAAATCGGTATTTATAAATAGATGGCAAGAGCGGCCGCCATTACGTGTTTATAACCTTGACCGCGCGCGTCATTCTGATGCAATTTACACAGAAATTTATTTCGGAAGTATCAATTCTAACGTATCTGATTGGTAGTTTGTCATTTTGCCTGTCTATGAACGAGTTAGAGCAGAAAAAAATATTATGTCATAGTTAACTGGCGGGGAGTACAACAAGGAGAGGAATAACGATACGCTAGCGTATGGCATGCCAGCCAGCGCACAATGGCGGGAAATACGCTGGCGTATTTAATGCCTCCTGAGGGGTTAAGTTAAAACTAAGTACATAATAATATGCACTAACTGATAAATATGTCTATACTACCTTAATTTCAGTGTCCAGAGTTGCTGCCCAGCAAAATAATATGGTTATGCTTCCCTCAATTAAATATGGTTATTTACAATAGTTCCAAAGTAAAAAACTTTAGAAAAGTCTAGTTAGTGATCTAAAGTAAAAAACTTTAGATAAAATGAATAGAATGAAAGTAAATACTTAGTCCATTCAGTTATTATGAAATAAATAATGCAAATTTTTATTCCTTCAGCTCTTGTTTACTTTTGTAAACTATCATGGAAAAAAATTGTGATACCTTGAAGATATTGCCAAAGAAACTATTGTGAATTATCTATAAATTATAACTAAAAAATTAAAGCTAGTGTTATCTATAATCTTTGGCAATGTCAATATGCTTTCTTTTATAAATCCTTTCAACCAGTTGAAGCAGTAAATACATCAAACTGATGACTAAAACAAAAGGCCAAACACCACAGGACAAGTAGCTTCTCAGCTGTTGTCCTAATGGTTTATTTTTGTGACATATTATTTTGTTATAAACAATTTCAGTCCTTCTTGTAATATCCATCCAATTATACATTTTTCTAACCAACTGATTACATTGATATGGACATAAAATACTGCCAGTTTTGATGTCTCTCATAGCTTGTTGTATGCCTGCAACCAAGCTTCCCACATTTGGTTCTGTTAAATATATCATGTTTTCAGGCAAAACTTCGGGAATCCCACCAACTTTGGTTGATACAACTTTCAAACCACAGGAAGCAGCCTCAACTATGGCCATGCAGTAAGCCTCAGTCAATGAAGTATTTAAAAATATATCACCTTTAACTAAAACATTTCTAACTTCAGAATGTTTAAGACTACCTAGCAAAGTAACACAGTCTTGCAAACCAAACTTTTCACGGACTTCTTGAAGAAGCCACATTTTTGGTCCATCTCCCCCGATTATAAATCTTATGTTAGGGTTTTGTGGACACAATTCTGCTATAACAGCAGCCATTAGATCGACACCCTTTCTATAAACTAACCTAGACACAATGACAATGGTTATCACATTAGGATCCCTTTTACTAGGATCTGGAGTAAAACTATAAGCATCTACAGCATTAGGAATGACCGAGACTTTGTGCGATTTGACTTTTGCACGGAGCACTGTATTTTCTTTACCAGTATGAGATACACAAATACAGTGATCACATTCACAAAGGCACATTTGGAGGTACTTGTTGGTCAATACAGCTGATGTGTCGGCAAAACCAAACAGGCTGTGGTCAGTGAACACAGTTTTCAATCCCATAAGCTTTCCTATTACGGAAACTTCGTGGCATAAAACACTGAATGCAGAGTGGCCATGTACAATTTCTATGCATTCTCTTATCAATATGTATCTCACTAGCGCTATGTTACAAATCATGGTGGGAAGCGCGCATTGAGCATAAAATACTCTTATCGGTAAGTAGTAAACTTTTAGGCCTGCAGTAAGATAACGTATACCAAGTCTCTGACCATAGTTGTGCGTGATAACGATTACTTTATGCCCTCTTTTCATTAGGCACTGGGAAAGGTTGTAAATGTGTTCTTCGACACCACCGGTGTTTGGGTAAAAGAAGTCCGAAGCCATACAAATAACGTGCCGTTTCTTTTTGTGTTCCTGAAAAGGAATAAGTGTATAAAGTGTGTTGAAAACTAGACTAACAGAAATAATCACGATTTTAGAAACATTAATACCATTCCGACATTGAAACATTTAACTGAATACAATTATGACTTTAAATAATCTTCTTTAATTTTTTCCTTCCACAGACGAATTAGAGAACAAGTTTTTCCTTCCTAAAACTTTCTCTAAAATAAAATTCATTCGATTCAAACCGCAAAATAATTGTAACGCATGGGTGGCGCACTCTCCAAAAATTATAAAAATTGACATTTACACTGTTTGACTATTTGACACACCTTCAACTTTTTTTTATCTTTGGTGCCTGCTGAGTCTAAAGTCCTTCTTCCCACAACAGACGGATGGATCAAAGTGCCAAAAATATTTATTTTTAATAAATGTCAGATAATCAGAGAAATTTTTACACTTAAATTTTTTATTTTACTTTTTCATGGAATTTTCAAGGCTAGAGTGAATAGATATCGATGAGCTTAACCGTCGCTTAACATCAGCCCCCGTATTCTGAACCCATTCGGTTTCGGAATCGATTCGAGTTGTATATATTCGTCTCCATGGGCGTATATAAGGCGGGGGGGGGGGGGGGTCCAGGGGGTCCGGACCCTCCCCCCCATGGGATGGGATTGGCCGAAAAATAATAATTAACTGCTGTCAAAATTCCGGATGCCACGCATGTAACAAAATATATATAAAAAACCTGATGTGCGGTAATGTGTGTGCATAACTACAGCTTAGCTAAAGAAATGCAGTATGACCCATGTTCGTCTTTCGCCCGCGCATACTACAAACGCGTATATCAAATGGAAACTATATATTTTGCCCGATTGCGTAAGAAGGAGGGTAATGTTTTTCGAGTGTATGTATGTATGTAACATACATACAAACCCATGTATGTTTCTATATGACAGCCTGAACGGTTTGACGGATTTTGATGTGCGAGGTTGATGTGTCATTACAGTCGTCTTCGTTTCCAAAATGTCATAAGTAGGCTATATTTTTTTGTAATCATAATAGGTACATCTCTTTCAAAAATAAAAATATAACGTTTTTTCGTAATCACTAACGCACTATTTCGTAATAAAGAAGTGTGTATTAGAATTATTGTAAAGAATGCGTGTTTATAATCTTTTACAGCAATTTTACGCATACTTTCTCACAAAAAACGTACACTCAACAGCTATTAAAAGTAACGAAATCGTAAGTTAGACTGCAAAAAACTGCTTTTTTGCTGTCGGTTTTTTTTATTTATTTTTTAATATACATACTTTTTAAGAAACCCTAACTCCATCTCTGTCATATCTATACATATTGAGAGAGATGGTGTTATAGTTTCCAGGACGATTCCGAATCCGACAAGTTGTGAACAAGGCCGTAGGCAGGGGGGGGGGGGGGGGGGCTTAGGGGTTCAACCTACACTCCCCCATCAAATTGACATTGATAGGGTGAAGTGTTATTGAATTATGAGAATTTTCATAAGAATTTTACCCAAACTTCATACATTTCGACTCACATCAAAATTTGAAATATTTTAATACATTTTTTTTGTGACAAATGACTTGTTAATATCAAGAAAGTTGTAGTTTTGGCGGGAACGTCTTAGTAACGTGTTGTTGCTTTGTGTTATATTCTTAAACTTGTGTTATTTTGAACATTAATGCTATAAAAATGGTGGTGTTTTATTCATTAAGTGTTCTATAAAGTGTGTGAGTGTGGGCAAGTTAAATAAAGCAGTAAAACGTGTGATTTTACAATGTCGGCAAAACTCCATAAAAGCTTCTAGTAAAGTCGCCACTTTACTGAAGCAGGACTCGACTTGTAAATTGACTGTATACGTAACTTAGATTGTGACTAGAACATTTACAACTTGTTTTATAATTCAAGAAACTTGAAAAAATCCTAATACTTGACCCTGGCAAATGCTTTTGTTAAGAAAAAGGAAAGCCTACTCCTGCGTATACTTTTAACTATGAAATAACACCATTTGAATCCAATACAATTAAATTATATTTTCATAATCCGACAAATATTTTCTTACATTCTTGACAGATATAAAATAACAAATCTCTTCCTCTAAACATAAGAAGATCAGAAGATCACATGCAAATAAGGTTTTTATATAAAGCTCACAAAACCTCTTTAATTCAACACACTTCCTTGAGCTTTATAGAAATAACACTCATATAAAATAACTACACCTTAAATATTAACTAACAACAATATAAAATAGTAACCAAGTATGTAACTTAACATACCTAACACAAAAACATAAACTCACTAAGTAACTAAATAACCTACCACATATAATCAATATTAATAAACATTTAGTAATCCTCTCAGTTTATGAAATTTATTTTTACCTAGCGACTTCGTCAAAATGTCCGCTAATTGATCATTAGTATTAATCTTTATTACATTTATTATCCCTTTTTTCTCATAATCATTTACAAAATGATAACTTACATCAATATGTTTAGAATTTTTACAAAATTTTCCGTTTTTAGAAAGGGCAATGGCACCACTGTTATCTTCATAAATTTTAATCGGTTTTTGAATTCCAATATCTAAATCGTTTAACACTCCTATCACTGGTAAAACTTCAGTCACACAATCGGCTAACGCATAATATTCAGCATGAGTAGATGCTCTTGAAACAATTTTTTGTTTATGTGTCTTCCACATTACTGGATTATTATAAGTTCTCAATACAATTCCAGTAGTTGACTTTCTGTCCGTTTTATCCGCTGCCCAATCAGCATCCACAAACGCATCTAGACATTCTTCATATTCTGCATTGTAGTTAAGTGCCATATCACGAGTATAGTATAAATATTTCAAAACACGCAATGCATATTTATAATGAGTATCACTGTATGCATTTTGAAAACGGCTTAAATAGTTTATACTGTATGAAATATCTGGTCTAGTTCCACTTGCAACATATAAAAGAGCTCCAATCAAATTTCTATATCTTAGATCATTATTATTAACTTCTCCTTGTTCAATAGTTAAGTTCTGTTCCATAGGTGTTTCATATTTTCTTGAATCCTTTATATTGTATTTTTCTGCTAGGCCTTCTATATATTTTCTTTGACTCAACGTCATTTCCTTTAATTCCGGATTATAGTCAATATCGATTCCCAAATATTGTTTCACAGTTCCCAGATCTTTCATTCTGAATCTGTTATTCAACATATCTTTCACTACTTTAATTGTTTTTTCGTTATCTGCACATAGTAATATATCATCCACATAAAGACATATATATACTCGTTTATTTTTAATACATCCCGTGTACAAACAATAATCATAGTTTGATCTTTTAAAATCCATGCTTAGCATAAATTCGTTAAAACACTCATACCAATCTCTTGGACTCTCTCTCAATCCATATAAAGCTTTTTTTAGCTTGTAGACTTTATTATCTTCAATTTCAAATCCATCAGGTGGATAAATATAAACTTCCGATTTAATAATTCCATTCAAAAAAGCTGTTTCTACGTCCATACTTTCTATTCGCCAACCTCTGACACATGCAATTGACATTAACACCTTCATTGTAATCATTCTAGCTACAGGTGAATATATTTCTTCGTTTTCATCATATACTTGCTGAAAACCTTTTGCCACAACACGTGCTTTATATCTTCCATTTGATTTTATCCTATAAATCCACTTTACTTCTATAATATTCTTATCCATTGGTTCGTCAACAATTTCCCATGTTTCATTATTTTTCAAACTATTAATCTCATCATTCATTGCATTTTTCCACTTCTTTTCCTCTGGACTACTTATTGCTTCCTGGTAAGTTCCTGGTACTCTGGCATCACAAACATTTACATAAACCACATGATCATTAAATTTTCCAGGTAACCTTCTTTCTCTTCTTGGACGACTTGGTCCACTCACTTCCTCAACATCAAGTTTATTCTTTTTGTCTCCTTCATCTTCAACAGTATCATAAAATTCATCATTATCATTATCACTACTTTGTCTACTTTTTGTTTTGATATTTTCATGGGACCCTGTTTTTTTAGTTTCATCTTCTTCATTAGTACTTCTTCCTTTGTGTTTCATTTCATCATCTGTGTCTTCATCTTGAATTCTTATCACTTCTGCCTCTTGATTTATAAAAATAATATGACGGCTTATCACTATCTTGTTATTCACCAAAACTTTGTACCCAGTATCCGTGTAACCAACTAAGATCCCCTTCATGCCTTTCGGGTTCAGTTTAGAAGTCCTTATTTCTTCGGGAATTCTAACAAAGCACTGACTTCCATAAAGTTTTAAATTTCTTATGTCCGGTCTTCTGCCGTGAAATATTTCATATGGGCTTTTCCTCTCTGCAGTATTAGTAAGCAACCTGTTTCCAAGATAAGCAGCTGTTAGTATACATTCAGGCCAGTAGTTTTTATTAATCTTAGCATCAGTCATTAAACATCTAGCTCGATCCATCACCGTCCTATTATATCTCTCCGCAACTCCATTTAATTGATGTGTATACGCTGGACCTGGCTTTAAATATATTCCATGCTGTTTTGTAAATTCATAAAAATCTCTATTTAGGTACTCACTTCCTCTGTCGCATCTAATTTCCTTCACCCGCTTTCCTGTTTGGTTATGCATCGCATTTACGTAGGTTCTAAAACACTCAAACACTTCACTTTTATTACTCATACTGTTAACGATATAGTTTTGCGCCTTTAACTCCATTTTCTTCCAGTCATTTTCAGATACTCCTTCTATTTTAACATCATTTTCAATCACTTGGTCGCAATTTTTCATTTTTAAAAATAACTTGAGGCGAAATTTCCATTTATCGTAATTCGACCCATCAAATATAGGAACCCTAAATTCTTCTTTATTTTCCATGTTTTCCTTTTCTCATAAATTATTGTTTCGTTCCAAAGCTCCTGCTACCATGTTAAGAAAAAGGAAAGCCTACTCCTGCGTATACTTTTAACTATGAAATAACACCATTTGAATCCAATACAATTAAATTATATTTTCATAATCCGACAAATATTTTCTTACATTCTTGACAGATATAAAATAACAAATCTCTTCCTCTAAACATAAGAAGATCAGAAGATCACATGCAAATAAGGTTTTTATATAAAGCTCACAAAACCTCTTTAATTCAACAGCTTTAATGCAGGTCCAATACAAAAAAGAAGAAGAATCAAGAAAGTCATGTGTCAATGTCATAAATTGAGAAGTCAGTAAATTGAGGTTATGTTTATGATTTTATGTTTGATTTCCATTCTTTTATTCATCTATTTTATCATGTTTAACATAAAGATTTGATTTGAAGCGATCTACATTATGATGAAAGCGTACTAACGATGAAACTAGTGAACTTATCTTTGCAGTTTAGATTTTTTTGAGATTTATACTACAAATTAAGTATTTAGAATATGTGAAATGGAAGAATACAAGAAATCCGAAAAAAAGAGAAAAAGATTTGCTGCTCGACTTAAAAATTCTAAAGGAATTGATTGTGCAGAAGCCGCTGGACCCGTAAGTTACTTAGATACTTTTTTATTATTCAAGTTTTACACGTTGCTCGAAAATGCTATATTAACATAGGCACCGTTAGCGTGCCATGTTTGAAACTAACCTTTTGAGTTTGTTTACAGTTCTATCGTGGCAAAAAAACGGAACTAACGTCTGTTTTTGTACTACTATGGTATTCTGTGGTCTCGTCAGTCAGAACAAAATAAATAAGGACAACAGCGCCCTCAATGCTATTAGTTCTCTAACTGAACAGATTCATAGTCTAAGTCATATTAGACTTATTCTTCTGTTAATATCAGCTTTGTGTTTCTTTCAGAAACTAGTGCTATGTAATGTTGGTCAAGCTACAGGGTTCAATAAAGACACTTTACTCCAGCTAATCAATGATAATGGTCTAAACATAGAATACCCTAAGCTTATAGCTGAAAAGGGGGAGTCCCATTCATTTCTAGTATTTAAAAATACAAATAGTGCTATTTTGTTTTATAATGCACTTAATGGCAAAGCAAAAGTAGATGAAAAGGGGACACTTATGTATATAAATTATGCTGAAAATGGTAAGTTATAGTTGTTATATGAAGAGATATATCAAAATAATTTTAATGTGATAGTATTGAATTAAATAAAGTCCAAAGTCTATAATAACAAATAAGGTCTTTAATAATAAAACAATTATTAAAATTTTATTTTCTAGTTCCTAACACAGAAGTTATTTGTCCTTATGAAGATCCAAAAGGCCTGACACTTATAAATAATTTTATCTGTGTAGAAGAGGAAACATTGTTCATAAAACTCTTGGACTGGGCTCCTGAAATCGACATGGGAAGTCTGAAGAATCGGCAAGTAAAGCATTATGGGTATGAATTCAGATATGGAAGTAATGATGTAGATTTAGAAAATCCCTTGCCAGAGAAAATACCAGATGAATGCGATGTGTTATGGAAACGGTTGGAAAAATGTGGTTACTTATTAGGAGTACCGGATCAACTAACTGTCAATAAGTACAGCCCTGGACAAGGTAATTGATAAATCATGTTAATCAATGAAATGAAATATATTCTAAACGAAAAATAATTTTACAAAATAGTTCATATACCTATGTCTTTAATTTTTGAAAATTCTAAAATTTTTAAATAATAATAACTATCCAGATATATTATATCCAGAAAACCCAAAAGTTGAAGTACTATAGTTTTAAAAGTTTTAAACTTACTATTACTTTTATACTTCAAAATATGCAATTTCACAAACAACTGAACTAATTTTGATAATATTTGAATGGGAATAATCTGAAAGTACAATATCCTTTTAAATAAAAAGAAATATTTTTTTCCAATTAGTTTATAAATAACAGTATTTTGAAGTAAGAGGGATTTAAAAAAATAATATTGAGAGCCTCCCTTTTTAAGCTGGTTGAAAATAAAAATTGTGGTATAGAAAGGTTCAACAGGCTAGGTTCTTAACCTGTTGAACCTAAAAAATTATAATTTCTAACCAAATAAAATAACAAATACTTTTTGAACATAGATATTATTCATCATCATCTCAGCCATAAGAAGTCCACTGTTGGACATAGGCCTCCCCCATGGATTTCCAAAAAGACCGATTGGAAGCGGCTTGCATCCAGCGTCTTCCCGCCACTTGTATGAGGTCGTCTGTCCATCTCGTGGCTGGTCTTCCTACGCTGCGCTTGCCGGTACGTGGTCTCCACTCGAGAACCTTTCGGCCCCATCGGCCATCAGTTCTGCGTGCTATGTGCCCTGCCCACTGCCACTTCAACTTGCTAATCCGCTGTGCTATATCGGTGACTTTTGTACGTCTACGTATCTCTTCATTTCTGATTCGATCTCGTAGAGAGACTCCGAGCATAGCCCTCTCCATAGCTCGTTGCGTGACCTTGAGCTTCCTTATAAGGCCCATAGTTAGGGACCACGTTTCAGTGCCGTATGTCATCACTGGTAACACACACTGGTTGTAAACTTTCGACTTGAGGGACTGGGGAATATTGGACGAGAAGACGCTTTTAAGTTTCCCGAACGCTGCCCAGCCGAGTTGGATACGACGATTGACCTCCCTCGTAAAGTTGGACCTGCCTAATCGGACCGTCTGTCCTAAGTAGACGTATTCGTCAACAACTTCAAGAGTGAAGTTCCCCACAGATATTGGGGTGGGCACTACATGGGCGTTCGACATAACCTTCGTTTTGTCCATGTTCATTTTGAGGCCCACCCGTTGGGAAACTCTATTGAGGTCTTCGAGCATCGTACTGAGCTCTTCCATCGACTTTGCCATGACTACTATATCGTCGGCAAACCGAAGGTGAGTGATGTACTCGCCGTTAATATTAATGCCGAGCCCTTTCCATTCCAGAAGCTTATAGGCATCTTCCAAACCGGCGGTAAACAGTTTCGGAGAGACAACGTCTCCCTGCCTCACGCCTCTTTTCAATGAAATTGCCTCTGAGTTCTGGTCTTGTACTCGGACTGACATGGTGGCGTTGTTGTACAAGCACTTCAGCACTTCGACATACCGATAGTCAATACGGCATCGCTGGAGAGCCTCAAGCACCGCCCAGGTCTCGATCGAATCAAAGGCTTTCTCATAGTCCACAAACGCTAAGCAAAGGGGCAAGTTATACTCTTCGGTCTTCTGTATCACTTGCCGCAGCGTATGGATGTGGTCTATGGTACTATAGCCTTTTCGGAAACCGGCTTGTTCGGGAGGCTGGAAGTCATCAAACCTGCGTTCAAGACGATTCGTGATGACCCTTGAAAACAGCTTATAGACATGGCTCAGAAGCGAGATGGGTCTGTAGTTCTTCAGCAAAGTGTTGTCTCCTTTTTTGAAGAACAGCGCCACCACGCCTCTGTTCCATGCTTCTGGCGTTGTACCTTCAAGCACGACGGAATTGAAGAGCCTCTGAAGGACTTTCAGTACCGGTGTTCCACCCGCTTTCAGTAGCTCTGATGTAATTCCGTCGTCGCCCGGTGCCTTGTTGTTCTTGAGCTGTTTCAAGGCCATCCTAATCTCGTACAGGCTGATGTCCGGGATATCTTCGGTATAATGTCGAGTCAGTTTGGCTCTTGGATCTTTGCCCAAACTGCTAACAGGTTTTGCGACCGATGTGTATAACTGTCCATAGAACCTCTCGATTTCCCTCAAGACTTCTGCTTTGGTCGACGCTATACTGCCATCTTCCATCTTAAGCTTCGTCAACTGGCTCTGCCCAATAGACATGTCTCTTGCGAACACTTTGGAGCCTTTATTCCGCTCTATCGTCTCTTTAATACGATTAGTATTAAAGGTACGGATGTCGTGTCGCATAGACTTTGATATGAGTCTATTGAGCCGCCTATATGACTCGGCGTCACCGGAAGACTGCAGTTGCAATGAGCGTCGTTCAGCCATGAGGTCGAGGGTGTGGCTCGAGAGCTTTTGCGGTCTATTTGTACGGTGGGGTTTCCAGTTTAACATTAATATTCAAAGTGCCTCGTACCATTCGGTGATCACTTCCGGTTTTAACCATGTTGATCACAGAGACATCATTGAATATTTGTTTCTTGGTGGTCAGGATGAAGTCTATCTCATTTCTCGTAGAACCATCGGGACTCAACCAGGTCCATTTCCTATGAGGTGGCTTCTGGAAGAAAGAGTTCATCATGAAGAGTCCCTCTTTCTCCAGAAAGTCGGCCAACCTCTGTCCCCTGGGGTTCCGTTGTCCATATCCAAATTGCCCCACTCTCAACTCACTTTCGCATTTCCTGCCCAGCTTCGCATTGAAGTCCCCCATAACAACATTAAAATAGGTCTCAGAAGTGTGTATGGCCCTACTAATGTCCTCATACATCACCTCCACCTCATCATCCGAGTGTGCCGAGGTCGGTGCGTATACCTGGATGACCTTCAACGAATATCTCTTGGATACTCTGAGTATCAGGTACGCAACCCTGCTCGATACACTGTCGATGGCAAGAATGTTGTTAACAAGAGACTTGTGGACGAGAAACCCGACACCACCTTGGGACTGTTGGTCGCCCTCCCGGTAGTATAGTAGGTTACCGGATTTCAGGGTTATCGTGTCCTCACCCTCTCGTCGGACTTCCGATAACCCCAGGATATCCCAATGTAACCTACTCATTTCTTCTTCCAGCTCAGCTAGCTTCTCGTCTGTCCTCATCGTGCGAATATTGTGTGTTACCAGGGCCAGTCGTCGTTTATGCAGGGGGTGGTAGCCGGATCTCTTCCGGAGATTCTTAGCACCCCTTGCTCCGCCGTGACCGGGACCGCTACCGTAGTCCGGAATAGCGGAGCTGCCGGGGACTGGGGGCCTGGTATTTTTGTCGTCTGTCATAGGGGGGGGTTTTGCCATTACTCGCCACGCTTGGCATGCGGGTTGGCGAGCGCAGTGGGTAGCGTTTTCCGCAGAGGATGCTGCTGCCCATCTCTGGTTATATTTCCCTTAGCCGGTTCTTACGGCACCCACGGGAAGAGAGGGGGAGGTACTATTCTAAGCCGGTACCCCACGGCAAAATATAATGTGTGTATTATAATATTATTATAATACACACATTATATTTATCTTTGTTTGTCACCAAACATGTTTTGCAGGAATTCCATCACATGTGGACAAACACAGTCCATTCGGAGCCACCATCTTGTCTCTCTCCTTGGGCTCCTCAGTGGTGATGGACTGGAAGCACCATAGTGGGAAACATGTGCCTGTGGTAGTGCCAGGAAGGTCACTACTTATTATGCAGGACGAAGCCAGGTTAGTTATATCAAAGCTTAGATTTTGTATGGAAGACCTTTGTTTGAATTAAATGCTCCCAAATTATATTAATTGCTAGAGTCTATTCACAAAGAGAGCAGCCATGGCTCGGCGTGGCACTGCGGCCCATATTCTTTAAATATTATATTAATGAATATGACTATGACTTATTTGTTCAATCAAGTTAGTTAACAATTTGGGTGTGACAGCTCTCTGTGAACACACTCTATCTATGAATTAATAAAAGAATCAGATTTAAAAAGAAGCTTAATTTCTAGCAGTAGATTGGGAAAATTTAAAATAATTATGGGAATCTTAAGTCTTATTCCTAAGAAGCCTATATCCAACAGAGGATATTATAATGATGTTTTCATCATGTTTGTTAGTGTGTGTATATCTTATTATTACATATTATATCACAGAAGACATTAATAGTATTACATACAGGCGCTCTGCGCCTCTCGCCAATCTCGGGATCCTCACCCGCTCCCTGCGCTCGCCGTTTGCTGGAATTTGGCGACGCATTTGTCAGTCGAAGTGTTGAGTTGAGACAAGCGTTGCAGTCTTCAAGCGTTAGAATTCTAATTGACGTTACGAGCGAGTGGCTATCAAACGACAACCATAAATTCATACATGTGTCTGTGTGTATATATATATATATAATATAGACGTCAATTTTCGTGTCACTGACAAGCGCGCCATTGTATGGAGTGTCCGACGTGTGCATGCTCCCTAAACACTCGAATTTTGTATAATATGGTATATATCTAGCAAGGGATGACATGTCTGCATTTTACAGTTAGTTTTGCTTTCATATTTCACTTATTTTGAATCATCAATCATTTTCCAGATATGATTGGCAGCATGGCATCCAATCCCGCTCATTCGATCCTGTAATAGAATACCGGCAATCGAACGGACATCAAACCAAAATAATCACTTCTGACACAGTGGATAGACAGACTCGGATATCACTTACCTTCCGCTGGACTAGAAGTGGGCCATGCGAGTGTGTGTATAGAACTCTGTGTGATAGTGTGGCGAACACACACCCAGAAGAGCTGGATGATAGATTGGCGAACAATTTGGAAGAACTTCATGTGCATCAGGTATTGAATTTTGTAAATTTTTCGACAAAAAGGTAACATCCGTTGTTGGTGGTGGCACTCACTAGCTCAAAGGTAGCCCTGAGACCCCAAAAAATCCTATAAATAAATAAATATTGTAGGACATTTTCACATGACACCATCTAGCCAAAAACTTAGCAAAGCTTATACTATGACTATGGGAACCAGATGGCTGATAGAATACATATATGTATATATATATATTTTGTTACTAATGTACATATGATTCATACAAACCCTGACAAACCCAAACAAACCCTGACACGGAACAATTATCCATGCTCAGCAGAAATGTTAGCCCTGGGTGGGTCAAAATCTTTAATTATGTCAATCGTAATGTCGTTCGGCTTCAAAATGTGGAGTGGACGATATTGTGCATGTCTGTTGTGGGTCGAACTTGGACTAGATTCGCAGGATCGAGGCAGATAGCACGATAAGAGAAAGACCTATACTCAGTGGGACTATGAATGGTGATGATGAATGCCAATCATAACTCTTGACTCTACTTCTTGGTTTAATGGCCTCTGTGACTTAGGTCCCTAGGTTTTTATTGCTGGTTAGGAAATGAAGAAATTATATCACTGCTAATTGTATCAGTATATTTTTTGTAAATACTGGGGCAGTGGGACAGTACAGGTAAATTTAAAAATAAACTTTATAGTGCTTTATCATAAATTGGGACAAGGCAGCATTCGTGCTAATTCCTATATATAGAAACGTATCATCAAATTGTATAGAATACACAATAAAATGTTCATTCATTCATACCCATTGAAGTGAAAACATTTTTAGACTCAAGTCGGAGCTTCTATCGCATTCGGGCCATACATACTACTAAGGTATTCTGTGTACCTGCAGACAGTGCCAGGCATGTCAAAGGTTCCAAAATTTCGCCATCAGACTTCAGTTGTGACGTGGACTCTAATACTGTTTATTTATATGACTGATGTGATTGCATATGTAGTATGTATGTATAAGTTGAGTGGGGAAGGCGTGTGTGATTGCAGGTGTACGAACAAATAGCAGGTCACTTCAGCGTGACGCGGCACACCGCGTGGCCGGCCGTGGCCGCGTTCCACGGGCGCGTGCCGCCCGCCGCCGTCGTGCTGGACCTCGGCGCGGGGAACGGCAAGAATGTGCTGCCGAGGAGTGATATACTGCAGGTACTACATACAGGATGGGGCGACTGTTTGAACACTAGCAATATTGATACCTACAGGGTGTTCAGTACTCGATTCTTGTTCCAAACAATTCAACCAAATAGGTGATTACTACTTGTCCAACTTAAAAAAAATGAAAACTCAAAAATTACGAAACTTAAACCACACAAGCCGAGAATAAATGCAAGTCGCGCGATCACTGCACAACGTATCTACTTAGTTATATACTTGCGCTCGCTCGGTACGTGCGACTGCGTGGCGTTCATAAATTCTGAAATCTTAGAAAAAACTTTAACCGCTGTTTCTTAGTTTTATTTTTAGAATTTGTTTCGGTTTTATTTCATTGTATGTATCATATGACTACTAATTAACATGTCTTAGAAATTGGTAGTGTGATCTCATTCCCCCATGCCCATTTTTCTATCGGACAGCAAGAAGTACGAAAAAGCGACATCGTTACATGGTTGATATTCCAAAAACCTGTACGAAACGCTTTGGCTCCACTTTCATTATGCATACGGCCAAAATGCGGAATGCGCATCCTGAATGGGTCTTTCCGAATATATATAATCTAAGTGTCTTCAAATCGCGAGTGAATAGGTTTTTCTAGGCAAGCGCTCTCGTTGCGTTGCTCGTTACTCGTGGCGTGCGAGATGACGGTCAAGCGCAAGCCTACTTAGAATAAAAAAAAAGTCAGCCTGTATATTGATCAGATCGCGGGCGAGCGCAGCGGTGGCCTGGCGGCGGAGTGCAAGGCGCACATCCGTGACATCGGCGGCGCGGACTGCGTGCGACTCGACCTGCTGCACTGTGGCCTGCGGGACGCGTGCGCCGACGTGGTCATATGCATCGCGGTCATACACCACTTCAGCACCAAGGTGAGGAAAAATAAATCCGGCAAAGTACGAGTTTCACTCGCACACGGAGGCTTCCGTACCTCGGTACATAACACATGAACACCGAATCCAGGGCTAATTATGCAACAAAATGTGCTTTATATCTAAGAATATTTGTAACTTAACATATTTTGTACAGGAGGATTTTTTGTCTGAAATTCTATCATGTTTAATCAATTCAAAGTCAATTTTAATCAAACAGTTGTTATTATTATTTGTTAATAAGTCCACCGTAATTATACATATTATGCGAAAATTTACGATAGAGTTGAAAAAAATAATAATTCATCCCTTCCTTTCATGTATGTAATCCCTATTTTTTTACTTTTAATTTTTTTTACAATACTATTTTGTAACGGTTTACTTAACGCATCTAACTGCCAAATATTTAGTCTCTGAGTAAAATGGCTTTGACATATCGTCGCTCGCATGACCAACTGTCCTATCTTATTCCAGTCATTTGTTAATGAAAAAGGTTTTTTGGTTAGATTAGATTGTATTTGTCAAAAATATTAAAAATCGGATGTTTTGCTTGGATATTAGCTTTCTATAGAGGCTACTTACATTTTAATTTAATTTTTACTTTTAATGTATTTGCATTCTAAATACCTGTTTTTATTATTTGAAAAGTGATATAGGACAGTTAGTCATGCGAGCGACGATATAGATGAAACCGTGATGATATAATTCGTACACTGCTCAACTTACATGACACTACTTATATGTTGTTGACACGTGATTCATAATAACTGAAAAATTCCAGACGAGAAGGCTCCAAGCGATATCCACCATCCGCCGGCTCCTGCGTCCATCAGGCGTCGCCCTCATCACGGTATGGGCCAAAGACCAGACGCGTTCCAACTACCTCCTCAAATCTAAACTCAACCAACAGCCGGAGAATGTACAACTCAACGTCGCAGGTGTCAATTTACACGTCCACGAGAACAGAACGCAGTTCCGACACCAGGACCTGCTCGTGCCTTGGAAGTTGAGACAGAGAAATGAAAATAAACTAAACAACCAGCCAGAGAGTACGCTGCTCAGGTATTATCATGTTTTCGAGGAAGGAGAGTTGGAGAGTTTGTGTGAGGAGGTCGGATTCGAAGTGGAGAGGAGCTATTATGAAGAGGGTAACTGGTGTGTTGAATGTAAGAAAGTTTAATTTTATATATTTTTTATTACAAATGTTGATATCTTTTTTCTTATGATAATAGATAATTTATGAACCATACTTAGGCTTTATTTACAGTTTTTATTTATTAGGAGAAATTCAAGCCAATATTTGATGTGAATGGAGTCTTTTTTTTAAGATGTACATAAAAGGTTTGTCCTTGACCGCCAACGCGCCTAATGTTAAGCGACGTCGCGGTCTACGATGGAGCGCTGGTGGACCCAGAAGAAACCAATTTAAATGTGCGCATATATTGTCAGAGTTACAACGTTACGCGACCGTTGCAGTCTACGATAAAGAGACCCAGATTATATCTATAGGAAAAATAATACAAAATTAAACAAACATTGTGTATGGTAACAGATTTGTACTCTTTTTATAATTTTAATCTAAAGATCTCCTACAAAATTATATAAAAATGACTACAAAAACACTATACAAAACAACAACGATGTCTACGAGGTCTTGCACAGACGTGATATTTATTTTATAGCATTATATTGCATCAAATAAAAGCGATCGAAGAAATAATATCATATAAATGAAAATATATCTTATTCCACTCTCTACTGAAAAACTCGTCCAAATATACAATTCTTAAAAAAATATAACGCGTTCGCTGACCATATATACAATACATGGCTACCATACACTGTTAGCCTACTGTCAAGTTTAAAAAAGTAAAAGACCTTTTATTTTAGTCAATATAAAAACTTTTAAAAATGTCAAATGACATGAAATTGTAGACAATGAAACACGCAAGAGATGTTTGAATTCTGTCCTTTGTCTGAAACATATTAGCCAGTTTGGGTTTACCTGCCTCTAGACTGATAAAAAAATTGCCAGTTTATTTTGACTTTTCTCTAGATTGACAAAAGTATGCTAGTACAATCTGACTTAGATCCTAGACTGATACTAGTATCTCACGTCGGGCACTCCATACAATGGCGCACTAATCAGCGACACACACGCAAGTTGACGTCTGTATATAACACACACAGACACACACATGTATGAAGTTATGGTCGTCGTCTGATTGCCGCTCGCTCATGACGTCGATTGGAATTCGAGAGCTTAAAGCCGCTAACCGTAAACGTAACCGTAACTCTTGTCTCGACTGACAACCACGCCGCAAACTCCGGCAAAACAACAGGGCGAGCGCGGGGGCGGGTGAGGAACCCGAGATTGGCGGGAGGCGGAGTGTCCGTTCTGTATGCTAGTATATTTCAATTCAGTTTGCCTGCCTATGTATGGTAGCCGTATCTCTTATACCGAGCGACAAGCGAAACCACTATAACAATGAGATTTTGTATATAGAGAGATTATATTAATTGAATGTGAAGTAAAACTTTTCAGAATAAGACCACAGCCCTTTTAATATCTTGGCCTTATATATCTTAGTCAGTCCCTCAAGTCGAAAGTTTACAACCAGTGTGTGTTACCAGTGATGACATACTGCACTGAAACGTGGTCCCTAACTATGGGCCTTATAAGGAAACTCAAGGTCACGCAACGAGCTATGGAGAGGGCTATGCTCGGAGTCTCTCTACGAGATTGAATCAGAAATGAAGAGACGTACAAAAGTCACCGATATAGCACAGCGGATTAGCAAGTTGAAGTGGCAGTGGGCAGGACACATAGCACGTAGAACTGATGGCCGATGGGGCCGAAAGGTTCTCGAGTGGAGACCACGTACCGGCAAGCGCAGCGTAGGAAGACCAGCCACGAGATGGACAGATGATCTCATACAAGTGGCGGGAAGACGCTGGATGCAAGCCGCTTCCAATCGGTCTTTTTGGAAATCCATGGAGGAGGCCTATGTCCAGCAGTGGACTTCTTATGGCTGAGATGATGATGATGATTATGATATATCTTAGTGTTGCTCTTTCTAAACACAAATAATGGCATTGTCAATGTTCACAAGTAACGACACGCGTCTAACAGCGTTGCCCGACGTGTCGCGACTGAAGACGAGTCGGGCGATTACCTTACTTAAGAATTGCCACGCGGAGCCGGGGTAAACCTACGTATAATACATAATTGCTATTAAACATCACGTTTGCACAAGACAATACATTTGTAATTCAAGGCTTCATCAAAGCTAACTGCAGTAACGGTATAACTGATATAGTGGAGAGGTCTGCTAACACTGCGTCCACATTTTGAATCGTATTCACTTGGAATATGTTCTCTTTTCGGAAGCTCAGTATCGCGAGCGCTAGGAGAGGTAGGATCTCGAGACAGTCGTACCCGAGGATTGTGTCCCACAGGAGCAGCAGTTGGTCTGGTGGTAAGTGCCCGCTAAACGCGCGCATCAACCACTTGAATACCACTCTTATGCTGGAAGTAATAAAGTTGGTTATTATTAATCACAAATATAGAGTAAAAAAATATGTAGTTAACAATTTAGTTAAAAGGGCCGAAAGACTACAAAGTCTAACACTACAATACTTATTTCTGTAAGCTTTAAATCTTGGTCAAAAAGTATGGCTTGGTCGTTTCATGGAACTATTACAATTATACAACATTCAAGAGCAGAGATTTTAATTTCTCTTTCTTCCTTATAAGTCCATATACGACATGTAATGCGACATATGTTTGTAACTGACAGCCGGAAAACGGCCAAGCCATGCTTTTTGATCAAGATTGAAGGCTTACAGAGATAAGTATTGTAGCGTTAGACATTGTAGAGTTAGCAGCTTGGCTCTTCAGATTCAGTCAGATCTCATCTGATATCTTTTTGTCAGTGAAAGTGGCATGACAATGCGAGACATGGCAACCAATTTTACATGAAATGTTTTTGGTGGATTACTATTAACTAAAGATAACTGAACAAACTGAGGTCATCAGTACTAGTTAGTGATATAATTACAAATAAATACTTACGGATTAATATTGATGTTCCTAAAGTGTATCCATAATAGTGGTTCGTTTGCTTCTAACAGTCTCTCATACAATAGACATAATGAAACTATACCCTGGAAAAAAACATCCCTTAAATTATATTCTCATCCCGAAACGATCTGCATCAAATTATGTTAATTTAAATGAACTATTCATTTTTAACTTGTTTAAGTAATTATTTTAAGTTGATCAACTAGAACTCGATAACTTGTAAACCCTACTTAGCCGTGATAGTTTTCCTTTTAATTTCATCATAGCCGGTTTTTTTTTATATCTCCAAGGTCAACCATTTAGCCGGTAGAGGGGGGGGGGGGGGGGGTCCCCACTTGACTCTTAACAAAAATATCACTTTAAAGTTTAATAACATCACAAACGGATCCCTTAATCGACATCTTAACATCACGAACGGATCCCTTAATTGAAAAATAGTTTTGTCACACCCCACTGTTTTTTGATTACCTATTTAACGATACCCCACTCGATGGGATAGATGAGAAAAAAAACGTTCATCCCCACTTTACGTACCTCAGAAATTATTATTTTTTCACGATTTTATTTTACCGTTTTTTTGGCGTTATAATTATGTATATGTAATAACATGAAATTACAGCTTTCTAGTATTTACAGTTTTTGCACTAAGCCGCGGACAGACGGACATGGCGAAACTATAAGGGTTCGTAGTTCACTACGGAACCCTAAAAATGGGAGACTTATCAATGAAAACTGATGAAACTGACTGACTTCAAAAAAAGAGTTTATCAATTCGCTTGTAATTTCTCTCTATGTTTGTTACCTGGCAACTCCATCTTATATAAATCGATTTTGATTATTTTTTTATTTGAAATATATTCTTTCAATATTCATTCATTCTATTGGTCCCATACACATTTCATTTAAATTGATTCAGTAGTTTGATTAAAAAAAATATGTCATTCAATTAAACGATATTACGTATTTTGAAGATGCTAGTTTCAGTTTCTCAGTCGGTCATATTTATATTATAAAACATGAATTAAACAAAAAACTTTTATTTAATCGTTAATTTTATTACCTGTGGATGTGTAGATATATAATGCAGTCGATGCCAGTATCGTATGTAAAATGCTCTAAAAGTGTAGTATAATTGCACCGGGTCGTCGTAGAGGTAGCAAAACGGAGTGGCTGCAACAATACATTCAAAATTATAGATAAATTAACACTAAATTACAAAACATATTACAAAACTATTTGGATAACAGGCGGCCTTATTACTATCGCTTATTAAGATGTTTCAAACATCTTATTATGTGTCTGTTGTTTGTTACAGACACGTTTTTATTTCAAGGATAGTTTTACTCACTGGGGGGCTACCACAATCTTAATAGCAATCTTATTTCAATATTACTTTGACCTTTATCTTGCTCTCTCAACTGTAGAAAGAGCGAGACAAAAGTCAAAGTAGTATTGAAATAAGGCTGCTTGAACGCTTGTGGTATGGGGGCAGATCTCAGGGGCCCAATTCAGTTATTCAAGACCGGTCCATAGCCGAACCATGCGTGAACCGTTTCCCGTCGGCCGCCATAGTTTTTTTGATTCAGTCACTTCAATTGACACATTTGATGAAACGTAACACGTCCTTTACTCGTTACAAAATCAAAAAAAGATAGCAGCCGACAGGAAATGCTTCGCAAAAGGTTCAGTTACGGATCGGTTTTGAATAACTGAATTGCCCCCCAGGTGTTGTTTTACCTTGATCACCCATTGCTTAAGACCACACGACGGAAGTGAAAACTTCACCAATCCGACGTTAATAATACGAAATAGCAGTGACGCGTGACTCTCTCACTACCTTAGTCGACTCGAGCCGTCTTAGCCCGAACGAGAGTTACATAGCCGAGCGTGACGGCTCAGTCTCATTCACTACCCACAAAATATAGTGCTCAGCGCGCCTAAAGAAGATAAATATGTTAGATTCATAATAGACAGCGGTTTTTTATAACTTTAATTATATCATTAAACTACCCATATTCTGATGAATATCGAAAGAGTATCTGTTCTTTATTGACACATAATTAAAATTTATAAAAAAATACAAAAGGAAATAAAATAATACTAGTGTAACGGGCGGCCTTAGCGCTAAAAAACCTATCGTCCAGGCAATGTATAAGAAGAAGAACACAAGTATAAGAAGTTTTCACTTCAATAATTATAGTTTAAAAACTTAAAAAACCGGCATCAAAATACACGTTTACTTAGCTGATAGTTTTTTCAGTTATTTTGTTTTAAAAACCAAAGTACTGACCCGATTATAATAAAATTCATTTGGGACCACTTCTGAGGTATTACCTATGAAACAAAAACAATTCATAATTGGCGGAGTCCTCCTTTTTGGAAGTCGGTTAAAAAGTAAGTAGCTCACCATACATGGTGAACCCGTGGAAGGGTATGATCCCGCTGGGCGGGAACACGGTGACACTGTCGGCTGAGGTCTGCTTCCCCTTGATGGTGACCGTGAGCGCGCTCCCCACGCTTCCTTTCAGGCTCGCCAGCACCTCGCAGTCGCGGGAGAAGCACAGCATCACCTGGGATTTACCATAATCCTAAGAGTAATCTTATTTCAATATTACTTTGACCTTTCTCTTGCTCTCACAACTGTAGAAAGAACGAGACAAAAGGCAAAGCAATATTGAAATAAAGCTGCTTACTCGTAGTTTGGTACGGCCCCTGCGCATATCTTGTGCTATGTCATCACTGATAAGACTTTACTGACTTTCACATAGGGCGTACACAGTATATAGGCATGACACAAGTATAGTAATAAAGTGGTGTTTTGGGACTTTGGGACGTAGAGTAGAGTAGCCCGACGTAGAAACCCGCGTTCCACAAAAATCTTATCCAGAATAGAAAATAGACTTGCGCTTGACCGCTAACTCGTGACGGTTGCGGTCTACGATGGAGCGCGCTTAGCTAGAGAGAACTTATTCACTCGCGATTTGTAGATACCCAGATTATATCTATTAGGAAATGACATTCATTCACCGGCGGCGCACGCTGCCTGCATTCAGCGTCCCGCAATATTGGACTATTGATTCTTTATTGGCCATTTTATAACATGTCTGTCATATTAGGCAAGTCATTTTACAATGAATAACATACATTAGTCATTTTAAATTGATAACATACTGAAATGTATAACATATACAAAAAATAAAACAATCGGTCAATAAATTTCCGAGATATAAACCGCCCGTTTTTATCTTCCTTTTTCTGTAATTAAGAGTGTGTGATAAAAGTTCAAATGAGCCTACTTTAAATTGTGATATTTTTAATAATCGCTTCAACTTTTCTGTCACTCTTTTAATTGCAGAACAAGCAAGATAAAAACAAGCGCTGAGCAAACTTTGTATCGCTATAAAAGTTGAGTGTAGGGCTGCAGGCACAAGAGTCGCACCTGATAGAGGAGGTCTTCGAACACGAAGTACTGATCGTCGTTGGAGGCTGTCAGCTGGACGTCCTTAAATATCAGCTTGTCTATCATGAGGTCCACCTCCAAGGCGCTCTTCTTCAGCTGGTTGAAGTATGTTGTTTGCTGAAACATTTTATGTAATTATAGTTTCAAAACCTGAAAAACCGATTTCAAAATGCGCAATATTGTTTTAAAAACCAACACCGCTGAACAGATTTTGATGGAATTTGTATGGGCCTATCTAAAAGTAGTACATTCTTCAAACAGTATTTAGAAAACTCATGGAGTGGACAACTGATGGACTCTAGTATTTTTTAAATGCTGATAACGTCATCGCGAGACAACACGATATCTCGAAAAGCTTTGCATATATACTTATTTCAATTTGAATGATCAAGTACCTACCTAAATCGGTTAGTAAAATAAACTTGCGAGTTCGCGCTACATCTCACCTGTTGCTTAATCTCGGAGCCGAGTACTTGCGCCCAAAGCCTCGCGCGCAGGCACTGCGGGCTGCCCTTCTTGAGGTACTCCTGTATGACGGGCGCGTAGCCGAGCGCAGCGACTCGCTCGCCGAGCCCGATGCGCTCGGCTTCTAACGAACTGAACCCTGCCACGCCGCTCGGCAGTTGAGGGTTCACACCCAACAGAGGCTCGCCGGCAGACCACTCTAGGTATACCGCGCGCTGGGAACATATCAAGAGCTGTACCACAAGATATTAGTATACGTAATAAAAATGATATTAATCATAAATCATATAAAAATGATATTAATCATAAACTACTAAAGGATACTTTAGTAGTTTATGATTAATATCATTTTTATAAGGCAATGCTCAACAGCATATTTGCTGAAGAACTAAAACTCGATTACGTCCTTACGTCTCTGCATCTTTATTTATATCTATTTACTAGCTGTTATTGCCAGTCGTATTCTATTATGTGCGTTACTGCATGAAAGGCCTATTACACTACCCGATTTATCGTGCCTTGTCACCAGGGACAGCGTAGCGAAGTATAGAGATAGGATCTTTCTAGTTCTCAGGTAACAATACGGAGTGTTCCTTTATTATTTTGTATAGGTACCCGATAGACAGGGCCCGCGAAATCGGGTAATAGGCCTTTTAGCCTGGTCTATAAACAATAAGTAGTTAAAAGAAAAGGATTAATCTATGTATATGTTTCCGCTATTTTTCCCTCAGCCATTTGATTGGGAAAAGATATGTACCTACCTACTGGTCAAGATTGCGACGACGTAAAGTTTGCATAAAACAGTAAATTTTTTTTTAGTATTGTTTGTTGGACTCACCAGCTGGTCGAGTGTTTTGACTTGGAGAGGTAAATGTGCAAACTCCCACTTCGGTTCATCTCTGAAACAGTTGAAATTAACTTTGATTCCATTTTTAGGGTTCCGTACCACAAAAGGAAAAAACGGAACTCTTATAGGATCACTTTGTTGTCCGTCTGTCCGTCCGTCCAGGTGTCAAGACCTTTATCTCGGGAACGTGTGAAGGTATAGTGCTGAAATTAAAACCATAAACGCAGATCCATAGTCTCTTGCTGCAGAAAGAAAAATAAAAAATTTCGGTTTATGAAGGAAAATATAAAAAAATATATGATTTCCCCCTTTTATATATATTTACTAGTTTGTACGGAACCCTCGGTGGGCAAGTCTGACTCGCACTTGTCCGGTTTTATTTTTTTGTCAGCCCTGTTTGTACAAACTGTCCCACTGCTGGGCGCGGGCCATCTTCTCATTGTGAGAAGGGTTAGGCCATAGTCTGCCACGCTGGCCAAGTGCGGGTTGGCAGACTTCACACATCTTCAAGATCATTGAGAACTCTCAGGCATATAGGTTTCCTCACGATGTTTTCCTTCACCGTTTGAAGTTGTCGGCAAACAACATTACGCACATAACTTCGAAAAGACAGAGATGTGGGCCGTGGGATTCGAACCCAGGACCTGCGGATCGCAAGTCAGGCGGTCTCCCGACTAGGCTGCCGGAAACTTGATTCCATTCTGCTTATTTAAATTTTAAAATAACGAACAAAATATAAATTAATTACTTATAGTTTAAAAACATGAAACAACCAACTTCAAAATGAGCGATTTTGTTTTAGAAACCAAATTACTGACCGATTTTGATGAAATTTGGACTGGGTCTCTAGACTAGATTTTTTTTTGTTTGAAAGGATATACTATGTACTTTCAGATTGGTCCCATAGAAAATTCTTCAAAATTGGTTCGGTAATTTAGTTTTTAAAACAAAATTGCGCATTTTGAAGATGTTTCAGTTTAACTATAATTAATTGCACGTCGGTTAAAAACATTATACTCACTCTCTTGTATATGGGACGTATCCGGATAGCGTGAGTAAAACTTCTAAAAAGTCTTTTGGTGCATAAACTGGTCTATATTTTGATAAATCTGAAATTAAAAAGAGAGTTAAGTGCCGCCTTCTGCTTTATTTTCACAGGTGTGTGTTACACATTCCTTCGAAAATTTTGTAGTTTTGGTAAAATTTCGAAAATATTCTGACATTCGTCAGTCATGCGAAGGTAACTACATAATTATATCTAAGTATGTATAGTTTCTAGGCGTATTATTATTAATATTAACAGATGCAGTACTTTTATGTAGATTGTAATATAGTTTTTCTATAAATTAGGTTAGATCTATGTTTGAACACTATTCCCCAAAAAGCAACGCTGTAGCAGGAGATGAAGTTACTCTGCGTAGAAGTCACTTATTCGCTTTAGACTTGAAAGAGGTTAGTTTAGCTAGAAGGTTCATTTACAGAATAATAAAAACCCCGAACATAAAATGCCCCAGCGGTTCGCGCTTTAACTACAAAGGAAGTGAATAAATTTTAACTAAAATTGAAAATGAAAAAATCTTTATTTACAAGAACATAAATAGCCAAAAATAATAAAACAATAATTATGCGTATGCTGCAAGTTAAAATTTAGTGCACACTGCATATTTTACTTGAAAAGTTGTGTAAATCAGTCAAGATATAGTCTGTTCGGATAGAGAACTACATATTAGTTCTCTATCATTGTGGGCGATGCTGTAAGACAGCTTTTTCATTATTTTGTTCAATCGAGTTTCTTTGCCACGATAGTTCTATATCTATCCAAACAGACTATGTACTATTAAGGTGATTTCCAGTACTGAATGCGTGTGATCGATGCGTCAATATAGGTGACAGTCAAGCGTCAATCTTTGCTTTTAAGTTAAAAACCAATAAACTAAACCTATAATAACACAAACCTAGATTGTAAGTGCTAAGCTCATTCCATTTCTCGGCAAGTTCCTCCTGCTCACTCTGAGGTCTGATTTTCGCTAACGATGTTTCTAAATCTGAGCACATTGAATTTAACGATTTGTGTATTCGTTTTTCCCATTGCGCACTTGCTTTGGACAGTGAAGTTAGAGGATCTAATTTCTGAAAATAAAAATCGTGTAAGTAGCGCTGCCATTCTATCATAAACTAATATTATAAAAGTGAAAGTAACTCTGTCTTTCGTCTGTCTCTAGCTCTCTCTCTCTCTGTTTGTTACCTCTCCACGGCTAAACGGTTGAACCAATCGTTATAAAATTTGGCACAGAGATTCTTTAGGACCTCGAGACGGGCATAGGTTATATTTTACCATCATCATCATCACCGTTTTTCATCAGTATGCGAGGACACCGCGGGGCACAGCTAGTTGTAATAGGTATACAATTCTCCTAGTAAATAAGTTACACCACTAAGTTAGAAAAAAGTGATAGATTAAATGTGTAGGGAAATCTAGGCATTACTCGACAATACACCTAGTGCTTTTTGTCTCAAAGACTCGAAAAATATTACCCACGTTTTTGGGAAGTTGAAGAAAAGGTGTAATATACTAAAGTTCTCAGCTTACGTTTTGTTTGCTCTGTGTGCGGACCCAGTGAAATACTGTGTTTCGAAGTTTGGTGTCCAAGCCTTTCTCTTTCATGGCTTGCTGAAGAGTCTGCTTAAAATCTTCCTTCTTTACATTCGGCGATGATACCAGTTTCTGAATAAATTACGTAAAGTATATGTATTAGGCACATTTTTATGTAGTCAGTTATGTGTGTTATGTGTACAGATGGAGCTCGTGATTATGAACTAATAAATAATAGGTAATAGTATTAGGTAGATGGTATACATTTAATCCACCCGAACCAGGCTTACCTGAACATCGCTATAAAAAGACTTGTATATTGAAAGATTTTTTATTTCTTCGGCTAATTTGAGTGCAGTCTGATGGATAGCATCTTCTTTTATACCGTCCATTATAACTGTTTAACGATTTTATTACAATTTTGTAAAAATAAAATAATGGAAGCAAGTATGTTTACTTTTTTTATGAAATTCATATTTTCCGTGACTGATGATACCGTTGCTTTAGCAACCGATAAACGATTTATTATAGTTTAGAAATTTGTTCAATGTACACGGAAATGTGTTAAAGAAAAATCTATGGTATAGAAAAATATTGCACATTGCGTTACCGAATAATTGAATCATATTAATCTGTGTAAATGTAATAAATCTGTTTAAAATCGTCGAGTTCAAACCAAGCGTATCTAACAAGTTTTAAAAGATTTCCGCTTTTTTGTCTGCAGCTCTCATTGGTTAAATACCTAGTACCTACTTTAGGAAGTAACCATAGACTACACTGGAAAAGTAGATAGCGGCAGTTTTTAACCTCCTAAACCTAAACAAAAGGAAATGTAAAAAAACAGCTGATTTACTACTGGTTCGAATGTCAACGGGGGGTGAAAGTTAGAATTAAAGCGAATTTCGCCCTTATTGACGTACTAGTATCGCGACCTATGAAGATATTACAGAACTATTGTCGGTCAAGCAGCACTAATTTTACCTACCTTCTCACTAGATGCCATTGCTGTGTTTTCAAACTTTAGTTTTTTTGAGGTGTTGCATCTTAAATAAAGGAATACACAAATTTCAGGAAAATATTACAAACAACTTTTCTGTTTTTGTAATGGTGTAAGATGATGTAGTACTTAATAAACGTGAGTGCCCTGTTAGAAAACGAGTTGACTTTTTTTAAGTTTTAATATATAATATGTGTAATGATATGGTTTATTAGCAACGCCATACAGACGCCATATCGATTTTTTTAAACTCCTGACTAGAGGTGCGTGCCTCCGTCTTGTAACGGCGCGCCACCTCGCCGCCGCCGATCATTTCAAATTTCGGGCCGAGAACATATTACGATTTTTTTTCAGTTTAGTTATTAACATCGCAGATCATTTTTACATACCGAATGGACGATCCACAGTACTTAGATTGTTTCCAGAAATAGTCAGGTGGAAAAGCGGAACACAGGAATAAACAAACAGGTTCCAATAAACAAGTTCAAGGAATAAAAGCACGTTTTCATCTTTGGCATCCATAGATCGTGACGAAAACATCCACCAACATCGTAAAATGTTAACAAAAACAAAGCAGTTACAACATTAAAAAGTGTAACTAAATAATTAAATAAACAGACAAAGCTACTTATATAATACAATTTATAATTTATTGAATCAGGCGTTACTTTGCGGAAATTCATATTCAAAAACTTAAACAAGAGCAAGCAAGAAGAAGTAGGCAAGAGTACCAGCTTAGAAACTTCGAAGCGGAAACACACTAGATATATAAGTTAGATTTAAGTTTTTGAATACAATTTATAATAATAACTATGCCTAATATAATTAAAGTACTTCACTGAACATAAAGGCACTTATTTATTACTTATACACTTAACTGAGCGGTCTGACGATAAGACCGCCTTTCTACTCCCGAGTTACACCGCAACTATCTTCCGAGGGACCGCTCGTCCGCCATAAAAACGCACTGAACAAAGTTGAAAAAAGCCCTAGTCAAAAGCCACATGTTGCACCTTGTCGAAATGTGTCCATGACGTGACGGCATTCCCCCTTTGGATGGCCAAGGAAATGTGCTGAGTAATAAAGAAACTCGAGCGTGGATCAGGGCTTTTTTCCTTGTGTCGTCGCTCCAATTCGCGCACGAATTGTATGGCTTCGGAGCTACCACGGAGCATCAAAATTTCTATGCAAAAATCATTAAAAATCTCACGCCGCTGGGCGTCGCGCCGCCGCCGACTAAATTTTGCCGGTGCGCCACCGCCGACTGATTTTAAACGTGGCGCACACCTCAACTCCTGACACAAAAATAATGGTGCTATATTTATTATATACATTTTAGAATCATATTGGAACCAATATGATAAATATTATGATGATACATATTTATGAGAATGCAATCTATATGAATTCTTCATATAAAATAATACCTCTTGTCCCTTCTAGTGTGTCAGTCAAGTGTGTAAAATTTTTATAATAATATTATAAGAATAAAAGTCGATTAAATACGTCGTGTTACGGTCTTTATTTTATTGAAATAGAGGAATCCTTACCTAACAATATTCACCGTTACGTTACGGAATAATTATTCAATATAATTTGGGAGCTAATTTTGTAACAATGGCAACATTAAACATAAAAAAAAATAACAAATACAATTCAACGGTTCACTCACGGTTGAAATTGGTTTTGGCGAGTTTCAATTCTTTTTAAGTGTTTTTCTTGTTAATATTGTTGTTTTTGTTGGAGTTTTTGTTATAAATTTCTGTTAAGTTCTGTTTGTTATTTTTTTTTGTTGTTTAAGTAGGTGTTAGTTATGAGTTTACGGAAAGTAAAGTGTGTGTTTGGATGCGACACTTTTGGTAAGTTTCTACTTTCACATTTCCTTGTTTTTGCACTGTAGAAGCAAATTCTATATAATGAATGTTAAAATCCTAGTGTGTAGCAGTTGAGGTATCCCTTCGGCAAGAAACCAGTAACCAAACTGAGTAACGGTAATGATAATGAAACGTGGACTATGACCGTCTCCATGTACTTGTCTGTCTCTATACTTTCATAACAATCCGTTAAGCCGTTTGATTGTGAAAAAGTAACTGTCGAAGATAGAGTTACTTTTGCTATTATAATATTAGGATAGGATGTGTTTCACCTATCATACTGTTCATAACAGTTTGTTTCTGCATGCTATTTATAATAATTATGAGGCCTAAAAGAGTACAGTTGTACAAATAGGCTAACCTCCCTGTAGTGTCAATCAGTCCCAAAATACTCCACTAGTGGAATTGATTAACCAGGCCATTTATAATAGTTACCTTAATACTTATGTTTCAGGAGTGTCAATGCATATTTTCCCTAATAGGAAGAAATACCCTGAAATATTTAATGCTTGGGTCAAAGCAAGTCCAGACAACATACGCAACGAAGACCCTGATAAAGTGTCAAGGTGTCTTAAAATGTGTGATTACCATTTTAAGCCAGAATTTAAGACTCGTGGACATGGATTAACCAAGATTGCAATACCATCACTTTTCCTTGAAGGTAAGATAAATTACATATTTTATTTTACATTACATTACATACAAATAAATAAATAAATCCTATTGATATTAATCTGGACAAAATTAAACGGTCGAGGAAATAAATACTATTGACTTAATAAACAACATATACATTTCAAAGCTGCATTATTATTGAATAAAAATAAAATTAGTAGGGCCACATTAAGTAACTGGGTGACCGAGCTCCACTCGGATTTTTTATGACAGAAAATATGAGCAAACCCGGATTCACTAAAAATGATACATAGCAAGATCGATTTATTGTCCCCTAATCTACCTACAAACCAAATTTCATTAAAATGGTTTCTGAGATTCAGGTTATATATCTATATATATACAAGAATTGCTTGTTTAAAGGTATTAGATAAATTCAGTGTATGCTCAGAGTGCACTACGCTGTTCAAAGGATTCCAAAGGATTCAAGTAACATGCAGGTGACTGCAAACAAGTTGTTACAATTCATATGCGCTCGGACCCAGCTTGTATACTTATCGCACAAAATTTCTGATGATTCCTACTTATTTTCAGGAGTGCCAACAAGATTAACTTCAATTGACCATGAACATAATTATTGTCTGCCACGAATGAAATCAGCCTCATCAGGAAATATTGATCAGGCTTCTACTAGTTCTCAACACCAACCTAATCAGTTACCAGATGAAACAAGAGAAGGTTTGTTAAGTACTAAATTCTGATAAACCATTGTTTCATATTAGAGAAATGTATGCTTTATATACTTGTTATTTATGTTTATGTTTTTGTAATGGTAAAACTAGAAAAACCCTTCTGGTAATGACAAAACTTTCTTTCTTCTTAAGTATGGTAGACACTGGTAAAACCAGTGAAAATCATACTAAATATTTTGTGAATTGGTACTATAGTAACCAAACTTCATATGTACTTTTTTGATTTTTCAGGACTGTCCAGCCAAGCCTGCCACCAAGTATGCCATATACCTGGGAAAAAAACTAAAGGTATAAGTTTTATTGTAACTTAAATTTCATATAAAAGCTTCGCCCCACGCATGGGCGTATATAAGGGGGGGGGGGGGGGTCCGGACCCCTCTCCCCCTATGACATTGGCCGAAAAAAAATATTAAGTGTTGTCAAAATACCGGAATAGGTATTTTAAACGCATGTTACAAAATCCTGATGTGCGGTAATGTGTGTGCATAACTACATCTTAGCTAAAGAGATGCAGTATGACCCATGTTTGTCTTTTGCCCACGCATACTACAAACGCGTATATCAAATGGAAACTATATATTTTTACCCGATTGCGTAAGAAGGAGGGTAATGTTTTTCATGTGTATGTACGTTTTGCGGGTATGTATGTATATTTTTATATGACAGCCTGAACGGCTTGACGGATTTTGATGTGCGAGGTTGATGTGTCATTACAGTCGTCTTCGTTTCCAAAGTGTCATAAGTAGGCCATATTTTTTAGATTTAATTTAAAAACCTTAAAAATTTTCGCGCTCTCTTCACTCGCGCATCATTAGGTACTATTTTGTCATGGAAATACTGCGGGCTCACTAATACGAGAAATAAATCATATTACTCTAAAAACACTACTAAAATATTCACGCTCGTTTCGCTCGCGTATGCTTATTATCTATGTTTTTGTTTACTTGAATCATGCAAATGCTGAGCACTCGTTAAAACGGGTGAAGTCATAGGGTACCTCTAGTTTAATATGAATTAATAATGTTCCGACGTTACTTTTACACTTTATTTACACTTATACGTTTGTCCGTAATTTAATTTTCGTTTATTTAAATGTTTATAACTTATAATTATATAAAGATTATAATTATATGAACATTGACGTTTAGAAACTAGTACTCGTCTGCGTATAGTTTGCGCAAATAAAGAGGCAAATAGTAGTATATTTTTATAAAGTTTTGTACCCGCGGACCCCCCCTTGAGAAAGCTATAGCTACGCCCATGGCCCCACGGTTTCACCTATGAAGTGACGTTTTTGTAAGGATAAAACTAGAAAAACGTTTTGGTAATAATACTAAAACTTTCTTTCTTCTTAAGTATGGTAGACATCAGTAATTCCAGTTAAAATCATACTATAACTATAACTGTATTCTCAATATTATATACTACATATATTACCATATATTAGATACAATTTTTAGAAAATTTACTAAATCAGGCGTTACTTTGCGGAAATTAATATTCAAAAACTTAAATCTAACCTAGAAGCTAGAAGACACTGAAACAGAAGAGTACGAGCTTGAAGACTTCAAAGTAGGCAAGAGTACCAGCTTGAAGGCCTCAAAGCGGAACACACACTAGATATATAAGTTTGAATTAATTGAGGCTATAGTAACTAAACTTAATTTGTACTTTTTTAATGTTCCAGGACTGTCAATCCAAGCCTGCCACCAAACATGCCATGTACCTGGCGAAAAACCTAAAGGTATAAATTATTTTATTTTTTATTTTTATTTATTTGGACAACCAAACAGCTTTTTACACAATATCATGGGAAAAAAAATACTAGGCAAAATTAAGCCAAATTTAGGTTATCACTAGTAATTCCTGAGACTGATGTTACACTGCTAATGTGCAGCAACAGAAATGTGTCAAAAGATTAGAGTAAAACATACATAATATATAGTAGAATCACATACCTACCTACCAAATAGAACAAATCCGCACAATATGAATGTATATACTAAAATAAAATTGCAACACATTTTTTGTGAAAACAACGCTATTAGAACCATTGCTGTAAAATACTACATACCTACTTATTTATTTATACGTGTATTGCTCGTTTGTATATATACTACGTGTTATAATGCTTTTTATTTAAGTTTAGGACCAAAGAACCGACTGATAATCAAATTTATAAACACATTATGCCTCGTGGTAAATAAGTCAATTGACTCTGAAAATTTGGAATTAAAGTTATTAAAAGTACGCGAGAAGAAAGAGTTTCCGCGGTAGTTTGTTCGACAATGGGGACACGAAGTCTTAAATGGCTTTTACGAGATGATATGGGCGGAGTAATAAATTTGATTTCAGCTAACAAGGATGAACAATCAATTTGATTTGACGCTAACTTATGCAGAAAACATAGGTCTGCAGCTTCTCTTCTTTTATAGAGTGACAATAAGTGATGGTGTCTACAACTCGCTTCGTAATCAAAGTTTCGATTAGAGATTTTAGCCTTAAGTTAATGAAACGTACGAATTTTCGTTGAGGCTTTTCAAGCAGGTTAATATATTTGTCATAGCAGGGATTCCAAACTTGGGAGGCATATTCAAGTTTGCTGCGAACCAGAGAACAGTACAGAATTTTAAGCGTTTTTAAGTCTTTAAAATCTTTGGTGACTCGGAGAACGAAACCCAGGGTCCTCATGGCTTTAGCTGTGATATCTTCAATATGTTTGTCGAAGAGAAGTTTGGTATAGTTGGAAGTTATATTGTAACTTAAAATTCTTTGCCCCACGGATTCATCCTTGTAGTGATGTAAAACAATGATGATGATAATAAAATGTAGCTTAGGTTCAACTCCAAGATCAAAGCTATCTGTAGACTAATAGCAATTGGTTCAGTCTTTTGGTCCAGAAATGGTAACAGAGAGACTGAGTTATTTTGCACCATCATGGAACGTCACTAGTAATAGGCTTACGCTTGACTGTTAATGGATGTTTACCGTTAACAGTCAAGCGCAAGCCTATTACTAAATAAATAAATAGGAAGGGAATTTTATCTTTTCCTGCTTGGTGAGTCTCTTTTACTTATTGTATTATTTTCATTTTCAGGAAAATTGCAACGTACAACGTTAAAGATGAAAGAGTCAAAAGAAAAAAATCGCCGAATAAGACAATTGAAGCAGACAGTGGCTCGCTTAAAAATAAAAGAAGACTCCTTCAAAACGCGTTTAGCCAGAGCTGAAAAAGTGGCTAACTCTGCATTCAAAATTTCTCAATATATGTCGAAACCAGCAAAAAATTTTTCTCAACTGCAATGCAGAGAGTCTAAGAAAAAAAAGAAGGGGAGAAGGTATGCCATGGATGAAAAGATTTTAGCTGTCTCTTTATTTAAAAAGAGTCCGAAGTCTTATAGTCTTTTAAGCCAATATTTTTGCCTTCCGAGCAAAAGGTCACTGCAAAACATACTAAGGAATATTAGAATAGAAGCAGGAATTAATAAAGTGGTGTTTGAACAAATGACAAAGACTGTGGAAAATATGAACGCGGAAGATCGAATTTGTACGCTCATCTTTGATGAAATGGCAATTACCCCACAAATACAGTATGATCAAGCCCGGGATGAATTAATAGGCTTTGAAAATTTTGGCAGCAGGAAAACAAATAAACTGGCAGACCATGTCACAGTTTTCATGGTCAAAGGTTTAAGAAAAAAGTATAAGCAGCCTGTTGCATACTATTTTTCACAAACTATGAAGTCTCCTGTTTTAAAATTAATTTTGAAAGAAGTAATTACCAAGGTACAATCAACAGGACTAAAAATTATGGCAACAGTATGTGACCAGGGTACCTCGAATAGCGCAGCCATCAACAGTTTATTACAAGAAACAAAGGAAATGCTTATAAAAAGCGGGAAAGAAGCACGCAATGACTTTTTTGTCATAAACCATCAAAAAATTGTACCACTGTTTGATGTGCCTCACCTGTTGAAAGGCTTGAGAAATAACCTTTTAAACAAAGATATGATTTTTTACGATAAAACAACAAAACAAGAAGTTCTTGTAAAATGGGAATATTTTGAACAATTATATGCTGCAGACAAGACATACGGAGAACTGAGACTACTTCATAAGATAACTGAAGAACATGTAGTTAAAGGAAAAATTAAAAAAATGAGGGTGAAACCAGCAGCTCAACTGTTTAGTCACAGTGTAGCTGTGGCTATAGAACATTTAGCTTTAAGAGGAGTTATAAAAGAGGAAATTCGAAAAATCATCCCTATTGTCTTAGTAATAGACAAACTTTTTGATAGTTTGAATTGCGGCACTTTTCAGATGAGAAACGGAAAGATTTATACTGGACCAGTAAAGAAAAACTCTCCTCATCATAAACTCTGGCAGATGGCGAAAGAGACGTTGAAGTCAGTGCGCTTTGTGGCTGTTAAAAAAGAAGGTAATAAATTGAAAAAGACCGAAAAAATCGTGCCAACTATAACAAACTTTATTAAAACAATAGAAGGATATGAATTGTTATGGAAAATGCTCAATAAGAAGTTTGGTCAAGATACTTTTTTAACCAGAAACTGCAATCAGGACCCCCTTGAAAACTTTTTTGGGAATGTTAGAAGTATGGGTGTACGAAATGTAGGACCCAATTGTTTGTCATTTGAAGGTGCATACAAAACTCTACTGCTTAATAATTTCAGCGCTCACCAATCACGAAATGCCAACTGCGAAGCAGATAGCAATTCATGTTTGCAGTCCCTGCAATTTTTCGTAACGAATCAACAAGAAAATCTCAAAGTTAACACACGAAATTCGGAGGTGTATGTTGGTGAGCTGCTGGAATTATTAAGCAGTAATGAACCACCTCAAACACCAGGAGTTTCTCAAAGAAACTATGTTTGTGGTTGGGCTTTGTCCAGAGTGTTAACAAAAGTAAAACCCTGTAAGAATTGTCGGGAAAACCTTTGTGGAAGCAAGGAAGACGAAGGAAATGAATACATTTCATTGAAAGAATATGAGCACAAAAGTTGGCTGTGTTATCCATCAAAAAATTTAACGAACGCATTTGGCCAGATTCAAAATATTGTATCAAATTGTCTAAAAAGTGAATGCGAAAAACCAGGATTAAGAGACAGGGCTACACTATTAGTTGAGTTATTGGTAGATTTCTCATTTGTCACAAATTGTGAAAAACACAAAAACAAGATTTTAGTAGCTTTTATTGCAACATCCATTAACATTTTAATATATAGCTGGTGTAAATGTATAAACCGTATTTTAAGCGGCAAAATCAGGTGCAGTGCTGATGAAACTGACGAAGTGAAGTTAAGTGCATACACTTACTATGTAACACATAAAAAAATTGCCAAATAAATTGTAATAATAACTTTTAACCCAAAACGAGGAGAGTTATAAGTTTGAATTGTGAATCTGTGTCTGTGGCATCGTAGCTCTCAAACGGATGAACCGATTTCGATCCTTGTTTATTGTTTGAAAAATATTTAATTGAGAGTATTTTAGCTGTTTTATAAAAATCGGTTCAACCATGTCTTTATCGGGGACTTTTGAGTTTTTTAAACTTATACTTGTTGAAACTAAAATTAAAACTAGAATATAATCAGTCCATTCGCTTAAAAGCTATGATGCCACAGACAAACTCACAAATACACCCATTAAAGTTATAATATCTCTCTTTTTGGGTCAGGGCTTAAAATATCGAGAAATCTATATACTACTTAATTACTTTGTACGCCTGTTGCTATTAAAAAACCTATCTTATAGCGAGAATAAATATAGCGGACTGGCGAATATATTTTACTCATAATTTTGAAAATGATCCATCTCATTATTATGTAATTATTTTTTACTATAGGTGACAGGTTAGAAAATACAGGTAGTACATTAATGATTTGTACATTAATATTTTTCATAAAATAAAATTAATACTGATGTGTTACACACGTCACATATACCTAGCACGCAAAATTTGTGCTCATATTCTAATTAGTAGTAATTAGCAATAGCATGTTGTTTTGTATTGTTATTAACTTAATAATAAAGTCATAAACTCCATTCTTTCTTTTATTTATTTTTAATAAATTCCTACTTATTAAAATAATGCTATAGGAATAAAAAATATAGGAGTATATAGATACGTATGGTTATATAGCTCAGTTCACGTAGAGATAGGTAGGTATACTTTAGTTCCGAAATTATTTCACAGGAGCGCTACTTTCTTCGCGTTTCAAAAAACGGGCCAGAGTTGCCACTCTTTTCCTGTATATAGTACATTACTCTTTGATAGTACATTACTCTTTGATCACTACCAAACGTCAAAAAATTGCATCGTGATCAACAAGAGACCGAAGCGAAGAGTTTATTTTGAAAACAAAGAAAATCAAACGTGCAGAAAAATGGGTAAAATATTTCTAGAACATATTGGCGGAATGAGACTATTCTCATGCGCATCCTGTGATATAAACTTGACTAATCGTTCCGAGTTAATCAGTACACGATTCACTGGAGCTACAGGTAAATTATAGCAATTTACTCTTGTTTACACCCCACACAATATTGTTTTTGTACGTCATTCGTTTTCATCGAAGACTATCATTGTTTTTAATTTTGTATATGTATTTGTATGCAGTCTTAATCACCTAATCTATTACTTACATAAACTTTACTGTGTACTACTTTTTATTGTGCTTACTAAATTTAGCGCATACCATAATAAAGCTACACTTGGTACGTGTCATTATTTTCAGGACGTGCGTTCCTGTTTCACAAAGTGGTGAATCTTGTGTACTCGGAGGTACAAGATCGAGTGATGCTGACTGGTCGACATATGGTGCGAGACGTCTCCTGCAAGAGCTGTGGAGTCAAGCTGGGATGGGTGTATGAGTTTGCTACAGAAGAAAACCAGAGGTAACAATACCATAATCTGGATGAACTAGTTAAGAACTCCACTGAGCTCTCTTTTTCAATCCAGCTGCCTTATTAAGAAATGTCTGATTCATGATGTGTATGTATTATAGGCGAATTTTGCTTGTCTATGAAACAAAAAATATGACTATCAAGCTTTGGAATTCTGAAATATCATTAATCAAATATAATGGTAGATCATCAAATCTATGAAATTTAGTTAACACTACATTACGTACATCATATCTAAAATCTCCTATGTGACATTTTGAATGGATTTTTGTTTTATAGCATTTTGGAGTAGTTACCGTATCCATTATCTCCCATATCATTGCATTACTTTTTCACATACATTTTGAATTTGCAACTATGATTAGTAATTTGATTGAAAGTGACTCCTCATCAGCAGTGCTGTGTGAACCTTATGTTCTATTTCAATTCTTTTTAGTGCATGTACTAACTAAATTAGTATAATTTAGGGCAAAGCTAAGTCCACCTATGAAAATAACAATCTTTACATAATATTATAAAAGATAAAATAACTCTGTCTGATACCTTTTCATAACTAAACAACTGAACCAATCATTATGAAATCTGGAATAGAGATAGCTGTTGTTATGTCCTGAATGTAGGTAGTTGGAGAAATAATATATAGTTCACTACCTGATCTTTTCTTGCTTGCGTTTTCCTGCCAATTTGCCTGAACTATTTTATCATTTTAAAACATAATTAAACTAGTAAAGAAACATGGTGATTTATCATAAGTGGTGCTATTTCTATCAGGTATAGAAAAAACCTGTATTATTTACTCTAATCATTTACTTTTCACAGATATAAAGAAGGCAGAGTGATTCTGGAGCGTGCATTGGTGACGGAAAGTGATGGAATTGAAGAGATTCAAGTTAACAATGATGATTAGGTTAACATCAACATACTTATTTCAGAATGTCCTGATAAGTTATATTTGAACTTGGCTCAGTTGACAGGCTATGTATTTAAACAAAGCATAACCTTGCTACTTAGAACAGCATAAAAATAAAGCTTTGAATTGACCAAAATAAATAACAAGCACCAACACATTATGAAGATTTAGCTGGCTAAGACAGAGCCAGTTACCAGGTTGTAGTGGAGAAATGTCCAATATCATGCTAAAAATATCAGCTTAAAATATTATTATACATTCAACTATATTTATTAAAGTTAACAAACCTGGTATTAAGATTTAAAAGATCTCATTGTAAATAGGAATGGGTGGAGAGCAAACACAATGGCAAAAAAAAAATGGATTCAACTACTTCATAATGTTAAAATAAAAGTGAATTTTGATAATGACACAATTTGCTATTATAATGTTCATTCTGTTAAAGTTGTTAGGTTTTTCTTAGCATATAAACAAAAATTTTGTCATCATACTTTTGTTTTATGGAATATTTTGTTTATAAAATTTTAGGGCAGGATATAATACCACGATAACAATAGTTTCATTATTATTCTATTACATCATCAAATTTTTGCATTGTTTTTAATTTTGGTGTATAAATAATCAGGTATGTTATGTAAAGAGCTTTACAAATTTTGATTTCTGTAAAATGAAATTAAATATATGTATATAAATAATTTTATTCATGTTATCTACATCCTTCCTTTTTCCAGTAAGTACTTTTTAATAAGTTTAGGTCTTATATAAATAGGGCCACGAATTCTGTGAAGTTTAATAATAATAATTAGTTATAGCAAAATATTTCCAGCTTTACCGATACAGGTGCCCTCATAAACGAGCGATCGATGAAAATTACGGGGATATTCATGCAATGAGGTAGAGGCTGGGTAGATGATTTTACCATTATTTCTACGACGCCACGTCATATTCCTTATCAAACAGTTCCGGAAAGGAAACTGGTTTCTGGTATTCAAGATCAACTCTTTGTGAGGGGACCTAATGAACAACGAGCAGGGCTTTAAGTGCTTCCCACACACACTCTTAAAAGGAGGGGCAAACAAAAGGGTAAGGGCAAAAACAGCTCCATCAAGTCATTGCAGTCCTGGATCTAGGGGGGCAAACTCATAATAAAATATAATTAAATAGCCCCAAAATCATAATACAATATGATTAAATAAAAAAACTTTCTCCACAAAGCGCCTAGCATACGGAAGCCTGGTTGGCTCACCGTCATCTAGTCAGAAAAAGGCGCCACACAGTATATTTGTGAGTTTAAATAATTTATCTCAAACGCTGCCGTTTGAGATAAATTTGCAGAGGGGCGCCACTAGCAAGTTTCTGTTCTAAATTCGGAGCAGAGTCATTGGTACAACCTGCAAGAGGGTTAAATATCATCAGTAGGACTATTCACAATAATTCTGCAACTATATCTCCATCTTTGTCATTTCCATACAGAATGACAGAGATGGAGATACAGTTTCTGTTCCGAATAGGGTTATAGCAGGGCTAGCATGGAACGTAGATAAATAGTTTTTCCACCTTTCAGAAGAAACGAAGTATGAACTGACAACAACGTAGATAAAAACGGTTTATCTACCTTCCATGCTAGGCCAGCTGGTGATATATGATGGACTCCAAGGTTCAGGCTCCTGCTTCAGCGCAGAGGCTCACATATACATAGGATATGTATGAGCTTGTCAATCAATCTTTTCTGTTTCCTGAGAACTATAAACTACTTACTACTACCTACTACTGTTTAACTAGTAACTACTATCTTGGAATTTTCTAGCTAGAGTGAATAGATATCTTCTAGATTGACATACTGCATCCTTGGTCACACACGTTGCTTACCTTCAGGCGAGTTGGTGGTCAAATGTATATATATTTAGTGTTAAAAAAAGACAAAATCTGCAAGTGTTGTACTCATCCAGGTCCTGATTGGATATACATTTATTATTAGGTATTTAATGTATGTCTTGATATAGGCGTCATTATTGTCTCCTAATCCTGTTTTATAGCGTCTAGAGGCGTGTGAAATAGTACATTATGATACAAGTGTGCTAAGTTGGTCATTACAGCCGAGGCGGAATTGCAGTAATAGAGCCGAGAGTGTAATGACTATAATGCACACGCGTTTCATACGACGTTTTTCAACACACTTGCGAGGAAAAACACCCGTTTATATTTAATTATTGAAACAATTTGTGAAAGTACAATTAGTGAAATGATACGCAGTGGGTTTTGAGGGCATTTGTAGTTTTGTTGGTGTTATTAACAACTTCATTATTCGAATCTTGAGTAATTTATTCACAAAAATGTTGCTTATTTTATATTTAAGTAAAAACTCTTTGTTGAAATAAAAAAGTTAAGACACTAGTGCGTAATAGAAAAGTCAAAAGCACGCGTGTTTTGATACTTTCGGCCATAAAAACGGTCGAATAACGGCCACTTTACGAGCAAGTGTGTTGAAAATGTTATTTTGCTAGTCAAATAATTCAACAGTACAATATCACATTTTATTTGTTATTATATCAATATATAACACTAAGTATATATTATAGCAGATAACATAATATTTTTCATCCATTTACCTCGATGTATTCACTTAAACTCAATAAATCGGAATCAAAGGTATAAATGAAATGCCAACAGTATAAAAGAATATTAGCTTTAATTAACCAAGCAGTAAATAAAATAAAATATAACCAGTTTTATTATATCTGCTTAGGTTCTCAATAATTTTGCTGTTAAGTACCTGTTTTTCTACTTTTAACTATTTTAATTTACATTGTAATTAGTGAATTTTTAGAAGCTATATAAATAATAACAAACCGAAATACATCTAATGTATTGTGTCATAACAAATTAATAAATATGAATGTTATCATTATAAAAAGTTTTGTTTGTTTCTGCATAGAAATTTGAAATGGGCAAGCTATCTATACATAGAAGATATACTACAAATTTATTTTGTAAGAACTGCTTGATTAACCAGTACAATACCGTTACACATGTATCGTCTCTTACAAACAAAAAATATCGCACCATCAAAAAAATCTCACACAAAAAGCACCTCCAATTTGAATAATAATATGACAAGAATTAATTTCTGATAAACTATATTAAATAAAACATTATTATCTTTTTAACAAATAAAAAAAGTTACGATTACATGCCCTTAAGACTTATATTTATCAAAATCATGTAATGCAGAAAAACAGAGGGGAAGATCAAAAAAATGTAGTTACAAAATAACTAAAAATATATCTAATGTACTTACAGATGTCCCTAATGCCTTCTCCCCTTTTGATTGAATTCATTGTTACATAATGTAATAAACATAATGAATGATGGTCGCCAATCACTTAACTAATTTTTAAAATATTTAACAACAATTTTAGATCATTGACATATAAACTCTAATATTTGGGCATCTGTTTGATGTTCAGTTGCGAGGGCAAAGAAGTGGGACAATCATCATTGGTTAGCAATGTAAACAAAACTGCACCTGTATGGAACCATCACCGGATGGTGATGGGCCCATACAGGGTATGTGAGCATAGGCGTGACGTCTTTGCCATATCACAAGAAAATTAGATTTTAAAATTGTATCTTTAAGTTCAATTTTCAATGGCAACCACTATGCATTACACTGATAAATAATCATAACGAATAACATCCCTGATGATTTCGCAACTGAACACAGGATTGTCTCCTTTAGCTGCATATTGAAATACAATCAATCATTTCTCCAATAGTCAAACATTAAAATATCATTCATTTTCAAAATTCAATTCGAGATCACATTGAAGCCACTCTGTACTCCATGTAGTTCATTATAAAGCAATTTCATATCAGGTCTCAGTTTCGTCTACAAAATAATTAATTATAGTTTGTATTAAAAATTTCCTGTTTCATCAGTTTCTGTGTTAAAAGCAATATTTTGATATCCTATTTATTTCCTGGATTTGTTTTAATACTGGGTGTTTGGAAGCATAACTTTAAGGATAATATCGGCACTAAACTTTGAAGTACTATATGTCACTATTTTTTAGTAAATAAACCATCAGCAAATTTTTTTTTTTGTAACTAAAGATAAGTACAAGGATTTTTTTGTACACAAGTTATAGGATTGCGCTTGACCGCCAACTCGGTTGATGTTAAGCGATATTACGGTCAATTATAGGAAACCTTGTACTTGACTTCCAAACACTTTGTTTAATTAACAAAATATTAGATGAGTGAAAAATCTTACTTATAATCCATTACTATTTCTGTAAAATACAGTGAGTAAAAGCAACACTAAATATGTTACTATATAGTTACATTGTCATTTATTTGTTTGGTAGGTATTGTCAATATACATATACACATGTGTATCAAACCATAATAAAATAGATTTCAATTTCATTTTAAAATAACTACAGAAAACTTGGATGTATGTACTTATAAGGGAAAAGTGTGTTTACATAAATACTCATGAGCATAATAGGTAAAACTGATTTTAAAGCTAAGAGTCTGTATTATCGACTGCGCCGGGTTTTGAAAAGTAACTACTTAATTTTCTGTGGCAATTTAAGACAGCTTATTAAATAGTTTGTTTGGTACAAAATCCCACATCTAATACAAGTATAAGGCATATCTAGTCCTATGAGTTGTGCTATTTTCTTTCTATGACATCATCACCTATTTAATTTTAAAAGTAGTACATAAATTCTCCTTTCATTTAACATGTTCAAGCAAATGCCAATTAATATCACTATGTTTATATTTAAAAGCAAAATGATTGAAGCATTTATGTATTTTGAAATCAAAATGCTGATGACATTATAGCAAGACAACACCATATTAAAGGAAGTGATGTTTATATACTTGTAATGTGAAATGCTTTCAGTCCAATGCAGACATGTGGACGCTTAGCTTACGGCAAATATTGATAATTTTTTTTTATCGGTTCAATAATATGTTTAAATTTAATAATTACCAGCATTGCGAAACAAGGAAGGGTAAAGCTTCGAGATAATATTTAAAGCGCGTTTTTTGCGCTTCATAAAAAAGGCATGGGCAGGGAGCGGACGCGCGGAGAATCCTGCGCGGGTTCGGTGCCGAGCCCTACGCGCTGCTTCTCCGTCTCGATGAATTCCAGCACCGCCATATAAATAAACTTATACTGCGCCTCGTTCTGTACCATGCCAGAGCGATGGTCGCGCACCATTTGTACCGTGCGATGGATATCGATCTCGCAGTCGAATCCTTCCTTCCTGATCTGGTCGAGAATCATGTCGATCACAATAAAGGTTCCGGTGCGGCCGATGCCGGCCGAGCAGTGGACGCACACGACCGCCTGCGGCGGCGGCGTCGGGCCCGTCATTATCTGCTGCAGTCGATAATTCACATCCAGCAATATATTGAGCACCCTGCTCGGCTCCGAAGGAACGCCGTGATCCGGCCACGCAGTGAAATGAAAGTGGTATATAGTTCTCTTTACTCCGGGCTCATCCTTTTTGGTCACCAGAAATGTTCTTAGAGTATAATCGGGAGTGGACCTTTCGGATTCATTGAATATAGTGTATTTCTTGATGACTTCGGTTTTGTTCAAGTCCGGCCAGTACCTTTCGCATTTATTTTTTCCACGTTCGATCTCCTTCGTCGTCATTATTATGATGCAGACGTTCTCTTGCCAGATCATAGACCAGAATTGGTAGATGGTGTTCGAGAGACATCCCTGCGTGGCGATGTACACTTTATTATATACGCGTTCGGCAACTTTCTCGACTTCCTCAGCCGATTTAGGTATGGTCGTGTTTACATAGTTAGGGTTCGATCGAAGAACGCTCGGTTCGAAAACGGGAGCTAGCTTATGAGTGCCATTGCCGTGCGCTTTCGAGGAGCATTTTTCTTCGGTGATGATGACGCCGCTATGATTAGGTGATGTTTTGCCCCTCGAGGGAGTGCTGTCTCGGCGGTGCGGCGAGCCGTCCTCGCCGGAGCCGTTGGTGCTCGAGTCCGGGCTAGACTCGATGCTATCGCATCGCACGTAATTCGCGTTTATGTAATCCGACCCGGGTGGCGCATCGGGAGGAATATCCCTCAAAATAATCCGAGTATGATCGAAAGGAATAATATTCTTGTATCGATTCTTTCTGATATTCTCCGGTTTGGAACCTTCCATTCTGTCGAACAGTTGTAAGTTTTCCATCATCTGTAGGGTTTCGAATTCTTCCCAGAAGCCTTGTTTGTAGGCCATACTCTCGATCGGCCCCTCGTTTTCTTTCTGGAGTTGCTTGACGCGTTTATGGAAATGTCGTACTTGAATTCGCGTGGCGTTGAAGGGCTGTATGAGCCTGAGGACTTCGCCGTTTGTTTCCACCATGGGGAAGTTTCGGTAGTGATCGATGAGGCTGACTAGGTCGCTGAACTGTTCGCCGCCCCCGACGTCGTACTTGTCGTCGTGGCGCCGGATAATGACGTGCGTGACTCGGTCGCGCGTACGTACGGACAGCACAAAGTCACCGGGCTGCCGCTGCGACTCGCGCACGAGGAACGAACCGTTCTTACCGTTTTCGAGCATCATACGCTCAGCCTCCTTCGCCGTCAGCTGACCGTGGTACCAGCGCTCCGTGGTCGGATCGTCGCAATTAAGCGGTGTCTTCAGTCTGATAATGTTGCCGTTTTTCTCGCGCAGTTGACTTTGGTTTTCCATATAATATTGTACGAGTTCAGACAGAGTGGCGAACTTTTCACCGCCGTATAGATCGAGATATTCTCCGTTGTTCTGAATCTTGATGTGCGTGACCTCGTTGCCACGCCTCACGGAGAGAGTGAAGTCGCCCTTGTTGCTCATGCTAGGCCTCGCCAGGAAGTATCCATCATGACCGCGCTCCAGGAGAAGTTTTTCCGCATCCACTCCGCTCAGTAACGGATGGAACCATCTTCGTGTGATCATCTTACGCTAACAGAAGCACCACCTTGTTTCACTTATTATACTTATCCCCTATTTTGTTTATATTAGTGTTCTCGTTTCGATTCCAATCTTCCAAACATTCTCACCAAACATCTGAAAAGTAATAAATATAAATAAATACCATCAGATTTCAGATCAATTTTGCTAATTACAATTGGCAATTGGTAAATTTTATTCTGTGCATTGAAACAAGGATTAACATAAGCTTCACCTTCATGTTTTACTATCCATTATGTAATAGTATATCAGTCTGCTGCAGCAATAGCAGTGGCACTACTATGGGACAGTCAACCTGTAGAAGCATGTGGAAACCTGCTATGCTGCTTTTTACCAGTCACATGACTTGGTTACATTTTCCTCCCTAAGAGATATTATCTAAGGACTTTTAACATTAATTAGGTGAAGTACGATATACCATTTTTTACATAACTGCCCAAACAAAATACACTTTTACCCAACTATATGAGAAGTTTAATGTTTTTCTAATGTTTGTTACGTAGGTTTGTTATGTTTATATACAGGTGACTGTTTTGACACTAGCAATATTGATACGGGTGTTCAGTACTCGACTCTCGTTCGAAATAAACAAACAAAATTGGTGGTTAATAATAAATTAATTATCCTGAGCAAACACAAAAATTACGGACACTCAAACCACGCGCGCCGAGAGTGCATACAAGTCGCGCGATCTCTGCGCAATGTAGTCAACGTACCTACCTAGTTACATGACTGGCGCTCGCTTGTTGGATGAAAGTGCGCGGTGTCCATAAATCTGTAATCTTGGGATAAACTTAAACAAAGGTTTTATTGTTTGTTTTAGAATTCGTTTCAGTTTCATTTTCATTAACATATCCTTTATTATTATTAGTGTTTAAACAGTTAGACTATATTACCTCGCACAGTCTAATGGCCTACATCCTATTTTCAAATGAGAGAAGTCATTAGAAGTGTAATTACGTCATAGGTGATAAATAAGTTTTTTGATAAATAAGTCATTTTTAAAAGAATTATTATAAAGATGCATGTTTATTCAGTGACTCTGTACATACTTTTACATGAAGATGATGACAATAACTCTAAAACAGTTGGATATATTCTTTTAAGGGTTCCGTACCCAAAGGGTAAAAACGGGACCCTATTACCAGGACTTCGCTGTCTGTCCGTCTGTCACCAGGCTGTATCTCATGAACCATGATAGTTAGACTGTTGAAATTTTCACAGATGATGTATTTCTGTTGCCGCTATAACAACGAATACTAAAAAACAGAATAAAATAAATATTTAAGGAGGCTCCCCATACAACAAACGTGATTTTAATGCTAATTTTTGCTCGATATTGATAACGGCAATAGGTAGACGCTTGAAATATTCACAGAATATTGAGTTATATTATTCACTTTACAAATAATTAAATTAAAATAAAATTAATATTTAAGGGGGGCTCCCATACAACAAACGTGTTTTTTTTTGTTTTTTTTTTTATAGATAATGGTTTGTGCGCGAGTCTGACTCGCACTTGGTCGGTTTTGTTTAATATACACTTGTTCAATTATAGGCCTTATAAGGAAGTTCAAGATCGCGCAACAAGCTATGGAGAGGGCTTTGCTCGGAGTCTCTCTTAGAGACCGAATTTGAAAAGAAGAGATCCATAGATGTACAATAGTCACTGACATAGCACAGTGGATTAGCAAGTTGAAGTGGCAGTGGGCAGGGCACATAGCATGTAGAACTGATGGCTGATGGGGCCGAACAGTTACAAGATGTATAGATGACCTCATACAAGATGCAGGCCATTTCCAACCTGTCTTTTTGGTAATCCAAGGGGAAGGCAAGGGGAAGGGGATGTTCAGCAGTGGACTTCTTATGGCTGAGATGATGACACTTGCTCATGTATGTATATAACCAGACATGAACAATTTCACTATAATAATTTTAATAGCATCATGATCTCAACTCCTGAACCAAGCCGAGCATGATATTTAAAAAAAAAAACAGGTATGATAGCAATGAAGTGCAAACTTATCATAGAACAATACATAATGACACTTTGTGGAGGTTAAGTATACAACAAGTCCTAGTATACCTATAGACTGTGGACACAAATAAAATAATTGCTTTTTTCTCATTATAGATTAAAAACTAGTCCAACACATTTTAGAAATATAAAATATTTTACAAAAGTGTAGTACATACCTAACTAGTTTTTTTTTTTTTATAAATTATGATTAATGAGGTGCGGCAATAGAAATTAGCAGTAGCTATGAGCCATGAACCTACATTTTGCAGTTATGTTTCTTATTTTCGTAATACATATTGCTGGTCTGTCATTCAGTTCTACACTATCACTCACTATCAGGTGTGTAGGCTAAGTAGGTATGGTAGGTACAATGTTTGACTTACTTTCAAATTTAAAAAAAATCAATTCTCTGTGATTAGTATTAAGTGTATACACAAACATGAAAACTACTGAGGAAGCACTTAATAGCTGTTTGTTTACTTTCTACTTATTTTTGGCATTTTAATGAGGATGAACCTCTTGTAAAAGTAGCTTCTACACATCAGATGCAAAATCACATTCATTAATATTTTTTTACTCACTTTCACGCATTGACTGCTTAGATTTAGACAGTTTATATTATGGCGTGCTATATATGGGCAATAAACATTAACAATTCTAAACTTTGCTCCACTTTTATATAAAATCAAAATAATAAACGTTAATTATGTGGAATTGAATCTAGCAATTTAGAATTGTTTACAAAATAGGTAATTCAATTATTTTTAAACAATGGATAGGTAACTTTAAGAATATGAGTTTAGTATTAAGATTAATATAGTATACTAAAAAGTTAAATTTATATATTAAATGTATATTGTCTCCCATGGTTTTTACAGCTGAACTGACTGATCTGATTTTAATAGTTTCACATTGTGTTTATAATGAGTATATTGAGAATTATCCCAGGTTTTTGTTCCCGGAAAATATGGGGGCATTTAGAAAATTTACTAACACGGCAGGGTGCTTATATTAACCGTATGTACATACAAAGGTACTGAACCAAACAAAGGTATTTGTACAAACCTTCATTCCACACTATAGTTGGGAGTATCACGCCAACAAAAACAATTCGCAATGTTTTCTAAAACCTTACCACTTACCTCACGAAGGCACCCGTTAACTAAATTGTAAGCAATATCCCTTTTTTAGCAATTAAACGGATCGAAGCGCTGTTGCTATGCAGATTTTTTAACACTGTTTTCAAGGGCGTATACACTCGTACAGTTTTCCACGTGAGTTCTTTTGAATTTAAAATTTACACAGCAATAGTGATTGTTTTGCTGTTTGAAACTGTCAAAATTATTGAAAATATAAAGTTATATAGCAAAAAAGTAAGAAAATGGGACTGGCAATTTACACAGGCAACTAGAAAATCGGAACGGAAATAATCAAAAATGTGAATTGCTTGACATTTAACGTGTGCTGTCAATGTCTTCTTCTTTTTTTTTTTTTATATTGGACCCACATTTAAGCATTTGCCAGTGTCAAGTATTAAGATATTTTCAAGTTTCTTTAATAAAACAAGTTGTAAATGTCCTAGTCACAATTTAAGTCATGTATACAGTCAAGTCAATTTAAGTCGAGTCCTGCTTCAGTAAAGTGGTGGCGACTTTACTAGAAACTTCTATAGAGTTTTGCCGACAACGTAAAATCACACGTTTTACTGCTTTATTTTACTTGCCTACACTCACGCACTTTATCGAAAACTTAATGAATAAAACACCACCATTTTTATAGCATTAATGTTCAAAATAACACAAGTTTAGGAAAATAAAACAAAACAACAACACGTTACTAAGACGTTCCCGCCAAAACTGCTGTCAATGTCATCATTATGTAGCTGTCGTTCATATTTTTTCATCTGAAGATAAACCTGAGTTACCTGATCATACTGCCCTGCCACTATCAACATTAAGGTGTGACCACATTTTAATAACAGACGGCCACGGTGAACGTATGTTTTATGTGTCTGTCTGTTCTACACATAAACGGCTGTATCTTTCGATCAACAATAGATAAAAGTCTCAAAATTGGCAAGATTATAGAGTTCACTGATGTGTATCAACAAATAATAATTAAATAATAAACACTAGATATCTAATATCAGTCTTTTTTGTCATTTTAAAGATGAAACAAATTAATTCATGTTGTCGTAAGACATAGAGTTACGCTAGATGGCGCTTACGTCGTCGATTTAATACACGGCGTCATGTTGTAATTATAATTATATAGTACATAATTGTAGATAACATTGCCAGCCCTGCCACCCTATAGTTACGCCACTGTACCAAAAAGTATTTACTACACAAAAAGTACGTACGTAAGTTTTTAAGATAGCGGTCAAGTGCAGGCATATTTCGAATAAAAAACTGCAAAATGTGTATGTTTGGCTAAACAGTTTATTTTTCACTTTCTACAGTCGAAGATTTTTGGTGTTTACCAAAGTAGCTTGAAAGAACTTTTCTTACGACGAGTCGTTTACTTGGAGATGAACTTTCTCCTCTTATGTTAGTGGATTTATTCCAGGGTTCCACAAAACTTTGGCGTCTAAAAATCTTCCCCAATGACTGCCATTTTTGTTCAGGGTTAACTTCTTTGTCATCGAATTTGTCTTGACTTCCAGAGGGCCGAGGGTCTCCCTGAAAATGCGACGATAATCTTATGTACAAAATAATTTTGTAGAATAACCTGTCACTAATATCTAGTTCACCTTACTAATATTAGGTAGACATTAATCATAGACTTCTACTGTGATATTAATTGAACTCAGTGGCGAAGGGGCCTCGCGAGGCCTCTTTAATTGCGTTGCCATCAGACTTAAAATCAAAAAGCCGAAGAACATTAACTACTTCTGTAAAAAAATAAATCACTCAAGCTAGAAAATAAAAGGTTTTATTTTCAAATATAGGTAAGGTATATGCTTTACAATATTCTTCCCACCGAACATCACACACACATCGGTATGGACATGTGATACAACAATTGAAATATCTATCATGTATACTATTTTTGTAATGTGTAAGTGTACCAACCATGTTCAACAAAATAAAGTTTTCTGATTTCCGCACATTTATATTTTTTCACTATCCTGTGAGTATGTAGATTTATGTCGTGTATGTTTGGTAAGATAGATTTATTGGGTAGATCTTGTGAACGAAAGAAAAGGGGCCTCGCTGATGCGACTTCGCCCACATCTACCTATATCTTAGTCAACGCTACGCCACTGATTGAACTTATATCTATATTTTAATCATTACACTCACATCATTCGATTTTGAAGATCGGAGTTGATTCCGAAAGAAATCAGTTAGTGATTTCTTCCATGTTTTCGGATTCCTTAAAGAATTTATCTCCATAGTGGATCCTTCACCTGTAACCTTTTTGCTTTTTTTATATATATTTTCGTTTACTTTATCTTCTAATTCATTTTGAAACTGAGCGCCTTCTGAACATTCTATCATTTTGATCAATTATTTCAAATATTTTTAGCAATAAAATCACTCTAAATAATTATCTAAATTTTTTGCAGATATTTTATATCTGTCATCTAAATGTCGCACCTAGCTTTTGTTTTTCAACATGACTTTTTGCTTTTGAAATTAGCACATAATCTATTTATTTTTATTTTCTTTTCAGCCTCATAAAAAATCGCAACATGCTTGGTCGCAACAAGTTTAGCGACTAAATCACTAAATAATTAGGTATTTAAAGAAACTAGCTATTTTTGTTTTGTTTTATTTTTTAGCCGACTACGGCGAAGCGAAGGAGGATTATGATTTGCAACATAATCCTCCTTCGCTTCGCCGTAGTCGGGTAAAAAATAAAACAAAAACCTAAAAGTTTCTTTAAATACCTAATTATTTAGTGATACAGTCGCTAAACTTTAGCGGGGAATAGATTAAGAAAAATAATGGCGGGAGATTAAAAAAAAGAAAAAGGCGGCAAAACGAAAATAATATTTCCGATTTCTTCTCAAACTTGTTCTCGTGACCACAATAATAAATAAAAATGATGAGCTTTCATGCTGCTGAAGTAACTTCACGTTCTGTAACTCAAGTAAGGAATTCCATAACAATATTAATAAGTTTCTCCTAAATAAGATATAATAATCACAAATTATATAGTTGTATGTTCAAGGTCTAGATCTCAAACTGACTCAATTTTTACCCGACTGCGTAAGAAGGAGGGTTATGTTTTTCGAATGTATGTATGTATATAATTATGTGGGTATGTATGTATGTTTCTATATGATTGCCTACAGCCTAAACGGCTCGGCCGATTTTGATGTACAAGGTGTCAATAGATTCGTCTTCACTTCCAGAGTGTCTTAGCCTCTAGGTAGGCATGTGACCAAAATTGGTTATGGTGCAATAGGTCGGGTGTGGCACGCCGCCCGCATTTGGTTTTTGGCGCGCGTTTTTTTTTTGCATTTATTATAATATCAATCGATGTCCTATCCTGTTCTAACTTATATTATTGTCTCATGGCATGTACAAGGTTGCCATACAAATAAAATCCAATGGATGCTTTCATATATATATTTTTATTATTATGGCAACAAAGACACAACTAATGGCCGCCATTAGTTGTCATGTCCGACTTGGGTTTGGCGGGAATTTATGTCTATTTTAAATATTTATTGCAAATTGACTGATAAGGTTTATAGAATGTTTTTGTAGTGCATTTCACTGTTTATAAGAATGTATAAAACTATTTTGAAACAAAGGAACCCATTTTGCTCAACTACGTAATACTTGACCCGAAGTCTCTTTGTCTCTCTCATTAATCATCATCATCATCAACCCAAAAGGAGTTTTTTTTTATGGTCTCGAAACATAAAAACTATAAACACTCGTAATAGCTAAATCGTCGTGTAAGCAAAGCTAGTGAACTGAACTATTTAAATAAACAAAAGATAACGAGCCACTTGACTCTTTAAGTTCTCAGTTGAAATCGGTAACATGACCCTATTTTTTGCTCGCGCCGCAGGCGGTCCGCTTTAATGGGACGCGTATTTGTAAATACCATTGAGTTATAAAAATGTATGGAGGAGGTATTCTGTTTTTTTTTATTTATGTATATTGATGTCTTTTAATGTAAATAAAACAATACTATGTTGGAAAAATGGTTTATATTTTTAAATTTATTTATTTTTGTAAAAGGTTGCGAAAAAAAATCGCATCCTCAACTTTAAGCCTAGATAGGCGATACTTTATTTAATTAAAAGACATATACGTTTGATATCAGTTAGCTTTATTCAGTAGGATTACAGTGATATTAATTTTATATATAGTTTTCATACAAATTTTAGGAGAAATCTAGGTTTTAATAGAGCGCGGCAAAAAACAAAAAAATCGCGGGGGGCGGGGCCAGAGGGGGGCACGTGACCTTTCACCCCCGCCTGCGAAGAGGATAGGCAATATTATTTTGTAATAATAATAATACATATCTTGCAAAAATAAAATAAATGCGTCTTTTCGTAACCTCCTACTACCTTTTTCGTAAGAAACAAGTAATTTTACCAGAATTATTCTTAAGAATGCGCATTTATAACCATTTACAGCGATTTTACGCATACTTTCTCACAAAAAAACGTACACTCAACAGCATATCAACCGTAACGAAATCGTAAGTTGACTGCTGAACTGCTTTTGTGCAGTCGGGTATTTTGTATTTCTTTGACATACATACTTGTAGATTATTTACATACAACAAAATCTAATTTATCTTAATAATAATAATTTATCTACCTAATATTATATGCATAAATTTGGCTCGCAAGTGCTATGTATTATTAGGACTATTTCAAACAACAGATCAATGATTGTGATGTTGTGCAATGTCCAAGTAATTCTAAATTATTAAAGAAATAAAGATGTCTAAGATCGATGCGGTCATTACAAAAGTTGTTAGTTAAGTAATTAGTTCTTACTAAATAGTTGGATAAATGCTACCATATAGTATTAAATTAATTAACCGACTTGGTTTTAGATTAGATCTCACATCTTTTTGTGGTAGAAGAGATGAGTTGCGAGACTTGGCTTTTTCTCTTATGATATATTTTTGATATATATATATATAGATTTTTTGTACATAATTATGTTTTTGATGGGATAATTATTATAGGTAGCATAGCTTTAGCTAAGGAACCTTACCTACATGCGCATGATTTTATATTGTTTCTGTAGATACAGGCATCACACGAATGGACGAAGTTATTTCCGCCGCAATTAACACAATACGTGAATTCAGTGAAATTCATGAAACAGCTGACTGTCGTAGCAGTTAGTATGATCACGCATTTCAAAGGAATATTCTCAGAAGATAGCTTCCAGACCGAAACTCTCGGGGGCGTAGAATTAAAAATATTGAGGGCGAATTGTAGAGATGAGTCCGCTCAGTTTATATCTAATGCTCTTATACAAAGCTTCGATGCGTTTGAGAAAAAGTATGTGAGTACTTGTATACTTTCATAAACTGATACATTTCTTATTGTTAAAACTTACCTAAAACCACAGAAGACTCTAATACCTTATTAGTACCTTTGAAACATCAATGTTTTTGTAATAATAATAATAATAAACATCTATTGTAAAAATTAAAAAAATGCGATTTTTCGTTACCGCCAACGATCTTTTTCGTAAAAACAAATGATTTTATTCTAAAATCATTCTAAAGAATGCGCATTTATAACCTTTTACAGCGATTTATGCATACTTTCTCACAAAAAACGTACACTTGACAGCATATCAACCATAACGAAATCGTAATTTAGACTGCAAAAACTGCTTTTCTGCAGTCGGGTATTTTGTTTATCTTTTAATATTAATACTTGTTAAACATGAAATTTTTGGGAGGATAAGAAAAATATTAATTGTAGGTATAGTCAAGAGCATGAAGCTTTACACTTGTAGCGCGAGTCTTTGCCTCTATAGCGATTGTAATAAGAATGGTTCCAACTTCAATGTGTAAAGCTTCACGAGCTCATTTTCTTTAAAATTTTTTTCTCTAGTCTTTCTTTGTCCCCCTTGGTGACGCCCTTGTATGTATGTATTTACAAAAGAAGTATACCTATATTTGTATTCCATCAGTCATCTGGTTACCATAATACAAAGCTTTGCTAGTTTGCGGCTAGATGGTGTTGTGTGAAAATGTCCTCCGAATATATATTATATATTTATTGTCTTCCAATATTTATCGTTTAAATATATTTTTAGTTGGATAAACTCATACTGTGTTTCTACGAAGATCAAGAAGATAATCTAGTGGAGGCTCATTCGTTCGAGTTCACGTACACTTCCTCCGGCGTTACGATGGATATTCGGTCCGCTGGTCGCGGGGACAGTACTATGTTCTCTACTGGCGGCGGCGGCGGCGGCGGCGGCGTGCCTCACTCCGCAGACGAGGGTCGCACGAACCGTGTTGCTAACGCTTTGAAAAACATCCGCCAGCACACGCTCAATCTGCTCAAGAATTGTTCGAGAGTGGCGCAATCATCCCGCAGTCAGATGCATTTGCCTTCCGATGTCAGCATACGCCTTTATTACAATGACGGTAAGGATTAGTTTGTTTATATCGGGAAGTGAAGGTTTCGATTCTGCTCTCTCTACAGGCGTCGCTTAACAGGCGACAGTCACAAGACCCGTATTGCTTATGCTGTCAAAAATTTACGTAAGCCACACTCAATCTGTTCAAACGTGGCGCAATCATCCCGCAGTCAGATGCGTTTACTTTCCTATGTCAGCATACACCTTTATTACGATGACGGTCGGACATTGGAGTAGGTCCGCAAGGTTGTCGCCAGCCCATGGCCCAGAGGGGGGGGGGGGGGGGGGGGAGCAAGTTAATATTATGGAGGAAGAAAAAATATGAATTGTAGTTATAGTCAAGAGCATGAAGCTTTACACTTGTAGCGCGAGTTCTGACCGTCCCTGCTCCCCCTTGGCGACGCCCTTGTGCTTAAGTATGTAACCTAAAGGAGCCAGAGCGCCTCGGAAGTCTCGCTCCTTGTGATTATATAATAGCACAGTTTCAATAGATATAAGCTATTCGTATAATATTTATTTATTTATACATCAAGTAATATAATAAGATATATTGTTAGATAGATATAATGTTATATTGCACACTTTACGTAACACAGAGGCTCCAGCAGGCTACCAGGCGCCGGGTTTCTCCCCGGAGCCGCGGTCGGAGTCCGGTGAGGACCCGGTGCTGGCCGTCCTGGCAGACGCCGCCTTCGTCGACCTGGGTTCCGTTGGGACGCAGTTTCACACCCTCGTGGCACGATCCTATACGCCCGGGCGCGGACTGGCTTCTAGTCTTGATCCTAACGTACGTATCAGACATAGACCAATAGATAGATAGATAGATTCATTTATTGACATATTGAAACATTATACTAAAATTTGCCACAATATTTTGTACACCAATACGTGTATTGGTGATTTTATTGTGATTGTGAGTGTGTGTGGATTTTTAGGGATTTTACTAATGTTTTACTAGAATTATTAGAATGCGCGTTTTTAATATTTTACATCGATTTTTATTTACTTTCTCATAAAAGACGTACATTAAACAACGCATAAATAGTAAGTTAAACTGCAAAACTGCTTTTTTGCGGTTTAACTTACGATTTCGTTCTACCAACTTGAAAAATTATTTATTTATTTACTTAATGGTACACTTTCAGATTGGTCCCATCGGTCAGAATTTTTATCAAAATCAGTTCAGTAGTTTGATTTCTAAAACAAAATTGCGGATGTTGAAGTCTGTCGTTTCAGTTTTTTTAAACTATTTTGTTTTCAGGCATCTTTGAACACTCCTGAGATTTCGCAAGAGGATTATTTTAGAGAGCCAGCGCTTCCTGCCGGTATGTGAATTTAGTGCTTCGATTTGTCATTCGTTTGGATCGATTATATTATACTTTTATATTACAATTACTGAAGCTAATGCTCATAGCAGGTCTCATAATCATATTTCTGGACATATATTAGATATGAAAATAAATAAAAAAATCATTTCTCACTTTCTAATATCCGTAACCAATGCTTGTGTATGTTTAAAAATGTTGAGATGCCCGAGAGAGATAGATGCGTGAGTTGAGTCCGTTCATAAAATCTTATTCACTGGATAAGGTCTGGTCAGCTTCTGACAAACGGGAACTGGCACGCGTGAAAACAGAACAAAACACTGTTTAACTAAAATGCGCTTTGAGCGTTTTTAAGTAAGTGATGGAGAACATCGCTCTGTCAATGTGTCATGCATCATCTTTTAGACCATATTTTGAACACTAAAAGTCAAAGTCACGCAACTAGCTATAGAGAGGACTATGCTCGGGGATGTATGAAAGTCACAGACATAGCACAGCGGATTAGCAAGTTGAAGTGGGCAGGGCACATAGCATGTAGAAGTGATGGCCGATGGGGCCGAAAAGTTCTCGAGTGGAGACCACGCACCGGCAAGCGCAGCGTAGGAAGACCAGCTACTAGGTGGACAGAAGACTTCATACAAGTAGACGCTATTATTACGCTCCATCGTAGACCGTAACTGTCGCTTGGCACCAGGCGAGTTAACGGTCAAGCGCAGTCCTATTCTCGAATAAAAAAAAGTGGCAAGATGCTGGATGCAAGCTGCTTCCAATCGGTCATTTTGGAAATCGAAATTCAATCAAAATTATTTAATAAAGGTACTGATCTCAAAAACTATTCGGGTTGGCCATTTCCTGGCGTAACATTACTTCCTGGTTATCTATGTTCCGTTCATGGTTTTGTATCTTGCATTCAACATTTTTCTCATCGTGTACAGATATTGGCGTGGCTCAGGAGTCACCGCAGGCCTCGACGATGGGGTATCAGCGAGTTCAACGACGAGTACGTTTTCAAGAATAGCTCCACCTTGTGTTGTCCACTCTTTGTATTACATTCATTGCCTCAAAAATATGATATATATATATATATACATTGCAATCAAAACAACTACATGACCGGTCCAGCACCAAGCTAACTTAAAAACAAATTTCAGTTCTGTAATTTCGGATTTGATGTGTTATAAAAAAAAACTGGTGTTTATAGTGTATTTTTCGCAGATTCTAGAGATATCCACGTACTCTGATTTGTATTTTCATTGTATTCTTGAACATACCTCGCAAAAACCTTGAACTTGATCCAAAATCACATCAACCACAGACAACATCAATTGTCACCTTATTTGATCGAGTATAGTGTCATGTAATTGAGTATTACGGTTCAGTATTCTGTAATAATGTGTAAGATAAAAGTTGAAATACAGACTATCGGCCTTACCGGAAAACGTTACATAACTCTAACCATCGTCTTAAATTCTCTGTCATCTTTCCGCAAGTGTCATTACGTGTCAGCGAGAAGTTAACATAATATGTTAAGCATTGCTTAAAGTTAAATAGCGTTTTTCGGTAAGGCAGTATGTAATGACGATTCTAAGCGCATGTTATGTGTCGAAAGAATAAAAATATTTTGATTGATTGATTGATGAAATTACGTTCAAGATTACGGTGATACATCTCTATCCCATCCAAATAGTTATCTAGTAGCATTACATTACTGATTAAATTATATTAATAAATTAACTAATTAATTTAAGCTATTCGTACCCTTCTCAGCAAACTCTATCTTATGATACCTACCCTATATCATGGGGATTCATGATTAATTGGTCCAAAATATTGGATTTAGAATTGTATTGTATAATTATTTATTGCAAAATACCTCATACATATTCTGAATAAATTCAGCTCAATCTATTGGGGATAGGTAGTTAAAATTTCAATTTCACGATTTCACCCATAGTCCATACTAACAAGGCTAGATAAATAAAAGCTTGTCTAAAAGCAAAATAGTCTTGTACACGATCAAGGGCGTCTCCAACCAGGGGGGGGGGGGGGGGGGCAAGTTAATATTATGGAGGATGAGAAAAATATGAATTGTAGGTACAGGTACAATTGCATGGCCTTATGGCCTTAGGACTTTGATTGCTTTGCAGTTGGCAAAATTTTTTTAATCTCTAGGGGGGGGGGGGGGGGGGCTAGAGATGCCCCCGGCAGCTGCCCCTCTTGCCCCCCCTTGGCGACGCCCTTGTACACGATAAAAACAATATCACACTCATACGGCTGAGGCGTACTCAGTTTCGTAATCGCCAAAGTTAGTAAAAATTCGTCCCCAATACTTGGGATCCCCTCGAGGGTCCAAGGGTGTTACGATGGCAGGCACGGCTGTGGCATTCACACGCTCCAACTCTCTCAGCATCCGTTGGAGAACTTCCGGCTCCCTGGAACAACCAATATGTACATATATAAATATAAATAATAAGACAAACCTCGATGCTCAGTGGTAGTACGTCTGCCTTTAAACTGTAGGTCGTGGGTTCGATCTCCACCCAGGACAAACATTTCTTCTGAGCATGGATGTTTGTTCTGTGTTTGGGTGTTTATATGTATGTATTTACAAAAAAAAGTATATATGTATTCTATCAGTAAAGCCTCGAAGACAATGGGCTAGTTTACGAGCTGCTAGTCGGCGAGTTTAAAACCTCAATGACTCGGAGCGAGTTTACAAGCTGCTCGCGAACTCGCTGGCTTGTAGCTTGTAAACTAGCCCAGTGTCATCGAGGCTTAAGGGCCTAAATGGTGTTGTGTGAGAATGTCCTCCAATATTTATTTATTTATTATAATGGTTAAAAAAACACATAACACCTTCTAGCCCCAAAACTAAGTAAAGCTCGTACTGTGGAAACTATAGCTAAAGGCTCGATGACACAGGGCTAGTTTACAAGCTGCTAGTCGGCGAGATTAAAAGCTAGCGAGTGAGCGAGTAAATTAGCCCGGCTTTCTATTTGACAAGCAGCTTTTTTACAATCGGCTAGTGAAAAGCAGATTGTAAAAAAGCTCGATGACACGGAGCGAGTTTACAAGCACTCGCGAACTCGTTGGCTTGTAGCTTGTAAACTAGCCCTGTGTCATCGAGCCGTAATACAATACATGCTTGTTTTTTTGTTGTTGTAAATACTTACTTCTTCTTCTTTTTTGTATTGGACCCGCATTAAAGCATTTGCCAGTGTCAAGTATTAGGATTTTTTCAAGTTTCTTGAAATGTTATGTTATGGCGTTGTCCCCCAGAGGGGGACATCAGCACAGCTTTTTACATTGTTCCCGTTGTCCCCCGGTGGGGGACGCGGAACTGGGGGACAACGGGAATAATCGGTCGAGCCGATCCCTCAGGTGAGCGGTGGGCTGTACGTAAATATTTTTCAAATAAGCATAAGGCCAAATGATTTTTTGCCTCTCGCTGATGTGGCCATTCGCGTAAATATTTTTTTTAAATAAGCAAAAGGCCAAATGGTCTTTTGCGTTCTTGGCCATTTGCGTCGATCCCGAACTAAGTAATCGCTAACGGTTAATATTTCAAATGAACGTAATAAATGCATTATTGTCAATAATTACCTATTAACATTTCAAAATTTAGGAGTCACTGAACACGATACTTACTTGTCCACTAAATTAGTATATTCGCAGGGATCTTCCTCGATATTGTACAGGTAAGGTCCTTCCAAATTAGCTACGGGCGTTGTTGGAACACTATGGTTACATTTTAACGTCGCTGCCTCTCTGAAAAAGTAGCCAAAAACGTAAGAACGGCATTTTTAGAGTTCCACAGTAATATATAATAATAATAATAATAAGCCCCCTAAAGACCAACCAAGCGTCCTGATCCGAACACCAGGATCACGCGGGGGGCGGTAACGCACTGAAAAATTACTGGATGCGGCTAAGATGGCTCTGGAACGTAGGATAGGAGTTAGGCTAGGATAGAGATGTAAGCTTTAGTAAGATATAAAAAAAAAAAAAAAAAAAAAAAAAAAAAAAAAAAAAAAAAAAAAAAAAAAAAAGTATATTTGTATAATAATAAATACAAAAAAATATATATAAAGTAATAATGAGTAACCAAGTAGGAATAAGATAGAGTAAGTAGTTATGAGTAAGTTAGTAAGAGAAACTAATAATAGGATAAAGAAGAAGAACTAGTGTTAAGTGAAGTAAACTGAGGATAATAAATTTGGAGTAGTAAGAGTAAATTATAATGATATTCTAGTAAGTAGATAATAGTAAAATTAAAGCTATTTAGGGCTCTTATATCAGGCATTAATGCCTTACAGAGGTCTAAATAGAACAACCAACATCAGCGCAGGATGATGGTTTAGGATTGGCGGCGGAAGAGTGGCAAGTACTGCTTACCAACGGCGGCATCTACAGGCTTAATTAGGTAGCCTACTGCGCGCCCACTCGCTTTGGACAAACGATGAGGGCTTACAAACGTCCACACAAAAAACCATGAATACGAATCTTAAAAATTGTCCCCAAGTGCCCGGCGGCTCTAGGGGTGAAGCTGATGGCAGTAGGCGGAGACCCCTAAGGGCCAGGGGCGAGAAGAATCTCCGGGCGAGGGTCTTAAACTGCGCGACGACTGTTTTGCATACGGACAACGAGACGAGAAACGGTGACCATAATGTCACTAATATGTATAATACGGTAGATAATCACAACGACCAGGCTTGCTTAATGGACTCCGATAAAGATAAAGCCAGCAGCACTAATGCTGGAACAATAGGTATTTTAAAAACAACCGAGGATGTTGTACAGGAGACTTCGGTCAGCAATCCCGTACCCGCTGAGGTTGTAAAGCGTGCACGCAAGAAATGGACACAAGAAATGAACATATTTATCTTGCGCACGTATTTCACATTAACTGCATTAGAAACTGATACAAAATCATATCTGACAGAGTTGCACAACAAATTCATTGAACGATTTCCGGATATGGAGGTTAGCAAGCAGCGAATAGGAGACCAACGTAGAGCAATTATTCGTAGTAAGTACCTAACAGCTGATAAAATCAATGAAATACGGACAGAAGTAGAAACAACACTAAATAACTCTCCCAATCAAAATATTGCGCTATCCCAAAACCTAACACAAAACATTGATGGAACTCAACGAATGCGGTGGAGGAACGAATTAAATGAAACAATTATGCGAAATTACTATAGAATCACCGAATTAGAAACGAACAAATCAGGTTATAGGCAGCCACTTCACAAGGCGGTTATCGAACAACACCCTGACATATCCCATGTTTCTGAACAACGGATAGCAGACCAGCGTAGAGTAATAGTAAACAATAAGTTAATTAACCCGGAAAGACTACAACAAATTAGAGACGAAGTTTCAATAGAATTAGGAACACCACAACTAAATACCGACACACCATTACCTATTAGCGTGCAAAGTACACCCACACAACAAATAATTACCAACCCTTTGACTGATTCTGACAATTGCGAGAGAGACTGTGATGACCTACTCATACACTCTGAAATCACTGAACAAAATAGCTCCTGTGAACAACCGATTAACTCACAAATTCCTTTAGAAATACAAACACAAATCGATAAAACCTTAAAAGAAACTATCTCTAAATATAAAGATGTAGACCCCATTATAAGACCTGCAATCCCTAAACAAAAACAATCAAAGAAACTTACGATGATAACTCATTATATAAACACACATTTATTAAAAAAATATCTAACTGATAACACTGATTTCCTGTCAATCCAAGCGCTAATTTATTGCGCAGCGTATGTAGCTGTTTTAACAAATGGAGGGAAAATCAAAGAGTCACCACATACCGAAAACAACAGAAACCAAAAACCGAGGTGGCAAAAGCGTTTAGAGGGTAGAATAGAGGAACTAAGAGTCAAAATTGGTAGACTGACCGAATACATTAACGGTAACACTAGCCATCGACTAACTAAGTACATTGAGGCCATAAAACAAAATCATAAAATACATTCCCAACATGAACCCGAAAACACAGAACTAGCACATTTCTTAGACACTCTTAAACAGAAGCTAAATGCACTCTCCAGCAGATTACGTAGGTACATTACAACCACTAAGCGTAAGACCCAGAACAAACTTTTTAACACAAATGAAAAAGTTTTCTATCGCAAACTCACCGACGGACAGACTGACAATAATTCAGCAACAGAACTCCCACACCCTGAAGAACTCCATAAGTTCTGGTATGAGATATGGTCGATCCCCCAAGAACACAATAAAGATAGCGACTGGATTCAACAGGATGCACAAACCATACATGACAACTTACCTGCGATGACATTCGAAGATATTCAGATAGATACACTTCAACGCATTATACAGAAAACGCACAACTGGAAAGCCACGGGATCAGATAAAATACATAATTACTGGTATAAGAAATTCACATACACACATCCATACCTTCTTAACCATATAAACACTTTCATCCATTCACCTGAAACTATGCCGTCATATCTCACGTTAGGAACTACTTACATGCTACCAAAAGACAAGACAGACATGAAGAACCCATCCAAATACAGACCCATCACCTGCTTACAAAATATATATAAAATTATAACTTCCTGCATAAATGAGCTAGTATATAAACATACAGAGTCTAACGGTCTGTTGGCAGAACAGCAGAAAGGATGTCGAAGGTCCAGTCAAGGATGTAAAGAACAGTTATTAATAGATACTATAGCCTCTAAACAAGCCCTTACAAAAAAGAGAGACATATTTACAATGTACATAGATTACAAAAAAGCATTTGACTCTGTACCGCATACTTGGTTAATATACATACTGGAACACTACAAAATACACCCTAGCTTAATAAACTTTCTTAAAGTTACAATGTCACAATGGAAAACAGTACTTAAACTTAATCTAGGCGATAACCTGATTGAAACCGAACCAATACCGATACGTCGCGGAATCTTCCAAGGTGACGCATTTAGCCCACAATGGTTTTGCCTATCGTTAAACCCACTGTCAACCCTGTTAAACAATAGTAATAACGGCTATAAGATAACTCACAACAACACATCATATAAATTATCACATCTTTTATACATGGACGATATAAAACTTTTTGGTAGTAGTTTACAAGAAATTCACGACTTAGCTGACATCACAAATTCATTCTCAAAAGACATCCAAATGGAATTTGGAATAGACAAATGTAAAATTTTATCAGTGCACAAGGGAAAAATAGAACAAAATGTATATGAACTTACAGACGGCCAACTAATAGATCCAGTAGATGAAATTACAGGCTATAAATACCTAGGTTACTTTCAGACACGGCAAATACATCAAAAACAAGCAAAAGACACAATAGAACAGAAATTTAAAAGCAGACTTCATAAAATCCTAAACACGAATCTTAACGCTAAGAACACCATAAAAGCTATAAACACCTTCGCCGTACCGATTCTCACTTACTCGTTTGGAATAATAAATTGGTCACAATCACATCTAATGAAACTTCAACGTATAACACATACACTATTAACAAAATATAGAAAGCATCACCCACGATCTTGTGTGGAACGATTAACATTACCAAATATTGAGGGAGGAAGAGCACTTACTGACATCAAAAACCTACACAACACGCAAATCACTAGACTCAGATCTTTCTTCCATGAAAAAGCAAACACGTCACTCATACATAAAGCCGCTGTAAATGCCGATCACAAATACACACCACTAAATCTGCACAGCTACTCCAAACAAAATAATGAAACTATAATATCCGCTGAACAAAAACAACTGAACTGGTTGCAGAAGTCATTACATGGTAGACACCGGCGAGACCTATTGAACCCCAACGTCGACAAAAGTTCATCAAATATGTGGTTAAAGCGCGGTGAACTGTTTCCAGAGACTGAGGGGTTCATGCTCGCGATTCAAGATCAAGTTATAGACACGCGGAACTATAGGAAATACATAATAAAAGACAGCGTTTCCGATCTATGCAGGCATTGTCATAGTGCCTCTGAGACAATACAACATATTACTGGAGCTTGCAGATCGATTACACAGTCAGATTACAAACATCGTCACGACCAGGTTGCAGCTATCATCCATCAATACCTTGCTTACAAATATAAACTCATCTCACAAAAAACCGCATACTACAAATATTCACCTGAAGTTGTGTTAGAGTCAACCGACTACAAAATGTATTGGGATAGAACAATAATCACGGACAAAACCATTCACCATAACAGACCAGATATCACAGTTCTCGACAAAAAGGATAAAACAGTATTTCTTATTGATATTGCCATCCCTAATACCCATAATATCACATCCACACACACAGAAAAACTAACGAGGTACACAGATCTAGCAATTGAACTAAAAACACAATGGAGAGTCCAAACTGTCTTAACCATACCAATTATCCTTTCTTCCACCGGTGTAATTCCATACACACTCCACACCAGCCTACAAAGTCTTGGTATACATAAATTATCCTCTATCCTTCTTCAGAAGGCTGTCATTTTGAACACCTGCAGAATAGTACGAAAATTCTTATCGCTAGAACAGTAAAATATAACTTATAAAAAAAAAAAAAAAAAAAAAAAAAAAAAAAAAAAAAAAAAAAAAAAAAATTACTTAACTATAACACTAATTTTCGTTTGGCCAAAAGCCCGCGATTTTAGTTTACCCTCGGTAACGAGAGAATTTCGAAAGAAAACTTATACATAATAATAATAATAAAAAGGTTTATTTGTTCTTACTAAAAATATAAATAGTAGGTATACAGACTCTTATTTTCTATGTGCTATTTGTAGGTTAAGTTATACCATTTAGATTCTCTTGGCCCAGCACTAGGTCCTATTAGAGCCTGTGTAGCTGGGTACAGTTTTGGACTGGACTGGACTTTTGCCCACTTTGCGATCTATAGTAATTATAATTGTAAATTTATATATTAGTGATTCTAGATTTTTTATAGTGTGAAAGGTTGTGTGAAAAAGTGTGTGCGAGTGTGTATGTGTGTGTGGGTGTAAGGGGTTGTGTTTTTAATAATTACCACCGCGAGGCTTCCCGGAGACTACGAGAGAGCCGGTATAAATAATGAGACATTCCTTGTGGGATACATCATGATGCAGATAAACTTGGCACAACAAAATTGGTTTCTCGGGATTTCGGAAGTATTGACGACGCTCATTCCAGCGCGTGCTCCTGATCTTAAAATTTAAGATATAGTTTTTTTTTTTTTTTTTATTTGTTTTTTTAATGTCAAGTCTACCTGTGTCATGGGATGCATTTTTATTGTTTGTTTGCTCCTGTTTGGTTGACCATTTTGCCAGATACAAGATGTACTTAATATGATGTTATTTTAATATTTCTAGTAGGTTTTCCGTTTCTTTATAATCCAGAGACAAAAGGTATTTAGTTATTAAGCGATTACATTCAAATTTTGATAGATTTCCGAATTTTAATATCCTATTTAATTTATTGAATAATAGTGGTCCCAATGTTTGAAGACTCGTACTACCAAATTTGGTTTGATTTCTCACTAATTCGAACTACGTTTTAGGGACACCCCTTCCAGGTTATCAGTAGTTATTCGCATAGATTGCCTGTTCATTGCTGATTTAATAAATAATTGCCTGACTGAGAGTACTGCGCATTCCCGAAACAAGTCTGTAGTGGGGTATAATCTAGGCTTGAATCTCATGACTTTTAAAAGCGCTCTTTGTGAGATATCTAATCGTTTCAAGTGCGTTTTGGCAGCTGATCCCCATGCTGCGATACAATATGAGAGGATTGATTGGGCTAATGCAAAGTAAATTTTGATGAGGGTATCAAACAGCAACACGTGCCGTAGTTGTTTAAATGAAAGTATTAGTTTTCTCACTCGTCCTGATTTTTTTTTAATATGGGCAGTCCAGCTCAAGTGTCTGTCCAATATAACCCCTAAATATTTGATTTCCGATACTTGATCTAGACATGCACAGTTGCACATACAGCCCATATCACACGAAGAATTGTGAATTTTAAGGTCTAGGGGAAACTTAGGTTGGCTATTTAGTTTTCGAGATGTTTATTGAGAGTAGATTTCTTCTGAGCCAATTTGAAACCGTCCTTAAGCCATCGCTTGCAACCTGTTTAACATCGTTCCATGTTTTTCCGTGAAATAATAAAACGGTGTCATCAGCGTATGTAATAACGTTTCCTTGTATAATTTTCATGTTACATAATTGATTAATATATATCAGGAAGAGTGTCGGTCCGAGTATACTGCCTTGTGGCACCCCGAACTTTGTATGCGCTTCCTCGCTGAAGAATTTTCCGATTCGGACTATTTGTGTTCTGCCGGTAAGGTAGCTTTGAAACCATTTTAGGGTGTTAGTAAATAAGGAAGCCTTATAGTTTCGTCATGTCCGACTGTTTATCTGGCTGTCTTTCTGTCCCCGGCTATTTAAATATTTTTTGAGGTACCCTACATGTAAAGTAAGGATGATGTTTTTTTCCCATTTAATCCATCGTTTGGGATATCTTTGTTTGGATAGGTAATCAAAAAACATTGGGGTTGTGAGAAAACCATTTTTTTTTATTTAGAGATCTGTGAAATATTAAGCTTCGAAGAGATATTTTTTGTTAGAGTTAGAGAGACTTCGACACTTGGAGATATGAAAAAATTCATGCTATTAGCAGCAATGATGAAATTAATAGGAAAACTATCACGACTAAGTCCATTTTACAAGTTAACGAGGAATAGTCGATTAACTAAAAATGCACTTAGACAAGTAAGAAATGCGCATTTAAAGAAAATAAAGAAATGAACATTTTGTGCAAATTTCATTTAAAATAACATAAGTTACCTACCTATGTTCATAGTATAAAATAGAAGATCCTGTTTCAAGTTTACATAAATTATGATGTGCAACTACGGAACCCTACTTTACATGTAGCACGACACGCCTTGAACATTCATTTTTATTTTCATCTTTTCTTGATTATAAAATCGAAAGCTGTTTGTTTTTTTTCATCAAACCGCTGAACCGATCGTTGTGAAATTTGGTACTTCGTTAATATCATCACCTTTTTTATTACTACGCGAGTGAGACCGCGTGGCAGAGTTCGTTTACTATGATTCAGGATAAATGATCTAGTCACTAGATCAATATATTTTGCCCGTGTTTCTACCAATCGTACTACTAGTAGTACGACCGGTTATTACCTTCACTACTGCAGTTGAAAGTTGTTAGAACAGCAATAAAAGTATATAGGCTTAGAGTGATTACTTTAGGTATATTCCTCAGAGACTCTATCGATATCTCAAAACAAAATTTATGACGCCATCAGATTTATTTTGTGCGCTTATCACTACGCGGGTGAATCCGCGACATACAGTTCGTAATTTATACGTTTGACCATCAATTCACCCGGTGGTAACCGACGGTGTAGCCAGCTTCTAAATTTACATGTTCCAGTAAATTTAGAAGATACCTATTCACTCTAGCCTTGAAAATTAAATAATCTCTATGATTTCGTCTAAAGATTTTTTTCCATTGTAGACCGCAACAACGTTGTCGGTTAAACAAGCCTAATTTCGAAATACTGACCTGATTTCCAAAGCTGTATTCTTAGTCGGCATGAGGCCAAGACTTGCCAACGCATGTGCAGCCTGTTCTGAATAAACCAAGTCCATGTTGTAAGCTCCGTCGCGCTCCGACGGACCGTACCAGTGGTCCCAGGTGCCGTTGAAGTTTGAAGCGCCTGGACAACAATACTACCCACTCAATAAACAAATTTAATAACAGCACCCTTAGTACAAGTTTTTATGAAGAAACGCGACGATGAAAGTTTTCGTACGCCTCCATAGATTTTTGAAAGCGCCCTCTATGGGTTACGAAGAGAAACGTAAAAAAATTATGGAGGCGTACGAAATCACTCACACAAATTTAAGGCGCTATAGCTCGTGCATTGTCCGTCTCGGTTACGCAAACCAATATTTTTGAAAAAAATAAAATAAAAACAATTCCATATGATATTTTGCAGTCAGGTATCCAGTTTTGTATTTGTCGTTTGTATTTTTTCTGTTTGTTACCTTATAACTCCGTCATTTATAATTATTTTGGAAAATTCTTTTTTTTTCTCATTTGAAAGGATATGCTTTTAAATTGGTTCCGTAGAAATTTCATCAAAATAGCCTCAGTAGTTTGGTTTTAAAATCAAATAAGTAGGTACTTAACAAAAATATCTCATATAAGTACTTAAACGAAATTACGTTATTTTTTATATTAAATAGATCTACGATTGACCACCAACTCGCCTAATGGTAAGCGACGGCGACGGTGTGGCCGAGGATGGAGCTCGTTATTCACTCAAAAATTCCAAAATTGTAGCTCCCAGGAAACCCATTTTTTGAAGTCAGATGTTTGAGTTTTTAAACTATAATTATTATTCTTTAGTAAAATCACTTTTTATTACCTTTTATGATCTTCCATTTATCTACAGTAATACTCGCAGTTTTCCAAATATCGTCAATATTGTGCACGAGCGTGGTTCTCTCCGACTGGAGATCTTTGGAGAGCGCCTCCCATTGGTCGATGCCGTCGATACCTTTCAATGCACTGTAAAGGCAAATATAATTTTATTTTAATATCCCACGCTTTCATCCGTTAAGGTCGTTACATATTGTGAAGATACTATAATATTAATCCTAGTTACTAACTACTTCCTAACTTATTATAAAATCGAAATCTCTTTCTGTCTCTGGGTGTTAGCTACTAAACGGCTACACTGAATGTTTATGAAATTTGGTATAGAGAGAGTGAACCTGGAAACGGACAAGTAATTTTTTTCATAATCATCACCGTTCACTATCACCATCGTTTTTTCATCACTACGCGGGTGAAACAGCGGGTTAGTGTTATATATTATAATATTAAAATTATATTGTCTTCATTGTATGTGGTGCATTATTCAAATGTAGCTATGACTATCTTTATTTAAGTATTATGTTCTAAGATGACATAAAATATTATAGCAACTTCATCGTATGCTACGGCCTTTATCTTCCACGAATCGTTAATAGGATGGCACATTTTTTCGCCTTTAGCGTACTATGCCTTGCATATATCAAATCTGAGAATATTATGGTATATGAAACCTTACTATTCAAAGATACCCTCACAAGGGGGGTATAGTCAATAATTTATATTTTTTAAGTTTTTCGTTTAACATAATTTTTGAACTGGTTTATAAAACACATCTACTTTAATACACATTGTTCCTCTTATATTTTTAGTGTATTTTCTAAGTAAAATGGAAGTGGCATACCATACCTACTGACAGACAGTTCCTAGTAAAACACGGAACCTTAAAAATTATACGATTCGTACGAAAAGTAATTTATCTTTGTTTCACCTGACATTGGCTCCAGCTGCGCTGAGTAGAGTAGGCAGCCAGTCGACGATGTGCAGCCGTTGAGTCGCTACTCTGGATTTTTTCTCTAACAGAGGACTCCACAAAAGTCCTGCTCCTCTGACGCCGCCCTCCCAAAGAGTATTTTTTACCTGTAAATAACATGATTTAAAAAAAACACTTAAATCAGCAGGTGCCCCAACAAAACTTTCATGAATTCATTTATACTAGTGATGCTTATTTTAAATCTATAAGATATTAGCCCTGAAGAACATTCTTTCATACAAAAAAGGGTCATTAAAATAAAAAGTTATGCGCGGTTACTGGTTATTATACATACATATATATATACTTACAACAATTAAGTTTAGAAAACTTAAAACTTAAATTTTGATGAATGATAGCTAAAACACTCAAATCCTATTTCAAACAAAAATCATTCCATTTGACATTTTACTATTATCAATTCTAATTTAATATTATTTAAGTCATACTGATTCAATATCAAATATTTGCACATCAGAAATGATCGAATGTAATGGAAAATTGTAATTAATTTCTAGGACCTTGTTTACCTACATTTTTGCAAATAATTTTCATTTCAGTTCATTTCAAAAAACTAGATCAAAATCGGTCCAGCTGTCCTGAGAGCTATTATGCCTCAGACAGACACACGCACAGACAAACACGTAAAACTTATATCACCCCTCTTTTTGGGTCGGGGGTTAAAAAACATACGTGTGAATTTGACTTATCTTTCATCGGTTTAACATACTCGTATCTATATTTCATTTGTGTAGCATTACATCAGTTTATGCATGCAAGGCACTCAGCAATACCTTTTTACTGCGTAGGAAGGAGCGTTAAGTTTTTCGAGTGTATGTATGTTTGTATGTGAACGTCTACAGCCTAAACGGCTTGACTGATTTTGATGTGCGAGGTGTCGTTAGATTCGTCTTCACTACCGAAGTGCCATAGGCTATATTTTTTGGAATAATAATACATTTTTCGTAAAAAAAAAAAATGCGTTTATCGTAATTTATAATCATTTAAGTACAGCGATTACGCATATTTACTCACAAAAAACGTACACTCAACAGCATATCAAGAGTAGCGAAATCGTAAGTTAGACTGTAAAAACTGCTTTTTTGCAGTCAGATATTTTGTTTTTCTTTTAACATAGATACTTGTTTAGTAAATAAATCAACCGACTCTCAAGAATGATGATATGCTAATGGCGGAGATTATTGGAAACAAAATTAAGTCTAGACGCTACGTTCAATGATTATGTGTGTCTACATTTTATTTACAGAAGCTTAATCATTTCCATAACCACACAAATGTATACCTAAGTCTATTGTGCGGAAAAAATAAACACATTTAAAACTGCTTTACAGATTTTAATGAAACTTATCACTACTAATATTGTAAATGCATAAGTCATATTCTTCTCATACTAGATACTTTCAGGTCTATCAACAAAGTATGTCTAAGAAAGCATGCAAAATAAAACAGGCATCACTATATGACAGCTATGCACGATATTTTTAAAGTATTTACTAAGAATTGTGACTGTTAGCGATCGCACCCTTATTTATATAGCTAATTCAAGCTGATTCATAGTTCTAAAACGTTTTACCTTGCCTTCTTTCTCGCTCATTTAAGTGTAGAAAAGGCAAATTGATATTATTTTATGATTGTAGTTAGAGACACTTTTGAGATTGTGCTGCATGGATAAGGGATAAGGAAAAGTTGAACTGAGTAATAGGAATTAGGATTAGGTTGAAGTGGTAGTTGAAGTGACAATAGGCAGGGCACATAGCAAGTAGAACTGATAGCCGATGGGATCGAAAAGTTCTCAAGTAGAGACTACGCACCGGCAAGCGCAACGTAGGAAGACCATCCACAATGTGGACAGAAGACCTCATACCCTTATACAAGTGGCAGGATCCGCCTCCAACAGATCTTTTTGGAAATCTATAGCGAAGGCCTATGACTTCTCGCGGCTGAGATGATGATGATGAATAGGAATGAAATTGTTTCCGATGTTACCCCTTTGAGCGGGTAGTTAGAGGCAGCATTGTCGTTGAAGCCCGCCGCCGCGCCGCCGTTGTCGGTGCTAAACAACACTATGGAGTTGGCGAGGAGTCCGCGAGCTTGCAACGTGCTGATCACTTTGCCAATTGATTCGTCCATTTTTGATACAACAGCTGTGGGTAGAAATAAAAATGCTGTGAGTTTGGTTAAATCGAAGGAATAATAATTATAGTAAAAAAAACTGATGGGTAAGAAGCGGAAACAACCGACTTCAAAATAATGAGATTTTATACCTATAGAGAGGTTATATAACTACTAATTAAATATGAAGTAAAAGCATGGCAAATCCCAGTTCTCTGCACTTTCGAGGATAAGACCACATCCTAAGGTCTTTTCGTATCTTGGCCTTATTATATCTTGGTGTTGCACTTTCTAAGCACACAGGGTGGTATTGTCCTGTTCACAAGTCACGACACACGTCTAACAGACGACGACCCGAGCGACGTGTCGCGACTGAAGACGAGTCGGGCGATTACCTTAATTGAGGATTGCCACGCAGAGCCGAAGACAACCTATCTACGTATAAATACATCATTGCATCAAATACGCTATTTCGTTTACTTCATTGGATGACAGTTTTTTCCAGTTATTTTGTTTTAAAACCGATGTACTGAACCGATTTTGATAAAATTCATATAGGACCGCCTCTGATGTAAGACTTACCAAAAAAAACTATCAAAATCTATTTATATTTGGCGAAGTAATCGCGCAACTACTTAACACACAAAAAACACCTCAACTGACTAACAACAACAGTAGGTACTCGTAATTACGTGTGTAATACAGTTATATATACCCTACGCATTCCAATATCTTCAAATACTAGGTCCCAGGTTGATTTTATTATTTTATCAAGATTAGCTGTATGGAATGGTCTTGCTCTGTCACCTTAGAGGCTTAGAAGACCAACAGAATTACCTGCAAACTTCTGTCTCTGGTAATCCTTGATATGTTTGAACTTGTCTACGACGTCGTCTGGAGCCCGGATCGGTTCGCTAGGGTTCCCGCTGTGCACGGCCGAGTGCGCCACCATTAGGAACAGGGGCTCGGTCGTATTGTGTGACTGGATCACCTGTTACCAACGTTATTATATCGACAAGGGTTTGGCGTCAGCGCTAAAAATCGTCCGAACTCAATGAGGTCTAAAGTGGCAACCTTTAGAACTTACACGATTAAAATAATTTCGATTTTCAAAATAATTCGAAGCGAAAAAATAGATGTTTCATAATTTTAGCGCAGCAATCAAAATCTCTAAGTTCGTCATTGTTGGTATATGAGTATTGATCAACTCAGAACACTTTGTTTGTGAATTTGGTTTTAGACTTTGTGTCTCTGTGATAATAAGGACTTTGTCTGCAAACAACCTCAAATTAATTACTTCTGGGAACTAGCTATAGCCCCTTAAATATTAATTTTATTTTAATTAATTTATTTATTTTTAAAGTGAATAATATAACTCAATATTCTGTGAATATTTCAAGCGTCTACCTGTTGCCGTTATCAATATCGAGCAAAAAAATCACGTTTGTTGTATGGGAGCTTAATAATATTTATTTTATTCTGTATTTTAGTATAATTTGTTGTTATAGCGGCAACAGAAATACATCATCTGTGAAAATGACAACTAATTTACTATTACGGTTCATGAGATACAGCCTGGTAACAGACTGAAAGACAGCGGATTCTTAGTAATAGGGTGCCGTTTTAGCCTTTGGGTACGGAACCCTAAAAAACGTAGGCAAAACGTTTTGTACGCGTTTCGTATCTGACGTCGTTTGCCCAATCAATAAAACAAAAAACGAATCTTATCAGCTTAATACCCTCTTTCTGGGTAACCCGTACAATATTATGTTATTATGACTAGCAGAAAATCTTACTTACTTTAACTGCTTCAGATGTGTAGATGTCCGTTGCATACTTTCCGAACAGATCATGTGCTATTTCAAATCCTGGCAACCAAAGACAATAATATAATCACTAATTATATGTTTTTCGTTGTAGGTAAGTATGTCCAATAATTTAAACTACAAAGGCCAACAAAAAGAGACCCTTATTTTTGAAATTATCAGCTTTGATTGGCATTTCTATATTTGACAAAGTGACAAAAACAAAATAAGTAGGTATATATAGAACAAAATGAAAATAAAAAGTCTGGACCTTCTATCTCCGGAACTCCTTCAAGTTGACGGCTGCAAACACTTTTTCCGGGTAAGTCACTGCCTAATCTTTCCGTATACACATCACTCGCGCGCGTAAGTTTGATTTCCGAATTTTAGCGAAATTTTTTCGCGGAGATGATGTTATCGAATGCAGTTTCAGGCGAGTACTCAATCGGGTGGTATTGGAATCAGAAAAATTTCTAGTGTTGCTCTACCAGCCTTCCTTTCGTCTGTGTATAGTGTATCCCATTTATGTTCCTTGATTCTGAAATCACCATCGACTGAGATACACTGTACAGCAGATGCAATAGAAGCCTGGAAAACCCTCTGTCCTAATGGTAACATTCCCGAGGAACCAAAGCTACAAAAACTTTGGGATGTCCCATTGGTACAGAATATTCATCAAGATTTGGTTCAAAATTCAATCAGTGACCAAGATCGTGCGAGGCTTGTAGCTGTCGCTGAACATGAGTCCGGGCAGTGGCTCCACGCCCTTCCTTCTTTGAACCTCAGAACACTGCTCGACAATGGCAGCTTCCGTATTGCCATAGGTCTCGGATTGGGAGCTGCCATTGTCGAACGCCATGTGTGTCCGTGTGGAACCGGCGTCGACAGAAAAGGACTCCATGGACTTTACTGCCAACGTAGTGCAGGTAGATTTTCCCGCCATGGCTCCTTAAATTATATCTTAAAAGGGCGTTGGCCACTATCAGCATCCCTTCAATGTTAGAGCCAGCAAGGATTGTTCGGGATGATGGCAAGCGCGGATCTCGTTTGCGATACGTATCTCTTTCTAGCGATTACATTTTTGTGCCGCTCGGTGTCGAAACTTTTGGTCCATGGGGTCAATCCACAAAAAAGTTTATAAAAACAATATCACATCGTTTAGTCGACGCCTCTGGTGAAAAGAAAGCTGGCTCATTCCTCGCACAAAGAATTTCATTAGCGATTCAGCGTGAGAATGCAGCCAGCGTACTAGGTACTTTTCCACACGGGCATCAACACATTTTTCATTTTTTATTTGTTATTCAAAAGTTTATTTCATTTGTATATCTTTTTTATTTAAGTTGTTTAGGTTATTTTAGTTTAGTTTTATTTGAGTACACATGTAAATACAGAAAATAAAACAATTTCATGTATAAATACATATACTTAAACAAAACGAAAAACATAAATAATGTTTACGTCTTTGTACAAGTACGAAAAATATGTATTTTACTAAGTGGCTAATGCTGCCACTCCACTCAATGCTGTCCAATAATTTAAACTACAAATGCCAAAAAAGAGACCCTCTTATTTTTGAAATTATCAGCTTTGATAGGCATTTCTATATTTGACAAAGTGACAAAAACAAAATAAGAAGGTATGTATAAAACAAAACGAAAAACATAAATAATGTTTACGTCTTTGTACAATAACTTTAAATATGTTTACTTATGTCTTTGTACAACTACGTAAAATAAGTATTTTACTAAGTGGTAGCATTAGAAAATAAATTGATTATTAAAGCAGTACTATAACATTTATATTATGTTACTGTAAAAGACCGAACTACGGTAATGTTGGGATTTACCATATTCGGGCTTTTACGGTAGCTCAAGATTTACCGACTAGCCAAAAACTACTAACGACTAGTAAAAGTCCGAATTTCGTGCATTTACCACAAAACCTAACCTAACCTAGTATGTACCAGTTTCTAATAATATAAGTCCGAAAAATTGTTCCTCTTTTTATTAATACTTACTCTTTTTACTAATACTTAATTAATACCAACTCCTGCCGATAAATCTTAAGACTTATTGGTAAAACTTAAGATTTACTATAGTTCGGGCTTTTACAGTAACATAATAATTATAAATGGTAAAGTTCTGCTTTAATAACCAATTTGCTTTCCAATGCTGCCACTTATTAAAATACATATTTTACGTAGTTGTATAAAGACATAAACATATTTACATTCTTCTAAGCATTTTTAACCCCCGACCCAAAAAGAGGGTTGTTAAGTTTAACGAATGTGTATTTACATCTCAAATGGATGGGCCGATTTTGACCTAGTTTTTTATTCGAAAGAGGATTTCATCGAAAGTTTTCTTACCCATGTTACATCAAAATCGGTTTAGTCTTTTTTTGTTAGGGGGTTTGAGTTTTCTAAGCTTATGCTTGTTGTGAATAGGAGATTATATTTACCTCTTCGGAAGTCGAAGCCCCAGCCCCAGTCTTTCCCCATAGAGGTATGGTCGTACATGTCGATCCTAGCCGTCCAGAATCCAGTGTGGCTGTCGAATCTGTCAAAATAACAAATACAAATTCACACTTACCGCCTGACCAAGCTATGAAATTAACTGATTGTAATTTCCAGACAAGAACATTATAAAAGAAAAACAAATACCAGACTGCATAGAGCGATTTTCGTATTTGTAACTTACGCTTGCGTTACGCGTGATATGCAGTTGAGTGTACGTTATTGTGAGAAAGTATATGCAAAGCTACTGTATTATTTGTTTAAATGAACATTCTTTAAAACAGTTTTTGTAAAATCATTAATTTGTTCCGTAAAAAATCGTAGGATGTTACGAAAAAGAGTTTTTTTTTTGTGAGTAATATAATAGGTATTATTACTAATTATACAGAATATAGCCTATGACATTCAAGGAGTGAAGACGAATTTAATGACACCTTGCACATCAAAATTGGTCAAGCCGTTTAGGCTGTAGGAGGTAAATTATATGAATACAAACATACATACTATATGACACTCTTGTCCTTACACAATCGGGTAATATATTAAACAAAAAAAACAGTTTAGTTAAAAGTGAAGCTAATTTATAAATGAAAATGACACCAATACCCGCGATTCAACGGAAGATACTCCTTCTTGTATGAGCCCAGATGCCACTTCCCGACGAGATGCGTGCTGTAGCCGAGCTCCTTCAGGTACTGCGGCAGAAGTCTCTCGGAGAGAGGGACTCCTCTCGGCTCAATACCGTATATCATACTGTGTTGCATACCTACACACATGTCACAATAGATCCGCAAGGGTCGCAAAGACGGGGTGGCTTACAGCTTCCCATCCTAGTTCGATTAGATAAGATACCTAACTACACTACACAAAATTACTATTACGTATTGATAATTTTGATGTGAAACATTTTATTGACGCGCCTTCTCAGAATAAACAAATCGTATGCCGTGACGGAAGATGGCATGACGCTTTTTAAGGTGGAGATTAAAGCGCGCAGCTATCTCGTGCATCATAACATTTTTAAACATAAAATCATTGTGAAGGGATGTAAGAAAAGTGAGAGACGAATATCTTGTTTATTTAGATGTGAGAAATATTTTAAAATAAGTTTTTCTCGGTATCTTTTAAATTGGCTGAGGAGTAGGAAAATATAGGTTTTTTCACTACTCCTCTCCTTACTCCATTTTTTTCAATGTGAAGCGCGAGAGAGATAGCTGAGCTAATCGAACTTTGAGCGACGCGATGCCTATAATACAAATCTACGGCATTTTAACGATAGGTACATCTATTTTATTAACAACCTTAGACATATTTTTTCACTACAGATATTTTTAGTTATGCAATTTGATCAGCTTGCCGATAATCTTAGGTAGGTTAATGTAGATCTTAGCTGAATTAGAAAAGTTAAAAGTACCTAACTTTCTAATCTAGTTGAGGGTCAAGCCCAAGTCTACTTATTAATACAATAAAATATTAAAATTAAATTAAATTAATTAAAAAAATACAATAAAATATTACAATTACAATAAAAAAAAATATACCCACTTTACGTGTAGAGGAGGTATGTCCTGAAAAAAATCTTTTACAAGATTTTATTCTACATTTTTACTGCGTGTTAAATATACATATATACCTACCCATACTAAATTAAAATTTTATAATACTAAATACCTATAGTTTTTGAGCTAAGCCGCGAACAGACGGACGGACATGGCGAAACTATAAGACATGTTTCGACATATTATACGGAACCCTAAAAATCATGATCTAATGATTCCGCTTTTTCCTTTTGTGCTCAGGAAGCCTAAAATGAAGAAATAAGACGGACTAGAAAGAACTGCAAATAATTGCAAAGCTTACCATTGTGTATAGGATATTTGCCCGTCATGAGCGCGGTTCTCGAGGGCGTGCATAGCGGCGTGACGTAGTAGTTGTGCAGCGGCACGCCGGAGTACGCCAGGGCGTCGATGTTGGGGGTGGGGATGTCATTGGACCCGTGGAAGCCTACGTCATTCCACCCCTGGAACACACACGTCACGGTAGAGGTTACGTATATAGCAGCCGTATAACGTCTCGTATTTAACCGACTTCTAAAATGAAGGAGGTTCTCAATTCGTCTGTGTTTGTTCACCGATTACTCCGCCATTCCGCCAATTGTGAATTGATTTTGATAATTCTTTTTTGTTAAGTAGGTAATGCTTCAGAGATTTTCCCTTAGAAATTTGGTTTTTATGACAAAATAACTGGAAAAATGTCATGGAAGTATATAAGTAAAAACTTGCGTATTTTGAAGTCAGGTTTTCCAGTTCTTTAAGCTATAATTATTCGTAAGCAAAATCGAATAATCATCAGCTTCTTTATGGTCTACTCCAATTCCAGGTTAAGCGCACTTAATCTCGTTGATCTGATCGTCGTAGATTTAGAAGTCCAGTTTTTAATTTAATTTTCGGTATTATACCTACGTAACAGTTATTTCTCCCTTTTCAGTTAAATGGAATGTCTTGAAGTCGATAAAATTTATTTTTAACCGACTTCCAAAAAAAATGAGGTCCAAATGAGGTATCAATTCGACTTGTATGTTTGTAATATTGTCAGAATTGCATTTTTGTATATATTAGTCTATACCAGCTTCTAAACATGTGTGCTAAATTTCATAAGTGTATGTATGTTTGTCCACGCATTACGCAGAAACTAGAAGTCGTATTTCAAAAAATATTGATTTTTTATTGAATAAAGTATCTTTCAACTTAGGAGTCATTGTAAGTTTTATCAAAATCGGTTCAGTAGTTTTCAAGATATCGGCCTTTGAACACTCACTTCGTTCATCGCAACTGCAGAGCAGTGTACACCTTACATTTCAATTGTTTGATAGAGTGACATGAGCGGTGATGAGCTTTGACGACCGTTTTTAACCAACTTCAAAATAATAAGTACTATTAAAAATTAATAAATAAAAGTAATTTAAGAAAATCAAACCGACTTCAAACTGAAAAGAAAGAAATAACTCGAAGAAAATCAAAACTGGGCGTCTACATAAGTAGGTACGTACACCAACTATTTTTTTGAGGTCGGTGTCTGTATAGGACTTACTTAGTTGATGATAGCTTATGCCTGACACCGACCTCAAAAAAAATAGTTGGTGTACGTACCTACTTAGGTAGACGTCCAGTTTTGATTTTCTTCGAGTTATTTCTTTCTTTTCAGTTTGAAGTTGGTTATTTTTTTTTTAATTACTTTTGTTTGTTACATTACATCGCTGATAAAAAGTTTATTTTTTTATTTTTATAGAAGATAGATCTACGATTGACCACCAACTCGCCTGACGTTAAGCGACGGTGTGGCCGAGGATGGAGCTCGTCGATCTAGAAGATATCTATTCACTCTAGCCTTGAAAATTCCAAGATTGTAGGTCTGAGGAAACAGAGATGGCGGCAACGAATTCCATTCTTGTGCAGTACGCACCAGGAATGTCGATCGATATCGCTGAGTACGGAGTTTTGGCATTTCAATGAGAAATGGGTGGTAATTCGCCGACTTTCTGCTAGTCCTGTAGTGAAATGGGGAGGGTGGAATTAGGTCGTGAAGCTCTTGTGCACATTCCCCGAAATGAATCCTGTAGAAAATAGACAGACATGCTACTTTACGGCGGTGCTCGAGACTAAGTAGCTTCTTGGCAGCTAGTTTATCGTCACCGATTAAGTTTAAAACATTTCGGTTTTTAGGTGGTTATTATAGGCAGATTTGGAGTTTATACTAAGTATGTTTTGATGTTAATTTTGATTTGTTATTTTAAAGTAAAATTATCTTTATAATAAAATATATTTTAATGAATACCGATAATTTCACTCACCAAATCGTCAGCAATAAACAACACAATATTCGGCTTCGACTGAGCAGTTTCACAGAGTACTACTAAACAAAAACACACACACCACAATAAAAACATTTTTTGAAAGTTCTTTACCATAGTTAATAGATCACTTTTTTTTATTAGCAGATTAATGAGAAATTAATAAATCGCAAAGCAGGATTTAGTAACGTGAGCGATCGGTGGGATGAACGGTTGTGTGGTTATAGCGTTACCAAATGTGGAACTAGGGTTCTCTCCCCCCCACTCGCGTTCGATTAGTGAAGCTAGGTGCTTATCCGGATATGGGTTCATTAGAATGCGTCCTACAGGTTATTCATCATAAAGGTTAGATCATGAAGTATTATTATACGACCGTTTTCATAGTATGCTATATCAGGGGCGGTTACCACAATCGTAATAGCAATCTTGTTTCAATATTACTTTGAGCTTTGTCTTGCTTTCTCAACTGTAGTGAGAGCGAGACAAAAGTAGAAGTAATATTGAAATAAAGCTGTTTAAGCGCTTGTGGAATGGGGGCTGGTTTTTCTAGTTAGGATATCAATGGCCTGTCTGCCTTTTTTGAGATTATCAGCGCGCTCCATCGTTGACCGTAATTCACCTGGTATTAAGCGAACGCCAGTGAGTTGTCGATCAAGCGCAAGCTTATTTTTGAATAAATAAAACTATGCACTATATTATTATAAATGTTTTCTATTCTTGGGGTTCCGCAATTAAAACGGAAAACTATTTTAAAAGAAAAACAAAATATCCTACTGCAAAAGAGCGATTTTTGTAGTCTGACTTATGATTTTGTTACGCTTGATACCTATGCTGTTGGGTGTACGTTTTTCAACCGACTTCAAAAAAGGAGGTTCTCAATTTGACTGTTTTTTTGTTTGTTACCTCAGTACTTTCGACTGGGTGAATCGATTTTGATGATAATTTTTTTATTTGAAAGCTGGTGCTTCCCGTGTAGTTCCATTTAATTTGATCCAGTTCTGACAACGGCATCCATGAGAAGTCGGTTGCTTCAGTGTTTTAAACTATAATTATTGTGAGAAAGTATGCCCAAAGTCGCTATAAAAGAATAGAATAGAATATTATTTATTGTCATAAAGTTACATTCCTAATAATTTCATTGTATAGAATTCTATACATTATATTACGAATACTTCTATTATGGACTCGTCTGATTTACAACTTTATAAGCGACAAAGGTGTGAAGATATTGTGTAAAGTCTTCGTAAACTACTTAGGCTAAAATCATTAAAATAAAACATATATAAAATAATAACAATAATTAATTGCGTTTTATATTTATGATAAATTAATAGATGTAAGTATGTAAGTCAGCTGTATAGGGGCTTCATCTAATAATTAAATAAATAATAAAACTGATGGAATAAATTATTTAAACATAAAAGAAAATAAGGAGAAAAACAAGGAGAAAAACATTTAAAAATCCCTTCTTGGTCACTTATGATAATTGATAGTTCTTATAGTCATTCAATAGACCATTCATTAACACCGTGGAAAGAGATACCATGTTATTGGAAGTCAAAGAGTTGACACCGTCCATCTATGCATTCCTACACCAATGTTACGCAGGGACGAGCAGCCTGTTTTACAATGGCAAGTGCATTACGTCCCAAGTAGGTGCTCATCAGGGAGATCCTTTGGGTCCTCTGATATTCAGTTTGGCCATACACAAAATCATATCCTCCCACGAAGCTCCGCTTAACGCATGTTATCTCGACGACGGCACAATCGGCGGTAGCCCAGACACATTAGAGAGGGACGTGAAAGTACTTTTCCTGGCCCTGAAGAAGCTGGGCCTGGAAGTTAACACCGCCAAGTGCGAATTATTTCCCTGTGGCCCAAAAGGCGCGGAAACGTACGACAAATTCCAGTCCCTCATACCCGGTCTCAAAGTCGTTGGCCGGGCATCGTTAAGCCTACTGGGCGCCCCTATATTCTACGAGGGAATAAATAGTTGCATGCAGGAAAAAACTCGGAAACTGACATATCTAGCCAATCACCTTAAGCACCTCCCAGCACACCTATCGCTGACACTTCTCAGGAATTGTTTTGCTATGCCCAAATTGACTTACGTCACAAGAACAGTCCCAACTTGGAAAGTTCCTGAAGAAGTGACACAGTTTGACAATGCTTTGAAGCTTGTGTTGGAGGACATGCTAAATATCCAACTCAGTGAAAGGCAGTGGTGTCAAGCAAGCTTGCCCGTCCGTCACGGCGGTCTGGGAGTGCGTCGGCTGCGGGAGACGGGCCCAAGTGCCTTCCTTGCTTCATCGCATGGGGTCGCGGATCTTGTCACTAGAATTCTCTCTTATAACGGTGACACGCTCCGCGTCCCCTTTGCCGATGAGGCTCTCAGCACTTGGTCGGCGTTGAGTCCAGATACTAACGCACCTGAACACCCAGAACGTCAGCGAAGCTGGGACGATCCGCTATGTAGGTGCATCCTTTCGAAGCTCCGGGCCGGGAGCACGGGAATTGAGCTCGCCCGCATTAACGCCACCGCACAGACAGAATCCGCGGCTTGGCTGCAAGCCCTGCCTTCCCCCCACATGGGCACCCTGTTGGATGATGATTCCTTGAGGGTGGCTGCGGCCCTTCGGTTAGGTTGTCCCGTCTGCGAGCCCCACGTTTGCATCTGCGGAGCCAAAGTCGAAGCAGACGGACATCACGGCTTAAGTTGCACCCGGTGTGCAGGCCGGAGACCCTGTCATCACGCGATCAACGATCTTCTGAAGCGTGCCCTTGTCCTGGCAGAAGTGCCATGCATACTAGAACCTCCAGGCTTATCACGCTCAGATGGCAAGCGACCAGACGGTCTTACGTTGGTTCCATGGCGGAAAGGGCGCTACCTCGTGTGGGATGCTACGTGTGTCAGCACGTTCGCATCCTGTCATCTCCCCGCTACCCAGCAGTCTGAGGTGCGGGAGCGGAGGCAGCCGCCCGAGGCAAGCGCCTCAAATACGCCTGCCTGGTACCAACATATGACTTCGTCCCATTTGCCGTTGAAACGGCGGGGCCGTGGTGTTCTGCGGCGAGGGAATTTATCAGGGAGCTCGGACACCGCCCGAGAGAAAAAAGCCGGGACCCACGGTCGGGATGGTTTCTCATCCAGCGGATTTCCCTCGCGATACAGCGTGGCAACGCAGCGAGCGTGCTGGGAACTTTTGGGCCAGGGACCTGCGCGGGGGGCCGTTGACCAGTTAGCCTGAAACGCTAAATTTTGTTTTTGTGACGTGCCATAGTTTTTAAGTTTTAATAATAGCTATCTTGTTGTTAGTGGTTTGATTTTAATAAATAATAATAATATTTTTTCATTAGATATTCCGATATTGAGTAAATAGATTTGGACGTAAGCAACTTCTTGACGTTGGCACGGAACTTTCCTTCTACTTCTATTTTTTGAATATCTTCTGGAAGTTTATTATACAGATTTTGTCCCATTACTTTCGGCAGCTTTCCGACCATCTTTAATCTATGCCTTATTGGTAATAAGAAATTGTTGCCATTTGTACAATTCCGAGTTTTTAGTTTTATTTTCTTTTCATAGTCGTGAAAATGTTATTGGACATATTTTAACACTTCAAAAATGTATACAGAGACTGACGTCATAATTCCTAAATTCTTAAAGTGGTCTCTACATGTATCTCTTGGTTCACTTTTTGTTAGTACTCTTACGTCTCGTTTTTGAATTTTTAAGACCCTATCATAGTCCGTGGAACTGCCCCAGAGAAGTATGCCATAATATCTCATAATGGAATGGATGTACGCGAAATACACCTCTCTGAGTTGCGGTTCCGATGTTATGTGTCTAAGTTGCTTTAAAACATATATTCCTTTAGCCATTTTTTTACAAGTCGTTGATATGATCTTTCCACAAGGTTATTAATGTGTATTCTTTAGAATAACTCTAGTAAAATTATTACAAAAATGTAGCTTATAACACTCAGGAAGTAAAGAGGAATCTAAAGACACCCATATCGGTCGAGCCGTTCTAAATGTAGGAGGCATTATAGAAGTATACGTACATATATACAATTATACATGCTTCATATTCGTCGTACATAAATCCGTAAACATGCACTGTATATCAGAAAAAATATTGTGTTGTTAGTTTGTTTATCAGAGTTTATGGAAGTCACGACCGCTTGCTCCGAAGACTTGGCACGCATCGATAACAAGTTCGGTTAGAGGGCAATGGACTTTCTATGTGCTACCCTTGCCAGTGATGACATGCAAGTGGCACAAGCAATGCGCTTGCGATTCTCGAACCAATTCTGCGTAGGTCGTCAAAAGGTAGGTTGATAAGAGAACTCTTGTCGCATGATCTCCCATACAAATAGGAGAAAACTATTTTCTACCCATAAATTTGGATGATTCTTTTTTTTCTAATTTAAATCATAAATGTACCTATATAACCTCTACGGTCTGCTTTTATTTTCAAATTTCGTTGTAAAAAAAAATAATTAAGTGTATTTTATTCGTTGTAGTTCCGAAAATAAAAAATTAAAAGTGTATGTGTTTTTTAAAACCAAACCGTAAAGGCCGCCATAGTAGCAGTTATTAAATTTTAACACTAACTGAATAATAGTTTTTTCCTAAAGTATGGATGTGACTTCTTTTTTTTTCTAGGTAAACATTATGATATCGTGATATACAAAGCGTCTTGCATTGTTATTCATTATTATTATTAAAAGCCTATAAATTTTCCCATTGCAGGGCAAAGGCCTCCCTCCCCCCTTTCCACCCTCGTTATTCATTAGAATGGAATAAAATAAAAAAATAATTCTTAACGAAACGTCTCGCTTCCACTACGTCATTGAAGAAAGGTAGTTATGCTACTATGCAAGAAGACATTGGCTAAGGCCGCCTAGCCAAAGTAATGTTTCACTGTAATATATTCTTAATATTGTGGCCTTTTAATAAATAATTATCTATCTACGCTCTCCTAAATAAACCATTATTTTATTTAAAGTTAATAAAGTAGTATTCCTTGGAACTTCACAATTTTTACCAGTTTTGTTGCAATTTTCAATGTGAAATAATGAAAAATAAACACTCACTTTTATAACATTCATAGGAATAATCAATCAACATCCGATAAAAGGCTAATACTTTATAATGTTCATTATTGCGTGAAATCCGTAAAATGGCATTAAGCAACAGTCATGCCCTAATAATCACTACCTTACAGACAAATAAAAAAAAAAACAATAAAAAAAAACGACAAATTAAATACAAATAAATTATCACCTATCACACAAAAAATAAATCAGTACTCACGAAAAAAAAAACTATGTAATTTACAAATCATGTAAACATGCAAGTGAGCTGCCGTGACGACACTCTATTATTAATTCATATTTTCGAAAGTATCATTACACACACACAGTTGTAATTTTGTACAAATCATAGGTGCGGTGTTGATGGAAGATAAAAGTAACCAGTAACTTATGTATAAAAGTAACAAAAGTTATATATTCCATCTTCAAGGCCGATCGATCTGACCCCGCGGTTCCACTGCTACGCACGGCCACGCTACGCACATTACACAGGTTAAATTTATATGAAAACTTACGACAGATCTAGCCAATTAATACTCGATGTACGGTATGTAGCACGCTACGTGCGTAGCCTCTCCGTGCACATCCTACGCAGCAATAGAATCGCCTTGAAGTTTTTTAAACGGGTTGCCGCAAAAATTCAGTGTGAGATTTAACGAGAGAAGGTATCCATACCATGATTTAAAACACCCATTTCATTTTTCCCTACTATCGAACGATTACCAAAATCATAAATAGCAAATATTTCGTAAATATAGGATAACAGCGCAATAAGATGTGCTAACTGCTAAGTATATTTTAGATATTTATTTTATGTTTATATTCGAAACTGAACTATTTTCTGAAACGTTCTTCAATAGCTTTGCGATTAAGCATTTTTCAAACAACTTTGAAATATGCTTCAATATATAGTGTGGAACGTTGTGACGTCACAACACAACCTGCACCTAATCCTTTTGACTAATGATTCTCGTTTATATTCTTTATTTATATTCTCTCGTTCCTATTCTTTGATACAGGTTCTATTGTTCCGAAAGAATTTGTCAGCAGCTATTCTATGGTAAAAAAAGGACAACACTGTTTCTTCGTATGTGAGGTTTTGTTAACTAAATAGTCATCATCATGATCAGCCAAAAGGACGTTACAGCAGCGTTCCGCACCACATAACTTAGAAAAATAAAAACGTAAAAAAAATTGAATTTAGTTTTTCAAAATAGCTCAGTTTCAGGTAATCTCATAAAATAAACACCTAAAAAATTACTTCACATACATCATTTTCGTAATGAGTCACTAAGACTTTGTATTCGATAGTTTGGAACATGCTCAATAGATAAACAAGTCACAAGTTCCACATAAAATTATGTACTTTATGTACAATATTGCATTATTATATTACCACCGATATTAAGTACTAAGAGCATGGTCCAGAAATATATATATAAAATACGTTAAATGAACACACATATCAATATTTTCTTTAGCTACAGTTATAATCATTTATATTATTATGTAATTACATATTATATGAATTATATATTTATGAATTATCAACTACGCAGATAAAGTAAAATGCATTTGAAGCTACTTAAAAAACTAGAAATAGGACGAAATGTGAAATAATATCCATACAACGTAAGACGTTTACAACGGTATTAATAGGTATAGAACATGTAACACGAAATATTGAATGAATTCACGCCATTGTCTAAAGCAGACATGTTTCACAATGGCTGCTCTAAATTAACTAATTAATAAAGCAATCAAAACAACTACATGACCGGTCCAGCACCAAGCTAACTTAAAACCTAATTTCAGTTCTGTAATTTCGGACTTGAAGTGTTATTAAAAAAACTGGTGTATATAGTGTATTTTTCGCAGAATCTAGAGATATCCATGTACTTGTACTCTGATTTGTATTTTCATTGTATTCTTGAACATACTTCGTAAAAACCTCGAACTTGATTCAAAATCACATTTTGTTCCCAGACAGCGTCAATTGTCACGTTATTTGATCGAGTGTAGTGTCATGTAATTGAGTATTACGGTTCAGTATTCTGTAATAATGTGTAAGATAAAAGTTGAAATGCAAACTATGTAATGACGAAGCTAAGTGCATGTTATGTGTCGAAAAAATAAAAATATTTTGATTGATTGATGAAGCTACTTTCAAGATTACGGTGGTACATCTCTATCCCATCCCATCCAAATAGTTATCTAATAGCATTACTTATTAAATTATATTAATAAATTAACTAATTAAGTCAAGCTATTCGTACCCTTCTGATATCATTTGATACCTATCCTATATCATGGGGGTTAATAAATAATTGGTCCGCTATAATGGATTTAGAATTGTATTCTATAATTATTCACTGCAAAATACCTCATACATACTCTCGAAAAATTCAGCTCAATCTTTTGGATATGTAATTAAAATTTCAATTTCAGGATTTCACCCATAGTCCATACTAACAAGGCTAGATGAATAAAAGCTTGTATAAAAGTAAAATAGTCTTGTACAAGATAAAAACAATATCACACGCATACGGCTGAGGCGTGCTTAGTTTCGTAATCGCCAAAGTTAGTATAAATTCGTCCCCAATACTTGGGATCCCCTCGAGGGTCCAAGGGTGTTACGATGGCAGGCACGGCTGTGGCATTCACACGCTCCAACTCTCTCAGCATCCGTTGGAGAACTTCCGGCTCCCTGGAACAGCCAATATATATATAAATATAAATAAATAATAAGACAGACCTCACTGCTCAGTGCTAGTAAGTCTGCCTTTAAGCTGTAGGTCGTGGGTTCGATCCCCACCCAATACAAACATTTCTACTGAGCATGGATGTTTGTTCTGTGTTTAGGTGTTTATATGTATGTATTTACAAAGAAAAGTATATATGTTTACTATCAGTAAGGGCGTAAATGGTGTTGTGAGAGAATGTCTTCCAATATTTATTTATTTATTATAATGGTAAAAAAAAACACATAACACCTTCTAGCCCCAAAACTAAGTAAAGCTCGTACTGTGGAAACTATAGCTAATACATTTTTTATATTTTTTGTAAATACTTACTTTTACTGCAAAGAAGCACCTAGATACAGAACAAAAATCCAATGCTAAAGACACATTTTTGTCCTGGGTGAGAATTGAACCTACAATCTACAGCTTAAAGGCAGACTTTCTACCGAGGCCAGTCATGTGAAACAAATGTAAGTATATAGGTATATGTAATATCTAAAACTGATTGTGAACTGTGTTTTTTTTATGATATTATTTATCTACAGCCTTATTGTACATGTTGTATGCAAAACGCACGCAGAAGTAGTCGCTAACGGTTAATATTTCAAATAAACGTAATAAATGCATTATCGTCAATAATTACCTATTAACATTTCATAATTTAGGAGTCACTGAACACGATACTTACTTGTCCACTAAATTAGTATATTCGCAGGGATCTTCCTCGATATTGTACAGGTAAGGTCCTTCCAAATTAGCTACGGGCGATGTCGGAACACTATGGTTACATTTTAACGTCGCTGCCTCTCTGAAAAAGTAGTCAAAAACGTAAGAACGATATGCATTTTTAGGGTTCCACAGTAAATTAGGAAGCCTTATAGTTTCGTTTCGTCATGTTCGACTGTTTATTTGGCTGTCTATTTCTGTTCGCGGCTATTTTAAATATTTTTTGGGGTACCTACATGTAAAGTAAGGATGAATTTTTTCTCCTCTATCCCATCGTGTGGGATATCTTTGGATAGGTAATCAAACACATTGGGAGTGTGAGTTTTCTTTTTTTAAATTTAGGGATTCGTATGTGACATATTAAGCTTCAAAGTGATAATTTTTGTTAGAGTTAGAGAGATTTGGAGATATGAAGAAATTCATGCTATTAGCAGCAATGATGAAATTAATAGGAAATTTATCACGACTGAGTAGATTTTACAAGTTAACGAGGAATAGTCGATTAACTAAAAATACATTTAGAAAAGTAAGAAATGCAACATTTTGTGCAAATTTCATTAAAAAAAAAACATATGTTACCTTACACGTATGTTCATAGTGTCAAATATATGTTTGTCTGTTTTTTCCATCAAACTGCTGAACCAATCGTTGTGAAATGTGGTACTTCGTCAATATCATCACCTTTTTTATACTACGCGAGTGAGACCGCGTGGTATAAAAAAGGTGGTTCGTTTACTATGATTCAGGATAAATGATCTAGTCACTAGATCAATATATTTTGCCCGTGTTTCTACCAATCGTACTACTAGTAGTACTACCGGTTATTACCTTCACTACTGCAGTTGAAAGTTGTTAGAACAGCAATAAAAGTATATAGGCTTAGAGTGATTACTTTAGGTATATTCCTCAGAGACTCGATCGATATCTCAAAACAAAACTTATGACGTCATCAGTTTTGTGCGCTCGGATTAACGCAACATTATCATCATATTACCCTTTTTTAACTACGCGGGTGAATCCGCGGCACACACACAGCTCGTAATTTATACGTTTGACCATCAATTCACCCGATGGTAAGCGACGGTGTGGCCAATCATGGAACATGTAAATTTAGAAGATAGAAGAAACCAATTCACTCTAGCCTTGAAAATTAAATAATCTCTATGAATCGAGAGTACATTTGAGTGAGATTTCGTTCAAAGATTTTTAACCATTGTAGACCGCAACAACGTTGTCGATTAAACAAGCCTAATTTCGAAATACTGACCTGATTTCCAAAGCTGTATTCTTAGTCGGCATGAGGCCAAGACTTGCCAACGCATGTGCAGCCTGTTCTGAATAAACCAAGTCCATGTTGTAAGCTCCGTCGCGCTCCGACGGACCGTACCAGTGGTCCCAGGTGCCGTTGTAGCTTGAAGCGCCTGGACAAAAATACTACCCACTCAATAAACAAATTTAATAACAGCACACTTAGTACAAGTTTTTATGAAGAAACGCGACGATGTAAGTTTCCGTAGCCCCCATACATTTTTTGTAAGCGCCCTCTATGGATTACGAAGAGAAACGTAAAAAAAAAATGGAGGCGTACGAAATCACTAACACAAATTTAAGGCGCTATAGCTCGTGCATTGTCCGTCTCGCTCATGCAAACCAATATTTTTGAAAAAAAAATTGGTTTGCATGAGCGAGACGCTGAGCGAGAGCGCTGTGTTTCTCTATGATATTTTGCAGTCAGGTATCCAGTTTTGTATATGTCGTTTGTATTTTTTCTGTTTGTTACCTTATAATTCAGTCATTTATAAACTATTTTGAAAAATTCTTTTTTTTTCTTTTTTGAAAGGATATGGTTTTAAATGGGTCCCATAGAAATTTCATCAAAATAGCCTCAGTAGTTTGGTTTTAAAATCAAATAAGTAGGTACTTAACAAAAATATCTCATCTAAGTAAACGTTATTTTTATATTAAATAGATCTACGATTGACCACCAACTCGCCTAATGTTAAGCGACGGTTTGGCCGAGGATGGAGCTCTTAGATATAGAAGATATCTCTTCACAAAAAAATTCAAAGCTCTCAGGAAACCCATATTTTGAAGTCCGATAAATTTGTCTTTTTTGAACTATAATAATTATTTATTCTTTAATTTACTGTATTACCTTTTATGATCTTCCATTTATCCATAGTAATACTCGCAGTTTTCCAGACGTCGTCAATATTGTGCACGAGCGTGGTTCTCTCCGACTGGAGATCTTTGGAGAGCGCCTCCCATTGGTCGATGCCGTCGATACCTTTCAATGCACTGTAAAGGCAAACATAATTTTATTGTAATATCCCCCGGTTTCATCCGGTAAGGTCGTTACATATGGTGAAGATACTATAATATTAATCCTAGTTACTAACTACTTCCTAACTTATTATAAAATCGAAATCTCTGTCTGTCTCTGGATGTTAGCTACCAAACAGCTACACTGCATGTTTATGAAATTCGGCACAGAAATAGCTGTATGCCTGGAGACGGACATAAGTTATTTTTTTTTATAAACATCACCGTTCACTATCACCATAGTTTTTTCATCAGTACGCCCGCGTTGGGGTTTAGGGTTTGTATTATATATTATAATATTAAAATTTTATTGTCATCATTGTATGTGGTGCATTTTTCAAATGTAGCAATGACTATCTTTATTTAAGTATTATGTTCTAAGATAACATAAAATATTATAGCAACTCCATCGTATGCTACGGCATTTATCACAGACATAGTAGATGCAGCATGCGACTTCATTTATATAAAAACCTTGCGTGCCACTGTTTTGGTACCGACTGTAAAGTCACAAACGATTTTGTTGTGGAATGTTCGATTACGATTTTTTATCGTACTTTTCATTCTCATATTGACACGCTAGGTACATACACTTGGGGTATCTCTAGAAGTCTATGGCATTTATATTACACGAATCGTTAATAGGATAGCACATTTTTTCACCTTTAGCGGACTCTATGCCTTGCATATATCAAATCTGAGAATAAAATTATATATGCAACCTTACTACTCAATGATACCTTCACGAGAGGGATAGTCAAAAAATCATTCCTTTACGTGTATGAAGTGCTACACAAAAAAAATTACGTTTTATTTTTATTACATAATTTTTGAACTGGATTATAAAACACATGTACTTGTCTCTTTTATATTTTTTAGTGTAGTTTCTAAGTAAAATTGAAGTGGCATACCATACCTACTGACATGCAGACAGTTCCTAGTAAAACAAGGAACCTTAAAAATGATACGATTCGTATGAAAAGTAATTTATCTTTGTTTCACCTGACATTGGCTCCAGCTGCGCTGAGTAGAGTAGGCAGCCAGTCGACGATGTGCAGCCGTTGGGTCGCTACTCTGGATTTTTTCTCTAACAGAGGACTCCACAAAAGTCCTGCTCCTCTAACGCCGCCCTCCCAAAGAGTATTTTTTACCTGTTACATGATTTGAAAGAAAAAAAAAACTTTAATCAGCAGGTACCCCAACAAAACATTCATGAATCCATATCTCATTTGTGTAGCATTACATCAGTTTATGGATACATGGCACTCAGTAATTACTTTTTACACGACTGCGTAAGAATGAGGGTTAAGTTTTTCGAGTGTATGTTACATACTCGTACATACACTTGAAAAACTTAACCCTTCTGTATGTATGTGGGTACGTGTGTATGTAGACTTGACCGATTTAGATGTGCGAGGTATCGTTAGATTCGTTTTCACTACCAACATGTAATAGGCAATTTTTTTTTAGTTTTAACAAGTGATTTTACTAGAATTATTCTAAAGAATGCGCATTTATAATCATTTATACCGATTTTACGCATATTTACTCACAAAAAACGTACACTCAACAGCATGTCAAGAGTATTAATCGAAATATATCAATAGTAACGGAATTGTAAGTTAGACTGTAAAAACTGTTTTTTTGCAGTCAGGTATTTTGTTTTTCTTTTAACATAGATATGTACTTGTTACGTAAATAAATCAATCGACTCTAAACAATGATGATATGCTAACGGCGGAGATTATTGGAAACAAAATTAAGTCTAGATGAATGAAGTTCAATGATTATGTGTGTCTACATTTTATTTCTAGAAGCTTAACCTTACGCAAAATCGGAATGCTGGAATGACATCATTTCCATAACCACACAAATGTATACCTAAGTCTATTGTGCGGGAAAAATAAACACGTTTAAAACTACTTTACAGATTTTGATGAAACTTGTCACTACGAATATTGTAAATGCAAGTCATATTCTTCTCATACTAGATACTTTCAGGTCTATCAACAAAGTATGCAAACTAAAACATGCATCACTATGACAGCTTTGCGCGATCGAAGCGAGCGCGATTTTTCAAAAGTATTTATTATGAATTGTGACTGTTTGCGATCGCATACTTATCTATATAGCTAATTCAAGCTGATTCATAGTTCTAAAACGTTTTACCTTACCTTCTTTCTCGCTCATTCAAGTATAGAAAAGGCAAATTGATATTATTTTATGATTGTAGTACACTTTTGAGATTGTGCTGCATATATAAGAAACAGTTGAACTGAGAACTGAGTAATAGGAATGAGGATTAGAAAGTTGAAGTGGCAATGGGCAGGATACATAGCAAGTAGGGCTGATAGCCGATGGGGTCATAAGTTCTCAAGTAGAGACCACGCACCGGCAAGCGCAACGTAGGTAGGCAGACCATCTACAATGTGGACAGAAAATCTCATACAAGTGGCAGGATCCGCTTCCAACTGATCTTTTTGGAAATCCATAGGGAAGGCCTATGACTTCTTGCGGCTGAGATGATGATGATGAATAGGAATTAAATTGTTTTCGATGTTACCCCTTTGAGCGGGTAGTTAGAGGCAGCGTTGTCGTTGAAGCCCGCCGCCGCGCCGCCGTTGTCGGTGCTAAACAACACTATGGAGTTGGCGAGGAGCCCGCGAGCTTGCAACGTGCTGATCACTTTGCCAATTGATTCGTCCATTTTTGATACAACAGCTGTGGGTAGAAATAAAAATGCTGTGAGTTTGGTTAAATCGAAGGAATAATAATTATAGTAAAAAAAACTGATGGGTAAGAAGCGGAAACAACCGACTTCAAAATAATGAGATTTATACCTATAGAGAGGTTATATAACTACTAATTAAATATGAAGTAAAAGCATGGCAAATCCCAGTTCTCTGCACTTTCGAGGATAAGACCACATCCTAAGGTCTTTTCGTATCTTGGCCTTATTATATCTTGGTGTTGCACTTTCTAAGCACACAGGGTGGTATTGTCCTGTTCACAAGTCACGACACACGTCTAACAGACGACGACCCGACCGACGTGTCGCGACTGAAGACGAGTCGGGCGATTACCTTAATTGAGGATTGCCACGCAGAGCCGAAGAAAACCTATCTACGTATAAATACATCATTGCATCAAAATACGCTATTTCGTTTACTTCATTGGATGACAGTTTTTTCCAGTTATTTTGTTTTAAAACCGATGTACTGAACCGATTTTGATAAAATTTATATAGGACCGCCTCTGATGTACAACTTACCAAAAAAAAACTATTAAAATATATTTATATTTGGTGAAGTAATCGCGCAACTACTTAACACACAAAAAACACCTCAACTGACTAACAACAACAGTAGGTACTCGTAATTACGTGTGTAACACAGTTATATATACCTACCCTACGCATTCCAATATCTTCAAATACTAGGTCCCAGGTTGATTTTATTATTTTATTAAGATTAGCTGTATGGAACTTGGTCTTGTTCTGTCACCTTAGAGGCTTAGAAGACCAACAGAATTACCTGCAAACTTCTGTCTCTGGTAATCCTTGATATGTTTGAACTTGTCCACGACGTCGTCTGGAGCCCGGATCGGCTCGCTAGGGTTCCCGCTGTGCACGGCCGAGTGCGCCACCATTAGGAACAGGGGCTCGGTCGTATTGTGTGACTGGATCACCTGTTACCAACGTTATTACATCGACAAGGGTTTGGCGTCAGCGCTAAAAAATCGTCCGAACTCAATGAGGTCTAAAGCGACAACCTTTAGAACTTACACGATTAAAATAATTTCGATTTTCAAAATAATTCGATGCGAAAAAATAGATGCTTCATAATTTTAGCGCAGCAATCAAAATCTCTAAGTTCGTCATTGTTGGTATATGAGTATTGATCAAGTCAGGACACTTTGTTCGTGAATTTGGTTTTAGACTTTGTGTCTCTGTGATAATAAGGACATTGTCTGCAAACAACCTCAAATTAATTACTTCTGGGAACTAGCTATAGCCCCTTAAATATTAATTTGATTAATTTGTTTATTTTTAAAGTGAATAATATAACTCAATATTCTGTGAATATTTCAAGCGTCTACCTGTTGCCGTTATCAATGTCGAGCAAAAAAATCACGTTTGTTGTATGGGAGCCCCCTTAAATATTTATTTTATTCTGTATTTTTGTATTATTTGTTGTTATAGCGGCAACAGAAATACATCATCAGTGAAAATGACAACTAATTAACTATTACGGTTCATGAGATACAGCCTGGTAACAGACTGAAAGACAGCGGAGTCTTAGTAATAGGGTGCCGTTTTAGCCTTTGGGTACGGAACCCTAAAAAGCGTAGGCAAAACGTTTTGTACGCGTTTCGTATCGTACGTCGTTTTCCCAGTCAATAAAAAAATATATATCGAATCTTATCGGGCCCGTGAGAAACATGCCGGGTTGCAATCTCTAGAGGGTAGATTGCAAACATGTTTCTCACGGGCCCGGCCGGGTTGGCGGGTTGATGTGTTAGCGATGAAACCGTTAAAGTATTTTATGAAAATTTGCTATATAAGAATGGAAAATGACAATGATTCAAGGTTACGAATTAATATTTATTTCAAACTAGCAAATCAACAATAATCAGTCTCACTCAAAGTCTCAAAATCTCTGATTTAATACAGAATTGATTACTTTTACTTATGGGCGGAATAGTAACATTAGTATTAGTAATTATTATTTTTTATAAGTTTAAGCAAGCAGGTCTTTCTCTTTACTCGTTATAGTGTCCATTTGAAACATTGTATTAGAATAAGAAACTAATAAAGCTTAAAGCATTAAACTTGTCATAACAACTTAGATTAGATAGATAGATAAACTTTGGTAGCTTTGGTATTTGGTATAAACAAAACAAATTCTTATTGGCGCGTCAGAATGGCAACGTGGCAGCTCGCAGCGGTTATCATGCGAATTTTCTATGATTTCGCGCTCCCTCCCGTGCCACGGTTTTCATACCTACCGGTGCCTTTTGGGACACCCACCGGGCCCGGTTTTCAATCTCTATTACCCTCTTTCTGGGTAACCCGTACAATATTATGTTATTATGACTAGCAGAAAATCTTACCTACTTACTTTAACTGCTTCAGATGTGTAGACGTCCGTTGCATACTTTCCGAACAGATCATGTGCTATTTGAAATCCTGGCAACCAAAGACAATGATATAATCACTAATAATATGTTTTTCATTGTAGGTAAATATGTCCAATAATTTAAACTACAAATGCCAAAAAAAGAGACCCTCTTATTTTTGAAATTATCAGCTTTGATAGGCATTTCTATATTTGACAAAGTGACAAAAACAAAATAAGAAGGTATGTATAAAACAAAACGAAAAACATAAATAATGTTTACGTCTTTGTACAAGAACTTTAAATATGTTTACTTATGTCTTTGTACAACTACGTAAAATAAGTATTTTACTAAGTGGCAGCATTAGAAAACAAATTGATTATTAAAGCAGAACTTTACCATTTATATTATGTTACTGTACTACGGTACAACCTACCGAACTACGGTAATCTTGGGATTTACCATATTCGGGCTTTTACGGTAACTCAAGATTTACCGACTAGTTATAGTAAAAGTCCGAATTTCGTGCATTTACCACAAAACCTAACTTAACCTAGCATGTACCAGTTTCTAATAATATATAAGTCCGAAAAATTGTTCCTCTAATAATAATACTATTAATACTTACTCTTTTTACTAATACTTAATTAATACCAACTCCTGTCGGTAAATCTTAAGATTTATTAGTAAAACTTAAGATTTACTGTAGTTCGGGCTTTTACAGTAACATAATATAAATGTTAAAGTTCTTCTTTAATAACCAATTTGTTTTCTAATGCTGCCACTTAGTAAAATACATATTTTACGTAGTTGTACAAAGACATAAACAAATTTACGTTCTTGTAAGCATTATAGCCCCCGACCCAAAAAGAGGGTTGTTATAGTTTGACGAATGTGTTTTTACATCTCAAATGGATGGACCGATTTTGATCTACTTTTATAATCGAAAGAGGATTTCATCGAAAGTTTTCTTAGCCATGTTACATCAAAATCGGTTTAGTCTGTTTTTATTAGGGGCTTTGAGTTTTCTAAGCTTATGCTTGTTGAGAATAGGAGATTATATTTACCTCTTCGGAAGTCGTAGCCCCAGGAACCTTGCTCCATAGAGGTATGGTCGTACATGTCGATCCTGCCCGTCCAGAATCCAGTGTGGCTGTCGAATCTGTCAAAATAACAAATTCAAATTCACACTTACCGCCTGACCAAGCTATGAAATTAGCTGTTATTAACTGATTGTTATTTCCAGACAAGTACATTATAAAAGAAAAACAAATACCAGACTGCATAGAGCGATTTTCGTATTTGTAACTTACGCTTGCGTTATGCGTGACATGCAGTTGAGTGTACGTTATTGTGAGAAAGTATATGCAAAGCTACTGTATTATTTGTTTAAATGAACATTCTTTAAAACAGTTTTTGTAAAATCATTAATTTGTTCCGTAAAAAATCGTAGGATGTTACGAAAAAGAGTTTTTTTTTTGTGAGTAATATAATAGGTATTATTACTAATTATACAAAATATAGCCTATGACATTCAAGGAGTGAAGACGAATTTAATGACACCTTGCACATCAAAATTGGTCAAGCCGTTTAGGCTGTAGGAGGTAAATTATATGAATACAAACATACATACTATATGACACTCTTGTCCTTACACAATTGGGTAATATACTAAACAAAAAAAAAACATTGTAGTTAAAAGTGAAGCCTAATTTATAAATGAAAATGACACCAATACCCGCGATTCAACGGAAGATACTCCTTCTTGTATGAGCCCAGATGCCACTTCCCGACGAGATGCGTGCTGTAGCCGAGCTCCTTCAGGTACTGCGGCAGGAGTATCTCGGAGAGAGGGACTCCTCTCGGCTCCATGCCGTATATCACACCGTGTTGCATACCTACACACATGTCACAATAGATCCGCAAGAGTCGCAAAGACGGGGTGGCTTACAGCTTCCCATCCTACCTCGATTAGATAATATACCTAACTACACTACACAAAATTACTACATATTACGTATTGATAATTTTAATGTGAAACATTTTATTGACGCGCCTTCTCAGAATAAACAAATCGTATGCCGTGACGGAAGATGGCATGACGCTTTTTAAGGTGGAGATTAAAGCGCGCAGCTATCTCTCTCGCGCATCACATTTTTAAACATAAAATCATTGTGTAGGGATGTAAGAAAAGTGAGAGAAGAATATTTTGTTTATTTAGATGTGAGAAATATTTAAAAATAAGTTTTTCTCGGTATCTTTTAATTTGGTTGAGGAGTAGGAAAATATAGTTTTTTTCACTACTCCTTTCCTTACTCCACTTTTTCCAATGTGATGCGTGAGAGAGATAGCTGCGAACTTTGAGCGACGCTGAGCGACGCGATGCCTACATACAAATCTACGGCATTTTAACGATAGGTACATCTATTTTATTAACAACCTTAGACATAGTTTTTTACTACAGATATTCTTAGTTATGCAATTTGATCAGCTTGCCGATAATCTTAGGTAGGTTCATGTAGATCTTAGCTGAATTAGAAAAGTTAAACTTTCTTGTTGAGGGTCAAACGCAAGTCTACTTGTTAATACAAAAAAAAAAAAGAATAAAATATTACAATTACAATTTTAAAAAAAAATCACTTTACGTGTATGGGAGGTACTTATCTCCTAAAAAAATTTTTTTTCAAGATTTTATTCTAAATTTTTACTGCGTGTTAAATATACATATATACCTACCCATACTAAATTAAAATTTTATAATACTAAATACCTATAGTTTTTGAGCTAAGCCGCGAACAGACGGACGGACATGGCGAAACTATAAGACATGTTTCGACATATTATACGGAACCCTAAAAATCATGATCTAATGATTCCGCTTTTTCCTTTTGTGCTCAGGAAGCCTAAAATGAAGAAATAAGACGAACTAGAAAGAACTGCAAATATTTGCAAAGCTAACCATTGTGTATAGGATATTTGCCCGTCATGAGCGCGGTTCTCGAGGGCGTGCATAGCGGCGTGACGTAGTAGTTGTGCAGCGGCACGCCGGAGTACGCCAGGGCGTCGATGTTGGGGGTGGGGATGTCATTGGACCCGTGGAAGCCTACGTCATTCCACCCCTGGAACACACACGTCACGGTAGAGGTTACGTATATACGCAGCCGTATAACGTCTCGTATTTAACCGACTTCTAAAAAGAAGGAGGTTCTCAATTCGTCTGTGTTTGTTCACGGATTACTCCGCCAATTGTGAATTTATTTTGATAATTCTTTTTTGTTAGGCAGGTAATGCTTCAGAGATGTTCCCCTAGAAATTTGGTTTTTACGACAAAATAACTGGAAAAATGTCATGGAAGTAAACAAATTGCGTATTTTGAAGTCGGGTTTTCCAGTTCTTTAAGCTATAATTATTCGTAAGCAAAATCGAATAATCATCAGCTTCTTTATGGTCTATTCCCATTCCAGGTTAAGCGCACTTAATCTCGTTGAGCTGATCGTCGTAGATTTATAAGTCCAGTTTTAAATTTAATTTTCGGAATTATACCTACGTAACAGTTATTTCTCCCTTTTCAGTTAAATGGAATGTCTTGAAGTCGATTAAATTTATTTTTAACCGACTTCCAAAAAAAATGAGGTTATCAATTCGACCTGTATGTTTATAATATTGTCAGAATTGCATATTTGTATATATTAGTCTATACCAGCTTCTAAGCATGTGTGCCAAATTTCATAAGTGTATGTATGTTTGTCCACGCATTACGCAGAAACTAGAAGTCGTATTTAAAAAAATATTGATTTTTTTATTGAATAAAGTATCTTTCAACTTAGGAGTCATTGTAAGATTTATCAAAATCGGTTCAGTAGTTTTCAAAATCACTCACTTCGTTCATCGCAACTGCAGAGCAGTGTCTACACCTTATATTTCAATTGTTTGATAGACAGTGACATGAGCGGTGATGAGCTTTGACGACCGTTTTTAACCAACTTCAAAATAACTATTAAAAATGAATAAATAAAAGTAAAAATAAAAGTAATTTAAGAAAATTAGACCGACTTCAAACTGAACAAAAGAAATAACTCGAAGTAAATCAAAACTGGGCATCTACCTAAGTAGGTGCTTACACCAACTATTTTTTTTTGAAGTAAGTGTCTGTATAGGACTTAGTTGATGAAGGCTTAGGGCCTGACACCGACCTCAAAAAAAAAACCGGACAAGTGCGAGTCAGACTCGCCCACCGAGGGTTCCGTACAAACTAAATAAAAGAGGGAAATCATATTTTTTTATATATTTTCCTTCATAACCCGAAAAATATAAATCATAAAAATATTTAACACATTCCCTGCTCACCACTCGGATTCGAGTGGGGAGGGGCTATAGTAGCGGCGCCTCCCACTCGGATCCGAGCGAGCGTCCTGTTCATTTTGCAGTAGTCAGTAAACCACCGGCGTTTGAGGCAGTCAACGTTGCTTTGCGCGGCCACTCTCTAAAAAGTTTTGGTTCCCAGCTGAAGTGAAGGGTCTGCAGGGGCGAAGAATGTGTTAAAAACCTGTTTTAGCTTATGCTAATGAGGATCTTTCATATGATACCCCTGAAATGATACACATGAAACGGTTAATTCACTTTAAAATTTGGGCCCTCATTCCTTGCATAGAGACACAATTTTTTTTTGATTAAATTAAAAATGTCCAGTTTTTGGATTTTTTCCTATGTGTACTCTAACACAATGCTTCTTGCGAAATTTCAGAGTTCTAGGTCAACGGGAAGTATCCCATAGGTTTTGATTCCTCTGAGAGTGTCGAAATGTACGTTTTTTACGACATATTCGGCAGTAACTTTTTTTTACGAAAACTGAGAAATTTTATTTTTCTTTCTGCAGCAAGATACTATGGATCTGCGTATATGGTTTTAATTTCAACTCGATACCTTTACGCGTTCCCGAGATAAAGGTCTTGACACCCGGACGGACGGACAGACGGACAGACGGACAACAAAGTGATCCTATAAGGGTTCCGTTTTTTCCTATTGAGGTACGGAACCCTAAAAAAATGTTGGTGTACGTACCTACTTAGGTAGACGCCCAGTTTTGATTTTCTTCGAGTTATTTCTTTATTTTCAGTTTGAAGTTGGTTAATTTTTTTTAAATTACTTTTGTTTGTTACATTACATCGCTGATAAAAAGTTTAAAACATTTCGGTTTTTAGGTGGTTATTATAGGCAGATTTGGAGTTTATACTAAGTGTGTTTTGATGTTAATTATGATTTGTTATTTTAAAGTAAAATTATCTTTATAATAAAATATATTTTGATGAATACCGATAATTTTACTCACCAAATCGTCAGCAATAAACAACACAATATTCGGCTTCGACTGAGCAGTTTCACAGAGTACTACTAAACAAAAACACACACACCACAATAAAAACATTTTTTGAAAGTTCTTTACCATAGTTAATAGATCACTTTTTTTTATTAACAGATTAATGAGAAATTAATAAATCGCAAAGCATGATTTAGTAACGCGAGCGACCGGTGGGATGAACGGTTGTGTGGTTATATCGTTACCAAATGTGGAACTAGGGTTCTCTCCCCCCCACTCGCGTTCGATTAGTGAAGCTAGGCGCTTATCCGGATATGGGTTCATTAGAATGCGTCCTACAGGTTATTCATCATAAAGGTTAGATCATGAAGTATTATTATACGACCGTTTTCATAGTATGCTATATCAGGGGCGGGTACCACAATCGTAATAGCAATCTTATTTCAATATTACTTTGAGCTTTGTCTTGCTTTCTCAACTGTAGTGAGAGCGAGACAAAAGTAGAAGTAATATTGAAATAAGGCTGTTTAAGCGCTTGTGGAATGGGGGCTGGTTTTTCTAGTTAGGATATCAATGGCCTGTCTGCCTTTTTGAGATTATCAGCGCGCTCCATCGTTGACCGTAATTCACCTGGTATTAAGCGAACGCCAGTGAGTTGTCGATCAAGCGCAAGCTTATTTTCGAATAAATAAAACTATGCACTATATTATTATAAATGTTTCCTATTCTTGGGGTTTCGCAATTAAAACGGAAAACTATTTTAAAAGAAAAAAAAAACAACTGCAAAAAAGCGATTTTTGTAGTCTGACTTAAGACTTTGTTACGCTTGATACCTATGCTGTTGTGTGTACGTTTTTCAACCGACTTCAAAAAGGAGGTTCTCAATTCGACTGTTTTTTTGTTTGTTACCTCAGTACTTTCGACTGGGTGAATCGATTTTGATGATTTTTTTTTATTTGAAAGCTGGTGCTTCCCGTGTAGTTCCATTTAATTTGATCCAGTTCTGACAATGGCATCCATGAGAAGTCGGTTGCTTCAGTTTTTTAAACTATAATTATTGTGAGAAAGTATGCCCAAAGCCGCTATAAAAGAATAGTATAGAGTAGAATAGAATATTATTTATTGTCATAAAGTTACATTCCTAATAATTTCATTGTATAGAATTCTATACATTATATTACGAATACTTCTAGTATGGACTCGTCTGATTTACAACTTTAGAAGCGACAAAGGTGTGAAGATATTGTGTAAAGGCTTCCTAAACTACTTAGGCTAAAATCATTAAAATAAAACATATATAAAATAATAACAATAATTAATTGCGTTTTAAATTTATGATAAATTAATAGATGTAAGTATGTAAGTCAGCTGTATAGGGGCTTCGTCCAATAATTAAATAAATAATAAAACTATAAATTATTATTTATATAAATTATTTAAATAAATAAATTAAATTATTTAAACATAAAAGAAAATAAGGAGAAAAACATTTAAAAATCCCTTCTTGGTCACTTACAATAATTGATAGTTCTTATAGTCATTCATTAAATATTCCGATATTGAGTAAATAGATTTGGACAAAAGCAACTTCTTCACGTTAACACGGAACTTTCCTTCTACTTCTATTTTTTGAATATCTTCTGGAAGTTTATTATACAGCTTTTGTCCCATTACTTTCGACGTCATAATTCCTGAATTCTTAAAGTGGTCTCTACATGTATCTCTTGGTTCACTTTTTGTTAGTACTCTTACGGCTCGTTTTTGAATTTTTAAGACCCGTTCATAGTCCGTGGAACTGCCCCAGAGAAGTATAGGTACCATAATATCACATAATGGAATGGATGTACGCGAAATACACCTCTCTGAGTTGCGGTTCCGATGTTATGTGTCTAAGTTGCTTTAAAACATATATTCCTTTAGCCATTTTTTTACAAGTCGTGTCTATATGATCTTTAAACAAGGTTATTAACGTGTATTCTTTAGAATAACTCTAGTAAAATCATTACAAAAATGTAGCTTACAACACTTGTACCTGTACTTGTACTTGTATGTAACACTCAGGAAGTAAAGACGAATCTAAAGACACCCATATCGGTCGAGCCGTTCTAAATGTAGGAGGTATTATAGAAGTATACATACATATATACAATTATACATGCTTCATACTCGTCGTACATAAATCCGTAAACATACACTGTATATCAGAAAAAATATTGTGTTGTTAGTTTGTTTATCAGAGTTCATGGAAGTCACGACCGATATTGCAGCTTGCTCCGAAGACTTGGCACGCATCGATAACAAGTTCGGTTAGAGGGCAATGGACTTTCTATGTGCTCTACCCTTGCCAGTGATGACATGTAAGTGGCACAAGCAATCCGCTTGCGCTTCTCGAATCAATCCTGCGTATAGTTCCCGTCACGTAAAAAGAACGCTGGTTTGTTCGTAAACGCGAACAAACCAGCGTTCTTTTTACGTGACGGGAACTATACAAATAGGAGAAAACTATTTTCTACCCCTAAATTTTGATAATTCTTCTTTTTTCTAATTTAAATCATAAATGTACCTAAATAACCTCTACGGTATGCTTTTATTTTCAAAAATTGTAACACTAGTTTTAGTCACACACAATAGTTTTTTCCTAAAATATAGATGTGACTTCTATTTTTTTTTTTAGGTAAACATTATGATATCGTGATATACAAAGCGTCTTGCATTGTTATTCATTATTATTATTAAAAGCCTATAAATTTTCCCATTGCAGGGCAAAGGCCTCCCTCCCCTCTTTCCACTCTTCCCTCGTTATTCATTAGAATGGAAAAGATAAAAAATAATACTTAACGAAACGTCTCGCTTCCACTACGTCATTGAAGAAAGGCAGTTATGCTACTATGCAAGAAGACATTGGCTAAGGCCGCCAATTGAAAGCCTAGCCAAGGTAATGTTTCACTGTAATATATTCTTAATATTGTGGCCTTTTAATAAATAATTATCTATCTACGCTCTCCTAAATAAACCATTGTTTTATTTAAAGTTAAGAAAGTAGTATTCCCTGGAACTTTACAAATTTTACCAGTTTTGTTGCAATTTTCAATTATGAAATAATGTAATATATAAAAAATAAACACTCACTTTTGTAACATTCATAGGAATAATCAATCGACATCCGATACAAGGCTAATACTTTATAATGTTCATTATTGCGTGAAATCCGTAAAATGGCATTAAGCAACAGTCATGCCCTAATAATCACTACCTTACAGACAAAGAAAAAAATATTAAACCAACATTTAAAAAAAACAACAAGTTAAATACAAATAAATTATTTATTCATATTCATACAAATTACAGTCTATTAGCTTCACCTATCACACAACAGTACTCACGGAAAAAAAACTATGTAATTTACAAATTATGTAAACTATGCAAGTGAGCTGCCGTGACGACACTCTATTAATTATTAATTCATATTTTCGAAAGTATCATTACGCACACACAGTTGTAATTTTGTACAAATCATAGGTGCGGTGTCGATGGAAGATAAGACAATTAAAGATAAAAGTAACAAGTAACTTATGTATAAAAGTAACAAAAGTTATATATTCCATCTTCAAGGCCGATCGATCTGACCCCGCGGTTCCACTGCTACGCACGGCCACGCTACGCACATTACACAGGTTAATTTTATATGAAAACTTACGACAGATCTAGCCAATTAATACTCGACGTACGGTATGTAGCACGCTACGTGCGTAGCCTCTCCGTGCACATCCTACGCAGCAATAGAATCGCCCTTAAGTTTTTTAAACGGGTTGCGGCAAAAATTCAGTGTGAGATTAAGCGAGAGAAGGTATCCATACCAAGATTTGAAATACCCATTTCATTTTTCCCTACTATCGACCGATTACCAAATACATAAACAGAAAATATTTCGTAAATATAAGATAACAGCGCAATAAGATGTGCTAACTGCTAAGTATATTTTAGATATTTATTTTATGCTTATATTCGAAACTGAACAATTTTTTGAAACGTTATTCAATAGCTTTGCGATTAAGCATTTTTCAATCAACTTTGAAAAATGCTTAAATATATTGTGTGGAACGTTGTGACGTCACAACCTGCACCTAATCCTTTTGACTAATGATTCTCGTTTATATTCTTTATTTACGAGTATATTCTCTCGTTCTCATTCTTTGATTTCAGGTTCTATTGTTCCGAAATAATTTGTCAGCAGCTATTCTATGGTAAAAAAGGACAACACTGCTTCTTCGTATGTGAGGTTTTGTTAACTAAATTATCATCATCATCATCAGCCAAAAGGATTAGACGTAGCCTTTGAGGTCACAGCAGCGTTCCGCATCACATAACTTAGAAATATAAAAACGTTGAAAGCTCGTGAGTTTCAGGTAATCTCATAAAATAAACACCTAAAAAAATTACTTTACATACATCATTTTCGTAATGAGTCACTAAGAGTTTGTATTCGATAGTTTGGAACATGCTCAATAGATAAACAAGTCACAAGTTCTACATAAAATTATGTACTTTATGTACAATATTGCATTATTATATTACCACCGATATTAAGTACTAAGAGCATGGTCCAGAAATATATATATAAAACACCTTATATGAACACACATATCAATATTTTCTTTAGCTACAGTTATAATTTATATTATTATGTAATTACATATTATATGAATTATATATTTTATGAATTATCAACTACGCAGATAAAGTAAAATGCATTTGAAGCTACTTAAAAAACTAGAAAAAGGACGAAATGTGAAATAATATCCATACAACGTAAGACGTTCACAACGGCATTAATAGGTATAGAAAAAGTAACACGAAATATTGAATTCACGCCATTGTCTAAAGCAGACATGTTTCTCAATGGCTTTTCTATATGTATTAAATTAACTAATATTCAAAACATACACAATATTTCACTAAGCTTTTTTTAATGCAAGTTAACACTTTCACAGTCCCTCTTCAAAGCTGAAGTTATTCGGTGAATTCCGGGATTTTGCATTACATACAATGAAATTAATGTTTTGCTAAACGATCTCGATATATGACACGACAAATTTAACGCATTCAAGTTTAAGTTATTACTTTTTTTTACTGAACGCAATAGATTATAATATCACTGTTATATTATCTTATAGGTCTTCGTTTTAAATTAATATAGTTTTAGTTAAATAATTATGTAGACGCCTGTTAAAGGTATGCATATCAGAACTTATATTAGAGATTACCTACTAAGTCAATGTAATATGTATACTGTTGGTGTTTTTAAAATAAATAAATAAATAAATCACCTATAAAGTGAGTGAGGTATAGGCACATGTCGGACAATCCATACTAACGCGCGCTATTTAGTGATACATACAAATGTTGACGTCTGTAGATAACACACACATATTTGAAGTTATGGTCGTCGTCCGATTGCCGCTCGCTTGTGATGTCAATAGCGATTCGAACGCTTGAAGGTCGCAACGCTTGTCTTGAATGACAAATGAAAAAGCCGTGCTGCCAAAGTCCGACAAAGAACAGGGCGAGAGCGGGGAGCTGAACTAGGTTGGCGGGGCGGAGGGTATCCGTTCTGTATGTCCATCCTATTAATGTCTTCTGCGGAATAGGGTCCATACATGGTTCCCGTACATGAGCGGCTTAACTATGTGGTACCTGGACTGTGAAAGTGTTGAGTGACGAGACTTCTTCATGCTTTCTCTCAAAACGCTACTCAAATTTTTGCACTACATCAGTTCAATGACAATGAAATGCGTTAGTCACATAATATGTTAAATCTCGTTATGCCTGCAAATTTCGGTAATACTTTTATTTCGTGACACTTTAATACAAATTCTTGCATCAATCACCATCCAACAACACTAGGGCGCGAGAGGCACTCGAAACGATTTCGTACTAATCAAATACCCCTAGTTATTCACTGGCAAGCATACATCTTACACACGCAATGTAAATGTGACCTTACTACAACACATTAGATTAGTCTTTAGCACGATTCCACAAAATCCCCTTCTTTGGTGCAAACTGTTATGTTGTTATTTAAATATTACTATTCTATTTCGATAGATAATATTAATAATTCGTTTTAAAATATAAAATTAAATTTCAACAGTGGGTATAAAAAGCATACAATACAGTAATAATACTTTGGACAGAGCAAGCTTCGTTTGTAGTAAATTAACAACAGCTCTTGTGATTTGACAGTTGAACTCCCTCTATGCTTATTAACAGTCTCTGACTTCGCACTTTGTTGCAATACATTTTCACAAATCATTGAACATTTTTAGTTACAGAGCAAACTGTTAAATTTAACTGTAATTTTCAGAGATCTCTTTTATCGCTAGATTTAAAGCTGTATGTGTTTTTAGGATATGTTACCGAGGAAGATACAAAATAGGTTCCTTGTAGAATCACTTCGTTGTCCATCTGTCTGTTTGTCTTATTTGACTATCTTACAGTGCTTTAGTCCATTTTCCCTACTTAGGGATTTGGCTATTTTATTTTCTCCCAAGATATATTATTTAAGATTTTACCCATAGCTAAATCTGATCGTTAGTGTCGTTACACTCCGCGTGTCCTTAGCATAATATGATGTCACATAACAATACAACATGGCGGAATTGAGAACATAATTTTAATGTTATATTGTTGAAAACACAAGATTCAAGCACATAATAAATGACTTCACAGTGGCTACTGAGCCATAAGATACATTAATGATTATAACGATATTATGTATTATGTGAACATTACAAATCGCACTAATCGCAATTTACTAATCACATTAATCTGACTACAATCACGATCTGTTTTTTTTTAAATTTATTTAACAAAATTCTCCGCAGACTCCAGGGTCCGTGCCTTTTATAAACTAATATATGCATTTTTAACTAATTACATATGTTTTTTTTAAGTTTTGCAAGAGGTAGAACGATCTGTTTGTAACATTTGTATTGAAACAGCTCACACCGAGTTATTTCAGTCAGATTATAAATCAGGCATCATAGGAGTAGTAAGTTTCTAACGAATTTATAATAATAACAATTTATGTACTGCAAACTGTTTCGGTGCCATCAGTCTGATACTGAGTTACTTTATAAAACGCAATGTATGTTTGGACGCGCGATAGACGTCGGCATAGAAGGAATTCAAGCCTATGTGTATGTCAAACTGGGAAATAAACATTGTAAAAAAACATCATATTATACCGTAAAAATATATTATTTTGTTCCTATTTTGACATTAAAACGTAAGTTAAAACATACACAGATCACTCGCAGATAAGTTTGCCATGTCACTTATATTCGAGTAACAAGACAGGTGTAAATACGACTTTAAGGTTGTAGCACACTTATCAACTCGGAAACGGCTCATCCCCGCCTCGCTGTGAACCAAACGCAAAGGTCACCTCCCAGAGCGGGAAAACAAGACCAGCCCGTTATCTTTGCTACTCCATTTGACCGCTGGTTGATGACTTGATGTCGAATGCGTTACGTAAACATAACGCAATTTTTTATGTTCCAGTCTACGGTAAATGGCTGACTATCATAGTCATAAACTTTGACGAAGAAGAAAATAGAAGGAATCGGAGAAGACGATTAAGGGTACACAATATGAAAACACCAAGAAGGACTGAAGGATCATTTTTGACTACTAAAAAAACTTTTGATAGATGATAAAGAGGTACAATGTCAAGTTTTGAAAATATTATAATGTCGCAAAATGTCACATTATCAAGATGCCAAATATAAAATACGTCAAGTTTGCAAGTGCGTGGAAAACTTGCCGCAAACATGGGGATAGCGAGGTGACGGCTCACAGCATCACGTTCCGATGCGGTGTCGAGCTTGTTCCCAGCTGAGGCGATGCCTTTACGGTACTAAAAGTGCGCTGTAGAAGGGAATTTCATACAAATCATTCCGAACGGCTCGAGTTGTTACGGTGATGATCCGTCTCAGAGTTAATAAATGTGCTTCAACCTTTACACGTAGTGATATTGCTTGCAGATGATGACACTAGTATTACGAGTGGATATATACCTGTGTCGCTCGCATTGTGTAGCCGTCTCGCTTACTCTTTGCGAGGCTTTCGCTTCCGCTGGCCGTCGCCGGCGCCGTCCGTGTCCACTAGAGGCGTCGTCTATAACAAAACATGCATTATATAGAATGAGGACCAAAAAAAATAAATCAAATTTAACAAAAACGGTCAAGTACCAGTTTGTCTCGTACACAGAGGGACCGTAAACCCCCTCAACTACGAAAACATGATTCTGACGAAAAAACAAACTGAACTTTGTAATTGCGAATTACAAGTTTAGAAAACTAAAAAAAACGGCTGAACCGATTGTTTCATCAAGAAACATGGCTAAGAACACTCTCGACAAAATCCTCTCTCAAACAAAAATAAAACTAGATCAAAGATCGATCCATCCGTGTACAATGCCACAGACAAAGATATAAAAGAGGGGTGTTATAAGTTTGACGTGTGTATCTATTACACACGTCAAACTTATAACACCCCTCTTTTTACTATGGAAATTAACGTGGTTTTCACACATTTTTAAATAAAAACTACGGGTCACTCACGTCTGTTTTGAGCCGAAATATCCGACTATAGTTTTCAGACGTGAGTGACCCGTAGTTTTTATTTAAAACCCCTCTTTTTGGGGTCGAAGGTGAAAAACAATATTCGCGTTAATATGCATTTTAACTACATTGTAAGTTTGTAATCGCGTTGAAATAGTTTTTTAAACTTTTTTATAAATATTTCTCGTATCAATATAAACAATTCTGTATCTCACCTTTCCAATGTCCCTACTCAGTGATTTGATACGTTTAAAAATATTGTAATGCGCGAGAGAGATGGCTGCGCGCTTTAAGCCCCACCTTAAGCGGGATGTTACGGTCCTAAGTTTGGTTAGTGAGAGAATAAGATCAGTTACCTCGGTATGTACGGGCGTATCCGGCGGTGAGTCCTCGTGCTCGAGCTGCGCCTTGGAGGCGCGCTCAGGCCCCGGGGAGGAGGGGGAGGGGTCAGGCGAGGGCTCCTCGATCACCTCGGCCTCGCCCTCCGACTCGTGAGGGTCGTCCTCTACCACCGCGTCGGTCTTCTTCACATCAGATTCCTGCACACACAGTACATCCAAATTGCAGTAAAATATTACTTTTTTTTATTTGTGACATGGTGGTGGACATTTCACACAATACCAAATAACCCAAACTAAGTAAACTTGTAAGCTTGTACTGTACTATGAGAACTAGATAGCTGAAAGAATATATATATATGTTTTTTATTTTTGTACATATATTCTTATAATCGAAATTGGGGTATTTCGAACACAGAAAAAAAAAAGTCATATGCTCTACCCTCCTAATACGAATTTTTAGTAAGACACAAAACAAAAATATTTAGCTGAAAATTAGTTGATTTTAAAGTTTTTAGCAAAGTTGATTCCATATTAGAATCGAAAATCGAAATTTATTATAACGTGTACCTAAATGACGCAAATTCGATTATTATCGACAATTAAACACGTAGATTACAGAAGGATACTAACCGCCTTGGTTCCGCAACAGAGATACGCGCCGACGCCGACGACCAGGAGCACGGCGAGGATCCCGACCGCATACAGCCACGGGTGTTCCCCGGCCAGCGCCAACGCGCGCTCCACCACAGACTCCTGGGGACACTAGCGCTACTCAATACTAGCCTACACACTACTACATTCAGAGAGGTAAATGCAGTGAATATATAATAATTAGATGGAGTAGGTAAAGATTTATATCTACCCTCATCTTGCAAGGATCGAACATACCCCCCACCGAATTCAACTTTATTGAATTCCTCTTAAATGTATAGTGAAAGGGATATAATAATCCTCAAAAAAATATGTCAAAAAACTAATAAATTTGAGATGCTTATTAGCGAGGTAAATGTAAAGTGTGAGGTATAAATATAGTGAATAAAATAAATATTTAAATAAATATCTAGAGGTGTATAATTAAGAATTTATATTAATTACTAAGGTAATTAATTTGTAAGGTAATACGGATCGAATGATACTACGAGCACCAATAATTTTTACATAATATTCCTTGTAAATGTAAAATAAAAATAAACCTACATGCAAATATTTTACTATGAAAATAATTAATCAATAATTTACTCGTATGACATTTCAGAAGTAACACTGGGTACTTCATATTATAGGGAAGGTCGGCTTGCTCCAGTCGAACCCCCCACCCTGAGGAAATTGTGAGTGTCTACGAAACTAACAACCTTTCATCATTGTATTTATCAATCAAACTTTGCCAGACTAGATCATAATTGTTGGCAGTAATTGGAACACTTTTAACTATATTTAAAGCTGACCCTTTGACACTTTGCAATAGAAAATGGAATTTTTCTATCTTAGAAATATGAGGTTAATCATGTACCATAGAACAAAATGTCTCATAAAAGGTTGTGTAATTCTCTGGATTAGAATCAAACGTAAACAACTCAAGTTTATGTAGACGAGGCTTATTACAGGTACATTCCACAGAGCGCAAAGTGGTCTCGCTCTTATTGTAATCGGGTTTAGGTTTATATTTATTTGCACATAATTTTACTCTGAAATATAGATCATCGAAACTTTCCAATACATGATTTCTGAGAATCGCCTGCGGGTCTGATTGAAGTTCCTTTTCGAATGTTTCGAAAATTATTTTCTCAAATGAACTGCGTAAATCGTTAATTTCAGACAAATGCATAAAAAATAATTGAATAGTTTCGGGATCAGATAAATCACGGGACATATCATAAACTACTTGCATTTGTTGAAACATGAGTTGTTTTCGATGAATTAACACGGTTAATTCAGTCGACATTATTTCAACGATATCTGCTTTAGATGGCGGCGCCATTTTGTGAAATAACACAAAAGAGGTATTTAAACAATAGAATATATGAAAATATGCTAATTTTATGTAAATAAATTACACAGAATTAAATAAATACTTGTACGACAAGATTATATGTGTGTGTCTAAGTGTAAAGTGTTGAAATATATGATAACCAGAACAAATTAAGCAAGCTAGGTAATTATGAAATACGCTACGAGTAGAACGTCTACTACGTGCATGAAATTAAATGTAGGTACAACATAAAGAATTAGCTGGCTATTATTTGATGCCAAATTTGACCGTGGTTAGAGAGTTAGGTAGACGATATGATATTGGCTTGTAGCGACAGGAGGTCAGCCATTCGCTTACTTAAACGCCAATAACCCTCGAGTCCCTTTACTGACTTTTACAGTATGCCCGAGAATATAAGCAGCTGGTACACTCTATGTTTTTCCTTTTCTTCCAGTCCAGCATGGAAGGAATGTGGATATTTAATAATATTTTAAATGAATATGAATTGTCACGGACAATAATATGGGTTAAGAACGTCTTAACAAAAGTGATTACGCACGGCGTTATTTACTTGAGGTAATCTGACACGGTCAGAAATCTATTTATAGAACAGAACGTCTGAACTATATGTCTATGAATTACGAATTCAAAGGTGAGGTGAAAGACCGGAAGGGTCAATTAAGAGGTGATTTTATCCCGGAGAAGGTACCAAAAAGATTGTACGATACTCGCACAGTCTCCTGGGGCTGGTTATAGTTTTAATTTTGTGGACTGTAGAGGTTTCCAAGACACAGATCCTTGCAAGACAATAGCAAATGAAAACACTCCACCAACCCTACAATCCACAACCGCCGCACGACTTCAGTATCAGGTGCGATACGCAAAGCACGGCACCGAACTTCTGGAAGTGGTCCTTGGTGTTGTTCCTTGTGGAAATGCTGTTCCTATTCTTCAAGCAGGTGCAGTTGAGTATCTTGGATGGATGACACGGCGTCGTTTCGCGAGGTAAAAGCGCAACGTACGTCGTATGCGGAAATCGACAACCGAATACCGTATAATATAAAATAATTAGATGGAGTAGGTAAAGATTTCTATCTACCCTCATCTTGCAAGGATCGAACAACGCAACTATGTATATTCCCCGAATGGCGAGAACACGCAACTATATTCCCCGAATGGCGAGTACACGCCTCTATTTTCCCCGAAAGGCGACTACATGCAACTATATTCCCCGAAAGGCGAGTACACGCAACTATATTCGCCGAAAAATACAAGGGATATTTGTAGCGATTAATGATACAATGCTCATTTCTTGGTACATTCAAATTCCAATCTGAAGTGGTGTGGGCAAGTCAATAAATACATAATTGGCATGAGTTGTCAATGAAGGAGAAATATCGTGTCGGAACCATATGTATATAATATAGTATCTTTCAGTAGCTAGCAACCATTAAACCTCTAAATAATACCAAAATAAATACCAAATAGAAAAATGTATATGAATTGTTTTCTTTTGTGGTTTTGACAGACAATGAAATATGGACATGTGATGCAAACATCAAAAGAGTATACCGTCTTGCAGTTACCATGATATACATATTTTTTACCAGCAAACAGTGCAATTGCAATTAAAATTCATAATACTAGTTTAATACATGATTTTTAAGATAGCAAGATCCGTGATAAATGCAGTAGTATAGTTATAATTTGCTAGCAAATATCTATTAATTTGTGAAACTCGATTAGCAAGCGCTAACTAGCTTCGAAGTTCGCTAGATACGAGAACGGTGGACCTCATTAGCGCGTCGATAGAGCATCACGATGTAAAACGTGATCGGAATGGAGACGTATAAGCCGTAGAGCGCCCAGTAGCCGGGCTTGTAGTTAGTGGCGCGCAGGAAGCGGCCCCACAGGGTTTGCTGCGTTGGTAGTATACACGATAGTTTTCAACAACGTGGCAGTTTTAAGTACCACATTATTGCCGCTATTTAAGCTACCTATACAGGATGTATACATACTTTATGGGGTTAATTAACAATGCTAGGAGATCAATCTTGGAACCATGAAAACGAAATCAGCTATATTATAACAAACAAAAAGTTTACTAGTGACAATATATGTATATGTAGTTCTTAAATTTGACGATTACAATGACCCCTTCAAGTTTGTCTGTCATCTAGAAATACACATGTATATTTATTTAACAACACGGCTATGTATTTAGCATGTAAAAAATAAATGATACAATTTGTAAGTTAATATAGATTTTGTAGTGTTACGTGTAGTCTAATCTAACGCTATTAACAGAAGATGTGACATATTATTTCGTCAGTAAGAGCGAAACTTTTAAGTAATATGATAAACAGATAAACATATTCATTGATAATTTGTCACATGAAATTATATGTCTACAAATTTTAATTTTTATTCTTACTACACTTAATGTAGTGATAAAATTTGTATATACTAAATATCTATGGACACCCTGTTCACAATAGGGAATATGCATGAACTTTATTTCATATGAATCACAGTTTTAATTGATAAAAAGTAAGTAAGTTCGTATAGACCGAGTGGCCAACCCTATTGTCAGAGTTATTAAGCCGCCGAAAGGCCTCTGACTTGGCTTGACGATTGCTGAACAGCCGGGACCTACAATTTAACGTGTCATCCGACCCACGGTAGCGCTCAGAACAAATGCCACTCACGGTCACCCATCCGAAGACTGACCGGTCGGTCCGTTGCTTAACTTAAAATGTGGTAGTATATATATATATATACAAAAAAATATAATAAATATGTATATTTTATTAAAAATAAACTTCCGAGATATAAACATTTAAAGTTTTAGGGGAGGGATGTTTTGTCCCTCTCTAGCGAAACAATAGTTTGTATTAAATTTGTACGACGAACTTGAACCATGACCTCATCGTTCGTTATCGTGTGCTCTCTGCTGCTATCTTGTGCGTGTGTAATATGAAATTAAAATGCTTGTAACTTTCTTATGTTATTTTAATTTTGTTTTTGTAGATTTGATATATATGTGGTTAGCTTTTTTTATGACCAAACAAAACTTAATCATGCATATTTCCTGTTGTATTTATTTTTATTCAACACAGGCCTGCCGATCCCTTAACATAAGCCACCTCTCCTAATGTTAAGGGATCGGTCAGAGTGACCACGCGTTCAAGCGTTCGGCGTCCGAGCGTGCAGTTGCTCACGAGCTCCACTGGTCGCCATGATTTTCAACGATAATACTTTATCAAAACACGAATTACTATCCGGTCATCAGAATCAAGAGTTGCCATTGTAAGTCGCCGCAGTTACAGTGAACGCTTGAACGTATGCGCTCTGGTTGAACGCCTGCTGTGTGGACAATTGGACATGTCTCTATGTACCGTAAGGCTAGGCGTTAGGCAGACAGCAGTGTGTGGTGTAGTGTAAGCGTGCGAGTGAGAGCATACCGAGTCCTTGTTGATCTTGTCCCGCTTGAGCGCGAAGGTCTGCGCGGCCCACTCGCGCGCCGCCTGCTCGCTGTCCGTCACCAACAGGTTATCGAACAGCAGCTGTGGTGACATCGACCACAGCTCGAATCCGACAGCGCTCTGCACACACACACACACACATATCTATAGTGATATCACACATCGAAACACTCCATACAATGGCGCGCTAATCAATGTAATAAGAGTCTGCAGTTCGAACATTGTCCGTCTCGCTCACGCATATCAACATTTCTGAAGATATAAAATGATTTAATGAATTTATAAAAGTAATCCTATAGTACACAATGAATTTTTTACTATATTATTTTTGGTTATTTAATATTTTTTATTTGTAATAAAATATATATATTTTTTTTAATAAGCTTTTACTTGAATGCTCTAAAAACAAGAAAATAAATTTTATATTGATATAAATAAAAGCTTGTCGCGAGAATACAAACATATATTTGTTTTTTCAAAAGAACAAACTAACTTTAATTCTAAGCAAATGACAAGAACGCGTCTAAGTCTTTTGTTGGAATTAAATATTACTTAGTAGATAGGTACAATGTTGTTTGAAATCTCGCGACAAGCTTTTATTTATATCAATATAAAATTTATTTTATTCGTTTTAGAGCTTGTTTTTAAATATATTTTTTTATTAATATTTTATTTACTAGACTAAAAAAAGAGTGCATGTCAAGACTATTCAAACGAGTCCAAACTCGACGGTTTTATCTTGTTTAGTTTAAGAGTTCCTATGGCCACCTTCCGACGCCATCTTGAGACCCTGGCTGTCATGTAGCACAAAAGTGCTTGTCAAGACTATTCAAACGAGTCCAAACTCGACGGTTTTATCTCGTTTAGTTTAGGAGTTCCGATAGCCACCTTCCGACGCCATCTTGAGACCAGCTTCATGGTACCATATTATTGCATTGTCACCGAAGTTACATAAGTAAACCAAATTTCAACCTAATCTAACGACAGGAAGTGGTTCTAATTTAACTCGCAAGATTTGATCCATACTGACAGGGCAAGTAGAATAAAAGCTTTTAAAAATAATTATTTTGTATGGTAATTAACTTGGATCAAAATATTTTTTTTTTTTGGTCGAAAACTTATAATGTTGCTTTCTAGTGTTCTGTGTGACTATTTCTTTTAAAGTTTGTTCAGTCATTTTATATCCATAAAAATGCTTGTATGCGCGAGCGAGACGTACGATGATCGAACTACAGACTCTTCAGTATTACACATATATGAAGTTATGATCGTCGTCTGATCGCCGCTCGTTCGTGTTGTTAATAGGTTCGAACGCTTACAACCCGCAACGCTTGTCTCAACTGACAAATGAAAGCGTCGTTCTGCCAAAATCTGGCAAACAACAGGGCTGACATACTCACAATCTGTATCATGTTGAAGGGGTTGTCGTCACGGAAGTAGTCCGGGTTGGGGATGCGGCGCGCCGTCCACTTGCCCTTGTAGTTGGGGTTCGGGATCAGCGGCGCGCGCCACTTGCCCTGGAACAACACACGTTTATACCATCCGCTAAGCAAATGCACAAGACGTGCGACGCCAGTTTCCTCTGATGAGGGACAAAAACAACATCCGCTAAGACACGCCAGTAGTTCAAGGATCAAGAAACCTAATGGATGAATGCACGGTGTAACCGGGTATGAGATAGCGATATTGAGACATTTTATTATATTTCCATAGAACACGCAACTAGTTGAAGAGTATATACATGTATACAATAATATACAATCACGCTTAATTTTCCTTACGGAGTAGGCAGAGCATCAAAGACCATGAGGTCGTATCATGCCACATTTAGCCGTGGTTAGAGGGCAGGGTTAGATGAGACGAAGAGATTATTACAATACAGTAACACACAGTAGTACAGGAAGTGTCACCTCCGTAGCTAAATTGGTATATTATATATCTACAGTGTGTAATTACCTTATAGTTGGGGTTGGGTATCTGTGGCGCGCGCCAGGCGCCGCAGCCGGGCGCGGCCGCGCATGCCGGGTTGTCAATGAGCGGTGCCTCCCACTCGCCGTCCATCTCCTCGTCCCAGTCGGTCGGCTTCTGGGCTTCCGGGTCTAATGAACACGTTCACATCAATAAGGGATTCAACAGATAAAAAGCGGACATGCGTTCAAGCGTTCGCGTTCTGCGTTCGAGCGTGCTTGCTTACGAGCTCCGTTGGTGCACGGTCTTACATAGACAGACACTATGATTTTCAACAGTTTTTAATCTCTTTTTTATATAGAAATAGGTTTGATGGCGGTCAAGCGCCATCTCACCTGATGTTAAGCGACATTGCGGTCTATATTTACACTTATATGTATATCTATATATCTAGAAAGCATCTTCATACATTTTCGACAAAAAAATCATTTTGATCCAAGTTAATTTTCATACATAAAAATGTTTTTTTAAATCAACTCAACATGAAATTTTTGTCGAAAATTTGTGATGCTAAAATGAAATTACAAAAATACTCTATTGTGCCTACGTAGTCATTTCGAATATGCGTCTCAAATCTGAAATCCCATGTAAAATATTTATATTACGCGCATTCAAGCCAAATTTTTGAGATACCTTCAATTTATAACAAGTATGTATAACAAAGTATTTACTGAAATACTCCACGTGCTGCCTAAAATCTATATGATAGGAGGCGTATAGCTGATGTAACTTCTTACTCAAAATAGTATATGGTTTAGTCGACTCTCCTGAATTACTCAAACAGCTAGGCCTCATGGTGGCAATTGACCCGTTTAGGAGACCGTATTCTCTACATGTTCTGCCTGTATTTAGTGTTAACGCGGGGGACACCCCGCGTTAACAGTTAGAGTACGTTAGAACACATACTTGCTGATAGCGAGCCGCAGCTTCAATGCACTGACTAGACTGCTCAACGTCGACCTCTTTTCCACGTCCTTCACGCAGTTCAAGCAGATGATGTCACAGATTATGATCACGTTTTTTTATATGGTTTAATCTAATACCTTTAAACTAGCAATTCTTGTAAATATACATACAAAAGAATTGCTCGTTATATTTTGTTTATACAATAAATATAGGTTTTTATCACAATAAAATATATGTCGATGTCAATACACAGAATCTAGTACTACCAGTAGTACAAGTAAATGAGCACGTGTTACCGGGAATCATCTCGGGTTCGTCGTCCAGCCACCCGTCGGGTTTGACCGCGTTCGGGTCGACGATTTGCGCGGGTGCATCCTCGTCCCAATCATCGGGCTTCGTCGCACTCGGGTCCACGATCTGAAAATAATATACGTATGAGGAAAATCTGGGTGTAGGTATATCGTGGACTGTGTGTTTTACGTGAATACGTGTACATAACGCATGTCGAGACGACCTCACAATGGCGCCGCTTCCTCCCCCGCTGCGCGCGATGCGTAACAATCCTCACTCCTCAAATATTATATGCAGATGATAGCTGCATAGCATACAATATTTGATAGCTGCAACACCAAACTATATCCCCAATTTTATTATCACTCTTCTGAATTGCCCACTATGGAAATTTTGTGGCAACACCATTTGCCACAGAATCAGTAAATATATATATGTATATACCACTATGGTAATCTGTGATCTCGACTGAACGAAATAAATGTTTGAACACAGCAAGTAACTGCCAGACATCTGACAGCACAGGCAACGCGGTCCATAGCTGAACTGCCCTGAATGCGAAAGAATTGCCATAAAAGGTTACGCACTGTGTTGAGGGAGTTTCCAATTTAAGGTTGTCCTTTGTCTGAGGAGAAGGAAATGAGAAGTAGACCAGTAAGTGAAACGCTCGTTTAAATAGTTTGGGGTAGAAGGGTTAAATATGATATTATAGAGAGAGGATGTAAGCATTCCGATGAAGGTGAATAGGTAACCACTTGAGTTTTGCAGTGCAATCTATTTTAGACCACATGTACGAACTGGCAATAATAATAGTCAGTTAGCTAGTTATTTAGTTAGCGATTGATGTTATTTAAGTAGACTGCATTAAGCCAATGAAGCAAATAGACATTGTGTTATATAAAGTATTAATTTATTACTATTCAAATTGTATTCATGTTAAAGCTTACATGATGGACTTCAGTTTTCTCTGACGAGGGTAATTATTAAGATATGGTGAAATTTTGTTGATATAACATCTTTTTCATAGTAAGCAAAACTCTTCATAACGCGATTCAACGATAAAGCTATATACGCGATATCGTCCAACACTGTGTCGTTTTCAGTAAACATGTCATTGCATTCACAAGTCTCTTGTACATGACGAAGCATTAGTTTAATAATTTATTTACAATAATTACAAAGTTTAACTTAAATTATACATAATTTAAGTTAAACTTTGTATTCCGCTGCGGATTAATTAAATTAATTAATTTAACAGATGTAACCCACAAATGGTTTGTGGGGGTGCTCGCTCATTCACTGCACATTTAAATATATAATTAATTATATATCTATCTACTCAAAACAAATCATTTACCCACATAAACAAAGAAGCCAAGTGAAGTTGCAAGTACACGAGTTGCATCATCCTGACGAGTTTTGCTAGCTAGCGTAAACAGCACAATTACAGGGTCATATTTTAGCAGTGGTCTATCTCTATATAAGATAATCACAAAAAATATTAGTCAATCTGTTTTAAATTACTGTTAAAATATATATACTGTATATACTGTTTGTATATACATTTATAATTTTTGTCATTAGTCTTATATTTAATTCGTAAGGTGTGCTATTCATAAGGGCAGGTATCATAAATCCTAATATTCTTCTTCCATCAAAAATTTTGACTCTTGGAACTTTATTTTAAGTATTTTTTTATGTGAAATAGGAATTTGTATATCCGTACAGTGGAATTGTTTTGTCAATAAGGACATGTCCACTCTGATTTGAACGGGCAAAATATTACAATACCTACTCGAAAACATCAATGTTATTTTCTTTCTATTGCTTTCTTACATATTATGGAAATATATGTTTAGTAAAATCTAACTTGCAAATTAGTTATTTTATCGATATAAGTTTTAAATGTTCGTCCGTTATCAAACAGCATACCTCACAATGTTTATACCTTTTCCCTCTCGTCCCAGTCGTCCGGCTTCTTATCATTAGGGTCATCGATCTCCTCGGGTGGGTTGACAGGCGGAGTGAAGTCTTCCAGCATCGAGCCAGAGTTCACCTCCTTGTTGTCCACGAGAATGGAGAACGTGTTGTCTGGCCGCACGATCAGAGTGTACAGGTGAGGCTCCTTGTCCTTGTAGATGTCGTCTAGACGAACACTGGAAAATAGACATACGTTATATGTTTATTTGTGGAAGGCAATAAGTACGTATGTACTTATTGCCTTCCTTTATTATATTATATTACTATTATATACATATATATATATTATATTATAAAAAATTACAAAGAATATTATGTGTGTCCGACTCAAATAGGTTCCAGCTCAGCATATTGCTAGCTCCGAACAGCCAGCGCTGGTCTTTTGCTGGAACCGACGACGACGTCATCCACGGATAACACACAGAGTATTCGAAATTATAAATAACAAAACTTAAAATTCAAAACAAAAGTTTTAATAAACAAAACAAAACGTAATGGTAAGAGCAATTTTTATAGGTAAGCACGCTCCATCGTAGACCGCGACGTTGCTTAACATCAGGGGAGTTAGCGATCAAGAGCAAACCTATTACTAAATAAAAAAAAAAAATGGAGAGGTAAACAAAGATTTGACAAATATGTTTTTCATACTAGCAACATTTACGGTAATAACATAAATGTTGATTGATTTAGAAGAACGCGTAAAATTGCATATTTCTGTTCAAAGAAACTACCCTTGAACAGAAAAGGTCACCATATGGAGTAAAAGTTACTTTGTGACGTCATCTACCGGTCCCAGAGGAAGACCAGCACGGGTTGTTTAGAACTAGTATCATGCTGATGATGGCTGGGTCCGGGTTGTGGCAGAAAACCTATTTAATTGTCTATTTAAGGGTTTTTGTACTATGTATGTTTTTTTCTGTTGTATGTTTTTTGTTGCAATAAAGTATATTTTGTGTTTAGCGAGTAGCTATGCTAGTCCTATATATTTATATAACCATATTAAGTCAAGGAGTTGGAAAGATAGATAAACTCTTTATTATTCACATCCAAAACTACAATAGAAAAAAGATTAAAACTAGTCAAACAACTGGTAGTCTTATTGCCTAAAAACGATATCTTTCGGCTTTAACTAACAACTATTTACTAAGATATCTTTCAATACATCACAATCGATCTGTATTACTAGTACATTGTTGTTCTTACTGGAACTTGTTAAAGCTAAGGAAATATTGAAGTTCAGACAGAAAAATTCAGTCATAGACACTAAAATACAAAACAATAGAAGGAAAAGGAAATATCTACCCTAAAAGAAATAAATATAAATAATCAGGCCTACTATCTAAATTGAAAGGGTTCCTTTCCTTGGGTAGTTGCGCTGTGCGGTGTGCGGAGTAGCGAGAGTATCTCTCCCTACGCCATACTTATCCATTCTGTGGCTAGAGATCAATCAGGCGCTTATCCATTCTGTTGCTAAAGATCAATCGGGCGCTTATCCATTCTGTGGCTAGAGATCAATCGGGCGCTTATTCATTCTGTGGCCAGAGATCAATCTGGCGCTTATCCATTCTGTTGCTAAAGATCAATCGGGCGCTTATCCATTCTGTGGCTAGAGATCAATCGGGCGTTTATTCATTCTGTGGCCAGAGATCAATCTGGCGCTTATCCATTCTGTGGCTAGAAATCAATCGTGCGCTTATCCATTCTGTGGCTAGTAGAAATCAATCTGGCTCTAATCCATTCTGTGGCTAAAAATCAATCTGTCCCTTATCCATTCATTGGCTAGAGCTCAGTCGAGCACTTAACTATTTTGTAGCTAGAGCTCAGTCGAACGCGTCAACATTACAACTCCTCTCTTCCCGCACAGCACACGTACCACAGGAATAGTCTCATTTAAGCGGTAGGTGCCTGTAATTTGATTTATAAGATTATCTAAATAATAATACCAAACGTGAAATTTTGTTTCAACTGTTATTTTAGTTCGTGGAGACTGCTCTTGAGGCTCATTCCAAAAATCATCTACATCGGTTTCGTCGGACCTTTGGGATGCAATAAAAAATATCTTTTAATCCTGGTGTAATTTTGAGAACTAGATTTTGCAACGACACAGATATAGACACACGTTATAGAAATTCTGCTATACTCATTCCCAAGTTCTATATGCTGAGATGAGAGGTATCTAAGGGCTCAGTGACACTAGAGACTTTGTGACTATAATATGTAATTTACAACAGGTATTATTCAAGAGCAAAAATCGAAACCCCAAAAATTTACATATTAAAGGCATTACGACAGTAGTTACTGTTATTAACAAGAAACCCATTGCAAGCTGCTTAACTAGCGTGTGTGTAACAAAAAAATATCTTTTTCACATAACCTTGACACTTATTTACTTTGCTGTGTCGAGCGACCGCTGACTCGCCCGATGTTAAGGTACCGTTGCGGTCTACAATGACGTGTGCTAGTCTAGAACAAATCTATTCACTCTTGATTGCAAGACACACAGATTATATCTCTATTCGGAAAGACCCATTTAGAAAGTGTATTCCACATTTTGGTGGTATGCACAATAAAAGTGGATCTAAAACGTTTCGTTCGAGTTTTCGGAGCATCCATCATAAAACGATGTCAATTTTTCGTGGTCTTTACCGTCCGTAGAATATAATTATAGTATAAAAAACTGAAAAACCGATTTCAAATTACGCAATTCGTTTACGACATATTTTCTTATAAAAAGGTTATTTTCTTATAAAAACCAAAGTACTGAACCGATTTTGGTAACCAAACAAAAAAAAAACATCATAAAGAAATCATAATTGACGGAGTAATCTCTGAACAAAAAAAAAACATAGTCGAATTTGAGAACCTCCTTCTTTTTGGAAGTCGGTTGATGAGTGAAGGGGAAAAAGACTCACGTAGGCTTCTTGGCATGTTTCTCCTCAATGGAACCGTTGCGCGGGTTCTGGTGCCTGAAGATAAAATGCAGCTTGTTGTCGTTCCCGCACTTGTCCGGACCGAACATGATGGTGTACGGGGTCTGGTCGTGGAACTGTCGCAGGTCCGCCTTGGAGTTGGTGCCGCGAGACAGGAGCTTCAGGTACGCACCACCGCAATTTTGACCTTCCTGAAACACAAAGACAACTCACACTTATAAATGTGACAGTTTGTGGGTATGTATGTATGTTACTTTGCACGCTGAAGTATATTTAGAGACGATTTAGAGGTCAGTTATCATTAGTTTTCTAACAAAGTGGCAACTATCACGCATCCCAAGAGACACACGCGCGTCTGCCGTCCGCGGTCATTTCAATGGACACAATCGGAATGATAAATGTAGGATAGATTTGTGTACTTAAGAACGCGAATAACGTATAATACAGTATACAGCACCCACAAGTTTTTATGAAAAAACGCGGCGATGAAAGTTTTCGTACGCCTCCATAATCTTTTTACGTTTCTCTTCGTAATCCATAGAGGGCGCTTTCAAAAAATGTATGGAAGCGTACGAAAACTTTCATCGTTGCGTTTCTTCATAAAAACTTGTACTAAGGGTGCAGAATCTACAAAATGTATTCATCTTAGACGTGGCGAACAGGTTTGGAGGAGAAATGACCCACACCTGCTGCAAAATGTACCATTTTCAAAGTCCTATTCGCAGAATGTCCCATTCTCAGAATGTTCCATCGACACTAACTACTACTATAAGAAAACAAGTATACCTATAGATATTACAAAGAAAAACAAAATACCCGACTGCACAAAACCGATTTTTGCAGTCGTAACTTACGATTTCGTTGCGCTTGATACACTGTTGAGTGTACGTTTTTTGTGAGAAAGTATGCGCAAAGTCGCTGTGATAGGTTATAACTGGGCATTCATTAGAATAATTCTAGAAAAATCACTTCTTCTTATAATTCTAGAAAAAGTTCATTGGATTGTTATTATTCCAAAAAAATATAGCCTATGACATTCTGAGAGTGAATACGAATCTAACGACACCTTACACATCAAAATCATAACCTCCCAACACAATCCTCCTTCTTGCGGAGTTGGGTAAAAAGAATAATACTGCTTCCAATTCTCAAATCAATTTAGGCAAAAATGTAATGTATCATTTTATTTCTTCGATTTTTTCTGACTCTAACTTACGACATACATTTTATTTACGTAACGCTGAAAGAACAAAATCTACCAAAAATGTATATTTTAGAAATTCATCATCATCATCTCAGCCATAAGAAGTCCACTGCTTCACATAGGCCTCCCCCATGGATTTCCAAAAAGACAGATTGGAAGCGGCATGCATCCAGCGTCTTTCTGCCACTTGTATGAGATCATCTGTCCATCTCGTGGCTAGTCTTTCTATGCTGCCCTTGCCGGAAAAAAAAAACTGCGAACACTAAATTCGTAGGTTTACACGAAAGAGTCTTTCATGAGGAGTGCGGAAACCTCCGAGCATAAGTTTAAAATATGAGTGTAAGTGAATAATACAGAATAGAACTCCTTCTTGTTGTTTTGACTGACATTGTAATCTCAATAAATGTGGATATTCTGCAAAGTTTTAACTGTTTCTGATTTGTGTCCTTTGTTGTTTACAGTAATATATATGTATAAAAGTGCGCAAAGCCGTGGTGTACAGCTAGAATGAAATCAAACAATAAAATAATGGGGACACACCAGCGACCTAGAAATATAATCAGATATGTATAGTCGCAGATAAAATGACAAATGATTTTTAGACAACGCTAGATTCACAAGTAAATATTGTACTGTAATAAAGCTACAAGGTCACAAAATGCATAAAGAACGGTAATGACGAACGTGTCAATAGTAAAAAGTTTATTGACGTGAACAGATTTTTTTAGAACACCAGTATGATGAAGCATTTTGAAGAAATTCTGGACTTGTGCCAAACGGTAATAAAGCTCTGCTGCCCGTTTCATTCTCCATGGATGGTTATCAAAAAAGTAGCTACTTATTTGATGACCATGTAAGGAACAAAATTTTATTGAAGACTAGCCCCTAAAAGTCAAGAAAATATTTCTTGCCCACTAGCTTACATCATTAGTGATAGGTATTATAAATAGTAACACATTTATTTTACTGATTTGTTGACTATTCTCAACTGATGCAGCAAAACAGAAAATAAGTAGCCAATACCGTGTCGAGACACTGATACAGTAGGGTTCCGTGGGTAATGCTGTAATCTAAAAGAAAACTACTTAGCAAGTATTGTTTATTTAGTCTAAATAAACAATACTCACCCAGTAGTTTTCTAAATTAGTCTACTTTGAAAATTTTACTATGGTAGTGATTCATGGAACACATATACATGCCAAATCTCGTTTATGTATGGCTGGATTGGTCTCTAATAAAATTACTGTGATAATAAGAATGAGAATATATGAGACTTCTGGAACACTGACATTTAAATTTATATCATTATATTTGACATTTTAATTTTTAATATGATTAAGTTTTTTATTATTTATTACTCATAATTTTTAATTAAATAATTATTTATTTTGATACAGCATTCTGACTTGTAACTTTGTTACCAATAAATTATTTGTATTTGAATAGATAGAAAGATCGAAAGATCCCATCAAAAACATAAATGTGAAATGGAGCCAAGTTCAATATTATGATATATACCTTAGTTGTTGACTTCAACGACAAAAGAAGTGAGATCTAAATGGGTGCCAAGTTCAATGGTCAGTCCTGAAATTTATTTATAGCAACGTAAAATATGTTATAACAACTTCAATTATCATTTCTTATTATAACTTAAGATAATATATTGAAACCTAAGGTCTGACTTGGCTAGTTCTCATATACGAATTATTATTAAGTACCTACTAAAACAGTCATGGAAGAGCCCTATGTTCGATGGCTAGTTTCTACCAGCAAGCCAAATTTTCGGAATAATAATATAAGAACTTACAGCTTTAAAACTTGAGAAGGCTATAATATAATTCGATTTTAAAAAACTCACATTTCGACACTCACAAGGGAATCAAAACGTATGGGGTACTTCCCGTTGACCTAGAACTATGAAATTTGGCAGGAAGCATTGTGTCAGAGTACACATATAGGAAAAAAATCCGAAAACTGGACATTTTTAATTTAATCACAAAAAATTGTGTCATTATGCAAGGAATGAAGGTCCAAATTTTATAGTGAATTAACCGTATCATGTGGGATATCATAAGAAAGAGCTTCAGTGGCATAAGCTAAAGCAGGTTTACGTAAATATTTTTACGATGTATATTTTTCGATTTATGAAGGAAAATATAAAAAAAATATAATATCCCCCTTTTATCTACTAGTTTGTACGGAACCCTCGGTGGGCGAGTCTGACTCACCTTGTCCGGTTTTATTTTCTTATATTATCTGTATCTTTGAAATGTTCGAGTGCATAGCTCATTTAGTATCCAGATTTTTTATGCATTTTCTGTTTATACTAATTTGCGTCGAGAGACAAACAGACAGCAAGACGGCGCTCGCGCTTATGAGCGCGGCTGCCGCTCACTCGGGCAGTTCGCGCACCACGCCCCACCCCGCTGCTCCACGGCCACCGCACCGCATCGTGCATTGTGCTCCGAAATACCTATTATTTAATTATTTATAAGTAATCATCCTACACTATTGATGTGTGCTAAATATTAAAATAAATAGTAATGAATACTAAATCCCAGTGAATAACGTAATAAATTCGAAAGCCGACTATATTCTTAGTTATAAGTACTAAAACTGATGTTTGGATTACAAAATATATTAAGGGTGGTATTCCACTCGTTATATATTCACGTGAAGACATTAAAATCCACATAAAGACCGGCTGTCATCAATTTTGATTGCTGATTCTTACATTACAGACACTATAAGTAAGTGTTCCTAATGGAACAAATTAATAAAACAAATATAATAAAATGATAAAAATTTACTAGTTTCGGATTTTTTCCTTTGTATTCACCCAACTACCTATCTGGATGCTAAATTTAAAATTTCTAGGTCAACTGGAACTGGGTTAGAATTTTGATCTATAGGTCTGTCAGTGATAAAAATGGCGATTTTTGGATGTTAATAACCGTTTGAGGTGTGTTTATGAAATTTGGAGCACATGTATCTCGCCGGTCTCAATATACAAGCCAAATTTGACATGTTTATGTGAAGTAGTTTTTGAGTTATGAGAAGCGGCTGCAGACACGGTGCTGCACGCCAGTTCTGTTAGCTTGATCTTGGCTTGACACGCTACCGCGTGTCTAGATATACAATTCACCCCAAGTGGGACATCAGTGCAGGATCTATCGCCCCCACCTCGAATAAGAATAATAGACAGACAGATGGACATAGCAAAATTATATGAGTCGCTCATAGTTAGTACGACAGAACCCAGTAAAATTGCATTGGTGTAGTTTTAGTATAAATGACATAAAATAGTTATTCTTTTAGGATAATAAGTAACACAAAATATATACAGGTAATGGACAAATGATTCTATAATATATTCATATTTAAACATTGGTAAAAAAACACACACTCAGTAATTCAATTAGGTGAGTGCTGAAATCCAATATTGGTATGATGCAATGTGACATCCTCCAGTAAAGCTTTCATCCTAATATAAAATAACTTGCTTAGGCTTACTCAGTAAGCCAATTAGCTTGGGTAAAAAAATAGTAATTACATTTTGAAAAATATATTAATAATAATTGGATTCAACAGGTGTAGTATCTTCCCTATGTAAAACTAGGTATATCCCATGGCTTTGCGTAGAATTTTGTTTATAGAATTGTTAAAAGATAAAGTATGACTAAAATGTCTACAATAGAAGCAAAACAAAAACTGACAGCATTAGAGTGCTTTTTATAGAGTTGAAAATCACTGTAATGCTAGAGCGCTTCTGCATATGTTGTGTTCGATATGAAGTTGAGTGTATGTTTTCATCGGGAAATATGTATAAATAATAAAGTATTTAAATAAGCATTAATAAGAAAAAATCTTCAAAATTTGGTATTTGTCACAATAGGTTAATTACGTTATTATTTGTATATATGTATTTTATCAGCCATCTAGTTCCTTAGTACAAGCTCTGCTTAGTTTGGGCTAGATGGTGTTGTGTGAAATGTCCACAAATATTTATGATTATTATGTTTTTATTTCAAAACATGTATGCTAACTCAATATATTAAGATGAATTTAACGATATTGCATACATCAAAATTAATCAATCCATTTAGGTGATAGGAGGTAATATAAAACACACATACATATACTTGAAAAATATAACCCTTTTTCTTGTGCAGTCAGGTAAAAAGTTATTTTTTACTACATGGCCTAAAAGAATAGTATTCACGATTTAGAAGAGATTTTGGATTTTTTAGGACACAAATGTAGTGTTGCTCTGCTCCCCTACATACAATCTTCATAGAGCTCTTTTGCAGAAAGTTTTCAAAATGCGTTAAGTGTGACAGACAGGACAGTTAACAGCCTTACAATTAATTATATACCTCTATTAAGATTAATTGAAAAATTGTGTCCCATTTTTTGGAACTCCCTGCTACCAAAAATAAAATTCCAATATTATAGTTCACAGGAAACAGAAGGCTGTTTCCTGTGAACTATAATATTGGAATTTTCAAGGCTACAGTGAATAGATATTTTCTAGTTCAACATGTATCATCCTCAGCTACACCATAACTTACCATAAGGCGAAATGGTGCTCAACATAGATCTATTTCATATTGCAATTTTCAAGTTTTCAGTTATGTACTAAAATCTCAATTTTATCTGTATGATACTTATAGAATTCTTATTATGACATCAAATCTATACAGTTTTACAAAATTCTCCATAGGACATAACATTTCATAACATGATCTTGTTAATTTTCCACCACCAGGGAAAATTAACAAGAAAATTCACATATTGAATTTGACAGATGCAACAAACTTGTACATTGCAATTATATTACAGTGGAGTCTGTGGAGTCTACCATATGTTTAGCAAAACCTGCCTACAACCTAATTGGCAATAAAATTCATATCTAACATATTAATGTCTATTTCTTCAAGTCACATGGCTCACCTGCATGGTAACTTCATATTGCACCACTAATGGTCTGTCCTTGAACACAAACTGCCTATCCAGCATTGCAGATATAGCTGCATGCTTCGCTTCTGTTGTTAACACTAGGCCCAAGTCATCTTTGAAGATTTTACGGACTGGGGTTTGTATCTAAAAGAAAAATAGTAATACAAATTAATAAATAGGTATTAATTTTAAGCATAACTAAATCATGTTTTCATTTCAAAATAATTCATGCGAGTATAAAACTGGAAATGTTATCAAAATGTCAGTCCCACTAATTAAAGTAAGTAAAAACAGATTAAAATGCCTCACCTCCCATTTGCCATCATACTTTGCAATGTTTTCATCTACACCTTGTTTCTTGGCTTCCGACTTCACCCATCTCTTATTGAATGCCTTCTCATCATCAAAGTGCTCAGCAAAGTACACACTTGAGGAACTGATCTGTGGGCTTTGATACTGTTCTTCCACTTCTTCTACAGTCTAAAAAATATTGGAAACAAATAACAAGGAAACACCTAAATTTACTAACATTAAGAGGAGCAGAAGACTGATCAATTCAGAATGAAAAATATACTTACACATACACTCTACAGACCTGACAAGAGAAATTTAGGTCAGCTTCTCATAAGCATAAGTAATGTAACTAACCTCTACAGTAACTTCATCATCAGCATCCTCAGCATTTGCTAACCCCGGCGTGGTGGTGCAGATCAGTAGTAATATAAAAGTACACAACAACTTACTCCCAAATGGAGCCATCTGAAATAATGTCTTTGTTACAGAAGTCTTGAATTGAAAAATCACTAGCGCCTCGCAGAATGGACAGCATTAACCTCTCTGCCACGCTCTTTTCAAAGTTATGTTAATTTAATTAAATACAAGCAGCCGGTTCACGAATACCAAATGATAGAATAAGTGCGGCGCGGCGCCGTACGGCCTATGTGGGGCTGCGGTCGCCGGATAACGGATATCCTCATTAAAGAAGGGCGGCATGACACAATTCAATTAATAAAAATAAAAATTACGTGTAAAAATAAAGTGTTTTCAAAACTACAAATTAGACTTACCGTGAAGAAAACTAGGATAATTTCAATGGAAAACTGAATATTCACGCCGCAACACCGAAGAATGATTTTTGATTTTCCTGAAAATTTTCAACCAATCAAAAACAAACAGTTGTCAAGGGAGCGATCGAGAATTTTCCGACGCGTTCACAAAAAATTAAATGAAAAAGTATTGTTTTGGACTATGACTATGAATTCTATGTTGTAGGAATGACAGTCTCGAGAGCCCATAAAACGTTTCGTTTTTCCTATTACATTTTATTTATTTCGATAGCTCGCAGCCGCTGGGTGGTTACGATGGTTTGGTTGTGAAATGGAAGAATTTGAGCTTCGATACTAAAATGGCGGATGTCTCAAGTAATGACCGCAAAATTAAACTTACTAAAACTGGAAAAGTTGTTAAGAAACGTTCAAGAAATCCAGAAGGTACAGTTATGATCTTATAAATGAATTACTGAGGAATCGGGTATCACTTCTGTAACCTTTTACCGCTTATTGTATTGATTCTTGCTGACTTACAGTAGGGTGCTTTTTGACTCTTATTACCTTATTACTATTCTTGAGATGACAGATTGAAACTGTTTATTTACATAATTTAGATACTGAGACTCGACGATGAACAAATAACTATATGTTTTCAACCCTTCACAGAAGTATTGGAAATATCCTATTCCATTCTATACAAGACAGTTTATAGTTAGTTTGTTTTTTTTGTGTCCTGTAAAGAAATTATTTTTTTATTCATTGTTTCAATTAATACATTTAAATTTTTTCAGAATGGCACAAACAAAAACAAAAGCGGCTAAGGATAGCTGGAATGGAGTATATAAATGCAAATGGAAAACTCGTTCCTCCAAAGCTGCCAGGATCCGATTGCAATTGCAGACGTCGATGTTTTCAAAAAGTCCCTGAAGATGTTCGACTAAAAACTTTTCAAGGTTTTTATGCTATGAAGACTCATGATGAACAAAATGCATATCTCTTCGGTTTGATGAGACAAGTAGATGTTAAAAGAAAAAGAGTTAAGGCAAGCAGCAGAAGAACATGCACTTTTGAATATTTTATCAGAGTAAAAGGGCGAGAGACCCAAGTATGTCAAACTGCTTTTAAAAATATTCATGCTATAACTGAGAGAAAAGTGAGAGTACTTTGTAAAAAAATGGATGATGGTGTCATGTTCCCCAGTGATAATAGAGGCAAGAACAGTCATCGCAGATCAGGAGAAGTACGCCTGCCTTCAGGGATTGTCGATCAAATCAAGAACCATGTATATTCTATTGTTCACACTCATCGCCTAAAGGACTTCATTAGGCTTGACAAAATCGCTGGTTTAGAAATAAACATTTCAAAAATGTGGAAGGATTACATAAAAGCTTATGATCCTGACAATATTTCTGCAACTATGCCTAAATCTAAGAGGAATGTGGAAAGTAATGTCCAGGAGGCTCCACCTCAACCCCCACAAATACAACCAGCACCTCCACAAGAGACCTTCACTCCGCTCACATACCCTGGCAGTGGCCATCTAGTAAACATTGCTGAAAATTATTTTCAAAACCAGTATCAGTCCACTACTATCCCACCAGCTACAGCAACAAATTTCTATCAAGCTCCTAATGGAGGAGGCATGGGCATTCTGGTGCAGGCATCTCCTAGGCCAGCGCAGCCGACTACTGCATACATAGTGTTACAAGCCAAACCAGAGAATCCACAAGGCACTATGATTGCTATTGATAACCAAGCTTTTCATAGTACAGAGCTGATTACATCAGATCTTGATAAACCAGTGAAGGTGAAGAGGGAGAAGAGGCGAGGCCCTTTGGTTAAGCAATGGCGTTATACAAATATATTTCATGAGGAGATCAATGGAGCTGCTTTGGCAGCTATTAAAACTCGCCTTGGCATGTATTATGCAGAGAGTGATGCTGCTCGGAAGAAGGCCAAGCAAGCACCTAGGCCTCAGGATTCAGTCCAGACACAGACTCAAAATGAGAGCTTTGCAGAGTTGAGGCCAGTACAAACAGTCACAATATATACTCATGCCCAAATGAGATCTGCTGAAACTCGAATCTTATAAAGATCTTGATGACTTCTTATTCTGATATTGTTGAAATACATGACATTTGGCAGCAAAATTATCTTTAAGGTATTATGATCTCGTACAGAAAGTACTTTACCTATATTAGGTGATTGATTAATGTTATAGATTTATTTTACAGTATATTTGCTTTCGCTTGAGAATAATAATGTAGGCTTCTCAATATTTTATTATTTTAAATTAGTATTTATAGACCTACATTTTTATTACATTAGTATTTAGCTTTTCCGCCTCTGATCAACATCTATAATGATCCATCAAATAACTAAGCATACTGCCATATTTTATGTGATAAAACATAACTAGGTATGTATTGATATTTTAGATAAAATGTGCATTGAGTAATTTAGATGTAGCTTTGTATTCAATCATAAATTGAATTATTATTATAATAAAGATTTACATATTCATATTATTTCACTGTTGTTGTTTTACTCAAGAATAGAATATATTTTATCAAAACAAAAATATATCCCTGTTCAAAGTAAAAGTTTGCAAGTGTGTAATAAAATATTAATTAAAAAATAATAATTTAAAAACAAGCTTTTATTTATATGTACTAAAATGAATAAAATAAATTTTGAATGCAATCAAACCCACCATTTTATTAAGTTATAAAATTTATATTGATATAAATAAAAGCTTATCGCGAGATTTCAAATAACATCATACCTATTTAATTCCAACAAAAGACTTAGACGCGTTTTTATCACTTGCTTAGAATTAAAGTTAGTTTGTTCTTTTGAAGAAAAAAAAATATATTTGTGTTCTCGCGACAAGCTTTTATTTATATCAATATAAATTTTATAATTTAATGAAATGGTGGGTTTGATTGCATTCAAAATTTGTTTTCTTAATTTTAGTGCATTTAAATAAAAGCTTGTTTTTAAATATTTTTTTTAATTATTAGACTAAAAAGAGTGCTTGTCAAGACTATTCAAACGAGTCCAAACTGACGGTTTTATCTCGTTTAGTTTAGGAGTTTCCATGGCCACCTTCCGACGCCATCTTGAGACCCTGGATATCACGTAACACACAATCACGTAATACGTTACGTGGATATCACGTAACACAAGAGTGCTTGTCAAGACTATTCAAACGAGTCCAAACTCGACGGTTTTATCTTGTTTAGTTAGGAGTTCCTTTGGCCACCTTCCGACGCCATCTTGAGACCAGCTTCATGGTACCATATTATTGCATTGTCACCGAAGTTACGTAAGTAAACCAAATTTCAACCTAATCTAACGACAGGAAGTGGCTCTAATTTAATTCGCAAGATTTGTCCCACACATACCTACTAACAGAGCAAGTTAAATAAAAGCTTTTAAAAAGAAACTTGATTGTAATAACATAGTCAAAATTTTTGTCACACTGGAAGGAAATCTTGAACAAGACTAGTTCAACAACTTTCATGTTCTTGCCATAAGTACCTATGTCTATCTACTGTGCGACAGTGAGTAGTGTATTTATCACAGAATTCGCCCTATTTACATAGGAGTATTTATATTAAAACTAGCTGCGCCCTGCGGCTTCACTCGGATGGTGCTGAAAAGTGGTGAAGATGACGATGATGATAAAATATAATATATCCTTCGCCAGCAGGGGCATTCAGCCCCCGTATTCTGAACCCATTCGGTTTCGGAATCGATTCGATTTGTATATCTGCGTCTCTGTCATTTCCATAGAGAATGACAGAGACGGAGATATACAAATCGAATCGATTCCGAAACCGAATGGGTTTAGAATACGGGGGCAGAACTCATTCGGAATCTATGTGTTTCTGTCATTTCCATACAGAATGACAGAGACGGAGATATAGATTCCGAATGAGTTCTGAATACAGGGGCTGGTCCTGAAAACTGTGCTAAATTTAGTTATATTATAATGATTAGTTCAGTCGTGAAAAGGTAAACAGACCGACAGTTACTTTAACTTGTATAATATTAGTTAGGATCTCCAAAATATACTCGTACTACTTAATTAGTTGAAGCCTGACCGCAACTACATTTTTTAAACAATAAACATCTCTGAATAAGTCTCGTTGCACAATTGTAGTGAAACTTCACTTGGTAAGTTCGTTTAACCTTCAATGAAACATTAATATTTTTATTTCAATTGATTTTCGCAAAGTATAAGCAATGCTAATTAATTATATCATTTATAAAGTCCAAATCGACCCTTACACCCCACATAAAACGCGATTCATTGATTGTCGTCATTGTTTAGTGTATCCCACAAGAAGTGTCAATATTTTCTGGTTAAAAAGTATGCCAGATCCTTCTACATAGTAAAGTAATAATACTGCCAAATTTTGTCCAAATCCATTTATATATAGTTTCTACGTTCATTGGAGACACCGTAGGTATGGACAGAAATATTTTGAAAATCACTGTTTTGGCTTCTGTATCGATAGTAATGCATCCTCCAATCAAATTTTTTCAAAAATATTTTATGTACAGATTTTGACCCATTACAGTCTTTTAAGTATTATTTTTTTATCAGCCCTTTTTATACAAACTGTCACTGCTGGGCGCGGGCCTTACCCTTCTCATTGTGAGAAGGGTAAGGCCATAGTCTACCACGCTGGCCATAATCTACCACGCTGGCCAAGTGCGGGTTGGCAGACTTCACACATCTTTCAAGATCATTGAGAACTCTCAGACATGTAGGTTTCCTCACAATGTTTTCCTTCACCGTTTGAAGTTGGCGGCAATCAACAGGGATCGATGCAAATGGCCAAGAACGCAAAAGACCATTTGGCCTTTTGCGACTAGGGTGCCGGAAACTTAAGATTATATGTATAGATAGATGGATGTATAAAAAAATTAAACAATCTATTTAGTCAGAGCCAATCATAATCTTGTGTAGTACTAAATAATTTTATAGTTTAAAAAACTGAAACAACCGACTTCGATGTACGCTATTTCGTTTACTTGTAATATAAGGATAATAATTAAAAAAGGCGCTCAAGCATTGAAGTAACTCTCGTAAGTAAGTATTATTGGATGAGGAGCAAGTAGGTTTTACTTTTCAAGCTCAATAAATCCCTCACGTCACGATTGTAAACTTTTCAGAGACCTCTCTTTACCCGCTCGTTTCTTTTTCAAGAATAACATTTGTCATTGAATGTCAAATGCTTCGTCGTCGCAGATTAGAAAATGTGCAGATGTTTATACGTAAAACCTCAACACTTTTGTAAAGAAAAACGTGTCAGTGGAACTCTGCGATTCTATAATCTGACGCAGCCACTCATGAGTCCAATGAAAATATTTTTACTTCAAAAATATTTTATTTATTTATTGCACATTTTTTTCATTAGAGATTATTCAAAAAGTAAAAAAGCAATGTTTCTAATATAATTATGGGACCAACTTGGGAGCTTTCTCTATACGCCAATTCACGAAACACAAAAATTGGTTCAAGAATGAGCGAGAAATTCGTGTGCATACATGTCAGTTAAAAAGATTTCATTCATAAGCTACGAGGACATTGCTTATTAAAAACGAGAGACATGATTTTTTAAAACTTTTATTTTAGACTTAAATTACGCAGACAGAACACACACTCCACCAGCAGCTTTGATTTTAGCTTCTGCCGTTTTTGAGAAAAGCTTAGCCTTCACTATGACGGGTTGTTTGGGGAGTTTGCCTTTGCCTAGCAACTTGTAGTAACCCTGAAACAAAATATTAACAAGCATTATTTTTAAGTCCCATGCACAAAAAACCGGACAAGTACGAGTCAGACTCGCCCATCGAGGGTTCCGTACAAGCTAGTAGATAAAAGGGGGAAATTATATATTTTTTTATATTTTCCTTCATAAACAAAAAAAATATACATCATAAAAATATTTAAAAACCTGTTTTAGCTTGTGCTAATGAAGCTCTTTCATACGACCCCACATGATACGGTTAAAGCACTTTAAAATTTGGGTTTTTCTTCCTTGCATAAAGACCCCTTTTTTGTGATCAAATTAAAATGTAGTTTTCCAATTGTGATTGAAGTTTCTTGCCAAATTTCACAGTTATAGGTCAACAGGAAGTACCCCATAAGTTTTGATTCCCTTGCAAGTGTCGAAATATGTGTTTCTTGGGACATATTCGGCTGTAACTTTTTTATGAAAACTGAAAAGATTGATTTTTCTCTGCAGCATGAGACTATAGATCTGCATAGGTATGGTTTTAATTTCAACTCGATTTCTTCACGCATTCCTGTGATACAGTTCTTCAGACACAAACATCAGAGGTTCAGAGGTACAGACAACAAACATCAACATCCTATAAGCATTAAGTTTTTTCTTTTGAGGTATGGAAACCTAAAAAATGGCAGACTTACACCCCAACTGGTGGCTATCATATTTTATCACTATTTTAGTCCTATAAAGCTGATATGGAATTAACATGACTCAGCACAATAGTGAGAGTACACATTTGTGACAGCCATTAGAATGTGCTTTAGTTTTAATTGCTAAGCAGTCATGGTGTTTACTTGCAATGTCATTAAGCTGTCAGTTTTATAGCAAAAAGCCCATCCAGCTCTTAACAAAGAAAACTAGGTTTGATGATTAGTCCAATTAGTATAGCGATCTACATTCATCCTGGAATACATATTCCAGGATGGATTAGTATCAGTAGTTCAGTTGCTAGTCTGGTTAACTGAACTACTGATACTAAGAGGAGGCTCAACAGTTCAGTAGAATATGTCAACCGGACTTCTGAGCCTCAAAAGTATCAGTAGTTTGGTTAACCGGTCTAGAAACTGAACTACTGATACTAATCCTCCAGGTTTTTATTTTTATAAAAAGAGGTTTGGAGAGGTTTGGGTGGTGGAAGAGGAATGTTTTGACAGCAGAGGTTCAGCGCTAACGTTTAACACATTCCCTCTGCTGTCAGTAGGAAGTGGGGTGAGATTGGTGGCGAATGGTGAGTGCTTGGGTAAACACTTCAACACCAGTCACCAAAGGGGTTGGGTTAAGGTGAGGAAGAGTGAAGAGGATTGATGGAAATGGAAGAAGTGGTGTGGGATAATCCTCCAGGATTAGACTATGAAACACCACCACAACCCACAACAGGATCTTGCAATTTATTTCCACAATAAATAGTATATTAGGACAAGTTGAGGTCAGAGATAGAGACAAGACCTTTAGCTTCATGGAAACAAGGTGTCGCTTCACCATTCCTCACTGGCCTGCTACAATGCAAGGTCTAAGGTTGTATTGGTCTTTAATATTTACAATCCAGTGTAATGAGATAGTAATACTTACAGCCTTGACAATATTGATGACAGGGACCTTGCCATCTGTGGCCGAGGCATACTTGAGCCTGGCTTGTTCAGACACAAGGGTCCACAGTTTGTCCAGGTTCAATACAGGACAGAACTCTTTGTTTTTCCTTGCATGGTAGTTCCTCATGCCAACCTGAAAATTGTAAACAATAAAAAAACGTTACTCACAATGCTCAATATATTTTGTTAACTTCTCATTGACAAGTAGAGACACTTGCACAAAGAAGATGAGAATTTGAAACGTTGGTCAAAGTAGATTTTCAGTAAGGCTATTTGTGGTCTTAGCCATAAACTTACTGTAAAGTAATAGAAATATCAAGGAAATAAGAGGTTAATCAACATAAGAGTATACTGCAGACCTGAGTTTGCATTAAAAACAATGCACTTAGTCAGTCAGACCTTTATTAGTCGATTAAGTATTGGGTTATGTATATTTTTTATGCAGTTTATATATATATAACTACAATTTGTGTAAAAAATAATCAAATTAACATTCAAAAACATATTCACCTTGCCAAAATATCCAGGATGGTACTTGTCCATATTGATTCTATGGTGGTGCTCTCCACCAGCATTACCGCGACCTCCAGGGTGCTTACGGTGCTTACCTGGAACCCAATATTTCAAATGAGGCGATATAGCTAAGTATCACAAACTGAGATTACAAAATGCATAGAGCTACCAACATATTATAAGAGGAGCACTTTCGGAAGTCTGTTATAGTTGTTACAGGATAGTGACACTTACAAGTATAAAAACGTGAACCCGAAAAATTCAGCCGAGCCGACTGAAACTTTGAGGTTATGATTGTTTTCAATGATGTAGATTGTTTACATCGAGTTTAAAGAATAATGTATAGGATTAGAACTTACCGATACGACCATGACCATGGCTCACATGTCCTCTCAACTTCCTGGTCTTCTTTTTGGAGGTGGCCTGTAGGAAAACAACAAAATAAAATAATTCAGAACTTCTAATGATAACGTTTTTGAGAAATATAGGGCACTTCCACACATCATTCACTTTTGCTAAAATAACATTAATTGAATTTGTGAACTTAAGCTACGATTACACAGAAAAAATTAGATAAAATTCAAAAAATTAAACACGAACCATTTTTACTCTTCCGTCAAAATTTCAAAAGAGCAAGAAAAAAAATAATGAAACTGAGATAGATATGTAATCTATTCTCTATGAAAAGTTGAAAACTTTTAGTCGATTTTAAACAACGACACACAGACAGTCGATAATATAGGATCGACTATGATTATGTTATTAGTCACTCTGTGGCAGTAACGTTCTCTATGCTCTTTGGTTTGTATATATTCTATGGTAAATCAGAGTGAACCTCTTCTTCACTGTTCTTCGTTCTATCTATTTCGTAGTGATGTGTATAGTTCAAATAATAATATATAATTCAAATGTGGGTCTCAATTTTTTGATTCGCTTGAAAAGTTCGCTAACTCTTAATCAAACGAATTTTACTTATACCAATAAAATATGAAGGGGAGGCCTTTGCCCAGCAGTGGGACACTTCAGGCTAAAAACAAACAAACGAATATTTTTTTTAAAAACGTTTATTATTAATTGTTTGAAAATCAAATGTTCCTTTCCTTTGGAGCGATTCCAAAACCAAACGCCTGTAATGGTTAACGATACGAACCTTATCGCTAAGCATTATTCTTTGTTTGTCAATATTATTTGTCGGCCTTGTGGCTCAGTTGGTAAGTAGTGTGTTTACGTCTACCTGCTGAACTGGAAGGTCGTGGGTTCGATCCCCACCCAGGGCAAACATTTGTGTAATGAGGATGGATGTTTGTTCTGTGTCTGGGTGTTTCTATGTATCATATGTATATATTTACAAAAAAAAAGTATATATGTATTCTATCAGCCATCTAGTTCCATAGTACAAGCTTTGCTTAGTTTGGGCTAGATGGTGTTGTGTGAAATGTCCACAAATATTTATATTTATTTAAAAATATTTATCATAGGCAAAATTTACAATAAATCAGGTGACTGAAATGGTTATATTATACAAGCACCCTTCACCATTCGTACTATTAAATTGTTGTTCATTGCGACTTACGAAATGTGCTATTTTTGTTAGTTTATATGGTTTCTATAGTTAAGTGATCTAAATGGCACATTTCAAATATACTAATAACTAGAGAACGATTTTATTATTTTAATAACATTATTTATTTTAAGAACTTTAAGCCTTCAAAGTACTTTATGGTATTTATACAGTTTTACCGTATATAAATTATTTTATGCCCATATTCTCTGCGCTCTTTTTACGTGACAGGAAGTATATAAATATAGATAGTAAAATTATTAATTAATGTACACTTCACATATTGAAATAATTTATATTCCAGAAAAATCCATTATTATTTGCTATATTTAGCCTGGCATTTTAAAAACATATTTAATATGATAGGACTAATAAATATTAACGGCCTTACCGAAAAACGTTACTTAACTCTAACCATCGTCTTAAATTCTCTGTCTTCTTTCGGCAAACGTTATTACGTGTCAGGGAGAAGTAGACAAAATATGTTTAAAGTTAAGTAACATTTTCCGGTAAGGCCGTAAATGACTATTGTCATATGATCAAAACTATTATATTGACTTTAATGATAGTTTTTAGTGACATGGGACATCACTAAAGTTCAGTAGGTTTCCAGAAAATGGTGGGATTGCGTGTCGAAGTAAATTCTGACACGTATTTTGCTAAAATACGTAAATAATTTGTGAAATTTTTGCAATGTTACTACTTTTTTAGCATTTTTACGATATTATCCAAATAAGAATCATAAAGGATGGAGTTCCGGGAGACGCTTTTGGCTGCTCAACGAAATCAACAACAAAAGTCATCTGTGAGTTTTGATACCTTTTGTGAACTACTTTACTTTTCTTAAGTTATTTATTCTAGTACTCTCCAATGTCCACGTTTTTCAAATATTACACTAAAAATGTTAGTTAATCCTATCAAATTAATATATTGTGAGAAATAACATCTATTGTAAATATAACTTTAGTATTCACGTAGATTCAACTTTCGAAATGATTTCAGGAGAGCCTGTACTATAAGGCTCGATTCGATCCTCCTAAAAAAGAGCAAAAACAAAAGGACAAACTATCTGCTAACATACAAAAATTCTTGGCCAAGAAAGATGAAGAAGAAAAGCAGAAGAAGTTGGATGCTCAAAGGAAGCGTGAGGAGCTACTCGCTATGCGGGACCCAAAAGCTCTTAGGAAAATCCAGAAAACGTTAAAGGTTATAAAATCAGCCAACAAGTCTGTACTCGAAGATGCGGTAGACCGGGATAATACAGCTGTCACTCTGAATGGGCCCGAACAACCTGACCAAGATGATTATGGCTATGAATCACAGGAGGCTGCTGCTATTTATACCAAAATGATGCAAAAGTACAGCAAGATACCGGATGTACCAAAGTTTCCTACTAGCAGTATGTAATTATTACAATACTACTAATATTTTTTTCATGGTTAAAAACTAGCATTATAAGATAGGCCTTATATCCAACAGAGGGATAAATATTGTGGTATACACCCACACTATCTTAACACTAACTGCCTTACTGGAAAATGTTGCTTAACTTTAAGCAATGCTTCACATACTTTGTCAACTTCTGGCTGACACGTAATGGACACTTGCAGAAATAAGACAGAAAACTTGACGTTGATTAAAGTTAAATAATGTTTTTCAGTAAGGCCCTTCGTCCTTGCTCCTTTGGGACTGATCCGCTAAACTCCAGTTTAAGGTATTAGAGTTCATTGAGAAGCATGTTAAGTGGCTTATTAGTGGCAATTCCCTTGTTCAGGCTAAGCTCCAGTCTGGATCATCATTACATAGTTGCTAGTTTACTAGTTTACCAATTTTTTATCAAATACAGTTTGGTGAATGTGCTTCAGATCTGCACACTCTACTGATCTTAAGCCTCTCTGTCCTTTTTTTTATCAGATGGCCAGAAGCACGAATAAGCAACATCGTTTCATGGGGGATATTCCAAAATCTGAAACAAAACACTTTAGCTCCACTTTTATTGTGCACACCACCAAAATGTCGAATACTCTTTCTGATTGCAACAGTCGCTTAAGGCGAGAAAATGTACATATGCTGCCTCTATGCATTTCAATTTTAGTCTCACACACCACATGTGTTTTGCTAGGTTTAAGCACTAGATTAGCTAGATGCACTTACAAAATAAATACTGTATGACTGGGTGCTTATAGTATATCTCATTATGTGTTTATGTGTTGTGTTTTTAGATTATTACTACGCAGTTGGGGGCATCTAATCTGGGGGCACGGCCGTGCCCCTGCCATGTGAACCATTGTTATTGTCGTTAACATAACTCAGATGTATAATTATTTTATTAATATTAATGTATTACATAGTTTCGTTTCCATAATATAGTAGTAGGGAGTATACGCAGTACATACTCATTTGTTTAAAATTTCTAATTTAACTTGACTCCTGTATCGATAGTAAATCATCTAATAATCAAAATTCTCCACAAATATCGGATGTGGAAATTTTATTCCATTATTGTGGTCAATTCTCAAGGCACCACAAAATGAATTCAAATTCTGAAACTCACTCAAATTTAAAACAGTAACAAAAATTGTATGGGAATTACGTTTGATTTTTTAATTTAGTTTTATAAACATTTTAACAAGTTAAGTGGTGCCTTCAGTATAGCTTTACAGGTCTTGTTATACAATTTATATATATAGATAGGTATATATATTTAATAGATTTGTAACATGTTACAGTAAGTGTTGGTCTCATTCCAGATAACAGTGTGAAGAGAGATCTAAAGGGTACCATGGAGAGAGTGAAGCATGCCCTGCAACATGAAGATGATCCTGTTCCTCACAAGAGAAGGCGGAAAACCGAAAATGGTAAACCTATTATGAAATTGTAACTTTGTATTCTACTATTTGTCGTAACTAACATTCCAGATATATGTATTAAAAGAAAAACAAAATACCCGACTGCAGATAAGCGATTATCATTATTACAAAAAAATATAGCCATTAGATTCATCCTCACTGACGAATCTGTATTTATACCATATTTCTATCAAACAACACGAGTTGATAAAAGAGACAAAACAACAAAAGTAATAAAAACTAAATTCTACTTCATATTTTGAATTACCATGAAATTCAAAAAGATGACTCTGTGTTGCTACTCCTTTAAATAGTTCATAACATTTAAAGGAGGTGCCGCCAAAGAAGACAGTCCGACACGCTACGAGCCAGAGAAGAAGGAAGAGAAGAAGCCAGAGAAACCGAAGTTCAGGAAGCCGATGCCGCCACCCATGGACTTCAACCAGCTACTCAAACTGGCAGAACAGAAGAAGAGCGAGCCGGTAACACTTGTTATACTCATTGAAAAGAAACAAAAAATGGATTTATTAAACTTAGAAAACATTACTTGTTATACTACCATTCATGTAACGAGCTCATTTGTGAGTGTGTGTGTATATTACATCTGTTTCCACTTTCATGGATTCATTGCTGATGGCACAACAGGTGTGTCAATAGCAATATATAAGCAATATTTATTGTATGACGGGTGACACAACTGTAGTGTCACATGCTATTTGGAAAAACTTCGTTAAATTGTATTTTGAGAGGTCTAAGTTAACTCCATACTATTTATCACTAAAAATCACAACTGTAATGGTCCGTTCATTTAATTTCCATTTATTTTACGTGATTCAACGGCTAGATTTTGTTTTGCGTTTTAACTTTTAGATATTCTATAAAAATAAGTTATAATAAAAAATAAAACAAATACTTAGCCTAGTCAGAGCTGTAATCCGTTGTTACAACCTGTTTGTTCAGGCCTTTATTACAATTACTTACGAAGAAACAATAAAATAACCGATGACAATGATTGTTTTACAGGATTATTTATAGATAATGCAAGCTGTCTAAATAATGTTATACATTTGTACTATATATTATTAATAAAATTATTCGAACCACATTGTATAGATCTGCTGCTCTCTTTACATCTTCGGGATTGTAACATTGTTAGAGTTCTAAAATAGATAGAGAAAGAGAGAATACTCTGCAGTGGAGCGTACAGTTTCCGAGTAGAGTCCGCGCAACCACTGAATCCCTATAAATGCGGCGCTTTAAACGCATTCCGCCCATTCATACTATTAAGGTATTCTGTGTTCCGGCGGACAATGACGGGCATGTCAAGAGATTTGTTAGGCGACGGTCGCTTTGAGGTCGCTAAGGTACCCTCCAAATTAGTATAAAACATGTTGTAAAGGCTGACTGTTTAAATACTAGCAATATTCAAGGACATACTAAATAAAAACGCATAAAGAAATAAAACCAAACAAATACTACTAATAAAAACTAAAAAGAAAGTTTTAAAGTTTTCCCAAGACGCACCGAGCGAGCGCAAGTCATATAACTACGAAGGTACGTTGCGCAGTAATCGCGCGACTTGCATGTATTCTCGGCATGGTTTGAATCCGTAATCTTTGTGTTGGTCCGTAATGCGGTGTTTGATTATTTGAAACGAGAATCGAGTACTGAACACCCCGTATCAATATTGCTAGTGTTCAGTCATCCTGTAGATATATAAGTTAGTGATTAGTAAAAAGTTACATGTGTATGTCTAGGTGACCCCAGCGGCGCAGAAGAAGCAAGCAGCAGAGAGCAAGAGCGAGCACGAGCGACTGATGACAAAGAAGCAAAAGCAGGACTATGAAGAGGAGATGGCGCGCCGACAGCGGCGGCAGGAGCGCATGGATGCAGAGAAGAACGCCAAGAGACGTTAGTTATTTTGTAAACGTTATTTTATGTTAACTCTTTTTAACAGACTTCCAAAAAGAAAGAGGTTCTTAAATCGATTATATTTTTTGTTTTTTTCAGTAGTGTAGAGAAGTGACTTGGGTTGGGTCTATAGGTCGCTGGTAAGTGAGCGCTGGCGGTCAAGAGCAAGCCTATTAAATGGTAAAATCGTAGTACTACCGTCGTCGCTGATATTTGCAATACAAAAGTATCGCCGATTTTAAATTATAGCTTTGTGGATGCGATGTAAAACCAATCTGCAAACACTTATAAACGACTGTTACATAGTTGTGTTAATGTAAATACGTTGCTTTACAGCTCAAAAGGAGAGAGACGAAAGACCTTCAGAAAGAGAAAGAGATAGACCAGAACAGAGACCAAGTGGCTTTGGACGTATCCCAAAATTGAACGATAAAAACTCTGAAAGGAACAACAGTCCGAGACCAGTCGAGAAAGACAGAGGCGACCGAGAACGGAGCGACAGAGATAAGGCCGATAAAATGCAGCGGGAAAAGGACAGGGTCAGACAAGAGAGGGAGAGATTAGAACGTGAAAAAGAGAGGGTAGATAGAGAAAAAGATAAAATAGACAGAGAGAGACTAGAAAGACTTAAAGCGGAAAGAGAAAGAATCGACAGAGAACTCGAAAGACTCAGCAAGGATAAAGAAAGACTAGAAAAGACTAAAACCAAAATCGAAAATGGTAAAATCGCAGATAGATCGAAATCCAGTTCTAGTGACAATATGAAGAAAAATATAGAATTGAAGAGTCAAAACACATATAGGATAGATAAGAATTCAAATGAGAAGAAGTTAAAAACTGACGATAGGTATATGAACGGCCATAGTTCACAGAGTAAAGTGCCAAAATCTAAAGAACAAATTAAAAGTGCTAGTGATAAAACATCTTTAATGAAACAAGGTGACAGAAAACCTGAAAATGGTAAAAAAGAACCAAATGGCAAAATACCTATGAAGAGACCCGAAGACAGACCTGGGAAGCCTCAAGCCGGTTCGAGTCACCCCAAGGTGTCGAATAGCTTCGATTTCGATAAACATGTTAACGCACTGAAAAAGGAGGTAGGTGGCAAGAATGGCGGCCGACCAGCGGACGTGAAGAGAAGACCACACCCTGATGATGTTAAAAGAAAACCAAATCGTGAGTAAATTTTCTTATTTCCCAATTCACATTTTGTTACTCTATTTATTATTGTTTAAAATTGCAAATTCTAAATTGTGGAATACACTTGCCTTTAATAATAAATAACTCAAGTGTCTTCAAAACACGAGTAAATAGATTTCTTCTAGACAAGAGCTCTTCATCGAAGACCATAGTTTTGCTCAATATCAGTCGATCAACGAATAAAATAAAATACTGAAAAAATACAAATTTAAGTACAAGTTCCCATCACATTACAAATACCTATTACTGTAGAATCGAAAGCAGATAATGTCTAGTAATCCGATTGGTGCACTCATACAAAATTAGAAAATTAATCTAGAATCTAGTAAAGTATCAATTTGAATGATTTTTCGTCTATTTGTCTTTGTCTTTTTGTCTATTTGGGATTATTTGTATGGGTGGTATTGACATTTTCTAATTTTGGTTACCTCTGGGTTCACTTAATGCTCTGTGTATTGAGTGAAAAGTAGGTACTCCTTTTGTATGAAAAAATGCATGGTTAACTTGAGATAATAGTTTCTCATGCTTTATCCAGACATTTGGCATACAAAACAGTAAGAATGTTGTTCATCACAATTTCAATAATCTTTTTTATAAAAATAAATAAAAAACTTTACTATTATTGTTTCGATTTACAAAATGTTGTGCCATTTATTGTTTGACTCACCACAGAATTTTATCAAGATTAGATAATTGTTTTATTTGTGCAAGTCACGAATCTAGGTTCTATTGCATTGTGATAAGGTTCTAATCTCTTTATCAAACGATTCAGGTCGCGTTGTGGACTCTGAGTCGGAATACGACTCGGAGATGGACGATTTCATCGACGACGGAGACGAAAACATGGACTACTCGAAACACATCAAGGAAATATTCGGATACGATAAGTCTAAGTAAGTTTACAACCTACTTGATCACTGTCAGACCACAGACAACCAATGAGCATTGAGGTACTTCATCGAATCAACCAATCGAAACGGTTATTGAAGCCCAGAGTGACGAATTTGGGATTGATGAGGATGAATATCATTGCCAGAGGCATTTAGCCGATAAGGCACACTCTATCCATAGACTTCATATTTTTCTCTTTACGTTCAAACAAAATGACTGATCGGGAATGTAAAAAGTCCGATTCAAAGGCGCATCACACGTATCGAAAAGAGATAGCGATAAATGTTTAAATTGAACTAGTGTATTTGAAAGATTTTGTGTAGGCAAGTGACGTTTTTTAAACTATCACGGTCATTCATTCAAACACTATTATTATTAATGGGATATTTAACGCGAACCACGGTAAATATCCCGTTAATAATAGTATTTTAAGGGACGTTTTGTCTTATTTATAGCTATATTTGTGCAAGCTAACCACAAATATCGGTTCTACAAGAACGCTATTAAAATATTTTCAGATATAAGATAGTATTGCTGATGTTATTTTGAGTGTCTCATAACTACTGGATGTCTCGGAAGTTTGTCATATCATCATCGTCATCATCTCAGCCATAAGAAGTCCACTGCTGGACTTAGGCCTACCCCATGGATTTCCAAAAAGACCGATTGGAAGCGGCTTGCACCCAGCGTCTTTCTGCCACTTGTTGCTTGTTGTTGTTGTTTGTCATGTGTATTTTTTTATTTGTTATAGAACAATTATATTATATTTGTATTAGTGCAATGTTTCATCACAATCGTTAGAGCCATTATTGAGATTTTTATTTATTTTATTTTATTTTTATTTTTATTTCTTCTTATGTTTTATTTTTTAATTCTGAGCGGCTGTTCAGAAGTCATTGATAAATTCGATTAGTCATACAAATGGTCGAACGTTATGGCAAACACGTTTTTTGTTTATTTAAACGGTAGTAAAATATTTCTGATAAAATTCAAAATTGTAATTCTTTTGAAAATGAATAACTATTTATCGCTAATGCCTACTCGTGTTTTACATATTTTTAAGACCTGACGTTTCGAACACTGCAGTGTCCTTGTTCAGTGTTCACAGGTGATATTATCTATTGCGTACTTTGTTTTTATCGCGAAGTTTTATGGTAAAATAATAAATAAATTAAGTTTCCGGCAGCCTAGTCGGGAGACCGTCTGACTTGCGATCCGCAGGTCCTGGGTTCGAATCCCGCGGCCCGCACCTCTGTCTTTTCGAAGTTATGTGCGTATTGTTGATTGCCGCCAACTTCAAACGGTGAAGGAAAACATCGTGAGGAAACCTACATGTCTGAGAGTTCTCAATGAATCATCTTGAAGATGTGTGAAGTCTGCCAACCCGCACTTGGCCAGCGCGGCAGACTATGGCCTAACCCTTCTCACAATGAGAAGATGGCCCGTTCCAAGCAGTGGGACAGTTTGTACAAACAGGGCTGAAAAAAATATATATATATAATTGAGTTTAAAAAACTGAAAAAACCGACTTCAAAATATGCAATACAATACATATGTACGCGACTTGCTGTTCACTTTTCACTTGGATGATATTTTACCAGTTATTTTGTTATAAAAACCAAAATACTGCATTGATTTTGATAAAATTTATATGGTACCTCTGAAGTATGTCAGAGTAATCGGTGAACAAATATACAAAAATTTTTTTTGTCTGTAAAGTCGGTTTACGGACGATAGTTTAACGTGACAACGTCTTAACAAAACATTGATGAAATGCAAACGTTACAATGAGCGTAACGGGACAATGAGTCATACTTTTTCGTGCGTGCAGCCGGCGTTCATCGATTTATTAGACGTTGTCACGTCAAAAAACATACAGACCGAATTAACCTCCTTTTTGGAAGTCGGTTAATTAGTGTCCTTCCCCAGGACGCTACGCGAGATCTCCGCTATTTTCGCCGAACGCTTGTTATTGGAAATCTTACAGGACCTCAAAGGATAGATGCAGAGCAGGAGGGCATCTGGTTTCGGATATTCACATCTTGTTTTTTTTTTCTTTTAATTAATAGCGATTGCTTTTACAGATATCGGGACTTGGACGACGAAGATGACCCATCTATGGAGTCTAGTTTCGCGCGACAGCAACGAGAAGAATTTATAAGTAAAAAGATCGGTAAGTATATCCATATATTACTATATTTTAAAATTTTGCATTGTTCTGCTGTACGTGTGTTTAGCTAAGTCGTTAGAGGGTTGCAAGGTGTACAAAAAAATTGGGTTGCATTGATGGCAGTTGCAATCAGAGGAATGAAAATTCCGCTCGGGAATGAAATGCCTCACCTCCGTCCTTTGCTTCCTGAAACTATAACTGGGTGTCTGATCTAGTACCTAAGTGCGTGCTTCGCGTTAGCAAAGTCTCTGCCATCTTTGTATTTAATATTGCTTGGACGAAGGTGATATTAACCCATATTAGTCCACTGATGGGCATAGTTGATGGCAATATTAGCGAAACAAATTATAAAATAATAATAATGAAAGTATTGATCTTTTTATTATTTTAAAAACATTTAACACTAGTTTGATAATTTAACAGATTTGTCAATGTTTTCTTTTCTAATTCTTCAGGTATAATGGAAGATTTGGAAGATATGCGGATGGAAGCGCTAGAGAAGAAGAAATCCAAGAAGAAACGACGCATCAGCGACGACTGAACTCGACCTACGACGCGCGGACCAACTTAACTACTTGTAAACCACTGGAGCCAGGGGAAGTAGCCGTGGACGAAAGATAAGGCTGGCTATCTGCCTTAACATATCCTAGATATATTCCGCCGCCATTAACATGGAGGAAGATGGCGGAGAATTCTGCCCAATGATGGAACAAAATGGATAAAAAAAATATACGAGCTACACCCCACTGAAACTGTTAACGTAGAAAACGAAACGCAAAATACTTTTTTGAAGTGAAAACTTTTTTAGGCGCGCTGGGCACTTTATTTTGTGGGTATTGCATGAAAAGTTGACCACGCACCGGCAAGCGTAGGAAAATCAGCCACGAGAAGGACAGCATGGGTGGATGCAAGCCGCTTCCAATCGGTCTTTTTGGAAATCCATGGAGGAGGCCTATGTCCAGCAGTGGACTGGTTACGATTGAGATGATGATGTTGATGAATGAAACTGAGCTAGGGTATGTATCGCTCGTTCGGGTAAAGTCGGCTCGAGTCGACTAAGAGAACGAGAGAGATATAGTCAACGCGTCACTATTATACTGCTATTTCGTATTATTAACGTCGCGGCCTTGATGAAGTTTTCACTTCTATCGTGTTTTATACAATATATTTTGTTAATAATCTTAGTTAATTTAATAATTTCATCCTAATCTTATCGGCAGTTGTGTGGAGAAAAACACATATTTTGCATTTGTAGTGTTAATTATTTTATTGTTGATGACAAATACATTGTGGGCGAGCGTTATGAGTAAATTTGGTTTTCTATGGGGAAAAATTTCAACTTACAGTCGAATTTGTCGAAAAAGATAAATATGCCTGTTGGACAAAAAAAAATTATCGCAAGTAGGAAAAATAAAAGGAATATTGCTTTTTCTGGTCATCCGGTGGTTTATATGTTCTTGGAGCGAGACAATCTGCATTCACACTGACACAGATTTTATTCAAATATATCTAAATTTTAAAATATTGTTTATTTATTTTTTAATTATCGCTACCATGCTGTATATAAAGAACTAAATAGTAGATTGCATAACAAAGGAGAAATATAGTATTTAAGCAAATCTAGCGTGGTTTGTTTAGTTAAATCCTTCGCCCTGATTGACCTATTACAACGTGAAATCGTTAACAATCAAAATTAAGACTTAAATGTATATAGTTAAAGTCTTATTTTTGAAATACTAGCGACTTTGTTATACAGTCTGCTTCATCCCTCTCTATGAGGAAAAAAAGTGTTTTTCCTCTTTTAAGTTCTATTTTAACTGTCAATTTTCTAACAGAACTGTAACTTTTCCATTGTTCTAATATTTTTTTTTTGTAATATTTTCGTTTGATTATAGTATTAAATTTTCTGTTTAGTGCGTAAAATAGTATTTACCATGAATAAAGAAGACGTGCTATTTTGATTTCTTATGAGTGAATAAATCACCGTTTTCCGAATAGTAGGGATGAATAATTTATTTTGCGACTGCCGTTTTGTCATATGTATATCTAAATTGTATTTTGTGTATGTGATTTACCATTATATTGTTAATCGGCTTAGCTTTTTAAAATTGTTTTCCAAAAATAATGTGATTGAAAAAAAAAAATTTTTTTTCCAAGATACTATTAGTATATAATGACTATAAGTTTGCTAGATAGTTTTGCCGATGAAAGGTAACCTTCATTGCTATTATGAATGATAATAATATAACGGTAACACCAAATTATGTGCCTGTTACACCAGATAATTGTATGTTTATTGTAATAATTCAGCTGCCAGCCTAGCATGGAAGGTAGATAAACCATTTTTACTATGGAAACTAACGTGGTTTTCACACATTTTAAATAAAAACTACGGGTCACTCACGTCTGTTTTGAGTCGAAAAATCCGACTATAGCTTCAACCGCATTCGGCGGTCTTTTTCAAAGGAGCAGCGCAAACGTCACTCTCGGTCGGTAACGTGACTCGCACTGAAATCTATAGTCGGATTTTTTTACTCAAAACAGACGCGAGTGACTCGTAGTTTTTATTTAAAATAGATAAACCATTTTCTTCAACGTTGTTATATCAATGTCAGTACATATTTTACTTCCTCTGGAAGGTAGATAAAAGGGTGGAATGACTATTTGTCAACATTCCCTGCTAACCCTGCGGCCTAGTATAGAAGGTAGATAAACTATTTTTATCCACATTGTTGTGTCAGTTGTCAAAGTCAGTACATACTTTATTCCCTCTGAAAGCTGGATAAAACGGTGAAAAGACTATTTGTCTACGTTCCATGCTAACCCTGCTGAATTATATAAAATCAGAGACCTCGTACACCCAAGTGCTATTGTATAAATGTAAGTACCAGATATATTGATCGACTTCTAAACGTTTTCTGCTATTCAACCTAAATTTCACATGGTCCCATCAGTCTGATAAATCAGACGGAACACGTGTCCTGCTGGCCTAGCATGGAAGGTAGATAAACAGTATTTATCCACGCTGTTATGTCAGTTGTCAATGTCAGTCCATACTTTATTTCCTCTGAGAGGTGGATAAAGTAGTGGAAAGACTATTTGTCTACCTTCCATGCTAGCCCCGCAGAGGGTTTCTAACTGATAATATCTAACTCAACCTAAAACAGTTTTATACAGAACCATTAGTGTTTACGTAACACCATATAATGGACAGCTTGTGTTTATTATAATTTATCATTTCTGTTCTACGACTTGATAATTCACGAAAATATACGTATTCCTTACGAAATATACATCAAATGGTGACAAAATATTTGGGATGACTGATTTTTCTTGTATGAATTATAAAAATTCGTAAAATAAACATCGTTAGTTATGATTTTATGCAGAACAAGCACGCAGGAGGTGGCTAAGGTTTTTACTTTGATTCGTCTTCTGTTCTGTACAAAAGTCTTGCACTTTGTAAAGTATAATACAGGTTTTGTATTTATGATCCGAAATACGATTAATATAATCGAATATCGTTTCCCGGAAAACATTTTTTTTTCAAGAGACTTCAAATAGTCGAGCCTTTGTTATTGATGAAGTGTCGGGATTGAAATAAAAAGTAATCTAACGAACTTAATACACGGAGAAATGACACTTTACTAGAGAGTTTCATTTATCGTTCATAGCTAAAGCTAAAAATCTATAAAAATATGTGCATGATCATCGTGCACATGAGCGTTCGAATCATGTTTCAAGCGGGTAGACGTTTCTGTTACAGAGTTAGGAAGTAAAATTGTGCCAAATTTTGCTTACCTGTCGACGGACAGAGTAAAGCAGTGTCGACGACCTAGTCTAAAAAGGCTTACTTAAAGTTGTTAAACAGGTAAAACTTCTGGGATCAAAGTTCTGTGAAACGGATTCGAGCAAATAAGATTCGAAAAAATCATTTTGCATTATAAATAGGTTACAAGAGAAAAACGTCGAGCGCAAGTTTCTGGTGTGAATATACATACGAACCTCATCTAGAGTGCCTTCCTACCACATTTGGCCAATTTAATACATAAAAATATAAAACCGATCAAATATGTGTGTAAATAAATCAATTCTAGTTATTTATTATATATTAAAATGTAATTCCATTTTGTTTCCTTGCGCGACAATTTTTTTATGGAAGTAATATTATGTTGTAGCTTTATCGTACGTTTTGTATATTTTGTTTCATTATAATGTGTTATTTTAGGAAATAACTAATAAGTTTGTGTATTATTTTTAGTGATATGGAAAAAACATTAGTTTTTATATTTACATATATTGTATACCTAGTGCGAATGCACGTTGTATTGTTGATTTGTTGATAGAAGTAAGTTAAAGCGTTTTTTTCTAAGTTTACTAAACACACTCAAGGGGACTGCCCCTGCCCTAGTGTCACGATGATTCATGTAAATTAGTAGACAGTTATAATGTACAATTATTTTTTTACATCTAGGGAACATATCTTGAAGAATCAAATAACGAGGTCGGTCGCATAATAATTTCATTTATAGTTTGTTTTACGTTTTTACCTATACATGCTCGGTCACCAGCCTGACAAATGCGCCGTACATTATACAACTATATGTATAAATATTTTGAGATATGGAGTTGTCACGTTACGACGTCATCGATGTTTGATTCCATGTATTTTATATACACGGAAATTCAATCGATTCGTTAAATGAGATAAACATAGTTACAATAATAAAATAATAATAAATATAATTCATTTATTGCAGGTAATTAAAACCCATATAGTAAAAAGCAGAAAAGGCATATACAGACTAAAGAATATTCATTAAATTTAAATCATTCATTCTACATAAACAATACAATTAAATAAATGTCACCAAACTAAATAAACTTAAAAATAAAAATAAATAAAAATAATAATACAATAAAATAATGTCCAATAAAATCACAATAGTCCGTCATACATAAATAATTAAATCATTCTAAGCAGTGCATATCGTTTTTCACATCAATACTTTCTCGTAGGCATCGCTACTGCAACGTGTCTGTTGCAACAATGCCTAAGGAAAGGACAATCAAGTCTTGCGGCAATCATCGCCAGCACGATATTGGAGCTGGCCCGGACTCTGCGCACCAAAGACATGCTGCGCTTACGCATGGTAGCGTAAAAACAATTTGTATGTGCGTGTGCGAACATGCCCGAGGCCCTACTGAACCGGGACAGCCCCAATACCGCTCTGAACGCATTGTTATATTGGACCTGGAGGGCGCTGTAGGTTTTTTCAGTGTAATTAGCCCACAAGCTGCACGTGTAAAGCGATGTACAATAGGATCTAAATAGTGTAATCTTAACTTCATTTGAGCATCGTGCAAACCTGCGGGCTATCATATTCGCTCGTACAGACAGAGCCCTCCGCTCTCTCTCAATGTCCGCATGGTCCCTGAGATCAGTCGTGACTATATGCCCCAGGTATTTAAATTGATCCACTCTTTCAAGCGGAATATTGTTCAGCAAAACTGGAGGTACATTCTGGGGGCATCTAGCACTTCTGGTCTCAAAAACCATGTACTGACTTTTCTTGCCATTGTATTTTAAACCATGATCACAGGCGTATTCCTCACAGGTCCGCATCAGTTTCCTTAAGCCACAGATAGACGCACTCAACAGCACCATGTCATCTGCGTAGCTCAAGTTGTTGACACACACACCGCCGATGTGGCAGCTGACATGCTGACTGCTGAACGCGACAATGAGCTCATTAATATAAAAAATTTAACAGGGTTGGCGAAGACAAGCCACCCTGCCGGACACCACATTCGAGCCAATAGGGATCAGACAGTGTACCCGCCCATCGAACACTGTTAGACTGGTTCGCATACCAATATTTAAAAATTGTAGTTATTTCTTGTGTCAAATTTGTACATCTCAACTTGTCCCATAGTAGGTCGTACGGTACCAAATCAAACGCTTTAGATAAGTCGAGGAAGCATGCGTAGATGGGAGTTTTACGATCAGTGTAGTATTTGACGGTATTCTTAAGGCACATTATAGCACTTTCAGTGGACAGCCGAGGACGAAACCCGAACTGGTTATCGTGCAGTAATATGGTTAACATTTTTTACATCAAACATATTTTGCAAGATTTGCAATTTCATTAAAAAAATACATTAATTCGTCAGTTTTTAAATATGGTTGATGGTAGTGACGTCATAGCATGATGACGATGCGATGACAGCGTGACATTCCCATATCTAATAAGCACTATACCTTACTTATTAGAGATTGCAACCCGGTATGTTTCTCAACCCGGCCGGGCTCGGCCGGGTTGGCGGGTTGATGAGTTAGCGATGAAATCGATAAAGTATTTTATGAAAATTTGCTACCTATGAATGGAAAAGGACAATGATTCAAGGTTACGAATTAATATTTATTTCAAACTAGCAAATCAACAATAATCAGTCTCACTCAAAGTCTCAAAATCTCTGATTTAATACAGAATTGATTACTTTTACTTATGGGCGGAATAGTAACATTAGTATTAGTAATTATTATTTTTTATAAGTTTAAGCAAGCAGGTCTTTCTCTTTACTCGTTATAGTGTCCATTTGAAACATAGTATTAGAATAAGAAACTAATAAAGCTTAAAGCACTAAACTTGTCATAACAACTTAGATTAGATAGATAGATAAACTTTGGTAGCTTTGGTAATATTTGGTATAAACAAAACAAATTCTTATTGGCGCGTCAGAACGGCAACGTGGCAGCTCCCAGCGGTTGTCATGCGAATTTTCTATGATTTCGCGCTCCCGCGCCGCGGTTTTCATACTTACCGGGTCCGGCTGGGCCCGGCCGGGCCCGGTTTGCAATCTCTATTACTTATACATATACGATGGACACTACATTCGTGGCAGGCAGGAATGAAAGGGTCAGGCGTGGGAAGTCGTGCCACCCGCCTTTGCGTGCTTACATGCTCCGCCTACCTTGAAAATAGCCACCATTTATACGTTGTGAAGGTGCAGTTCAGGCTGACTATAAAGCTTTTATACTAAACGAGTTCATAGAGACAAAGATGCGCTCAACGCGCAGAGCTATCTCTCTCGCGCATTACAACATATTTAAACATATATAATCATTGCGTTGACATATTAGAAAAGTGGGTTTGTTTGAATTTGTTTATTTTGATAGGAAATATATTTAAAGAAAAGTTTTCTTTGATATCTTTTAAATTGGGTGAAGAGTAGGAATATATGTATATGTTTTCGTCACCAATATGAGTGATTTAAATAAAACTTAAAATATATATTTTATTTAATATTTATCCTATCTAAATAAACAAATTAATTTCTCGCTTTTCTAATACCCCTAACCAATGATTTTATATGTTTAAAAAAGTTGTGATGCGCGAGAGATTGCCCCCGTATTCTGAACCCATTCGGTTTCAGAATCGATTCGATTTGTATATCTCCGTCTCTGTCATTTCCATGGAGAATGACAGAGACGGAGGAATGGGTTTAGAATACGGGGGCTGAACCCATTCGGTTTCGGAATCGATTCGATTTGTATATCTCCGTCTCTGTCATTTCCATAGAGAATGGGGGCTGCACGCGTTGAACTTCACCATAAGTAGATTTAATGTTAGAAATCATTTTTATTAATTATTGTACCAATAGATACTGCTATATAAATATCTATGACGGATCCAGACGACAATTTAGAAGTAATTACAATACTTGTTTTAAATAATTTGCATTGTTAACATGTATATATTTGTCAATATTGCAGAAGAAAAGGAAAAAAATGTATTGCCTAAAATACATATATCTGAGTATTTTCAAACATTGTTTTTTTTCCGACTCCATAAGAAGGAGGGTTATGTTTTTCAAGTCTATGTTTCTCTATATGATCGCCTACAGCCAAAATGGCTTCACCGATTTTGATGTGCGAGGTGTCGTTAGATTCGTCTTCACTTCAGAGTGAGTGTCATAGGCTATATTTTTTTTGTAATAATAATAATACATCTCTCACAAAAATAAAAAATAAATGTGTTTTTTCGTAACCTTCAACGAACTTTTTCGTAATAATCAAGTGATTTTATTACAGTTATTCTAAAGAATATTCATTCATAATATTTTACAGCGATTTTACACATACTTTTTCACAAAAAACGTACACTCAACAGCGTAACGAAATCATAAGTTAGACGGCAAAAACTGTTTTTCTGCAGTAGGGTATTTTGTTTTTCTATTAACATAGATACTTGTTTACTACCGACATTAATCGAAGATAAATATGAATAAGCCACTTGTAGTTCAATCCTGAACGAACTGTCAAGGGAAACAATCGAAATAATTTAATATTTTTAATATCTCATAATTAAAAGCATTTAGGAATTGAGATCTATATATATTAATTATAGTTTAAAAAACTGAAGCAACCGACTTCTCATGTATGCTATTCTCAGAACTGGACCAAATTCAAATGGGACCACACGGGAAACACCAGATTTCAAATAAAAAAAGAATCATCAAAATCGGTTCACCCAGTCGAAAGTTATGAGGTAACAAACATAAAAAAAAAATAGAGTCGAATTGATCACCTCCTCCTTTTTGGAAGTCTGTTGAAAATAAGTTAGAACGATACATCGGCATTTGTGTAATGACATGTAGGTAGATAGGCGCAGTGATAATTTGGTGGAGTAAGGCATAGAGATAAATTACTCTATGCTGTAAGGTTGAGATAGGGACTAATAATTATGTCTGATCTTTCATGCTGTGAAGTGAGTTGACGATATTATTATTCACGGATATAATCTTGGATTGGCCGAACCAGGTGGCATGACGACATACCTATGAAGGAGTCCATAGTAGTATAGAGTTAAGATCTGGATGATGATGATATTTTTTCACACATCTCAAGTGAACCAAATACTTTACTCGTACACATGGATACAAATAGGTAACAAAGTGAAATATCACTTGGTAAATAGGGCGAATTCTGTGACTTGACATACAAATCGCAGAATTAACTTCATGATTGTCAGAGGACCGAAATGATTCAAGTCTTCATAGCACTCTGGAAATGATGATGATAATACTGAAATGAGCACAGACGTTAGAAACGAGGCATATTTTATGCTGTACGCCGTCCTTTGCTTTCTCTCTCTAGTTTCTCGCCGTAAAAAAAAAACATGTGTGACATTGACATTAATTTCATCAAGACACTGTATCATGTAGAGATGAGCTAAATTATATCGAATATTTAACGAACAACAAAACTTATAAAGTAATAATCATATCACATTTACTTTATTTTTCAGCAAAAAACTTCTTAAATGTCGACATGTTGTCGTACATTCTTTCGTCCAAAAAGGAGCATAAAACAGTTTTCTACCCCTTAGCATGATCCGATTTCTATTATTATTTTTTATCTGATTGGAATAATAAATGCTCACCGCTTAACTTATTCAAGTGTTTTTTTATTATGTTGGAAGTGAATGATTTACCGTCTTACTTATAAACGCTGAATAAGCTAATTTTAGTTACACAGTGTTTTGTTCCGTTTTCGCGCGTGATAGTTCCTGCCTGACAGACAGTGACAAGTCCTTGTTCAGAGAATAAGATTATGAGATTTATTAAGCCTATGGACATAGGCCTCCCCCATGGATTTCCAAAAAGACCGGTTGGAAGCGGCCTGCATCCAGCATCTTCCTGCCACTTGTATGATATCCTCTGTCCGCCTTGTGGCTGGTGTTCCTACACTGCTCTTGCCGGTTCGTGGTCTCCATTCGAGAACTTTTGGTCTTATCGGCCGTCAGTTCTACGTGCTATGTGCTCTGCCATCTAAAGGATAATAATAACAATAAAACTATTTAGTGTCGAAGTTGATTACCAAGAATAACTTAGGTTGACATACTGCTGTAAACGGGACAACAATGCCCCATTAACGTTATTTAAAAAAAAAACAATTTAAAAGAAAAATCCTGTGGGTACCGTCCCATAACACCACGTCCACGTCCCTCAAGTGCAAGTAACATTAATACTCACGAGCTCAAGTGTGCCTGGGAATCATGGGCGTAGCTATAGCTTTCTCATGGGGGGGGGGGGGGGTCTGCGGGTACAAAAATTTATAAAAACATACTACTATTTGCGCAGACTATACGCAGACGAGTACTAGTTTCTAAACGTCAATGTTTATATAATTATAATCTTTAAATAATTATAAGTTATAAACATTTAAATACACGAAAATTAAATTACGGACAAACTTATAACTGTAAATAAAGTGTAAAAGTAACGTCGAAACAATATTAATTCATATTAAACTAGAGGTACCCTATGACTTCACCCGTTTTAACGAGCGCTCAGCATTTGCATGACTCAAGTAAACAAAAGCATAGATAATAAGCATACGCGAGCGAAGCCAGCGCGAACATTATAGTAGTGTTTTTATAGTAATATGATTTATTTCTCGTATTAGTGAGCCCGCAGTCTTCCCATGACAAAATAGTACCTAATAATGCGCGAGCGAAGCGAGCGCGAAAATTTTTAAGGTTTTTAAAATTAAATCTTGGAAATAATTTAATTCATTGATCGTGTTAGAAAGTGGCCCAGATGAACCAAACAAGTATAAAAGTGTTTAAAAAAATGAAATATCCGACTGGATGAGTAAGACTGACTTACGCTAACAAAAACTATAAATATAACCATTTGAATGCATTGATTTCAAACTTAAGCACGGCACTTTAAGAGTCTTGTTCGATCTTTTCGAAATTATTAACACAATTTTTTTTTTTTATATAAAATTGGCTTGGATCGAATTGAATTTTTCATCGAATATTTGTGTTTTTTTTTTACGTAAGATAGATCTACGACTGATCTCCAACTCGCCTGATATTTAGCGATGTTATTTTCTAGTTTTACGAAAGAAGATCTTTTTATAAGTTCATTCAGTCGTTTTATATCTTCAAAAATATGGGCATGTACGAGCGATCGCTTCGCTTTGGCGCGCGAAAAATATTGATGCAAATTAAGTAAACTTTAAAAAAGAGCAAGGATTTTTCATAATTGCCAGGATATTTTGGGGGAGGGTAGGTTGAACCCCTAAACCCCCCGCCCTGCTTACGGCCTTCTTCACAACTTGTCGGATTCGGAATCGGCCTGGAAATTATATCTCCATCTCTCTCAATTTGTATAGATATGACAGAGATGGAGTTAGGGTTTCTTAAAAAGTATGTATATTAAAAAAAAAAAAGACAGCAGAAAAGCAGTTTTTTGCAGTCTAACTTACGATTTCGATACTTTTAATACGCTGTTGAGTGTACGTTTTTTGTAAGAAAGTATGCGTAAAATTGCTGTACAAGATTATAAACGCGCATTCTTTAGAATAATTCTAAAAAAAAACACTTGTTTATTACGAAATAGTGCGTTAGTGATTACGAAAAAACGTTTTATTTTTATTTTTGAAAGAAATGTATTATGATTACAAAAAATTAGCCTACTTATGACACTTTGGAAACGAAGACGACTGTAATGACACATCAACCTCGCACATCAAAATCCGTCAAGCCGTTCAGGCTGTCATATAGAAACATACATACATACCCTTGAAAAACATTACCCTCCTTCTTACGCAATCGGGTAAAAATATATAGGTTTCCATTTGATATACGCGTTTGTAGAATGCGCGGGCGAAAGACGAACATGGGTCATACTGCATCTCATTAGCTAAGCTGTAGTTATGCACACACGTTACCGCACATCAGGTTTTTATATATATTTTGTAACATGCGTGCCATCCGCGATATCTATTCCAGAATTTTGACAGCACTTTATTTTTTTTTCGCCCAATGCCATGGGGGGGGGGGGGGGGGGGTCCGGACCCCCTGGACCCCCTTATATACGCCCATGCTGGGAATTGCTCGCGGGGTGAAGTAGCGCGATTTGGTGGGTGGTTAGGAGTGTCCGTTCTATGCGTAATACTTTATCTATTCTGTAATCTTATCTTAGTAAAATATGGCATCTGTCTGTCTGACATTAGAATGTCAAAACCACCAGTAAATATCAGTAAATAGTAATTTAAGGTAAGGTTACATTAATACATTACAATTTACTGGTATTTACCAGTTTTGTTTACTATTTATTATATACTGGTATTTTTCAGATATGTTATCCAATCTGCCATGAACAAAATTATTATAGATAATAACGCATAGCGTTCTCTTACTAGTTTGTGGATTTGATTCAATCAGGCATCGGGAAAACCGATCCGAAGAAAAATCGATATAAGTAATAGATTAATCGATTCACTATTGTTTTTTTTTATTAATTCGAAGATTTAGCGTATCTCTAATTTGTACTAAACTAAAAAATAAAAATTAACAAAATTGTGAAATAATTTAATTTATTTAATTTTCGTTGTTCTACCTGAGCTAAACTGTGTTTGTAGAAAGGCAGTGTTTCTTCGACATTGAAACATCTAAATCATTATCAAATCCTGCATCAAACGATTTCGGTAAACTCATAAAATATTGAAAATTATACAATCAACTCCACGTTTACATAGTCACTCGGAAAATCTTTCTTAGTAATTTTTCAGCAATGAGACTACGAGTGCAAAGCCTCCGAGAAATTCCCGAGCTGTCCAAGGACACCGTGCACCTGAGGAATGAACAGGAATTATTAGAAAAGATAAATAAAATCATCACCTATGGACATAGCAATTTGCAAATAGTTACCGATTTTGATCACACTCTTACTAGACATTCTATGGATGATGGAACTACTGTACTCACCAGTTTTGGTAAGTAATTATTTTGAAAATCATCTAATAACTGGTAAATAAAAATGATATAAATTTAATAGATATCTCCAGTAAAATTGGTAGTACAATACTTTAGTTTCATTTTGTTTTTCAGGTATGTTTAGGGAATGCCCATCAGTTCCGCAACATTACAGAGATGAAGACACCAGGTTATCAGGAATTTACAAGCCCATAGAGTGTGACTCGGTTATGAGTGTAGATGAAAAGATAAAGCACATGATTGACTGGTATGTTGCAGCTCATGCATTGCTCAAGTAAGCTATGGGATTTATACTAAATATACATGTCTTTTAGAAATTGAATAGTTTAACAGTATTACTTAGAGTGAGAGAATCTGATTTAATATAACATTTTTTTAATTAAACTAACTGCTTTATGATTGTAAAGGTACAATTCTGTCAATTTCTATTAGTATAATTAACTTTAAGTTTATTTAAATGGCAATCAGTTACTTCCTGGTTTTTAAGTTAAAAGTTCTCCTGGTTTTTTTTTTCGCGTTGTTTTCTATTTTATAAGACAGGAGGGGAAATACAGACTATCTTACTTACTACTACTTCATCATCATTATCTCAGCCATAAGAAGTCTGCCGCTGGACATAGGCCTCTCCCATGGACTTCGAAAAAGTCTGATTAGATTAGATTCTACTACTTACTATTATACTTTTTTCAGAGGTATTACATTTCCAAGACATGAACTAATGGACGTTGCAAAGAAAATGATAGAATGCTACAGGTGAGTGTTTTAATAATTTTTTAAGAATCCTTCTAATATTAGTAATAAAATAATGAAATGATACTTGTTTTCTTACTACACACATTATGTTATTATACAGGATTGTTAGAGTACTATGCACAAAAAATTTATGTTATTGTTGTCATCATTATTATTTTGATGTGCTCTTTCCGAATTTCTACAATGCCACCAACCTCGTCTCTTTGCCACTCGCACTGTCATATTGCACAAGTATAAGTTTAGAAAAATCAAAAATCCCCTACAAAAAAAGAAAAAACGGTTGAACCGATTTTAATGAAACATAGCTAAGAACACTCGCAATGAAATACTCTTTCAAAGAAATAAACTAGATCGAAAAATTGGTCACTACGTTTGAGAGCTATCATACCACAGACTATCATACCTCTTTTTCGGTCGGAGGTTAAAAAATGGCGCTTAAAACAGTTTCTTGACATTTCTCCTTTCTGGCTCATTTTCCAATATGGCGACGCTTGCAACAAAGATACGAGGTAGCATAGTGGAAATTTGAAAAGATCGAAATCTATAAATATACTAGTTTTCAATAGTTCTGGAAAATTTACCAGGTAAAACTACCAAATGATTGTATTATCCTAATCTTTAAGCGATTTTACGCATACTTTTATGCGTAAAATCGCTGTAAAAGATAAGTGTGCATATTTTAGAATCATTCTAGTAAAATCACTTCTTTATTACGAAAAAGTTTATTCGAAAAATCTAATGACAAAATCATCAAAATCGCTGCTCAAATGATATTCCTCATCAAAATCGGTCAAGCCGTTTAGGCTGTACGCGATCATATAGAAACATACATACAAACACTCAAAAACATATTATTCTTTTTATATTATTATTCTCTTTCTTAAGCAGTCTTGTAATAATAAATCAATATTGGTGGACATTTCACACAACACAATCCAGTTCCTTAGTTTGGGCTGTGCTTGTACTATGGGAACTAGATGGCTGAAATAATACATATCTCTTCGTTTTGAAAATGCTTATGATATATAGAAACACCCAGACATAGAACAAACATATGGATGTTTGATTTTTGATCCCTGCCCAGGGAAATGTGATGAGCATGGGCTCATCACATTGTCCTGGGTAGGGATCGAACCCACAAACTACAGCTTAGCAGGCACAATAACTCCCCTTCGGCTTCGTACAGGGTACGCTAATAATGTAGTATCGATGTTCCAGAAAAGGAGTCCCAGAATTAATCTCATGGAGTAAGGAGCATAATGTGCCAGTGTTAGTGTTCTCAGCAGGACTTGGGGAGTCAGTGCTGGCTGCGTTGGAGGCTGCTAAGTTCCTACTGCCTAATGTGAAGGTAGTGTATTCAGTTACAATGTACAGCAATAAAAGTCAAAGGCTATTATAGGTCGCGAATCGTCTTCGTCTTCTGTCTCATCTATAGACAATAGACATATATTTTTTTGTAGAGAACACAAGAAATATTCACCACACAAATAAGTTCCAAAACTATCAAGTCTGTAAAATAAATTTTCATACAAAAAAAAACAATTTGGGTGTCGTTTTAACCCTCAAACCATTTTTGGCGGTTTTGGGTGTTATAAGTTTGACGTATGTGTGTATCTGTGTCTGTGGCATCGTAGCTCTAAAACGGTTCTGCTCAGTTTTATTCTGTTTAGACACTTGCGAGAAGTAAGGATGAGTTTAACTATACCCCTAGAGACTATACCTCGCCGTTCAAAATCGGTCAGTAGGAGGGAATATAGAAACATACATAAAAACCGGAAACAAAAATATCCTCCTTTCACAGAGCGATAAATAACAATAATTTTATTGGTTCATGTTAGAATTTGGCATAGAAATAGCAGAGACCCTAGAAATGGACGTTATTTCATTATATCACCGCGAAATTGGAGTGCATAGCTAGGTGTTTGTACCGTTAGTTTCTAAATAGAAAGTTATGCCAGTGGCAAGTTTATAGCATACAAGGTCGCTAGTTTGCCCAACTACGGTTGGGCAAACTAGCGACCTTGAAAGTGTCAGGTTAGTTATTGTGTTTTTTTTTTCATTTATTAGGGAACAACAAACAACTACATCTTATACAGTACTAGGAAACTTAGTTGTGATAACTTAATAAAAATATGTAGTCAACAACGTTATCCACAGATTAAGTTTATATGTATATGTTGATATGCTTAAGCTTGACGGGCAATTAAACAATATTTAATATTAAAGCAGTACTACACCGTCGCTTAACATCAGGCGAGTTGGTGGTCAATCGTAGATCTATCTTTTATAAAAAAAAAAAAAAAAAAAAAAGTACAAAAGTGTTGTGTAAATTTAGATTTAGTGACTGAATTGGTATTTTCCTGTCAGTTTTGTGTAAACTTTAGAATTTGTTTTTTTACCCGAATGCGTAAGTAAGTAATGCATGTAAGTAATACATGTAAGTAGGGTAATGCTTTTATGTATATTTCTGTGAACGTATGTTTCTATGTTACTTTCTCGTTCTTAACGGTTTGACTGATTTTGATGGGCGAGGTCCGAGGTGTCATTAGGTTCATCTTTACTTCCTGAGTGTCATAGCCTACATTTCCGTGTATTTTCTTCGAGATTATTATTATTAATAATAATCACGTAGAAAATAAAAAAAGTACATACTTTCAAATAATTCCTTGTAACATATAAGTGATTTTCCAAAAAATATTATAAAGCATGCTATTTTTTTATGTATTAATAATTTTTTTATGTTTGCGCTTGACCGCCAACTCGCGTGATGTTGTGGTCTACGATGGAGCGCGCTTACCTAGAAGAAACTAAGTCACTCGCGATTTAAAGACACCCAGATTATATCTATCGGGAAAGACCCACTCAGGAAGTGCATTCCGCAATCTAGCAGTCCGCACGATGAATATGGAATTAAAGCGTTTCATTCGAGTTTTTGGAATATCCACCATTTAGTCAAATTGTAGTGACTTTACACTTCCTTTCTCGCAAAAAAAACGCACACTCAACATTATATCAAACGATACCATACGATAATACTTTTTATGGAGTCAGATATTTGGTATTTCTTTTGATATGACTGTCTCTATAGTAACTTATATAGGTAATTATAGTTTAAAAACTGAACAACCGACTTTTCATGGATGCCATTGTCAGAACTGGACCAAATTGAAATGGGACCACACGGGAAGCACCAGCTTTCAAATAAAAAAAGAATCATCAAAATCGGTTTACCCTGTCGAAAGTTCTGAGGTAACAAATATAAAAAAAGGTCGAATTGAGAACCTCCTCCTTTTTTGAAGTCGGTCGGAAATGGTACATTTGACTTTTAATTTTACTGCCATCCGTCATAGTCGTAGAACAACGACAGTTGTGCGAAGCAGTAACATTTTGTGATAAAGTATTTTTGGTTGATGAAGCAGAACAAAGAATGCTCATTTATGACAAAATATCGAAATTTTAAGATTTTCAAAACCGTCGTTGTTCGACGGCCGTTTACTGCTACATTTTTTATACAAGATAGGTTTGCGCTTGACCGCACACTCGCCTGATGTTAACCGAAGTTGCGGTCTACGATAGAGCGCACTTTCCTAGAAGAAACCGTGATTCAGTGGTGATTTAAAAACACCCAGATTGCATCCACTCAGAAATATATGTACTTACCTATTGCTGTTTGCGGTTAGTAAAAAGTAGCCAGAACCAGACTGCAAAATGTTGCCTGTGACACATCACATACCAGTGATAAGCTACAGCATATTCATACAAACAAACACTCATTGAAGTTAACAGGAAAATTATTTAGTTAAATGCATTCATTAAATCAATATTTTATTTTGAAGCGATGATGTCGGTTGTTTTGTTTTTATTATAAACAGATCCACCTTTGACCTCCAACTCGCGTGGTGGTAAGCGACTGTGTAGCCGAGGATGTAGCACGTAGATCTAATGTCTGTTCACTTTAGCCTTGAACATTCCAAGATTTTTATTTCATATGCGTGATTATATTGGTTGTGCGATGGACTTCCGTGTTAAAAAGCGCGGCAAGGCTTCAAAACATTGCGAAGAAACCATAGCATGGCGATAAGGAGCCCAGTTCCCTAAAAGCATGTACATATTCCAACATTCAGCTGTTTGTAGTGATATCGGATTACTATACTAGGCTAGGCTTACCATTTTCTACCAAACCGACACTTAACATTGTGCGATTTATGGTCCAATGCCTTGTCTACCATAAAAACATATGACGAGTAAAATTTTGTTATAATAACGCATTTCCCGCGTCTGTTCTAGGATTTAAATTCAAGATTGCGCATATGTATATGCGCAATCTTGAATTTAAAACAATGCTTTATTTATCTACCAAAAGTATATTACTAGTAAAAATTTGCTATAAAATGGAATTTCCCCCATCTGATATATGCGCAATCTTGAAATAAAAACCATGAGATAGGCAACAGTAGTCAACTCAACAGTATCCTATAAGCACAGCTACATTAAAATACCAAAGACCAGTTATAGATAAATAATTGTAATTTATACATCAGCACTATTAATAGAATCTACGCATAGAAACGTAATTTATGAACGGTTCAAGGTGGTCTCCAACTTCCTGGCACTGGACGACGAGGACAAGATCGTGGGCATTAAGGGTACAGTGATACACACGTACAACAAGAATGAAGCCGCTATCAAGGATACGGAGTACTTCGAGCTGGTGCAAGACCGATCCAATGTGATACTCATGGGCGATAATATCGGAGACGCGGGCATGGCTGAGGGCATGGACCATTGCGACGTCGTCATCAAGGTATTCTAATTTGTTTATTGAGATAAAAACGGAAAAAACCCAATTACATTTATCTCACAATATAAAAAAAATATGGTAATTATGGTATGGTAAATATTAGGTATGAAATAGTTTTATTAGTTAAGTAGTTGACTAGTTTTTAGGGTTCCGTACCTCAAAAGAAAAAAACGGAACCCTTATAGGATCACTTTGTTGCCCCGTCAACTCTGTCTGTCTGTCTGTCTGTCTGTCTGTCTGTCCGGGTGTCAAGACCTTTATCTCTGGAACGCGTGAAGGTATCAAGTTGAAATTAAAACTATATACGCAAATCCATAGTCTCTTGCTGCAGAAAGAAAAATAAAATTTCTCAGTTTTCGTAAAAAAGTTACAGCCGAATATGCCGTAAAAAAAACGCACATTTCGACACATTTTTAAATATTTTTACGATGTATATTTTTCAAACAACAACATCATTCATTTCATTTCAATTTGCGAGTCATACTCGCACTTGTCCGGTTTTTTACTTTTGATTATGTAATGTTTGTCTGTGATTTCATTAATATTAAGATGGAATAAAGGCCAGCGAACACCGGCAGCCACAGCCCAGAGACTGGTTACGATACACCAAAGTATATTTCTCTCTATGATATCGAAAAGGACTATGGAGGATACAGGGGTAGGTGACGATCACTAGCATACGATGGGGAGGGGGAGACAGTGCAGTGCAAGTGGAGGGTGCACTGTGTACATGCTCCCTTCGTCATAGTTGTCGAACATCGACGAACTTAAAAATGTTTTTTTTTTTTACAAGTGATATTATTGTTCTGCTTCATCGGTTAAAATACTTTTTCAAAAAAAAAAAACTGGTTTGCACAACCGTTGTTGTTCTACGACTATGACGCATTGGACCCTGGCACACGTGCATACCGCGGACAGCTTCCGATATCTAGTACTACTGGCGCCATCGCAAGTTATCTGTGAGCAGACCGGCGCAGCGGAAACACTTATTCGATGGCTTGCTTTGCTGTCCGTCAATGTACGCTGGCCTTAAAAATTGTTTGTTACATACAAACAATTCAAGGCATGGCTAGCGTCGCCAGGCGTTACGCAATGTTGTTCTGTAGGTACAATGCAGCACGCTTGCTTGCTTCACTGGTTAATGCGATAGAAACGCAACGAGTTATGTATTCAAAACGGCAAGCTCTGCGACACGATCTGATTATATGAACATATTACGCGGATATCACACGTTTCATATAAGACCGCAACGTCGTTTAACATCAGGCGAATTGGCGGGCAAGCGCAAACCTATTACTACATAAAAAAGTAGGTAGATCCAGAGTAAAAAACAGAATCGAACTGCTCAACGAGTCTCAAGTCTCTAAAGTCATATTTCGAATTTATATACTATGTATATCAAACCCTGTAGTTCAAATGGCTTGACCCATTTTGATGTGAGATGTGTCGTTAGTCAAAGCTTTGATTGAATTAAATAGCTGATAGAATTCTTAATGATTATGATACCTAAAAACAGGTAACTCACATCGACTCACATGCGCATGATGCACGCGACTACCGCGTGTCCGAACAGATGTCTATGTCTCCGAGGAATTTCAACTTTTTTGCCTAGAAAATAAAATTCATATTTGATTTTACCATAAAACCATCATCATAACAATAACCGAACAAAACACTTTGTTTTGTTAAATTATGGTAATAAGAGAGATATATAAACAGGATGTCTTTGAATATTTGTTTTATTCAATAACAAACCTGCGCTCGGTCGCTAATCCGCCTTATGTACCGCTAAATTGCGAGTGAATCGGTTTCTTCTAGGCAATCGCACTTCATCGTGGACCACAATGTCGCTTAAAGTGCTTTAACAAAAAGTCGCAAGGTTGCCTGGAAGAGATCGCTTTTAGCGATAAGGCCATCTGTTGTTTCGCTTGCATGTAAGCCTTCTCTTTTTAATTAGTGTTTTAGTATAGTGTAAACAATAAAGAGTTTATCTATTTAAACATCAGCTGAGTTTGTGGGTAAGCGCCTATTACTGAATAAAAAAAACCATTGTCATTAAAGTAGAGCGCAGTCACCACGCGGTCGCCGCTTTATATTTTACGCGTCGGCTAGCTGCAGCCAATTTATTTGTTCCAGGTGGGTTACCTCGGGCGCAACACAGACGGCAATCTCAACAACTACCTGGATAAGTTCGACATCGTGCTCGTACACGACCCCACTATGGATGTCGTTAACGCAATCCTCAAGCTGCTGTGATAACACTTGTTAAGTTTAGCCATATTTTATTTTTGTTTGTAATTTCCAGTCGACGTTACGGTGTACTCCGGCTGGACTCGTTTTTGAAACGCGTAGTTAGCTAATTTATATTTTATATCAAATGTATTTAATACGTAGTTATTTGTCTGTTGAGATTGTGTGATTTGTTTTTAAATAGATTTCATACAATGAACTGTATAGGGTGTTCGGGTAGATATTGACATTTGATGTAAGTATGTAGCGGATATGGTACAAAAAATCAACGAAAAGAAAATTTCTCAAACAAAATATTTGACTGTTATCAACATTTTGTGTTTCTTTTATATAGAGTAATGCGATGTAAGTTAGCTACAATGTAACTCAACAATATAATTATAGTTTAAAAAACTGAAACAACCGATTTCAAAATACGTAATTTCGTTTACGTGGATGACATCAATATTGGAAAAAATATTCAAATTTTGATTTGAAAACCTACTCAACTAATTTCAATGTATATTCTTTACAAATAAAAAAAATAATTTTGCAAATAAAATTAGTTAATAAATGACGAATTTTAGAGGAAAATATAATAACAGAAAAAAAAATACAACCGAATTGGTAACCTCTTCCTTTTTTGAAAATCAGAATGTTGACCTTTCACACCTGAATACAGTAGGTTTTAAATAAATAATCTAGTCTCAATCAGGCTTCTACTTTAATGGTTACTCAAATAATTGCCTATATTTTTATATTTATTTAGTTCATCATAATGTACAAACTGTCCCACTGCTGGGCGCGGGCCATCTTCTCATTGTGAGAAGGGTCATCATAGTGTACTTGGTGATTATCTCAGTTATTTTCATTATCTATCCAAACACCCTGTAAAGGTACTTATATGGACAGTCTAGAATATAATTTAACAAGACATATAAAATTAGGAACGTGATTACTGTCGAAGATAAAGTAGATATACTTACATTATATAATTAGTCGACGTTACCAAAGGCACAGCGTCACATGGAAGATTATTATCAGGATAGTACAATAGGTACCTACCTTTAACTATAAATTATCTTGTCTCTAGCAAATATCAGCACAGATATTATTTACTTTATTATTTTAGATAAGTTGCTAAACCGCTTATTGTTTTTGAGTGGTATTTATTTTTTAAATAGTTTAGGATATTCGGTAGGAAATAACTTTCAAATACCTATACCAAACACTCTGGGTCTTGATTTACTGTGACTGATGATGTAACTCGAACAAGTGAACAGTCAAAATTAGACTTTATGGATTTAAATTAAAGTCCATTTTTATTGCTAACGCGTTTGAGATACGTTCGTGGTGCGCGATGATTATTACAAAAAAACAGCTAATTCAAAATTGACTCGATTCGACTTTACGTCTCGCTAGCTGCAGAAAAAGCAAGATAAAAGCGAACGCAATTCAACTTTAAATCAAAGAGTACATTAATAAGGATTACATACAGAACAGACACTGCATTCCGCCCGTCTCGGGTTCCTCACCCGCGCTCCGCGCTCGTCCTGTCGTTTGAAGGAGTTTGGTGCATTATTGTCGTTACGGACCTCAAACGCTGGAATCGCAATGACGTCACGAGCGAGTTAACTCGATACATGTGTGTGTATGATACACAAACAGACTTATAGCTTGCGTATGTATTACGGAATAGCGCGTTGTTGTTTGGAGTGTCCGACGTGTGTTTAAACGACGATAACAGATCAAGGTTCAGGCTTAGATATGCATAATAAAATATAGTACAATATACAGTACCATGTAGTTTATCAATTCTCATTATGATAAATAATTAATTAATTAGACTTCCTGTGTGTATCGACGACTTTGTATTACTGATAAGGTTGTTTGTACTTACGCTCCATATTATATTAGTGAGTTAGGGAAGAACTAAAATACCTAGACAATGCAATTTGTTCGAATTGTACTTTTGTCCATTTAAGGCGCTAGAGTGGGCGTTGCAGCTGTCTTGTTTGCGCGCGTTATGACTAACATTATTATAAATATACAAATTAAATGTACTTCTAATGAATATGCAAACGTTCGCCTCGTGGGAGCAATATTAAAATTTATTCAGAATAATATTTATTTAGATGTCCTTTAATTTATATCACATTTGTGATGTACTTGTGATTATGAAATAAATATTGATTGATTTAGACGTTTATTTATACATCTATTATAGTTATTAATGTAAAAATCGTTCCAAATACTGTTCTCATGAAGTTGGGTGTTCGGATGTTCAAAAGTAAATTCAATAATGATTTAATAAAAGTCGCGCGCGAGCCATACACCTGCGCGTCTACCTCAGCACCTTAATAAATCAGGTTGTTTTTAATTGTGATATATAAGTTTACACATGAGTCCTAGATACTTACATCTGATCTTATGATTTCAGTATAAAATATTGTTAAAATACGAAATGTTTATGTCTTTGGCTAATTTGATCACGAAATATTATGTGAAATGTCTCTTGAAATTTAAATAAAACAAAATTTGTAATGAAATTAAATATCTTGTTATTATTATAAAACAACACATCAATAATACGAATGTATTTTCAAGTCATTACTGTGCTCGCTTCATCGCTACATCGAATATCGTAAAGAATGGAACACAATTTCAGATAATATCACAAATTATAAATGCACTATGTTCAGATTAAGTAAAACAAGTCTAAAAGCAGACTGAATAAGTAAAAACGGCGTAATACTCATGTAAAAGCAATGGTTCCCAATCTATAAAAATATTCCACTATAGAAGAAATACTCCACGATTTGTAAGATTTCGTTGATAAGACTAGATATAAATGCCAATCTACTTCTACAAAACGCAAGCCTATTGCTAACAAGACTCTTTATTCAACGACTTGGAAATCAACTAGGAAGCTTGCATCAAAAACACGTTTTAAAAGCTAACTTGTACTAAATGTGTTATCAACTAAACCTAAGACCGTCGTATTATGGCAAGAACAAGAACAGTTCAAAGATACAAGACGCCTCGGTCATCACATACTTAGAAGATAGAGTTTGTTTGGATAAAAAGCTATTGCGGCAAATAATGGGAACTAACGTTTCGACATTAGTTCTCTAACTCAACACACACACTACAAGGCGCCTTGATTTTCACAAGATACAATGCACGTCGGTCCTCTCTCTCTATTTAATCGATATAAGACGCCTCGGCTCTCGTTTAATAGTTTCAAGATAATGGCAACACGGCACTAATTCGATATAAGGCGCCTCGGATCCACAATAGAAAGATACAAGGCGCCTCGGCCCCCACACAGATGACTGGAAAATACACGTTTTCATCACAATACACTATTGCGTACCACAAAACGAATTAAAAGCTCTAAAATAAACAACAGTCTTAGAACATACAAGTTATTTACACAAAGATTTTCATTATAAAAATAACCTACTGTACATGTAACAATTATTATCTCTCATATAGAAATATATAATTTGTCTTTATTTACAAAACTAGAAACAGTATATAGTAAAAATAGTGAAATCTTTTAGGAATCATCGACGCGCTCCGGCGCCGGCGCTTGAGAAATACACACGTGCGGCGAGACAAGGCACTTCATAACAACAACCCAACTACTTTGTTTCACTACTCGCTACAGCTGAGATTCCTCTCTCGGTTGAGGCTTGGCCTCTCACACGAGGCTACACTACACAGGTTACGCTACATTGAAAATATAGATCGCACGCCTATTGGCTGTGCTACTCTACATAGAATCGACTACATATAGTCCGTGCCATATAACATGAGCATATATGAAAGAACAAGGCCGGACTGGACTGGACTGCTTGTAATTTCACAAAATCAGAGCTCATATTTGTAATACGAGTAAGGATGTACTAATAATTAATTTTATCTTTCTATATCAGGCGCAGTCCATAGATTATATTATCGATCAAATTATTTTTGATACAATATCAAGTGCATTTTTATTATTGTTCAGTATTATTAGCAAATGTTGTAGGTCACTTCATGAATCGTATCTTTAAAAAATATGAAAAACTAGTTTCCGTTTATAGTCTAGTAAAAATAAATCCGTTTGTATGGAGCTGATCACAGTATTTGCAACTGAGGGGATTCTTCGAAATTATGATAAGAAAATAACTAAAAATCATAGATCAACAATAATCCCCGATTTATAGACTAGCTGCGTTCCGCGGTTTCACTCGCGTAGTTATGAAAAACGGTAATGATTATGATGATGATAAGTAGCTTATGTCCGTCTCCAGGTCCAAAGCTATCTCTATACTAATTTTCATAACTATCAGTTCAGCCGTTTGAGCGTGTAAAGGTAACAAAATCAGCTTTTAATATATATATATATATATATGGATGTAAAACATCTGGAATAATATTATTTAATTTCATTTCATATTAGTATGAAATTGTGTCAAATGATTTGAAAACACCAGTACATTCATTTAAATAACAATATACTTAGTTGTCTTATAGGTTGTCACAAATCTTATTTTTACTAGACTATTATGCCAGTTAGGGGCGACGATCCGTTTTTGTCTACTATGCTATCGTATCCCCACGCTTATGTGTTAAGGTTAACTATAGGGGTAGAAGCTGGTGTTTTGTCAATTTGCGTTGCTTTTGGTTAGCACCCCTTTGTGAAAACCTAAGAAACCATAACTAGGAATCGGCCGCATCAACACGAACCCGCGGTTTATCTTAAAAAAAAAAAAACAGCCTTGTGTGAGAAAACCTCTACACAAATCTAAGATTTCTAGATTTATTAGCATTCGATATATGTAGTCGACATATTTAGAAGTAAGAAATAATACACTATTATGTCACGTTATACGTGAAAATAAATTATTTGTAGTACTACTGCCCCTACATAGGAACGAGTACGACGCTTCGATTGGAATGTAACAGTTGTTTTGCAATTGGAAAGAGAAAACGTAATCACTAATAACTTACCCGATAGTAAATACGAGTATTCTGTAGAATAACCTAAAATGGTAACGGATTTGGATAAAATCGGCTATCTTCTGTTTAGTAGCGTCGTCTCTGTTGCACTGGTCTGATTTTCAGTGACAGAGTGAGTCAACGTTATACGTAACCAATATTATAAGAATACTTAACTTGCGAAAGTTTTAATATCACCTAAATCCGCAAGGCGTGTCTAGAATTTATACACGTGTGTCAATGAACGACGAACACAATTTAAGGGGCAATGCAAATAGCAACTAATCGGATAGGCCTTAGGGGGACATACTCGTCACTACGGAAAACTTACTAATAGGACTATTATAAATCCTGGAATCGTGCGAAAAAAGAAAAAACAATCAAACGTTAAAAACTATGGAAGTATGGAAGAGGTATTTTTATTCGTAATTTGGTTAGAATTGGTTTCATAATAATTCTTAATGTAGTAAAATGTCCAATCAAAGTGTGTCCGTTGATGAGCCCCGTTAAAGTATGTCCGTGGTTCACTGTTATGTTTTAGTGTTCAGTAAATGGTAACGAGTGTATTTCTCTAGACGCCCTCGCCGCCCAACACGAGCGGGCAACGACCGGCGAGCCAGCTGTCTCGCTCTAACTCCAGGGAAGCCACTTCACATCACACTAAACATACCAACTACATAAAATACAATCAACGATCGAACGACCAGTTGACAGAGCAGTGCACCGACCAATCGACAGTCCAGTCCATCGACCAGGCGACAGTCCCGTCCACCGAACAGTCGACAGTCCAGTCCACCGACCAGATCACAGACTAGTCCACCGACCAGTCGATAGACCAGTCTGGCTCTATCTATCACCCATGCACAAGGATTTAATGCTTCGTCGCATAAATATTTCGTTTAAAGCCGATCTCTAAGGAAACATCGGTCCTACAGTAAAGGCATTAGAATAAGTACATTTTAATAATAATTTAGAATATTTGTCGCGTGTTTACATTTAGGATAAATTACATGGGTTTAGTAATGTACCAACAACAAACTTTTTTTTTCTAATACATTCTCAAGTGGGTGCTTCGCAATATCGTCAATTTCGTTATTTAACTCTTAGCCGCTCTAAATCCATGCTCTAAGCACGTAGTTATACACAATACTGATAAACAAATTATAAAATAACAATAGTGTTGGCAAATCTAACAGAACACTCCGCGTGGTGGGCGCGCTTCTAAAGACTAGAACATAAATTCATTATTTTGTTTAAATTTAACTAAACCGATTGATGACACGTGGACAAACTACGTTCACCATCGTCATTGACGAGCAATAATTATATAACAATTTAATTCACAACTCCAAAATAAACATCAGATGTGAAACGCGGTGGAATTTACTTATAATTTAGCAAAATTTTAATAATAATAGTACAGAAAGGAAGTGAAAGAGACTCTATTTTAGAAGAGATTCATAGAAAAAATTTAATTTCCTTCAAGCGGCGCAAGCGAAAGGAAAACAAATCGATCACGTGAATCTAGCGTTAAAAGCGCTTTTGTCTAAGATACTAAAACATAACCATATAAATTATATTTGGTATCTAGCATCCAATGTATCATAGCGCACAGATCGACTACTCGAGACATGAAAAAAGCGAAAGGAAAGTAGTGCAATGTAAAGTGCTCGAGGAGTGGAAGATAAGGTCCGGTCCGTAAGCTCGCCCATCACAATCTGAGTCCACCCGCTTGGTCCCGCGTTCCCGTATAAAAGCGCAATATATTACTATACATTTAGATTAGATTAGTCGTAACAGATCACAGCCTAGGTAAAGGTGAATGGATCGAGTCGAGGTAAACGTCGGTGATCGGTTCACTCTGGGAGCACCATAGTTGCGTGAGTTTCATGCGGCGCGCGCGGCGGCGTCAGGTGATCGCTGTCACGTCCGACTGCGCCTTCTGGAGCCCGTCCTCGTCCGTCGACCTGCCGGGGAACGGACGTCTTACAATGACAACATCACGGTTCTACGCAATTTTACGCGGATTAGATTTAATAGACATTATGGGCCTTACCGAAAAATGTTACTTAACTTTAACCAACGTCTTAAGTTCTCAGTCTTCTTTCCGCAAGTGTCATTACGTGTCAGCCAGAAGTTGACAAAATATGTTAAGCATTGCTTAAAGTTAAGTAACGTTTTTCGGTAAGGCAGTAAAAGTTTAGAGAGAGATAAACATAGGTGATGATAAAATTTGAAGAGCGGAGCGGAGTTAGCACGATAAGAATGAAGTGAATATCCGAATGAAGGCACGGATAGAAGCTAGTAACCTGTAGACGTGCGCCTGCGCGCGGTCGGTGCGGTAGTGCGCGGCGTAGGGCATGCGCCGGCGCCGCGCCACCACCGCGCGTCCCAGCGTGCCCGGACGGATAGAGTTGCGGATCGCGTGGTACGCCAGCCTGCAACCAAATCACGTTTACTATCTAATATAATATCATTTAAAACCATTACTTTCCCGTAAGAGTGAAAGTTCTGGAGTGGAAACCACGCATCGGCAAGCGCAGCGTAGGAAAACCAGCCACGAGATGGACAGATGACCTCATACAAGTGGCGGGAAGACGCTGAATGCAAGCCGCTTCCAATCGGTCTTTTTGGAAATCCATGGTCCCCCGTGCCGTTTATGCCTATGTCCAGCAGTGTACTTCTTATGGCTGATGAAATGATGAAGTATGACTCCCGTACATCACAGTAGACATTATAACATAATAGTATTGAATAAAGAATGGCCACTTCAACTTCCGCCAATTTCGGGTTCCTCACCCACCCGCGCTCGCCCTGTCGTTTGTCAATTTGGCGGCACGACATATTACTTTGTCAATCGAGACAACAGACGTCATGAGCGAGCGACAATCAGACGACGACCATACCTTCATACATGTTCGTGTGTGTGTTATATACAAACGTCAACATGCGTGTGTGTCACTAATGAGCGCGTCATTGTATGGAGTGTTCGACTACTTCAACGACTCCAAACACAGCATCAATCATAATTATCTTTCGGTGTTCACGTTTTTACACTTTAAAATCACATACTGTAACATATACATATTTATATGTGTGTTGTGTGTAGTGTAGAAACATGGACTCTTACACATAACATGACAAAGAGGTTGAAGGCGTTGAATTATGGTATATACCGCTGTATTTTGAAAATCTCATGGCGTGACCGAGTCACCATCGTTCAGGTACTGGGTAGGCTTAAAAAGCTTAACACTTAACGCTTAACATTATTATTAAGTATGGAAAAACGTCTTACTTCGGTCACGTTATGAGAAATGACAAGTACAAATTGCTCCTGCTCATCATCCAAGGCAAGAAGTACTTGCAGGAGGCGGCATTCTTGGCTAAAAACCCTACGGGACTGATTCAGTTGCAGCACCACCATACTTTTTAGAGCAGCAGCCTCGAAAGTGAAAATAGCCCTAATGTTATCCAACCTCCGATAGGAGTGGAACGTAAAGAAGAAGTGTGTGTAGTGTAGTGTGTACCTGGGCGCGAGCGCGGTGACCGTGGCGAGCACGACCACGAGCCAGTAGAGGGGCGAGGCGAGCGCGTGCTCGAGCACGCGGAACGTGGAGGGCAGGTTGAAGCAGGACACGCACAGCGCCTGGTATGTCAGCGTCACCACGAAGAACGACAGCAGCGAGCCGGCCAGCGCCACCACCTGGATCACCGTCTGAACCGAACACTATCCGTTATTACACCTGTATAATATACTAGTTGGGCCACGTGCCGGCACCCGCGTGCTGATGAAAAATGGTGTTGGTGAAGCGCATCAAATGTTTTATTGCGACTCACATATTATATCACTTATTCTAATTTTAAATTTCCCACGTCTGTGTCGGTGAAGTAACGCACCAGTCAAACTAGCATTTGTTTTGCTGAAGTACTTCGATAATGTATGAGATGGCGCTACGCATCCTTAGTGATGGTATGAAGAACGTTCGCTATTCGCTCGCATGTGTGACTTGCGAAGATCTATACGACGCGAGACCTTTCTCACAAGCACTCTTGTGTCTTACATTTTTTCAATGGCGGATTACTATTGAGGTGCTTAATATTTTTATATTTCGCTTACATTTGGAACTCTGGACTTTTAAAATCATATACCTACATGGATATAATATTTCCTATATATTATTGTTGTAGTTTTGTATTTGGTGTGAGGAGAATTTTTGTGGATCTGTGCCGGCCGGTACTAGAAGACGAGACTATTGGAGTCTGCCACTCTAGAGGAAGAACGGTAGCTGGCATTTGCAGGTTAGTGCAGGTGTTTTTCTCCTTCACAGACACACTTTTCCTCTGGTATTTTATTTTTTATCAGAAAACACATCTGTGAGCAATCACACCCTTGGAAGGGCTATTTACACGCCCCTTCAGGTGTTGAAGAATATCATAGAATGTAGCCTATGTACTTCTCCAGCTCCTAAAGAATCTCGGTGCCAAATTTCATAATAATTGATTCAGCTGTTTAGCCGTGAACAGGCATCAGACCGACAGACAGATTCAGATACTTCGATGTAATAATATCAGGATGCCAAACACTTTCTTTACGTAAAACAGAACTTAAAGTGGCGGAAGGTACCACTGGCATCTACCTGGCTGCAGCTATTTCGTTTACACTCGACACAGTTTTTTTTCATATTATATAAATCTACGATTGACCGCCACATCGCCTAATTTTAAACCCATCCTCGGCCACACCGTCGTTTAACATCTCGTAATAGCTCGTCAATCTAGAAGATATATACGCATTTATTAAAAATATATTCAATAGTTTTATATCTAATAAAAAAGTGGTTGAGTGCGAACTAGACAGCTGCGTCGCTCACCGGTTAGCCTTAAAAGAACTGTAATTTACAATATAAACTCTAGACAACATTTTGGCAAGACACGCACGACGCGAGGTTGTACCAGTAACTTATTTTCAGTATATCCAAAGTATTTTACCGTGTTTCATAACAATATATCAATTTCTATTAAAATATTTGGCAACTGTGCAGCGAAACCTAGACGAATGTTGGCACAATATCTGTAATGCAAGGCATGCAAGAAGCTTTTCCACTATTACAAATTCAAATGAGAGTGTATGAATTCTATAACTGCATAGTGTTCACGTCGGTTTTAAAGAAAAATAACAGATAAATGTTAATATTTCACACGTGCTATATATTATTACAAATCGTGAGAAGGACACTCAGACTAACACAGTAAAATTGAATTGCATAACATCCATTTAAGAGAATATTCTAAGACACGCGCACTTACGACTTTCATATAGAAAAGCTGTACAGAATATAAAATCTTTGTTAGTTATTGAATGTTTATTTAGAATTTCATTTTAAGAATAGCATACTATAGAGAATAAATAAAGTTAAAATTAAAACATAAGAAAAATTTAAACGAAAACCGATTCGAATCGGAATTCGAAAAAAGCGAGTTCCGTGTTACAGAAAAGACCATAGTTCAGAGAATCTCTGTTCAGTCGATTTCAAAGTCATCATATAGCGGAGAATCCCGAATTTTCCAAATTGGCACAAAATCAGATTTTCGTTTGTTTTATTTTATTCAAGTTAGTGACGTGATATGAAGACGTGGAATTCGAAATCAGGGATTCGCGAATTAAGCTTCTCGTTTGACTACAAACAGTTTACTACCACCCAAAATTTTTGACTTTTTTATGTCAGACAAATCTTCGATTGGCCACCAACTCGTCTGATGTAGGCGAGGATGGAGCTCGTCGATCTAGAAATGGGGTATTTAAAGATTTTTTCGGTATTTTTTTATTCATCATTCATCATCATCTCAGCCATAAGATGTCCACTGCTGGACATAGGCCTCCCCCATGGATTTCCAGAAAGACCGGTTGGAAGCGGCCTGCATTCAGCGTCTTCCTGCCACTTGTAAGATATCCTCTTAAATCCTATTTAGTAGATTTGGACATTTTAAAGAACAAATTTAAATTATGTTCAGGGGTTTTTTTTTTAAGATGATCATGATGACGTCGATGACGTCACAAATTCGTCTGAATACGAAGCATCTGAAGTATATTGTTATGATTACCTACAAAAGATTGTGTTTCCTGTATCCTTAATCCTGTGCTGCCAGTGTCAACTTTTTAAATTATTTTTGGTACAGAAAGAGGCGGTTCTGTGTCGTCATTTAGAAAACCCCGTATGGCGCTCACATTGCGCTCGTCAATTTCCTTTCCAATTAGAAAAATAGTAATACTTGCACGCTACTGCTTAGCAGTTGACTAAATGGCATTGTTAAATAGCTAGAGGTGAACAACAATGAGATGATGTGAAGTATGTAGTGGTACCGACCCAGCTGCGCGTCTCGATGGCGATCCAGGCCAGCATGACGACGAGGCAGGTGGTCATGGTGGTGGAGCCGAACTCCCAGATGTCGACCGTCGTGTTGTAGTACGCCGCCGCCGCCGTCCAGAACACCACCACGCTGCAACGGACAACAATGTTTGATTCAAACATAATTTGTAAGTGTTGTAATTTGAACAATACAAAAGTGAATTGTTAAAATTACCAAATTTGCTAATTTGTCATCGCAAAAGTAAAGCATGCAAAGGTAAAATAAAACAAGCGAATAATAGTTAATTTGTTTTTAGTGTTGAGTAATGAAGTATACGATATGATGAGCCATGAGTTCTACCTCACGGCCCAGAAGTAGCATGTCTGCCTTCTGAGCTGTAGGTTGTGAGTTCGATCCCCACCCAGGGCAAACATTTCTGCTGAGCATGGATGTTTGTTCTGTGTCTGGGCGTTTATGTATATATGTATATATTTACAAAAAAATAAGTATGTATGTATTCTATCAGCCATCTGGTTCCCATTTTCAGATCTAGCAAATATGTATATCATGTAAATTTTGTACAAACTTTGCTAGTTTGGGTTTAGATGTTGTTGTGTGAAAATGTCGTACAATCTAGTATATATATTGCACGACATATGTATATACGTACCTGATGTAGATGCTCTCGAGCAGCACGAGCCAGTAGGAGGAGGCGCGGTAGGCGAGACCGCGGCGCGAACTCGAGTACAGCCCGGGCCGGTCCACCAGCAGCGCGGCGGGGGCCACGCGGTCGTACGCACCTACCGGGGTACACATAAACATAATAATTATAATACTTTTAAAAACTAAAAAAAAAACAACTTCAAAATACGCAATTCGTTTGCTTGGTTGGCGTTTATTCAGTTAATTTGTTATAAAAACCAAAGTACTGAATCAGTTTTGATAAAAAATATATGGGACCACCTATGAGGTATTAACTACCAAACAAATAAGAATCATCAAAAACAATTCATATTTGGCGGAATAATCACTGAACAAACATAAAATAAAATATACATTCGAATTGAGAACCTCCTTCTTTTTGGAAATCAGAATGAATCAGTTAAACAGTTTTTTGTCCTTTGTAGCTATATCGGGTAATTATAATTGTAAGTGATCACAATGTTTGCGACAATATTATTTTAAATATTATCACTTCAATTTAAATTTTACAATCAATAATGCGCCTCGTTCCTTACGTATCTCGAGAAGTTGCTTGAATCAGTAAAAATGGATTTGTAGGCTAATATACTATATAAGTAACAGTACATATATCATCATCATCATCATCTCAGCCATAAGAAGTCCACTGCTGGACATAGGCCTATAATAAAGAACATACGATGTAACGACGATGTTACGATGTGATGTGATGTGATGTACGATGTGGTTTATAGTAAGTAAGAACATACGATGGAATTCCTCTTTCAAACAAAAAAACTAAAACAAATTTGCTACGATTCCACAGACAGGCACACAGATACACACTCAAACTTTATAACATCCCCCTTTTTGGGTTATGAATAAAAATGTGCACTCACCCATGACCATAGGTGGCAACGCGGTGAACATGAGGTTGTATGCCATGAGGTTGAGCTGGTCGATCATCACCATCGCAGAGAAGCCGCAGAACAGCTGGTACCAGAATATCAGGAACACGAACGTCTGCAACACGTAATGCTCATCGTAACAACCAACAAAGTTTAGGAAATTCAAAAACCCATGATGAAAAAAGCGTCAAAACCGATTTTGATAAAACATAACTACGGCCGCTTGGTCGGCCTAGGAAGAGGTGGAGAGATGAGCTCGACACCTATAACAAGGATTGGCGCTCAATAACAGCCAATAGACAAATTTGGAAGGAGGGAAGAGAGGCCTTTGCTCAACAATGGGACAATACAGGCTGATATAATATAATAAGAACACTATCGATGAAAACGTTTGAAAGATCAAACAAAAAGATCAAAATCGGTCTATCCGTTTGAAAGCTATAATGCCAGAAACATACTTATATACTTTATACCTACATACTTAAAGTTAAACACCCCTCTTTTATAGGTCGGCAGTTAAAAACGTTTACGATTTATCGCATATGTTTTACATAAATTTATGACCAAAGTAGTAGTAGTTCTATTCGCAAAGTAGAAAAACAAGGAGTGCATAACAAACTGATTATGTACAATAAGTTGCCTGTTGCTTTAAGAAAGTTACCATTACTAGTTTTTAAAAGAAAAATTAAACAGTTTTTCGTCCAAAATGTTTTCTATAAGCTTAATGATTTTATGGAAATGAAGTTAAGCGAAAATTTGTTTTCACATGGAAGTGCATAATGATGTCATGTATCTTAAATTAAATTATTTTTTACATATTAACCTAAATGAAATGACACAAATTTATACTCAATTGATGACATTATTTAATAATTGTTTGATCATTTCAAATAACGGTGGAATTCACTGCATGTATTATGTAAATTTTATATTTAAATTTTAATAATGTATTCTGACTTACCTAGTATAACAAATCTCTGTTATAAGGTCAATAAAGTATCTAATCTAATCTAGACCTGACGTTTCGAACACTTTGCAGCGTCCGTGGTCACAGGTGAGAATAGATGATAGTTGTTGTTGTATGATAGTTATTTTTTTGTTATGAAAATATTAATCACTACCGCCTACTATTTTTATGAAAAACGTTCCCTATGCTTTTGGGTAAATGTTGACTTACGGCATTTTTGAGGAAGAAGTAGAGTATCATCCTGGCGAGTCTGTCGTAGCACCAGTGTCCGTGTACCAGCAGCAGTCGTTCGATGTACTTGAACCGCGAGAGCGCGAAGTCGGCCGCCATCACGGCCTGCATGCCTTCCTGGCCAGACAGACCTGGAACACAACACAATATGAGACAAGCTATTATGGTTATAAATAATTAAATTATTAACAATTAATTAAAAATTAATTAATTATGACGGGATCTATAGTAAAAGAATTTAGATGATTTTTTATGAGACTAATATGAAAATTTTACTTTCAAAGAATATATACCCAATGAGTGCCATCCTCACTTATGGAGCCGAAACATGGGCGCTCACTAAGAAGAACATTCATAACATCAGTGTAGCATAGAGGGCTATGGAAAGGCCAATTGATTGATCGTGTCCCATCGAAGTTCAACGACGGACTAGAGTCGAAGATGTGGGCACACGCATCACTAAGCTAAAGAGGAGGTGGGCAGGACACTTGGGTAGACGGGATGGCGATAGGTGGACTAAAGCAGTTAGCGAATGGTACCCAAGGAACGGATGACGTCACCGGGACAGACCCACCGACCCGATAATAAGACATCGCAAAGCATGTCGAATGTCAAGGGATGAGACACACACAGGACCTAAGAAAAGTATGGCGTCCACAAGAGGAGGCCTATACCCAACAGCGAGTGGGTACAGGCTGTATAGAGAGAGATAGATTATTATTTCCCTCGACAGTGTGTGAGGAGGCAATCCAAACTGTATACAAAGAAGGGGACGTACCCACGCCGACGTCAGCGGTCTGTATCATGGAGACGTCGTTGGCTCCGTCGCCGATGGCCAGCGTCGTCACTCCCAGCTCTTCCTTCACTGCCTGCAACACAACAGGAGTTGATTACAAATAATACTTCTATCTCCCGACATAAAAAATATAGCTAAGCTATTTATTTAGGAAGAGTGAGATAGGAGAAATATTTTTATAAAAAAGTTTTTATTCGATATCTTTTAAATTGGCTGAGGAATGGGAAAATATAAGTTTTTTTCACTACTCCATCGCCAGCATAAATTAAATTTAAATAAAACTTTTTTCAAAATATTTCTCCTGTATATACAAAATCATGACCTAGCTCAATGAGGTCTAATTAGACCCCTTACACGATTAAAATACTTTCGATTTTCAAAATAACTGGAAGCGGCAAAAGCCTGAGACGCCTGTCTCTAGACTTCTCAATCTAAATTAGGCTTTAGTGCGGCGACATAGAGTCTTTATATCAAAATCTTTAAGTTCGTCATTGTCAGTATATGAGTATCGGTCAAAGGACACTATATTTGTGAATTTTATTTTAGACTAAGTACACGTGATGAAAAGTCATTGTCCCTACTCAATGATTTTATGTATAAAAAGGTAGTGATGCACGAGACAGAAAACTGTGCGTTTTGAGTCCATCCGTAATAACAGTCGTGAAGAGTGTTATGTTGAGTTAGTTGCTTGCCTTGACGATGTACGCCTTCTGCAGCGGCGTGGCGCGGCAGCAGAGCACGGCGGAGCAGCGGCGCGCCAGCGAGAGGAAGGGCGCCACCAGCCCCGAGCGCCGGTCCAGGATGTAGGTGAGCGTGCGCCCGTCCACGACGAGCGCGCGCCCGCCGCGCCCCCCCCGCGCGCCGCCGCTCCCGTCGCTGCTCTCCGCCGAACTCTCCAGGTAGCTCTTGATCGTGTTCTCAGCGTGCTCCTGCAACAACAATGTTGACAATAGCGAATATGCACGATTATTTTTGGTCATAAAAAAGCTAACAAATTAGATCCATTCCACTAAAACAAAATTAAAATACCTTCCTAAATAAGAAAGATACAAGCATTTTAATTTAATGTTGGACAGGGCGAGCGCGGTCAGCGGGTGAAGATCGTGAGATTGCCGGGAGGCGGAGTGTCCGTTCTGTAAGTAATACTATTCATGTCTTCTGTGGTATAGGTAAACATTACAGAATAGAAAAGTTGATTATACGAAATCGAAATTTAAAAGTTTCGGAATTTGAATCTGAATATTTCAAAATGTTGCATTTGATACACAATTATTCTTTATATTATACTAGATACCTGACTCGGCTACAAGGACAAAAGCACTGTTTGAAATTTGATTTCCCGCTGCATGCGTGTGAAGCACTATAAGTGTAAATGTTGGGAGTAGAGAAAAGAGAACGGCGCGCCTTCAGAGTTCCGAAAGAATGATGTCGATAACGGTTTCAAAGTTGTTCTCGTTGTCGAGTGTCACGTTACCTTGTCTCGCGACATGAGCCGCAGCAGTCGGTCCGAGTAGGAGAACAGCGAGGCGGAGTAGGCGATGTTGATGGCGGTCTCGGGCTTGTCGCCGGTGAGGACCCACACGACGATGCCGGCGTCCAGCAGCGCGCGCACCGTCCGCGGCACGGCTTCTTGCAGCCGGTCCTCGACGCCCGTCGCGCCGGCTAGAGTCAGAGCGCTCTCCAGCCGCGCTAGAGACTCGCGGATGCGGCGCTCGCGACCTGATCACAAACAGATAGACACTGTTCAAATATAGAACTATCGTGGCAAAACACGGAACGTCTGGAAGTATATACTACTGTGGTATTCCGTGGTCTCGACTGAACAAAATAGTTAATAATATTTCTACATAGTTCATGTTCGACTGAGACCGCACTAAAATGGGTCCCGCGGGAAAGAGATAGACTCTATCCCTTTCGCGTTTTGTGCTCTATCCGATAGAACATACCAAAACTTTTCAGAAGTTTAATGGCCGAATGATTTTATTTTTAAATGTACATTTTTGTATTTCATTAAACCTAGAATTTTTATTACCTACATAAAACTAGGTCCTCGAACGATCACCAATGTCAAGCAACGGACGGACCGGTCAGTCGGTGGTTCAGATGGGTGACCGTGAGTGACATTTCTTTCTGAGCGCTGCCGTGGGTCGGATGATACGTTAAATTGTAGGTCCCGGTTGTTTGTTCTTAAAAAACAGCAATCAGCAAGCCAGGTCAGAGGCTTTTCGGCGGCTTAATAACTCTGACACTAGAGCTGGCCACTCGGTCTATACGAACTTACTTATTACATAAAATTCATGAATATTACATTGCATTCCCTCTGCCATGTCGTGGTCTAAGTTAGAATGCGCCTACATTACCAGAACCCTACGTACGATTGCCGGCTAGTTTTTGTTTCTCTAGATTTGTATATATATATATGATGACATTATTGGGTCAGTGCACAATTAGTCAAACAACCTATTAACTTAGCGCTTAACTTTAATTTACTTAAAGAAAACAAAACACTATGACTCAGTGTCAATACAACTAATTATGACGCTGTACTGTAAACATGGAATTTTATTACTTCTTACGCGACTGCGCAAGAAGGAGGGTTGTGTTTTCATAATTATCGACAATATCTTAAATATTATTTTTAGTTGTGCGTCACAAACAAACATTATCTAAATACCGCGTAAAAATAGTAGATTAGAGTATACATCAAATTACCAATTAAAACAATTAGACCATGATAACCTTTTCTTGGGATTTAGTATTAATAACTAAATTCACAAACAAGTTCAAAGGGGAAAACCCACAAAAATAGCAGAACATCTATCAACATGATTTGTCATAATTCTTGATATGCGATATGAATTGCGATAAGAATACAGGGATTTGACGTTTAATCTGCGAACAACTAGACTGTCTTATTGGACTCACTAAGTCTCAGATATCCCCGATACATATACTCAAGTGCCGTTAAATCGGAATGAATCGGTTTCTTTTCAACCGATTTCAAAAAAGGAGGAGGTTCTCAATTCGACTGTATTTTTTTTAAATGTTTGTTACCTCATAACTTTCGAACCGATGATTATTTTTTTTATTTGAAAGCTGGTGCTTTCCGTGTGGTCCATTGAAATGGAATGGTCCATTTCTGACAATGGCATCCATAAGAAGTCGGTTGCTACAGTTTTTTAAACTATAATTATAGACGATCGCATTTTATCATAAAGTTTGTTTGAAAAGAGAATTATCGTGGTGAAAAAAGGTAACTGATGTCTCGATTGTCTTGATTGACGAACGAAATAATGAAATAAGGACAGCAGCCCCCTCAATGGCAATTAGTTCTGTCCGAACAGATTCTCATCAGGGTGTTAGACAAGTGGCATTATAATTTCGTGAACGCCAGTAGAATAGAAAAGTTAATATATGGGATTGCCATTAGCTAACGAAATGTCACGTGACGATACGTCACAGTTTCTTAGCCCTAAGCAGCGGAAGCGTTTGTAGAAATTGAAACGTTTGCCACTTGTTTGCCACAAGCCTACAGGCGACTTATCGGTCAAACGCAAGCCCATTGACAGTTTGGACACTACGACAGCAGGGTTATTAACAGTACAGCAGCGACTGCCTTCCCGTATCAAGGATAGATGACTGTGTCGCTTATTCGATCCTATGTAATACTGGGACTGTTCTGCAGATACCGCCTGGAGAAATACCAACCGATAAGCAGTATTGTGCAAGCTTAATTGTATACCGAATTTAAGGTCAACACTCTTTCAGAGAAATTACTGGGTTAAAAAACATTTAACATTTAATATCTTAAGCTAAAGGGTGATAGATCGCATTGCCGGATAGGATTTTCAACTGTTAAAGCCTTAGTTCTAGCCAGCATTTAGGTGAAGCGTAGCGTAGCGTAGAATGTAGCGTGAAGCTAATAATTGGCCGAGCGACTTGGCTCCTTACTCGGTTCTATAAAATAGAAACTTACCAAAACCAATATTTTTTGAGCCAATAATTAGCAATGTTAATCCATTATCGAAACTATCTTGATCCCTTTAGAGTAACAAACATAAACAGTTACACACAAGCTTTCACAAATATAATATCGGCAGGAAAAGTGATATACCTTCTCCAATTTCAGAAGCCCTCGTATGAGACGCCATCCATTCCTCCCAGAGAGCCGGCGTCATGACTCGCTTTGCCATGACCAGCGTTCGGAGACCCGCGCGCGAGTACTCGTCTAGTAAGGCGCGGGTTCTGTCGTAGGCGGCCAGTTCGGCGGAACCAGCCCGCATCGGGGCTAAAGCGCCCAGGACGGTGCTGTCAGCACCCTTTACGTATAGGACCACCTGATGAACAGAAAAAAATAATTAATTAGCGAGGATTGCTAAGCAACTTGTGTATTATGTTGAGGGGCTAGACTTAACCGATTCATTGCGGTGGCGTATTTTATATAATTACGTCATCGGCGGCGTGAGTTTTACAAAATATCGTTGTAAATAATAATCGGCCAAGTGCGAGTCGGACTCGCGCACGAAGGGTTCCGTACTATCATCTATAATACTACAAAGTTTAGTTCTGTTTATAAAATAACGAGAAATCAACGAAATTCCAAGTAGTAAATTGCAAACTTATAGTTAGGTTTTCGATACACATCCGGGCAGCATGACGACCTATATTACAAAGTACTCTTTGATGACGACGCTCGCGCGAATACGCGCGGCCGTTGCTTAGCAACCGCCTCGCGCTCGCGCCACCACCACACCGCGGCGCGGCGCTCGCACCGCGTTTAGATTATTTTCATTTTGTGAGTTTTTATGTATTAGATTAGGTATTTATTTTTATAGTTAATATATTTCTAAATATATTAATTACAAATAAATATATTAATATATTTACTTACAAATATTCAAGTTTCTACCTGTTAATTAAGATCGAGTAAAAATTATTGCTTAAAAATTACGTTTGTTGTATGGAAGCCCCCCTTTAATATTTACTTTATTATTATTTAATTATTTATTTTGAAAGGTAATATACAAGTAAATATTCTGTGAAAATTTGAAGCGTCTACCTGTTACCGTTTTTAATATTGAGCAAAAAAATACGAAAAAAACACGTTTATTGTATGGGGACCCCCCTTAATATTAATTTTTTTTTAATTTTTAGTATTTGTTGTTATAGCGGCAACAGAAATACATCATTTGTGAAAATTTCAGCTTTAGGTTTAGTCTACGGTACGATTTATACGTTTCGTTTTTTAAACTTCCCTTTTCACCACAAATGAAGCATGAACTCTAGAATACTCAGATAATTTTTTACCCGACTGCGTAAGAAGGAAGGTCATGTTTATCGAGTGTATGTTTGTATATATGTATGCTTGTGGGTATGTATATATGTTTCTATATGATCACCTACAGCTCAAACGGATTGACCGATTTTGTTGTGTGAGGTGTCGATTAGGTAGTAGAGTGAGTAGTAGATTAGGTTATATTTTTTGTAATAAAAATAATACATCTCTTGTAAAAATAAAATATTTGCGTTTTTTTATAACCTTCAACGAGCTTTTTCGTTGTAAACAATTGATTTTACTAGAATTAGTCTAAAGAATGCGCATTTATAATCTTTTACAGCGGTTTTATGCATACTCTCTCACAAAAAACGTACACTCAATAGCGTATCAAGCGTAACGAAATCGTAAGTTAGACTGCAATAACCGCTTTTTTTGCAGTCGGGTATTTTGTTTTTCTTTTAATATAGATACTTGTCTAATTTAGATCTAATAACACGGTGGGTACGTTTTGGGTCGACGCATCAGCAAAGCAATTCAACTCCGCCATTTAGTGAACGAGCTATTGAAATATTGACTTCTGTAAATAAATCTTGCAACAAATAAAGAAAAGGAGTTATTTAAATATGATGAATGAAAGCGATCTGTTTTGCTACTGAATGATTGGCAGACCGTTACATTGATGATTCATGATATTCATGTAGTGGGTGGCAAAACAAGTTTCAAGAAAATATATTAGGTTACACACAAATACAAAAGATAAGAACAAATGTAGCTATAATTTTTTTCTAAATTTTATTGGTCATGCACTTTACTTTTTACTAGTTGTGCCGCGCGGTTTCATCCGTGTAGTGATGAAAAACGATGGTGATGATAAAATGTAGCGTATGTCCGTCTCCAGGTTCTCGCCTATTTTCAACCGACTTCAAAAAAGGAGGAGGTTCTCAATTCGACTGTATTTTTTCTTTCTTTTTTTATGTTTGTTACCTACCATTTTCGACTGGATGAACCGATTTCGATGATTCTTTTTTTATTTGAAAGCTGGTGCTTCCCGTGTGGTCCCATTTCAATTTGGTCCAATTCTGACAAAGTCATGCATGAGAAGTCGGTTGCTTCAGTTTTTTAAACTGTAATTATTGTGTCAAATTTCATAACAATCTATTCAGCCGCTTGGTTGTTACAAACGAACAGAGGTACAGAGTTACTTTCGCTTTTATAATATTATTTTAATCCTAACTAATATTAATTTAATATTAAATTAATTTAATATTAATTTATTATTTTAATCCTAACTAATATTAATTTAAAAGCGAATTTAAATCTAAGGGTATAGTTAGGATTTTAGTATTCAATAGTTATCCTAATTTGTGACGGTCTATGATATAAACGTGAGTTTATTGTTTTTTATTTTTTTTATTTTAGTTATTTAATGAGAACATAAAGGAAACCATATTACAAGCCGTACGTGAAATGTGTTTAGGAAGTGAACGAAGATTAATGTTAATATTGATAGTGTGGCTAAAATAATATCACACCAGACCCAGGTTATTATAGTTGTAATTAACAATAATAAATGTTTGAGTGATAAGTAATCGTTTAAAAAACTTAAAATAAAACTGACTTCAAAATACGCAATTTCGTTTACTTGGATGATATATTTTTCCAGTAAGTATATTTATTTATAGACCAAGTAATATACAAATATGTAGTTATAAATATTTACAACTTAAAAATAAAATTGACATAAACATATAGTACATAAAAAAAAAAACTACAAAACACTATAATACAAAAATTCCATCTTAAGCTCCTTGCCGTTATAGTCTAGTAAAAATAAATCCGTTTGTATGAAGCTGATCACATTAAATGCACTTTGAGGGATTCTTGGAAATTATAATAGAAAAATACCTAAAAACATAGATTCACAATAATCCCCGATTTATAAACTAGCTGCGTTCCGCGGTTTCATCCGCGTAATTATGAAAAAACGATGATGATGATGACGATAAGTAGCGTATGTCCGTCTCCAGGTTCACAGCTATCTCTATACTAAATTTCATAACGATCGGTTCAGCCGTTTGAGTATGTAAAGTAACAAAGTTTGATTTCATAATATCATTTTGAAATTGTGACAAATGTATTACAAAACACCAGTACATTCATTTAAATAACAGTATTCTTAGTTGTCTTTTATGTTGTCACAAATCTTATTTTTACTAGATTATTAGGCAAGGTTTCCAGGACGCTGGCCGCGTTTCCCCGTTGAATAATTAATTTTCCAGTTATTTTGTTATAAAAATTAAAACACTGAACCGATTTTGATAAAATTTCTATGGGACGACCTGGAAAGTTTACCCTTTCAAAAAAAAAAACAACTTCAAATCGGTCCAGTTGTCTTCGAGTAATCGGGGAACATACATAAAAAAATAAAAAAAGATTCCGACGAATTGAGGACCTCCTCCTTTTTAGAAATCGATTAATAATTAGTGCGAAAAAATTGTTATCATTTTGTCTGGCGTCTGAATGCCAACTCACAAAAAGCGATGTTTCCGTCTCTACATGAAATAGATCTACGATTGACCACCAACTCGCCTAATGAAACTCGTCTGGGATGAAACCGCTGATGATGTACAAATGAGAGGTTAATGGTACACCCAATTTCAACACCACGTCCATATGTTACGAGACCTAATATGACGTACAGTTCAAATAGCTTTCATTTATTTTTTTATTTTTTTTATTTAATTTTTATCTCAACAGACACCAGGGTCCGTGACCTTTGTCATAATTACAAACTATTGTTTACTAATTATCGTTACGGGAAAATAATTTTATTTTAATTTAAGTACTTATTACTATGTTGCGTGCATACCACGAGCAAACCAGCGACCCTGTTTCAAATTTCAAACATATCAATTCGCAGAAGCAGCTCGGACATAGTTTGACAGATACGAGTCTGTGGATACCGGAGATATAAATATTCTACGAACACACATTTTTAGCCCTCGACGCAAAAACTACGGGGTGTTATAAGTTTGACGTGTCTGTGTGTGTGTGTGTCTGCTGTGACATCGTAGCTCCCGAAAGGATGAATCGATTTTGTTTTTTTTTGAAGTGAAAACTTCTTTAGCGACGTTGTGCATTTTTTGGATGGTTAAAAAATGTTAAACTCGCGTCAGACCGAATTCGTAAGACGGACGGCTTATTTTAGCCAGAAACCTATTCCAACGTTCTGCATTTAAAGTTCATTATTGTACGTACAAATTTGTCCTTCTAGCATGACGTCATTATTTTAGTCAGAAAGTTCATTATTATATGTTTGTCCTGTCTTTTTGCTATTTTATTTTATAATTATAGTTTTCACTTCTGCCTGCACTCCTGGAGTGCAACCCGTTGTTTTTTTTTTTGTTTCAAAGGTGAATTATTCGGGAGTGTTCCTAGCTATGTTTCATCAAAATCTGATCAGCCGTTTTTTTTGTCGAGGATTTTTGAGTTTCCTAAACTTATTAGAATTTGTTTCGCTTTTATCTCTTTATACGTTTCATATTACCTATAATTAACATGTCCTTGATTATTGAAAAGTTACTTGTTATAAAAAGTCTGTGCTCACAAGTTTTACTGCTAATATTCGAAGAAGAAGATTCAGTATCGAATGTTTCTGCCAAATATTATCAAAATCGAGCGACAAATGGCCTAGTAGCAAACTTTTCCTTATAACCGATATTTTTCACAACCCTCGACAACCTCCTAAATCAAAAATCCCCAACGACAAAAATCTATATAATTGTACCCTGTTATTTACGTCTGAGTACCAACATTAAACATTCATCCGGACACAGGAGAGAGAATTTTGCCAGTTTTTTAACACTCCTTTATTAGCTTCACCTGTATATATGTTTATTTGTTTGTAACCGACTCCTTTGGACTTGATTTTGATCCACTTCAAACGGTCAGATTTCATCGAGGCGAGGACCGATGACAATACAATAATTTGATAAGATTAAGCGTGTTTTTTTTTTTTGTTTTTTAACCAAGGACTTTGTTCACTTTTCTCACTCGGTCAATAAGGCAACGAAGATGAAGAAAATATGCACATAAAAATATGAATTTATATTCAATTTACAGAACTGCTGTAATAAAATAAATGAAATGTTGGCAAATAAAATTAACTTTCCCGTAGGATACTAAACACATACAAAGTAACAACTACACCAACAATGCCAGAGATAATACACCTCAGGCATAACAGCACAGTAAACTTAATCATATTATAAAAGGTATTATGTATGTAAGTACCTACCAGACCGTATGTTTCTAGTCAGCATTACACTACAGTGCACGCAGACTATTTGTTTGTCTTTATATAGATAGATTATCATGTAGGCACAAAATAAAAATTATATAAAATTTTATCTTTTTATCTTGCCACATAAATCTTATTATAAAGGAATTGGATCATTTTGAAGAACAATGAATTATATTGCTCCAAAGTGAATTAGTGAATTGTGTCGAATCATGAAATATTTGCACTGACTTACTTAAACTATATTATTAATATAGTTTGGTAGAGAATAATAAATTAAGTATTTCTACACTAACTGTACAAACAACTTCAGCGGTCTTTAAAAAGTCTGTAGAAATGACTAAGTAATCACGAAAGAGTCGGTTTGTCGGAAGGACAACACTAAGCCTTATCATACATTATCTTTCAGTTTGTCAAAATAATTAAATATATGTTTTTATGTGAAGTTAGTCACAGTAAATATCCACATATTTGCGGTTCTTAATTTAAAGGGTAGTTTCAAATAACCTATCCAGTGGACATTTGTAGACCAACAGACAAGCACTTTTGTGCTTGGTCTACAAATGTCCAATGGATAGTAGACCAACAGACAAGCACTTTTGTGCTTGGTCTGCAAATGTCCAATGGATAGGATAGGATTTGTAAAACGACTTGCCTAGTATAGCGATTTTGTTATAAGGCCAATAAACAATTTGAATTTGAATTTAGGTTTGGCAGCGACAGATAAAACCGTTGCTGCCAAACCTATGAATCTCCACACTGATTGTCTTTAACAAGTCTCTCGTAAATTTGTAGACATTTGAACAATAACATCCGACGGAACTTGAACCAGCAACATCCCAATCAGTACCTGGGAACCTTTACCAATTTAACGCTTGATTGGTTTAAGCAAATTGTTGTAAATCCTTAAATGTGGAAAAACTTCGAATAACTTCAATGAAGTTATTATCACATGGACACAAAGTCTAAAACAAAATTCACGAACAAATTGTCATAAGTTGACCGATATTCATATACCAACAGTGATGTTTTTTTTTAAAGATTTTGATTCAAATTTTATGTCGCTCTGCTGAAGCCTAGTTTAGATTAAGAAGTCCATAGACATCTATTCCCCCGCTTCGAATTATTTTGAAAATATAAATCATTTTAATCGCGTAAGTGGTCTAAAGGTTTCCGCTTTAGACCTCATAGAGTTCGGACGTTTTGAAGCACTGACGCGAAATCCTTGTCGATATAATGTCGTTGCATAATTCTCTAACATTTTCCCCGCGACGTGATTCCCAACTGACCTGTCCACTGGGCATACGCAGAGCAACAGACATGCACTTCCTGTTGCTGTCGAACTGTTGCACCCGAAGCACTTTGATCTTGTGCAGCTCTCCGCGCATGCCCACTTCCACCTCGTCAGGCGCCCGGCTGCGGAGCTCGTAGCCGTATGCGAGGGCGGCTTCAGCCAGCGCCAGCTCGTCGGGACTCTCCGCTTCGAAACGCGGCACCTGGTGGAAAATATATTGAGAATCTGTTATAGTTTGACATTGTAATCTGAAATTTGACATTGTATTATTGATAATTTGACATACATTTTATTGTGAAATTTTACATAGTAGTAATATAACATAATGTTAATGAGAAACTTGACATTGTATTATAATTGAAATGATAAATGCTTCATATTTTGACTTTAAAAAAAAAACTATAATAACAGTTTTTTTTTGTGATGTGTCATTTATAAAGGCACTCGGTGAGCCCACACACACATTGCATGCCTGCTGGAGAGGCAAGTTTGTATAGAAAAAAGCTAGAATTATTATAATTCCATATAAAGATCCATATTGTACCTACAAACTACAATAAAATGATTTGATTTGATATTTTTGTCAAGAGGCACCCTTTCACAGTAGAAATTCACTAAGCGTTTCCGTTCCAATTTGGTGAGAATAGTAGAGGTGTGGAATGCTCTTCCAAAGTCTATGTTTCCTATGAAATACAACCCGGGGTTGTTTTAGAATAAATTGAATACGTCCTAGGCTACATCTTCGATGTCATCATCGCTTCCCATCAGGTGAGATTGTGGTAAAAAGCAGGCCCAGTTTGTCGTAAAAAAGTCTTTCGTGTTAGCGGTTCAATTTGCGAAATAAATAATTTGAATTTTTATTGTACATATAATATTATACCAGTAGGCCGAGAGGTTGGTAGGAGGGTAGGAGATGGCAGCAGCATTGACCTCCCATAAAAATTAAAATCATCATTGATCACTTCTAATGAATCTATTGTACTTCCGTTACAAAAACGCGTACGAGTATTATCTAATGCAATAGCATAGAATGAACGAGAAGTATTTAAAGTTAGAATACTTACTCAGTTGAACCTGTATAGTTAGCATAATATACGTTCAATATCAGGAATTTAGCTTCAAAATATCGGCCTTAATCCATTCCGTTAAGGATGATAACAAGTTCCAGGTATTCATTAATATCAGACATTGTCGCTAGTCTGTAGGCGACCTTTAGAGTGAGCGGTCAAATCTGGATATAACAACAACTGGATCTATTATTCCGTGGACAATGAGTCTGCCAATTTAGAAAAAAAAAACACTCTTAGGCTTTTGTCAGTTTTACTTCTGTATCTGTCAGACTGTCCAAAAATACCGTTACTGTGTATTTTATTGTGTTAATATGTATTTTTATATCGTGTAGAAGCTCTACGTTGACTGCCAACTCGCCTGACGGTAAGCTGAATACATCAGAGAAAGATATCGATATTTTTTTCGGGATTGACATCATGTCTTTACAATATTTGAACTATAACGATTATTGGCCTTACCGAAAAACGTTACTTAACTTTAACCATCATCTTAATTAAATTCTCTGTCTTCTTTCCGCAAGTGTCATTACATGACAGCGAGAAGTTGACAAAATATAATAATCAATGCATAGAGTAACGTTTTTCGGTAAGGCTGTATACGTGGAAAACAGTATAGTGAAAAAAAATGTCTGTGGTGCAATCCATAACTACTATTAAGTACACTGTGACGGCAAAGCGTTGGAAACTTGGGACAGAATGCGCTTAGCTTAAAGTATGCCCTTATTTTCCTTTTTTAGGGTTCCGTACCTCAATAGGAAAAAACGGAACCCTTATAGGATCACTTTGTTGTCCGTCTGTCCGGGTGTCAAGACCTTTATCTCGGGAACGCGTGAAGGTATCGAGTTGAAATTAAAACCATATACGCAGATCCATAGTATCTTTCTGCAGAAAGAAAAATAAAATTTCTCAGTTTTCGTAAAAAAAAAGTTACAGCCGAATATGTCGTAAAAAACGCACATTTCGACACTCACAGAGGAATCAAAACCTATGGGGTACTTCCCGTTGACCTAGAACTCTGAAATTTGCGAAATTTCCGAGCGCCGCTACTATAGCCCCGCCCCGCTCGGATCCGAGTGATGAGCAAGGAATGTGTTAAATATTTTTACGATGTATATTTTTCGGTTTATGAAGGAAAATATAAAAAAAAAAAAATGATTTCCCCCTTTTATTTAGTTTGTACGGAACCCTCGGTGGGTGAGTCTGACTCGCACTTGTCCGGTTTTTTTACTGTGGATCAACACCAGTAATAATTATCTACAATTCTACTTTATATCTGTAAGTAAGTTAGGTTACATTATACCTATTTACAGGTACATATAACGTAGATAATATTGCTGGTTTTGGTTCATACACCAAAACAAATAATAATAATATGATTATTTTTTCCTCATATGAGAACGGATAAACGCAATAATTTTATTTTGTTCTTTTCCCGACTCCAAACAAGGTAAGTCAGTCTAAAAAATATGTAGTTCATTATTTTTATACTAAGGTAAATACTTAAATACAATACAAACAAATGCCTACTATTTTCATAAAATACTTTAGTAACTAATCATTCTTTAATTAGTTTACATTAGTCTTTTTCCGTTATTAATTGTATTTTACCATTAAAATAATACTTTAAATGCAACAATGGTATTAATTGGCATTTCCGTATGTACTCACAAGCTGGCCGGTTTTACCAGCTGATTTCCGCGTAACCTGGAAATAGTTTATTTATCTCACCTGATGTTAAGCCTCATGTAGCTTTAGAGATTTTTTATCATTTAATTTTTAGGTCCACAGCACTGGGGTACGTGACCTTTGCCAGATTTACAAACTACTTATTTGAATACATGGCTATGGGAAGAGATTTTTCTAAAACTTAAGTACTTACCTAATTTTTTACTCTATTGTGTCTATACCACGAGCAGACAAGCGACCCTCAGTTAGAGGTTACTACTATTGCTTTTTACGGGCTATATTATGTACCTAATGATAGTGCAAAGCAAAGAGTCACAGGGGATATCGGGTCATATAAACGGGTTTTCACGTGTAAGAAAGACATTCTTAGAATAACGTCCACAGTCCACACACATCAGGGATACCGGACGTCCGGGAAGTCCGATGACGCAATTGATGATTGAAATGTGTGAACAGGTTCATGGAAAATATGTAGAAGCGATTAGTTTTCCGTCCGGGATGGAAACCAGGGAGTTGATGTATGTGGGTAGCGCCTGAATAGTTCTTCTTAGTCGTTTTTACTCTTGGCAGAATATCAACCGATAGAATTGCGATAGAGATACAGGGAAAAATGGAATAAACGGGTTTTCACGTTTAAGAAAGACAAACTTAGCATAACATCGCTGTTATTAAGACGTTTTCCACACACATCTGAGATGCCGGACGTCCGGGCCGTCCGATGACGCAATTGATGATTGAAATGTGTGAACTATGTAGGTTTATGGAATATATGTAGCAGCAATTAGTTTTCCGTCAGGGGTGAAACGCAGGAGGTTGATGTAAGTATGTGGATAGATAAAACAAATACATTTCTCAATTCTCTATTATCCCTAACCGATGATTTTAAATGTTTAAAAATGTTGTGAAGGCCGTCACAGACATAGCTATAATATATATTAATATATTTTATAGCTAAACATGTTACCATATATTTTCTATACAAATTTTCGAGTGACCGTACACGCAGCTATAATATATATTTCTATGACATTACCAACCTATACCGTAATTTATATTATTGCATATTAATATAAATTATGGTATAGCAAGACATATTTTGAATATACAGCATGTTTCAACGTAAATGTCGATCTTGAAATCCTAAAACACTGGGCGTATTTTTTTGAGGATAACTCACGATACAAATTAAATTCGCCACGAGTCTGTTTGTTCTTTATGTGCGATTTAATCCATTTAGTTCTTGTTTTTATGCCTGACAGGGCAACTAACATCTCTAAAGCAACATCAGAATCGTCGTCTGAAGAACTGTCAATGAAATCCAATAACAATCCACTTGTTGAATTAATAATTACTCAAAACACGTGCAAACGCTAGGCCGACCATCAATGAAATGAAGGCAAAATATATATTATAGCATCATCTCCGTGTGTGGTAGCTTGCTATAATATATATTATAGTACGGTATATTAATATATATTATAGCTATGTCTGTGACGGCTTTGATGCGAGTATGTGGATAGATAAAATAAATACATTTCTCAATTATCTATTATCCCTAACCGATGATTTTATATGTAAATATAAAAATGTTGCTGTAAAACAAACCTTAGTATTATGGTGTCTGAAGTATCTTAACATGGTTTAGTACCTACGTTTACCGTCCCCTGTACCCCCAACCCTATGTTCGTCATACGTTACCTGCGAGTCGATGGAAGTGGACGGTTCGCTACCGCTTTTCACGAAAGGCAGCTTTAGTCTTAATCGTAGCGGAGACGTTGTGGTGGGCGGCGGAGATGGCGTCGTCGACCGTGATTCTGTCAGTCGGGAGTACCTGAGGACATAATGTATGTTTATTAACTGGGCCTCAAGGCTGCTAAGTGAACATCAATCGCTCGTCGCTCACTGATACGATAACTGTCTAAAATATCAAAGATAATTTAGACAGATTGTTAGTCTATTTGTATAATAATAGACTAGCAATTCGTCAAAATTGTCTTTGAATCGTATCAGCGAGCGTCGAACGAGTGATGTTCACTTAGCAGCCTTGAGGCCCTGTCCTCTTTCTCTCATCTTTGTCGAAAGGTTGGGGAGGTCTATGTCGGAGAGGCAACTTATATAGATACTAATTAGTCATAAATCAAATATTTTGTTTAATTTCGTATAATATATTAAGTTTCCGGCAGCCTAGTCGGGAGACCGTCTGACTTGCGATCCGCAGGTCCTGGGTTCGAATCCCACGGCACGCACCTCTGTCTTTTCGAAGTTATGTGCGTATTGTTGATTGCCGCCAACTTCAAACGGTGAAGGAAAACATCGGTGAAGGAAACCTACATGTCTGAGAGTTCTCTATGATCTTGAAGATGTGTGAAGTCTGCCAACCCGCACTTGGCCAGCGTGGCAGACTATGGCCTAACCCTTCTCACAATGAGAAGATGGCCCGTTCCCAGCAGTGGGACAGTTTGTACAAACAGGGCTGATAAAAATATATATATTAATAAGTTTATTGTTTTTATAAATTTCTAAATCTGTAGTAGAATAAAGACTTTATTTATTTTATTAACTGCCCTCTTTACATTTACGACTTCAAAGTTTAGCATGTTTGGTTTGGATTTTTCAGAAAACGGTGAGTGGCTCACTCATAAAGGCGTGTAAAATAGCATTTGTCTATTCAAAACATTTACCTAGATATGTTCAATAGAAGGAAAATGCATTTTCCACCCTAGAGACGCAAAGTAAGCTTAAAGTTCATGAAAGAGTCTTCTAGATTCACCAGGATTCTATTAAAGAATTCCTCACAAGATTCGGGATTCTGGTTTAGAATCCTTCGCTACACTCTAGTTTCAAGCGCACGCCCTCGCCGTAAAAATGACATTTTGCTGAGAGTATTACACTACGTAATGTATCTGAATAATAAGAATCCGTGTGTTAATCTACCCGATCTTTCTATTTTGAGGAATTAATTAAAAGTTTTATTGAATAAACAGTACAGAGGAAGAAAGAAAATCCCTTTCAGCTCGCCTAACAAGGAATATACTTAAATAAACCAACAGTTGTCAATGTTATTATATACTTAATTTTCTCCGAAATGTGGATAAACCAGGTGTACCCAAAAAAACAAATAAATATCAAAGAACATGAGCATTAACACGAATTGAAAGAGCGCCATTAAAACGAATTGAATTGGAAACAACGGTGGATAGACTGTTTGTGTAGGTTCCATGCCAACCGTGCAGAGGTAGAGTAGTGGAGTTTTGGCGGGGACGTCATAGAAACATGCTGTTGCTCTGTTTTATTTTCCTAAACATGTGTTATTTTGAATATTAATGCGATAAAAATGATGGTGTTTTATTCATTAAGTGTTCGATCATGTGCGTGAGTGTGGGAAAGTGAAATAAAGCAGTGAAACGTGTCATTCAACGTTGTCGGCAAAACTCTATAGAAGCTTCTAGTAAAGTCGCCATCACTGAGAAACCATAACTAAAAATACGTGACACTGGCAAATCGCTAATTGCGTGGTCCAATACAAAAAAAAGAAGAATAAATTACAGTTTAAAAAATTAAAAAACACGCTACAAATTATTGTGGTCAAAGTTCATTACAAGACTTTTCTAAAAAATCCAAACACAGCTATGATACGATGTTCCTTCACGAAGTTCTAGTTCATATCTTCCGGCTCCATCATCAGATCAGTTCGACAGTACCATATTATTGTATTGTGATCAGAACTACATACAGCTGCCAATTTTCATGACGCTACGATCCTTGGAAGATGGTTAAATTAGTTACCTTAGAATTCATTACATAGTTAGTTACTTATAGGTCGACCTAATAAAAGCGTGTTAAAAATGTAGAGCGGTGCTGTTGATACGCACTTGTCGTTGGATCGTAGCGTTCCGTTGGATCGCGAGGGCTTGTCCGCGAACTGGTCGGCGGCGGGCTCGGCGAGCATGGTGTCGACACGCGGCTGACTCACCACCACCGTGTTGCACACGCTCAGGATCAGCAGGAACTCGCGCGCCTGCACGGAAACTACACCGTCACGGCCGTGGACCGAGCATAGCGGCTGACACACATTTTCATCATCATCATCTCAGCCACAAGAAGTCCACTGGTGGACATAGGCCTCCCCGTGGATTTCTCTACCCCGTAGAGCCTCTACGTGCTATGTGCCCTGCCCACTGCCACTTCAACTTGCTAATGCGCTGTGCTATGTGGGAGATTTTTGCACGTCAACGGATATTTTCACACACACATTTTATATCTCACTAATATCATCTCATCTCACTAATAATCATCATCATCATCTTACACACAAGGCCACTGCTGGACGCAGGCTTTCCCCCATGGATTTACAAAAGACCTGCCATTTTATTGTAAAGGCGAAACTTTGTGCGTGTTAGTGTTTGATTGACGCTAAAACATCTGAACGGATTTGGATGAAATTTGGTATGGAGGTAGTTTATAACATGGAATTCCATAAAAGCTATTTTCTGTCCCAGAAAAATGTAATACATCTGGGGAAAAAAACTTATTTATATACGTAGTTTCAATTGTACGACAACTAGGTGTAACGCTATCCCCTAAAGAGCTTTAGTGTATAACAATAGAAATAAATTAACTTAATTATTCGGAGTAAATTCGCTAGTATATACCAGTTTTAATGAATGACTTGCTTCTACACACATAACATACTCATACAACAATCGCACAGAGTATAAATAGGTCGCGTTACATTTTGCGCAACATTGCAGTTTATAATAATTAAATATTACAACGACACGCGAAGTCAGCTATTCTGCCATAAATTACTATTGTTTACAACTGATAGCACTTACCGGCGATGTAGCAGTAAAACATATTCTATATCTTCTTATTTCATTAAGATCAGCTTTTGATTCTCTAAGCTAAATGCCCACTCAAGTGAAGTGTGCCCCTAAATGAATTTCCATTTTTCAAGTTGAAACTGCAGATAAATGTCAAAATATCACGTGACCACATGTCTGGCTATTTCATTTTCACTACATATTTTGATATTATATGCAGTAATAAATAAGAAAAATACAAGTTCACTTAGGGCCTCACTTCACTTGCACAGTCACTTAGTTTTGAGAATCGACAGACGGGTTTGAGATGTAAAGTTTTCCACCTTACACCTCAAACCCGTCCTGCAGAAATCGATGAAATACTGTTTAGTTTGTCTAGTCTAGTGTGTTAAAAGTGTACATACCTAACGTAATAATCAAAATTGTTCTCAATATTTTCAATATCAAAAGAATATTCATTAATTTAAGCCTAAAAAGGTGTCGCGCGCGAGCGAGACAACTGCGCCACCAGTCTCTACGCTTTCATAAACTATTGTCTTGCGGTCAAATGAGCCATCGTAAAAATAATTGGAAAAAATGTAGGTTTAGGTTGATGAGCAGACATCATTAAACAAATTCTTAGAAAAAAATAATTAAAACAGCCTATAACAAGTAAGTGATGTTTACATAGGCCCTAAGCTAGAAGTCTATTTTTATTTATGACGAAGTCCCCCGAAAAAATTGTATGAGGAATCTGTGTCGGACGTGTGCGTTAGTCAATTATAGCAAGTACATATTAATCGCAGCATCGCGGGAAGATCCCATTCCAACGGCTCATTCATCTTGCACACACGGCAGAAACAATCGTGCGAATCGGGTTACGTCCTCGACGAGTACATTGTTCCAAACGTAATTTACTTAGCGAAATGGTTGCTTACCATTGAGCTGATATTGCTGTCGGTGGGACCCGTCACGTGCTGCAGAAAACGAGGATTGGGTGACACTTTGGTGATCGGATGGACGATGGGCGGTAGGTCGGAGCAGGGTTCCGCCGGCGATCCCGGCGGGTGGTCGAAGTCCACGCCGTCAACGGTGCATCGTTTAAACACCATCTTGTTCTCCGTGAGAGTGCCTGTCTTGTCGCTGAACAGATAGCTGATCTGGCCGAGTTCCTCGGTGATATTGAGCGCGCGGCATTCCGTGCGCGTGTTGGTCACGGGATCGTACATCTCCACGTCCTGGTGTATGTGGTAGATCTGCACCAGTTTCGTCAGCTCGATGGAGACGTACAGCGATATCGGAATCATCACTTGCAACGCTATTATGTAAGTCCAGAATATGAGCAGGCTATCGTACGCCGGTTTGATCGTGGAGAACAGGAACGGCGGTTTGCTCTGGTTCGTCCCGGAGAAATATCTATCCAGCCACAGCTTGCAGCAGACGGCGCCGGCGCAGCATAAAAAAAGCAGCACCAGAACGCACCATATGACGTCCGTGTTCATTTTCTTCTCTAGATTGGAGCATTTGTACCTGGGGCCGCCGTTGTTGAGCATGGCCTTGGTCTCGTGGCCGGCGTAAACCACGATGCCCTCCACGTAGTCCGTGTTTTTGACCGTGCATTCCCTCAGCAGCAGGTGTTCCGAGTTGAGCGGCACTCGCGCGCCGTTAGGGTGCGATATCATGCCCGTGAACCTGTATATTTTCGTCGACGGCCTCTCCACTTCGACGGTACTTCGAAACTTCTGCGGCTTGAATTCTCTTTGCTGCAACAAAAAGTTAACGTTACCTTCGTCTTAATGGTAGAGTGATTTACATTCAATGCAATGAGATGGTATGTCTATTCAATGGAGTTCGCAAGTGAAAGTTTTCTCACGGTCTGTTTTTCATTTTCGTAGCGTTTTATAGTAAACATAATCCGAAATTGCCATTATCATGGCCGGCGAGTTATGAAAGTATCGTTCTCGCCCGTACTCGCAGCGTCTAGAATGAGGTTAAACGTGAACGTTTGCTGGATTTTATTATTGCGGTGACATTCTCGTGGTTTATGGGCATTCGTGTTTTATGAGGTGTGGTACGTTTTTACCGAACTTACGCACTGTATTCCGTTGATAAGTATCTACATATAGAACAATACGGTACAAATAGTACTAAGCCAACGTCAACAAAAAGGCTTTCATTAAAACCATCTGATTAAACAGTTTTCATTGTTTCATTTCAATCAAGGTGACAGACAAAACAACGCTTTATGTAAAGGACGCACGGTTCCAGCTTACATAATTTTATTATGAGTGTATTAATGGTCGAAAACTCGATTGTTCGCTAACTGTGACGGTATTGCGACCGAGATCCATGATCGGAAAGCACGAAGAAAATAGTTAATTTTAGCCTACTGTAGTTTTTTAGTCTTCATACTTATTCTAGTATATTCATTATTTTGTTTCATTTAAATCAAAGGGTTTGGTGAGAGATAAAATAGAATACATGGTATAATGTCTCAACTTAACTCATTAATACTTAGAATACGTGAAGTATTATGGCATTTTATTTATTGGTAGCGAGCCTAGTAAATATGTATGATATGTGTAGGCAGTTGGAAATAAGGGACTAGAAGGACGGAGGAGAACGTTCATACAACAAATAATTGTACAGGAGAAGGAAAGATAATTGTCAAACAGTATGTATTGAGGGTTTCTGGATGTTTGGACTGATAACCCACCGTGCTTGTCCGGTGTGAGTGTGAGACCCATCAGGGTATGCAGTGGCCATCTAACTAGGCCGGTGGACACCGCCGTTCGTACGCTAGGTAGGTACTCATCCGCCGCCGCCCTGAATCAGCATCCTGCACTAGTGCTGATTGTTCTGTCTTGACCTTGTAAAGACGTTTGTGTCTATGAGCCCAAGACAGACTGTAGTTGCAGTATGGTCGGAGACTGCAGAAGCAGCTAGCGATGATATCTCACCGCTGATCAATGTTTAGCCACCTATGGACCCTAGTTATGTATGCATTATTTACCTTTTCCCTGAAGCCGGGCGCAACAATCCTCTGCTTGAGGTTGGTCTCGCCGTCCAGGTTGCAGGTGTCCAGGTAGCACACTCCGAGCGGGTTGGAGGACTGCAGCAGCACCATGTCCGCCGGCACCGCCTCGTTGTTGGACAGGTGGACGAGGTCGCCCACACGCACGTCGCGCCATTTCGTACGCACGTATCGCCCTTCTGATCTGCGGAGTAAATTATTAGTATTAGTAATTCATGTTAGTATAGTAAAAAGATAATTACTTAAATTTTTTAAAATTGCAACAACCGACTTGAAAATACGCAATTTCATTTACTTGGATGACATATTTATCCAGTTATTTGGTTTTAAAAACCAAAGTACTGAACCAATCTTGATAAAATTTATACGGGACCACCTCTGAAGTATAACGAACCAAATGAAAACAAAAGAATCATCAAAATCAATTCATATTTGGCAAAGTAATCGCGTAACAAACAAACAAAAAAAACATACAGTCAAATTGAGAACCTCCTCCTTTTTGATGTCGGTTAAAAAGACTACCTATCGTAAGTGGAACATAAAATATTTCGGATATATACATGTCTCCTAAAAAAAAACCGCGACTGTCAAAGTAGAGCCTAGCCAAAGCAAGATGCGAATATGTAAGTGACAACAAGCGAGACAAAGAGGACAATAATACGCCTGCTACAAATGTCATTTTCGCGAATCTCCGTATAGTAACAGACCCTTGTCAACAATTATTTGTTTTAGATAAAATTATCCTTCGGTCATGTATACTGTAATGACGTGATCGAAGAGTTACCATTTACATAATAGGACGTAACGTAGAAGATATACTTATAGATGTAAATACACTTCACAACAAAATAAATGTAAATAAACATATTATATTAATAATATACACATTAGACTAGACACTTGTAATGTGCCTGTTGTCAATAAGAGACATATTTCTGTATACATCTCAATTGTGTCCCATTTTACAAAATAAGATATAGTATATATCACGAAATTTGGTTAGATAGTTAATAATGTTCTCCAGGATACAGGCTACTATTTATCATACCCACGTGGGTGAAAACGCGGGATGCAGCTAGGTTACAATAATTTATTTATTCTGTTCAAAGATAGAGAAACGTTTTCGTGCGCCGGTTATAAATTAAGATATCAAAACAAATACGTCGGTATCTTTCAGCTGCAATACATTTAAACAGCGCGTAGGGACCGGCTCGTGTGATTTATTCATTACTGTTATTTATGTAATAAGAAACCCAGTCCCTCAAGTCGAAAGTTTACAACCAGTGTGTGTCACCAGTGATGACATACGGCACTGAAACGTGGTCCCTAACTATGGGCCTTATAAGGAAGCGCAAGGTCACGAAACGAGCTATGGAGAGGGCTATGCTCGGAGTCTCTCTACGAGATCGATTCAGAAATGAGGAGATACGTAGACGTACAAAAGTCACCGATATAGCACATAGCACGTAGAACTGATGGCCGATGGGGCCGAAAGGTTCTCGAGTGGAGACCACGTACCGGCAAGCGCAGCGTAGGAAGACCAGCCACGAGATGGACAGATGACCTCATACAAGGGCTGGATGCAAGCCGCTTCCAATCGGTCTTTTTGGAAATCTTATGGCTGAGATGATGATGATGTAATAAGAAAAGTACGAACGTTACAGTATCGAGTGGCCACCTAATGCCGAACGGGGAAGCGTACTTTCAATTCATCGGTACTAAAACTACAATTCCCCGTTCAAAATAAGGGCAGATAGGGCCAGAACACACAATGCAACTCGAAAGTGATGAAACTAGTACTAGAATGATGCTAGTGTTGATTTGAGGACGAATCATTCTAGTGTGGATCGTCGAGATTCTGATTGGAATCAGAGTTGCGTATTGTACTATTTAATTTCTATATTATATATATACTCGTACATACAATCACGCCATTTACCATTGGGTAGGCAGAGACCGAATCTTTCCACTATTTAATTTACATTTGCGACGTAATCAATAGTACAAGAAGTATATGTAAGTAGTGCGCAATTTATTTCCAATAACTATTACTAGTTTATCGGATTCTTTACCGGATTCATTTGTGAGTGTGCATCTGATATATATGATCTTATTCTCCTCTGTCCTTTTGACTACTGGACGGATAGAACAGCGTAAAAGCGTGATGAATTCAAGGATATTCAAAAAACCCAAACGAAATACTACAGGCACTGAAGCCATGAATTAATAAGCTTTTATTAATAATCGCGCAGACTGCTAAACTGTAGAATACGCTTCCTGGGGGGATCTTTCCCGGTTTATATTAATCTGGGAGTATTTAAATCTCGAGTGAATCGGTTTCTTCTAGGTAAGTGCGCTCCATCGTGGACCAAAAGGTAGGTGACTTAGTAAGCAAGCACAAGCCTATCATGTATAAAATTAAGTCGGTAAAAAATATTATGAGTTACAGTTTCATCACGTCCATCATCTTCATCTTACAAATTGCATCGTGTGTTCTGGGCCTAAGTGTTACATGTTGTTATTGGATATTGCGTAGCGCTTTTTTTCTTCTGTAGATATTTCTATTTTAAAATCAGGTTGGCTAATAATAAATAACCCATATTCGTAGACTCCTGTGTAGTAAAAATAATTTAAATATACCTCATATACGTCATTACCTTTCTTTCAAATGTTATTATTAGAAATACAAAGAAATCCAACCGCAAAATGAAGCTGCTGACAGTTACTCTTGACTGTCATAAGCTTCATTTTGCGGTTGGTTGGTTATCACACATCAAAAAATTATTACCGTTTAGGCTAGGTTAGGTTTTGACAGGAGGTATCTAATAGAAAAATACATAGTATAAACTTCAATGCCTACATCGGAGCACACATATCTGGGTAATCGACAAGTCAAATAACAAACAATTTCCGATTTAATTATAATTACATTTATTAAGTACATAATCAGCTGTAATTTATTCTTCTATTTCAATCATATGTAAATAAGAATAATTGAATAATTTATTCTTCTATTTCAATCATATGTAAATAAGAATAATTGAATTTCAATTATTCTTATTTACATATGATTGAAATAGAAGAATAAATTACAGGTTTTATTTTTATACGTTATTACGTAATTATTTTTTTTACTTGGAATATATAAATAAATGTAGAATTCACAACGTTGAACAAAGCAAAAATATAATTCTAAAATTAACTAAAAAAACATTTTTTTTTATTCTAACTATATATATATATACTTTCAATGATAATAAAGAAAAATAATCATCGAAATCAGATACTATTTAAGAATGGAAATCAGTTTTCTTTTCTATAGACAGAGACGCGCTCAACAATTCACTTAAACAATAACCCAAAAAGATTTTCCGATAGGAAGTTTACAGTTTTACGGACGTTCAATGGCCATTACAGAGTACGATTTATGTGTTTGTTTATTTGCGTAAGTAAATAGAAGTGTATACAAATTACATTACCAAGAACTATGAATCAGTTCATTAGCCGGTGACTTATTGGAAATGAACACGTGTATTGATTCTAATGGGTGTTTTTCTTAGAAAGAGCAGCAAAGAAGCAGACGGTTTGCCGACGGCACGCGGCATCACGAAGAGCTATGGGCATTATTTCGCAGGATGAGTTCAAAAAAACCCTTAATAGCGTTTCCCGAAAAACAGGTGGAAAAAAATGCAAAAGAAGCCCACAAATATCCACTTCCTAATGCGAACCTGTCGGGAATTGAATGACTTACCACCGTCCTTATTTCTTGAAAACTATAACCTGTGTAAAAAGTCCTGACCTGTAGTCTTTAATTAATAATATCTACAGATACAGCGTCCCTTACCATCAGGCGATCTGGTGGTCAAACGTAGACCTTATTCTATATTAAGATAAACTTTATACCCACGTTTGACCACCATTCAAACTGTAGAAAAACGACAATGTGATCTAAGATTGACGAGCTCCATCCTCGGCCACACCGTCGCTTTCCGTCAGGTTAAGTCAGTTGGTGGTCAATCGTAGGTAGATCTACTTATTTCATGTAAAAAAGATACGCAGATTTTGAAGATACTTACGCTTTGCCTTTAAAAAATACCTACGACGTATTTCAGGAAAAAAAGTAAACTAGCAGTTTATTCCATTACTTAGCTGTAGAAGTTAGAAATTCAATATTGAATCTTGTCCAATATACGGCAGTGTGCCACCTCGCTAGCTAAACATAGATTTTACGTTTTAAATTGGCTATTTCATTAGTCAATAAATGTGATATTAATAGCCTGTAATCATAGTTTGATTGCACAACCGTGCAGTCGCCTCTCACCAAATCAAAAATCAAAGGGCATAGAAGCTCCGAGTATAATAGATGTTATTTTTACGAGCGTCGTGTTGAGAGAAAGCAAAAGGAAGATTGCAATTAACTTGAGTAGGCCAGTTTTAGCGACGAATAGCTCGGAGCGATTATTTATCACTTTCTCTATTAAAACATACGAAATATCACCGAGACACACGTGGCTTTGGTTACGTAGCTAAGTACGTCTACGTTCTATGGAATCATACACGTAAAACTATTCGAAATAAGTTATTAAAATATTTCTACTCGTATATAGCTAACTATTAATGAAAACATCATTACCGTTATGCAGCCATAAGAGTAGGTGATAAGGTCTTAAGATCTTTATCTTATTCAAATTCGTATCTACAACATATCGGATTCGGATTCAATTCGGAATTTACATCTACCCCCATCTCTGTCATTTACAAACAGAATGACAGAGAGGAAGATGTGGATTCCAAATCGAACCCAAAATCGATGGATTGTGAATACGAGTAGAAGCCAATATAAAGATACATATCGGAGTAAATCCGTTCCGGAGATGTATTTCACATTTTAGCAAGATATTCGATTTCGATTTTTTTTTTAATATTTGATGATTTTATATCGATTTTTGAGTTCTTTCTTCTTTTCCTTTCTTTCTTTTTCTTCTTCAGGGTGTCACACTTTCCAGTTTCAGTGTCATATAGATTTCTTATTGCCTTTACGACGTCGTCGAACCAACAAGCTGGAGGGCTGCCAGGTTGTAGCTTCGTCTCCAATTAAGTATATGAGCATTTTTTTTCACTGTTTGAGTCCGTTTTCCTTTCTGATCGAGTGTAGAGTTCAATACAATACTATTTTTTTATACTTCAATAGGCCATCAATTGACCACCAAGCTCCTAATAGAAAGTGACGATGTGGTTACGATCGAAGATGGAGCATATTTGTCCATTAAATGCCTATCAATTCTATTGTACTTAATTATTAAAATAAATATGTGAGCAGATGTACACAAACACACATTGCAGCATTCAAAGAAGCAGATAGGTACTTAATGTTTGAAAGCGTGTCGAAATTTCGCGACAAGGACCCGAAATATTACCCACCGCGGTGACAATGGCGGCTCCTTACTAAGTGTTGTCGAAGCAAAACTAAACAGCTGACGCAACAGCGTTTAGCGTGACCGAGAAAACCATTGCCCAACCCACTTCCTCCTCGCTGACGACGCTGACTAATTATTTTATTGATGGCTACATTTGGAAAATAATGATTTGCGATAATCACCGTGACGTTTGAAGGTCTGTATCGGCCATAGACACCGGTCGGGATATATAGTACCTTACGTTACGCGGTATCACCCGTGTAATGATGAAAAACGGTGATGATGATAATAATGAAAAGTGCCCTATGTCCAGGTTCACAGCTATCTCTTTAACAAGTATCGTAACAATCGGTTCAGCTGTTTGGTCGTCGAGAGAAGGTAATAAACAGATACCTATATAATATATGAGTTATTTTCGCTTTTATAATACTTTTTTTTTATTCGAAAATCGGCCTGCTCTTAACCGTCAACTCACCTGGCGTTCAGCGACAGTTACGGTCTACGATGGAGCGCGCTTACCTAGAAGAAACCTATTCATTCGCGATTTGAAGTTATCCAGATTATATCTATTCGGAAAGATCCATCTAGGAAGCATATTCCAAATTTTGGCGGTACGCACAATAAATAAAAGTGGAGTGGATAGTATTTCCTAAAGTGGAATGTACAAAAAAGTAGGTAAGGCAACATAAAATATATATATAGCGTAATAGTGGAATCGTATACTTATATAATATATACTACTAAACGAAAAATGTAACCAAATATAGTGGGATTAGGTTTATAACATGTTTGTTTTAAAACAAATGACTATTTCAGCTGCAACTGCTGAACAAATTAGAGCAGTTATTAGGTAAGCAGCAAGGGGTTTAGACAATTTATGTCAATATGATGACTATGAAACAGCCGTGTTGATGAAATAGGGACAGTAGTGAACAGGGTTGCCAACGTTGCCAGGGTTACCAGGGTTGCCAAAGCCAATGTAACCTAGATAGGAACTGTTCAGAATTCGTCCATAAATTTTCTATTTTCCTAAAATTATCCTTAACTTCTAATAGTCTAAGATCCCGCTATAGGACGACCTTCACCGAGCTGGTTAATGGATGAAAAGTATTTTATATTCAATTAAATATGTCAATAAATATATTGCAAATGGGTTGCCTAAAAAATTCTGTCCAGAATATGATTAATTAATATTTTTTTATTTTTTTAAACATTTCACTGGTTTGGTTAATAGACAAATTCAATATGTTTATGTGTAAACAATCTTTATTTTAATTTAACTTTAATTAATTAACCAGACTGGTGCAAGTTACTAGTATCGATTTACCTGTTTATATCTGCCTACCCAAGAGTTGTGACGGGAAAAAATAGTCAACCTAACGTTTGCATATTCTATGGGCTTCATACTTTCGATTGGTATGGAATTTGTCTATTAAAAAAACCAGTGAAAAGTTAAAAAAAAAATTAAAAAAAAAAAACATTCTGGACTGAAATTTTTTAGACAACCCATTTGCAATATGACATGTTTAATTGAATATAAAATACTTTTCACCCATTAACCAACTCGGTGAAGGTCGTCCTATAGCGGGATCTTGATCATAATAGAAAAAAAAACTAAATTTCATCGCAGTGTTAGCTTAGCCCCTAGCATCCCCCCTAGGCAAAACGTATTAAACGGATAGACGTTTTTGGCGAAACGTGTACTTAGTATATGGGACACATTTATCTGAAAAAAATTGGAAAACATCTTTTTAAAACCCGATCCAAAAAAAGAGGGGTGTTATAAGTCTGACGTGTGTATTCGACAGTATCTGTGTGTATTTGTGGCATCGTACCGTTTTATTTGGCGGGTGTTTTTGTGTTTATACTTGATATTACTTTACTTTCGGACGTTCACAAGTAAAAATAATTGTATATCTGACACCCAGCTGGGCGATGTAGCTGCTAGCGAAGCAAATATATTGCAGTCCAAAAATTCTTTACGATATTATTAGATTAAATATCTTAGGCATGCGGAATTTTAAACAATAGTATTATTTTAAAATAATGACCCGACGAATTTCGTATGTTAGCGCGCCGCTTGAAAATCTATTTCAGCATGTTCAATTACGAAATTCATTGTATACTAGCTGCACCCGTGACTTCGTTCGCGCGTCGTGTGTGACCCTAAAAATCTGATTCGAGGAACTTCACTAGGTAAATTCGTTTGATTTTCAAGAAAACTTTACTAAAAAAAAAAATGGAACAAAGAGACATATAGATGTATTTTTATAGACATTTTTTTTAAATAGTATGTATACAAGCACAGAATTCGCCCTATTACATAGGACCCAGAAGGATAATCTCCATACAAACCGCCTTTTAAATTCGGCCCAATTTTATTTTTTCAATTTGACACTTCATTTTTTTATAAATTTATTTTTAACTGTAGATACACGTCCATTTGCCAAATTTATCTACAAAGTTGCCTTTGAAAAGGATATCTCCCGATTTGATCGGGTAATAATGATTAAAGTCAGAATGGTCCATGAGAGATTCATACAATCATATAACTGAAATAATAGTAACTTTGAAGTCTGTTGTTTCAGTTTTTTAAACTATAAAATTATTATATTTGTTATTTTGACCGAAATTTAGATATAAACGTGAAAATTTTGTCGGTTACACGTTTATCACGGTCAAAATATCACATATAAAATAACAGCTACTGTTAATACATTGTAATTAATATAGTGTTCTTATGACTGTGAAAGAAAATCTGAAATCAAAAATGAAATCAGTAATTTAAATAATTTTATATCTATGGGTGCCGCGTGCGAGCGAAACAGGCAGCGGCGCCACTTTCATCACTTTATAAAAGAATCTAATGTATTTTTATTTTGTAAATAAAAAATACAGTTCATGATGATAGTATTTATTAAATAAGTTTATACATGCAATTTACAAATTGTGACGTCATATAACTGATGTCACAACGGCAATGAATCGACTAATACCTCATTCATAAAAAAATAACTCAGTAGCTCAGTAGAAGTCATTCGCAGTTATTTTTTCCAATAAACTTCATTTCATTTCAATTTGACTCTGATATGTCATATTTTATTTTAGTAAACTTTAAGCCGGCCTTAACACGGACTTTGAGTTGCACGATCTGTTGAGAAGAATAAGAGTCAAAGTAATTGTGACTGGAAAGACTATATTTTTATGCTACGGCGAAACATACGTGTGTGTGTGTGTGTGTGTGATAAATGTGTACACAATGTAGGTTAAGATCACGAAGGTTCTTTTTGCTTTCGCATCAGTTGACAGCCAGGTAAACATATATTACGTTTTTTTTTGTTGGAGTGCAACGGTCCACGCCCAGTTATTTCATTCGGAACTTCATTTTTGAAAATAGGATAAAACAGCAAATGTTTATTTTATTATAGCAGAGTTCCTACATTGTGGTTAACGTAGCACTATTTTTTGTCCTCCGTATTCATTAACACATTACTGCCTCTCGAAATCTACTGGATTTATCACAATACTTAGATAAGTATGTCAATGGTTAATTCGTAGCACCAGTAATGGACCAAATTAATTTGTTTAAATTCTACTGAATAAATAAATTTTCACACCTATTTACAAACAATATAGTATAGGTAAATACAAATGATACAGGGAAATTGAGAAAACATATACTGGCAATACTGAAATAAAAAAAAAAACCTAATGACAGACCAACCAGAGATAGACCAAGAGGTATTAAAGTATCGATATCGATAAATAATTATAGGTACCAATTTTTTCTTTTGTTTTTTTTTGTAATATTTATAGAAACATCGTTTTATTAGGGTTTCGTAGTAACTACGGGGAACCCTTATAATTCCGTCATGTCCGTCTGTCTGTCTGTCCGTATGTCACAGTCATTTTACTCGGAGACTATTAACCCTATAAAACCAAATTTTTATACATAATTGTGTTTTGTGAGCCGCTACAAAATGCCATAGTAAAAATTGCAAAAAAAATAAAAATAGAGATTGGGTTTTTCATATAGGTATACAATAAAGACTGGATCATTTTTTTAACCCCCCACCCTATCGTGTCTCAGATGTGATATGTGCGAGATATAGCTCGCTAAAGTTAAAAAGTTGTGTCCCCCCCCCCCCCCCCCCCTACATTTCAACTAAATTCTATATTAACCATAATAGTAGACCATATTAAATACTTTCAATGAAAATTATTTTGAACATTCTGTGATTCCAACTTCTATAGGGGACTATAAATTTAAATTTGAATAAATGTTATTAATGTCATGATTTTATAATTCAAAGTAACCTTTGAAGGTATTGCTCAATGTTGTATACGCTGGCGCCCTGTTTTTGTTATGTATTTACATTTATTGTGGAAATTCACTGAACAAATTGTTAAGCGAGAATTCGGTTTCCACCAAGGATCATTTTGACTTCGCCTTACTATATCCGCCCAATGTTCTGCTTGTACAGCATCAACTAGAAAATCTAAACAGAATAGTTAGCATGGTGCTGTGTTAGTTTGAGAATAAAAAAAAAACATTTATCGTAAAATCAAATACCATGTTTCACGTACAAAGGTCACCGACATAGCACAGCTGATTAGCAAGTTGAAGTGGCAGTGAACGTAGAACTGATGGCCAATGGGGCTGAAAAGTTCTCGAGTGGACACCACGCCCCGGCAAGCGTAGCGTAGGCAGACCAGCCACGAAATGGACAGATGAACTTATACAAGTGGCAGGAAGATGCTGGATGCAAGCCGCTTCCAATCGGCTTTTATAGAAATCCATGGGGGAGGCCTATGTCCAGCAGTGGACTTCTTATGACTGAGATGATGATGATGATTCACATATCATAATTATTATAGTTTACAAAACTAGAATAACCGACTTCAAAATTCGCAATTTTGTTTTAAAAACCAAACTACTGACCGATTTTGAGATTTGAAAGGAATTTTAAATCAATTTAAATGACGAAATCATGCGGGTAACATATAAGAAAAATATAAGCTAACTGATAATCTCGTTTTTGAAGTCCGTAAAAATAATAATTGTTATCGATAACTTATATTACATCGACCCATCTCTAATTATTTGCAGTAATTTGTTTATATAATAAAATCAATTTATGAAATGAAATGCATATATGCTTTTTATACTAAAATTCGCGAATGTTATTTATTGAAATGAAATAAATTTCAACAATTTCATCGCGTATATTTCACATAATTTAAGACCCAATTTTTCAAACACTGGAGCATCCGTGGTCATATGTGAGACACGAACATACGCTACAAATACGTAAAAAATTGTTTCATTTCGCTTTTTATACTGTTAGAAATATATTTTTGTTACTTAGAGATGGAAGGTGATAATGTTTTCCATAGTTTTTTAAAGAAGTTTGTAATTTTTACAACATTGTTTAACACAGTTCACCATCTTGGCACCGTAAGAATTGAGAAGTGATTGCGGTGAGATGACGTTTAAGATTAAATGACGTTTATGAACTGTCATTAGCAAACACCTGATTTTGGTGTTAAGTTTTTGGAACAATATTTTGTATCGCATTAGGAGTCTTGTAAGTCTTTGTATACAAGATTATTCTACATAATTTATAAGTAAATAAACGCCTTTCGTTTAAATCCATCCAGAAGTTTCGGTGTCTATCGAGAACACTATACACACAAACAAAAATATTAAAAAAATTGCTATTTTGGTTACTGTATCGATAATAATTAATAATGCATCCTCTAATGTTTTTTTTTCAAAAATGTACAATGTACATATTTTGTTTCGTTACAGTCTTATTAATGTAGGTATTGCAAATTCTAAGTAACATGATATCTATGTATACGTATGTAAAGGTATGCATAGATTTCATGTTACTCAGAAACCATAAGTGCGGCTTTGTTGTGACTGCTCCATCAGAGCTCTTACTATGTGAATTCTGTTCACTGACCTATTTAAACGTTTGTTTAATAAACATGTCAACGGTTAAAGAGCGAGGACGTAATCTTTGTACCTGCAGAAAAATAAATAATACAGTATTATGCTATGTATTGTGCTATGGCGCCAGTGTATTTTAAGTGAATTTTCATCGACATGTCAATCAATGATTTAATTGGCTCAATTTTTTGGAAGAGTCTTGAGTGCTTTCCTGCTTGTTCTTTTATGTATATTATTACCCGACTGCGTAAGCAGGGTTATGTTTTTCGGATGTATGTATGTTTGTATGTGGGTATGCATGTATGTTTCTATATGATCGCCTACAGCCTAAACAGTTTCACCGATTTTGATGTGCGAGGTGTCGTTAGATTCTTCACTTCCTGAGTGTCATGTGTCAGGCTATACTTTTTTGTAATATGTAATAATAAATTATATAGAAACATACAAATATACACATACTCGAAAAACATAATCTTCTTCTTACACAGTCGAGTAAACAAAAGTAGGAAGCTAATTCAGTTTATTATTTTTAGACTGCTTCAAAAATGGAAACAACATTTCATTAGATATTAGAGGAAACCCATAGGTTCAAAGTGCAAACACTACATTATGTACATTACAATAATGCACTTTTATTCAAATTTTAGAAATAAACTTACGACTATTTTGAAGAGGTAACCTTATCACTAAAAACGATGTGTTCCAGGCAACCTTGAGATGGAGATTTGATAAGACAGAAATAGATGACGAGTTGTGCAACGAAGACAAGTAGAATACTTGTGTATTAAAATAAAAACAAAATACCCGACGCACAAGAGCGATTATCACAGTGTAAGTACGATTAATATGATGTTGAGTGTACGTTTTCGCGAGAAAGTATGCGTAAAACCGCTGTGAAATGAACTTAAATTAGTATTCTTTAGTAAGGATATTTTTTTCTTTAATCTGTAATTTGTTAGCAAAGAGTTCGTTTGAGGATAGAAAAAAGTGTAATTTTTGCGTGTGTGAATATGTTATAAAAAAAATATGCATATGTTACTCGGGAAGTAATCTCGGATATGAAAATCAGTCACGCCGTTACGGCTGTGGGAGACAATATAATATAGTAAAACATAATCCTCCTTGCGCAGTCGGGCAAAAAGATACATATTCATATTCATATTCATTTTATTCGTAAAAATATTATTATTTACATACATCATAATACACATTTAAATCACCTATAATAATAATTTAATTTCAAGCAATTATTTTTTATCTGTCACAATCGAGTGACAGAAAATAAAACATCTAAAATAGGTATTATTAAATTAAAATTAAAAGAAAAACTTTTACACGTGTAGGCGCAAGTCGTAGGTACTTATGATTCGCGTGGTAGCTCGCGTGTTTATTCTAAGGAGGAGCGACAAAATAACCTTCTATTTAAAGACCTCTTTATAACTTGAAGACACTAATTCTTAATACTAACAATGCTAATACAAATTGTAAACAAAAGTATTTCTACCGACGTGCTATTTTGGACAGTACGTTTAAAGGATGGCGCACATTACACCGGATCCCTTCCGGGCCCGATGAGAACTGCCATTTAATAATAACGACCAAATATTATTATTATGGAAGAAAATGTCGCGTTTATAAGATCGCGGAAGACATGGAATTATAGACAGCCCAGATTTTTTTAATTGTCAAACGATATCACATTTAAAATATAATTACTTGCATTTCAAATCAATTTTACTTAAAGAAAATACATTACAAGAAATTTGTACTCAAATCGAAGCATCTATATTTGTTTTAAAATTTCAACTCCATTTTATACGCTTTACGTCACTAATAACCACAGCGTACCCAGTTCCGTCTTTTAGCCAACATAATAACTTATTTTATTTATTTTCCACCGTGACTGGATCATTGCAGGGCAAAGATCTCTTTTATTAAGGCTTATTTGTTACATGTGTAATGTGTATCAAATACCAAGGACGATAATTATTGGCCCATGACGTACTTTAGTGCAGACTGAGACAAACTCCTGAAATGTATGTGTATTGGTACTATTATTGAAAAGATCCGTCAGAAATGTATAACAAGCTTTATACAATTCCCTAATTGTTATTCCAATTTATTTACCTACTATAAACGTTTGTTTCGTCGATCGGTGACGTAAGCTGTTAATCTATCGAGTAATAGGCCTAGCCCTAGCTGAATCATGGCACCCAAGTGTTTGTATACCAATTTTAGTGTACTCCTATTAATGAAAAACAAATAGATTGATGTCCGATTACTTTAAACGGATACATCTAAAAGGTTTTTCCAGTAGTAAAGTCAAAGACCCTGGACATCAATCCGTGAGGTGCATGGTTATGAGACATGATTTTTATCACCATGAATAAACCTCTGTTTTGTGTATTCTTATATATATATATATATAGATTTCTTTACTAGCTACACTTTATTAAAGGTTATGGTTACAATGAATATAATATTGGTCACACTGTTCGTAACTGTGATGAATATGTATTTCAATTATTTTTTTCCTTGTAGACCACAATGGCAGGTTTAGTTCATAGCATAGTACTTCTGCGGTAAATAGTCTACCGAGGTAGGAAATACTAGTATAGAAAAATGTATGTTTCAAAGTTCAAGAGTAATAATATTTTCCTAAATAACTTTTTAAGTTGAATTGGCAGTGGGCTAGGTTACATAAAACGCGGAACTGGCCGATGGATCCGTGAGAGTGGGCTAGGGTACACAAAACGCGGAATTGGCCGATGGGTCCGTAAAAGTTCTCGAGTGGATACTGAAGACCACGCACTGGCGCGCAATAAAAAAGAATCATCGAAATCGAATAGTTTTATGTGCCCATTGTAAACATTGTTTGTAAACAAACACAATCCTTACGTTACATCTTCACTAATCTGAACACATTCAATTTATGATACAATGTCAGTATATACAAATCTGGGCTTTAATTCTAAGTGTTTTTGGTACGGGTGATAAAATAATGATGTCGACCATCATCCTATCGACAAAAGGTTTTTCCATAAGTTCAAATGGATTATTACTGTTTTAAGTGTATGTAGCTGGCGGATATTAAAATGTATCAATGGATTGTAATTTATTAAGATGATATATAGGGAAGAGGCTGATGAGTATCCTTAGTTTGTAATCTTGGTGTGAATAAGAAGTTAACCATATCTATTTACCTATACCCACTATATCCATCATGTCATGATATTCATGATGCGACGCGCAATCGTAACAAGGCCAATTTATCCAATGATGATAATAAAATGATTGTGGGCAGAGATAAGTACTAAACTAAGTCCCACAGAGCTGATGCTATGATTGAACTGCGTGCGCGCGAAGCGTACGGTTGGCCAATTTATTATGCGACTGAGCCAATGTTTACACTCTACATACAATCAAAAACAACAATCGGACACAATAAAGGTTGGTATTCAAAACTGTTGCAACTGTAAACGCATTGTTTTTATTTTTGCGAGAGATGTATTATGGTTATTACAAAAAATTGCCTATGACACTCAGGAAGTGAAGACGAATCTAACGACACCTCGCACATCAAAATCGGTCAAGCCCTTTAGGCTGTAAGCGATCATATAGAAACATACTTATACATACTCGTATATACACTCGAAAAACATAACCTTCTTTCTTAGGCAGTCAGGTAAAGAGGTCTATTTTTGAACTAAAACAAAACTGAAAAATTGCACTAAATCAAAGTGGCGCACGTGAGACGTGTTGTTTTCGTACGTACGACGCTGTGAACAAAGCCGCGGGGCCATTGCCGCCTTTCCGTATATTGCGAATACGTGCAACACACCGCGTGACGTCTTTCCGTAAACGGAGAAAACATGCAACACGCCGCGCGACATCTTTCCGTAAACGGAGAAAACGTGCAACACGCCGCGCGACGTCTTTCCGTAAACGGAGAAAACATGCAACACGCCGCGCGACATCTTTCCGTAAACGGAGAAAACGTGCAACGCCACGCGACGTCTTTCCGTAAACGGAGGAAACGTGCAACACACCGTGCGACGACGTCTTTCTGTAAACGGTGAAAACGTGCAACGTGTTCAACGCGCCGTGCGATATCCACGTGTTCCAGTGCGAGTCCGCTGACTCTCCAATACAATATTGGCGATCGTCTTTACTTGGCCTGACTTACAAAATTGATACAGACAGAGCAGCTTTTGATAAGAATCTTGTAGTGATCACCGCGAGAATATAGCAAGGGCTTTTATGAGTAAACAAAAGTAATTAGAAATATTAAAAAAAACTCAACTTCTTTTAATATAAGTACCGACTAATATAACTTATACATACAATTAAAAAATTTTGTCTTTTCTGTGAAGACATAAATAAAAAAAAATAAGCGTCATAGTTTGGCATGGCATATCATAACAGCACTCAGATTAACGTACTTAGCGGTTAGATTCAAATAATATATTGAAAACCAACAATGATGAAAATTACACCTTTCAATATTTATTGCGTTCAGCTAACGCAACTCCGCGTGCGCACAATATTGACCTGTGCTGGTTAAACATAAGAGTAATGTGCACGCTCGACAGACACTACTAGAGTAACAGTGGCCGAAAACTGTTTTCTACCCGTAAATCTGATACGATTTCTATGATAATTTTTTACATGGTTGTAATGGAACCATTAATGGCTGACTAAAAAAGTAACTTTTTTTTTAAATTCGGAGTTATAACAAAATTAGAAAAAAAAAGCAAACTAAGCCATTTGATTCCCGGTCATAAAAAAATATTGAAATCGGATAATGTTTAGGGGTATAAAATAGTTTTTTTCCTTTTTGTATGGAAGAGAGCACGACAAGAACTGGTAGAAGACATTCCTTTCTATTTTAATTAAATGGCTAAACAGATCACTTTGTAATAAGTAAATTCTGTATACATCGGAAAGTATTCTATGTATTCCACATAGAATACTTTTTTTTGCATAAAAAACGGCCTTTTTATCAAAATATCTAAAAACTGTTCATCATGAAGTGTTTTCAAAAGAGCGGGCGGCGGAACACAAAATGATCTGTTGCTATGTAGTATACTGTGAAGCATAGAGGTCGTGTTGGAATTGAAGCTTCCGAAATTTTGTATATTTTACATTGGATAACATATTATATTATTGAGGTATTCTGTGGCAGTAAGTAAGTAGGTAGTTTATCCTAAACGAAGGTTTGGATAACCGCTACTGTAGTCATAAAATTAAGGAAATATTAGCCTATCAACAACAGTAGGTATTGACTATTATGATAATTACGATACTACATAATTAGTTTGAATTTGACCGTATATAGTAGATACGCATTTCCCGTAAACACGTCATGTACGTTCAGGAAATACAAAAATTAATTAGTGCCAATTAATATTTCACTGCTAAAGAAATGAGGGGTTTTTTACTGCGAAATCGCAACAATAGACACTGACTATTATGGATTATGTAATAATTTATTATACTGCATAAATCGTTTAAATTTGACTGTACATACTTATAATAATAATAGTACTATTATTTATGAAATAATATCCATATCAAAATTAATTACCAAATATCAAAACACAAAAAGCATACACAAATATTCAAATAAATCATAATTAAAATGTCACAAAATAATAAAAATCAATGTCAACAAAAAAAAACAAAATAGCAATAAAATATGTCAGAATAGTCAAAGTCATAGTAATAATAATCATAATTTTGCGCCCATTAAAATCGTCATCCACTTGTGCTGGATAGGACAATCCTTGCGAGAAATGATCATTTCCAGGATGCTGTTGCGACTGTCACGCGCCCGCTGCTGCAGTGAAGGGACTTTCTTGCGAATCATCGCATGAAAGTCGTCCGTGCGCGCTTCAGGGAACATCTCAGATGCACTACAAAAACGTGGCAGTCGCATCAGCACCCTAAAAATGTCATTATATTGGACACGCAAAGTACTGGCAGCCCGGCGAGTGTGGTTTATCCAAAGGCTGCTCGAGTAGAACGACTGGCAGTAAGCCTTAACTTATATGTACGGTAGGTACATAAAATATTTACATACACAGTAAGACTACCGAGTCGAAACAAAAAATATTTTTGAGATCGGTTTATAAATGACGGAGTTATGCGGACAAACATAAAAGAAAAAAAAACAAATACAGCCGAATTTTTAACCTCCTTCGTTTTGAAGTCTGTAAAAAGTACGATTAAATAAGTCGTCTAAAGACAAAAGCAATGTGGTCATAATCTCAGGCTAATAAAAAAGGCTTTTTAAGAGTACTCAGATGTCATTACTCAAAACTGTTTACATTGAATGAGATCAATGTCGTTTGTATTCAACGCCACTCTTGACACACATAAAAAGCTGGGTTACACAGGGTGTGCGAAAGCAGGGCAGTAACACGGCGAGGCTTACTGTTTTGTATATTAATCCAATGCCAATACATATGTATTGCGTACCAAAACCTTTTATATAGTAGTTGTAGGTAACGTACAACAATATATACGTATATAGGTTATTATTTATTTATTTAATTAGTACGGTAAAACACCAATTACACTAATTACATAATAAATTGTTAATAATTAAATCGGCACGTCACAGTAATAATTACAATAAATATAATATGTCTAATAATAATTATATCACATGAAAGTCAAATAAATTAAAAATAAAATTGAAGGCACACAACAAACAGTGTGAACAACAAACACATTTGTGAGAAGAATGTATGAAACATTCTTCTCACAAATAAATAAATAAATAATAAATAAATATTTGTGGACATTTTACACAACACCATCTAGCCCAAACTAAGCAAAGCTTGTACTATGGAAATAAATGGCTGATAGAATACATACTTTTTTTTTTGTAAATATATACATATGATACATAGAAACACCCAGACACAGAACAAACATCCATGCTCATCACACAAATGTTTGCCCTGGGTGGGGATCGAACCCACGACCTTTCAGTTCAGCAGGTAGACGTAAACACACCAACCGAGCCACAAGGCCAGTCAAAACAACAAGCATTCAGATAATATCACCTTCCAGTCATCGGCAAACACATCGCAGTTCGGGTTGACGTCCAGAAGGGTATTGAGCGCTGTAAGAGTACGCGGTATAGGCGACTTAGAGCGAGCCACCGTCCGACATGCAGCAGTTGCAAACAGCCTATGACGACGACATCTGTAATAATTGTCGGGAGCATACAGCCGACACAGTTCTCTGTTTAGGTATTATTGACATCGTGTACCCCTGTTGTTTCCCTGGGGCTAAATTACATATATACGGCTAAATATGAACTAGCCACGCGTAGTACTTAGTTGGTGTAAGGAAACGTAGTTCACATTTGGCCGTACGCGCAATCAAATTGTAACTAAAGCGTTTTATACGCATTTTAGGAATATCCACAATGTAACGTTAAGTACTTTATCAGCATTTTTTATGCTAAATAGATCTACAATGTCTACATTTGGCCACCAATTCGCCTGATCCTAAGCGACGGTGTGCCTGGATGGGGGTCGATCTAAAAGATATCTATCTATAATATATCTTCTAGAATCTAAACTAGAGAGTGAATAGATATTTACTAGATCGACCTTGAAAATTCCCAGATTAAAGTTCTCAGCTTCTGTCCAACATCCAGTTTTCAAGCTGTTTTCGGACAGTAGAAAGGGCAAGGACAAATAAAATCGTGTTAAAAAGATCCGACGCTGTCTCACCGAAATGTCCGATATCCGAATCAGAATCCGATAAAAATGAACGACCTCTCATTTCAAAAGAACCTGTTTATGACACGCAAAACAATAAGTCCCGTATTTGCAGAGGTAGTTAAAGTAGAGCTAGGGCTATCTACTACTATTTGTGCAAGATAAAGTATATTTGGATGGAACAAGTAAAATCAAAGTTTGGCGGAATTATTTTATTTTACGTATTTATTACATATTTTAAACGGACGGTTTTTTACATTTTTTACTATAATTATGGATACTTTATTTTTGATGAACAGTACACAGCATTGATGAGCGTAACCTATAGATAACGCTATACTATAGTATAATACTATTTTTAACAGTATATTTGGCAACCCTAAGTAGAACCTTCAATACGGTCGCAATTATTCACTATGATGTCAAAGAAAACATACTAAAGCTAAATTATAGCTACACCGATAGATGACCGATCGCCGTAGTCACTAGTCAAGTCAGGGACAAAATAACACCTACGCTAATTGCCAAGTTAAGGTAAATCATGCCGTTTATTCACTTTAATGGCTGTACTCGTTATTACTAAGCCATTTTAATTAAATTCTGTAATATATTGTACTAAATATCCATAATAATTTTATAACGTATTATTTATGTTCCCTGTATAGTCAGGTCTACAATAATGTTATGCGTCGTTGCGCCTGACAAATTCTACATTTCGTTCCATTTCTGCCGGCTTACTTGTACCCTGAAATACACACAAGTATTTTTAAGGTTAGAGAGAATATATGCTGTGTGTGTGCTACATCTTAAACCACATTATCACTTTCCAGCAAGCGAGTTAGCGGACAAACGCAGATTTATTATTTTGAAATAAAATAGACAGAAGATAGATAGCTATGGACTCAGCAATTATGATAATAAATATAATGAAAAATATAATCTAGTTATCGAATCGAATGTTAGATTTTTAATTAATATGTATAGAAGTAATAACGCAATTAGTTTTTAAAACTATCGTAAATAGATAGATATGTACTCTGCTTAAGTATCCATTAGCAATTAAGATAATAAATAGATTGATAAATCAAATCAAATTAAAAATCTGTTTGATTATTAAATAATGTGTAAAGATAATAGATAACGCAATTATTTTTAAAACTATCTCCTTCTAGACATCGGTAAAACTAGATAAGAAAAAAGTTTCATACATTTTCTAAGAATTTGGCATAACATCAAACCATGAGGTCGTTTGACGCCACATAGGACGGTTGTAGAATATACAAGAACTGTTCAAGGCACTGAATGAATTTACTGAAACTGAAATCAAATCTGCCGTTCGATTTGATAATTCCCATAAATATTGTTAGACCGCAACGTGGTTTACCGCAACGAGTTGTTTTAAAAAGTTGGCTAAATGTGCCAACTTTTCATGATCATTAAAAAAAACTTAACTACGAGTGCAATGAAAAAGGTTTTCTCATAAAATTACATCACATATATGAAAAACACCACTATTATATCTCAAACGTGTTGGTGAAAGTTTATAATATGCACATAATTGAACTCTTTACCGGTACGAATTACGAAACAATTTGGTTCAATGTTTTTCTCGGATATCTTTTGTAGTGGCGGCCGAAAAGTTCGCGCCGCGAGGTCACTTTCTCCTATATAGATGAAGCCGGAACAGGTGCGGCTTACACTTGGACCTCAAACCGCATAGAATAGATTATGATTAGTGAAGGATATTACTCGTATTACTTAGAAAAAGCAATAAGGCAAAGACCACAAGTGCGAGCCGCCGACACCATTCTCTTGGTTGAAAACTTTGATCGAAAGAAGAGAGGACTTTCGATGTACCTAAACCAAAGCCAATTGAATACTCAATCAATAGCACACTGCCTTTATGCGAATTCACTGTTTTATGCCGCAAGAGTCGCCGACACCATTCTCGTGGCTGAAAACTTCGAAACAAGACAAGACTTTCGATGTACCTAAACCAAAGCCAATTGAATACTCAATCAATACCACACTGCCTTTATGCGAATTCACTCTTTTATGCGAATTCAGAGTCACGCGATTCCTCTTTTTGAGTGTATTCGCGATTAATCTTGACTTGAATCTTGAATCGCGGTTGAGTTATATTGTCACTGAAATTCAGATGGAATTAGTGCCATCACCTGATCAAATGATAATTGTCAATAGTGATTTGATCGAAGAGGTGGGTAGATCTTGTTAGACAAATAAAGTTAGATGTAGATGATGATATTGAAGACTGTAAACCTGTCACATACAATCTGAGTGATCTAAGACTTGCCAAAGGCGTATCACTCAATAAATCACTTCTAGAATCTAGAGTTAAGATTATTCTCATCAAGCTAAGGCGATGTTATTGATGTTTCAAATAGTTCCAATGAGTTAATTAGAACATCAAACACTAGTATAGATGTAGTTTCTGAACGCTCCAGTTGACAATGAGACCGAAGGCCGTGTGCTAATTATTCACGGGAGACTATTGTTCTGACGAGAGATTCGGTACAAACGGTGACACTGAACGACTCTGCTATAACGAATGTTTTTAAATTCAGAATACCTATTAATTTTCTAAATAAGATTAAGATAGAAATGATTTAGTACATCGGTTGCTGTTAACCGATTTTGTCTTGAGAGATTACTTGACTAAAGTTTATTTTGCTGTGGACCACCAAATAAAAAAAAAGAACCCCAAATTTGTAAAAAACGAAAAAAAATATACAAATTTGGTCAATTTTGTACATTACTTGTTTTAGTCAAAATAAAAAAGGTTATTATAGGTTTTCTTATAAATAATATAAATGTACTCCCCCTGTAAGGGCATCTTCGAAGGATGATAACAATTTTAGTACTATATTAGCTGCATTTCACGGTTTTACCCAAGGCCAAAAAATATTTCTTGGTGGATACGTTCACTTCTCCAAGAGGGCCAGCGGTTTAGACTGTCTGTCAATTTGCACGTCCTTCGCTCAGGATAAAGCCACTTATAGGTATAGATGAGGGATATTATACATTATACATACGTGCTATAATGTAAAGAAGATATTGAATATATCTTTATTAACATTGCGACCTCCACCACCACCGCCACAATAATAATTTATTACAAGCGTAATAGAAGATTGAAGACATTTATCGGCACCTACTGTAATAACTGTTTGATGGATAGTGCGACAGATTGTACTAAAACATACACAAACTGTGCCCTGCGGTTTCAACCGCGTAGTGAGAAAAAAACAGACGATGATAAAAATGTAGCTTATGCCCGTTTCCAGGTTCTCAGCTATATATATAACAAACATAAGATGGATATAGGCGTTTAAGAGTCCGTAGTTCCACCATCGTCCGTCTCGCTCGCGCATACCCATATTTTTTTAAGATATAAAATAACTACATGAACTTATAAAGAAATCGTCGTTTGTAAAACTGGAAAACAACATCACAAATATTCGACAAAAATTTCAATTCAAATTAATAAATAAAAAATCAGTTTAATTCAATTATTTTATTATCTTCAAAAATGTGGGTATGCGCGAGCGAGACGGACGATGGTCAAACTACGGACTCTTACGGCCTTACCGAAAAACGTTACTTAACTTTAACCATCGTCTTAAATTCTCTGTCTTCTTCCGCAAGTGTCATTACGTGTAAGCGAGAAGTTGTCAAAATATGTTAAGCATTGCAAGTTAAGTAACGTTTTTCGGTAAGGCTATTAATCGCGAAAATGTAACAAACAAACATATGAGATACAAGGACAGAGAGACAGTTACTTACTTTCTCATTTATAAAATTATTTACTAGCTGCTAATGCAATTTCACCCGCGTAGTTATGAAAACGGTGGTGATGGCGAACGGTGATGATGATAATAAAATGTAGCCTATGTTCGTCTCCACATCTCCAGATTCTCAGCTATCTCTGTATCAAACTTCATAAAGATCGGTTCAACCATTTGTTCGTGAAAAGTTACACAAACAGACATAATAAAGTTACTTTCGCTTTTTATAATATTAATTAGGATTAGGACATACTAAGATATATATTTTGTAGTACTTCAGCCAATCTATGAAACTGAACGGAAGATAAAACATTAAATTCGTTTCGCTCGAGTAAATGAACGAAACCAAAAGCGCTTACTTCCTGCTAGATTATCGCAGCCTCGGCCGAATACTGCACATTCATTGCCGAACGTTCAAGGCCTACTTCCATACTATCTATCTCTACTATACTTAATAAACCTCAACCTGAATTTTATACAAAGCTCTGCCGCATGATTGGATTTCATAAAGTTAAAACTTGCAAAATATTTAACAAAATCTTGTCAGCTGATGCATGTGACTTCAGAAGAGATCCAAAAAGGCCATTTGGAGCGGCCTGCATCCAGCGTCTTCCTGCCACTTGTATGAGATAGTCCGAAATCTTTTCGCTTTTAAAATATTTGCAATAGGATGGTATCTGGCACGGCCGTGCCCCCGCTATGTGAGCCAGCGGGTACGGCCGGTTCATAATTACCTCCATCAACGGACCGGAGGTGGTCAAATTAAATTTTATGCTTATTTGGTTACGACCATAACTGTCGCTTAACACCAGGTGAGTTGACGGTCAAGCGCAAGTCTATCGTCGAATAATAAAAATAAAAAGACCATTTTGGAGCTGTTGGCTCATGCGAGTGCCTATGAAATTGTGTTGAAGATCATTTTTTCGCGATTTGAAGACACCCAGATTATATGTATTCGAGAAGACCCATCCTGGAAGTGTATTTCTTCTGCCGGTAATAAAAATAGAAGTAAAGTTTTTCGATTCATTCGAGCTAATGTAAAATCCACTATATGATTATAAGTATTTTCGTGCGTTTTGCCATCTGATAGAAGAAAACTCAGAGGAGAATAAGATCATACAGACCCAATATTCCAAATGTATCCGATGAAAACCTATAAACTAACAAAATTGTGGAGATGCTCCTGGATTTCGAATTTATCCCGAACAAGAGTATAAATGCTAATGAACTTATTAGCACAATTCTCAATGGACTGCAACTCCTCAACCGGGTACTTTACTGACCCGTCTCAAAGATGCGTGTTTTAACCACGACCAGAATTGTGATTGCAAACATCTGACATTCGCGGCAGCTATTTGAAACGTACATCAAATTAGTTCTCGAGACACTCAGACGTGACGTTTCAGATTGGCATAGTAAGTTCATGTAGACTGAGTGGCCAGCCCAAGTGTCAGAGTTAATAAGCCGCCGAAAGGCCTCTTTTGCTGTTTTTAAGAACAACCGGGACCTACAATTTAACGTGTCATCCGACCCACGGTAGCGCTCAGAAAGAAATGCCACTCACGGTCACCCATCCGAAGACTGACCGGTCCGCCCCTTGCTTAGCATTGGTGATCGTTTGAAAACACCTAGTCAAGCTACGCCACGAGCGCTACAGATTGGCATGCCTATCGTATAATCGCGCGTACAAGGAAGCAGGATACTGGGATAACATTTACGGTAAAATTCTGAACACACCGACATGTTTACCGGTAGTATTGGGGATATGATTAAGTTAACATTAACACGGAAGCATTCAGTTCAGATATGCATGTATGGAATCATACCTAGGTACCTATGTACGAAATCATACCTAGGTATGTATGGAATCATCTAGATATGGGTAGAAAAGAGGTAGATATCTTTTAACTGGTCTCGCAGCTCAGTTGTTATTACAAGTACGAGTAAGTCTGTCACTGTAGGTTGTGTGTTCGATCCCCACCCAGGACAAACATTTGTGTGATGATCATGGATGGATTCTGTATGCCTCAGTGTTTCTTTTCTATCTATCAAAATAATGTATATACGTACTTACAAAAAAAGTATCATCATCATCATCATCTCAGCCATAAGAAGTCCACTGTTGGACATAGGCCTCCCCCATGGATTTCCAAAAAGACCGATTGGAAGTGGCTTGCATCCAGCGTCTTCCCGCCACTTGTATGAGGTCGTCTGTCCATCTCGTGGCTGGTCTTCCTACGCTGCGCTTGCCGGTACGTGGTCTCCACTCGAGAACCTTTCGGCCCCATCGGCCATCAGTTCTACGTGCTATGTGCCCTGCCCACTGCCACTTCAACTTGCTAACAAAAAAAGTATACATACATGTATTCTGTATTCCATCAGTTATTTATTTCCTATAGTACAAAGCTTTACTTAGTTTGGGATTGACGGTCTTGTGTGAAATGTCCACCAACATTTATTTATATATACTTTATACTGTAGTATAGGTATTGATCTATTTAATATTTTCTATGAGGACAAAATTATACTTCAACGGTCAACAAATGCATTGTTTTCCTTAAACACACAATCTTCAATAATGTGAACTAAAGTTCACATTGTTCAGTTGTGGGTAAATAATAAGACGCGTCTACGCTTTCAAAGGGGATTTTATATTGAATAGACGAGATTTGCATAATCTTGAGTAGGTGGCGACAGTTCCGTTGACAGAAGACGTTTTACGGTTAATAAATTGTGCTGAATGTTCAATCGTAGGTGTGATGAAGAAATCGACAAGGAAACTGATATAGCCGCTGGTTGTTTCATTTCCATTCAAATATTTTTTTTCCCAATTATGGTCAAAAAGAATATATTTTTATTTATGACGTAATTATCGGTATTTATTGACATTTGTTGGGGAAAACAGGGGGGTTACACTCACATTTTGCGCGTCGTTGAAAAGTTCATATCTTAAAATTGTAAAGGTCCATATCTTGATCTAGTACTAATCCGATTTTAATAAAATTTACACTGTTCCCTAATCTGGGAGATACTTTATTCAATAAAGAAAGATTTTTTGTAGAATGACTTCTAGTTTCCGCGTAATACGTGGACAAACATACATAGTTTAGAAGCCCACATAGACTAACATATGAGAAAATTGTACAATACTACATAGATACGTATCAAATTGATAATCTATTTTTTACTCGACTGCGTAAGAAGGAGGGTTATGTTTTTTGAGTGTATGTATGTATGTTTCTATATGATATGATGTTTATATATGTTTCTGTATGGCCTACAGCCTAACTAAAAAGCTTGATCGAATTTGATGTGCAAGGTGTCGTTAGATTCGTGTTCACTTCTACTTATGTAATAATAATAATACATCTCTCGCAAAAAAAAAGTATATTAATAATAACGTCCAACGAACTTTTTCGTAATAATCAAGTGGTTTTACTAGAATAATTATTCTAAAGTTTTTTTTTTGTCAGTCCTGTTTGTACAAACTGTCCCACTGCTGGGAACGGGCCATTTTCTCATTGTGAGAAAGGTTAGGCCATAGTCTAAGGAATGCGCATTTATAATCATGTACATAATCATTTACGCATACTTTCTCGCAAAAAACGTACACTCAACAGCATATCAAGTGTAACGAAATCGTAAGTTAGACTGAAAATTTTGTTTTTCTTTTAACATAGATACTTGTTTTGAAGTTGATTAAAAAGCAAGATAAAAGCGGGCGTTTAACCAAAGCATTGCCATGAGAGTTGAGCGTAACTCTGCAGAAGTTTCGAAGAATGGAAAAAAAAACGGAAACGTTGAGTTTACTCGTTGTGGGATTTCCACATTAACGGCAAAACTGGAAGTTTATACTTCTAGGAAACTTAAAATTGGTTCAGAGCGTTTTATTACCATAAGTTATGATTAAAAAAGTATTATTATTACTAAAGGACCTCAGCCGCTGGTGAATAAATAATTTACCGTCAAATGCCATTGGTATATAAATTTGTATGAACGTTCTGCTTTACTGCTTTATAGTAAAATTGTAATTATGTATTCTCAAATATATATCATCTCGTATTCAGAGAGAGGTCGCGGAGCACGCTATATTACGTCAAAAGAATTATGTATCATTTTTCCTGTTTTTACCCGACTGCGTAAGAAGTAAGTCATGTTTTGAAGTCAATTAAAAAGTGTTTCTTTTCTTTATTTGTGCTATTATTGGTGTCACAAATACGTAGACGAGTTTGTACATATGTGAACAAACAAACCAATATTCCAAACCAAAATAATAATTGGTAAAAGTCGCGACCATGAAAAAATCAACCTAAATACTCGAATTAAACAAAAAGAAAACAACAATAATTTCGTTACTAACGAATAAAAACGTAGAGAAAGACATAAATCATAATATTAGACGGAAAGGAAAACAAATATTTATTCAATAAGTGGAAGTGGAAACGCAAGCGATAAGTATAGAGTCACGAGAACAACGGAAAAGGTCGGAGACACCGTCCATCAGACACCATTGATTCCAATTTAATGGGTTCCTAACAACCATATTTTATACGATGTGTCAAATAACACAGTTTTCACACGCTAGTTTTTCCAAACAACATTTTTCATACTAAATAGATATCTGTTTGATCACAAACTCACCTGATAGTAATTAAGCTAAAAACGGTACAGTACGGCCGAGGATCAAGGATATACTTTAGTTTTCAGGAAAGAGAAGGTGGCAAAGAGTTCCACTCCTGTGCATTATGCATAAAAATGTGAACCGAAATCTGATTTTGAGCATTTTAATGAGAAATGGATGATCATGTGCCCGACTTTATGTCTGTTATGTAGTGGAACAGGGAAGGTGGATTAAGGTCGTGATTGTGAAGCTCATATGCACATTCGCCGAAATGACGAAAAGGATCCGATAGAATATTGCCAGACATGCTACATTGCGGCGATATCGAGACTAAGTAGCTTTTTGGCAACAAGCTAATCGTCAAAAATTGACCTCTTGGCTCGCCGATTAACCGATTTCAGAGCTTCCAGCTGGTATTTGGCTGATGCGTCAAAAAGATTGCAGCAGTACAGTACTCCACACACGATCGGACCGACTTTATAAACCTTTCAATTGACATTCACTTTTATGACCTCAATCTGGCAAATAAACCGAACCGCTTCGTAAACACAATATTCATCTAGGTTGAGTAATGTCGACGCCCGGTACGTGTCGTCGTCGTCGAGGTCTCTAATCTCAATTGCCAAGGGCGAATTAAGTAAAGCAATTGATCGAATTAGGTGACAAAACCGATACTGAATTAAATTAACCTCAGTACACCCACTTCTGTCATGACGTCAGGGGTGTTTGCGAAGGCGGATTGAATAAACAAAACACGCGAACCTGTGAAAAATAGAACAGCAACAGGAGGTACAAATTATTTTCATTAGTGCGAAATATTAACCTGTCCTGTTACTTTTTTATGGCATGTTAAGCTAGACATAAGTAGGCGCTTAGTTAGCTGGATAAGATTGATAACGGGCTTAAGCAAGATAACGTGTTGTTATTGCAAGGACTGACTAAAGAATACGATAGGAGTAATTATGCCGAGTTGCACGATACCGTTACAAACTCACTTTCTTTTGAATGAGTGTTTGCCGGCATCGGCGCGTGCGCCGCGCACCGCCGGAGAAACTCGCGCTTGTATGCCGCGGAATGACTACGCGGAAGATCTACATACAGATAAATGACCAATGCCAGAACGGTAATGGAAAAGGCCACATTCTTAATTTGGTAAAAAAATGCAGATTAAATGACGGCATGGCCAAGTAGGATGTAAATAGGAAATTAATTTAAATAATACTTTGTGCAATCAAGTTCCCCCAGTCTCTTCCCTTACATTATGTTTAACAAGTATCTCTATAAAAGAAAATCTAACAATGTATACTAATAATGTATACTATAATAATATTATGTAGTATCAATTACGCTTGCGTTACGCTTTATTTGAAATTGAAATTGCGTGAAAGTGTGCTCAAAGCTGTAAAATGTATTAAAATGAGCATCTTTAACGTATTGCTCGTAAAAGCATTTTTATTTGTTACGAAAAGTTTCGTTAAAAGTCAGAAAAAGGTGTAATTTAAAATGTTTGCGAGATTTTTATTACCACTATTATTATAAAAAAGTAGCGACACTCGGGAAGTAAAAACTAATTAAACAACATCTCGCATATCAAAATCGGTCCAGCCAAACGGCATGCTGTATTAGGAGGTAATTGAAGGAATAATAATGTATGAGAAGTAAGATGAGAAGATGGTGGGCGAGTAGTTTTGACAGTACCAGGGGAATCATAAAATTAATTGAGATGAGGTGGGATTTCACTAAAATAACAGAGTGATATTTACAAGCCTGACAGATGGATGACAGCTAGCAACGAGGTCGCGTGTAAAATGATTCACATTATGACAGCCACTCCTCGCACTAAGTACGTCTTTTATCAATCTCCTAATTTGTCTATTTCTAGGTCATCTGACATCAGAACTCTCTGTTGTCACGGTTTTTTTGTACCTAAATTCTATTAATATCAATAAATAGAAAGTATGATTGGTATGGTGTTATTGCAATCGAACAATGGCTTGCGTGCAGTAACTGAAAGTATGCGTCCGATAAAGACATCAATGGAGCGACGGATGCATTGTTTATGAAAAAACATTGTTTACAGCAATAATATTAAGATAAGATGTTTTATGGAGATGTTAAGTCACCAGCTCCGCCTATTTTAACGCTGACCTTAGTGTACGCATTCTTAAGGGGCTATGTGAATGGAGTTCGCTATCGCTGTGCCATAATTATATTTTAAGATATTAATAGACTGAATATACTTACAACTTGACTAATAAGTAAAAAAAAACTTATTGACTTAATAAGTAAAAAAAAAACAACGTGTATATTGCACATAAAATTAATTTTGTTGCAGATAAGTTTTCATCCCTTCGGCCGTCAACAAAACCGGAGTATCGAAACTAGTTTTGGCGGAGTTTTTTTTTAATACTTGTATGAAACCAGTTTACATATAGGCTTTTTTATACTTGGTACGTAACTGGTTTCAAGTTTCAACCGAGTACTTTCATACATAGAAGTCAATTCTAGTGGCAAAAATAGATTCTAATTTTCTCTATGTAAAACCTTGTTTGTATCAAATTGGAGTTGTTTTCATAAAAGTCAATTCTAGTGGCAAAACTTGATTCTATTTTTCTCTATGTAAAACCTTATTTGTATCAAGTTGGAGTTATATGAAATACTTCTAGATTCCTTACGTAAAAATTTATCGTAAATACATCCAGTCAATCTATATCTTCAAAATTGTGGCAATGCATGAGCGGGATAGCCGAACTTCATTCGCCTATCACCTAGCCTCTTAAGAGTGATTGTGTCATCATCACACGAGAGTTCGCACTGGTTGACCTATCACAACACCCACCAGACGCTCAATGCAACGATCAATACCAATTAAACTGACCGAGTCAAGTTCGTTTTAAGTTTGAGGACGGCGACTAGCATTCGATCGACACTCGACGGGAGTAGGAAGTGATAGGGCATTTACAATGGCGTGTCATGGCACCTGCGGGCAAAAACTACACTACCCCGACTTACGAGACGCATTGTAGCATGCTCTCAAAACCGGATGTGGAGCGACCTTCAGGCTCCTCAGGGACTTCGAACTAGTTCCGACCACCACAATAGAACACGGGCAAGGTTAACCGTGAGAAAACACTGCATTCTGCAAGGCATAATGATTGGTCGAAATTCTGAACAAAAACGTTCGAATGCGAATGTTCTAAATATAAAATCAAAAGTAATTGTCAATTAAATAAAATGAAACTACATTTAATTATATCTTTATTTATCTACAGTTGTACAAATCTACGATAACATAGGCACAATAAACAGGCCAAACTATTTGATACTTGTAATAGTGTTCCTTTCTTACTGTGAACTTGTATATTAGGGTTGCAAAACTAAAAAAAAAAAAAACTTATTTTCTTACTTTTAATAAAAACAAAGATTTAAAACGAATATATGTACTCAGACAATTAAGATTAGATATAACAATTGAAAATAAATTGGTTAATATTAGTGTGTAAAACCCTGAAGTTAGAGTCGTCGCTGACACGACACCGTCACGCCTTTTCAAACTATTTAAAAACGAATTAAATAATGGTTTTATAATTGTGCATAGGATTGCTGATAAAATCTACGTTATATCAACAATTTGTACAAGTCTAATACATTTGAACATCAAACAAATCTAGGTTCTTAAGAAAAGTCAACGCATCAGTCGTACCATTAACCTTTCAGGTCAACAGACTGGCGCATGGCGTAGGTAAAGTCGCTAGGGTTTTGCACTTGTAGAATAAGCAAACAGGGTTCTTGTACTGGCTTCGTGTAAATGGCTTTAGATACGAGTATGCCTATAGACGAACTAGCATGTCGGTTGAATTTGGAAACCAGCCAGCGCTACTTTTACGTGTGCATTTCGGATTTGTATTGAAGCAGGGTTTTATTGGAGAGCCGAAGCAGCCTTGTGACATGAAGTCACGGCAATAATTAGATGCTCGTAAACGGAGGCGTTCAATGTAGGCAAATTTTATTAGTTTGCTCTATTGACGTCACTGGAACAGCCGAAAGGCCTTCGACAACGATTCAGCTTGTTAGTATCGCTTCTTTATGTATAGTTTAGCGACCAATTTCGACCAATTGGAGAGCTGAAATTGAAACTGTATTCCGTGACAAATTATGATTTATATATTAATCAGAATCAGAATATTTATTTGTCCAAAATGACAGTACATTAAAGGTGTTAGGACACAATAATTAACTCTTACACATTCTACCGCACTGCGACGTACAAATTTGTTACTAGAAGATAGATAAACTCACTATTGTACACTAGCCGTGTCTCATGGGTTTTACATGCGTTCCAGGAATTGTTTTTTAGTAGATCACAAGGAAGACATTCCAAAATTTCATGTCGCTAAGACTGGAACCGATGGCCAATGGAGTCGAAAAGTTCTAGAGTAGAGACCAGCCAAGGTGGGCTGGTGATGATGATGATCAGGGGTTTGGGTTGCACATCGTCTGTTAGTTAATAACTCAGGAGTGCTTTTTATAGGTCATAGATTTGCCTGAATCGTCACACTGCTGAAGAAAGGCTCATATAACCTTATATATCTTAAACAAATAAATGATTTGGTTAAGATTTTTCTCGAATGAACAGATCCGTAACAAATAGAAGGTCAATTTGGGAATTGCAAATTTCACGATCAAACATAAACGTATCCAATTAAACTGTAAAAGAGAATATGTAATATGATTATATGAGAATATGATTATACGGATTCCTTTAGCCGTGTGACAAATTTATGTATATCGATTTCCTATTTTGCAATAACATTCAAAGTGAACCGGACATGTTGAATGCGGACTAGTAGCGTCGCACGTGTCCTAGCGCCGCCGATCCAATGTAGCCATCACTACAGTTTCGACACACTATAGATATAGACTATAGATTTAAAGCTTTATGAAAATGTAAAACGTAGTTTTTGAAAGTTTTCTCCTAAATGTTTTTGGCAAGAGCTGTAGTGTATATTTTTTTTGTCATTACGAGCATCATCCGTGTTTTTGTCTCGGATCAACGACTACATTACTTACCCGTTCCATATTCAATTTCGAACTAGGCAATCTATGTACGTAATTTATTGCGGCGATAGCGTTACGACACACCATTTCTCAGTGAAGTGAAATAGTTCGCTTTGGTTCAGAAAAAAACTACAATATGTACCTAAAACAAAATAGGATCACTTTTCATTTTAAGAAATCTATTCATGATTTGTTTTCGTTAATCGTGTTGTAAGTCTTTGAAGTCAAGAAAGTCATAGTATGAAAAAAAAAAAACATCGATTCTTAGCTACAGAATTATTGGCTGGAATTATTGAAAGCATTTATTGGCTGGCTCTCAAATATGTAAAAATTTAGTAATATGTAAGTACTTTATTTTACGCAATACAAACAAAGTTTAAACAACGACTGTACTACTGATTTCAACAGAATTCACAGTTTTCTACAGTTTTTAGGTGTAAATTCACATTTCCCTAAGTAGAGCTGGCAACACCGCGTCGATCATTGATCACCGCTCGAAGCCGGTCGGCCGACATTGACCGTGCATCGTGATCGCCGCTCACTTCGCCATGAATACTTTATTTTGTTGTCCGCGATTCAATAATGTATGTCTACTCGCTGACTTGTCATTCCGGGAGAAAATGCGAGTTTGTAAACTGTCACGCGAGCCCCACTTCAAGTCACGGAATCGGTTAACAAGGGTTATCAATGTCTGTTTCATGGATTCAGTTATTGATTTCTCGCTATTTCAATGGTATCATCATCATCATCATCATCATCTCAGCCATAAGAAGTCCACTGCTGGACATAGGCCCCATGGATTTTCAATGGTATACAAATTACAAATTAAAGTTACATAAGGTAAGTTTAGTTGCAGAAGTGGAACTCTATGCAGCATACATACGTTTCCTGAGAGTCGCACACAATTTTGAAATTTTCCAAAGCTAGAGTGAATTTACTGAATACATTTCTTCCGGATTATATCTAGAACAACATGTTCTATCCTCGATCACGTCGTCACTTGCCATCAGGCGAGCTGGTGGTCAAATTAAATGTCAATATATGTATTTATTAAAAAGAAATACAAATAACTTAAAAACAGCAAATACGCGTGAAACAAAATGTGAACTCGTTAAAAAGAATGACAAAAATTCTATTAATTTATACTAAATGAATTATTTTATAAAAAAAATACCTGAACCGAGCTAGGATGATTCAGGGTTAAACTTGGCTAATGTTAAAAAAAGTATTTCATAATTGTGTACGATACAAAAGTATTAGATTTTCATAAAAAATTTAAATGTACATTTGGGAGTAAGTACTACATATTTATGTAGAGTTTAGAGATTAGAAAGACACCTCGCTCGTATAAATCAATTAAAATAGTTTACGATACAAAAGATTAAAAAACATAATTCATACGGACATTTATCATCATCATTCTTCTCAGCCACATAAAGTCTGCTGGACATCCCAAAATAGGGATTTTCAAAAAGACCGGGTTTGGAAGCGGTTCGTATACAGCGCAGCAGTGTACATACACTTGGAAAATATCACCCTTCCTTTGAACAGTCGGTTTTTAAAACAAATTCGACCTTTCGTCATTTGGCGAGAAATTCTCCGATTCAACCTCTACGGTCCTATTATTGAAGTTATTAGATAACCAGCGATATTTCCTCGTCCGAGTATGGATGCACCAAGTTTCGCGGCCATCGCTAATTGTGTACCTACAGACTAAAGCGTTAATTTTTTCCCACCCACCGGTGTTCGCTAATCACTTCTCATTCCCATATTAATAATGTTGCTGATAATGTACTATTCACTTAAGGCAGCTATCTCTCTCGCGCATCACAACCGTTTTATACATATGAAATAATTTGTTAGAGATATTAGAAAAGTGAGAAATGTATTTGTTTATTTAGATAGGATAATATACATATAGAAATATTTTGTAAAAAGATTCTTAAAAATATTATTCCACTTACTTTCTTATAAAAACCAAAGTACCGAACCGATTTTGATAGAATTTATATGGGACCACCTGAAGTATGACCTACCAAACAAAAAAAAAGAATCATCAAAATCAATGTATAATTAGCGAATTAATAGCTAAACATACAAAAAAACATACAGTCGAAATGTGAACCTCCTCCTTTTTGGAAGTCGGTTAAAAATGAGTGCATAACAACACGCAAGAAGCTCAAAGGACCATGATTGGTATATTTTGAATGCAAACAAAACAATATAGATTTCTGGCCGTGTAATGAATCAATAACTCAAGGAGGACGTAAAAAATAAAAGATATATCAGTGATTCGACCTTCACGACCAATCGCTCAGTTTCAGGTCTGAGATAAATTTATTTTTGCCTCCACTTACAAACGTGCAACAATTTAGCGAAAGCAATGGGCGCTGACAGAAATCTTTCATCAATTGCACTACAATTTACAATTAGTTTAAATTAAACTATGACCAAGAGTGTGTCAAGACCGGAGTATAAGTAAGGGTTCCTACCAATAAGCGTGTCTCTAGCGTGTAGTGTAGGGGACAAAACAATTACCGCATCTTAAATATCTTGAAATGTAAAGTAAAAAAGTTAAAAAAAAATATTGGTTGTCTGTAAAGTCGGTTTACGGACGATAGTTTAACGTGACAACGTCCTAAAAACATTGATAAAATGATGATGTAACGGGACAATGAGCGTAACGTAACGGGACAATGAGTCATACTTTTTCGTGCGTGCAGCCGGCGTTCATCGATTTATTAGACGTTGTCACGGTAATCTACATATTTTTTAATGTAGATTACCGTAGTTACTTATATTTATAACAACTATCTGTACGGTACACATGTACAAATAATTTTTATACATATCAAGTACCTACGGTATTGTACATTAATAAAATATTACTCATAATTGAACATAATTAATTATCTACGTTTCAGTGTAACGCCCGATAAGAAACATCATTCCAATAACCGTTTCAGTAATATGAGCAAAAACAATTATACGTCGCGCAAAGCAAATAAATACGTACAAAGTTACAATTTCCATAACTCAGTACAAGCGTAGCGTAGGCAGCTTTGAGTGTTATGTTTGTCGATCACGCGGCGCTACACCCCATGTGAAATAATGTCAGGGTGAGGTGTGCAATGATTTAGTAAGCATTGAGCTAGTCTAAAACGTCTAGAGTCACAATCATGTATAATCCAAAAGCGGTCGAAATACGCGATTTGTAGTATCTTGTACCGATCCACAATCTAAATTAGAGTCCGATACCACAATCTAAATTAGAGTCTGACGACTGACGAGCATTTGATCTTTACACAATTTATACCCTAACCGAGTACAAATTAAAATTGGACTAGACATTAAAATTAGATTAGAAATGAAATTAAGGGACGATTTTTACAGTATCTTTGAGTGGAGGCGGTTTATAGAAGACATCTACGTGACACATTTCATTTATAAAGTGCTAAGTCTCTGAATAAAATACGTACGGATGGAAGGACGGAAAGACAGACACATACATAATTGACAAATTTATAAGAGTTTATTGAAGTACCACGGAACCCTAGAAGTGACCATGCCAAAAGTTTGTAACGTTACAAAGTGTGCAGACTTATTTGTTAGTAGCAAATCTGTGAGCTGACTACAATACCACACGATAACAAAGTGCTCTTCATCATCTCAGCCATAAGAAGTCCACTGCTGGACATAGGCCTCGCCCATGGCCTTCCAAAAAGACCGATTGGAAGCGGCTTGCATCCAGCTTGCTCTTAATTGAACACTGTTATATTGAAAGGGTTATAACATCTAAATTCAAGTATACGTGTCATTGATTACTATACAATAGCGTGTAAGTTAGATAAATTCTAGGGCATGTTTTTGATGTTTTCACATAGAGATTGTGACTCTGCAGGTATTCCAACTTATTTTAGTAAACCACCCCCATTTTACAACTGGTTGTATAGACGGCAATGTCCTTAGTGAGCGGCTACGTAAGGTCAGCTGTCAAGGCCAAAGCCTGTCACGCAATTAGAACTTTTCATTACTCTGGCTTCACAATAACATTCATTATCTTCACAGAAACATATTGCACATGGTTTTAAAACTGTATTAACTCAAAATTTTGCATATTAACTGTGGATCACAATTTGATTTTACTATCACAAACATTAAGATAATATTTTTTGACATTATGACTTGTTAATTATAGTATTTGTACAATATTGACTTATAATAAAAATAACAAGCATAAGGCAGGCAACGTTCAATATAAAAAATCTACAAACTGATATTAACAATCATATCGAAAACTTATATAACATAATATACTTATTTATAATATATCTCTCTGATAGTATGTACATAATATTATATTGATACTTTGACCTATTACTTTCTTGCTACAAATGGTTTTTGTTTTTACGCATTATTTACATATTATTATTTTGTATTTTTTACGGTCTTGGATATTTTGAAGCAGCCAAAACATAACTTTATATTATTATGATACTTTATGTACGAAAGTGAACGTAGAAAAAAATAATTAAATGTATAAACGAATTTTACAAGTGGCGGGAAGGCGCTGGATGCGAGCCGCTTCCAATCGGTCTTTTTGGAAATCCATGGGGGTGGCCTATGTCCAGCAGTGGACTTCTTATGGCTGAGATGATGATGATGATAAACGAATTTTACTATTACTTTTAAACTGATTATCTGGAAAGCTTGAAACGCTAGTTTTTGGGTTAATTTAATAGTACACTATTGAGAATCATTTTCGATATTTGTGCACGGATCGTTTGCTTCGCGAAGGTTTAGCAATCAAACGAGAATAATAAAAAAAAACTCTATTTTAAAATGTACGGCTCTTGTAATCTTTAAGGCTCGATGACACTGGGCTAGTTTATGAGCTGCTAGTCGGCGAGTTTAAAAGCTAGCGAGTGAGCGAGTAGCGTGTGTCGATGACACAATCAAAAGCAGATTGTAAAAAAGCTCAATGACACGGAGCGAGTTTACAAGCTGCTCGCGAACTCGCTGGCTTGTAGCTTGTAAACTAGCCCAGTGTTATCGATGCTTTATGTAAGCGTCAAGGTTTCCCATTCAATAATAGCCATATTGATGTTGAAGCACGCCGTCTCGTTAGCAAAATATATGCGTTAAAATATTAAAACACCAAACAAATCATACATTTTAATACGAAACTAAGAATGACCTACAGCCGGCCGCAGTCGAGATGTGGGTCGTGATATGTGTTTCCAACTGGTTTTAGGTAATAAATACGCGGTAGGCCTTGTTACTAATCGTAATTTAAGGCAACTCATTTAAGGAATTTTAATTTACCTGCAAAGATTGAATTTCCAAAGCGATTCCGACGAATTGCGGTCAGAAATTATTGTTACATGGACGTTTTTCAGTGAAATAGTGACATCTTGATTTACAGCGGACCTCATTCTTCTGTCAAATTCAGTTTTCTCTTATTTGAGATAGATATTTCATTATCTTTGCGTGTAATCTTTAGACGATGGTCATTTGATTATCAATAGCTCCTAAGTAAACAATCATATGTTTGAAAAGCCAACTTTATAGCCCATACAGACTCGCGCCGAAAAAGCCCGAGAACCCCCGAGAAGCGTGAATGTGAGAGGTTTCTCTACGTCTCGTTCTCGGGCTCGCCTGTTCTCCGATCGGTGTCGGTATTTTTGCCCGCTTCAAAGGGTGTCTCGGGCGAGAAAAGAGAAGACTATCACATTCTTGTTCGGTCTCAGTGCGAACTAGGAAACGAAATCAAGTATACGTAAGTGTTTATCCGTTTATAATAGGTATATCTGTTACCATCGTCTGGGTCTTATTTTTTCTTTGCTTTTTGTTTAGTTTTAACAAAGTTATAATAGGCTATTGCACAAATTAGTATTGTACAATAACACGTCCATAGCGGGTGGGAGGGAGCGAGAACATAGTGAGAGTGGACAGTTTATTATTAAGTCTCGGTAGAAGTCTCGGCGAGACTTCTTGCCGAGACTTCTCGGCGTGAGTCTGTACGGGGCTCATGAGAGAGTTTTAAGAGTCCGTAGTCTGACCATCTTCCGTCTCGCTCGCGCATACCCACATTTTTCAAGATTATATTAAATGAATGCACGAACTTATAAGAAAATCATCGTTTGTAAAACTAGAAAACGACATCACAATTATTCGACAAAAAATTCAATTTGATCAAAGTTAATTTTCATACATAAAAATAATTTTCAGAAAATTATTAACGCTAAAATATCTTTTATGTACGAAAATTGATTTGGATTGAATTGAAATTTTGTTGAATATTTGTGATGTTATTTTCTAGTTTTACAAACGACGTTTTGTTTCTAAGTTCATTCAGTCATTTTATATTTTAAAATGTATGCGCGAGCGAGACGGACGAAGGTCGGACTAGGGACTCATAAAGATGTTTTCTTACATTGAATCGTTGAATATAAATTTTTTGTTTTGAAATTTACACCATGAATTGTGAAAACGCTCTCCTCTTTTCAAACATACGAATGTTTACCTAGAGGCCATCATTATGTCAATTTTATACATATATCAATACAGTCAAATCCTATTATAGAAAATAAATAATGGTAGCGAAAACTGGATATAACTATATAATGACCCGATTGTTATCGCTCATTTAATCAAGTCAGCCATCTGTTTGTTTGGTGGTCTTTACATATACCTAAAAAATGAGATCCGTCAGTATGACAATATTTATAAAGCTGGGACCATAGTAATTTGTATAATAATAATTGTTTTACTAACTGCATATCTGTCTAACACTCATTGCTAAGCCCTCTAAATTCCATATATATATTGCTTTTTACTAGATTTTCGCGCAACTTTTCCCCTCAGTTACAACATATAGAATTTTGCCATTTTTAGGGTTCCGTACCTCAAAAGGAAAAAACGGAACCCTTATAGGATCACTTTGTTGTCCGTCTGTCCGTCCGTCCGGGTGTCAAGATCTTTATTTATCTCGGGAACGCGTGAAAGTATCGAGTTGAAATTAAAACCATATACGCAGATCCATAGTATCTTGCTGCAGAAAGAAAAATTAAATTTCTCAGTTTTCGTAAAAAAAAGTTACAGCCGAATATGTCGTAAGAAACGCACATTTCGACACTCACAAGGGAATCAAAACCTATGGGGTACTTGAATACTATGAAATTTGGCAAGAAGCATTGTGTTGTACACATATAGGAAAAAATCCGAAAACTGGTCATTTTTAATTTAATCACAAAAAAATTGTGTCTTTATGCAAGGAACGAGGCTTCAAATTTTAGAGTAAATGCCAGTATCATGTGGGGTATCATATGAAAGAGCTTCATTAGCATAAGCTAAAACAGGTTTTTAAATATTTTTACGATGTAACTTTTTCGGTTTATGAAGGAAAATATAATAATAAATATTTACCCCTTTTATCTACTAGTTTGAACGGAACCCTCTGTGGGCTAGTCTGACACGCACTTGTCCGGTTTTTTTTCTAAAATCAATATTCTTGCAGACGTAGATTCTCAATACTAGCCTCATGCAGTTAAGATAGCGACAGCAACACCGAAACAAAAAAAAAAACGAAAATTCAAGAATCGACATACATACGACCTACGGAATTTGCGAGTTGTATCTACAACACGTTAGATTCTTAAAACCTGCCAACAACACGAAAATAGAACATTGAAAAAACCTACCATATTTTTAACATTCACAAAGCTGCAAGGAAGGTCGACATTTGACAATAAAATATTGCTATTGTGTGGGCGCAAATATACCTAATCCTAGAAAACACGTGTTACAAACTACATAAAATAATTGAGAAGGCTAAATATTTAAATCAACATTTGTTGATTGAATTATTTAGCAGTTTTAATCTTACAATGCTGTTATTGCCTAGGCTCAATAACAGCATTGTAACAAAATGTCATACACGGTCACAGATGAAGTCAAGGCGTAGGTAAAGACAACAAGTTTTACAAATCGTGAAAGTTGTTGTGATTGGCTCTCAGCCACAAAATACTCACGCACACGACATAGAAGTACAAGCTATAACATTCTACTTACGTGAGCGTACACGTTTACAATATTAGCAATAATTGCTTCAATATCTACAGAGCCGACAATTATTTCAGTAATTGACTGTAGCGAAATTACAGATAGATATTGTAATGAACTAACGTCTAATGACATTGACGCGACAAACGCTCATGGTACGGAAAATACAACAAATCTTTAGGCAACCGAAAAATATTAAGGTAACCACGTGCAGAACAGAAAACGTACCAAGCCAAAAAATACGTGGTTCAGTTTCGCACAACTTCCAACATATGCCTTAACACGAGATTCCTGGATATATTATAATAATAACTGATGCATATTTTTTTCTGAATGAATTAATCATGGCAAATGTATATTTTGCAACCACATTTAGGTAAAACATCCGTTGATGGTACACTACCATTACGTTTTCGTGGAAATGTCAAAAAGCGTACCCAAGTTGATTCCACATTTATGTTGCGTACTGCACAATAATGGAATTCCCTAGCGACTTCCTTGTTTGCTGAAATCTACAATATAGGAGTCTCCAAGGCTACAGTTAACTGATTTATTCTAGATAATAATGTTACACTTTTAGTCACAGTACACTTTCGCTTTACGTCGGGTGAGTAGATGGCAAAAACTCCAAAAACTTAAAAAAAAAAAAAAACTACGTATAGCTTCTATAGATATAAAATGCGTATCTTTTCATGACGAAAAAGGATGCGTAGGCAGGAGTTTACAAGACCCTCTTAAAAGAAAATGATTCGGGCTATGTTCGGGCTCAAGTTACCAGGATCCATTTTCCTCTCGCAACCCACGCAACAAATGGGCGCGGTCAAGTAAACAGTACGTAAACACTTGATACGTAGGCTTTAATACCTGTATGACGACACTCTTACGCCATTTTGCTGTAAGTGCTTTAAAGTACTTTAGTTCACAATTAAGTGTAAGGCAGAAACTCTCCTACCGACGGAAAATTTAAACGTTTATCATAAACCTGTCGATACCGAGTACAGCTGTTCTGACGTCTCAGTTGTACGTACGTATGGGGAATTTCTTGCATTAATCACAGCAAAGGATTTGATGGAATTTCCATTGTAAGAGTTAATGATTTCTACAAAGATAACATTAAAAATCATTATCTATATACATTTTTATGTTAGTACAGTACAGATTACGCATTACTTTATAACAATAATTATAATTAACTAAGAGTATTTAATTTACCGAATACCTAAACATATTTCCAAATCCATAAACTAAGACAATAAATTTGCTTAGTGTAGCTATAAATCTCGAAGACATAAAAGAGGTCATACAGGACTGCAGTTCGGGTTCGCGAACAAAAATATAAGCAAACATGACCTTCTATTAAAAATATTGTTAGGTGTGTTGAATGCACACTTTTGATTCGTCGAATAATTACAAAAGACCCATTGTTTTATGAACAAAAGCAGGCTACGTATTGTATTGTAATTCAGCTGTATTTGAATGAAAATCATACTCATCTCGTAAAGAAACGAAAAAAAAAGTATAACGTCTGCGTTAGGAACAAAATGCTGATTAGTGATTACAGACTTTGAATCCAAGAGAGACCAGAAAAGAAACTACATAATATGTAATATATTCCACTGTCTTTCTTGTTGATTGAGACTTGGAGCGTCGGCGCCAAATAATTAACTAAATGTATAAAGCGATTTGATTGAACAAATTGACGACAAGCGTCATGGCGTAAAAACGTTACGATAAATATCAATGGAGTCTATTGAAAATTAAAAGGACCTACGTAATCAATCTAAACCACAGGAGACAAGAAGAATGGAATCAAGAAGAATTAGAAGAGTATGATTTTTGTGAATTAATCCAGGTATCAATTTAAAACTTTTTGGGAAGGGATGTGCCTCATAAAACAGAATTTCGAAAAGCATACTTAAAATTATAGTGCCGTAAAATGTCATACCTACACCTCAAACATTGCGATGCTAATGTTAATATGTATTTGAAAATTTAGTACGAGCTTTAATTCGTATTCGTAATTCGTAAACTATGATTTGTAACGAAAAAAATCACCACCAGATGGAGTAGTCGATTTCATAAATTTGATAGGTTAGGTGACCACGACATAAGAAGTGTAAAACAATATAATAACTCGCACTAGGCTTTCCGAGCGCCTCTTCCTCATTCCTTGGAGAAGAACCTTTGTCGAACAATCGACATAATCCGCGTCCAACATCAAACTTGTTATCTGTTTATATTACGTGAGCAAGATAAGGACATCATTCTTTACATTGCTAAACCTACCAACGTTACGAATATGCGTAAAGAGATAAAGAGTCATCCATCCTGTATAGTTCCCGTCACGTAAAAAGAACGCTAATTTGTTCGCGCTTACGAACAAACCAGCGTTCTTTTTACGTGACGGGAACTATACGTCGTTACAGAAATGACAATTTAATCATTAACTACATTATGATTATTTTTGCTAATAGTTTTGTGTATAGTCGCCAGCTCGCCTTTGCTTTCTATGACAAAGCATTCTTGTCTAGACGAAAACATGGATATGATTATTTCGTGATTTTAAACGCTCTATCTAGATTTAACGGGAAATACCCATTCAGAACAGCATATCAGTTTTCTATCGATGCTGGACTGTGAACATGTTAAGGTGGAATCAAAGTGGTTGTTAAAAATTTTAAGATAATTTGCAATATAAAGATTTTGTCCTGACCCAAAATATTAATATGGTAAGATTAATCTGAGTAGATCAACAAATACTAGAGACCTCTGAACAATTTTTGATAGAATTTACCATGAGCCAGATGTGTTTTCATATTATATTTTAAAACAATTATTGTATTTCCCCTATACAGGAAAAAAAATACATAGTTACCAATCCACTTCGATAAATTCCTTAAGGATATCGATATCAATTGACGTCATTCGTCCATTTCCTCACACTCCACTCCAAACGCTTTTGGTTTTCAATGCCAGTTGCTTTTAAGAGGGGAAGCCCGTTTGAAAGCGATGAGTCACACGAATATTGCTCCATTAGGCATCAAAGAAAGTTGACCAAACCACTTCCGAATTTTTTTATGTTGAATATTAACTTTCGTTAATATTCTAGTTCTGATGACATCCGAGGCCCTTGGCCCTGTGACCTACTAAGGCGCGTCCTAACTCTATGACGGACACTTCATTCAATATTCATAGCAGCCGTAATCGCCTCACAGATCAGTAACATGAATGGTTCCAGTAAATTACTGCCGTTGCGTTACGTACAGATATCAATAAATCAACTAAGAGTGTAATTACCGATTTATTGTTTGTGTAGATAATTTACAGCTATCCTTGGGTTTACTGATGGAGATATGACATTTTAACGGCTATGGGTGAGTCGTTAGCGTTACATATAGTATACCTACCCTACTATTAGGCCCTATTAAGCATCCCTATTACCCAATTATTCGACGTTTACCAAGGTCTATGAATTTGGAAATGAAGTTTTTTTTTTCTTTCGGCTAAATCGTGCGACTTGCGGGTAAAGTGCCTATATCGTAAACTTTCACCTTTATTGTTTGGTTAGCTGGCTCGCTAACACGGATTTATTAGCTTTTTCCTTCACAACAGGTTCAACTTATTTTTATGGGAATCTAAAATTTGATAGCCTTTAATTTTAGAGTTGGTTCTAGGTATTTGGACGTTTAGAAAGTCTTCGATTCGTGTGTGAAAACTAGACTAATCAAAATATCGAACGATCAAATTAATGGCAATGCTTTTGGGGTGTTTGTATGTTTCTGTGTCTTACTGTACAATACAGTACTTCTTGTATCCCAAACAGGATGACAGATTTCGATTAGCATCATGCGGCTTGCACATTTGCGCCATTAAATTTATCTTTATAGTCAAAGCGTCGTGACTAACGGCCAATTTCATTGTTACTTTAAATTCATAGGTAATTCCCCGACCTATCAACAAACCAGTGTAAAGGACAAATAGGGGTATTTGTCCACAAAATGACAACACTACAACAGTGTTTATTACGTGTCGGCACAAGTGATACATAATGATATGCAATACAAACAGACCCTGGGAATCCACGGCTGTACGATCAAAGCTCACGTGAGTGGGGGCGGATACCTTATCAATATTTGAGCTGCCATTCCGAGTATCGGAAGCCCTCTTGGCTGAACCAACATGCGTCCATCACTCGCGCCATCGCCTCGTGCAACCTTGAGTGTCGTCACACCAATCAACAGAAATCACGGTTGAACACGACGAGTGTCGGAAACACTTGTAAAGTTCGAGGACGCCCTTATTTGCTGTCGCTATCAAATTTTCAGAAATATCGACCAAACCCCTTTATATTATTGAATCTTTATTACCGTTGATGATTTCATGGGTCATTAGGGGTGGTGTTAGTGTAGGAATGGAATAGTAACCTTTTTACTATACCATACCGTCCAAACCACATAATTATACTTTGTACTTATACAAAAGTCTCACGGGAATGCTACACTACGTATTTTACTAGTATTTTGGCTTCACATAAGAAGAGGCCAGTTAGTGCCCAAACGCAGATTTATTTGCGGTAAAGGACGGAATGTATATTTATCTTAGTGCTAAGCATATTTATACTTTTTCTAAAGTAGATAAACAAATACTAGGGACTCCACGAACAGTCCAAGACCTCTTTAATAGACCCCAGAGGAGATGACATTACGCGGAGTTTCGGGATTTTATCACACAGCTGTAAGTGTGCAACACTGCAAACGATAGACACTCATGACGTATCTAATTACTTGTAGATGATTAAAAGAAAACTCCTTTCATCTTGTCAGTTTCGTAGTCAAATGCGCGTTCGTTGATGTTCGTTCTACCGCGTAGTGATGAAAAACGATTGTGACGGTGAAAGGTGATAAAATTTAGCCTACAACCGTCTTCAGGTTCTCATTTATATCTGTACCAAATTGTTTCGGCCAAAGGTAACAAACAGATAGAAAGGGACGAGTTACTTTCGCTTTTATTAGTAGTATAAAGATAAGGATTCTGAATAAGAACAATTCGGCATTTTATAATCAAGTATTATAGAGATAATATCGAATTTTGGCTCGCATGGTATGCCATGTGGCATGGGTACCCAAGTTTCCACTGCACATCTCTGATAAGAGTACTTTGCCCGCATATAAAATTATATACACCTATTGATCGATTATTTATTTAGTGAAACAACACGCGGTACTGACGAAGCACGAATTGATGGCAGTGGTTTACGTCAGATTTCAATATCCTGTCAAATCCAGACTAATATGTATACAAAAGCGTCTTTTCGTCTAATATGCCTTAGTGCCTCAGCACTCACATCGGCTGAGCGCGTACTGATGCAACCAATGTGTGGATCGAGAAGCGACGTTGGACCCAAGTTGCCCCCCCGCCTACACACTTCACTCCCCTCGCCTTTGAACTTGTACAAAAAACCGATACAAGTCGGGTTAACATTGGCTATTGGAAGTTTTCGGCAGCCTAGTGGTGAGGCCGTCTGACTTGCGATCCGCAGGTCCTGGGTTCGAATCCCACGGCACGCACCTCTGTCTTTTCGAAGTTATGTGCGTATTGTTGATTACCGCCAACTTCAAACGGTGAAGGAAAACATCGTGAGGAAACCTACATGTCTGAGAGTTCTCAATGATCTTGAAGATGTGTGAAGTCTGCCAACCCGTACTTGGCCAGCGTGGCAGACTATGGCCTAACCCTTCTCACAATGAGAAGATGGCCCGTTCCCAGCAATGGAACAGTTCGACAAACAGGGCTGATAAAAAAAAATAAAAATAATTGCACGCAATGTTCCGTTTTTATCCAATAACGTGCCAAGATCGATCCTCACATTGGTGTGTTGGATCCAACAGTATAACTTGGAGCCAACATAGCCCATGTGAGGCGCCGGTATCAGGTCTAAAGTTTACGACCAACGTGTGTGACATACGACACTGAAACGTGGTCTCTAACTATGGGCCTTATATGGAAGCTCAAGGCATATAGCACGTAGAACTGATGGCCAATGGGGCCGAAAAGTTAGACCTTACACACAGCTTAGAAAGACGAGCCAGGTAATGGACAGATGACGTCATAAACAAGTGGTGGGAAGATGCTGGATGCAAGCCGCTTACAAACGGCTTTTTTGGAAGTCCGTGGGAGAGGCCTTATGTCCAGCAGTGGACTCATGAAATGATGATGATGATGATCAGGTGGATAAAATGAAGTACTTTAAGTGAAAATATCTCTGTCTTTCTTTCTATTTGTTACCTTCTATATTCCTTATAATTTTTTTTTCTTATGTAGTAATAGGTTTGCGCTTGACCGCCAACTCGCCTAATTTTAAGGGACGTTGCGGTCTACGATGGAGCGCGCTTACCTAGAAGAAACCAATTCACTCGCGATTTAAAGACACTCAGATTATATCTATCGGGAAAGACCTCCTCAGAAAGCGTATTCCACAATCTAGCAGTCCGTACAATGAAAACAAGTGGAATTAAAGCGTTTCGTTCGAGTTTTTGGAATATCCACCATGAAACGGCGACGCTTTTTCGTGTTTCTGTCCGATAGTAAAAAGGGGAATTATCAAACAGATCTCTAAATTTAAAAATGGTTTATACACACCCCCAGATTGGATTACTTATCCAACGATATCCCACATGATGGAGTACATGAGAATAACATAACTCATATCCACTTACTTGAGCAAGAGGTACCTCAAAAGTTTTTTTTTCCAAGATTATATTCTACCACTTTCAAAGCGTTACTAATTATATACGTTTGCCACCCAAGCTGATTTTGGAGCTTTCTAGTACTACAAGAGTCTTTGAGCAAAGCATGGCGAAACTGATTCGTAGTTTACTACGGAACCCTAAAGATTACATAATTATTAATTTTTACCAACTTCCAAAAAGATGCAGGTCCTCAATTCGACTGTTTTGTACAATGTGTACAATTCGATTTTTTTTGTATGTTTGTACAGCTATTACTCCACCAATAATGAATTGTTTTTGATGATTCCTTTTTGTTTGGTGGGTAATACCTCAGAGGTTCCGTATAAATTTTATCAAAATCAGTTCTACTGAACCAATTAACTCTTTTTGTTTTTTATAACAAAATAACTAAAAAAACGTCATCCAAGTAAACAAATTGCATACTTTGAAGGCGGTATTTTCATATTTTTTTTAACTATAATTACAAAGATTAGCTAGAGTGAATAATCTTAAGTAATAATTTTATAGATTGTCATTTTTAAAATAAAACACTCTTCTTGGTCTTAGCTATTGTTTTGAAAGTCTAACAGGTGTATCTATAAGTTGCAGAAACCAATATAACAAAAAATGAGTGACAAACTGGCAGCTTGTAGCATTATTTAGTTATTTACAAAGTACCGTAGTACTTAAATGCACCTGCCCAAAAGATTAAATATGTAGCAAGGAAGGCTTGTGTGTGGTTTATACAAAAGCAAACATCATAGTAAATTCATCAAGCCTGTCATGAATGACTAAGTGTGAGCGCTCATGGTTGGTTTCATGTTTGTCCAAATTAATTATGAAAGGCTAGTACGTCTCCAAATCTAAATTAACTAAGGATATGGTATTTCAGTTTTCCTTTATTTTCCTGGGCATGTGTTGACACTATTCTCTTTAAAATATAGGCCACTTTAGGCAATTACCACATTATGGCTAATCCACATAACTACTACATTCTACATACACTGCATTAAACATTGACATATTTTAAATATGATTATTTAAATTTTGACATAAATTTGTATTTTTATTAATTTGAATTGAATTATAAATTTTGTTCTTTAAGTATTTAATATGATAGAAATTTAATGATTCTGTACCTACTTGATAGGTACCATATATTATAAGTATTTGGATATAACTAATTATAAAAAAATATATTGACATGTAACAATTGTTATAAATAAATTATTATGAATTACTAACATTACAAATAGGATTATTTTACAATATTTATGGATCTTTCCCAATGGACTCAAACAGTGAGTTACCATTTAGAAAGTTGAGACTAAAGTTCAAAGTGTAGACTAGGTACTGTGTATGTGATAGATCTTAAACATAAATTATGCTGGTTAAGTGATTTCAACATATTTTGTCAACATCTTGCTAACACGTAATGACACTTGCGGAAAGAAGACAAAGCATTTAAGATGTTGGTTAAAGTTAAGAAACGTTTTCCTGTAAGGCCGAAAGTCATTAAACTGATTATTTTCATGAAGTGGCCCTTCTGACATTCACATGCATAATATATCTCTATACACATACAGTGCACTCTTTAGAGATGCCAACTGTTGTTGTTTGTAATTTCAGCATGTAATAATAAATAAATAATAAATTCATTTCATTAAATCATACTTTCTTGACTGATTTATAAAAGTGAATATCTCTCTGTTTATTTCATACCTATCCATGATCAAACGGCTGAATTGATAGTTATAAAATTTGGTGATGAGCTATGAATCTGAAGACAAAGATAAGCTACTTTTCGTCATCATCATCATCGTTTTTCATCACTATGCGAGCGAAACCATGAGCTGTAGCTATTAAGTTATATTTTTAGAGGTTGTAGAGGTTACAGCAATCTAGCTTAGAGACTATCTGATTTCGAATCAAGAAGATCTCACTTTAAATCCCAGAGCATGTATCAACCGTCTTTTTGAAGGTGCGGGCTTATTATTAATTGCCATTAACTTCTGACAGTTACTGAAAACATAGTGAGGAATGTATGAGAGTCTTTTATGTTGATGAAGATGTATCATATCTATAACAACATTAGGTATATGACTGAGAGACTCCAACCTATTAAGGAATTAGCTAGGATGCTGACTACTGAAACTTTAGGTTTTTGCTTTGCTGTAAGACAATTATTATGAACCAACTAAAGTAGTGCTACTTCATAATTGTCTTACAGCAAAGCAAATAAACTAAAGTATTGCTAAATATTAGTTTATAAAAGTCATGGACCCCGGAGTCTGTGGAGATTCATTTTGTCAAATAAAATAAAAACTAGTACTACAAAACTAATTCATGGTCAAAAGTGGAAGACCATGTTATTTATTCATCTAAGCAGATGTAAATTTAGTGTTCAAACAATTTTATTAATGTTTATGAAATTATAATAGTGGGATTTGAATATTTAGTCTAGAAATATATTTGTAATAATGAAGCTGTGCTTTTGATTTTGAATAGAGGATACTCCAAATGACACCCTCTTTTTCATACTAGCAGTGAAATTATTAAGGCTCATTAACAGTCCTAAAATATTAATAATCTGAATATTTAGTCTAGTCCTTAAGATTCATAAAAAACATTCAAAAATATATTAGTATTATAAGATACTCACTTTTTATACACCCTGCAGAAGGAATTGTTGATTCTCTTGTCAGAGTTATGTCTTCTGCGGTCCTCGAACAAGTCCTTGATAGCTGTAACGCCAAGCACAAACAACACGGGCATCATGGCTATTTCTTTGCCAAAAGCACTGATAGCCGGCACCCAGTTTAATAACACTATGAAAATAAAGTACACATTGGCAATCCTATGGAACTGTTCAAACAAGTTTTTAGGTAGAAATGAGAGCAAGGTATACTTTGTAGTCCTGATTTTATTGTCACATCTGTGTCCATTCGGGTGATCCTTAGGAGGAGTCTTGTCAGGGACCAGGTGATTGGGAATTACGACGAGGTGACGATTGTCAATGGTGGGTTGCTGGCGCCGTAGTAGCCAGAAAGCGGCGCGGCGCCATGGGCCTACTACGGAACCGCGTCGGATAGTGTAGATGGAATCTGAGCGAGACGCCTGGCGTGAGTGGTGGACGCGGACCGAACCTACTCTCGGCACGGCGCTCGCAGGCGCAGGCTCGCGATGCCCCGGTGGAAGGATAAAGTCTGTTCGGCTGCCAGTGCGGCTGTGGCCGGGGCCGGCCGCGGTAACCGGTCCAGTGCGTCCACCTTCCCCGATCTGCCCGTGTGAGAGCGCACGCTGGTGCCCGCGCAGAGCTGACTTCAGTGGTGGTCTCGCTGGTGCACCAGCTCCCGCCACCATCGGTGTTCCTCCATGACTCACGGACCTCGAGTGTCCTTTCCCCTTTGGGAATAGGTATGTTTGCTCCGGTGCCCCGGGCAGGCATGGCGCAGTCGAAGGAGTCTCTCCGCTTCCTTCTGTTGACATTTTTATGCATCTGAACGTTGAACGACCCGCTTTTCCCTTTCATTTAAAACTGCGGTAACTGTGCCGCTGCACTGTGTTTTTCCTATTTCGACAAGTTGTCGACGAGTTGAGTTGATTACAGAGAATATGCCGTAATTACCGAAACATATGGTTAGAAGTCATTTGCACTTTTCACACTTCACTTGGATTAGTTTTTAAAAACAGGGAAATAATAAACATATACGGTAGCTCCGTGGAACACATCATTTGGAGTTAAAACTAAAAGAGCTCAGAGCTATTTGACCGCCACGGCGACGCAACAGTTATTGGTTGAAATCAACACAAAAATAAAGCATGAAGAAATACAACCGTGCGACTGATTGAATGCAATTTGGCGATTTTGTTTGATGTTGAAGAAAGACTGACTGGATCAGTGACACTGGATGGAAATTATGACGTATCAGGGCTGCCAGTTTCTAAAAAAAATCCCCTTAGCGATAAAAAATCACTCAAGTATTATCAATTTTCATAGCGCTTCTTACTAAACTTGACAACAAAAATATCAGTTAAAATCATTTTTTTTTTTCAAACGATTGAAAAATTGAGAATATGAACTAAAGTCATTATTTTGACGATACGTCTCAAGTTAAATCGATATATGGTAAAGTATGAGTCACAGACTAGTTAGAAGATACTACGTATCAGACGACCGACGACTGAACATTTTCTTGAGCTGTTAAGTTATCTGTGCTAGGGGTGAAATTGAACCCTTCCTCCCTAGCACCGCATCCCACCGCCAACAAACATAGCTATAAATATTTATGTTTAAGTAGGTGGCCTATACCCACTATATACCTATGCAGATATTTATTAGTATACCTAACTATAATAGGTGTTGTTACGTACTATTAGAAAATAAAACAACAATATTCTGTAATGTTATTTATTTTTAATTTATTTTTATCAATGTAGCAATGTCGTTCGTATTTCGAGCCAAACAATGTCAGTGCCCTTCAATGAAAATGATGGGAGAAACCAAAATTACTAAACAAATTTAGCAATTTATCACCACTCAAAAATAAATAAACACCATGCGAAAGAGTCACAGTCTCAATACAAGAATCACTATCTCAAAACACTCTGTGAAGCTTCTGATTATACTCGACGGTAAGGTGGAGGAAGAAGTTCAACTCGACGCACTTAAAACGTAGTAAAATAAAAAAGAAAACTTCACACTAAATCGAAAAACAAATCAAACATCGTCTAAGTAGCAAACGCCGCCATTGTGAAGTGAATGAATAAATTAATATAGAATGAATGAAACACGAACAAGGGGTGAAATGAGGTGCGTGAGGGGCAGGGTTCAATTTCCCACCAATCTTGTTCTATGGAGAGTTTTTTTTCTATGGGAGTAAATCAGCAGTGGTATGAGTGTAAGGCCAGCTGTACACGGACTGCTTCAAGCAGTTGAGACTAGTGTTGTATATTGAAAAAAAAACAAAATGTTTTTTTTTTCAAATATGTGAAAAAAAACTTGAGGCCCTTGTTTTTTTCTAAATTTTGTTTTTTTTCATAAACACGAAATAATAATTATTGTTTTATTTTTAAGTCTTACATTGACATAACGGTATAACTTTCATCAGCACTACTACTACTTCAATCTGAATCAGAATTTTCCGATTCTTCTGTCTCAGTTTCTTCTAGGTTCTACACTTACAGACTACAATTTTAAATTGTGAGCATTATATACCATTTTGATAGCCATGTAACTTGTCCCTGTTGTTTGTGTTGTAAGTACTAAATGTTCCCTCAACTACTGCTGATGTAGTTTGAAGGGTGAGAGATCGGATAGACACTTTAGATAATAAAACAACAAAATATACACACATAATAGACTTGCAAGTGAAGTACGAGTCTACGTGAATATTGACGATCAAACCAAACAACGGGAAACCGGGATTCTCCACAACCTCGACTGTTCTGTTCCGATTTTTAGCAATATTTTCAATTATTTTTGTTTTACTGACCAAGAAAACTATAATAATTTTTAAAACTTAACACTATAATAATTTTTAAAACTTAAGATTTCGTTTATAGTCTAGTAAAAATAAATCTGTTTGTATGGAGCAGATCGCATTATTTGCAACTGGGGTGATTCTTTGAAATTATGATAGGAAAATAACTAAAAATCATAGATCAACAATAATCCCCGATTTATAGACTAGCTGCGTTCCACGGTTTCACTCGCGCAGTTATGATGATTATGATGATGATAAGTAGCTTATGCCCGTCTCCAGGTCTAAAGCTACTTTTTACTAGACTATTAATACAATCTCAAAAAACATTCATAATAAACTATAATTGCCTTAAATTTTTGAGATTCAATACTTATGAAAAAAAACACCATAAAACGGCCGCCATAAAACGTATTTAATTGACTTTGTTTAACTTTTAGTTTTTTGTTAAATACCTAGTTATTAAACGTGCCATTAAGAGCAATGAAGATTTAAAAAAAGTCTTAAATCACCCAGTCTTAGCCACCTAGTGAACAACTCACTAGGTGGCATTTAGAATAGATTGTTTCAATTGTCAAATCGAACGACTTGTGTTAATTGCGTTCAAAAACGTTTACTCTAATCCAATAGGTTGTCAAATTAATACATCGAACGTATTATGATAATATCAATCTTATAAGTAATAAAAACCTCGGAATAATTTTTAAAGATGTTTGCTGTAACATATTTTTTTTACGTGTATTAATCATCTTCCCGGGCATACTGAAATAGTCAGTTAAGGGGCTTGAAGGATATTGGCGCTTATGTAGGCGATGGGGTGACCCCCAGTTACTCGAATCCAATATTATAACTTATCCTCTAATCTCCTCTAACCCTCTAATACCCTCTTCCTTCCACCTCACTTTCTAACCGTGGTCAAATACGGTGTCAAATGACCTCATGGTATTTGATGCTCTGCTTACCCCATAATGTATGAAGAAAAAATGCATTAAAAAAATAATTATGTAACGTTTGGAACGCACCTTCTAAAGTTTTAGACTAGTATCTATCGGCAGAAGCCATCTATCGGTATTTTTAATTTTTAAGCCCTCAATCTGAAGCTAACGCTATGTTCATTTGAAATTATTAAAATAACTAAATTAAAAAGGAATGATATTCTCATACAATTTTCGTTTATTATTTTAACCAAATTTAATTAGTTAGTAATGACTTTACAATAATTGTAAAGTCACTACTAACTAATTAAATTTGTTTTAATTATCACTCCGATTTTACGTAAATAATAAAATTTGTCTGGCTGCTAAAATATCTCAATGTTTTTACCTAAAATTATGGGGAGATATCTCCTAATGGCAAACATAATTGTCACCTGACAAATAAATGTTAACGTCACTGTGCTACCTTTTTTTTTCCTGTGAATCCGTAGACGGATAAATTATCCGTCTACGTGTGAAGCACATATCAAGCCCCCGTATTCTGAACCCATTCGGTTTCGGAATCGATTCGATTTGTATATCTCCGTCTCTGTCATTTTCATAGTGAATACGGATATCTCTTATAGAATATCTCAATGCTTTTACCTAAAATTATGGGGAGATATCTCCTTACTGGCAAACATCAACGTTCATATATTTGTCATCTGACAAATAAATGACAACGTCACTGTGCTACCTTTTGTTTTTTCTTGTGAAGCACATATCCAGCCCCCGTTCATTTCCATGGAGAATGACAGAGACGGAGATATACAAATCGAATCGATTATGAAACCGAATGGGTTCAGAATACGGGGGCTGAACCCATTCGGGTTCGGCATCGATTCGGAATGTATATTTCCGTCTCTGTCATTTCCATAGAGAATGGCAGAGACGGAGATATACATTCCGAATCGATTCCGAAACCGAATGATTTCATAATACGGGTCAGCCCCCGTATTCTGAACCCATTCGGTTTCGGAATCGATTCGATTTGTATATCTCCGTCTTTGTCGTTCTCTATCGAAATGACAGAGACGGAGATATACAAATCAAATCGATTCCGAAACCGAATGGGTTCAGAATACGGGGGCAGATCGGTTCCAGCGGAACCGATTTTTACAACTAGCATTATGCTGAGCTGGGGCCGTATTGTGGCAAAAACATTATTTTGTGTGTATGATTTTTTATTTTCTGGGTGTTTTTGTTACAATACATTTATATCTATCTATCTAGATAATACTCTCTGTGAAATAGTATCAGAAACAAAGAGATCCGTAGACATACGAAACTCACCAACATAGCACAGCTGAATAGCAAGTTAAATTGGCAGTGAGCAGGCCACCTAGCTCGTAGAATTGATGGCCCATGGGGCCGAAAAGTTCTCTGATGGAGACCGCGAACTGGCAAGCGCAGCGTAGGAAGACCAGCCACAAGATGGACAAATGATATCATACAAGTGGCAGAAAGTCACTGGATGTAGGCCGCTTCCAACTGGTCTTTTTGGATATCTATGGGGAGGCCTATGTCCAGCAGTGGACTTCTTATGGCTGAGATGATGATGATTCTATTTGTATATCTTCGTCTCTGTCATTCTCTATGGAAATGACAGAGATGGAGATATACAAATTGAATCGATTCCGAAACCGAATGGGTTCAGAATACGGGGGCAGGTTATTGTTAAGGTGTACTTGTCCAAATAAAAGAAGAAAACTATTTCCTACCCCTAAACATTACCTTATTTCGAGAACTTGTAGGCAGAACGTTGTGGGTTCATTAAAGCTCCGCTAAAAGACCCTAAGAGAGAACTAAATAATGTTGCAACTATCCTTACTTTGTTTAATAGATACCTCTCTAAAAATGTTAGTTCCCATCATCGAGATAGATACAAGACCCGACATCTTGTAGATATCTTCACGACGTTTACGCGTTTTGTTTGACGGTTGGCAGCTCTGAATCGATCCATAGATTAGCGCATACAGATAAGACAAAGCTTTTGTGCCTACCACGCTATATTAAGATTTCACTATCATATATTTTCTGTAATTTATAGGGTCGAGGCCGGTCCCTTATAGTGCATTTAAAATTTAAAAAAAAATACACTAATAGGATGTCCTATTTATACCAAATGGATATATAAAAATTATGTAGTTTCCAACTAGAGATATAATTTCCGATCAGATCAGTAGTTTAGAGACTACACCGGACCATCAAACTTACACTCTTACAACCTTTACTATACTAAACCTAGAAGAAAGATAATGTTGCAATTTACAACTTCTAAATATTTTATTGCAAGTAATCCACCTAACTATAAATTAAATAGCACGGTCCGAAAGAGGGATATGCAGGTCTTGCTCTTGAGCATTATAGCTGTTAATTAACTAAACATAATAAATGCTATTGATTCTTTAAAATACGACACAGAATGCTTATTTCTCAAGACAAGATTTTTTTATTTGCTAAGTTGAATCATACGAGCCCAATTTCAATGGATTTATCTCGTTTTATTACGGAGCTTCTATGGCCACCTTCCAGCTACATCACCAGATCCTAGATACTCCCTACAGACAAAACACTCGTCAAGACAAATCTAACGAGCCGAAACTTGATGGAGTTACATATGTCATTTAATTACGGAGTTCCTATAACTACCCTCCAGCTCTATCATCAGGCCCTGGATACTATCTAAAGACAAAGTATTCGTCAAGACGAATCATACAAGCCCAAACTCGATGGGGTTACGACGTTTTATTACGGAGTTCCTATGAGCACCTTCCAGTAATCCAGTTTCATCATTAGATCAGCTTCATGTCATCATAATATTGCATTATCAAGCGATATACATATGTATGCAAAATTTCAGCTCAATTGGAAACCGGGAACTGAGTCACACTTAACTTTCAATATTTGATTACAGACAGACAGACACCCGGACAGGTGAAACTAAATAAAACCTTGTAAAAATATTCTCATTAGAAAAAGAAATATCACTTAGGCAATTTACATAAACTTCACTTCTGACCGTTTTAGTCTACGTCAAAGGACGCATGATGCAATATCATGGTGGCTGATAAATATTTTTTTAGTTAATTAATTCGTAAAACGATTGTACTACATTACTCACCAATGGAAAGTTATTCCTTTGCACTTCGATGTGTTTTTTGAGTTGTTTGTACAATATCGCAACACGCACCACGGCATTTTCCACTTGACTGATTTTAGTCAAAATATCGGTATCAACACCTCAGTACAGCGAAGTTCGACTGAGTGAATTGTAGCTATATAGGCAGAACACAATTGAGTGTAATAATGTAGCTGTTAGGGGTGTCTGCTCTTGTATCTATCTCGATGGTTCCCATTTTTTGCCACGATAGTTCTCTATCTAAACAGTGTATCTACCCATTCTAAACTCATAATATAATTCAAAGCTAGTAATTTCCTTGATGTGAACTTTATTTTATTTCTTGGTATTGGTATTTCATTATTTTTTCTAGAAAGATGGATTGTTGTTTGAAACCTCTGTGAGGTGTAGCAAACCTTTATGGAGAGAATTTTTAGTTTTTATTACTTGATGATGTTTTTTTTTCTGTCTGTCAAGTCCTGTTTTATGTGAAAAATAAAAATATATAAGTTTCTGTTCCTCACGTTACTGTATTTTACTATGGCGATAAATATAATCTGCTAATATGGATCCAAGTTGAGCGTAGAGAAAAATTCATAATTTATGCTTATTTCTGTATAGTTCCTATAGATCTTTGGTTTTCTTTCTCTACGATTATTCCTTTCCTATATTTTATCTATGTTTTTGTCGACGTCATCGTATGTCGGACATGTTTCTTTCCGACATTTTGACATTTATCTCCCGGGTTGATATTTAGATCCAAGGTAGATCCTTTTGTAGTTATTATTCTTGTTAAATCTTTCACCATGGATGAAGAATACGACGCAATAGTCCTGGGAACAGGTTTGAAAGAATGCATCCTCAGCGGGATGCTTTCTGTCTCCGGAAAGAAGGTGTTACACATTGATCGTAACAAGTACTATGGTGGTGAATCTGCGTCAATTACCCCGTTAGAAGAGCTGTTCGCAAAGTTCAACGCACCGGCGCCCGACGAGACTTACGGCCGAGGTCGTGACTGGAATGTAGATTTGATTCCCAAGTTTTTGATGGCTAATGGCATTCTCGTGAAGCTACTCATCCACACGGGCGTCACCCGGTACTTAGAGTTCAAGTCTATCGAGGGCAGCTATGTGTACAAAGGCGGCAAGATCTCAAAAGTGCCTGTGGACCAAAAAGAAGCCCTGGCGTCAGACCTCATGGGGATGTTCGAGAAGAGGCGTTTCCGAAACTTCCTGATCTATGTGCAAGATTTCCAGGAAGAAGATTCGAAGACATGGAAGGATTTCGATCCCAACATCAACAATATGCAGGCGCTCTATGACAAATTTGGTCTCGATAAGAACACTCAAGACTTTACTGGGCATGCTTTGGCTCTGTATCTCAATGATAATTACCTGCAACAGCCTGCTTCTCAGACCATTCGCCGTATCAAGCTCTACTCTGACTCCCTAGCTAGATATGGGAAGTCTCCCTACCTGTATCCCATGTATGGCCTAGGTGAACTACCTCAGGGCTTTGCTCGTCTCTCTGCCATTTATGGTGGTACTTATATGTTAGACAAGCCTATAGATGAGATCGTGCTGGGAGAAGATGGAAAAGTTATAGGTGTGCGTTCTGGAAATGAAGTTGCCAAATGTAAGCAAGTGTACTGCGATCCTAGCTATGTACCAGACCGTGTCCGAAAGAAGGGTCAAGTGATCCGTTGCATTTGCTTGCTAGATCATCCAATTGCCAATACCAAGGATGCCCTATCCACCCAAATCATCATCCCTCAGAAGCAAGTTGGCAGGCATTCTGATATTTATGTGTCGGTAGTGTCATACACTCATCAAGTTGCTGCTAAAGGCTGGTTCATTGCTATGGTTTCTACTACAGTGGAGACTAATGACCCTGAGTCTGAAATCAAACCTGGATTGGATCTTCTGGGGCCTGTGAAGCAGAAGTTTGTCTCTGTGACAGACTACTACGAGCCTATTGATGATGGCAGTCAGAGCCAGATATTTATTTCAGAGTCTTATGATGCAACCACTCATTTTGAGACTACCTGCTTAGATGTCCTGAATATATACAAGAGGGGCACAGATGAAGACTTTGATTTCTCCAAAGTTAAGGTAGAACTTGGTGAAGAAGAACAGTGAACAGGACATCCACTATTTATATTATGTACATTTTGCTTGTTAATTTTGATGTTTAAGAACTGTTCCGGTAATAACTGAAGTATTCATTAGGGATTTTGGTGGTGATTGAGCCTAGGTATTGTATTGGCAGTAGAAGTAAAGCAGAATGCCTTTAAATTATTTAAGCCAATTTATATTGCTGTATAACATTTTTATTTAAATCAGAAAATTTATAAAAAAGAGATTGTTATGTAAAGGATCGCCGTGAGGTTGCTTTTATTATGTTAAGTATACAAAGCTAAAAAAAATGATCTGCACAAGTGCTAGGTTTTAATTTGAACTGAAAGATCATTATTGCATTCCATGTGTGGATTTTTTTGAACCTGTAACCATATCATATGAAATATGCATTGTCCAAATTATGAATGCTCACTATACCTAATATTTTGTGTAAGATCATAATAAAGTTACACTGTATGATATTGTTGTTTGATTGCACTACCTCTATATCCCTTATATATATATACTAATAAAACTAATATATACTAATAAGTTTATCAAACAAAATTAATGTCAAATGAAACAGAAGTAATTTTCATATTTGTTTTTAATATTTGTACTTATTAAAATGCAAGACTAGATTTCTATATCACATATTCAGAGTAAACTTCAATGAGAATAGTTGGTCATTCCTGCACCCTACGAAAATGTAGTTTCCATAGCAAGCAGGTGAAGAAAAGATCTCATTGGGGAGCTGATGTTCAGCTATTATGACACCACTGGTAGCTTCTAAGACACACAGTTTCCCATTGTTAGAAGCAGCTAGGATCAACTTGTCACTGAGGCCACATGGAGTGCAGTAAACTGGTGATGTCAATTGTGTTTTCCAAAGCAAACTCGGTTGGAAATTCTTTATATCAATACTGTAGACTTTATTGTCGTAACATCCAAACACCATCTGCCACTTCAACTTGTCCACTTCCTTGATGTACAAAGATGAGAATATATTCCCCTTTGCGCCTTGATACTTCCAAATCTGTAGAACAAAAACATGTAATTGAGCAAACATGTGAGTCATACAATTCATGCATGTAGATAATGAAGTGTATATGTCTATTAACATCCTATGAAACATTTAATTACGCTGTATTATTATGTTTCGACTGCCTGAGTATCTACTGTAGTAGGTACTTAAACATATTGTGGCCGGGCGCCCACATGGTGAAGGACTAATAATGGCAGATTTCAATATTTTGTCTGACCCTTAATTTCTATAATTTCACTATTTATTACTGGTACATAATATACATCTATCACACCGATAAAGTGGTAAAATAAAATCTAAAAAAAAAAACCTTTTTTAGGTCACATCCCTTACCCCTCTTGTTTACCCATAGTGTGTGGTATCTGGCTATATGGATGGTTGGTATTAGATATGTTAACGAGCTATAGACGACCAAGTAATAAAATGTGCTTGGAGATGCAAATTTATGTGGCACGACACGCACTTGGCCGATTTTATGGTATACATGTAACTACATCGTTCATCTCGGAATCCTGAGACTATGAGTTTGTTTTACATAACATTCAGCTATTGAAATATACTGTCGCATTAAAAAGTATGTGCTTATGACCACACGACAAAAGTAAAATATTCAGGAAGGCGATGTTGATAATACAAAATAGCAGTATAGCAGTGACGTATTGACTAATACTCGTAAACTCGTATATCTCTCTCGCTCTAATAGTCGAATCGATTCGAGCTGACTTTATCCGCACTAGCATTACATAGCCGAGCGTGACGGCTCAGGTTCTTTCAATATCCAGAAAATAAAGTACTCAGCGCGCTTAAAGAAAAAATAAATCGAAAAATCGAATTAAATTTTTTCTTAATAATTCGATTTTGCTTAAATCGAATTATTAAGAAATCGTATTAGATTTCCGCAGCACAGGCTCGGCCTAGTGCGGAAATCACTATTAACTCAATTTGTATGCTTTTACTTTTGGAAATAAATATTTTTTCATTTTTTTTTTTTTTTTTTAAAGAAGTTCTCACTTCATAAGTGTCCCATAGGTATTTTAATTCCATTCGGTAGCGATCCCACTCGGAATATCCATATGTCATTAACGTTATTTCCATACAGAATGATAGAAATAGAGTTATCGTTTTCTAATGTAATCACTACAGATTGGAATTAGAATATCCATACAATTTCCATAGTGAAATTATTAAATTCCTTCAAATAGACACAAGTTTAAACAAACATACGCTATTTTTATTCCGATATGAACTGTGCCTGTAAGATAATGGCGAAAGGAGACTCATGTAATATAGTTGCTTAATCTGTCTATGTCACCTTGATTCCCTTCTCGACAGTCCTGCAGTGTATCTCCCCGCTAACCTCAGCGAAGACAACGTACTTGTCTCCATCGTATAAAGCCGGACTGGCGAACACAGGCGAGCCGAGTGTCCCCCGCCAAGCAACCATGTTGGTCACGGTGTGGACACTGGCACACACGCCGGAGAGGGTACCCAGGAGAATATACTCGTTCTTGGCTAACACTAGGTCGGCCGAGATCGCTTGGTCAGCTATAGGTATTGTGTACTTTATGGTACCGGTCTGGAAACATATTATATACAGGTAAGGTTTCTAATCTAAAATCTGTGTTTCATCATCATCATCTCAGCCATAAGAAGTCCACTGCTGGACATAGGCCCATGGATTTCCAAAAAGACCGATTGGAAGAGGCTTGCATCCAGCGTCTTCCCGCCACTTGTATGAGGTCATCCATCCATCTCGTGGCTGGTCTTACTACGCTGCGCTTGCCGGTGCGTGGTCTCCACTCGAGAACCTTTCGACCCCATCGGCCATCAGTATGTGCCCTGTCCACTGCCACTTCAACTTGCTAATCCGCTGTGCTATATCGGTGACTTTTGTACGAACTAGATTGATCCCATAGATTTTGATCTAAATCTATGGGATCAATCTAGTTTGGTTTCATCAATCTAAAAGTCTATATTTTCAATAAAACAAAAAACAGAATTTTCTCGCGCTCACGCGACAAGTGCTTGCATTCAGAGAACAAGTATTAATATTAAAACTTAGTGTTCTGTGTATTAAAAGAAAAACAAAATGTCCGACTGCAGAACAGCAGTTTTTGCAGTCTAACTTACGATTTCGTTTCGCTTGATTCACTGTTGTGTGTACGTTTTTTGTGAGAAAGTTTGCATCAAATCGCTGTAAAAGATTATAAATGCTCATTCTTTAGAATAATACTAATAAAATCACTTATGTTTATGACAAAAAAGTTGAAAGTTACGATAAAACGTTTTTTTTTTATTTTTGCGAGAGATTATTGCAAAAAAATATAGCCTATGACACTCAGGGAGTGAAGACGAATCTAACGACACCTAGCACATCAAAATCGGTCACGCCGTTTAGGCTGTAGGCTGTCATATTGAAACATACATACATATCCACATACACTCCAAAAACATAGCCCTCCTTCTTACGCAGTCGGGTAAAAAGGTGCCTTATGTTGCCTTCGTGTGTTGTAACTAGCGTTATGTGGTAATTCACCATGACGTCGAGACAGCGCAGGCAGCCGTCGTACGCGGCGACATACAGCAGCCCGTTGCAGCACACCGCCTTGCTCTTCACCATCGCGCCGATGTTCGTACGCCACAATTCCTGAAAAAATGGCAAGTAATACGGTTAAACAGACACGCTTCCTGAATGGATCTTTCCGAATAGATATAATCTAAGTGTCTTCAAATCTCAAGTGAATAGGTTTCTTCTAGGCAAGCGCGCTCTATCGTAGACCGTAACTGTCGCTTAACAGCAAGCGAGTTGACGGTCAAGCGCAGGCCTATTATTAAATGAAAAAACTGAGACAATATCGATCTATTTACAACAACAATAATAGTTTTGAGGCCCCGTAAACATCTAGATTTAGATAAATTAAATTTAAATTCATAATTTTAATATCTTGTCTGAATCTGGACATTTCAGTGTTATAAGAAGGGAAGATAGCCATGTATGTAAAAGGTAGGGCCGGGAGGAGACCTAGAAAGTGTGGATGGACTGTGTGAAAGATGATAGTAATTTCTATACTCACACTTTTCACACGCATATTATGCGTGTGAAAAGTGGTGTGGGTGTAGAGATGATATCTGACAGACTGAATTGGCGAAAGGAAACGTTCTGTGTCGACCCCACCTAGTGGTAAAAGGACAAGATAATGATGATGATATCACACTTGCCTTGCACGCTTCCAGCGAGAAACAGACGACGGTGCCGTCGTGTGCGCCGACCACCCCGCACGGAGACAAGCCCGGCCCCGGGTGGCACTGCACGGCCGCCTCCACGCGCGACTTTAAACTCAACGTGCCTTGCAACACACCGCCTATCGCGTCCATCACTATGATTTTCCCGGAGTGACTGCCCACCGTTACTAAAAGGTTTCTGAAAACGTAACATGGCTTTTGATCTGTTAACCGATTCAGTGCGGAAGGCACGACAGGTGTGTCAAAGCCATCTTTATTGTATGGCGGATGACACAACTGTAGTGATAAGCGTAGATGTGAGGTATGTATTTTGAAAGGTCTACCCTATAATATTTACTAGCTGCTCCCTGCAGTGTCACCCGCGTATTGATGAAAAAGGGTGATGATGATGATAAAATATAGCCTATGTGTATATACTTCTCCAGGTCCTAAAGAATCTCGGTGTCAAATTTAATAACAATTGGTTCAGCCGTTAACCGTGAATAGGTACCAAACAGACAGAGACAGACAACAGACGCTTTTTCGCTTTTATGATATTTGTTAGGATAACTAAAAATCATTACTTTTACTGTGGTGTTCGTTTTTGTTAACAACGATATTTTGTAAGACTCCGAGACTACCAGCCACGAAATATTTGTTTACCGACGTATGTAAAATACGCCGCCACAATGAATTGATTAAAAAAATATTTTTTGTAATTTTTTATTGTATCAGTGATATGTATTTAAAACTTTACAGATATACGGACAGGCTAAACAGACTTTCATAAAAAATAACAGGGAAAAGATTGGATACATTTCATTTTAAAAGTACAAAGTAAATTGGTCACATGGAATAAATTATTAGTTTTATACACATGCTCAAAGAGTAAAAAGTGGATAAGACCAAGTACTAATAGTAGATTATTCCTATTCTCAGATATAATGTAAGACATAAATACTCACAGTCCTGCTTGGAAAAGTGTAGGGGAGGCATCTACGCATTTGCCAGTATCATATGTCCATACAACTAAAAAATCTATAGGGTTTTTGGTGCATGCTATCATACTGCTTTTCTTGATTGATGGTGAGCATTCCACCAAGGAATGTTGATCAGAGCGATTCCTTTTCATGCGCTTTTTAGGTTTACTTTCTTCTAAGCATATTTCTTTTTGAGCAATTTCCATTACATTACCTATAGTATACTTTGAGGACATTAAATATGGTTGAATTAACTTGCTGAATTGTGGACAAATGAGAGATAACTTGTTACAAAGTGATACTGCAAGGAATGATGTCCCACCAAGCGCAAAAAAGTCCTTATCCTTTATTTCATCATAAGTATAGTTCTGACTTGTGGTCACTTTTATTTCCTTCAAAAGATTAGACTTCAAGCTTTCTAATGTTTGTGGTGTTGCTACTACTTTTTCATACATTTTTGATAGTAATTGTTTTGATATTTTACCATGAAAACTGGTAGGTAAGTTTTCAACTCTAATTACTTTATCTGGCCAGTGTTTGTCATCTAGTTTACATTTAAGATAGTCTGACAGTTCTTGGCAGTTGAGTGTTTCAGATGAAAAATATACTATCAGGAGCATAGGCTTAGGCAGCCAAACACAAGAACATGTTTTAACCCTCGGGCACTGCATTATGGTAGACTCAATCAATTGGATGTTGACTTTGTGCCCAAATCGTTTTATGATGTCATCTTTGCGGCCTCTGTAGTAAATAGTTCCATTTTGTATTTCACCAAAGTCTCCAGTGTCCACAAACTTTAAGCAATTTTGTGTTGAATTTCTATGTTTTCCTTTGGGTTTTGTCAAAATATAACAGTTTCTTGTTTTACTAACTGAAAAATAAAGCTAATACAGTTTTAAAATACACTGTAAAATTACTATTGATAATACTAGACAAGAGTTAACTTTGAAACAGTGTTAATATCTTTGAAGAAAATTATAATTTAGAAACTATTGCAGCATGACAATGTTTAAAAAAGGTTTTTAAGCTTACCTAGAAATATTTTTCCAGAATTTGGTCTATTTCTAGAGGGTTCCACTATTACCTCTGTTTCTGAGAGACAGTTTCCTAGAGGCACTTCCCTGTCAAAGGTTACTTTATCTAAGTCGAGCTCAGCAACACAAGCCCAGCAAGACATCTCAGTCACCCCATACAGAGTGAATATTCTAGTTTTATTGTCCAAATCCTTTAATTCTTTCAATCTCTTGACACCATTCAGTGGTTCTCCCCCAAGAGCTAATATTTTTAATGTAGAATTAGAACTTAGTATTGTATTTTTGATATCTACATATGGATATTGGAAGAATTTTGATGGGGTTGTTTGCCAAAATGTTATTGAATTTTTTTTATTTCTTGGAAATAAGACATTTACTTTTTCAGGTGCAATAAGAAGTGATGCCCCATTCATACAAGCTAACAGTATTTCTACCATAGACGGGTCGAAGGTGAGTGGTGTGGAGAAGTAAATAATGTCATCTGGTGTAATCTCAAACATCTTTGTGAGATCATCTATGTTAGGTTGAATACATTGTATAGGAACCTGTATATGCTTGGGTTCTCCTGTACTACCTGATGTCATAGCTATGAAAGAGTGTTGATTTATGTATCTATTATCTTGTTTTCCAGGTTTGCAACTATAGAAGTTTATAGCTAGATTGAACACTGTCACAGTTTTATCAGGATCTTTGCCAAATAACTGTACATGTTCCTGGGATTCAGGATCATTCTTTTTTATTATAACTATCATTGTGAAGTTGATGTCACTGTTCAGAGACTCGACGTCTTGAGATGGGTCAATGAACATAAAGGTTGTGGAACACTTGTGTGCTCTGCAAGTAAAATGGAAAAGTATTATGTTAGTATAAGTAGGTATGTAGGTATATTAAGTAAGGTATGGTTATAAATTAGATAGGAAACTTACGCAGCTATAACACATGGTATGATAATGTTTCTTTCAGAAACGAGTCCAATGATGCCTCTATTGCATTTCAGCTGTTGTAAGTTTTGAGATACATATTCACACACGCCGTAGAGCTCGGAATAAGTGTAGTTTGTATATACACCATCTTCATAGCAGGTTACGGCAGTCTTGGTAGGGAACTTGCCACAAGAATGCATGAATACATCGTAATAGCCTCGTACAGTTCTCATATTATTAAAAATCAGTAAATAAATTTAAAATTTAATTGTCTAAGTGGTGTTGGTTTCCCACTCCAAACTTTGAACCACATACCAGAAAGTATTGGACCAGAATTCAATATCTTTATATTTCAAATACAGTTATTACATCACTAATAGAGTCCTGTAAAGTTTGTTTTTCTCCTGAAATGAAAACAAAACAGATAAAATCCTGAAAATGTGACAGTGACATTCGTGACATTAGTTAATTATTTTAATTGACAACTGACGTCTTCTTTTTGTCCCTGACTCGCACGGTTAGCGTAATGGCCATTTTCAAGAATCCTCACCTCTTATATATACATGAAAATTAGTTTTGACAATGCAAAAAATTTGCCGTTAATTACCCAAAATTGGCCAGCAATGCCGCATAAATTAGCCGCATCATAATTCCAAAGTTATAACTTTGGAATTATGATGCGGCTAATTATAACTAGAGCTATCTAGTCTAGTTACAACTAGAGCTTACTAAGGATTCTGGATGGAGCTTGTAGCTAGAATACCCACCACTCTATGGTTATAATTCCTATCATTATTTAGGCGAGACGACGCGACGTGCCAAATTTCGTTCAAGTGCTCAGAAGTTCTAAAGGTAACTTTGTGAGTTCTCCACAGAATTCTCACTATTACTGCTCAACTCTTATGATGTTCTTTTTTGTTGTTTTATGTAATAACAATTTAAGGAACCCTTAAAGTTTCGTCCGTCTGTCTGTCTATCTGTCCGTCCACGGCTTTGCTTAAAAGCTATAAGTAATAGATAGCTGTAATTTGGTACACGTAAAGTGGGGATGAATTATATTTTCTCATCAACCCCATCGTGTGGGGTATCGTTGGATATGTATAAAAAAATTGGGGGTGTGCGAAAACCATTCTTCAGTTTAGGGATTTTTCGTTTGCGAAATATTAAGCTTTGAAGTGATAATTTTTGTTAGAGTCACGTGTACCCCCCACCCCTCTACTGGCTAAACGGTTGATTTTGGAGATAGGAAATCATGCTAGTAGAATATATGATGAAATTAAAAGGATATATGTAATTACGGAACCCTACATTGCGCGTGGCATGACACACACTTGGGCATTTATTTATAGTACTACTTATATACGTTTAAAAGTGTTTAAAGTGATTTATCGTGCCATGTCTGTCACCAGGGACAGCGTAGTGTAATTAAGTATTTATGGAGAATACCTTCGCATTCAGTTTAACTTATTTTATTTTAATTATACCATTTGACATGGAAATTGGCTTTACGAAATATATGAATATGAATAAGAGCCAAGGTCCCGATCTCCATACTTTTCAGACAGGGGTCCGATAGACAGGGCCCAAGAAACCGTGTAGTGTAGGTAATACGACTTTTAGCTTTTTTCCCACAGAACATAGACTATGTTCTGTGTTTTATCCCACTGTCCAAGGAAAGTAACGTTGACTGGCCTCATATCTCAGCAGCCGTACTCTCAAATTTTATAACGATGCAAAGTTCGCCTAGCGCTCGTTTTTAGGGTTCCGTACCCAAAGGTTAAAAACGGGACCCTATTACTGAGACTCCGCTGTCTGGCCGTCCGTCTGTCACCAGGCTGTATCTCATGAACCGTGATAGTTAGACAGTTGAAATTTTCACAGATGATGTATTTCTGATACCGTTATAGCAACAAATACTAAACAATAGAATAAAATAAATATTAAAGGGGGCTCCCATAAATAAACGTGATTTTGTTTGCTCATTTTTGCTCGATATTGATAACGGCAACAGGAAGACGCTTGAAATATTCACTGAATATTGAGTTATATTATTCACTTTAAAAATAAATAATGAAATTAATATTTAAGGGGGGCAACATACAACAAACGTGACTTTTTTGCCGTTTTTGTAGATAATGATACGGAACCCTTCGTGCTCGGGTCGGACTCGAACTTGGCCGGTTTTTATCTTGCTTTTTCTATAATTAAGAGAGTTACACAAAAGTTGAAGCGATTATTAAAAATATCACACAATTTAAAGTCACAATAGATCTAGAAAGGTCGCAGTGACCAGCCGGGGCTGCCAAAGCCCATATTTTGGCCCCCTAATGATCGAATAAAAAAAAAAGTAAGTACTTAGGCGTATTTGAACTTTTGTCTCACACTCATACCTAATTACAGAAAAAGCCAGATAAAAACGGACGCTGAGCGAAATTTGCATTGCTACAAGAGTTGAGAGTAACCACGCAGTTCTTTGGTACTCTGTTGGTAGTATGTCTGCTTTCTGCTCAGCTAGGTCGGGGTTCGTTCATAAGTAGAATATAATAAATAGGATGTATGTAGGTATGTATGTATTTTCATGTTATTGTATTTCATGTAATAACATGCAAATTAAACGAATTTATGAAGTGCAATTTGGTAAGACCAAGCACACGACAAAGAAGTGGAGCTAACTTAACAATACGCACATAACTTTGAAGATAAATAGGTGCATTTCATGGGATTTCGACACAAAAATTACCACTTCAAAGCTTAATATTTCGTAAACGGGTCCGTAAATTGAAAAATGGTTGAGCAAACTCCCAATGTTTTTTGACTACCTATCCAACGATACCCCACACGAAGGGGTAGATGAGAAATAAATAATTCATCCCCACTTTACGTGTAGGGGAGTTTTTTTTATTATTTTATTTTACGACTTTTTCGGTATAACTAATACGCATATCCATGTCAAGTTATAGCTTTCTAGTACTAATAGTATTTGAGCAAAGCCGCGAACAGACAGACAGACATATAGATATAGCGAAACTATGCTTGATATAGGTATTATTTACTACGGAACCCTAAAATGATTTTAATTAAACATACACAACAGTTAATAAAACGCTCTATCAAATCCCCCTTAGAACTAGATCAAAATCGGTCAATTTGCAGACACACAAATATACACTTCAAACTTTTTGGGTCGTTAAAACAGCCAGACTACTTGATTTGTATATAAAAAACATACCTATCCATACAAACGAGCGCCAAGTGCATATAAGCTACTCTATGGTGCTGACGCTGCTGCAACTGTTGAACACTTAAATAACGGTACGCTTTAAATTTAGAAATCACTGACAGGAAAAACGGTTGAACAGTCTTTTACATACAACAAAAAATATACTTATACCTACAAGAAAAAATAATAATAGAAAAGCATGCTGTTGTAGTCTAAATTAAATTGTTTATAACCAATTTTTAATGTTTAAAATACAAACGAGATATTCGGTAAAGTTGGCGATCGTCGATTTTACCTCTATCCACAAACATTATATTAAAAATACCTAGTTACCTAGTTGATAAAGAGAAGAAATTGTCAGATACACGTTTGGCTTATTAGCCTCATTACACCTATTATTTCATTTCCAATTACAAACTAACTAATGTCCATGTTTGAAAATATGAAACTATACAATTTTGACACGCGCTACCACAACTTTAGTCTAACATGATAGTCTCACACACAGAGAGAAACAGAACCTAGAGTTATAAAATTGTTATCTGTAAGTTTGCATACAACGAACGAGATACACTCGTTCCTCTGGATACGTTCCTGGGACGGGGTCTGAACCCGCGAGACTGCGGCGTTACTGACCTAAAACGTGCGAGCCAAACTGACGGGTCCAATCAATTAGGGGCGGTCAGCGATCGGAGGAAAAGAGGGCAGCGCGCGCGCTACCCGAGGAAACTCGGAAAATGGAGAGGCGGGGTGTGCGGGGTTCGGGGTGCGCGGGGCGGGGCGGGGCCGGGACTCGGAGGGTGCGTGTCCGAGAGGCGCGAGCGGGCATCGATCGAGCAGACGGCAGTCCGCCGGGGCGGCCGGCGAGAGCGCGCGTGTCATGCGCTGTCGCTGAAATGGCCGGCGCTCGGGCGCTCGTGGCCGCATGCTGGAGCTGGTGGTGGCTGACCCTTGCAGCCGGTGAGTACATCTGCCCATCTCACCCTCGTCCCCCGCCGCACGCACAGCCGCCGGCGGTCAGCTGATCGCACCGCCGCATGCCCGCTCAACAACTTTTCACGGTTTCCCGTGCGTTTCCGTTTTCGTAATATTTAAAAAGAACACGACGGGCGGTGCGTGTGTGCTTTATCCTCGACCCCTCGCTCAAGTGCTGGAGCGTAATGACTTCGAGGGTTGATGTTTGTTTTAATCGTATTACGTATTTTAATCGATCTTTTTCTCGGGTTTTATGTTCAAGTCATATTTCCATAGTTCTTTAATCTCGGAGTATAAACCGGGTCGAGATTTAACGATATCGTTAATTAGAATCGTAGGTGCGGGTGGTTAATTGGTTAGTTAGGTCATGTAGTGGTTCGGTTCCGGCCGCGGCGGCGTCCTGGCGAGTGTCGTGTGGTGGCAGGGCAGGCGCTCGCCGGCCGCGGGCCGCGTGCTGCTCTGCCTCCGAACAGCCGCCACATTACGTAATAGGACGAAGTGACACATCTGCGTAAATATTGATCATAATCACGCCACTGCGGCCGAGGAAGTGAGGATTACAGTGCACGGCGGCGGCACATCCGAGCACCTGCAGGATATCGCGCCCAGACATGCCATAACACGCGATAATACCTCCTTGTCATTTTACTGATTTTTTTAACCATCGGTCGGCTACGCAACTATTACTATTATGCTCATATCATGATGTAATACGTGACTTAAAACTGTGGTGATTGAGTACCTTTGATTAATTTCCTTATCATTCTTCGATCCTGCTTTAATTTGGAAAATCCACGATATCGCGCAATTAGTGTGGATTCCGTTTTATCCATATAAATTGACATCAGTATATAGGTCGTGTAGGTACGTGTTAATAGGTTATAGATTCCATTGTGATGACCTAGAATGCATGATATATTGTTTTTGCACAATACGTCTACTAAGTATTTTCGCAATGTAATTTATAAATTCATAAGACATTCCATAACCCAATGTAGATTTTTATACTTATTGTAATACCTATCAAAATAGAAAATCTACGAATAGGTAAAATAATAAAATCCACGTATACACGAGTATGATCTGAAATAGATTATGGACATCATTTTAGATATTTGAAATTGTATTTTTATTTGGTATGGAATGTGATTTGAAAACTCCAAGGACATGAACCATTATGTGTTTTATCGGTTTTTTTATGGTATAATTATGTCACTTACACAAAAATAAAGTCATAATTTGACTGGTCTTGTGGCTCAGTTGGTAGTGTGTTTACGTCTACCTGCTGAACTGAAAGGTCGTGGGTTCAATCCCCACCCAGGGCAAACATTTGTGTGATGAGCATGGATGTTTGTTCTGTGTCTGGGTGTTTCTATGTATCATATGTATATATTTACAAAAAAAAAAAGTATATATGTATTCTATCAGCTATCTAGTTCCATAGTACAAGCTTTGCTTAGTTTGGGCTAGATGGTGTTGTGTGAAATGTCCACAAATATTTATTTATTTATTTAATTTGCTTTATGTAAGAGTAGTTAAGGGGTCACTCGGAAGTGTTAATATTGGTCCCTATAAAAGACATCAACGCGCTGTCCTACTTCCTCAATGTTACTGAATCACGTGGACGTTCTGGCCTCACCTCGAAACTAGATGTTTTTCATACTCATGAGCTTTCATACATAACAGTTAAATGATTCATTCAGTGGTTAACTGAGCCCGCAGTTGATAATATATACTCAACTCATATAAAGTAAATTTCTATAAGGTCAATAAATAAAACGTGAAAAATGGATCGTAAAATTTAAAGGTGCGGTAAATTTTTGTAAGAGTTACTACGCTGTATTTTTTAATACCTATCAATGTAATAGCTATTTAATAATAGTAAATTATGATACAAGTGTGCTAAATTGGTCATTACAGTCGAGGCGGAATTGCAGCCCGAGCCGAAGGCGAGGGCGTAATAGAGCCGATAGTGATGACTATAATGCACACGCGTTTCATACGACGTTTTTAACCAACACACTTGCGAGGAAAAAATAACTGAAATATTTAATTTAAGTAAAAACTCTTTGTTGAAAAAAAAAAAAAAATGTTAAGTAAAGACACTAGTGCGTAATAGAAAAGTCAAAAACACGCGTGCTTATACTTTTCGGCCATAAAAACGGTTGTATAAGGGCCACTTTACGAGCAAGTGTGTTGAAAAATATTATAATTTTCTTGAAATATATACGTACCTATAATCACGCCAGTTGTCCCTTACGGGGTAAGACAGGAAATCAGAGACCTTTGACGCCACGTTCGACCTTAGGAGAGAATGTTAGAGGGAAATTTGTATTGAGGAAAATAGTTTTGATCGCTTAATTTAGTGTAATATTCGTTGGCTTGCGATCTCAGCGCTGTTAATATACTTCGTTCGCTCTTGCTATAAAATATAGCACACTAGGATAGCACAATTTAAACTTGCTCTTGACCGTTAATCCGACTGGTGATGCAAACCTATAATCTTTCAAATTTATGATAGCTGAGAACATTCGAGTTCACGAGTAGGTACAACATACAAAAATCATGTTCAAATAGTTCAATGTACGCTCGCTGGATGGCGGGCGAAGCTTGGACGTCTACCAACCCACCTACACAAATAGCAAATTCATTCACTTTTCGTAGCGCTCGTGGCCTAGCTTGACTAGGTGTTTTCGAACGATCACTAATGTCAAGCAACTGACGGACCGGTCAGTCGTCGGATGGGTGACCGTGAGTGGCAATTCTTTCTGAGTGCTACCGTGGGTCGGATGACACGTTAAATCGTAGGTCCCGGTTGTTTGTCAATTGTCAAGCCAGGTCAGAGGCCTTTCGGCGGCTTAATAACTCTGAGATTAACAACTCGGGCTGACTACTCAATCTATACGAACTTAATTTTATTCACTTTTCAATTTCATATGTCATTAGACACTCTCTTCGTCCACTTGGTCACACTGTCAAATTTAGTCATATCATAATTTCGACATTCTGGGATAAATTCCATATGGATCGGCTGAACTAAGATAGTCAACAAACATTATCAGCAATATACCTCGGCTGTTATTAATACAGTTATCTTATCTCTAAATCTGTTTAAAGAGAATAATCCATACTTGATAACGGTGTGGTACATACATGTGAAATGTTAAAACAGGTGATGTTCAAATATTTGAACGTGTATATACAATAGATATAATACATTAAACTAGACTAATATACAGGATGTCTGGTAACTGTAAAGCCTTGAAAGAGTGATAACGTACCTATCTTTGAGCATAGATTATATATATATATATACATATGCTCGAAGGTGTCTAGAGCCAGCGTTTCATGGCTGGTATTTGAATTCTACGTATATGGTACAACCTACTAAGTTATGAAATACATTTTCTTGAGTAGGTCTTTCGCGATCGATATTATTGTAATCTAGGTAAGTATCTTTAAATCACAAGAATATGTTCCTTTTGGGCGAGTGCGCTCCATCGTAGATCGCAACATCAGGTAAGTTGGGAAGCCTTATCCTGCACATGTTGAGATTCATTTGGACCTTTCTCGCCATAATCGTGATAAATGCTAAAATCAAAAAATGTTCTCAGAAAAGTCAAAAAAAGGTCAAACATAAATATATAAGTTAACTCGTACGTTCATAGTATCAAACAAGAGACCCTGCTTTAAGTTCTTATAAATTATGATGTGAAAGTACAGGTAGGGTTCTGTAAGCCCATTCAACATAAAAAAAAATTATTACCTACATGTTCTATCAAAATAATAAAAAAACATTTCCAGTTTTTGTGTGGTGACACTCAAGTACTCACTTAAGATTTTTATTAACATAAATAAAAAATGCACTTAATGAAAAATTTTCTATTAAACCTTACAAAGTATCATCGCATCGCGTCATGGTAATGTAGACGTATAAGTGGCATCTTCATTATCTTTGTTAATCTGTATTTTATAAAAATATAACAAAATCTGGACACACCCGACCTTATTGAATAGAGTTATTTTTTCCAGCCAAACATTTTCCCGGAATTGACGTCGCATGGGAACGACACAAGATAAATACAATAACTTTGAGCGGGCATCGATCTATTGACACTGACACAAAGTTGTCGAGTTCATCTGAAGTAGTACAATTGTGTAAGCGCAATACACACCGACGTACGTCGGCAACTTTGCCGACATAGGCCCCACCCATGCCATATAGGCCGCCGGGTTGTGTCGGCGGGTTAGGTCCGACAAGTGATTAGTGGGTTATGCTCACAATGTTAGTTAAGTCTCGACGATGGGCTGATCAAGGAAAGTTACCTATAACACGGCGGTAGGGTACTTTCTAGTACTCAGATAGTTATCATCCTTAGCTTGAAAACCTGTTGTTTAATAAATAAATATTGGTATCTACCGACGCCATCGTTTTCACGTAACGCCATCTAGTCCCAAACTAATTAAAGCTTGTACTATGTGATAACTGAACCCTTAGCGGATATTGCAAGCTCAATATACACCTAAACACTATGGGCCTAGAAGAGCACACCACTTGCAGGTTCTGTCGCACAAAGGACGAAACGCCCATACATGTCCTGTGCCTATGTGAGCCTTTGCACCAACGCAGGAGCCGGCACCTTGAAGGTCACCTAATCTCACCCGATGAGATGAAAACCTACTGCCCAAGGCCATCACTGACTACATGATCAACATTGGACTTGGAAAGGTGCAGTAAAGAAACATAATATATAATATTATATTCTATTCTATTTTAATAGGGGAAGTCACAATAGATCTGGAAAGGTCGGGGCTCTCGGAGCCCATTTGGCCCCCTTAGTTTCGAATAAAAAATATATGGGGTAAGTGATAGAATACCTATATTTTTTTATAACGGGTTAGCTTCGGTTAAATGTCTATCTAAACATAAAATATACTGCGTACCAGATTTAAAGGCTGTTTGTAGAATAATAAGGCTTAGAAGAATTTAATAACAAAATTTGGAAACCTATGTCATAAAGGTATATCCAGCAATGGAGTTCTTGTGACTTAGATAATGATGATGATGATAGAAAATTCAGTAGAGTATATTTTAGAGTGATGAGATATAATTATTAGCTAGCAGTTAAATTTATATAATAATTACTTAGGTATCACGTATAATGCCTACGTTCGTTTATTATCTACTGGAAAAAATATTATAAGTACCTATCTATATTTGAAATATCGAACATAATTTTCTCGAAAATTACATTTATTTATATCGTTTTTTTTCCAAGACTCATTATTAAAATCTTGAACAAAGTTTCAGTTATCAGCAAGAAGTCTTAGTTGACAAAGTCTTTGTGAATAATAAGGTTTCTGGATATAATAAAAAAGAAAACTAACCTAAAAATTGTTCAGGCAAATGAAACTTATGGCCAACAAATTCATAGAATCAGAAATTCGTGTCACATAAAACGGAATCATACAGTTCTATGATACTAATTTGGTTTCGGTTTGTTTGCTGTGCAAAGTTCAAAGATTCGATTGATTCATTTCAGATCATAGATGGTTACCATGCCATGTAGTGTGTACAAACGCACATTACGCAGGTAGTAAATTATTATTTATATAGACACTACGGTATTAATGACTACGTTTTGTTTATTGCCTACTGGAAAAATAGCGTAAAACAAACATAAACCGATTGGAGAGTAGCGTTTTGCAGTAAATATGGTATCGCAGTGTTTTATTGTGACGATAAACGATCTAAGTAATTTGTTTAGTATTGGGCTATGGGCTGACCGAATGCCATGCTGTTTAATCGATTAAATAAGTTTTGACCAAAAAAAAAACTTGTAAATAGAAAAAATATAATACTTAATAATGAAATAAAAAATAAACAATTTTTTATTAATTAAAAATATAAATATTTAAAAAAACACAAAAACCATCGACACGAAGAATGAATGATAAAATAATATTATATGTTCCTGCTTGAGTAATTGATATATGATGTTAGTAGAGTCCTACTACTGGTAAGTGAATTTTGAAGAAATTACCAGTAGCATTAACTTTGTCTAAAAATTTACTCATATTACAATAGCTTTATTCTGCGTTATATTGTAAAAAAATGAATTAAAACATTGGGTAGTTTCATAAGTTCGATTCAGTTTTAAATTTTAATGTAGTATTCAGTTGTAAAATATTTTTTTTATCACATTTTGTTGTTATTATTTTATTGTTAATGAAGAGATACGTAGACGTACAAAAGTCACCGATATAGCACAGCGGATTAGCAAGTTGAAGTGGCAGTGGGCAGGGCACATAGCACGTAGAACTGATGGCCGATGGGGCCGAAAGGTTCTCGAGTGGAGACCACATACCGGCAAGCGCAGCGTAGGAAGACCAGCCACGAGATGGACAGACGACCTCATACAAGTGGCGGGAAGACGCTGGATGCAAGCCGCTTCCAATCGGTCTTTTTTGAAATCCATGGGGGAGGCCTATGTCCAACAGTGGATTTCTTATGGCTGAGATGATGATGATGTTGTTATTGAAAATATCTCAAGGTTGATTAAGTATAAACTAAGCATTGTAGTACTTAGTTTTACCTTAACATCCTATTTTATTGGTTGGAGTCAGTGCAGCACATTTATTTATCTCTCTTTATTCTATCAAATTATCTCTATATTCACATTCTCATACCATATGTCGTGCTCAGTTCCCTAAAAGGACACTATATGCTTTGATTTACTGACAATGATAGCTTTGCTTGGTAAAATAGTTAAGGTTCTATGTAGAATTTAGTCACAGAATAGAAAATTACAAACGCAATATCTGTTATAAAAAAATTAATAAAGATGTCTTCTCACTCATTTTCTAGTACAGATAGATTAATTAAAATTATTGTATAAGAACTTGCACCGATCAAACAGTTCGATCAAACCATACAGACTGAATTGATAACCTCCTTCTTTTTGGAAGTCGGTTAAAAATCTAAGAAGTTCATCGTTCGTTGCAGCTACGATTGCCTGCGATACAGAACTGGGGAGCGATCGCGTGTCACGAACCCCTGCCCACTACCCGTCATGTGGCCACTACATATGTACTTTTCTTTCCTTCGTTCTAAGACAAGCAGATAAACAGTATGACGTCATACCTACTCCGTTCTCGTAATATACTCGACGAATAATAAATAATTGGAAAGTCGTGTCTGTAAATACGAAAAACGCTTCCATTATATGATTCATGCATTTACCCTTTTCATTATATTCACCCCTTTTTTCAAAACTTTCCCTGACGATGTTTGAAAAATTGTTTTTGCAAATTTTGTTCTGTTTATTTATGAAATAGATTGGTAAATGTGGCTCACTATAAAATATAATTCGTCGGTAACCCCTTTCAAATTTGGTAATTTTCTGATAAACTAATGCTTACTCTATATGTTTAATACAACCTTCTAAGCCGTTGTTGGTAGGTATAGAATACAATAGATATAAATAACAATAACAATAGTAAAGACTTTTCATCGCTATATATAAAAGTCATCATGAGTTGTTACAATATATGATTTATTATGGAGAAAGAATCAGGAATTCGTTTATTTTCCTATTGAAGGTTTAGCACGGCTTACAATATTGTAGAGTCTACGCTGAAAACTTCACTACAGCAACTGTTCGATTCTTAATACTGACCTCAGAACCGTTTTAACGTAAATTTTCTGCGGAAGTTGAAAATCAAAAGTTCCCAATATTGGACACCGATTTCGCAGCGATTTACAATTTACCCAAGACTTGCGTTTAAAACTCAATACTACTTGGATACAGTATGGTTGGCTTTAAAATAAAAAAGTGGTAAGTCTAAATCTAAACTCGTAGCTCTATATTCTATCTGTCATTTGAAAACCCTTATTCGTGTTTTATTGCTCACGTTACACGAAAATATAGTAACTCCAATAAAAAAATTTGGGCGCGCAAGAAATTGTTGTTTCAAAGCTTATTTTATGCCTGTTCCATCGCTTTTCCAGTTAGGTCAAAGTCAATTTAACAACGCCATCCTATGATATCGGCAGTAAAATGTAGTTATTACAGTTAGGTAGAGGAGTAAATAGCATATAACGTAAACTAGGCATAAATTCAGTGAAAGTTTCAGTGAGCTCCGTGTAAGTTATGTAAGTAAAGTAATTTGGGTATATTTCGGTGTGCCTGTAACATGTCACCTTCAGAATTTATTAATGGGTCTGGAGGGTCGAGGCTCGAGGCATTCCGTTACAGCGACTTTACCGTAATTCCTGCGCTGAAACATTTGATTGACACGCCTGTTAACTTGTTATGTGGGTCACGCAACTCAAAAACGACGTTTTGTGTTTAAATTTCATAGTGTAAATATATAGTGGCGTTATTTCATTTAGAAAATACAAGCTGTATTACGCGGTTTCACTCGCGTACTGATAAAAAACCGGTCAAGTGCGTGTCGGGCTATGTGCAGTGTAAGGTTAAATAGATTAAATAATATAAAAACAATTCTTATTTGATATTATGAGCATACGAGTTAACGGCTTAAATGTTTGCATGACATTTTCATTTTTACATTTCTAAGAGTTTTTTTTTTTAAGTTGATGGAAAATATTTTCTCGTTTACTTGTATTACCTACTTAGCTGCTTTAGCTTAGCTTACAATATCATGATAAATTTTCTTTAATTTCGTTAGGTAGGTATGTTAGGCTATGATTATTTTCATAACACCAACACCATCCATGTAGCTAGTACGGAACGACGAGACGATGACAACTCACTTTAATTTAAAGTGTAATATCCTATTTTAGTTTTTAAAAAGTATGTAAAATTAGTTAATAAAAGTATGTATTACTTTATAAGGTATCAACTAAATAAATTTAAAAAAAAAGTTTTATATTTCGTTTCATCATCATCATTATCATCTCAGCCCTAAGTAGTCCACTGCTGGACACAGGCCTCCCACCATGGATTTCCAAAAAGACCGATTGGAAGCGGCTTGCATCCAGCGTCACGGCTAGTATTTCGTTTAAGGTTCCCTAAATCAAATAATGGTTTTCGCACATCCGAATTACGAGTACCTATCCAATGACAAGCTATTCTATGGGAAATACGAGAAAAAAAATATCATAATCCCTGCACGTGTAGGGAAGGTATCCAATTTTTTTGTCAAGATTTTATTTATTTTACCACTGCAAGGAATGCATGATGCAAGTCGCTTCCAATCGGTCTTTTTAGAAGTCCATGAGGGAGGTTTATGTCTAGCAGTGGACTTCTTTTGGCTGAGATGATGATTTTACCACTTTGTCGGGGTGATTAATGTGTGCATTCATAAATTACAGCTTTCTAGTACTAATAGTTTTTAGGTAAGCCAGACAGACGGACATGACCGCGCTCTAACATTCAATGACCACGTTGACATTACAACTAAGGAATCCTATAGGCGTCTGGGCTTTGTACTGAGAAACGTAAAAGACTTTCGAGATCCTCAAGTCCTCCGTCTTTTGTTTACTACCTTGGTTAGGAGTAAATTGGAGTCGGGTGCCTGAGTATGGAACCCGCATTGTGCCAATCGCATCTTATCCCTTGAGAAGGTCCAAAAAGCTTTTCTAAGAAATCTTTATAAAAAAATCTACGGGTACTATCCTTATCTTTACCCCACCGATTTCCTGCTTGGTCAGTTAGGATTTAACTCCCTGAAAGTTAGGCGATCATTTGACCAACTTAAGAGCGTCTTCAAACGCTGAGAGGTGCCATAGATTCGCCTAGCTTACACAACCGGTTATGTACATTCTATATACCGGAAAACTATCTTAGACATAGGCCTAGTCATAGGCATAAGCTATTTTACACCGGCGTTAACCGCACGAAGTCGCACGATCACAGCCCAATGTGCCGCATCACTCGTGCTCTCAACTCATTCTTAGAAAAATACCCTGAATGTGACATTTTTTATGATAAATGGGCCGTTGTTCTAAGGCCTCTAATGAGTTTCTGTGAGAAACATTTTGTTTGACGATATATTTAATAATATTAACATTTAAGTTAAGGACTTGACATTGACTAAGCTATCAATAATTAATAATTATAATTGTATTTTAAGTAATTTGATAATAATTGTAATTGGCCGTAAGCCGTTATTATTATAATAATAAATAAAATAAAATAAAATAAATGACAAAACTATAAGGGTTCCTTGTTAACTACGGAACCCTTATCGTTTCGCAGGTTGATGATGAAAAGTAGATTTTTTATGTTATAGTTATATAGATCTACGATTAACAATCAACTCACCTGATGTTAAGCGACGGTGTGGCCGAGGATGGAGCTCGTCGATCTAGAAGCTATCTATTAATTCTAACCTTGAAAATTCCAAGGTTGTAGTTCTCAGGAAACACAGATGGCGGCAAAGAATCCAATCCTGTGCAGTGCGCATCAAGAGCGTGGACCGCCGACAAATGGGTGGTAAATGTACCGACTTTCTGCTAGTCCTGTAGTGAAATGGGGAGATTAGAATTAAGTCGTGAAACTCTTGCGCACACATCCCGAAATGAATAGCCAATGTCCATTTGCAGATTCCCAGCTACCTCTGAATCAATTTTGTAACGATCAATTCAGTAGTTGTTCGCCGATTAAAGTAATAAAGAGACAGAGGCGGAGTTACTTTCGCTTTATAAAATTAATTTAATCAGGATATAGTTTTGTTTATATTAAACTTTTTTTTTGTTCTGGAGAATCTATATGTTGGGTCCACAGCTTGTAGATTCGTTGTTGCGCCTGCCAAATTGCATTTGTACTAATATTTTTCTGGATTTTCGTACTTTTAGTGAAAATGCTACCAATAGTTTAATAATAGAATTGATTTATTTCCTTGAATGTCCGTATAACCCTGAACTATCAAAGAGACTGGGAAATCAGTAACAAGTGGTGTTTAGCATTATTTCCCGTGACATTGATTTGTTTGGAGAACTCGAACATAAATAATGTAACGTATCGTACAAGTTACATGAGATAATGTATAGCTTTTGAATATATTTTCATGTTCCCAAGGCGTGCACCATTTCAATGTATTCTCTTGAATAATAGTTTAGATTTCTGCCTTCCATTTAGTTTGGACAGGTGTTTCATAGATTTATGAAGCATGATGATAAAGGTGAGTAGAGACGTGAGGCATAACCAATGCGTTCATGTAGAGGCATTCTTTGCGGATAACTTGCGATTTTTGAATTTAACTTTAAATTCTCTAATTACACAGAAGAAAATCATTACTTAGAATCTAATGAAATATTAGAGCTTAATGTAACCAAGCCCGAGTAATATTTTCATCTTATTCAGCTTCTCTCCTTGCGTCTCCACAGGAATATTACTACTTGGTTCGAATAGCAAGAGGTACCTACGAGTACTTAGGTAAGGTTATTATTTAATGAAACTATTGCTAAATAAATGCTTTTATCACAGAATTCACCCTATTACATAGGCTATTATAATGTTGTCAATTTTCTAAATGATAAGAATCTTCACATTTTCTAATTTATATAAATTACTAATATTATTATTTTTTATAACTTGACATTTATTGACATTAACTGATTGACATTATTGAATTACATAGGGACATATAAAAATTGAATTAATAAATATAACGACTTACGAGTACATACGCACTAATTAATACATTTTAAATTTTAATTAGGTAGCTACAATGTTGTATGCCCAAAAGGGTAGTTGTTGATACTTCTTTCTTTGACCACATGTATTCTAACACAGCTGACAATAAAGGATTTGTATTTGTATTTAGATTTTCACTGTTTCGCAATCCATAAAAAGGTCTTATATTTAACTAGTTGCGTTATTTATTTTTCCTCGCTACCGGGAACCCTTCTTTAGTGGATATCTACCATTCACATAGACCCTTCAAAAATGTTTCTAGTACTTACCACCAGTTTGTTTATCAGTCATTCGCTCAGGATAAAGCATTATGTGGGTATAAATATAGATTTGATCTATATAATGTCTATCCTATTTTAAGTGCTATTTTTTAATTAATTATCTAGATTTCTAGAGTGTATAATTTTTGATAGCGGTATAATATTGATAGTTTAGATATAAAATGCAGGATGATGTTGCAGGTGTCGCATTGGGCGCAATGCGGCGCCTCTACTCAATCTATTTGACCTCGATCCACGGCCATACTCAAATAAAAGCTTAAATTCTGAAACTGCTGACATTTCAATAGCGCGCCGTACATACCAAAACTGATTGCATGATTAGAGAAAAGTCTTTGTGCAATGAGTATTTTTTAATACTCGATCCAATTGGGTATGTAAAGAAAAATTTAACATATGCTGATTCCAAAACCATTTCGAGATTATATGTCTATAAACCATATTTTTTTATTTAGGGCACATAAAATGATGAGATCGCGCAAATTTTTGCGAAAATATAAAAAATATTTGACCTTCAGTTGACCTCTAAAATGTAGTAAAATATAATGTAATTTAGTTAGTAAAAAAAGATGAAACTGACAGCATTGGAATTGACAAGAGAGACAATATCTCTATGACAACTGTCATACCAAAATAAATAAACAAAGAAAATAATTATTTTGTGTGTTTGGTGCTCTGCTACTCTATTCATTTGTATTAAAATAATTCTGTTCATTATCTTTACGACGACCTTGCTTTCCTACCGTTTTGATTGATACTGCATTTACGTTGACCACTGCTTTGTTATAAGGAACTGTTTGCCTACTGATTGGATAAATTATGGATAATTTTGTACGTGCCGACTCTGCTAACTTACATAAGGTTGAGAATCTTATCATTCTGGAGTTCATCACAACTAGCGACAAGAACAACATCGCAAAAATCCGAGGAGAAGAGCTAAAACTTATGAACAATGCCAGGATATGAAATAAAAGTGATTGACAGTACATAACTTCTTTTTTGAAATGATTAGGTATAATGTGTTTAATTATATATACCAATTTCATTGTAATTATATAAGAGATTATTTTATTTACATTTATACATTATTTATTTTATTCTGGTTCCTTTTTCTGGTTCATTGTACTGCAGCATCAATGCTTCGCCCAGGAACATATTCTACGTTAACTTGTTCACAGCAGTCTTTTAAAGGTTTCCTTTACTTGAAAGAAACAGTTTATTAGGATATTTGGCACGAAAGTCGGAAAATTTCACAGTTGTAGTTTCTGAATAGTATTGTGAATTTGTTTCATTTCAATGCGCAAACACAATCGCGAAGACCTTAGAAAACATTAATTAATTACAACGAGCTCAATATTAATTATTAATTATTCTTTTTTTCATTCTTTATGTTTACACAACGTATTTGTTTTTTCAAAACACAACAAAAACCGATGATCTCTTGTATCAGTCAGAGACAAAAACGAATATAGGTACATGTCACTGTCAAGTTGACGTATATGTATTTTTTAGTTCATGTTGGCTATCACAACATCTTATTCAGTAGGTACGATGACGTCATCCTTCCTACTGACGATTTTATCTTTAAAAAAATATTAAAAAATAAGTACTGAACAGAATAAAAAAATATTGAAATTAGTTTTTCTAAATGATCCATTCTATCATATAAAAATATAAAAAAAATACCAAAAAAAAACTTTACATACCCAATGTAAATAAAAAGCGTTCTATTGTTTTTGTATTTTTGTTGCGTATTATTATTAAAATTGTGTAATTTTTTACCGACTTCCAAAAAGAAGGAGGTTATCAATTCGGACTGCATGTCTTTTTTGTATGTTAGTTCACCAATTACTCAGCCAATTGTGCATTGATATTGATGATTCTTTTTGTATTTGGTAAATCATACTTCAGATGGTAGTAAATGATACTTTCTAAATTTATATAGGACCACCCATTTATCAAAATCGATGCAGTACTTTGGTTATTATTACAAAATAACAGCTGGTAAAGTATAATCCAAACAACTGTAGAAAAGCAAGTCGCGTATAATATATGCGTGCAGTCACTTTTCTGCAGACGATAGACATATTGCGTATTTTGAAGTTTTTTTTCAGTTTTTTTTAATTATAATTGATAAAAGCAAAAAGTTAAAAGTAAAAAAAGGTAAAAGTATATTTTCTGCAGTCACAAAGGCATGAGTTGGGCTTGATCGTGAGAATTTTTAAACCGACTTCCAAAAAGAAGGAGGTTCTCAATTCGACTGCACAGAACAATATTACTTCGACTGTGTTTTTTTTTTGTAAGTTTGTGCAGCAGTTATTAGCCAATTATGAATTGTTTTTGATGATTCTTTTTTGTTTGGTAAGTAATACCACAGAAGTGGTTCCATATACATTTTATCAAAATCGGTCCAGTTCTTTGGTTTTTATAACCAAATAACAGGTAAAATATCATCCAAGTAAACAAATTGCGTATTTTGAACACGGTTTTTTCAGTTTTTTAAACTATAATATTATAGGGTAACGAAATCATAAAAATGTTACAATATTTAAGAGTGATAAATGTACAATGTTAGTTATCTTCGCATTAGGAATAGAGAATTTTATGGAAAACTTATGAAGTTATTAAATAGCGAAATCATGTAAGTATTTAATGTGTATATTTTAAAAAGAAGAACTTTGATATATTTTAAATTAATGCAAAACTTACATAATAACATAATTCGCAATGCATGTAATTAATATCAATTACAATCTACACTACAGACGGACAGACGGACAACAAAGTAACCCTATAAGGGTTCCGTTTTTTCCTTTTGAGGTACGGAACCCTAAAAACAAACAATTTAACGTCACAACCTAAAACTAATACATTAATTCAACGAGGTAGTATTTAATATACCTAATATTTTAAGTTCTTGTATTTTTATGTTCTCCAAGCTTTAGTATGCTAAACATTGCATCAGACAACACATGTGACATTTTGTCAAACGGTTGCCCAGCGACGACTATCGTATTCTCAAAAGTCTAGTATCGATCTAGTTTTGCGTGTCCGTTATTTCATGTTCATGAGTGTAGTCTACATATGGGCCTTTGTGTATTATAAAACCTACGCGCAATGAATTATGTGCTAGACCAAGGGTAGAGTTAGGTCGCCTTTGCGTTGACTTGTTTGTTGTGAACAGCCCCTTTATGAAGGCAAACCTTCTTTAGACTCAGTAGGTAACCTGTACGTAAATATTATCTGACTTGAAAGCTTGGATTTTGAGTCAAGGTGAACTTATTTCCCAAAACATCTTTCATGTGTACCACTAAATGTATAATGTGCTTTATAGATGGGTCTTGATAATTATTGATAGATATAATAATAACAATGTCTTTATGATGTAAATCGGTATCTTTTTTTTATAGACATGTAAGGAAAAAGAGGAGGTTCTTAATTCAGTAGTATAATTTCCGCAGTCTTGAGTCTTGAGTCCCGAGGCTTGAGTCTGGAGTCTTGCGTTTTGATCATACAATCGGACGAATTTTTCGGTCGAGCATAAGATTTAATTGTTAAAAAAATATTGGGAAAGTAATATTATTATTCTCGTATTAATTTCGACAAATAATTACATTAATTCAATTAATTCTCGTAATAATTTACTCTTATTTAGTAAATCAATAGGTAAATACAAGTAAACAAAACAGAACACATTTATTACAGCGTTAAGAACGGTACGAAAAATATAAAAAATAAATTGGGTTTTCGTAGACGTCTAAACGAGGGAAATTGGTTCTACGAAGGATTCGGAATTATCTGTAAATCAGATGTTATCGAATTCTTGCGGTAATAACTTTATTTGGTATAATCTACATATTTATCTATAGATTTTCTTTTCACTTATCTTGTACGATACATTAACGTTATTTTGCTTGGTATTGAAAAGACCATTAGAATAATTGGATCGGTTGTCGACGGAATTGGTTCTGTTATCGATGACCGGTCGCTACATTGAAATTATAGGTATATTCCGAAGGGGGTTCAAGGCCGTGTTTCCGAGCTCCCTGGAGTGTCTGCTATTTACTCGTATATTTTGTGTATTAGGTAATAAGTTTGTTTTTTGTAATACTTATATGATTACTAAGATATTTTCCCGAGTAAATAATAAAACATTGCAATTTTATTTAACAAGATCTCCGCGTGGAAACAAATATACCCATATTAAAAGACGTTTTCTCAAAGAGAGTAAATCATTTCGTACCTCTGTGTATGAAAACATGAGTTAGCTATTTCAGAGAGGGGTGAATAAAATGTACAAGAGGAAAATATCTATATCAGAAGATGGCTGAAGGCGCCACAGGGCATGAGGAAAAGTAGGTTATTCCAATGTTACTACTCAATTTACTGATCCAGCTTCTCTTTTCGTCGTTTATCATATTTTCAAGGACTCGATGATTCCATACATCCATGCTTTGTTTATTTTAATTTATTATTAATTAATTTTCTATGAAATGATGAATACTAAAATAATGATGTATTTCCAAAATAAAAAATAAAAATATAATGACATGTATTCTATCAGCCAACTAGTTCCCATAGTAAAAGCTTTGCTTAGTTTGGGGCTAGATGGTCGTCTATTCCCAGTAGTACAATTGACAGTTCAATTGATTGAATTAATGAGACTTTAATGGTGTTATGTGAAAATGTCCTCCAATATTTATTAATTTATTTTACACATTTATCGATATTCCTGCTTTTGCATTGTTTGAGAATAAATAAGTGTTATATAAGTCCCTATTTCATGATTGTGTGAAACCAATCACTTTAGGGACCAGATTACTTTTGATTTCACGGACATGACAATGAACTGTGTCGATCGAGGGGTGTCGGTTGGGACATCAAGGGTCCCGCAGGTTCACCCTCGCGGCTAGGCACCTAGCGACGTGCCTCGCATGTTTGTTCAATACGCAATATTCAACCATTTTATTTGACGGCCAATAAATTGCTCCGCCTAATAATGCCGTCTCATGATTTAATATACGCTCGGGGGTCTTTAAATTTATTTAAATGTAGTCGTTTAGCTCGGGACAGATACGACGAGCGGGCGCCTGCGGTAATGATTTCCCCACTTTATATTTCGCAACGGTGCGGTGTAGCGACTTTTTCTGAAAAGCCAAAATTTTGTTTGCACTAATTTCATTTATTGCATTTGGTCATGCGATAATAAAATTCAATTATAGTACTTCGTTTTAACCTGGCTAACATATAAAGAGTAGCTCAGGGGTAGCGTGAGGTGAAAGTAATTTCATATTAAAATTCAGGACGACTTGTTCGGTCACACGATGAAATATTTACATAGTTTATTTAATGCGTTGTTCAAGTGTGAAAATATTTCAGCTCTGTATATCAACGACGTATAAGCAAATTATTTTTTAACTACAACACAACAATATACAGACTCAACTAACTAAACTACTACACAAAAAGCACATCGATCACCCCAGACCGATAAAGATCTAAAGATAATCAAAATGCTCAAACCCACTACCAGTTGGCAGCGTACCCAGCATTATTTTTAATAAAACAGATAATATGCATATGGGACGCCAAAATATGCGGCACCTTTGTTTGCTCGTAGATAAACTAAATTGGCGTCTCTTATAGTGCCGCAGCAGTACTTCAAGGCGAAGTAAGTTTACATGCATCGATACAATAGAGTAGTGGTCTACAACTCCACACACGTGCGCCCGTTATGATGACAGGGGACGTTATCTCTCGTGCTGTTTGCTCAGATTAGGCGATTGCCAGCCGCGTGGCCCACTGTCAAGTTCAAAATGTTAAAGACACTCGGTCGACATTTTGAAGGTCGCACTTACAAAGGTCAGTGCCCTGCCCAGCTAAGAGATTCAACTTTCAAACTTGGTTAAATTTTCCCCTTGTCTAATTTACATAATCGAGGGAAAACTATTTCCAAGAACATTTTTGCCAGATATCTAGGTAGCGTTAGATAGCTTGAAAAATATTACAATTTTCCTCGATTTACAGTAGGTTTCATAGAATGTTGGAACAAAGTGCCTTATTATGTAAATATTATATTCCATTCGGGTCTCCGCGGGAGTAACACAGGTAAGCAGTAGGCACAATATACCCTCCTGTTAGAGGCTGAAGTGTAAATAAGCTCATTTAATATTTATGGTATTTGTAAATCCCACCGGATGTTGTTTGCAAGAGGTACTCGGTACACGGTAAAGGGTAAGCGAAGGACAAAGTGCTATCAGAATTTGAAATGGTGCGTTAGAATTATCATGTTAGATATTAGACAGATGGTTGACATTTGCTTAGCTAAAGGTATAGTTAGTGTAGCCAATTCTGAAGGCCTTCAGAATTGCCCTCAATGTTATGAAGTAGATTATGAATATTTGTTTTTTAGGTAAGTATTTTCAAGAAATGTTGAGTATTGAGTTAAACAACTTTATTTATTTTAAATATGACAATCATGTTAAATACTTCGTAATGTTCCATTTTTATGGTCATGGGGAAAGATAAATTAGACTGTCAAAATTTTGTCATAAAATATCAAACCTGCCACCCAACACTTTAAAGAAAACTTTCCCCATAGCAGTCGTAGACTTAGTTGTATAATACAAAATTACGAAAAACTAAAAGATTAATCTTTATAGGGATGTAAGTCAATAGAGCTTATTAATTGGATGTGTACTAATGATATGTCGTTTAAGCTGAAACGATATATCTGTCTAGGTACTTATCCTTATTTCCTAAGTGAAAAAAGTGATATAGCTATGCATTCGGATTAGAAGACAGTAAAAATGTTAAAGTTTTGTTAGGTCCGTAGTTACGGTACGGCACCGCGCGACGCCTGCGCCGCTCCGCGCCGGCGCGAACGCAGGGGCGCGGTGGTAGACGGCGCGTGACCACCACCTGTCGACACACCGCGCACCGGTCCCGTCCTACCCCCGACCGCCCGAGCCCTAATTAGCCGACCTCATATTCCAAAATCTTGCATAATTCACTCTCCACGTGAAACATCAACCTTCCTACAATTTTAATTTTAAATTAGACCGAAGCCGCCCGGTGCGTGGTGTTTCACTTTGCATAGCTACAAAGATGGCATAATTTTTGAAGCTGTCTAGAAAAATCCACTATGTACCTTATAATTTTGTTTATTACTAATCGCGTTCCGCGGATTTACTTGCAAAAATCCTTTTTAGTGACCCTTCATAAGTAAGGCCCTCCTAATAACCAAGTCTCTACATCCAGCGGCTGGACAAAGTTATTCTAAGTACAGATTTTGACAGTAACATTATGTTTATACTCTTTGTTTATATTTCTTTAACGTAAACTCTATATTTAAATTTCACAAATTCTTGTTAAAAAAATTACAATTTAATGATTTCATTCCAAGATACTTTTCCTTTATTCTGAGAAGCACCTCGGGAGAAGTTATGTTATGAACTATTAAGTATTTTTATCTTTTAAAGAATTTCATACGACAATAATGTTGCTAGGTATCGATAAGACGATCTAAAAAACTACATCGCTTTGCAAACATCAATCACTGTGTTACACCATATCGTACGATATTTTGTGCTGACGCGGCCTCGCACGCGACATTTGTTTGCCGTTTTGTAACGTCGCGTCACCAGCGGATTGCATCGCGTGTTTGTCATTTGACTCTCTTACTTTTTATCGGTAACATTGAAGTAATGACAACTATTAATACCTACCTACATTATGTTTTGTCCTTGAACCAATATTGATTCAATGAAAATAATGAATTGAAGCCATGAATTTAAGTATAATTTTACATATCAAGGTCTACCTTTATGTAATTTCCATCATCATTTTTATGTTTGTGATTTTCTTCTAAAAATGGAAATTATGCAGTAAAGTTGTCAAGCCCGTTAATGTTTTCAAGGAATCATATTTTCTATTAAAAGTACAGCCAGTTCTGCTGAAACTTTATTACTACCTAACTTTACTTTATTAACTTTATTTTATACCTTTCAACTCTTGAGCTATTTTACGAAATGTCAAGGTTAGTGAAGTCAAAGACTTATTTAGTTATTTATGTTTCTTTATTTAGGGTTAACACGTAATTGTCGGCGGCACTAGGCACACAGGCCCGTGTTCATATAAAGGAGCACTACATATACTAGTAGCTGTGCCGAGTTTTACACGCAGGGGTAGCACGCGCGTACCATATGTCACGCGTTCCCTTTCTTTACCTCAAGCGCTATATTAGCAGATGATTTGTTTTTGTTGGTTCCGAATGAGCGATTACCGTAATATCGGGTCATTTGTTGCATCATTGCTGTGATGGGTCGTGTAACTTGTCCATCAATTTATGTCGAACGGAACGAAGCGTTTATACCTAACACTACCATTTCCAGTAATCGATTAGCTTAGGAACAACCAAATCTACATACATGTTTAGTTAGAAACTAGTTACGAAACTATAGTTACGTACGCGGCTGAAGCGCTTTTATCTATGTAGGGACATTGTAATCAAATTAGACCTTATTTACCTACATTCTTGCAAATAAATTTCATTTCATTTCATTTCATTTTTAGGACTTAATGTTCTTAACCTAATTACCGATGTTAAATAACTACCATCATGGTTAATGTTTTATAACTGTGCGCTGCCGTGGATCAGCTGATAGTCTGATACGTTAAATTGTAGATCCGGTTAATTACTTTGTGAACAGTTATTAAGCTATATTTTTAAATATTGTCTTGTGGCAGGTAAGTAGTAAGTAGACATCAAAGTTGAACACTTAGCTTAACTATTCCCTGTCATCATCATCATCTCAGCCACAACAAGTCCTACGCTGCGCTTGCCGGTGCGTACCGTGGGTGGTGGAAGTAACTCTCCAAGTTCCATGTCTAAGCAGAGGCTTATTAGAGATGATTGAATTGTTTGATTGATTTTGAAGGTTCGCTCTGGACAAATCGGATCGTCTGTTACTTAATCACTCAGGACACAGCCTTCTATATAGATAATATATTTTAAAATATTAATAGAAACACAATTCGAGCTCATCCTTAATCGCCCCTCATATTTTGAGGTTTTACATACAATTACGGAGAACATCGAGTGAAGTCCATATGGTCAATTTGGTCGGTCGAGTGCACAGGTAGCCGCTCACGTGCCGTCTCGGGTTCCACAGAAAGGGACTTCATTTAATTGTTATTAACCCTTCGATGACACTCTGTTCCGATCGAGTGCGCAACGCGATACTCCATTTCACAGGGAGTCGGGTTACCCTAACACCGTTTGCTAAACTTAAGTGCTGACAACATTCGCTTATGTTTTCGGGGTTAACGTCTTTGGTAGGGGTAAAAATCTGCAATCGATATTGAGATGGCAAATATTAGCGTTGCCCAAATATGTATAAAAGTAACTTTTTCATATGACCATTAATGCTAGCGGTTAACATATTTATGCTTGATAACGAAAACTTCTATTTATTTATTTTTATTTGAAAAGTTGAGCTCCACAGACTCCAGGTTCCGTGCCTTTTATAAACTAATACATATATTATTTCTTAACTGTTTACTTATTTTTCAAAATAGTATATAAATAATTATGAACTAGGTTTAAATTGAAAAGGGGAAAAATTAGAGATATCATCATTTCAGTCACAATAAGGTATATTGTTGCAAATATACCTCCTCTAATTGGATTTCCAAAAAGCCCGTTGGGACACCATATTTAACCAGCATTTTCCTGCTGCATGTACAGACTTACGGAGATTATAAGTTCGCCTTGTGCCCATGCGACGTTGTTAGCCACAAAGCGAATAAGAGACAACATCCTACGCTGCGCTTGCCGGCGCGTAGTCTTCACTCAAAACTTTTCGGCCCCATTGGGCATCCTGCTAGCTACGTACTCTACCCACTTGATAGTGGGTAGAGTACGTTGCTAAAGTTATATAGGTAATTATATGTCCAAAGTTCTTTGAATTTCAAAAAATTTGAGATAAATATACATATTATCTACTTCAAAAAGCCCTTCAAACCTTTACACTGAGTTTACATACACTACAAAGAATTACTTTAAATTAGCTGTACAAGTGTACACTGGACTCGATTAGCACAGGATCGAGGGAGATGGCATGATAAGAGAGAGGTCTGTACCCAGCAGTGCGATAGAAAAGGCTGTGGATGATGATGATGTACACTATGGCCCTATATTAATGAGTTACAATTGACTAAATTATTATATACCTAAATAGCTTATTACGTATAGGTAATGTATTTACAGTTTACCAGTTAATAATTACCTAATCCACCTTTAAGAAAACGCAGTCATCAGTCGCATCGTCAATATTCAAAACTCGAGGTCGTGTTTCACAACAATGAAATACCTAACTCAATTATTGTAATATAATTGACGTGTGCATAAGTACCGGCGGCGTTTCCACGTAAAGGCTGGCGAGTACCCTCACGTTTACTCGTAACAACTTGGTTAATTAATTACTGGATCGCGCTCCACGTCGGCTAACCGATGTTGTTCCGCCTAGTTTAATCGATTGTGAAGACACTTCACTTTATTGTATTGATAAATTGCATTTGAGAAGAACGACATCTTGTTTTTTGAGAATTACAATGTATCTTCAAGGATAGTAGATAGTAAATACAATTCTCTGAAATCGACGTGATTCATCCTCGGTTACATTGATGCTACTCACCAGGCGAGTTGATAGCCAAACATAAGGTCTGTGACGACAGACTGGCTCCTTCCAGAGCATAAGATAATAATACTAGTGTACCAGAGAATGAAAATATGATATGATGATATGATAGTAATAAGTACCTACATGATATACAAGTATAAGTTTAGCAAACTCAAAAATCCCCGACAAAAGAAAACGGCTGAACCAATTTTGATGAAAATCTAGATAAAATCCTCTTTCAAATAAAAAACTAGATCAATATTCGGTAGGTATATCTGTTTGAGAGCTACGATACCACAGACAGATAAACAAATACACATGTTAAACTTATAAGTAATAATTTATTTATTTATTGGGAAAATGCCTTTAGTAACTACAACTAAACTAATTAAATAAATACACATAAATCAAATAGATTACCCCAGAGCGATAATGGCTTAAAGATAATCCAATTGCTCAAATCCACTACCATTTTGCATTTTACCTAGCATGATAGCAGCATTGCCATTCAGCGTAGGAATGCTGCTAGCATGCTGGACGTTATGCGTTGAGCCAAATACGTACCAGCATTTTGGTCACAAAATTTGTATATTAGTTGCTGTGGTGCTTCAAGAAGTGCTCCGTGAATAGAAATCCTCGGCTAGGCAGATGCTTGAATGCTGATTTTAAATATCTGTTCTCAATCGGGGTGTTAGTTATCCTTGTATTCCTCAATACAGGAAAGACTGGAACTAAGAGTACGAAGCGGTTATGTATTTCAATTAGAATACAAATCAGTTTAATTTATACGAGATGTTTTAATTCCAGTTCGCATATCAAAAACTTACAAATAAAATTAATACTTAACCACTCTAATATGGTTCCTTTTTACAAAAGTGATAGAAAATATGTTGCACAAACAATTGGTGTTGTGATACATAATATGTAAATAAAAAAAAAAAGACATACATTTTGTCAAGTTTCGAACGACTTTTTATATAGAACAGCTGAATTTTTATGCGAATTTTAAAAACTCGTGAGAAAACAGTGTTTAGTTATGCTGCACAGAAAAAAGATGCTTCAAATTAATACTGTGTAATACTTATGTTCAATTTATAAAAATATGTTTTTAACCGACTTCCAAAAAGGAGGAGGTTCTCAATTCGTCGGATTCTTTTTTTATGTATGTTCTCCGATTACCCGAATACCCCTGGACAGATTTGAAAAAATATTTTTTTGTTTGAAAAGATATACTTTCTATGGAACCATCCATAGAAATTTTATCAAAATCAGTTCAGTATTTTGGTTTTTATAACGAAATAATTGGAAAAAATTATGTCATCCAAGTAAACGAATTGCGTATTTTGAAGTCGTTTTATTTAGTTTTGTAAACGATTACCTGTTGAATTACAAATTACTATGGGAAACTCATTTTTTTGGCGTAGGAAAGGAAAGAAAAGGCTTGAGTCTTGCTGGCGTTGAATTTGACGAGATAATCGCGACCCACAGAATTCGCCCTATTACATAGTCGCGACCCCTCAGAGCCAGCCGTTAGAGCTAGATTCATACTATTATATGCACTTGCATATTTTCATATGCATTTTCATATTTATCACATTTACAGCGATCATTGCATATTTTGTCTGAAATTTAGTGATCATGCATATTTTCGCTGTATTTACTATATTTTTCGGTAGATTACCTCATAAGTGTAAAATTATGTCTTACAAAACTTTTCTCTTTATACCTTCACTAAAAATTGTAAAATATTTTTTTTTTAAACATTTGCTTGTTTAATTGTATTGAGTATTAATATTACTATAGACTATAATTTATAGTCTACAAGGTTGTTAAATTTTGAAAGAATACGTAATTTACTGATTTAATGCTGATTTAAAAGTAAAAAGAAGAAATATGGCACTTTTTCCTTTTTTTACTTTTCTAAAATTCATCATTTATGTTGCATATTTTAACAATTTTCATACCTATTTTACCCATTTTTCATGCATAATTGTATGCATATTTCAAGCTTTTTATGTTGAATATAATCTGGTCTCTACTCATAACCATACATTCTCTCAATATAGTTCATACAGTATTGATAGAATTGAGGTTCACTAATGCTTGCTTACATTAGATAGGCACAGCAATAATGTATTACTGGCATTAAAATTTTATCGCACCCATGGACTAACGGTGGTAGCTACTTCCGACTCGTAAATTGCAATTGCAACGTAGTACAGTAGTACCTCTACATTGCATACATTTTTATCACGATAAATGAGATTTCTAAAATTTAGCACCTAATTCTGGGTAAAAAGGGTTGAGTTTCGTACGGCAGGCTTTAGTATTAGTGGCTCGCGCAAGTTTTCTGTATCTACATCTAGCCTAGTACCATTAAAGCCGAATAGCGTAGAAGTGTTTACGATCGCGTGGCAAATACGCTTTATAGCTTTCAGCCTTAACGGATTGTCATTAAAGCTACGACGGAGTTCTAGGAACAAGCTCGTATTAGAACGTATAATGTTCTTCTCAAAGCTTTTACATCAATTGGAATGCGGACACAAATACGAAGATATAGGGTATCATTCATATAGCTCGTAGAACTGACAGCCGATGGAGCTGAACAGTTCTTGAGCGGAGACCACGCATCGGCAATCTCAGCGTAGGAAGTCCAACGACCAACAAGTCCAGCTAACCTTTATACAAGTGGCAGAAAGACGCTGGGTGCAAGCCGTTACTAACAGGTCTTTTTGGAAATCCATGGGGGAGACCTATGTTCAGCAGTGGACTCTTGTGGCGGAGATGATGATGGTGAAAACTTACATATTACCTAACAGCGAATCCAAAAGCAGGGTTATATGTTTTTCAGCTTGTATATACAAGCTGAAAAACATATAACCCTGCTATATATGTGTTTATCTAATTAAAATGTTATACAATTTTTATTGAATTTTATTATTATTATTTTATTATTATTGTTTTCTTTTTTTTTACTTTATTTTTTTGACATTTTCCATTATTATTTAATTATTAGCTAAATTGACATTGTATTCATTGCATGTACTAGTAAGTAACTTATGTATTTAAATGTGACGTGTATCAAAAGATATCAATAAATGAATGTATATGTATATGCTATCACAAAAAAAATCAGGTATTTTAATTTGACAAATGAGGTATTGTTAGAAGCGTATTGATCGTTCACCATTTATAGATATAATAGTACCTGTACGGATTATATGCTATGTGACGTCACACTAAATTCAATATGGTGTTCGCCATAAAGACTTGAATAAAAAAAAAAAGGTAACGCCTAGCTAATAAATCTTTATTATTTAAATTGTTTAGGTTATTTTAGTTTAGTTTTATATAAGTATATATGTAATTACAATAATATTTATTCAAATAAATAAATAAACGCTAATTAAAAAAATAATTCTTAATTAGCTTATTCCAAATACATGCAATTTACGTACGTAATTACACTTATGTAAAAAAAAAATGATCACTTGTAAAAATGATTGTGTAAGGTAAGTATCGATGACGCCAAGGCCGTAGGCAGGGGGGGGAGGGGGGGGGGGCGAAATCCTGGTCATTATCAAAAATCCTTCCAGGCTTCAATAATTTTATAAAATGCTTCAAAAAAATTCGGGCTCGCTTCCCTCGCGTATGATTGTTTCATATTGATCTTTATTTGTAATGATCATTAAAGTGCCATGAACTTTCTAATACGTGCAAATAATTCACTAAAAATAGCCACTAACCAAAAATCTTTGCGCGTTCTTGTAGGTATGTTTGTAATTTTCTATAAAGTCATATGTTTATATTTAGGAATATTAAATTGGCCATTCAAATGGTTGTATTTATAATGTTTAATAGCGTTAAAGTAGCTCTTTACCAGTCGGGTATTTCCTTTTAACACAGTTACTTGTTTGATTCATCTGGTCCACGAAAATCTAGGACTCGCTAACACGATCAATAAATCAAATAACTTCCATGATTTAATATTAAAATCCTTTAAAAAAAGTCTTTTATTTCGACATGAAAATTTCGCGCTCGCTTCGCTCGCGCATTCATATTATGTTGACATGGAAGTACTATGAATTCACTAATACGAGAAATAAAGCATATTACTATAAAACACCACCAAAATTTTCGCGCTCGCTTCGCTCGCGCATACTTATTACCTGTTTTTGTTTATATTTAGGTCATGCAAGCGCCGAGTGCACGTTAAAACGAAAAAAAAATTATTACTACCCAAAATAATAGAAAATTTTGCTATGACAAACTTGGTGTTTATTTATTTAATTAACTAAAACGGTATTCACCAATTACATTAGATTCATTGGGACAGTAAAGTGCTCATTTTTTCCCCGCACGCTACGCTCGCAATTATAAGTAAGATATGGGACAACATGGCCGCAGACTCCACGTAGATTCCACTTAAGTAGATTCAACCTGCCTATATCCTACTTGACATATATAAATAATTTTGCTTATAATTACACATAGTAAACATTGGGTATTAAAATTCAGCCTATATCCACCCATTGATGGGAGGCTATAATTATATAGCCTCCTCTCGTTCACGTCATCTTTTCCGGTCGTGCGAGTCTCATCCACTACCATCTGACATGCTTTGCGATGTCTGATCATCGGGTCTTTACTACTACTCTAACTATTAAAATACATCCATGTTAAGCCACGTTAAACACAATAAAAATAATGGCGCAGTTGTTCATTTCAAAACTTTCTACAACGAGACCGTTTAGTTTCAAAGAAAAATAGAGAGAAAAAGGCAGTCTATTGCATTTGTGCCTTGGGACGGAATTGATTTCCACGAAACAGGAAAACTTTGACAGAGCTCTCTGGGGTTGTCAGGTTACCGACAATCTGAGTGTATATTTAGATTTTGTGACATTGTTTTCGTTTGTGTAATTTATGAGTTGCTGCACTTTTAATTCAAAAGTTTTTGAAGTGAAAACTTCTTTAGTTTTTACATTTTTGGGATGGGTAAAAAATGTTAAACTCGCATCAGATTAAACTCGCGTCAGGTGTCACATGACCTGATTGAAAATTCGTAGTCCTAAGACGGCGCAGGGCGCTTGCGCGAGTGTGCGTGTAATAATATAAATATAAAATAAATTAAAAAAATGGGATTCCTCCCCTACACGTAAAGTGGGGATGAATAATTTGTTCTCATAGTTGATCGGGGTTATTCTCATCGGGATATTGTTGGATAGGTAATCAAAATACATTGGGGGTGTGCCAAAACCATTTTTCAATTTAGGGATCCGTTTGTGAAATATTAAGCTTTGAAGTGATAATTTTTGTTAGATTCACGTGTTCCCCTCCCCCAATTCAATGAAATGCGAGGCTTTCTAGTTCAAATAAGTGTTACAGTCCTATTTTTTTATTCAAAGATATTTTAACACTTTTGTTTACTCTATTTTTCTCTCTATCTAAGTCGATATATCGTATAATTAGAACTGGTTACTAACATTTTATTAAGAAACCGAAAATACAATACTACCCTCAAAGTAATGTTTTAACTTAAAACAGTAGTCGAAATCAACCCGAACCGGCAAAAATAAACACATGAAATATTTACAAGAAGATTATTTCCCTTTGAAAGTAAGTTGTATTTCGTTAGCACTCGAGACTTGATTCAGTTGCGTTCAAAGGTATTCAAGTAGTTAGCTGCATTCGCGGGGCCATCTGGAACGTTTCTTTATTCTGCTAGGACGGCGGGCGGCATGAGACGACGCGGCGACGGCGCGACGACGCGGCGCCCACCTCTATTTCGCTATCATTTTTACCTGATGTGTCAGAAGAAGGGCAGGTTTTCGGCATCTATCTATATCCACAAGTTATATGGGTAGGCAACAGACATATTTGTGGACAATATCCATTTATTATTAATGTAATTACATATGTAGGTACTTAAATAAAACTAAACTAAAATAACCTAACTTAAAAAATATAGATATACAACTTAAATAAACTAAAGAAAACTGAAATTTTGAATAAAAAAAACAAATTAAAAATCAAAAATGTGTTGATGCCCGTGTGGAAGAGTTCGAGTTTATTTGTGGATGGTGTTCAACATGTTTCCTTAACAATTAAATAAAAATATCATATTTCATTCAACAAATTCACTGTTTTTTTGTCTTATTGACCCGATCACCTGATAGATGTAGCATATAGCCACGATTCACGTAGATTTTAGTATTTTTTGGTTCTTCGTAAATTATTCCACGTTGTATGAGGTACATATATCACGCACAAACTTCAGTGGCATTTGTTGTGTTATATTTTTAGTTTCAATGACCTTGATAACGTATTTGGGATATTTTGGATCAGGAAAATTATTATTTAAATATGTGTATGTTAAAAGTGTGTAATGAATGAATCAAATTGGTTTATTTATATACCTACAATGTTAAAAAACGTGGCTTTACATCAAGCCATTAATGGGGTCAAACTGATCAGGTTAAATCTGAATTAGATTTTTCAAAATTTAATCGCAACTTTATTTCATCTCTCATTTCTATGACCCTGTTTTATTTTTTGTATTAATACAGTTTTAAAGTCATTTATGATATATCATAAAGCGTCACGTTATTTTTAAAGGTTTTGTAACACTGTGCGAGCCTAGTAAAGCCGTGTCTGTGTCGAAGTGTAGGCACGACCGAGGCGACGTAAATTGGGGCTTGAGTTGTGCCACTCGTGCACACCACGGGCGACCGCTCTTGACACAATCTCTCACACAAAGTTCAGCTTTTATACACGAGACTTAGAGAAGAGACTTACCACAATAATTTAACGCCTAACGTCCATGCCCATTCTTTAGTTCCTTTTTTGTGTGGTTGGTAATTGGTTTAATACATTTTATCTTCGTGTTGAAAATATACTTGATCACCATTTAACCCCGGCACGGCGTGCGAGTCAGCTCTAGCACGGTATAATATAAACGACATCTTCGACGAAGGCAAATAACATAGAATTTCACAGTTGTATTCGTTTGAATAATTAATTATTTTCGTTAATTTGTCATTCGGGATTAGATGTGCTTACCATCTTTGTCCCTACCTTGACATTAGAACAACTAAAATATTACATATGTACATTTCATTATAAAGATCAGCATTGCTAATTGATTGACTACCGACTCTCCTGATATTAAGCAGACGGTACGTGTGGCCGGGGATAGAGATCGTTGATCCAGAAGATATCTATTCACTCTAACCTTGAATTTCCAAGAGATTTTTATTTTATATTTATTTATATGCAGCAACAAGATATTTTATTTGGCGCAATTGTTAATATTTAACATTTGTTCGGTATTGTCCCCTAGAAATTATTACCTCCTAATATCGTTTAAAAAGCGCACTGCGTACGTAACTTCATAATTTAATTCGTCGTCTGAAAACAATTATGTTATAACTTTTATTACATAGAAACAGGACACGAAGACATGAGGGCATTAAAACGACTATAAAAGGAGACATTAGTGTAGTTTCCAGCTTTTGTTACGTAAAGTTGAGTATGTAAGCTCGTAGCTCGTAGCCTAGTTGTCTACGGCCGCGGCCGTAGCGCTACGTGACCGGGTTACAGCTGATGGATGGTGCTAGGATCCGGTACCACTTGCATAAGGCAACCTACTCATATAATAATGCAAGATGTAGCCAGTTTCACAAGCTAAGAACGCCTATGGTTAATTTGTTTCTATTTGACGCAGCATCCTTTAGAATAGATTTAGAATTATAGCAATTTTTTAATAGCACGACGGGTCTGTTAGCCTGCTTATTTAATTTTCAGTGTGTTTTCATTAACCTATGATCCAAAATTAGGGGTGTTATAAATTTCACGTTTGTATTTGTTTATGTATGTAGTACACAACATTATACCAATTACATACAATTTTATATATAAGTACCTAAATTAATTCACAAATAAAAATAACCAGATTATCCCATGTAAGTTATCCCGTAATTATCAACTTTTTAGGACAATGGCTATTACTATAACTACAGTATAGAATCAATAATATATCTCTTTCTAGTCATTGTACATGTTTTACTTTATAATCAAGTTTGTTAAAATTTTAATGAATAATATTTAGATATTTTATAATTGACTTAGATAAAACTTAGAATAACGTCCAAACTGCAATTAAAAAAATAATTATACCAATATGTTAATCAAGTTCGGCACGATAATAAAACACCGCTTGCTTGTTTCTACTATAGTTATTTTATAGTGTTAGCAATTTTCATAAAAAAATAATGTATTTTGGTAACTTTACTACCTAAAGTACTTAATAGTCCTACTCCGACTCAAGTCCTGTCACTGAACTCCAGGTCACTACCCTACTTGTTTCGTAGGTAAACTTTCCGATCCATGTAGTACGAGTATAGGACTACATGGATACTAAAGTGAAACGACATTCCTCGTGTGCTATCGAATACTAATATCAATAAAACACATTCAGTTGATTGATATGTGTATACTTAAATATTCGTATATTTAAAAGCCACATGGGTGATGTAAGCTGGTCCGGATCGATAGCCAGCCCGCGTCTGTCAAAGGCAGGTTTTTCGGAATCTTCCGGCGTGGTATTGATTGTCGAAATGTAGGCCACTGCCAGTTTATAGACTCGTAAATATTCATCGCCAACTGAAGAAAAAAGATGCCATTTATAGCGTAATCGTAGGCGATCATTCGCACTTAATGACTTTTGTTGACGACTTTCCGAGCTGGACAGTGCACAAATTGGTCTTATCTTTCGCAGTGTTACTTATAACTTTTGCTAGCATTATGAATAAAATATCTATACACGTTGATTGTTTGTGTAGGTAGCATGAATATTTGTCAGTCTGTAATTTTATTTATACTTTATCTGTCATTTTATTTATACCTTGTCTGTCATTTTATTCATTTTATACACTTTGTACACATGCCCCATAAATTTGGAATAAGCGCGGCCACAATTCGGAACTATAGGTAATCAGGTGTTTTTAGTTTTAAGTAACTATTTTATTTAACTACTCTTAGTTTGGTAAGTGATTCACAGTGAGTTCACATTAAGAACGTAATACCAGATAAACAGTTCCATCTAATTTTAGGTTACTTTTTCGATTTCCCCTTACTCTAATTAGAACTCTTACTCGAACCTTATAGATGTTTTAAAAAAAAATATTGTTAAATTGGTCCAACCGTCGTGTCACTGACCATACTACCAAAACGATCCTAATTTTTTTCTATTGCAATTATTCTTATTATCAACAACTAGGATTTGTATTTTATTGTACCTATACATAACCTTCTCTATGTATTTGTATATGACACTTACTAGTATTAAAACTAAGTAGTAGGTATCTTCCAACGCTATATAAAAAGAGTTAGCTAGTTAGTTAAAGAGTTAGTTCGAGCCTTATTATGGCCCGATTTAATTAAAAAGTTTAATTAATAAAAAGTTTTGCTACTGGCCCCAAAGAAAGCCCATAGCTTGGAAAGAAAACTTAAACCATCCTGAAATAATTTTCTACCGACAGAAACTCTCTTGAAGCTACTTTTATTTGACAATAAACTTATTGGCTACCTTTAGAAATTGCGATGTTTGGGCTCCGGCCATTGTTACCGTGAAACAGTGCGACGTTGCGTGTCTACGAATAATCGTAGCAGTGGATGATACTATCCATAGCCTTTCAATCTTACTAATTAGCTCTTATAACCAACATAGGAAATACTTATCTAACAAATTATTGTCCAGTTCATTTAATTCTGAACTCGTTTAATCTTAGGTGAGTACATATTGTTTGTTTCTAAAGAAATTGTGTACCTCGGCAATAACAAAAATGAGTGACTATTTAGTAAATGGCTGGGTCATAATACTTATGCTAACGACATGGCTGTCGATCTTTAAAGCTAGTTATTCATACAGGTACAGAATATTAATGTAATAATATTTTTTTTCTATTTTATACTATGTAAACTTTTAGTACACTTTTGGTCACAAATACATCGAAAATATATCGGTGAACACTGACATATTGAAGTCAATATTTATTCATTGGTTTTTGAAAAGATCCGTGTGGTGTTATTAATTTGTATCATCTCTCGATGCAAACATATTTCTTGTCTAATAAAGTTACTTTGATGATGATGATAATGATTCAAGAAAAAATATTCAGCCGTGTCAGTCTTAGTGTGTTAGAGTGGAGGGATTTTTGATTTGAAAATTATTCTTCAAACGTGACATTTTTTATTCATCAACTCGCCTGGAGGAGATATCCCTTATTATAATTAGTCGTAAAACAACAACGCCTAAACTATCGATATTGAAACATTACATGAAGGTTTAGAGTCAAATTTTCTAACGTGATCACATACGTGTTATGCGACAAATTGTTGCAGCACACAGCCCCATGATTATAGCGAAGTTGCGGCTAACGACAGACATGAATCATTTTCTGAACGGACTGGCTAGTTTTCGACTGGCCTCGTGGCTCTGTCGACAATATGTCTAGCTGTTAAGCTGTAGGTTGTAGGTTCGATCCCCATGTAGGGCAAACATTGGTGTGATGAGCATAGATGTTTTTCTGAATCTGGGTGTTTGTATTTTCAAAAAAAATAGTCTATATTTGTATACTAGGCCATCTAATTCCCACAGTACAGCTCTGCTTAGTTTGGGCTAGATGGTGTTGTGTGAAATGTCCACCAATATTTATTTATTTATTAGTTAATTAAGTAACTTTTTTTTAAGTTAATTAAATAAGAGTGTTGTGTTGTTTCAGCCACCGAGCTAGATCTGCTGGGCGCGTTGTCCCTGCACAACACGTCGCGCGCGGGAGTCTCCCTCGCGCCCGGCATGCAACCACAGCATATTGCCTACATGCTACAAGGTACGCTTTTTATTAGAAATAGATCTAAGTTTGACCACCAACTCATCTTATGGTAAGCAATGGTGCGGCCTAGGATGGAGCACGCCAATCTTAGAAGATACAGGTCTCGTCAGAAATAAAAAGCGCTTGCCGAAAATAATGAGAATAGAATATTCGAGCTGCGGGGAGGAGGCAACTTATTTTATACAACTCCGTGAGACGTCACTGCCCCCGCCAAACAGACCCGAAAGTTGACTTCGATCAGCGCTTTTTATTTGTTACTGCATCTATATCAATTCCCTCTAGCTTTAAGATTTCTAACATTGTACCTCAGGAAATAAAGAAGACGAAACAGAGAGTTCCACTGATCCACTCCTGTAAAGTATACACATCAATAATGTGGACCGAAATATTTATTATCCTTTGCTACCTACTAGTAAGCTGACGTAGCTTGTGAATTGCTTGACCTTACGAACTGTTGCGCAACCCACCTGGATTCTGAAAATTTTATAGCCACTCCTCGTTTCAACATCTACGGTTTCATTGTTTTTGTTTCTTTAATCGATTTCTCAATTACTCTCTTGCGATTTTATTATGCTCAAAATATTCCAGTTAAAACGTAAAAATAATTTAGTTGGGTAAGTAAGAGTCAGTTTTATTACGCTAATATTTTCCCCAGCAAACTGTAGGGTACGTTTGAACTTTGCCAGGCGATAAGCAATGTACCGTATCGTATTCAATCTAATGGATATTACCTACGTACGGTGTCATCGAGACGTAAGCTCGTAGTGCATTTCAGTTTACGTTTCATGCCACACTCGGAACATCCATTAGAAACCACGGCCGGTGTGCGTCACACCTTAGCTACATTTTAATGCACTTGGTAATAATTTCTTCCTGTCTAGGTGATACGAAGGTAGCTATCACACACAGGCACGGCGCTTTTAAACGTGATTATACTTCCTTCTTTGTAGTAACAATGTCTTCCAATTGCACTGGCTTATTTTTTATAGATATTGTAGTATTAACGTAATGGAACCTATATCCCTCCGGTAGCTCTGCGTGTTATTGTTATAGGCGACATAAATCAAAAGATTCTTTATGGCCTGTGTTATTAATTCGAATTACAATTCACGTTACGTAATAAAATATCCCTTCCCTCCATTCTAATAGGAATTATATTAGTTTCATGGGGATGTTATCTACAAACTACAACATGAGATAACATATTTTTCCAATTACGATTGCCCATGAATACATCAGTCGCACTTCCGAGGGTCCTGGCAGGAGCACGTGCCTATTGTGTTCAGTCCCTTTGCTTTTTGACATTTATAATTTGGCAAAAAAGATAAAAGCGGCGGTGGCTTAGAAAGCCGTCTATCTGAATAGGCGGGGTGTGAAGGAGGGCCGTATTCCATTCAATCCATTGTTATCGTAACGTCTTCAAACTTTGTGAAAGTTTTTATAGAATATAATTAATTCACTAAAATTGGCTGCCAATTGCAGAGAATAAGGTCAGCTATATACCAACAAGGCTGGCTAATTAAATTCAAAGGCTGTTGTAATCCGGCGCGGTGGAACGGCCGCGCGTGCAAATTGCTTGTAATCCCCGCGCGGGCGCTCCGGACGGCCCATTATCAGCCGCGCGCATTAATCCGCCGGGGGATACCCGCAATCCCTCACCAGTCACTGGTAATTAAACTCGCACAGAATTGCTCTGCCTTTTGCCACTCTTGCGTTTCGTAGGGTTCAACCTTTTAACTAAAAAATGTAGACACTAATTGATTAGATCAAATATTGGTTTGCATGTGTTGACTTGGCGTTTTGAATGTCGATTTACCTACTTCATAAAAAAGTAAGTTCATGTCGTGATGAAGGATCATAAATGTTTATTTGCCTTAAATTCTATTTTTGTTTCTGATTAATAGAGAATTATGGTGTAATAAAATTATGCTTAATTGTCGAGTTACTTTCACATAAAAATAGAGCTAGTTAATTGAAACTCGAGTCGACAACCCTAGCCGTGGGGACATTGATTCCTGTTTCATTTACGCGTAACATAATCTCCACCATTAGGCGAGTTGCGCTCGGGCGCATTGTCGAGGGTGTCAGCCCTAATTGTGGGGATCACAGTTCATCAGCGCTAGTCCCATCACCCGGCGCCGCCGCCGCTACAAGAGGCAAACATCAATGGCAGTGCAGTTTGTTACACATCGGCTAAGCCCAGTTAAACCATTCATATTTATGACCATTTTAAACTATTCATATATATGTAGCTCATGCTATTAATCATTCAATATATTTATCCTTATGACGTTCAATAAGTAGGTTCACATATATTGAAATGAAACTTGTTTTTTTAATTCTACTTGTTTGTAATTAGTGTTTTCCACAACTGTTATAAAAAAAAAGCTTTTATTAATTAATTGCAAACAGAGTTTTCAAAGAGCAAAAATCAGAAGCGTGGATGTTTCAATCATATAAAAAAATATATAACCTATCATACTACTTCACCTAATTGGAAATGGATACTTGTTCTGACCTTGGGTTCATCCAGGTGAACTACGAGAACTTGGATGACCATATTCGACATTATTTATATCAAAAAACTACTTTTTCGAATTGTAGTGATCATACGTGTGTACGCGGGGCAAATGCGCGGTAAACTATCGTCTATCTCAGTCACATCTAATATTAACTATGTATGTATACAGTATAGAATGTAACAAAATAAAATAATAATAAATTGGGTATGCGAAAATGACTCAAAAGTATTAGTCTTCCATATTACTTTGCATCGGATGTAACTAAACCGTACTGAACAATACTTTCAAGAAACCTTACAAAATGATATGATCGCATCGAGTTTGCTATGAAATCTAAACCTACTTCTAGCTATACACATTATCGAGGAAATATAATGCCTATGTAGATGTTTACCTATACTATTTATTTGTACCTCTAGGTATTTTGTGGCTCGGTAAAATCCGAACAGAATTTAAGCTTTGTGCTGATCCCAAAAAAGATTAATGAGGGCTTGAGCGTGACGTTTCGATATTACGTTTACAGCTTCGCAAGCCAGCGTCGTCGCTACGTACATCGTATACCCTCATAATATCAAACTAATGCTTTATTGATAACCGACAGACTATACCGTTCACAATGATAGCGTGAATCCTGCAGTAGACAGCCAAGTGCAGAATTAATTATTAATGCCGTACATTGCGGGTGTCTGACAGTGCCAAGGACAGCGGCGCGACAAGGGCCCTGCAATACCAGACATGTCATATTACATGACATGCAAACGACACGCATGCCGTACTCGGGCTTCGACAAAACTACATATGTATATACAAAACTGTACATTACAACTATTACTAAATATCTTAATATCTAACTTTACGAGCTAGTAAGATGAAAAAAAATATTTTCATCATAGTAGCTCGTAAAGTTACGTTTCCAAGACTAATATTGGCGTGGAAAAGTTCTTTTTGCTCCCTAGGGTGAAAACTAATTTCAAAATTCGAACACGACGGAGCTCTACATTTTTAATACAAAATATTTCCAACCTCTTCCAACCTTCACAAAATGAAGAAAAATAGTTCGATTCAAGGAGGATGCTATCTTAGCTTAAAGAAACACTAAATATTTTACTAAAATAACTTAGACATTTTGTATATTTACGTAAAAATGTGTACATGTACGTGAACTCACGTGATTATAATGTAACTTTAGGACCAGTAAAGTTGCATAATAGCCAAGCAGATTTTTCTACTCGAGAAAATAGGTGAACTAAAAAATTTCCTCGCGACGTTAAGATATTTTTTTTTGTATTGCACTCGGCTGTAAAGTTATTTTATCTCGTGTCTTCTTGAATCCACCGCTACGCTCAGGATTCCACTAGCTGTGCTCGTGGTTCAAACCTAAAATCCTTCGCTTGCTCTGGATTCAACTGTCAGACACTCGACGGTAAAATACAACTTTCCAGCCTAGTATAATAAATAACTATTGTCGTGTTTGATGTACATATAATTATGTGTTCAAATCGGGAAAGCTTAAAGTTTCAGATGAGCTGTAGTCAAATACCTAGCCTGTCAACTATGGAAAAAAGTAAAACAAAATGTGATCTAATAAGAAAAAGTAATGACTAAGTAGGCAATATCAACACAAACAATCTCGAAATCCAAAGACCTAAATAAATATGAAAAGCCTGAAAGTGCTACGCGAAGGCAAACATCCAATAACCCCTGTCCATCCGCTTCGCTGGGATCCGCTGATCTCTCATTTGCCCAATGAGCCGGTACGTGTTGTGATGTGAAAGAAGTTAGGTCAACTGAAAATTGCGGTGTCAACCCTCACTCCGCTCTCTTAAATTCTCAAATTAATATTGACTTCTATTGATTTAAATTTTGCAATCGAGTACGAAAAATAACAAATCCTGTGTACACAAGTGATAAAGAGTGTCAATAAAATAAATCCGTATCGGGGTCTGGCACAATAAAGTGTTTGTACAAAAGCCGCAAATATTTGTATGTCACAGGATTAATATTCGCGGCGCGAAGGGTGATTTAATTAAACCAAAACAGCTTAGGGGTTCGATGCCTAACATGAACTGTTTCGTTTCAATCACGCTGCATTTTTTTTACTTTTATGTTATCTGCAATGGGGATAAATAAAACGTTTATTTTGAGATAAGTAGTTGAAAATTTTTTTTAACTCATCTTTCAGTTCACAATGTGAATAACTGGAAACTGCTTGTCAGTAGAACTGTTGGGCAGCCTAGCCTAGCCTGATCGTTAAATGCAATTTAGAAGCACCGTAAGAAATGTAAGCGCCGTGTAGATTTCTAGTTGAATGTAATAAATTAAGATTTTCAGTGACAAAACGTTAAAATAATATTATGGTTATTTATTATCACAAAAAAAAAACAAAAACAAAAAAGTAGGTCGCACAAGACAAACAACAAAACTTTCCAAAGGGCAGCAGTCTCTTTCTGAAAAGGTTCTAGTGAGATTGTTGTGTTGTGTTGTGTTGTGGCATGGGTCGGATGACCAAAAGTTTAGACTTTTGGTTAGGCAAAAAGCAGTCAGCAAACACGGCGCGCATTGACAGAAGGTTTCTACCCCCCTCCCCTAAAAAGGAAGGTTCCCTACCTATAGCACTCTAATTTTTAAAATAATAATAGTTTTTGTATTACCTTTTGTATTTTTTTTATCAGCCCTGTTTATACAAACTGTCCCACTGATGGGCGCGGGCCATCTTCTCATTGTGTTAGGCCATAGTTTGCCACGCTGGCCAAGTGCGGGTTGGCAGACTTCACACATCTTCAAGATCATTGAGAACTCTCAGACATGTAGGTTTCCTCACCTGTTGAAACCTACATGTCTGTGTCACCTCACCAGGTTTTAAATAAAAGAAGTTTTCGGCGTTTAAACTATAATTCATTTGAATAAATACATGTATTTGTCCATATTCCATGTTTCCATATATAAATTCTGCAAGATATGGACTTTTCTGCTAAAATAAAAATACAGCAGAAGGATGAAAAACATCGCGTTATTTTAGCTGCAAAGTGAACGTCCATTTGGAAAGATTTCTTACGTAATTACATGTTCTGTATTCCAAGAAACTCACTCTCCCTTATTGTTTTTCTTCAATCTGGGCGAATATAAGAACTGGCATGTAAGATATATAGAGTTGTAGATATATCTCAGAACCACTTCTGAACGACTCCCCAGTCGTTGAACTTGATTCAGAGTTGATATTATGGAACTTTCTCGATGGCGTCTCCTTAATTTAGCTCTTAACCAACTTCCAAAAAGAAGGAGATTCTTATATCGACTGGATGTTTTTTTTGTATGTTTGTTATGCGATTACTTCACCAATTATGAATAGTTGTTGATGATTCTTTCTTGTTTGGTAGGTGCTCCCATATAAATTTTATCAAAATCGGTTCACCCAGTCAAAAGTTCTGTGCTAACAAACATAAAAAAAAAACTAAAAAAATAGAGTCGAATTGAGAACCAAAAAAGGAGGACTTTTTTGAAGTCTGTTGAAAAGTGAAGTGATGAAAGGAAATATGCTATGCTGACTCTACCTAAAGGCAGACAGAGGAATGATCACCGAATGATCACCATTACCTAACCGTGCACTTTTCATATACCGTTAATCTATACCGGATTTATGCGCAGTAGGATGAGTTAGCATAGGCTACGCATTACTATTTTGAAAAAGAAATTGGCCGGCAAAGCGTTCCCCGCAACGGATTGATTGCTTATTAAAAATTATACGTATTTTGTAGTAGCTTAGATATGTAGTTACTTTTTTATTTGTTGTAGTTAGTGCCTCTAGCACTTTATTCCTTACTTTTTTTATTCCTGTCCTTGCATGGTTGCCTAGAAGAGATCGCTCTAAGCGATAAGGCCGCCAATTAAAAACCTAGCCCTAAGTACTTTATGTTATCTTTGTTATGTTGTTATCATGTAGTTTTTAATAAAGAGTTAACTATCTATCTACTTAAAAAATAAAACCTTCGAATACCTTCTTGTGGGAAAAAATACATATATCATACTAGCAATTTTTTTATGATCGGTCATACGGTAGATTTCACATAAATACCTTCATAACCCTGGCATCTTTAGCATACCTTTCACATTAATACCTTTAAGTACAATGACCTCCACGACCCTCGGAAGGAGACAGGTAAGTATAACATTTTCATGAAAATAATTCAGTCACGTGATCCGATAGCTCCAGCCCTCGACGGCATTCCAACCCCGTTCGTGTCTCCTTCGCCATTACTTTCTTTCTGTGAAAAGACTGTGTTTTTGTTTATATTCTTCGTCCTGGAAAATACGGATAATCCGTCATATTTCGTTGTTTGGCCAACGTTGTTTATTGAATAACGTGATTTATCACGGCGGCTATTGGAGACATCTTGAATTTGAATATTGTTTCCGTAGATTTGACAAATCGCTTTGTGTCCCTTGTCCCTTTGAAACAATTACGTATAAACATTTTGTAGAGCGTTGAGCGGCCGCATCCCTCTCGCGGCATCCCCTTCCACGCAATTTACCCTCACCGCAGGGGGCTATCACGTCATCCATGTGCGATATTATTTCGTCATCCCGCCGTAACGTCCCCCTCCGAGATTTAAATCCAAATGTATTGCGCACTTTATTACTTGCTCGTTTAAATTGTAGCAAGTCGTGTGTCGGATGTGAACTCGCGTCGTTATCGCAGTTTTGGTTTCACTAATGAACGTTTTTTATTTAAAGGGCTTGTACTTGACCGCCAACTCGACTGAAGTTAAGACTGGTGACTCCACACTTGGCGCCATGGTTGGCGCAAAAATTTTCGCCCGTAGATTACGCGTTTTACGTGTTCAGGAAAATACTATTTTCAACCCCTAAATATTATCAGATTTCGATAATTATTTTTTAACTAATGTCTATACTTCTACGGTATACTTTTTAGGGTTCCGTACCTCAAAAGGAATAAACGGAACCCTTATAGGATTACTTTGTTGTCCGACTGTCCGTCTGTAAAACCCCTCGGTGTGTCTCGGGAACGCGTGGAGGTGTCGAAATTAAAACCACCTTATACGCAGATCTGTAGCCCCTTGCAGCTGTGAAAAAATCATACTTCTTGGTTATCGTAAAAAAATTACAGTATATGTCGCAAAAAACCGCATACTTCGACACTCACAAAGGAATCAAAACCTATACCTATATACTTCCAGTTGACCTAGAACTTTGAAAGTTGGCAAGAAGCATTGTCTTATAGTACAAATAGAGGAAAAGATCCAAAAACTGTAATTATTTTACTTAATCAGAAATACATAGTCTTTATGCAAGGAATGAGGGTCCAAATTTTATAGTGAGTTTGCTGTATCATGATAAGATAAGATAAGATATGATATCGTTTATTGCAGAAACTGTGTACATAATATGGAAATTATATAAATTTAGACCCAACAGCTTATCCTAACGGACATGTAATATTTCTTTTTTTTTCCTTAAAATTAATGTGGGGTATCACATGAAAGAACTTCATTATCACAAGCTAAAACTGGTTTTTAATTATTTTTATGATGTGTAATTTCGGATTATGAACAAAAATGTAAAAAATAATAAATTCCCCCTTTTATTAATGATAGATATTTTATCTAGTTTGTACGGAAACCTCAGTGGGGGAGTCTTACTCGCACTTGTTTTTTTTTTTTTAACAGATTATTTTTATGCATATATCATATTCCACATTTTAGCGGCTTCATCAAAAAGGATTTATAAAATGTCATTCAAGCTTTTGGAATGGCCATCAAGAAACAATGACGTTACTTTTAATGCTTCTAGACGTCGGATAGTATAAAAAGCATTTGGAAATAAAATGACGTGAATCGGAAGCACACTCAGGTAAATTAACTAATGAATAAAATAAACCGCGACGATTTTTCGAATCGGTGTTCAACTGAGCCCACGGGCTTCCAGTTTTTCTCGGGGTTAGCTCAACCCATAAGTCGCATCTCTTAGCCCACGGACTCATTTGACCACTCTCAATTTTTTAAGGACAACTGAAGCCGCGGGCTCCATCAAACACTTTCTACTGATTCTACAGGCAATGCAGTTTATCGATATAGAACAAGTATAAGTTTAGAAAACTCAAAAACCCCCGACAAAAAAATGGCTGAATCGATTTTGATGAAACATATAAACAAGAACATACCGACTAATTCACTTTTCAAGCAAAAAAAAAAAAGAAAATCAAAATCGGTTCATCCGTTCGGGAGCTACGATGCCACAGACAAACACACACACAGACACGTCAAACTTATAACACCCCATCATTTTTGTGTCGGAGATTAAAAAAAAAACTATATAAATCAGACTTGCTTGCTCTGCCGAGAAAATAGTCTATTATTAAAATAAATTCTCCGCATTGCAGCTACCTACGTCTACGTAGCTAACGGATTTACAAAATGAAAATATTGGCTTCAGCCGTGTTATCTAGTCAAATTAATAAACTAAGCTTTGGATGTGTTATAAAATTCTAACGGCCTTTGGAATAAAAATATTTATTGATACGATACTTATAAGAAGTTAATATGAAGCTAAGATTCCATAGCGACATAGAATGTGGATGCTGTGATTATTGTTTTACACGCCCGGCCTGTTCATAGTCGTGGGTCGAATTCATCATTAATTTTATCATTCATTCAACCACCTCTGAATTTTCATAGAATTATTACAGTTAAAAAAACTGAAACAACCAACTTCACAATACGCATTTTCGTTTGTTTGGATGACATATTTGTAACTGGTTGTACCAAAGTACTGAACTGATTTACATAAAATTTATATGAGACCACTCGAAAAAAAAGATATATTTCATCCTTTCACACAAAAAAAAACGGTAAAATTGGTTCATAAATGACAGAGTTAATAAATGGCATAGTTCATCATCATCATCATCTCAGCCATAAGAAGTCCACTGTTGGACATAGGCCTCCCCCATGGATTTCCAAAAAGACCGATTGGAAGCGGCTTGCATCCAGCGTCTTCCCGCCACTTGTATGAGGTCATAATGGCATAGTTAAGAGGTAACATTTAAAAACTGTACCGAATTGAGAACCGTTTTATTTTTTTGGAGTCGGTTAAAAATGTTGCTGTAAACATATTTTTTATACTGAGAAAGAAAGACAGAAAGAAAGAAAGGCGCGAATTTATTTCTTGATATCCATTAGGTTGAATACGAAAATTGAAAAACTTACAACAATTAATTATTACTTTGGTTATAAAGTTAATTATCATTAGAAATAATTGGTGCCTAAAGTATAGGCAGTAAAGATAACAGAATTTCCGCTGGCAAGTAGCCAGTGTTGGGCGATCGTTACAGGCCAAGGGCTAAAGGGCACACTAAGCTACCAAATAACGTAGGTACTACATTAATCTACAAGAAAATGCATTACTACACAAACGATATTATTCAAATTAATACTAGCTAAATACTTGAACTCGTATATCATAATGTATACATCGTAAGCACTGCTAGAGCCTATCATGTAGCCTTTTTCCCCCTTTAGGTCAGGGATTCCCAAATTTTTCCAATTCGTGGCTCACTTACAGGTTTAGTTTTTTGTCTCGGCGCCCTAGCTAGGCAAATAAGCTATAATTATACTATGTAGGTAGGTAGGCATAAAAGTAGAGCCGTATATTGGAGTAAAAAAAAACTGGACAAGTGCGAGTCAGACTCGCCCACCGAGAGTTCCGTACAAACTAGTAGATAAAAGGGGGAAATCATATTTTTTTCTATTTTCCTTCATAAACTGAAAAATATACATCGTAAAAATATTTAAAAACCTGTGCTTATGCTACTGAAACTCTTTCATATGATACCCTACATGATACGGTTAATTTACTTTAAAATTTGGACCTTCATTCCTTGCATAAAGACAATTTTTTTTGTGATTATATTAAAAATGTCCAGTTTTCGGATAGTTTTCCATATGTGTACTCTAACACAATGCTTTGCTTGGCAATTGCAATTGCTTGCAATGCTTGGTTTTGCCAAATTTCATTGTTCTGCGTCAACGAGAATCAAAACCTATGTTTTTATTCCCTTGTGAGTGTCGAAATGTGCGTTTTTTACGATATATTCGGCTGTAACTTTTTTAACGAAAACTGAGAAACAAAAAGGAAAAAAGAAGGTCGGATATTTCGGCTCAAAACAGACGTGAGTGACCCTTAGTTTTTATTTAAAAACTGAGAAACTTTATTTGTCTTTCTGCAGCAAGATACTATGGATCTGCGTATATGGTTTTAATTTCAACTCGATACCTTTGCGCGTTCCCGAGATAAAGGTCTTGACACCCGGACGGACGGACAGACGGACAACAAAGTGATCCTATAAGGGTTCCGTTTTTTCCCATTGAGGTACGGAACCCTAAAAATTTAATATACCGTCTGCTTCTCTTCCCGGGCATACCGTAAATGTCATAAGTTAAAGGACTTGAGGGAAATTGTTGTTTATCTAGGCGATGTACTGACTCGCTGTCACTGCAGCTCAACATTACATAACATCTTATGATCTTACCCTCGAATATCTGCTAACCCTTAGCACCCTCTCCTTTCCATCTAACCTTCTAACCACAGTTATATATGGTGTCAAACGGCTTCATGATCTTTGATGTTCTGCCTACTCCGTAAGGGAAAATAGGTGTAATTTTATGTATATATGTCAATTTCAAAGAGTAAATACTATCGACGAATGAGCTGTTGAAAATTTTCTACATTTCTCGAAAACAAAATATGAACAATTTTTGTTATCACGTATAATAGATAGATTTAATAAGTATAAGTTTAAAAACCCTCAAAAAAAACGGCTGAACCGATTTTGATAAAACAGAGCTAATAAAGCTTTCGATAAAATCCTCTTTTAAATAAAATATAAAAACTAAATTGAAATTGGTCCATCCGTTTGAAAGCTACGATGCCATAGACAGACTCACAGATACGTTTAAAGAACTTTATTATCAACAAATTGCCTTGTCACTTATGTGATAACATATCTTAACATAATAATAAATATAAAGTTTGTTCGTAGTCGCATTTATAAAATTTAATGTTCCATGTACATTTTTAGGTGCTATGACTCGCTTCACACATTTAAATATCAGTTATCTACGATAATGTACTGGGCTAAATGTTTTTTAAATGCGTGAAGTGAGTTAACATTTTTTATATGCGAGAGTAGTTTGTTGTATAGTCGCGCTCCTTTAACAGTAAACATTGTTTTGCCGTAAATTTGCCGTTCGGGGCCTTGGTACGACAAGGTAGCTGGCTCGCCGTGTTCGGCGAGATACAGACGTTAAACCTATTTACCCTTTTTATTGGGTTAAAAATACCATTATTAAGCGTTTGATTCTTATATTTTATATTACTTCTGGATCATCATGATGATGATCATGACGCACTCATAGTTGATGGTGTGTGGTAATAATCAGTTTTGCGCATTGTCCTAGGCGATTCCCGCTCCCTGCAAGTAGAAGGCGATGTGTTCTCGCGCGCCGCCGAGCTACTGCGGCGCTCGCCTGAGTTCACAGTGCTGGCTACGCTCAAGCAGGAGCCTGCCAACTCGGGCACCATACTGTCCTTCTCACATGGGTACAACAGGTATACCTGCAGGACTTTAACTCGAGATTAGTTTACGGGAAACAGTCGCTACGAATCCACGATAATTACAATGTCGTAGCACTTTCGTAGAACCTAAGCGTAGCAGTTTCGCAATATTTCTGTGATTTGTCTTTTACTTACATTTTAATTTTGGAGAACTAATAAATAGCTATTTAAAATAGCCTTTGATGTCTAGTAGATGTCCGATATGAGTTGGTGAGTGGAGCATCGAAGGGAATCAGCTAGTGCACGCGAGGACGCGGCATGGGAGCGAGCGCGGCGAGCGGCGCGGAAGCACGCCCCACGGTGAGTTCTAAATCTCAACATCGCTGCGCGTGCACGCATCACGCCCGCGCGGAGCGGATGCGTGCACGCGCATAGGGGAGAATCATGTATCTTGGAATGTCCTGTGCCTCGGAATGTCCTCCTCGATCCGTCGTCCTGTATGGGCTCACTGCATGGTAGCACGAGTGCGCGGCTGCATGCGCCGCCCGCGCGCTCCGCTCCGCTCCTCTTGTGTTCTGTGTCTTGACGTGTTGTGTTCTGTATTGTCCGACCGCCCCTCGCGAGCCGTCTCTCGATGTTACCTCCCTGGATGTTGTATGTGGTGCCGCGACCGGGCGCTCTGGAGGGGACCCGCCGCCGCCGCCGCCGGGCTCGTCCGCACTTGCATTCCAAGCGACATGTGATCCCGCACTGTCTCGCGCCGTGTCCGGCCGCAGGCGTCGCGGCGGGTGGCTCCGACCGCTTGCGGAGTCGCTCGCCGCCCGCCCTCTCGCCTGTGTCGACTTCGGACACCGCGATATTCCGCTCGCTCGGAGCGCTCCATAGAACACCTAGCGAGCCGACACCGAACGCGGTCCGTTCCGAGGTACATGGTCCCCCATTGGCCGAGCGATATTGAGATGTAGAGCGAGCCGAGGCCCGCTCGCGGCTGGCGACCCGCCCGCCCGCGACGTCCCGTGCCGTGTTGTGTGCTTGTGTTGGTTTGTGTAATGTGTACCTCGGAACAGCGTCGGTCGCGGTGGAGCGGAGTCGCGTGCGCGGGTGGGTGATGCCGTGCTGTGGTGGTGCAGGTACCTGGAGGTGCAGTCGAGCGGCCGGCGCGACGAGGTGCGGCTGCACTACGTGGCTGCCGGAGGCGCGGCGGCGCGCGTCGAGACCTTCCCCTACCGGTTGGCGGACGGCGCCTGGCACCGGCTCGCGCTCGCTGTCTCGGGCGCGCAAGCCACGCTGCTCGTCGACTGCCACCCGCTCTACCGCCGCCTCATCCCTCCGCCCGACCGCAACTTCACGCAGCCGCAGCTCGCGCTCTGGATCGGACAGAGGAACAACAAACATTCGCTATTCAAAGTGAGTCATATACCTTCATTATTATGAAACTGACATAATCATATATTTTAAAATGAGCAACTTTACTTATAGGTGAAGGAAGCTACATTTTGGAAAAGGCCGATTTTATATAGCAATGAATTACCCGTACATTTCCATTTCATGACAGGGCATTATGATTAATTAATTAATGAAATGTACACGCATCCCGCAGGGCACTATACAGGAGGTGAGACTAGTTAGCGGGCCGCACGGCTACTTGTCTCAGTGTCCGGGGCTGGACTCGGAGTGCCCCACCTGTGGCCAGTTCGCGCTCTTACAGGCCACGGTGCAAGAACTCACTTCACATATCCAAGATCTCTCGCTCAAGGTACCTCTCGATTACAATTTATATGTAAATCGGTAGACATACACAACTTTTGTGATGAAAAAAGTGCGAGTCACACTCGCACACGAAGGGTTCCGTACCATTTATCTATAAAAACGTCAAAAAAAATACGTTTGTTGTATGGGAGCCCCACTTAAATATTTATTTTATTATTTTTTTTGTATTTGTTGTTATAGCGGCAACAGAAATACATCATCTGTGAAAATTTCAACTCTCTAACTATCAGGGTTCATCAGATACAGCCTGGTGACAGACGGACGGACGGACGGACGGACGGATGGACAGACAGCGAAGTCTCAGTAATAGGGTCCCGTCTTACCCTTTGTGTAATTGAATAATAATGGTTAGCCGCTGTATATATTTTTAACCCCCGAGCCAGAATGAGTGGTGTTATAAGTTTGAGGTGTGTATGTATCTGTTTATAATTATGTATATCTGTGAGACTGTCTGTGGCATCGTAGCTCTCAAACGGATGAACCGATTTTTATGTAGGTGTTTTGTTTGAAAGAGAATTTAATTGAGTGTTCTTAGTGTGTTTCAAGTAAATCGATGAAGTTGCGTCGACGTAATATAAACCTGTTTTGATTTTTGACCTTTATTATTAATAAGAAGAGGATATTACAGGATTACAGGGTATCAGTTGAAAAAATGCTGTGATATGGGATATATGCCTACATTAACGCCAATTTACCTCAAGTACTAACATTTAAAGTATGCCCGGAAGGTACATTCTGGTTTTTTTCAGTCCAGCTTGAAATGTCTGTGTCTATAGCTTATTTTATAAGATGCATTCAACTCGACATGGTCCATGCCCAAGTCAAGAGGCATAATATTACAAATTTCGGATACGCGGGAGACGGCGTGAATTGCCACTTTTTAACAACAAAACAAGCAAATTACAAAAAATAACTCTTTATTTAAATCCATTTACGGATCAAGCCCGATCTTTTGATGAGCATCTGTGGGAGCAAAAGAAACCACTGCGTATAAAATATAATTAAAAAATACACCGATTGGGTAAATTAGACAAATAAAACAAATTAAGTCAGTTGTCTTTTTTGTTGTTTTCAAACGCGAAACGATTCAAATTAAGGTTTTATGTTTTCAAAAACCTAAATTTTGGGGATTTGCGGGCAACACCAGTTCCACTTCATACCAACAGTACATTACTCGTGACGTCAATGCGTGATCCTCACGGGTTCTCTCTATGCCTGTTTACTTGTGTCATGAAGCTGCTAGTCCAGTCGTTATTGTAATGATACGGTGATTGAGCGAGTTGTCCTGGTCGCCGCAGCTAGCAGGCGCCGAGACGCGGCTGTCGCGGCTGGAGCAGTGCGACTGCCAGAAGTCGTGCTACTCCAACGGTACCGTGCACGCCGACGGCGCCTCCTGGCAACGAGACTGCAATCGCTGCTCCTGCGTGGTAAGATTGTGGAGATAAAGTTTCAAAATACGATTTTAGAATGTAAGTGTGATGTTTACGTGCAGTGACAGGGGGTTAGCCCATCGCATACATAAACCTACATTTTCCCTAAAGTCCCTTAACTGACTTTTACAGTACGCCCGGGAAGAGAAGAAGCTGGTACATTCAATGTTTTTCTTTTTCTCCCAGTCCAGCATGGAAGAGGACCAATTTTTTTATCGCCTTTAGTATCTTCTGATATTAGATACTCTTAATAAAATACTAATAGTGTTAGCAAATAAATTAGCCCACATCCTGTATGGCATGTTTACTAGAGAGGCAAGTTTACTTTGTATAGTTAAGAAATTCTTATGGTTGATAAACATTATAAAATAGTTAATAACTATTAGTAAATTATATACTAATATAATTATAAAGTAATAAATTATAGTATCTTTCAAATTTCTGTTCAAATTCTATATCAGCCTATTTTTTTCTAATTAACAAATTAGATATTTGATCTCAGCTAAAAAGCAAAATCGATGATAATAAGCGTACCTAGTCTGAAACTTTGAAACATACTGTAGAAATTTGTAAAATGTAGCCACAGATTTCCAGGTATTAAGAAGTCGGTGAATGTAGCATACATTTATTTTGAAGCTGATGAAAATCAAGAAAATGCGAAATGTGCTCCGCTGGCTTGTTTTCCAATTTCAACGGTTTTTTGTTGTGTTTCAGCACGGAGAAATCACGTGCAGGCCAGTTGAGTGCGATAGCGCCAATTGCAAAAACCCAGTGTTACACCAGGGAGAGTGCTGTCCCACGTGTTTAAGTGAGTACTTACCATTGTCAGCTGTTCCATATTTTGGCGAAGTTTAATGTCAAAAGGTCAAACTACTCAACAGAACAGGTGGGAGTAGACGATTGTACCTGCATTATACACGTGTGTTGTTACAGAGCAATGCCTGCTGAAAGGCAAACTGTACGAGCACGCCGAGCGGTACACGCCGAAGGAGTGCATCGAGTGCGTGTGCCACGACGGCAGCATGCAGTGCACGCGCGTCAACCCGGAGCAGGCGTGCCCGCCGCTGCCCTGCGACGCACTCGACCAGTTCACGGTGCCCGGCGAGTGCTGCAAGTTTTGTCCAGGTCGACACACCCACATTCTCTTTCCGGATCCTCTAATATTGCAATCTCTTTGGAATATTTGATCCTTGGACCAAAAATATTTTTATACTTAAATATTTCCCCTTATCGATGACAACTTTAAATCGAGTATATTTTCACATATTTATTATTCAATATCATGGTATATTTTTGTATAGAATATTTAGACTCTCAGTCGAGAAGATCGCTGGCTACTGCGATGATTTACTGGAATAACGAGTCGGTGCCATTCGTTTTAGTTAATACAGCCGGTTTTCTTATCTATGACTTTGGTTAAAAACCATATTTTTACATCGGCACAAAATACTTAATTGTCGGATAAAGGTGATAAATCTATTATTAAATAACATTTTTATTTATTTACTTTGTTTAGTTTTGTATTACTAATCTTGTCAATCATAAAATATTATATAATTGTATTGACATGTATCCTTTTTTTCAAACGTTAAGAATTCGAAGTTAGAAAGTTACATAAAAGTATGTAACTATAAGTATTATGTAAGTATGTAAGTATGTATGTAACTATAAGTCTTCTGTAATAAAAGTAAAATATTTGAAATAAGGAAAACACAAGCCTAGCTATATATTAATATCATCAACATCATTATCTCACTAATATGAAATCTATAGATACATATAAAAAAAGATAATTCAAATCGAATAGCCAACCATACAAAAACAATAATTTAAATCGGATAATATTGAGGTAGAAACCAGTTTCCTCTTGTTGTATAGTAAAATGTGTAATATAATGGCGGAACATTGTAGTCTTAATGATTTTCTTGTTTGACAAATGAATATTATGTTGCGCAGGCGTCGATTACTGCAGCATGGGCCACTCGTGCGACGAGAACGCGACCTGCATGAACCTCAACACCAAGTACACATGCAAGTGCAACCAGGGCTTCCAAGGCGACGGGATCACGTGCCAAGGTCAGCTGCTTATGGACGGGACTATGTGGTTTAACCATTTGCATGATTTTAGTGGCGGTTCAATCAATTCAAATTATAGTTTAAAAAACTGAAGCAACCGACTTCTCGTCGATGACATTGTCAGAACTGGACCAAATTGGGACTACACGGGAATCACCTGCTTTCAAATAAAAAAAGAATCATCAAAATCGGTTCACCCAGTCGAGAGTTATGAGGTAACAAACATTAAAAAAAATACTGTCGAATTGATAACCTCCTCCTTTTTGGAAGTCGGTTGAAAATATCTGAGCTCTTCTTTAAAATTCATAATTTTTAACCAACTTCAAAAAGGAGGAGGTTCTCATTCGACTGTATGTTTTTTAATGATTGTTGTCGCATAACTCCGACATAAATAACCGATTCGAAAAATTATCGTGTAAAGGATATATTTTTAGATTCGTCCTATGGAAATTTCATTAAAATCGGTTTGATAGTTTGAAATAAAATTGCGCAGTTTGAAGTCGGATGTTTTTTTTTTTTTTTTTATAGAAGATAGGTCTACGATTGACCACCAACTCGCCTGAAGTTAAGCGACGGTGTGGTTGTTTCAGTTTTTTTTAAACTATAGCTATTGATGTAACATCTACTACATTTATCAGTGTATACCTAGTCTTGCCATAAATATTGTCACGAAGAAAAAAAATATTTTTTTATTGCAAATAATATTTATTACTTTTACAGTGTGTTAGTTTAATACATAAATATAAAACAATTTAAAATATAAAAGCTTATTCGAAGTGGTCTCCATTGGCTGCAATACAGTCCTTTAAACGTTGAGGCCAGTTATCAATAGAAGCACGCACTCTTTCCATGGGAAAATTCTTCACTGCCAATCGTATGGATTGTTTTAGGGACTCCAAATTATCATGGCGTTTAGAGCAAGCCATACTCTCTAAAACTGACCATAAATCATAATCCAGCGGATTAAGATCAGGACTAGACGACGGCCAGTCTTCAGCTCTGATGAAGTCCGAAACGTTCACTTCCAACCAAGACTGCGTGGACCGAGCTTTATGACCTGGCGCCGAGTCTTGTTGGAAGGACCATACTTGGTTATTGAACATGGTGTTGTTAAGGGGCTTAACTACCTTCTCAAGAATGGTATTTTGATACACTTGTGCCGATGTTTTGATACCTTTTTCACAAAAATATGGCTCAGATAATGCCCACGTTGCACTCTGTCGACTAATTGGGAAGCTTCCTTAGAGCTTTGAGCATAAATACGGTCATTTTGTTTGTTAAAATGTTGCTCAATTGTAAAGATTTTCTCATCCGTAAACAAAATTTTTCTGTGACCTCCCTTTGCGTACCGCTTCAGTAGTTGTTTCGATTTTACCACCCTATTCTTTTTTAAATTATCAGTTAAAAAATGACCAGTGCGTCTCTTATAGGCTGCAAGTCCTAAGTCATCTTTTAAAATACGCGACATGGTTCTGGGTCCCATCTTCATCTCCCGAGATAAAATCTTTTGGTTTCGGACAGGATTTCTTCGAATTCTTTCCCTTACTGCTTTGACCACCTTTTTCGTACGAACACTACGTGGACGGCCAGATCTTTTTCTGTCACAAACAGAGGAGGTCTCATTGTACCTATTAATAGCCCGGTACACAAACATTTGACTAATACCAAGCGTATGGAGAGTTTTAAAAATTGCATTTGGCTCCATACCAACTTTGTGTAATGCAATCACAGCGATTCGGTTCTCTTTATCACCCCACTCCATTTAATATCGCAAAATATTGTACAATGTATTGGCGCCAAAATTAAAAAACTCAATGAACAATCTTATAAAAATTACAGATTCCAAATTCAAAAGTAATATCTTTCTTATTTTTAACTGTAACAGTATTTATGGCCAGACTAAGTATAACAGTAATCTTCCTTCTTGAGTGTAGGCTATATTTTTTTGTAATAATACATATCTCGCAAGAAATTTAAAATGCGTTTTTTTGTAATATCAAATGAAGTTTTTCGTAACAAACAATTGCTTTTACTAGAATTATTCTAAAGAATGCGCATTTATAATCTTTTACAGCGATACGCATACTTTCTCACAAAAAACACTCAATAGCGTATAAGCGTAACAAAATCGTAAGTTAAACTGCAAAAACTGCTTTTCTACAGTTGAGTATTTTGTTTTTCTTTTAATATAGATACTTGTCTGTAACAATAAAGTATGTTGTATTTCGAGGTATCTGCTTGTGTGGTTCCAGACGTGGACGAGTGCAGTGAGGCGGGAGGGCTGACTGGCCACCACTGCCACTCCAACACGCGCTGCCTTAACGTGGTCGGCGGGTATGTGTGCCAGTGCCTGCCCGGATACACGCGCCGAGACAAGTTTAACTGCGTCGAGGTACCATCAAAATACTGATCACATTTCTACTTTCCTTCTTCTTCGTCCTACTGTGTTTTGCACACTGCTCTCTGGCAGCTTTACCCGAGTTTCGCGATTAAAGATCGAAACAAGATAGGTGTTCTATAATCTAAAACTCTGTGTTGGACTTTTTTAGGATCTAATACAGACCCATTTCATATTCCCACTATTTTTAGTAGTGTAATTCGTGTAAAAAATTTTCTTCCAAAATCCAATGTAGGTTCATCATCATCATCCCAGCCACAAGTCAACTGCTGAACACAGGCCTCCCCCACGGATTTCTAAAAATACCGTCTGGAAACGGTTTGCTTCCTGCCACTTGTATGAGGTGTTCTGTCCACCTTGTGGCTGTTTTTCCTACGCTGCACTAGCCGGTGCACGGCTTACACTCGAAAACTTTCTACGTGCTATGTGTCTTGCCCATTACCACTTCAACTTGCAAAACCGCTGTATGCAGTGTAAAACATTGTAACGTGTATGCCCAGGTGGACGAGTGCCAAGGGTTGAGTCACGGCTGCCACGCGGACGCCGTGTGCAGCAACACGCCTGGCTCCTACACCTGCCGCTGCCGGGACGGGTACATCGGCGATGGATACTCGTGCATGCGTTAGTATACTATGCGTATACGGTCCAAAAGTTGATTCAAGGGAAGCTAGCAAACAGAAGCAACAGCACTTGATCCCCCAGTTTTTATGATGAAATACCACCAATTATTCAAGCTGCGGATACATCTGTCCACCACTACATCTCAAAATTTCGAGTAAAATATTCATACAATATTGAGATGAACAACTCAGAATTGTTAAGCATGAGACGTGTTGGTTGTTCCAGCTCACTGCGAGGGCGGATGTCTGAACGGCGGCGTGTGCGCGGCGCCTGGCGAGTGCGTGTGCGCACGCGGGTTTGGCGGCGCGCGCTGCGAGCGAGACGTGGACGAGTGCCGCTCACCCGCGCACCCCGCCGCACCCCCCGCCTGCCCACCGCCCGCGCTCTGCGTCAACACGCCTGGTTCTTACTACTGCGTGTGCGCCGAGGGGTACCGCCGCGACCCGCACACCGCGCTCTGTCAAGGTAACACTCATTACAATACTATTACAGAGTTAAATGTAACCTAAAACATTTCACATAAAACATTTTCAGTGTTATATGAAAAGTATTATATATCAAAATATTTTATTTTATTCCTATACCCCAGCAGTGGGATATAAAGGGGTGTGGCTGATGATTGCACGTAGTATTGAAATATCAAGTATCAGTAAAATTTTATATTTTTCCAAGTCCCACGTTGGGCGCCACATTTGTCTAATTGATGTTGCTTCCTCTTGAACAAAGACGAACTATAGCCGATTTAACCTATTTTATCAATATACTCAACGCAAAGATAGATAATATAAAATTACTTAATAAAATTTTATTTCATACACCTTCGTTCAGATCCAGACACACGACACTTTTTACATCATCTTTTGTTAAGAGAAACTTATTGAGGGCACTTTTCTTCACAGAACCACATCATCGATGAACAAATACTTATAAAAATTTGATATTGATATATTTTTCAATAGTGTGATTTTAATACATTCACAATTAACTTCCGAACTCTTTGATTCACAAACTTAATTAATTTACATATTACTTGAAATTGGTCTTTATTTTTTTCCGCTCAGTATCTTTTCACCTGCAAGTATTGTTATGATTGGTATTTAAATAGGCGCGTACAGCGTCAAGCTTTATTTCATATTTTTCCAAACTATATGCGAAAACTTGTAATTAGCCTCGTAATTTATATAAATGTATAGTTTATTTAAGTATTTAGGCTGTAAGTTTTCCTAAAAATAAAAAATAAAAAATTGAGTAATTATTCGCTTACTTTCTTCCAAGCTGGATATTAAAGTGGAATCAACTAAGAACTTATGCTCTTCAACTTTTCAACCAATCAATCAATATCACTTTTCTGGATCTTCTACGACGATCTTCATCGTTTTCGGTTAAATCACATTCTCTCATGTCCTTTAGCACTACTACACCTATATCTACATTGTATTGGATCTATTTCTGGATAGACCGGAGTTGTAAAATTGTGTTCAGAGCAAACATTGGATTGATTATTTTTTGGAATTTAAATTGTGACTTGGAAGCCGCAGTATCTCGAATATTGTGCTTGTTAGATGTTGACAGTTTATTTCAATCCTTTGCCAATTTCGTTCCAGACGTAGACGAATGTGCGGAAGGGTTCCACACGTGCCAACCGAGCGCGCGGTGTGTTAATACTGAAGGAGCTTTCGCGTGTGTTTGTGACTCTGTACACTGCGAACTGAGTGAGTATTAATCAACTGTATGTTTTAAAGAGTAGGTACTTAGAGTTCTTCTTTAGGACGTTTATATTACTAAATTTAGACAAAAATAAAATCATTAATCAATTACTTGAGATTATGCACGTGCGCGACAGCCAAATTTATAAAATTTACAATCATATTTTTACACTTGATTTTGTTACTTTTCATATTTATACTTTTTGCCAGCCTATTTTTACCCGACTGCGTAAGAAGGGTTATGTTTTTCGAACGTATGTATGCTTACGAATATGTACAGCCTAAACGGCTTGACCCATTTTGATGTGCAAGGTGTCGATAGATTCGTTTTAACTTCCTGAGTGTTCATCATAGGTTATATTTTTATGTTATAATAATAATAATACAACTCTCGCAAAAATAAAAATTGCGTTACTTCGTAATCTTTTACAGCGTACACTAAACAGCGTATCAATCGTAACGTAATCATAAATTAGACTGCAAAAACTTTTATGCAGTCGGGTATTTTGTTTTTCTTTTAATATATATACAGTCAAAGCTCCTTATTCGCGCTTCCTTCATTCGCGGATAAAAAAGTTGCGACCCAATTCCTATATTCGCGGCTAAAGATTTCTGTATTCGCGGATCCAAACGGTAATCGGTACATGCATATTAATAAAAAGCATTCGGTATCCTTTGTAAACGTGTCGGCTAATGGACTAATAAAAAATAAAATAGACCTTATTACAACTACTAAGTACAACTACACCTAAAGTATGTTAAATGCTATCGCCGTTATTGGTTCGGCTTTACCTTTGACGTTTTCCGACGAAAAAAGTTTCCGGCAGCCTAGTCGGGAGACCGTCTGACTTGCGATCCGCAGGTCCTGGGTTCGAATCCCGCGGCACGCACATCTGTCTTTTCGGAGTTATATGCGTATTGTTGATTGCCGCCAACTTCAAAAACGGTGAAGTAAAACATCGTGAGGAAACCTACATGTCTGAGAGTTCTCAATGGTCTTGAAGATGTGTGAAGTCTATGGCCTTACCCTTCTTATAATGAGAAGATGGCCCGCGCCCAGCAGTGGGACAGTTTGTACAAACAGGGATGAAAAAAAAAAACTTCAATTAAACTGTTTTTTTTTACATATTTGTTGTTTTTTTCGTCACCTAGGAACGTGTCCCCTATAATCCCATACAAATCACCATTCCATATTCACGGTTTCTGTATTCACGGCTTATTTACGGAATGTATACCCCGTGAATAAGGAGCTTTTACTGTACTTATTTATTCAATTGCTTGCCTGTCAAAGCCAAAAAAATAAATGATATTAGCGCAAAATATGTAAATAGGGCCACGAAATAAAAATATAAATCTAAAATCTGTTAAAGTCTTTGGATATTAGTTTGCACAGTGATATGTACCTATGTGTGTTGTTGTGGGCGTGCGCAGGCTGCGTGTGGCAGGGCCGCACGGTGGCGGACGGCGCGCGGTGGCCGGAGGCGGCTGGGTGCCGCGCGTGCTCGTGCCGCGCCGGCGTCGCGGCCTGTGAGCGCGCGACCTGCGCCTGCGACGCGCACGATAACTACACGCAGGTACAGTGCCACATTCACTGCCTCAGAATCAGAATTCCTTATTGACCTTATAACTTAACAGCTATACTACTATACTAGGCAAGTCAATTACGATGAACGATGAAAATGAACTAATAGACACGAACGATGAGTCCATACAAAATAATACTAACTTAAGGAATACGATTTATTACAATTCTCCGATTATATACAATAAATAATGTCATTAAATAAAATTTGTTCCTCGTTTTTCGGAACACTTTTTAATATTGCAAACGTAACGAATCGTCCCCAGCTGGTGAGCACGACGAGCGGGTATGGCTTGGCGCCGGCAGCGTGCTGTCCACACTGCGAGGCGCGCTACCGCTGCCGCCACCAAGAGATGCACCACGTCACGTTCCGCAGTGGCGAGCGCTGGCTATACCAGTGCCAGATCTGCGAATGCCTCGTGAGTACCCACCAGTCTTCTCATCTCTCTCTCTCTCGCTGACTTTGTCCTTGCCTAATATCTTACTTAGGTGGTAATTTTATATCATTTAGGACTGGGATAAATTCCCATATTGACTAGATCCGTAATTAGACTATTTTAATGAACGAAAAAACCCATAAGGGCTATAAACACATCTAAGAATGTGACGTACGAGTATAAAAATGCAGAACGTTAAAAAAACTCTCAAATTAGACAAACTGATGACACTATTAGATGTTACGATAATGTGTTTATGCAGCTTGGTGAGGTGGACTGCTGGGAACCGGAGTGCGAGGGGGGTGAGGCGTGCTGCGCAGCGAGCGGCGCGGGCGCCGGGGCGGGGGGTATCCCACACCGCCTCGAGCTGGCGGGCTGCGCGCCGCCGCACTGTCCCGCGTGCACGGTACCTACACACTACACGTTACACGCGCGCTATACTGCAGGCCGGACAACTTATCTACTCACTAGCCTCCTAACACCACCGCCATTTGCTCTTTAACTCTCTAAGATATAAGTTGACCACAATGTCATGGCACAAAAGAAGTAAAAAGCATTGATTTTGAAAATGTTTCCTATGAGACAATGTCAAAATCATTTTTTTATTTTTTTGTGCCATGAAATTCTAGTTGCACTTGTATATTTCTGAAAACGATAATGACAGCTGAACGATGAGATAAGTTGGTCGTACTGTTCCACGCTTTGCATAATGCTTATCTTTTATACCCGGCGGGAAATCTCTGTAAGACCTGGGAGCGTTGGGGTGCAATTGAGGGCTGTTTAAGTCCCAAAATCAGCCATGGTTAAGTGAATAGCTTCGATGATACGAATTGTTAAATTTAAGACATATTTACATACATATTTTAATTTGTATAAAAACAATATATAGAGTGATAAACTCTTGCACACAAAATGAACACAGTGTATAAAAATTACACTACATTATTTTTTCTCAAAATACTTTTAGTTTCAAAATTCTACATAATGTATCTGACAACAATCCCACGTTGGGCGCCACATATGACTGAATTATTTATTTCTACATTTCCTGTAATTCATATTTACCTGAATAAATTAATAAAAAAATGAGTTCATAAACAACACAATCCCACGTTGGGTGCCAAAATAAGTGTTTGTTCTTGGCTTGGTTATAATATTTATTTATGTTGCTGTTTTGACTGTGTTTTAATACGAAATGTGCTAAATAGGAAAGCTTGCAACTAACCGAATCGCTTCAATGGTCCGTGTGTGAAAGCGCTGTTTCCGCTTGTTGCAGGGCGGGCAGTGTGCTACTTTGGTGAGCAATCTCGCGTGTTGTGTGCATCGGTAACCATCCCCACTCTTCTTATTCATTCATACATTATGCTCTGTTAACACGTGTTTATTTGAACGCTCGCGCCTTCTATTCAATTACTAAAATATATTTTCTTCTTCTTTACATTGTATTGAATAGTTGGCAGATTATTTCAGGTATCATTTTACGTTGCATGTTCTATCATTTCCTCATTCATTATCATCCATCTCATCAAGCATTGTGACATTGTGTTCTCGAGCATTCAATGATTCACTGTTATGTAGCTTTACGAAGCATGCATCGATCAGACCTCTTTTACAACATGTCGAGTATCAATCCATTTTTGTTTTCTTTTTTCACAATCTCCTTATAGATTTTATAGTATTAAATATTTTGAATGTGTTTTTATCTTAATCAGTATTTGATATGTATGCGTTCCTAATATTCAGTAGGTACATGTTGCACCTAGATTTGTGCTAGTCAATTAATTTAGTAAAAAAATGTAAAATTGATCCTAAATCGTAAGAAAATATTTGTGTAGGGCAAAAGTACTTAAATTACCTTTAAAAGGACTTTTAAGTATTTTTTTACATTTAGTTGTATTAACTTGACTTTTTTAACAAGACATCTATTAATATCCATAATTTCATAACACCGCTCTCTCCTCCCGACGTCAGCGCCAGCGAGATAAGCTCGAAGAGTCCCGTTAAAAAACTCAAGTTAGAAGATGTTTGGTCGTGTGTCCATGCGGATGTGATGACACGTGTGTGTGTTGTGTAGAGCGCGGCGCGACGTGACGGCGGCGCTGACGCTGGTGGCGCTGTGGTGGGGGCGGGGCCGCGCGGCGCACCGCAAGCACCGCGGCGCGCGGCGCTAGAGCCGCCCTGAGCACACGCACGCGACACATATTATTTATTCTAGATAGTTCTAATGTTAACCAATTGAGGCGGGCGCGCCACTCTCTCGACGGCCTTAACTTAGCGAGCGGCGACGCGTCCGCCCGCGCGCCGCCCGCACCGCCGCTGTGATACTCGTCTATATGGAGCGATGCGTTTATATCGAATTATTATGTCTTCGTTGTGAGAAGTAGCGTTCGAACGGGAGCCGGTCGCGCGCGACGAGCGAGCGGTTCGGGCGTCGGGCGTTATAGCGAGTCGCGCTCAGAGTTCGCGCGGCGTTCGTACGCAGCGACGGCTGCGTCCGTCGCACGCCGACGACGGAGTCCGCCGCCGCCGCCTTGCACCGCGGCCGCGGCGAACACACTCCACCGCTACTAATAATATTCTTCAAATTCTAAATTTTTAATAACAATACGTCGATCGCTTGAAATTTATTAATATTAGAGTCGTAACGGTACTAGTTAGCTATTGTTGTGAATATAAGTTAGTGTAGTGTAGCGAGAGCGAGGAGTCAGGAGCGAGGAGCGAGGAGTGAGGAGCGAGGAGTGAGGAGTGAGGGGCGAGCGCGAGGCGAGGGCGAGGCGGGGCGGGGGCGTGGCCCGGTTGGGCCCGGCGGCTTCTTCAATTATAATATTACGTAATGTTCTAGCGATAGTGTTGTACATGGGTAGCGTAGTGCTGCGCTGCGGCCGGTCCGCGCGCTCTCCCCCTAGCGTATGAAAATTTTTCATAATATATTATAGTTTTTGTTTGTCTTTATTATAATATAGAGATCGTTTTCTGTATAATTTGAAAGTAACCAAAAATAGGTACCAAATATAGAAGAGAATATGATTGTTTCTTAATTTTCATAAAGCATTTTAATGCTTGCATGTTGTATTGTGTTCAAAAAATTACGATTAAAAAAGATTTACTTCAACCTTATTCGTTTTTATCAAACATATAATGATCAAAATCCTTTAGGTAGGTGCCTCCTTAAACATTCATAGTCCGGTCATGCTGTCTTTTTTAACACGAATAAGTCGGTGTTTGACCACCAACTCGCCAGAGCCTCAAGGCTGATATTTGAACATCACTCACTCGTCAGTTGCTGATACAATTCAACGACTATTTTAACGAATTGCTAGTCTACTACTATTACCTACTTATTGCCTTCCACAAATAAATATATGTCTATGTCTACTGTTAGAAAAATGCATCCGTTTAAGTATAGGACAGACAGACAAACAGGTACCGTAGCCTCACGAATAGGCTCCCGCACCATTAATACGGAATGCTAAAAAAGAACAACAATTATAAATTGTGTTTAGGTCAGATATTGGCTCAAATAATTCTTCACTCACATTAAATTTCAAATGCAATCATCGTTCATTCGATGGACTTTTATTTATAATTCTGTCAGTAATTTCCTTTGTTTATATCTTAACACATGGGCTAGTCTACTACAACGATAACTAAACTAAAGCTTGTGCAAGATAACTATACCAGATTTTGTACGTTCAGGATTACATTATGAAAATTCTTCCAAGGAGTTCGTAAAATAATTCAACTCAATCAATTTTGGATCCGCTCCATTCATCGACGTAAATAAACATATTATGTTGGGTAACAAAGTCACATTTATTTATTTTATAAACGAATACAATATTAAATGAATCCTTCAGATGAAATTTGCAACTACTTACGTTTTATTATTTCCCATATCGTAAAGGATAATATTTAAATAATAACACAAAACAATAACATATCTTCTCTAACGCAAACAAATCGAAGTAACTATAATTTATTTTTGAGCATCATAAACACCGTAAACATTCAATTTTAATCTTTAATGCAAAATATATTGTTTAATAAGAGGTGGATGCTCTATTCATTTTGTAAGTAACGTCGACTTTATATTTTGGCAAGTATACTATTTGATAACCTGAAAATTTTTAATGTAGAATGTAGTTTGTCTATTACATAGCGAATGTCCAAAACAAAACACTGAAATATAAAGCATCATATGCATTTTACACACAGACTATTGTCCGTGCCAAATAACATGAGATGAACTGTGGGGTACACAATTGTAATAGCAATCTTATTTCAATATTACATTGACTTTTGTCTTGCTCTCTCAACTGTAAAAAGAGCGAGACAAAAGTCAAAGTAATATTGAAATAAGACTGCTAGAACGTTTATGGTACAGGTCCTGGTGGTAACCAACAATAGTAACGACTACGACACGATCAATGAAACCTTTGATTTATCAAAATTACGAGTTGCTTCGGTTACCAACCCGCGCTTGTTTATTCTCTTATTCTCGTGTTATTTGGCACGCACTGTAAACTCAACTAACATGGTGAGATAAGGCTCTCGAACCCGATACCCATTACCGGTCGAGTAGAGTAGCGTAGTATGAGTAGACTAGCGAGTGGGTAAGTACTAGTCTGGTCAAATAGGCCAGTAGACGGGTCGCTTACTGGCCTACTCGACTGTTCCGACCAGCCTAGTACTTACTGACTCGCTAATCTATTCTACGACGCCACTCTACTCGACCGGTAATGGGCATCGGGCTTTATAGATGTAGTCAAGTTAACACCGAGTTGAATGACTAAACGTGCGTCAGTGATTGCGGGGAGAAGGAGGCACGCGTCTGCAGCATTTGGGGTATGGTGGTGGGGAGGGAGAGTGGCAGAGGCGTGGGCAGCGAGCTCGGCGCCGGCGGCGGCAGGCAAGCGATGCACATCGAGTGCGGCTTCACTCGCGGCTCCACACGGTCCACCAACACCGCCACCAGAGAGTAGGCGGCCGCGAACAAGGTCACCGCCTACAACCAACGCACTGTCTCTCACCACCTGCTCGCCTGTTTTTAACAGACTCCCAAAGAGAAAGAGGTTCTCAATTCGAATGGTTTTTGTTTGTATGTTTGTTCAGCGATTACTCAGCGAATTATAAATTGTTTTAGATGATTCATTTTCTGTTTGATAGATAATACCTTAGAGGTGGTCCCATAATTTTTTTGTCAAAACCGGTTCAGTACTTTAGTTTTTATAACAAAATAACTGAAAAAATGTCATCCAAGTAAACGAATTCGTCTTTTGAAGTCGTTTTTTTTTCAGTTATATAAACTATATTTATGTTCGAGCAATCTAGAAGCACTTTATATATCAATCGTATAATTACCAAAACTTGCAATGAAAATTAACAGAAACAATTAATTAATAAATAGGGAATGAATGAGTTTGCAGTTTTGTAGCGGTAGGACACTTTTGCAGACTCCACCCGGATAAGTACCACACCTTTACCACACCTGTCATTCAATCGACACAGAGTAAACTGCCTGTCCGAAGGCCAATTACACTGTTGCTTTGTTACACCAACGAGTTAGTGCCATTCGTGTTAATTTTTACCCGATTGCGTAATAAGGAGGGTTATGTTTTTCGAGAGTATGTATGTATATTTCTTTGACACGCCCTAGAGCCTAAACGGCTTGACCGATTTTGATGTGAGTGGTGTCAATAGATTCGTCTTAGTTGTGAGAGTGACACTGGGTACATCAAAATAAAAAAAATGATAAGTTAGGCTGCAAAAACCTCTTTTTTGCAGTCGGGTATTTTGTTTTTATTTTAACATTGATACTTGTTAACGTCGGTTCGTTGTTATATTGTTATTGTGTATCGATCTACAAAAGGTTACCGTGACAATGATGATGGAGGTAGCGAGCACGGTCATCGAATAGGCGAAGTTCTTCAGTTCGCAGAGCGCCGGCCACAAGCAGCCCGCCGTGAACACTGGGGTCAAGCACGAGTCACTCCGCTGGCAATAACAACAATCACTCAATTATTACCGACTGGCCTTGTGGCTCACTGGTAGTGTGTCTACGTCTACCTGCGAAACTGAAGTGGTTTCGATCCCCAACCAGGGCAAACATTTGTGTGATGAACATGGTTTTTTGTTCTGTGTCTGGGTGTTTCTATGTATCATATGTATATATTTACAAAAAAAATGTATATATGTATTCTATCAGCCATCTAGTTCCATAGTACAAGCTTTGCTTAGTTTGGGCTAGATGGTGTTGTGTGAAATGTCCACAAATATTTATTTATTTATTTATTTATTAATCATACCGTATGACTACAGCGGAGATGTGAATAATGAGATGTGTGGAGTAACAAAATAAGATTAGGAATGAGCATGTCAGAGGTAGAAGTTTGAAAGTAGCACCAGTCACCGAAAAGATGAGAAGTGGGAGGCTGTCCTGGTGATGGACATTTCATGAGAAGGGAGGATAGCCATGTATATTAGAGGAACCTAAACAAGGTGGTAAACGGTAGGGCCTACTACTACTACTAATCCCCACCTCCTTAAGGACAGCAGAGGGAATGTGTATTCCATTAGCGCTGAACCTCTGCTGTCCAAACATCCTCTCCATCTTCCTAAAACCCATCCAACCAACTTCTTCATAAAAAAAACGACTACTACTAGGGTAGAGCGACTTAAGAAAGTGTGGATGAACTGAATGATAGATGTTATGCGTGTGAAAAGTGTGAGTGTAGAGATGACGTATGATCCCCACCCAGTGCAAACATTTGTGTGATGAGCATGGATGTTTGTTCTGCGTCTGGGTGTCTCTATGTATCATAAGTATGTATTTACGAAAAAAAAAGTATATATGTATTCTATCAACCATCTAGTTTCCATAGTACAAGCTTTGCTTAGTTTGGGCTAGATGGCGTTGTGTGAAATGTCCTCCGATATTTATTTATTTATTTATTTATAAGACAGCCAACAACCAATATTTTGTCTACCAGCGATGTAGCCGCAGCTCATTTTAAAGTAAAACGAGCGCAATCTTTGTGGTAACCGAACAATAATTGTATAATAGTGATGTTATATGTAAACATAACCTAAGTACACAATTTTATACATAGCTTCTTCTTCTTCATACATATCAGTTAGCGAATTAGCCTTTTCAGTCACCAACGAGTAATGACGGTAGGCTTAACTCCAGTGTCGCTGTGACGCTGCTTATAACATTCGACAGGATAAAACAATGCAATATTCACATCATCATGATGATGATGTGAATAAGAATTTGTTTTCTCTTTTTGTATAAAACAAACTCTTATTATGCTATAATCATTATGTTTGCTAGCCATCTAGTAATCAAGGAAGTTAAACCCCGTTAACAGCCTAGTAGTTAGTATTTAATTTATGAAAAATGTATTATCCCGGCGGTGCCCGATGGCTCACATGGTGATTTTAGGGATAATGATAAGTAATTTCGCAAAATGGTACCTTTCCATTCCACACTCTGCCGCAACAGGCTGGCGGCAGGTTGCTGCGGTACTGGAACCAATCCGATGAAGACTGCACACCGCAACATTTCAGCTGAAATTAAACGTAAGTTTGAAATGATCTGATCTAAATAATAAACGATCTGATTTTAAGGCAGGGTAGCTCTCAAACGGGTGGACTGATTTTGATTCAGATTTTTTTGTTTCAAGGAGGAATCATCGAGAGTGTTCTTAGTTATATAACCTCCTCCTTTTTCGAAGTCGGTTAAAAATAGGTTCAGCCATTTTTTTATCCCCTGATAAAGATTTTGAGTTTTCTAAGCTTTTACTTGTATTAAATTGACTGCTACAACGTTCTGTTGCACATTGATAGAATAGTTAGCATTTAATATAAATAATACAATTAGCATTATTATTGTGGATTAGCATTTACTTAATTAAATGCTACTCTATTAATAAAATAGTGCTACGGAGAGCTTTGAGGACGCTACACAAAAATGTCGTAGCTTTAGTAAAAGCTACTGCTACGAGTCCTCTACGACTAATTTTGCTACGAAATCTCTACAATTTGCACCATCTACGAAATATCTACGACAAAGTTTATTTATTTTGCATTAATATGAATTAAAAAGTACTTCACATGAATAGAATCCTACGCTGTTTTCTTTGTTTCCTGAGAACTATCTTGCAATTTTTAAAGTTATAATGAATTCGACAATGATATTTTGATCATAGAAAAAACGTTAACGAAAGGAAATTTTACCAAATTAATAGAAAAGTATCAGAAGTTACAGAATACGGGAAATCGTTTCTAAAGTCTCCAAAACAATGACCTGATAAACGTACTATTGAGCTCGCAACATATTCACTTTGAGTGCGCTGTGCTTGCGAATATAGTAAAAACACCGCGTTTGAAGTCGTGTCTAACGACAGCATCAGCACCGACGCATCGACAGTGTTATCTACTATCGTATAGTAGGATATTACAACTAGTACAGAAGCTAACCTCGATCTGCATGGCGGAGAAAGAGCTCCTGACGGCGGGGTCGTAGCCGACGTGCGTCATGGCTCGCAGCATGCTCGTGTTGAGCACGCTCGGCTCGCGTAGTGCGCGTGACAGCGCCGCTGCTGACGTCACACCTAGCGACAGCATCAGCATCGATGCCATCGACAGCGTTATCAGCTGTGGCATGCAGACATTTTTTTTGTTTTTTATTATTTTTGTTTTTACTTAAATTATTATTGTTTTTACTGATGATGAATAGTGTGTGAGTGCTGGTATAACATTAAATCGATAGATAAACTCTTTATTGTACACCATTGAACAAATACAATTTCACAGAGAACTTACAAAACTAGTGTGACAGTAGGCGGCCTTATCGCTAAAAGCAACATTATAACTATCACCTCACAACACCAACGAATAACCAACATTCGCCACAGTTTATATTTCAACAGTGTTATTTTAATCAATGACGCTTCGAGGTGGTAATACACTTTCAGATACTATTAGATATAAAAGTGTTGAAAAAATTTCAAGTTTCGACGTTTATATTAGTCAAAAGTGCCTAACAGATATCAAAATAAAAATATATTCTAATTACTTTGTAATAGTATTCTCAGGAGGCTGACGTTCGTATAATTATGAAAAGTACATTCGGTCATTTTTAAACAAAAGATAATATAAAGATAGAGAAGATCGACGTGCTCCATCTTCGACCACACCGTCCCATATGACAAGGTCCCAGGCAAATTAGTGGTCAAACGTAGACCGATTGCGTACAAAAAAAGTCGCACGTGAGCGAGTCAGCTGCGGTATTCGTCCAGTCGCTTTTAATCGTTTGAAAATATGAAATAATATTGCTAGTTACCGCGAATGCCAGCGAGGTGGACTTAGGGTGGTAGGGCACGAGTGTTGCGAGCCAGCAGGTGGGCAGGCACAGCAGTGCGCCCGCCATGAAGATGATGCTGGAGCCCAGCTCCACGCCAAGCTCCGTGGTCCAGAAGTAGTACGACATACGCAGCAGGTTCCACGCGGTCGAACCGCCCAGGATTGAGCCACCGCTCTGATACGGACAAAATAATAAACCAGGGGAAATCCTACGCTGTGATGTCGCTATAGTCTCAAAATTATTTTAATAACTATCGTATTTTCTTTATTATTATAAACGCGATCATTATATATATCATTATGCTTAAAAAATTATTGTATTTGAAATATATTCACTAATTACGCAGTGTAATTGTATAAATTTTAAATTTTATTCATATTAATTTAAATTACCTATTACCATTTTTCATCTCTATTTTCCATCACCCTAAAACAGAAACCTGGGATAAAAGTCAAAGGTTTGCGAAGATGCATGAATTCACGCTTGGTAAAATCACAGAAGTTTCCGGCAGCCTAGTCGGGAGACCGTCTGACTTACGATCCGCAGGTCCTGGGTTCAAATCCCACGGCACGCACCTCTGTCTTTTCGAAGTTATGTGCGTATTGTTGATTGCCGCCAACTTCACTTGGCCAGCGTGGCAGACTATGGCCTAACCCTCCTCATAATGAGAAGATGGCCTGTTCCCAGCAGTGGGACAGTTTGTACAAACAGGGCTGATAAAAAAAAACACAGAAACAATGTTATATGCATCAAACAATAACATCCTATGTGATAGAGCCTCGAATTCTTTGCTTTTATAACATAGGCTAATTTTTAACCCAAAAAATAAGCAACTCCTGTGCAATAAGGGCAAGAGAAACCACTACACAAAAAGCATATCGATTACAGACCAATATAGGTCTGAAGACAATCCAAATGCTCAAACCCACTACCAGTTGGCAGCGTACCCAGCATGCTATCCGCATTGCCACATTGATTGGTAATACTTATGCGTTGGGCCAGATACGCACCAGCATTTTGGTCACGCGTCGCATCGATCAGGCGCTCAGATAATTTTTTGAAAATTAGATGAGCTCCCGGTCCCCACGGACCCAGTCTCGACACCAAACGGCTCAAATATGTAACCACTAGTAGTTTAGTTAGTTGAGTTTGTATATTGTTTTGTTGTAGTTAATAAAGATACTTTCCCGATATAGAGAAACCAAGAAACACAACTAGCCATAGAAGTCGAGGTTCTATTTATATCAGCATTAACATTACTTACAAGTAACAAACCGGCACAAATAAAGAGCACCAGGCCGCTGCTTTTCATGATGAAGTTTGTTCTCCCGACTAAATTAATTGTAATTTATTTTTATTTTAATTTCGTCAAAACTATGTTTAAATTATGATTTTTTTGCAAAACTACATGTCACGTCACGCACAAACGTTTATTTTTTTAGTAAAAAAAACATTTTTTCAGTTAATATATAAAGAAGTTTCGATCACAAAATTAAAGGAGGTTTATTATATAATATTATTATAATATTTGCAATCAATATTCTACGTAGATAAAACAACTTTTTCTATTATTCTCTCTGAGTCTGTTGTAGTTTTTAACTGACTTTGAAAAGGTTATAAATGTGTGTTTTAGAGTTCCGTACCCAAAGGGTAAAAACGGGACCCTATTACTAAGACTTCGCTGTCTGTCCGTCCGTCCGTCTGTCACCAGGCTGTATCTCATGAACCGTTATAGTTAGACAGTTGAATTTTTCACAGATGATGTATTTCTGTTGCCGCTATAACAACAAATAATAAACTAAAAAACAGAATAAAATAAATATGTAAGGGGGCTTCCATACAACAAACGTGATTTTTTTGCTCGATATTGATTACGGCAATAGGTAGACGCTTGAAATATTCACAGAATACTGAGTTATATTATTTACTTTAAAAATAAATAATAAAATTAAAATAAAATGAATATTTAAGGGGGGCTCCCATACAACAAACATGTTTTTTTGCCGTTTTTATATATAATGGTACGGACCCATCGTGCGCGAGTCCGACTTGCACTTGGCCGGTTTTATTTAAAGTATACAACGAATTCTGCGATTATTTTTTTGTATTTATTTAATGTCATCTAATACTCTGTCAAGAATTGAATTCCTTTACGCAGTTATTGTATTCTCTTTGACTTAAAAATCACTTTGAATAGGTACTCTAAATAAATGAAAGACAATTTGTACTCTCTACCGAAATAAATTATGTACCCGAGAGCATAATTTTCTTTGTTATGTATAGTATTGCTAACGTTTGGCTATGTTTTAATTTTGAAGAGTAAAATCTAAAGTTATCTATCCCTATTCGGCTGATGCAGACGTCATACTTGTTAATAAGCAGGTATTATATTTATATTTTTCACTCAGAGGCAGTGCTCAGCGATATTACAAGAATTCCTAGCCATAAATAAGCCTTTCAAAGGTTTGACTCCTTAAAGTAGGGCTTCGAATGTCGCGCGTATCTGGCATGTTTATAAAATTATGACTACCTACCTCGTATTTTCCAAGCGGCTAGATGGATTTCGTATGTTGGAAAGCAACAATATTGTTGATGATGAAGCACACATACTTAGTCATTCTGACCTTGAACATACCTATATTGTTTTATGAATCCAATTTCTTAAAATAAATTCTTGCATTATGAAGTGTAAATTCTACCTTTACTCATCATTCGTAATCTTAGCATCATGTGGGTGAAAATGCGACTCGCAGCTAGCTAGAGATTAAAGCCCGCAGCTATCTCTCTCGCGCATCACAACATTTTTAAACATATAAAATCATTGAGTAGGGATATTAGAAAAGTTAGAGCTAAATTTGTTTATTTAAACAGGAGAAATATTTAAAACAAGTTTTTCTTCCATATCTTGTAAATTGGCTGAAGAATTAAAAAATATATGTCTTTTTCTAATTCCGTCGCCTGTATAAATGACATCTGATTAAAACTTTTATTTAAATGTTTCTCCTCTCTAAATAAACAAATTTAGCTCTAACTTTTCTAATATCCCTACTCAATGATTTTATATGCTTAAAAATGTTGTGATGCGCGAGAGAGATAGCTGCGCGCTTTAATCTCGACCATATCTGATAACGATATAGGAGACGAACTTACGCAAATAGGATCAATATTGACATATGTTTGTCTGTAGAGTAGTGAAGAGTGATCTCAACAATGGAGAGGGTGACGTTCCATCCGCTGCGAGAGCGCTTAGCTGATGATATCCTCGATAACCCGCTGCTGGCGACTCCGCCGCCCGAGCCAGAGAAACCACGGCCGCCGCGCGTGCGCAAACCCAGGGTCTTCAAAATCGTAAGTCTTGTAGCGTAACTCACTCTTTCTACTCTTTTTACTTCCTTTCCTACTTTTTCAGTCGCTTGTTCACTAGCTTTTTCTACTTTTTAACTCGCTGTTTTTACTCTTTCACTGACTCTTCCTACAAGAAACACGAAGAAGCGACATTGAAATAGGTTGAACATCTAAAAACCCGAACAAAGAAAGGTTGGTAAAAAAAAAACAGTAATAAATCGGTCAAATGGTAGTCGAGCCACGCCTATTTTAGGGTTCCGTAGAGGTACATCATAATATTATATACTAAAAAAATGATATTTTTGTTGATACTATAAACAAACAAAAATTTGAATGTTTTCATCTGATCTGCTATAATTTTGCTAGTAAATTAACGTATTGTTTATTTGAATTATCGTGAAAAATATAATAAAATATGAGTGTTCAATCTATGCTTTAATTTGTTTCAGCCTCCAAAATTCCCCTTGCTTGACGATGAATTCTACGCATGTTGGTGCAACCATATAAAAGAGGTAAATTTGTTTCTCTACATATCTAAAATGCACACAAATTAAAATAAACTTAATTTAAGCGAATTATATGCGAATGCTCAGAACAAATATTCTCCCTTTAGCATTTTGGGTGAAGCTAAAGGGAAAATGTTTGTTCTGAGTTGACTTTGTTTTAATCAGTATTTTATTCCCCAGTGGCTATTGCTCCTGCCACTTCGGCGGTAATATTATCTTACACTACTGTTTACATTATCGCGCTGCCTACTGGGAAGTGAGGGAAGTAAGGACTTACTTCCCTGCCAAAAAGAGCTGAATGTAAACGGGTTAAACTTTTTACATGACTACTCAAGAAGGAGGCTTATGATTTCTAAGGTTTCGTGAATGTCCATTGAAGTTAAACATTTCAATCGTCAGGTCATAAAATTATGTAAAATATACGCGATAAATCCGTTAAAAATTGGTTAATATCAAGGAGGGTTATGTTTTTCGAGTGTATACATAAATACATGTATATATGTATGTATGTTTATATATTACTTCTTACACTGTACAGCCTACACGGCTTTACTGATTTCGGTGTCGTTAGATTCGCCTTCACTCCCAGAGTGTCATAGACTATATGTTTTTTGTAATAATAATAAATCCAAAAAATCAATTTTTGGAAATCCATGGGGGAGGCCTATGTCCAGCAGTGGACTTCTTATGGCTGAGATGATGATGATGATGAATAATAATAAATACTTTCACAAAAATAAAACTTCGTAACTGCTTTTTGGTAACTTCCAATGAACTTTATCGTAATAAATAAGTGATTTTTAGTAGAATTATTTTAGTAAAATAAAGCGCAAAGCTACTTTGCGCATACTTTCTCACAAAAAACGTGCACTCAACAGCGTATCAAGCGTAATTAAATCATAAGTTAGACAGCAAAAATCGCTCTTCTGCAGTCGGGCATTTTATTTTTCTTTTAATATAGATACTTGTTTAATATCGTATAATATAACCTCCTCCTTTTTTGAAGTCGGTTAAAAATGTACTTTATCATTACCCTACTGCGTAAGAAGGAGGGTTATGTTTTGCGACTGTATATATGTATGTTTCTTTATTGAAATGAAATATTTATTAATAGCACAGCTACAGGTTATATTAAAATGTAAAATAAATTCAGATCAAATTATATGAGAGTATGAGAGCCTACAACCTAAACGGCTTGACCGATTTTGATGTGCGAGGTATCGTTAGATTCGTCTTCACTTCCTGAGTTTCATAGGCTATATTTTTTATAATAATAATAATACGTCTCTCGCAAATTATAATATTTTCTTTTATTTATTTTATATTTTTAGGAAAACTGATTACAGTGATTTTACGCATACTTTCTCACAAAAAACGTACACTCAACAGCGTATCAAGTGTAACAAAATCGTAAGGTATTTTGGAAAAAATGCTTTTCTGCAGTCGGTTATATTGTTTTTCTTTTAATATACCTAGATACTCGTTTATTTCTCATGTTTGCCTCAGCTCCAATTAACGAAGCACAAGGTGGACGACAGTGCGCCGTGGCTTTTCCCCGAGCTGTACCTAAAGCCGCGACGCCTGGACATGTACGCGCGCCAGCTGGAGAACAACATGAATGTGAATAAGGAGCTGCTAAAGAAGATCAACATCATTCAGAGGACAGGGGTAACACGACTCTATTTTACGCACATGTGTTTGCGGAGGGCGATGGCTGGAATGTGGGTCATGCTCTTGATCATGTCCTTGCGGGTCGCTGGTCTGCTCGTGGTATACACACTACATAGTAATAAGTAAGATAGCGCGCAGCTATCTCTCTCACACATGACAATATTTTTGAATGTATAAAATAGATAGGAGAAAAACATTTTAAAATAAGTTTTATTCAGATATCATTTATTCTGGGGACGGAGTTGTGAATGTATTTTCCTACTCCTCAGCCAATTTAGAAAATAACGAAGAAAAAACTGTTTTTTAAATATTTCTCCTATCTAAATAAACAAATTCGTCTCGCTCTTTTGTAATATACCTATTCAACGATTTTATATGTTTAAAAATGTGATGCGTGAGAGAGATAGCTGCTAGCTTTGAGCAAATCCTTAACTGAATCAAAATAATCTTGTTATCTTCCCGTAACAATTAGTATGTTTGTAAATCTGACAAAAGTCACGGAAAATGGGGTGACTGTGGAGATAAAAATGAAAATGAAATAAAAACATTTCAATGTGAAGCTCCCGGGTTCGATCGCGAAACGAACAATAACTAAGTAGGTTTTTTATCTTTCAACCCGCCCGTGCTAGTTGCGAAAAACCAGCGCTGGTTTTCCGCCGGGACTGGCAGGTGACGTCACGCACGGAGTGCCAATATTTCACGTGTAATTACAGGTCTATCTAAGCAACTGAGTCTGTTCCTGATGTATGGAAACGGCACGGGAGAGTTGACATGTAATAGCAATGCTGACGCCCGACTGAATTCACGCGTTACTTGTTTAATGTACCGTAAACCTCTAGTGCCGCTCCCATACACAGAAATAGACTCAGTTGAGTGCTAGACCTATAATTATACTCTTCTATAAAAGTTTTAAAAATCGTATACAGTAGTATATTAAGTAGTATCCGTAAGTAGTATATTAAGTAGTATCCGTTAGTGGTATATTAAGTAGTATCCGTTACACGATCTCCGTTTGTCAGGGTTACGTGGACTGCTGGCAGCGCGCGAAGTCCACAAACAAGTACAACCGGCTTCTGGTGCAGAAGCGGCAGCGGGATCTCGACGAGCTACAGAAGAAGAACGAGTACTTCTACTCCAGGCTGCTTATCGCTGTGAATGTCCTAATACCCTAGGCAGCACGAAACAACTTGATATAGCCGACTGAATTTGATCCGTGTCGAACACCTAACATTTGTAATTCTTTCAATTCCGATAATAATGGCTTGTTATGAAAGATGCGACTTTATCAGAATTGCTAAATGCCACGGGAGCTATCGCTAGACTATGCAACTGCCCAATGTTTCTGGCCGTGATGAAAGTGGAAGGAACTTGTGTCCTATTGCAGGCAATTTTTAACCGATCTTTTTAGTAGTTCAGTGCATGGTCTATGTCCAACAGTGTCTGAAATTATGGCAATGTTTTTTTTACTAACCTACACTGTCCCACTGCTGGGCAAAGGCCAGCCCTCCACAAGTCACGGTCCTGCACCCTCTGCTGCCAATCTTTTTGGAATTTGTCAAGATCGTCACGCCAGCGTCTCCTTAGGTCTGCCTGGACAGCGTCGTCCATCTGGCATCCACTGCATACATGCGAGCCACATGCCCCGCCGAATCCCATTTTAATTTGGCTGCTTTTTGGCCGACATCTACTATACTTGTAATGGAACGCAGTATTGTATTGCGGTCTATGTCTGTCTGCCCAGTATGCTGCGTTCGATTGCTCTTTGGCAAACCCCAAGTCTGTACTTTTATGAATCGGTCAGGGGCCAGGTCTACGTACCGTAGGTTAGGACGGACAAGATACACATGTCGATGAGTTTACGCTTCAGTGATATCGGCAGGTCGACGATGACGATGAGATTAATTAAAGAATAACCAACATTTTTTTTTTTTAATTCATATTTATTTTTGGGACTTTTATTATATAAATACTTGACATGTTGTCATCAAAATGTAAGGGATACTTTTGCTCGGCTTTATTTGTTTTTTTATCTGGTAAATTATACTTTGCATCAATACAAAGGTGAATTATATGAACACGAGATAATTTAAAAGTAAATTAGCCTTATGTTTTAGTAACTTATTTGTTGTTTTTTTTTAGAGATCTGAACAACTTCTTACTAAGGAACTTGATGCAGAATGGGTGCACACTAAGCACAAATTAATTCTGGGAGCATCGTAAGTGCCATTGTAATATATTTACACTTGGATCTTTATTTTCATGGAAAATTATTGAAGACTACTTTTACATATTTTTAGGTTGCCGTTTATTTTGTTTAAAACGGGGAGAATTGATCGTGACATCAAAGATCCTGCATTCGAGAAACCACTTAACGTAAATCGGACAAAGTAAGCAACAAACAAACATGTAACTTTTATATCTTTACTATTTTAGCGACTTTCGTGAGTGCGACTTGTTTTATTAATTGTTCATAAAAATTACCATCATCATCATCATCATAATCAAACCATTCTAGTTCACAAAATAGAGACTCTGAGTATTTGTAATTCATAAATAGGTACGTTTCTAAATATATGTATATAAAGGTCTCAGAGCTTAAAATAAATATTGTACGTCTGCTATCTAAGCTTTTGCTAGGTTTATGAGTTCAAATCTCACCTTAACCAACCACCAAACATGATGTGTGACGAGCAAGGGTGTAGAACAGAACTAGATATAGAACAAGGTTTTTGTGTTGTTGCGAGGCTTCGTTAAGAAGCCAAGTCTTCAGGACGCTCAGGACTCATTCATCAAATCGTCCGCTTATTGCCATTTTTTTAAAACTATTTTGTAAGAATAAAAAGTACGTATTTTCGTAACTTCCAACAAACTTTTTCATATTAAACAAGGGATTTTATTAGAATTATTCTAAAGAATGCGAATTTATAATCTTTTACAACGGTTTTACGCATACTTTCTCACAAAAAAACGTACCCTCAATTATTCTATTAATCGTTTGTTACCTCATAATTCCGTTATTTATAAACCGAATTAAAAAAAACTTTTTTATTTGAAAGGATTTACTTTCAGATTGGCCTTATAGAAGTTTTACCAAAATCTATTAATTGTTTTCTTTTTAAAACAAAATAACTGGCAAAACTGTCATGTAAGTAAAATACTTATTTTGAGGTTGGTTATTTCAGTTTTTTTAATTAAAATAATTACGGTTGCAGAGTACTGCTTGACATCCGAGTAGCGGGAGGCTCGAAGATAGGCAAGGTGACGGTAGAACTCTTCAACGACATAGTACCAAAGACGGTGAAGCTGTTCCTCTCTCTGGTCATGGGGGATGGCCACGGATATGCTTATACGGGAACTAGGTTTTTCAGGTACTCAAAGTAGCTAACAACTTATGGCTAAAAACAATAACAACAATTTAGTTTTAAAATTGGGGCCGAAAAGTTTTCGGGTGAAGACCACGCACTGGCAAGCGCATCGTAAGAAGTCCAGCTACGAGATTGACAGATTACACAAGTGTCAGGAAGTCGCTGGAGGCAAGTAACTTCCAATCGGTCTTTTTGGAAATGCATGGGGGAGGCCTGTGTTGAGCTGCGAACTTCTTGTGGCTGAGATGATGATGATGATGATGATAATGAATTTTACATTATTTCAAATTACTGCATGAAGTAAGAATCTATTAAGAGAGGATTATTTTGTTCCAGTTGATCGAAGGTGGGTCACTAATAAAAATAAAAAATAAACTGTCTTTGTCTATGTCTATGTCTATGACTAATCATGTAAATATTCCATAGGAATAGATGATTATAAGACATGAAGCTGAGCGGCAGAACCGGGAGTTTCTGAGAGAACTAAAAAAGTATAGATGAATTGTGTGAAAGATGATGCGAGTGTTAGAAATGTGAATGTAAATATAACATATATAAATATAAAGTTATTATGAAGTAACATAAAGTATATAAAGTTGTTATGAAGTAACAAATTTTCTTTTACCGAGTAAAGAAAAGGCTATGGCTAGCTTTGATACGTTCCTGTAAAGCGATGCACAAATAAACGAAAATAAGACGAAAATAGGACATTAAGCTCAAGAGCGGGAAAGGCGCAAGAAATAAACGGGCAGGAATAAAGCCCAAAGGGAACAACTAGTGCCATTATTTCATGGTACGAAATGCTTTAATTCCACTTTCATCTTGCTCAATAGTGAAATACGTTTCTCGATCATGATCCATCAGTATTTATGAAAAAAAAAACATCCTTACGTTAATTTCTGATCTCCGAAGCTCCTTGATCCTGGATCGCGCTTTTGTGTTTTTTGTAAATTATATCTATACTTATGATTAATTAATTATTTTATTTAATTTTATTTTATTATATTTTATCTGCAGGATTGTCCCAGATCTTTACTGCCGCGGTGGCGACGTGACGAAGGACAATGGATTCGGATGTTACCTGCCCGAGGGTGAAACCGAACCCATGGGCGCTGAGAATTATACCCTCAGGCATACAGTACCAGGTGTGGAACAGGGACGAATATTAAATATCCTGCAATATACACCTGATATCCTGAGATGTACCAAAATCTTAGAATAGAGTTTTACCTGGAATCTTGAATAGGATTTTACCTGGATTACCTGGAATCTTAGAATAAGGTTTTGGTATGTGGTGCTATTTATCTATCTGTCTCAGCAGTCTTTTTCTTAAAAATAGGAAGCTGTTATAGGACAATATTTGCCAGCGACTGAAATTCCCGGCACCTCGTTAGTGACAGTAAGAAAGAAAATAACTAATCGATCTATATAGATCGATAGATTATATAATCTATCGAGTGAAGTTGATCTATCTAATATATCAAGTGAAGTTTTGCTCTGTAGGTGTCCTGTCCATGAATGTGACGCACGACAACGAAGTGTGCGGACATTTCAACATTATCTTCAAACCTCTGCCACAGTTTGACGGGAAGAACGTCGTCTTTGGAAGGGTAAATTAACACATTCAAATATTTACTGTTTCACCGCTTCGCTTTTCTAGCAGTTGTCCACTGGTCGTATCGCTTAGCTCAATTTCATAACATACAGAAAATAACATACTACAAACATACCTACATATATTTTACTGACGAAGCATTTGTAAATTTGACAAACCGACGTAGACCTGATGACAGATGAGGTCGAAAAGTTCTCGAGTGAAGACCACGCACCGGCAGCGCAGCGTGACCAACCACGAGGTGGACAAAAGACCTACATGTCGCAGGAAGTCGCTGGATGCAAGTCGCTTGCAACCGGTCATTTTGGAAATCCATGAGGGAGACCTAAGTTCAGCAAAGGACTTCTTGTGGCTGAGATGATGCTGATGATGAAATCCGACAAAGGTGGAATGAATTCTAAAAACCTTTGTTGAAAGAATTGGGATCAAGTGGTTTAAGAGTTAAGCGATACCTACTAGCTACACCCTGCGAAATCACCGGCAATCTTAGAGGAATTGTTTCTGGGCATAGTGTTTAAGGCATATATTGCTGTGACGAAAATGAAGAATGTGAAAATGTGTCAACTTTTTTGTCACTAGAAAATGTCTGTAATTATAAATCACATATATTTACAGTGATTTTCAACAGCGATCGTAAAGTATCACATGACTAGTGAATTTCCAACAGACATTCTGCCACGGTAACTCAGCAACATATTCAAATTCATTCAGTCGATCCAAAAGACAGGGAATTAAGGTGGGGCTCAAAGCACGCGGTTTTCTCGCAAAATCTGAGCCCATCCTTAAAGATCAAGAGTTTGTTGCCATAATTAACAATGGGTCGAAGATTAGATAAAAGGGAGAGGTTGTTAAAGGATTAGATGTAGGTACAAAATATCACACATTCACAATCACGGTCCACTAGGTCATGGGGGTCATGACCATGGCTAGGAACACGCCTGCATTTCATTCATTCTGCATTCACATTATGTAACAGATCATATCGGGTCCAGTGCAGAGTCTGGAGCGTATCAGCGCACTGGGGCTGCCTCTCGGGACCACCACCTCTGACTGCATCATCAAACTCTGCGGCTACTTCTCGCGCGTCAGCGGCTTCAAGCCGGGACAGCCCAACACTATGAAGTTCCCTCCTAGAAGAGGATTGAAGAAATAATGACGGTATTGATACATGTGCACGAAGGTGGCTTCTTACTGTGCACAGAGTACACGCTCTTCTCTTTGCTTAACTATACTAGTTTTGTAAGCTACTGTAGTTTTGTATATACTATTTTATGCAAGATAGATCTACGATTGACCACCAACTCGCTATATGTTAAGCGACGATGTATCCGAGGATGGAGCTCGTCGATCTAGAAGATATCTATTCACTCTAGCCATGAAAAATACAATATTCAAATTATCATAAAACATTTTCTTTATTCGAAAATAGGCTTGCGCTTGACCGTCAACCCACCTGGTGTTAAGCGACAGTTACGGTCTATGATGGAGCGCGAATTTCAATATACGTAGGCAATAGTCATACATACTCTTCGTGAGCTATCACATCTACTAGCTAATATTTTATAGCTCTCAGTCTGAGCACGCCCTTATACTATCAGTCTGTCACTTGGGATCATCTGATAAATACAATAATTTGAACATTGTAGAGTTGTTGCCTTCTTCCGGCTATCAAAGTAAAATCACAACGGGAAGCCACCTTTACAAAGTTTCTTTTAGTGTTATCCAATCTAAATTTATTTAATTATTTTTTTGTATTTTCACTTTTTAATTGTTATTTTTTTTATTTATGTTTTTTCCTTAGCCATAAATATACGTTTTTTTTTTAATTTTTTAAATGCAATTTAAATCTGCTACTTATACCTACACGTATAAACAATGAAAACGCATACATTATTTTCAAATATTTAATTAAAAATATAGAAAAATAAATACCTAGTAAATCGAAAGCACACAGTGATTCGAGAACACAATAAATCAGATAATTCAATCAATCAATGAATCAGTCATTAAATTACATCCTCTCGATGCAGGAGGCTTGATTTTCAACGTCATTCTATTTTGATGAACAATCCACAGGAAAATATTAACGCCAGCAACTGAAACAAATATAATTCATAGTTACAAACATTTACAAACTAGGCAATAGCCATAAATGGCTAATGATGGTAAACGACACTTTGTTTTCGATTTTCAGAATAACGATGAAATTTGGTACAAAGATAAGTGAGACCTTGGTGAGACTCTTGACCCGTGTCACAACCTTGTCACTTTTTTGTTTTGCTTGACATTGACATCCTGCTTGCACATTTGCCAATAGAAGAGAAGGCTGTCACGTTTTTTTAAAATTCGTTCTTTCTGGGAGCCGTCAAAGAATTGTCAAAAGTGGCCGCTATTCACAATCCCGTTCATCAATATTACAGCCAAAATACCATTCGCGCATGTGTCTTATCAGTATTTTGTTCCATGGTCATATCACTGCCCGTGTGCGACGACACTAAAACCAAAAACGCCTAATGTAGAAGCACTCTAAGTACGAGTAATCCGTATACACTGTGCGAGTGAGAGTACTTGGTTAACCGTCCATTTTGTATTATATATTCGATTGTTCAGGTAATAATAATGTATGGTTTACCATAATGAGAGCGACGAATATAGCTGCGCCGCCGACGTAGAGCGCGTCATCTCGAAGGAAGTCAATAGTTTTGTAGAGGCATCCGTCCATGTACATCGTTGTGGGGTTCGGAGATGCCTTGCAGTCCAGACGCTGGGAAGAAAAGAATGCCATTTTACTACATAACGCCCATCAAATAGAGAGGCAGAGATGTTCCTCATCATTATATCCGCAGAGATGTTTCTCTCACTATTATATCCAGCATTTTACTAAATCAAGGATACAAATAAATAAACAAGTGTTCAATAATATTTTGTAACTTTGCTTAGATGCTCGATATAATGGTGAGGAACATCTCTGCCTCTTTTTTTTATGGGCATTTTTTTTGCTTAAATCCAATGATAATAATAATTATTAAGTATAGGTATGTGGCTTATTAGGTATTTGACTTGAACGGTCTGATAGCGAAGAGCATCGACCAACATCTCAAGAATCTCTTGCTAGATAGTTGGATTCACAGAAGAGAGAAGTGTCTTCTGTGGTTGGATTAAGGGTCGAATACAAAAGGCAGTCATCTTAGACACGGCGCGTATTGTCAGGAGATTCCTCAGTTTGTAGCCCTTACAGCTTGAGCCCTGCTCTGTTGCCGGCGGCACCCTAGTTTTAAGTTTTTTACAATATTTATATTAATTTTATAAGTTTATATTTCTATTGTAAAAAAAAAAACATAAATATTAAGGTATAAAGAGTACGTTGGTATTTAGATCCTTTCCCTAACCGTATTGCGGTAAACTGTCAGTGCTTACTTTCGCTCGGTGTAAAGAGTACGGCTACAGTACATTTGTTAGATTGTTAACCTGTAAATCCTAACTAAATTATTAAAGCGAAAGCAAATCTGTCTGTATGTTTGTTACCGTTCACGGTTAATCTGCTAAACCTTGTCTGAACCAGTAGTTACGAAATTTGCATAGAGATTTTTGAAGAACTGGAGAAGGATATCCTAAATAATATGAATATATATATATTTATTTATCTATAATATATATATATATATAATATTTATCTATAATATTATAAAAGCGAAAGTAACTCTGTATGTGGTCTGTATCTCTGTCTGTTTGTTACCTCTTCACAGCTAAATGGCTGAACCAATCGTTATGAAATTTGGCACAGAGATTCTTTATGACTCTGAGAAGGACATAGACTATATTTTATCATCATCATCATCGCCGTTTTTCATCTACTACGCGGTTAGCACGGCGGGACGCAGGTAGTAGGCTATATTTCATCAACATTACTGTTATTCATGAGTACGCGAATGGAACCGCGAGGCGCAGCTGCCTCTAATATATTATGCACATTTATTAATTATTAACTTATTTCCTAGACCTGTAGTATTAATCTAACCCCTTCCGTTGATAGCTGGTAGTTGGTCGAATCGGTCAACTACAAGTCATCAATTATCATCCCACCTTCCTCCTCAAACCACTCCCAATCCTCTAATCACTCCCAATCCTTAGGCGGAGAATGGTAGCGAGTATACCGATAGCACCTTCCATTCTCCGCCTTCAACACTCCTATCTATCTCACTCCACTACTTTCCATCCTAACAACCCACTAATATATATAAAAAACAACGGGTTGCACTCCGGGAGTGCCGGCAGAAGTGAAAACTAAAAAATAAAATAGCAAAAAGACTGACTCGTGAAGTATTTGAACCTCCGCCCTCCGATTGAGAAATTGAAATTTATATCGGTGCTCTAAACTGTTGAGCTAACGAGTCTTACGTGAATGTGACGAAAATAAGCATTTGGCGCAACGAAATGACGGCATGCTCGAAAGACAAATTTGTACATACAATAATGGACTTTAAATGCAGAACGTCAGAATAGGTTTCTGACTGTCCGTCTTACGATCTGACGATCTGATGCGAGTTTATCATTTTTTACCCATCCCTAAAATGCACAACACCGCTAAAGAAGTCTTCACTTCAAAAAAAAACTGTATTATTATGACTCACTTTCCCCGGGTAGAGTTCCTTACAGCAGCTGTCGGGTACGTTGTCGTTCCAGTCGTTGTGGCTCCTGACGCCGCAGCACTGCAGGAAGGTCTGCGTGTCGTCCCACGCCCGCGTGTACTCGTGTCGCGCGCCGTAGTACGGGATGGACGCGAACATCTCCCGGTCCAGGGTGGAGACCACTTTCTCGCGGAACACAAACTCTAGGATGCCGCCGACTAACATCACCACGAACATTATGAACATCAGGATGTAGTACTGGAAATAAATAAATAACTTAGTTGTAGGTAGATTCAAACTGAGATTTTTTGACGTGATAACGTCTTATAAATCGATGAACGCCGGCTGCACACACGAAAAAGTGTCACATTCCGCCTGAGCCGAGCGTGCAAGCGAGAGCGCGGAACAAGCAATAGAAAGGCACGATCGGCCTAAGCGTTCGGCTTGTGACGCATCGTTATCACGTAAAATTATCGTCCTTTTTTATTATTAATGAACTTTTTCGTAATAAGCAATTATTCTGAAGAATGCGCATTTATAAGCTTTTACAGCGATTTTACGCAAAATTCTCACATAAACGTACACTCAGCAACATATCAAATCAAGCGTAACGAAATCGTTAGACTGCATGTTTCTGATAGTTGTCCTCAAAACAATCGAGTAGGTATAAAACATATAAAAACTCTCACTAGACCGTCAGAGATGTTTTACGCTCGAGGTCGAAGGAGGACGTACCGTGAGCAGCATGCACTTGACCTCCTTGGCGGCGCCGCAGCAGCCGAGGACAGAGAGCAGCATCATGGCGGTGCCCATGGCGACCACCACCACCACTGACGCTATGAACATGTTGTTGGAGAGGAGCGTGCTTGAGAAGGAGCGGGACGTCCACACCCACACGCCAATTATCATCGCGATCGCGCCGCCCACCTAGAATACGATAGTTTTGTACGTAGATAAGTTAACTCTTTATTGTATACACCTTCATTGCCTGCATGAGTAAGCGACACGAACGGGTCTCTGTATCAATAGGGAAAATGCATGAATTTTATTTTATAGAAATAATATTTTTAATTGATAACATACTTTTTTTTACGTGTAAAATTTGTATAGATATAATAAATAAATGATCACTCGGACCAAATCAAGAGCGGCTACTAATGGCGCACCAACAAGACCTCCGCTCGCCCCATCGCCGACACCAACATCGCCTTTATCATCAGAGTGCGAGGAGGTCCTGACCCCTCACAACTCCAGAGGCAGCGTGTCAAGCATGGAAAGCGAGCCTCCGACGTCACCGCCGCCACAAAGACCAGCGCGGCGAGGACGTCCTCCGCTGCCGACTATTATTATTATATGTATGTAATGTATATTAACTAATGTAATTGGTGAATACCGTTTTAGTTAATTAAATAAATAAATAAATACTAAAATGTAATATATATAAATCAATTGCTGTTCGTTTGTCTCGCTAAAACTCGAGAACAGCTGGGCCGATTTAGCTGATTTTGGTTTTGAAATGTTTGTCGTAGTCCAGGGAAGGTTTAAACGTTGAGAAAATATCGGGTCCACTCATTGATAGGTGATACGAAGTACGCCGGGTCATCTAGTACTAAATAATTATAGTTTAAAAAACTGGAGCAACCGACTTCTTATGGATGCCATTGTCAGAACTGGACCAAATTGAAATTTATTTTAATGATTTCAAATAAAAAAAGAATCTTCAAAATCGTGAACCGATTTTGAAGATTCTTTTTTTATTTGCGGCCCAGTCTAAAGTTGTCATAACAAACATAAAAATACAGTCGAATTGAGAACCTCCTCCTTGTTTGATGTCGGTTGAAAAACATTTCAATCGGTCAATAAAGTTCCGAGGTACTTGTAATATAAGTACTTATTTATTTTTAATTTCTTCTTGTTTATTATATCGGACTTGAGGATTCGTTTTTTTGGTCCAATACCCTTCTTTCTAACTCGTATTTTTTGTACTTATATGTAATTTCATTTTAATATATCATATGAATATATTACTAGAAATCTTATAATCATATAAATACATACTTATATACTTATATACTTATATACTTACTAGTTTCTTTCAATTTAATTTATGACACTTTTCCTTTAATTATCGACAGTTAGTAAGTATAGTTGCCGTTAATTACAACAAACAAAAACAAACAAGTCACCCTATTTAGTCAACCCTTATTTTAAAAGGGGAGATTGTATCATGACATACGACTGTTGGTCACAAGTTTCATTTCGTGTAAAAAGTAGATTTTTATGACTTTTTTACGGAACATTAAACCACGCATAGACAAAGAACTATGTACCTAGAATAATCTAGATAAATAAAAATTTTATAATACTATAAACTAATTTTATAATAATACTATAATACTTAGAATGACGTAGTGGTAGTGAGCGAGACCTGGGGGGTTACGCTTATCTCATAAAGCAATGCAAAGTGTTGCCTCGCGCTCGATTTTATCTTGATTTTTTTGCAATTACGAGTGTGAGACTACTTTGAATTAAATATTGGAGGACATTTTCACACAACACCATCTAGCCCCAAACTAAGCAAAGCTTGTACTATAGGAACCAGATAGCTGCTAGAATACATATGTTTTTATTTTTTTTGTAAATACATATTATAAACACCCAGACACAACGAACATCCATGCTCAACAGAAATGTTTGCCCTGGGTGGGGATCGAACCTACGTCCTACAGCTCAGAGGCAGACGTATTACCACTGAACCATAACGCCTGTCAATTAGGTATGGTATTTTTAATAGGCTCTTCAACTTATGTGTCACTCTCTTAATTGCGGAAAAAGCAAGATGAAAACGGGTGCGAGCCAACTTTGCATCGCTAGAAGAGTTGAGCGTAACCCCGCTGCTTGGGGAAGTATGTGTGCGTGTAGGTACGTACTGTCGTATGTGTGTGTTAGTGCTCTGTAATGTATTCTCTGGTACGTGTACTACACTTACTACAATCGAAATTGCAGTGATGAAGTTAGATATATAAACAACTTACAAATGTGAGTACATTCAATGTGATGAGAGACATCTTCATACACCTCCCGCAGCTGTCCATGGCGCCTCCTCCTCCCATCGTTACCTATTCTGAAAATACAATTCGGAAACAATAACAGAAAGTTAACTACTTTCTACTAGAAACTAGAACTATCCTTAACTAATACAAGATTGTCTGGTAGATATCGCTATATAAAGATAAGCTCTTTTCGCTATGTAATTAGTGGTGTACACAATAAAGAGTATATATCTACTTTAATATTATAAAAGTGGTCAAGACCGTGTCGAGACACATATAGAAAGACAGGCAGACGAATCTTTATCCTACCAATAATATTGGTTCCTGGGTCCGTACCACAAGGGTTCATTTTTATTTCAATATTACTTAGATTTTTGTCTTGCTCTTTCTAAACTTGAGAGAACAACACAAAGATCCAAGTAATATTGAAATAAGATTGTGGTAAGCCCCCTGGTAAGTTACCACGGAACCCTAAAAACGAAAGTAGTAGGTAATTATTATATCTCTCTTTTCCTCGATCAAACGGCTGAACCGATCGTTTTAAAAACTGGTACATATAGCCGAGAACCTGGAGAAGCAAATACACACATACATAGACATATAGACACTTCATAATCATCGTCATCACCGTTTTTCTCCACTTTTTGGGAGAAACCGCGAGGGAGTTAGCACTAATTAGGTTTAGTATCAGGGACCCAATTCAGTTATTCAAGTCCGCTCCATAGCCGAACCATATGTGGAGCGTTTCCCGTCGGCCACCGTTTTTTTGATTCAGTCACTTTTATGTCATACAATTGACACATTTGATGAAACGTAACACGTCCTTCGCTCGTTACTAAATCAAAAAATGATAGCAGCCGACAGGAAATGCTTCGCAAAAGGTTCAGCTACGGATCGGTTTTGAATAACTGTAGTTCTTACCTATATGTTTACCTATTTGTTACGTAGTATTATTATATGTTCTCTGGTATTGTCACAGTATCACAGAACTTTAGGTATATTAATACGGGTAGTATTAATATACTGTGAGCATAATATGTCATACCACTTAACCTGCTGGTAATTAGTTCATCTGAAGTAGAATTAGCTCTAATTGTTATTCCTACGTGCTGTTTTTGATTAGATTTTTGTCCATCATATAATTCTCGTTATATCTTATCCATAAACGTCTGTTATACCAGTGATGACATATGACACTGCAACGTGGTCACTTACTATGGGCCTTATAAGGAAGTTCAAAGTCACGCAGCGGGCTATGGAGAGGGCTATGCTCCAGGTTTCTCTGCGAGATCGTATCAGAAACGAAGAGATCCGTAGAACAAAAGTCACCGACATAGCACAGCGGATTAGCAAGTTGAAGTGGCAGTGGGCAGGGCACATAGCACGTAGAACTGACGGCTGATGGGGCCGAAAGCTCTCTTCCGTTTTCGGAACAAAATATTTTGTATATATAATAAGTGCAATAGTAATATATAATAAGCGCATTTTAACTAAAATTTGATTAAAATGGGCTTATTTGGCTAATATTATGAATAAAACTGTCAATTTTTAAATTACCCGGGTGCTCTAATAATACTTTTATTCACTACTAATATACCTAGCTCTTTTATTCAATAGGTTGCTTGATCGCCAACTAGCCTGATGTTAAGCGATCGTTGCAATCTAAGATGGAACGGACCTAGAAGAAAGCTATTCACTCGTGATTGGAACACACTTGATTGTATCTATTCTGAAAGACCGCTGTTTTCTATTTCTCGTACTAATTCATAATGATGAAGAGGTACTAAGTACATAGATCCCTTTAATACCTAAGAGATATTTAGATTCATACGGCCTTACCGAAAAATGTTACTTAACTTTAACCATCGTCTTAAATTCTGTCTTCTTTCCGCAAGTGGCATTACGTATCAGCGAGAAGTTGACAAAATATGTTAAGCAATGCTTAAAGTTAAGTAAGTAAAGTTAAGTTTTTCGGTAAGGCGTTTTCGGTAATGGTACGTGAATGTACCTAAGTTCATCTAAACCTGTGAATAGAATTAATAAGTTTATGCTTACTTCATTTACGTTTTAACGTATGTAAATCTATGTTTACCAAGTTTATTTTTACTACGTTTACGGGATGTTTACCATGGCTTAGAGTTTTGTTAAGTTCTACATATTTGTAGTGAATAATGGTGTTTTAAAAAAGTGTTTTAAGTACAATGAATTGAAACTTTTACTTAAAACTTTAAGCGCACGTAAAATGTCGTAGAATATAAAATACTTACGAGTTATAATAACGTTCATAATTTATAAACACATCACAAGACACAACATACTCGGTGACATTGCTAGACTCTGTAGATTGCATTTAGATCTAGATTGCCATGAAAACTCACGTACGGTACTTAGATAAGATCTATCATCATATTAAAACTTTGGAATATAGAATACGGCGCTTTATTCTTATGAGGGTAGGTTTTTTACTAACTACTTATCTTGCATTACCTTCTTATGTTACGTTGGTATATATCAGACATTTTCCAGTTATTTTGTTACAAAAACCAAAGTACTGGACTGATTTTGATAAAATTTATATGGGACCTCTGAAGCATGACCTACCAAACAAAAAATAATCATCAAAATCAGTTCTCAACTGGCAGAGTAATCGGTGAACATACAAAAAAAGTCGAATTGAGAACCTCCTCCTTTTTGGCAGTCAGTTAAAAACTTAGCAACCATGTGCAATTTTACTTAGGTCGGTCTATAAATTAACTAAACAATAATACCACAGTCTAAAGAACTTAGTGTAGTGTTCTTTTTATGTACTGTGATACAACTACTAAAGCTCACGGATTAACATGGTATTCTGTCGAGTTTTTTATAGTAGGTAAGCGAATGAATGGGCCCATCACCTATAGGTAAATGTAGGTACCCCTGGCATTGTTTAGATATGTGTGTCACACACGTACCGCGATTATGGTACCTACTCCTGCGCAGCACGGACGTAACCTCAAGGTGACTACTGGCTGCAAGGTCCATCTAAGCCATTCTCTGGATCCATTCTCTTATGGAAGATAATAAGTGAAAGTGCGCATTTAGCAGAGGGCACAACACAAACCTTCAATAAAGACGAGTTATTCCAAACACGCGAGATATTCCAACCGGTCGAGTGAGTATTAGCGCCAAAGGCTCGCACCAAAACATTGAAAAATGCGATGTTTGTATTGGCGTTAGCGCATTCTCAGTTTGAATATACGACGCCGTGTTTGGTTACAAAACAGTTTCACTTTACAATCACTCTCACTTAGCGGGTTAGAGATCGCGGTAGCACGGAGTGCAAGTGTCGGGTACGCAGGTGCGCCGCGCTCGGTGGGACAGATTCGACTGATTTGCTTCGCAGAGGTCTCCCACCACTCGCTCGGGCCCAGTCGAAGCCTTCGGTAGTTTATGCATGACCGTGCAATCGTGCCTGAGTACGTACGTGCTTGCAACTGAGTAGAGTGAAGTGCGATATGTTGGTTGCACGTTTTTTATTGCCCGTCGTCAACGATGTTCTATCGACAAGGAGATCGCGTCAAGCCTCAAAAATTACCGCACTCAATGAGATCTAAAGCGGCAATCTTTAGACCACTTACACGATAAAAAAAAACGATTTTCAAAATAATTCGAAGTGGCAAAATAGATTTCTCTAAACTTCTCAATCTAAATTAGACTTTAGCGCGGTGACAGAATTTAAAACAACATCCTTAAGTTCGTCATTGTTGGTATATGAATATCTCGGTCAACTCAATACTTTGTTCGTAAACTTCGTTTTAGACATGTCCATGTGATAATAACGTCAGTGCCAGTCGTTTTAACTGTTTGAAAAGCCTTCACCTGGTAAGTTGCGATTTATTTCAGCTTGAAAAAATCTTTCTACACACCACAGCGGCTGCTATTATATATGAAGTCAGTAAAACAATTATATAAATAAAAAAAAACCGTCTGCATAACAGCGGTTTTCGAAGTTTTATCCGTGAAATGAAGTTAAGTGTAAGTTTTCGCGAGCAAGTATAAGCAAAGCTACGGTGAAATTTATTTATATGAACATTCTTTAGAAATTATCGTATAAAATCACTTATATTACACCAGATTTCAAATTAAAAAGAATCATCAAAATCGGTTCACCCAGTCGAAAGTTCTGTGGTAACAAACATTAAAAAAAAACAGTCGAATCGAGAACCTCCTTTTTTGAAGTAGGTTGAAAATACAAATTTAACGACATCTCGTACCTACGTTAAAATCGGCCAAACCGTTTCGACTGTAGAAGGTAATTTAAAGACATTACAAAATATATGTACACCCAAACACATATAAGTAATAAATATGATTGCTCTCCTTAAAATAATTCGAAATACCTAATACATTTAAGTTGCAAACACATTCAGTATGTAGGTCAAGTTGTTATCGACAAGCATAGTACCACAATCTAAAGACCTCCGTAATACAAGTTATACTTACCTACTGCGGTAGTACTCTGAGTAAAACTAGGTATATATGAGTAGAAAAACTATATATATATATTTGCTCGATTGTGCAAGAAACTTAGTTTTTCGGTTGTATTTACTATGTATATATGTTTCTATAATTACCTGTTATAGCCTACACGGCTGGACCGATTTTGAAGTGTCAGATTAGTCTTCACTTCCCGGGTGTCATAAGCTAAAACGATTTTGATACAATATGCACTTCCGATCAAATCCTCTAAAGCAAAAAAAACTAGATCAAAATTGGTCCCTCCGTTTGTGTACTACGATACTAAACATACTCGTACCTACAAACAAGGGCGTCGCCAAGGGGGGCAAGAGGGGCAGCTGCCCCCCCTAGAAATTAAAATAATGTAGCCAACTGTAAAGCAATCAAAGTCCTAAGGCCGTGCAATTGTACCTGTACCTACAATTCATATTTTTCTCATCCTCCATAATATTAACTTGCCCCCTCCTGGGCCATGGGCTGGCGACGCCCTTGCCTACAAACAGACGAATAGGTACACACGTCAAACTTACAACACCCCTCGTTTTCCTTCGATGTTTAAAAATTAACAAATAAGAAATAGCGTTGTTTTTAGATATTCTTTTATTAGCTTTTGTTAATAAAACATTTACTTAAAACTGAATATTAAGACTGAATGGTACAAAACGTATCGAACGCACGTAACAATCTGAGCAGTGTCTCTATAACAAAATAAGGTGAAACTTGAGCTTTGGTTTACAGTTGTGATCTATTGAGACTTGCATACTATTTAACATAGAGAGATGTATAATCGCAGCAAACTGCATTAAAACTAGTTTTTCCTTAAATGTCCATTCATGTAAGCAACAATGGTGAACTGCCGACCAATGAGAGCTCATATTTTCAAAATTACAGGTTATGGTTGGTAGTTACACGACGTAATTGCTTACAATTTTAGAGCAGTAAAAAATAATGTTTTGAACGCCACGGTCTTCTAAAGACAAACTTTTTCGTGAAGTCACCGACTTCAATAGAAAATAAAAAAATATGCAGAAAATTACTATTTATTACCTATTTATTTATTTCATTTTTAAACTGTTTTCGGAAGGTAACATTGTTTTCAGATTTTTCACATTTCGGTACCTTAGCCGCTGAGGGCACGGAAATCCATCCATTTTAGGCAACGGTACTCAAAAGGTTAATGTACTTCAGGTATCTAAATGTGTTTAGCTTCCATAAATAGCGATCGGCTGTAGAGTTTTAAACAAAAACTGGCAGGAAAAACAAAACATGGAAAGTGCCAGCCGCGTGTTTTCCCGGGCATACTGTAGTCAGTTATGGGACTTGATGGAAATTTACAGTTTGTTACAGGGTATTAACGCCAATTACCCGTTATGGTCTTCGATGTTCTGGTTACCCCGTAAAAGAAAATAGATATGATTTATGTATGTATGTAGTGTATTGTAAAAGTTAGTTATTGGATTTGACGGAAATTGGTGATTATAAGTACGCGATGTACTGATCCCGTCATTGCAAGTCATACTTGCTGCAAGCCAACATGTTTTACATTTTCCCTCCAACAACTGTCTATAATGTGGCATCACAGCCTCAATGTACGGCTTTATAAACTATTTGCTTTTTACCCGAGTGCCCAATGAGGATATTTTTACGCTATATATATATTTTATACGTAGGTAGGTATATCACCTCTTATTTATAAGGTGTACGCCCAGTAGGCCGATGTATATCATGACTGTAACAGTATCGTATGTATATGCAACAAAATAAATTGCATGAATTAATCTGAGACTAATCAAACTAATTGACCGAGTTAGGAATTCCGTGCTGCGATCCAACACAAAAATCATGGATGTAGGACAAAAAGCTGCTAGTCTAAAATGGAATTGGGCTGGATACATCTGCCGCATGCCCGAGGACCTGTGGGCAAAAACAACAACAGGCCCAAAAAACGATGGCGAGATGAGCTTGACTCCCACTGTAGCAGGATGGAGATGGGACTTGAGGCTGGAATAAGGATGCTCTAAACCGAGAAAAATAGAAAGAGAGAAGAGAGGCCTTTGCCCTGCAGTGGGACAGTAATGGCTGAGAAAAAAAATATCTGAGACCGCTCACCGCTCACCAGACCGTTCTGGCACCGACCAAGATTGTATCGCACCTTGCACGGTTCTGTAACAAATTGGTACCGATACGTTACACGTTCTTGTAGACGGAGTAGCGTCGTTCCGTGTCTGATACGTTCATAACAAGATTATGGTATGGTACCTGCGTAGCAGTGGGCGTCTTCCTTTATCCTTACCTATTCTTAGCGGCTTGTATACAATATTTACCTCAAAGGCTACAACATTTCGCACTCGAGTATTTCATTTTAATAATACTTAGTACCTTTGGATTTTTACCCAACTGCCTGAGAAAGGTAATGCTTTTATGTTGGTATATTAGCCAAAACAGCATGACCGATATTGATCTGTGAGCTGTTTTAGATTCTTCTCTGCCTACCGAGGGTAACAGACTTAAATATTACACGATAAAAAAGGATTTCATTACTTTAGCCTACCTTTTAGCATTCACCATTTTAGGGTGAACCACTGATAATAATAGTGCCAACCAAAGGCAGCTCAACACATTTTTATACACATACAAGCACATGACCCTTTCATGTTTTGTTTTTTAATTGCACTTGTTTAGCCGCTGTAGTTACTACAGTGAAGTGAGATGTTTACGGTGCCAAACACTGTTTATTGTTGCCTGTTAGATTTAAATAGGTCCGCAATACAAAGTAGTTACCGACTACAAATTTATAAGAACTGTACAATACATAATTTCATTCACAATCAATCCATTTCGAATATTGTTTGCATTCTTAAACATTTGTTTACAAATAAATACATCTCATTGTGATATCACCAAAGCTTGCATAAATAACTATTTGACATCTTCATATCATACAAAATAAACTTTAAAATGTAAAAATACAATACGAATTTCTTTTAAAGAAAACTGAACTAAAAACACTTTGATTTTTTCTATAAAAAACAAACATTTAATAATTAGAAACAACATTTCGTACTGAATTCATAATATATTACACGTTTTGCTCTAATAAAATACAACAAATTAATTAGGGCGGTTGCGTATTCGCGCCTAGCGTAAGTGAGAGCGATAAGCGCTCAGCCCACGGGCCAATAGTTTCTTGTATCCTTAAGGTCCGTGAGGACTGCGCGTTCCAGTGTACGTGTAATCATTTACGCGTATTTAAGAACGGTCAATCCGTACCTACAGTATCGTGTATATTATTACAGTGAAATAAAAAAAGTTTTAAGAAGGCCAATGTTGTCATCATTATAAACAAATTTTACAATGGGCATATAGTAAAAGTTGTTTATACTTTTTGTCGGGTTTCGACGAACTGTTTCGATGGAACAGCGTTATTTTCGCAACTATTGTGTTGTGCCCATATTAAACGTTGTCCTTCTTTCTCCTTAGAGGTTTCCGTAATAATTAAAGTACGAGCATGCGTGTTGCAGGCAATTGATTTTTGGCCACGCGTTAATGGAGATTTGGAATGAATCGATCACCTTGTGTTCAGAATCGCCGTAATCCACACAGGTGTTGTACGCAATCCATCTATACGCATGTTCGACGTACGTAAATAAACTACATGTACATTGGAACGCGCAGTCTGTAGACACTAGAGATTGCAAACCGGGCCCGGCCGGGCCCAATAAGAATTTGTTTTGTTTATACCAAATATTACCAAAGCTACCAAAGTTTATCTATCTATCTAATCTAAGTTGTTATGACAAGTTTAGTGCGTTAAGCTTTATTAGTTTCTTATTCTAATACTATGTTTCAAATGGACACTATAACGAGTAAAGAGAAAGACCTGCTTGCTTAAACTTATAAAAATTATTAATTAGTTTATAATACTAATGTTACTATTCCGTCCCTAAGTAAAAGTAATCAATTCTGTATAAAATCAGAGATTTTGAGACTTTGAGTGAGACTGATTATTGTGATTATTGTTGATTTGCTAGTTTGAAATAAACATTAATTCGTAACCTTGAATCATTGTCCTTTTCCATTCTTATATAGCAAATTTTCATAAAATACTTTAACGGTTTCATCACTAACACATCAACCCGCCAACCCGGCCGGGCCCGGCCGGGTTGAGAAACATACCGGGTTGCAATCTCTAGTAGACACCTTAAGATACAAGAAACTATTGGCCCGTGGGCCTCGCACTTATCGCCCGCGCTAGCAGTAAGAGCGACTACGCAACCAGCCTTAGATACACTTATACGAGCTACACGCTACCGCGAATGGTTACATCATATAGACAATAAATTATTATTTATGAAATGAGTTACATCTTCAATTATTTAACATTAGACTCCCTAATATTATGAAACATTCGTGAACTTTTAACTAGATCTAATACACGACGCGTCCTGCGCAGCTTCTTTACATTATAAATAAAATTGTATAATTAATGTTTTAAACATAATAATTTCATAAATGATGCAAACAGCCAGCTTTGAATCGGCGTACAACTTTGAAAGTTCTCAAATATGCTATTTCCTTACATAATTAGAATCTGTATAATTTGTCGTAATATCATATCATCGTTACAAAACCCGCAATATTATGTTGCATTGCAATATTATACAGATTTCATCTGAGAAAATAAATTTTCCGTTGTTCACCGATCTTAAGTTACTCATGCTGACTGTACTTTGATTAATACAAAATTCCTAGGCGATGAGATGGGTGCTCCAGGTGAGTCGCCACGCGCGATATTTTTTACTGGAAATAATTTTATAGTCTGTTTGGTAAAACTACCGTGGTAAAAACCATGCGAACGTCTGAATATGACGTCTCGATTATGTCTCGACTAGTCGAACAATATAATTAAATAAGGACAGTAGCGCCCTCAATACCACATTAGTTCTCTTTCCGTACTTTTGATAAATATGCGAATATTAGTCTCATGGAACGCTATTTCAAAGAATTCAGATTTATTTTAATATCTGTTATTTTGTCCAAAATAAACGTCTAAGCACGACTTTTCACGGTTTCTGAATACACTGTTATAGTTTTCATGGGGCTTATATCCTCATATTTGTGAAAAATAGCCGCCGTGAGTGAGCCACCTGCAGCATCCTTCCCGCCTCATCCGCCATAAATCCGAAAAAAGAGAGCAACATTTTAGCACTCCATAAATCAATACACAGCAAAAGATCAAATTACAATACTAGTTACTAGCGGCACCTACACAGTTACACTACATAGTTAATCCCATTCCCAAATCCGCCTTTTCGGGAATAAAACTTAAAGTACCTACGTATTGAGTTAAATATAAACCCCCATGAATTAAACATTAAATCATAACATACCCCAAGTATTATGTAATATATTGATTACTAAATCATAGCGAGAGCAGCTCGCAATTTGATGATATGTACTTCAGACCAAATCATAATACTGTTTTTATTTGGGCCACCAACAATCCATGTTCTTGTTAATCGCGTTATATTTTAACTTATGACAATTTTTATCTACTTCCTTTTAAAATATCAAAATGTAAATACAAAAATCGTTCGAAGTAAATCTTTAAGAATAGTGTGATTTTCAATGTGCCCTTTAATTGTAATTCAACGCTGGCTCGCGATATTTTTTATTTCGCTTTTTTGTTTGTATTGGATCCACACCATAAGCGCATTTGCCAGTAAGTTTCATAAATAATACAAACCCTATAACTACTAGACACGGCTTAATTCACGTAATTCTCAAGTTCTAGTCACGCCTCAGTAATACAGTGGTTTCTTTACTGGAAGCTTCCATGGAGTCTTGCCGACAACGTGAAACCACTTTATTTATTTGCCCACTTTTATGCACGTAAACAAACGTCAATTTAACAAAGAAAAAAAACAATATTTACAACATTATTATTGTTTCCGATAATAATGTTTTTTTACGTTTTTGTATTAACACAGGTTAGAGTAAATAAAAAAGATCTGCCTTTTCGCGTTCCCGCAAAAACTTTTTTTTTTATACATTATAAATCTACGACTGACCACCAACTCGCCTGATGTTAAGCGACGGTGTGGCCGAGGATGGAGCTCGTCGATCTAGAAGATATCTATTCACTCTAGCCTTGAAAATTCCAAGATTATTATGATTATTTGTTTTGTTTTATTCTTTTTACAGGCGAGAGAACGAGACAGAAGGCAAAGAGAGCCAATTTCGAATCACTATTATTTATAGGGCTCACGTTACGCCAGCAATTTTATAAACTAATCTGTCAGCACTAAAACAATTATATTTTCATTAACAAGCGACCAAATTATGGCAATTTTTTTTGGGCTGTTCAGTTTAGAAAATTCTGTTGTACAAAAATCAAAGCCGCCTTTGTGAGAACAGAAGCTACGCAGATGCGTTTCAATTGCCTTACAATCCTTGGCCTGTATTCAGATTCACCATAACAGATTTTAACAACTGTACAATACCAAAAAAGACAAAAAAATCGTTACTATACGCGGCATGCATTTTCCGTCAGGAAAAAGAGTAAAAGTGCGACTGAAATCATTGCAGTGAATTGTCTCTGTCGCACACATCGTTAATCCGATATACCAGATTTTTCTTAATTTTTATTTGAAATATCATCGATTAGCAGTAATTATAAAGCTATAAAAACTGATAATAGCCGATAATTGTTGTATATACTCTTTTTCCGAACATATATTTTCTCTGGCCACAAATGTTATCATTATGCTTATTTCTTTAACGCCGTATCTGAACTCTCTATCACGCATCAACATTTTTTGAAAATATAAAATCTCTAGAATGTACAAAGATGTTAAAATTTCATCTTACAATATTTATCCCAAGTCCAAGTACAATTTGAGATTTTAGATTCTCAAAAAATATTTATGAGCGAAAGGGAAGTCCGATTCGGCGTTTGTTAATACCCTACCATATACTTTGAAATTGCTATAATAAGAAATTAGTTCCAAAAAAATCCGCAATACGGCGAGGTTTGATGTTATTGTGGCCAGGGTAAATCGCCGCGTATTAAACAAATAATCGGTTACGAAAAATATGAATAAAGGTCCTCGAACAGAGGAAAATCAATTTCAACTCTATTCCCAATCTTCACGTGTCACATCACGTTATCCATCCAATAGAGAGTGCATTATCAGCTGTTACAATATTTAGTGCCGTTTATTTTGTTAAGGATTGCCAATCGAATATTTAACGGCATCAAAAAGAACATAAACTGATCGTCCAATGACGAGGAATATCGGCATAGTCCTTTCATTAAAAAAACACCTTTCCTAATTGATACTTTCGGTAACACGGCAAATATCAGAAATGTAGTTCCAATTCTGTCTATCTATGTCGTATTGTCAGGAAAATATCATAAAATGTGCCCACGGCACCGTAAAATGGATACGCTTTGATAACAAATGCGGTGGCAAGTCGCGGCGTCGAACCGTCTAGAATCCAGCGTACGCACGACGCAAACGAGACCAATCACAGTACAACAAATTTACCACAAATACTATCTTTCACGGTGGCATAATATGCAAATGCATATAAAATTTCGTATTGCCCTTCACGTCCGATAGGAGCACTGTTTTATTTTTCATTAAATGATGAATCTGATTTTACACAACATGCAATAATGTACAACACAACAGCATGCAGCAAACACACTAGTTTGTGTTTTATTGATCTGTATCGTTGAACTTGCTTTTCGAATACTGTTCAGTTTTTTTTTTAAGCTCCTAGTCAGTGCAGTGCAGTCCAGTAAGTTAAGATTTTTCGTATATCACCTCGGTAATATTTCATAAGATACATCCAAGCTAGAAAATAATTCCATCAGGTTCCAGCGAATTTTGAGCCTATCAGGACGGATGCTAATTATTGTGTTGTACATTAAAGCCTATGAAAATAATTATAGTTTATAAATACGGAAACAACCGACTTTAAAATAGCAATTTCAATTAGTTAGATGACTATATTTTTTCCAGTTATATTGCATCAAAAACCAAACTACTGGATCGATTTCGAAATTAGCGAGGGCCAATCTGAATGTATATCCTTTCAAATAAAACAATAATTTTCCAAATCGGTCTATAAATTGCGGAGATAAGAGAAAACAACATTAACTTATAAACAGTTAAAAATAATATTATAACATCTTCCTTTTTTATAGTCGGTTAAAAATAGCATAAAACGAGTTTAGGCAGTGCTGTCAGGTTTTAACAAAGCGGAAAGAGGTATCACGTACGATTGTCTTACTGTTACCAGTCCATCGTTAACTTTAGACACCTTTAAACAAATAGTAAATGTCAGGCGACGTGAGTACGCTGAATTCAAGACCCAACGCTGTAGCAACGGATTGTAGAACACACGAACCACTTTAATCATTAGACTATCTATTTCTATCGAATTCAAAAGTTACAATACGATACGAGCTTCTTCACCAGAGCTGGACAAGTAATACAGTAATACGCGGACTTATACGTGTTAAAAAAAATAGAATTAAGCGTTATCGACACATGTCGTATGCCCAGCAGTGGACTTCTTGTAGCTGAAATAATTTATGATGACACTTGGCCGGGTCAGGATTCCGTCAAGTCCGTCAGGTTCAATACGGGACAGTAAAAAACTCTGTCTACTTTGTACGAAACAGTTCACACATTTCTGTGTCAGGTATGCCCCTAAGAGAAACTTGATGTATGCATGCGTCATCAGTCCCTTACAGTTTTTGACACCATCGCGACTACATTTCGAGAACACCTTCTGTATTTTTTTTAACGAATACAGAATAATGAACCCTAAAGACTAGATAGAATTTGAACGAAAAAGTACAAAAGATTTCAAATTTTAGAAAGCACGAAATTCATTACGATCCATCAGATTTTCACTGTTAGTATTCTAGACTGAAAAATGTCGGAATAGCTAAACCAATTTTCCTGATAAGTGTGAACACGGATACCAGGTGGCACGTCTGTGGACGAGCTCAGAAGACCTGACCCAAAAATGTGTAAATAGCGCTTCAAATCATTTTGGAAACGAAGCCCTAAGGGTGAATTCTTTTTGCAGAGCTCTGGTAGAAACATACGTTTTAAAGACCCGCATCGTACGCACCGTATCAAACCAAAATCATACCAATTACTTAATAAACCTGTGACAAATTGCCATAGACGAGTATTGATCATAGACGATACGATCCGTCCGATGTGTGACCGCGTAAGTTTAGACAGCAAGTAGCGAGGAGGCAGGGAGTATAACTCGTCCAGGGTCGATTCCCGGGTTACGTGGTGGGGGTAGTGAAGTGTAGTGGTAGTGGGGTGGTGGGGTGAGCGTGAGGTCACGCGGCGGCGGCCGAGGGCGGCGCCGCGGCGCGACACTAGGGCCGGCGCGCGAACGCCGCGCCTCGACCCGTGTAGCCCCCGCCGGCTCCCATGCTCGCGCCTACACTGCCGCCTGCACAATACAAATACATGGTTACTTGCCGTTAACAAAACAGTATAAACGCAATACGTCACATTATCAACATTACAACACACAACTAGTGAAATAATCGAAGCTGCATTCAAACCAGTTGCAAATGACAAGTGCTATGAGATAGACACAAATTTTTTTCTAAAATTATGCATGCTGCAAATTAACAGTAAAGAAAAACACAAATATATTTTTTAACCTAGCCTCTTACCTCGATAACACTTGCCATAACTGATTTGGATGAAGCTTAATTTTTTCCACTAGTACTTAGGTACTAGTGTTGTCATAACATATTTATTTAAAATATTTATCATTCATGATACGTCATATTCGCAATATGTATTGTGAATGTCATGTTTTGAGAATATGTAGACCTGACAAACTGATCGGTGTAGAACGAGTGACGTATGATAATGTAACATATTTGAGTTTAAATCGGGAAAACTAGTTTTTCTTTTTTAGAGACATGCGTGTAACCCAGAGGGGTTAGGGCACCGACAACTAACTTGAACTCACGGATTTCTCAAGATCAATGGCGCAGTAAATAAAAAAAGGCAATAATCTACTATTTTTTTTTAAATATTAGTAGTCTAAATAAGATTTTTATGATAATATGGTGCAATTATAAAATACAGTTAATCAAAATTATGGCAGTTGAGAATTTTAAAAAAAAACAGTGAAATCACCATAATTTCTGAGATATAATTGGCAATTTGACAGTTGACCTCATACAAGTGGTGGGAAGACGCTGGATGCAAGCAGCTTATCGGTCTTTTTGGAAATCCATGGGGGAGGCCTATGTCCAGCAGTGGACTTCTTATGGCTGAGATGATGATGATGATGAATTGGCAATTGTGACTTATTATTACAAAAAACCGGACAAGTGCGAGTCAGACTCGCCCACCGAGGGTTCCGTACAAACTAGTAGATAAAAGGGGGAAATCATATATTTTTTTTATATTTTGCTTCATAAACCGAAAAATATACATCGTAAAAATATTTAAAAACCTGTTTTAGCTTATGCTAATGACGCTCTTTCATATGATACCCCACATGATACGGTTAAAGAACTTTAAAATTTGGACCCTCATTCCTTGCATAAAGACACTATTTTTTGTGATTAAATTAAAAATGTTCAGTTTTCGGATTTTTTCCTATATGTGTACTCTAACATAATGCTTCTTGCCAAATTTCATAGTTCTAGGTCAACGGGAAGTACCCCATAGGTTTTGATTCCCTTGTGAGTGTCGAAATTTGCGTTTTTTACGACATATTCGGCTTGTAACTATATTTTACAAAAACTGAGAAATTTTATTTTTCTTTCTGCAGCAAGAGACTATGGATCTGCGTATATGGTTTTAATTTCAACACGATACCTTTACACGTTCCCGAGATAAAGGTATTGACACCCGGACGGCCGGACAGACAGACAGCCGGACAACAAAGTGATCCTATAAGGGTTCCGTGTTTTTTTTGAGGTACGAAACCCTAAAAATAAGTGATTTTACTACATTGTTCTAAAGAATGCGCATTTATATTCTTATAACCCTAAAAATTAACAAAAATTATACTGACTAATCTACCTTGAGCGGAGAAACAATATTTATTATATTACTAAGTTTCTTATTCAAAAATCGTCCAGAATCACTTCTTTTCGCACTTGATAGGTTAGTTTTTTTTTATTTTCTAAAAGTTAAAAATCACGAATACAAATAACTCTCACCTTGATTAGGGAAGGGTAGACAGTTCGTCTTCAGGACTTCCTCGTGATTACCGTATGCGCAGAATTTTACTACTACTGTATTCGCGGAGACGCCCGTCACCTCAGCCTCGTAGAACTGAAACAAGAACATATCATCTTTATAAAAAAAAAAAAACAAGCAAAGTTCGGTCGTGCATAGAGTTGTCTTTTCGCGGCTTTGGGACGGAACTGCTAAATACTAGCTCGAGACGTTGGAATCTATTACAATCCACACTTGGAATTCAAATATCTCTAGCGTGAATGAACTTCTTTATATCACATAAGATTACATTTAGCGGAACAAAAATATGACGATTGTAATGCGGACAAGACTTCGCGCGAGCAGATTTGATTATAACTTTATATTAAATCAAAAACAACCAAGAAATTATCCAAAGAAATATCTTTGTAATATGTTTGATTTTTAGTACAGTCAATTTTCCCCACAATGTGATCTTTAATTAGATTATGAAATAGAAAAAAGTTATCTTCGTTATTTTGTTTTAAAGAACTACTTAACCCAATTGGGTATGTAAAGTTTTTTTTTGGTATTTTTTATATATTTTTATATGATAGAATGGATTATTTAGAAAAACTAATTTCAATATTTTTTTATTCTGTTCAGTACTTATTTTTTTATATTTTTTTAAAGATAAAATCGTCCGTAGGAAAGATGACGTCATCGTACCTACTGAATAAGATGTTGTGATAGCCAACATGAACTAAAAAATACATATACGTCAACTTGACAGTGACATGTACCTATATTCGTTTTTGTCTCTGACTGATACAAGAGATCATCGGTTTTTGTTGTGTTTTGAAAAAACAAATACGTTGTGTAAACATAAAGAATGAAAAAAAAAAAAATTAATATTGAGCTCGTTGTAATTAATTAATGTTTTCTAAGGTCTTCGCTATTGTGTTTGCGCATTGAAATGAAACAAATTCACAATATTATTCAGAAACTACAACTGTGAAATGTTTCGACTTTCGTGCCAAAAATCCTAATAAACTGTTTTTTTCAAGTAAAGGAAACCTTTAAAAGACTGGTGTGAACAAGTTAACGTAGACTAAGTTCCTGGGCGAAGCATTGATGCTGCAGTACAATGAACCAGAAAAAGGAACCAGAATAAAATAAATAATGTATAAATGTAAATAAAATAATCTCTTATATAATTACAATGAAATTGGTATATAATTAAACACAATAAAATCATTTCAAAAAAGAAGTTATGTACTGTCAATCACTTTTATTTCATATCCTGGCATTGTTCATAAGTTTTAGCTCTTTAGCTCCTCGGATTTTTGCGATGTTTTTCTTGCCGCTAGTTGAGATGAACTCCAGAATGATAAGATTCTCAACCTTAGGTAAGTTAGCAGAGTCGGCACGTACAAAATTATCCATAATTTATCCAATCAGTAGGCAAACAGTTTCTTACAACAAAGCAGTGGTCAACGTAAATGTAGTATCAATCAAAACGGTAGGAAAGCAAGGTCGTCGTAAAGATAATGAACAGAATTAATTTAATACAAATGAATAGAGTAGCAGAGCACCAAACACACAAAATAATTCTTTTCTTTGTTTATTTATTTTGGTATGACAGTTGTCATAGAGATATTGTCTCTCTTGTCAATGCTGTCAGTTTCATCTTTTTTTACTAACTAAACTACATTTTATTTTACTACATTTTAGAGGTCGACTGAAGGTCAAATATTTTTTATATTTTCGCAAAAATTTACGCGATCTCATCATTTTATGTGGCCTAAATAAAAAAATATGGTTTATAGACATATAATCTCGAAATGGTTTTGGAATCAGCATATGTTACATTTTTCTTTACATACCCAATTGAACTAAAACAAAAATAATTTACCAGATCGGTTAATAAATGACCTAGTTATAAGGTAACAAAGAAAAAACTATACAACTGAATTGACAACACCTCCTTTTTTGAAATCAGTTAAAAATGAATAAAATTCCTGGTAGAAAACTCCGTGCAGCCGCATAAACCGGGCGATGCGAGCGAGTGGTTTGGCTCGCCAGAAGTACTCAGTTACCAGGAGGTTAGACAAGTGGCATTGTAATTTCATGAAATGAGAAAGTAAATGTATGAGATTGGCATTAGCTAATTAAAAGACACGTAAGAACACGTCAGTTTCCATTTCGAAGCGTAACCGTTAGTAGAAATAGAAACGTTTGCCACAAGAAACGTGTGTGAACCTTTCGACTCACGTTATTATCCTCCCAGTAGAGCGCGAGGCAGCGGTCGCCCTGCGTCCAGGCGTGCTCCGCCTGCCCCAGCACAGCGCGCGCCTGCTCGTTGACGGCGGCGTGCTGGAAGCCGAGCAGCGAGCCGGCCAGGAAGCCGCCCGCGCCGTACCCGCCGCCGCGGTACGCCGCCACGCCAGCCACGGGCGTCACGCCAGGGAAGCCGCCGCCGTAGCTCAGCGCGCCGCCGTACAGAGCAGCCTGCTTAAGCGAACAGATTTTAATTTATAGTTAAAACTGTATACAGTCAGCAGCTGGCCTGGAATGGAAGGTAGATAAACAGTTTTTATCCACGTCGTTATGTCAGTTGTCAATGTCATTACATACTTTATTTCCTTTGAAAGTTGGATAAAATGGACTATTCGTGTACGGTCCATGCTAACCCTGCAGGCGCCCTAATTAGTTTTTTAATTGTAATTTATGTATTAGTATGAAATATTTGTTTGTTGTTGTTGTTTATATTACTTTCTCATCTTTTGCACGCCCGTCTAATTTCTTTCCGAATTTCACTCCATTCCTTGGTTGCCTGGAAGAGATCGCTTTTAGCGATAAGGCCGCCCGTTGTTACACTTGTGTTAAAATTATTTCTTTTTTGTACTTGTTTTTGTTAATTTTAATGGTGTGTCAATAAAGAGTTTATCTATCTATCTAATTGTTTTTTTTTTTATAGGAGCTGTGATTGTCCCTCCTAAGTAAAAGCATCTCTTCCCTATTCCACTTTAAACTGCCATCTTTTTGTCGTAAAATGGTTATGTAAAAATAAAACAAATCATCAAATTTTTTGCAATCAGTGTAGTCAAAGAAACATATTAAGTCAACTTGATACTAAACAATGTTCGGCCGCAAACACAACGAAAGTTTCTCAAACTCAATAGGTACCTAAAGAATTTACCATGCAAGCATCTATGTTCAATGTTGTAGTAATAAAGTATTCTAACCTGCTGCTGTGCCTCTAAGTATCCATTTTGCCTGCGCGGGTATTGCTCGGCGGCGCCGCGACGGTAGCCCATCTCCTGCATCCCATACTGTTTGTATTGGTCAGGTGGAGATTGGTAACGAGCTTCTGGCCCACTGTTGAGAAGGTTCAATCCGGCTGTTGCTTCCGCTAATGCATCAATACTCGAACTGTTGCGATAACTCTGCTGGTGTTGCTGTTGTTGTTGCTGATGCTGCATATTGTCGTTCATGTTCCTGTCACGCGAATTCATCTCATGATAGTGGCTCTGACTCTGATATGAGTTAGAGTTGTTATAGTTCATGTTGTGATTGCTGACATTGTTAGCCTGTTGCTGCAATTGTTGTTGCCGCTGCTGCTGTTGTTGCTGTTGCAATTGCTGCTGCTTGTTTCGTTCTTCAATTTTGCGCTGGAATCTAGGGGGTTTCTCAGTTTGTGTCTGGAATTTTCTGTCATCTCTGTGAGATTGGTGATTATCATTGAAATGTCCTCGGTTCTCAGAGCGTCTGTCGTACCGCGATCCATGAGGGCGAGAGCTGTTTTTGGCACTAAATTTATCTTTGTGTTGGTAACCTCTGTCATTTCTGTCATCGTTATGATTATTATTATACTGTCGATTGTTTTTCTCTTTATCTTGAGGCACGCTGGGAAGTTTGTCCTCGAGAAAATCAAAGAGAGACACTTTTGCTGTAGGTTTCACAGGTACAACATCGTCATCTGTCTCCTTGTTACGCCCTTTGCGTTTGTTACTTTGTTCCTGGTCTTTTGGTTTATCCTTTCCCCTACCTTCAGAATTATCTCGTTTTTGCAGTATTTTGAGTGCCCTTTCTACATTGTTCTTAGTGTACCGTAAAGCATTTTCAGCTTGTTCCTCTGTGAACCCTGCATCAACTATCTTCTGTACATTAGCATCAAGTAAAGGTTTTGTACCACCACCAAATACCTGAAATGTAAAATGTGCTACTTACATATTGTTTTCTTGCTATGGCAGCTTGTTTTATATTAAGCCAGTTTGATCCATGTTTTAAAGCGTATTCCATTACTTATCCTGAATGTATACTATTAAAGGCAATAAATACAAGGCAATTTGACAAGTACCTTTTTAACTCCTGAGAGCCTTTGAGCTTCAGCAATGGCACCTTTCCTTTGAGCTTCAAACTCAGCATTATCTTGCTTGGCAGCGTCTTGAAGGCTCTTAAATTGTTTTTCCACAGCAAGAGCCTCCAATCTTTCCCCAAATGGTATCCATGGAGGTGGGCCTCCATCCACTCCTATACCACCTGGCAAAATAGATTATGTAGACATATTTATGAGAGTTTACAGACCTGTACTTGTGAGTAGCAGTGGTTAGGGAGGTAATGCTTGGAGGGTTAACAAAGGTCATATTATTTGTTATCCCACATTTTATTTGCCATTGGCCTAGATTATACACTGTCCTATGCTAATAGTAGTAACAATAATAACTATCCTACAATATTCTAAAACTTGTTTTTGAGTACAACTTTAAATAATATCCTATATAATTTATCCTAGCAATCTAATTCCTAATTACCCTTATGGTGGCATTTTGAGAGTTGCAGCTAATGCAGCAATCATCATAGACTACATTTAAAATGTGTGGATGGGATTTTATGATCCGTGGCTGATGTGATCTCTAACAATTGTGGCAGCCAATGGCTGTTCTCTCTACCATTATCACAGCCCCATGCGGCTGTTGCATCAGTTATAACTCTCGGAATTCTACCTTGAGGAAAATAAAACTATGTTCCTACCTACCTAGAATTTCATCAAGTACTATTTTAAAGCTTTCTACACCTATAACTATCAAATGTGCTCTACCACCTCAGTATATAGCATGATGCAGGTCAGATCACAATTAAGCCTAGTCAGACAACATATATATTGTGAGCTGAGATAGAAGCATCTATGTGTACCAGCATGCATGAGACCACATTTAGAACATATGAGAATTGCTTTAACCTGCCAAAAAGGTCTATATTGAAATCATACTACACAACTAACACTTTAACTTTAATGTATTGGATGCAATATCTAAATCAATGACTTGTGTATTCTAATGAATCCAGTAATAATTAACACATTATTATCTACTTACTCACCTCTTGTATGTTTTGCAAGACTTCGATTTAACTCCCATTTCTCAATCATATGAGATACTTTCCCCCCCAAAAGTGTCACAACATTAGGTGTCAGCCAAAGTATACCATGACATGCCTCCAAACCCTCATTATTCAGGAGAAGCTTAGTCCCTGGTGGAGTATTAATACTTATACTACTAATTGGACTAGTCTCCAAGCCTATACAAGTGGTCTTTCCATCATGCATGGTCAGTTTCAGCATACGTGGGGCATGGTTGGATTCTTCATTAGCTTTTGGTGCTGACACATTCCTTATTTTCTGTATTTGGACTACTATAGGCTTCTCCAACTTAGAGGGTTCTTTCGTGAAGTCTTCAGGAAATGCAGCATCGCCAATATCTCTCAAATCATACTGAAATCATAGACAAATTTCATGACCTATAGATATCCCACAAATACGAGATTTCGTTTGGAATTTGTACTTACATCAAGCGCCTTTCTGCTAAGAATATTTACATCATGTATTTGGCCGTTTTCACTCACTGTTTCCACGCCGTTTTTGCTTAGATGCCTGGAGGAAAACAGAACCTTATAAGAAGCACTTCAGAATATGGGAAGTTTCCAAGTAGACTAATGTTCATGAAAATTAATAATTACCAGCCGAACTCCCTGAGATTCTCTTGAAGCGACATGTTGAGTTATTGCTAATAAAACATGACTCTACTTTAAAATAAATCGAAAATAAAAAAGAACATACGGCAAAACACCATGACAGCTGCGCGAACGAATGCAAAGAACGAATATTCGGTATGATTTCAACACAGTAAATAAAATTTGAATGAGTAGGTCTAAAATTAACACAGACTATAAATATTTATATTTATATATATTACATGGCATACTTTACAGACATTGCAATAAATGTGTATGTACCTATTGATTTATACCAAGGACTCTATATAGAGAGAGAGAGTCTTTAATCAAATGGCGGCCCCGCGCCGATCCAGATTGATGCATATCTACGGCCACTTTACATGATATTGCCCCCGCTTTTGAACTGTATATAACCCGTTTTCAGAAGAAAAAAAAAATTCCAAATAACGTACTAGATGGCATCGTGGTCGCAGAAAAATATCTGTCAAGTTTCAAGTGTAATCGCTCTATAATAAAATATTTCCAAACCTATAACTAATACTTGACCATGGCAAATCGCTAATCGCGGGGTCCAATACAAAAATGAAGAAGAAAGTGACAGAATTATTAATAATTGATAGACGCCATCTATCGTTCAATTAATGTACTATTTGTTTTTCTTTCTGAAAACGCCTCATTCATCAGACACTCATTCAGAGACGAAGAAGAAGAAGAAGATATTTCATTCTTTAGTTAGTTTCGTTCAAAGCTATATAATTTTTCGCATTAAATCAAAAAGTAAATGAAAGAGGCATTCAGTGATGTTCCTGATACGGCTATTGCCGTAATATACGGCTTTTAGGCATGCTAGGTACAGGGCTGCCAGATGTACGATTTAAATCGTAAACATACGACTTTTTTGTAGTAGATGTACGATTTTTTTATATCTGGCAGCCCTGTTTGGGAGTTCCCCTGCACTTAGCGTATGAATAATACGGAAAAATTAAGATGTTACGAAAATAGAGCAAAAACAAAATATATTTGTGTTCACCGAGTGACTAGAATTTTGTCTGCTAAACCAAAAACCAAAAATTGGATTGTTTTGAATAACTTAAACAAAAAAAAAAAAAAAAAAAACGAAATAAACTAGTAACCTCACTATCAATGGAGCTTTGAGCCAAAGAGTACTATATAATCTTTGAGCGAAGCAAGCCGTGCGAAACAAAATTTAAAGTACCAGAAGCAATGATTAAAAAAATGAAGGAGAAGAAAACAAGAGACCTCTCACCAACCAAATCACCAACTGAATCCGAAGTATTAAATACCATTCAAAACTTATACGGAGATTAGTTAAAAGTAAATAATTTGTGTAATTAAGTCGTATAGTACCCATAACTTGTAAAACTAAATTAAATTTTAGTATACGGTCGTTTTTTCCGGTTTTCCCCGAAAATACGGCAATTATAAGGCGGAGATACGGCACGGCAACACCAAAATTGACTTTGAATTGGAAATTTGGAACATCACAGGAGGCACTCTAGGGAGTTTTGGCGGGAACGTCTTAGTAACGTGTTGTTGCTTTGTTTTATTTTCCTAACTTCTGTTATTTTGAACATTAATGCTATAAAAATGGTGGTGTTTTATTCATTAAGTGTTCGATAAAGTGCGTGAGTGTGGGCAAGTGAAATAAAGCAGTAAAACGTGTGCTTTTACGTTGTCGGCAAAACTCCATGTCCATAGAAGCTTCTAGTAAAGTCGCCACCACTTTACTGAAGCAGGACTCGACTTATAAATTGACTGTATACGTGACTTAGATTGTGACTAGAACATTTACAACTTGTTTTATTCAAGAAACTTGAAAAAATCCTAATACTTGACACTGGCAAATGCTTTAATGCGGGACCAATACAAAAAAGAAGAAGAGGCACTCTAAACTTGTCATCCTAGGTTGCGTTCGTAAGCAGATAATATTTACCGGGTAAAATTTATCGGATAAATATGTGGTTTTAGAACGGGGTTATTTAGGGTAATAAACACTCTGAGGTTGCGTTCGTAAGCAGATAATATTTACCGGGTAAAATTTATCGGATAAATATGTGGTTTTAGAACGGGGTTATTTAGGGTAATAAACACTCTGAGAGTATCCTGTTTACGAACGCTAAAATTTATCTCGCTATGCTGACGCCTTCGAGATTAATCTCGATTGTGATCTCTATTAATATGAATGTTTCGAGTGTGACAGAGACCAACATAATCTATGTTCGTTGTTTGAGAATCAGGCTTGGTAAAATTTTTCCTGTCATGTTTGACATTATTTAACTTCGGTTTCTTCTTCTTCTTTTTTGTATTGGACCCGCATTAGAGCATTTGCCAGTGTCAAGTATTAGGATTTTTCAAGTTTCTTGAATAAAACAAGTTGTAAATGTTCTAGTCACAATCTAAGTCACGTATACAGTCAATTTATAAGTCGAGTCCTGCTTTAGTAAAGTGGTGGCGACTTTACTAGAAGCTTCTATGGAGTTTTGCCGACAACGAAAAATCACACGTTTTACTGCTTTATTTCACTTGCCCACACTCACGTACCTTATCGAACACTTAATGAATAAAACACCACCATTTTTATAGCATTAATGTTAAAAATAACAAAAGTTTAAGAAAATAAAACAAAGCAACAACACGTTACTTAGACGTTCCCGCCAAAACTCAACTTCGGTTTGTTAGTTTCATTATTCTTGATTTATTGACGTAGTATCCCCATTCTATTTTAAGAATAGTAAATTAGATTAAATACAAAATGTTATGGATGTGTATGTAATAATATACATCTTGGGATGTGGGTGGGGTGGGGTGCGGTGCAGGCCATAATGTTTTTGGAATATTCAATTTGAAACAAAACTCTTTGTACACAAATAAGTTTTTAATTATCAATACTACTTTTCTATTAAGTACGTAATACATACTTTTACAAAAATTAAGAGAAATATTTTATTTATACAAGAGCTCTTCCGTATACAAAACGAAGAAAACTGTTTTCTACCCCTATTTATCCATTTACAATAAATCTTTACATTTATCTGTTTGGAATTACTTAAAGCTATACTTCTATGATTTGCTTTTTGTAAAATGAATGAATGTTCCTCTATCTGCTCAAAAATTATTACCCTCCAGTCTTACATATCATAAAGTTACAAAATTAAGATGGGACCATTTGTCTAGAGAATCGACAGCAAATAATTGATGAATTGCAAGAGATGTTATAATTTGTCGATTAATAGCTCCATTAATCTTTCTTAAGTATCATTGCTTTTCTTCAAAAGCCTAATTAATTCTTCATAGCGCTGCGCTCTCGCATCTTCTCATTGGCGGCCTTCATACCGAAATTCCTCTGCCTCCCAGCGCCCTACAACCCTCTCCATCCTCGTCTGTCTTCTTACGCCTCGGGGTGCTGCAAAAATAATTATAAATTTGTAAGTTGATTAAATAGAATAATAGAATATAATCTTATTTAAATTTAACCTAGCTTGAAGTAGCTGTCGTTTTATACTGTCTAAATTTAGAACAGAGAACGCAGATCTGGTAATGGATCTGCTACATCAGCATCATCTCAGCCAAAAGAAGTCTACTGCGAGACATAAGCATTCCCCATAGATTTCCAAAGACTTGTGGAAGTGGCTTGCATACATCTTCCTAGCACTTGTATGAGGTTGACTGTCCACTATGTGGCTGTGTAGTCTCCATATAAGATAGGTACATATTTCATCATAGTCATCACCGTTTTTCACCAGTATTAGGAAGAAAAACGGTAAAGTTTAATGAGATTCACATAGCTATATAATGACTAAATATTACCAATTTACATATAATTATAGCTACCTATTTTAACACACTTACACGCCTAATGTTGATTTGGACGCAAATAATTAATGGGTAGTAGGAATATGGAGGCAATCGAATACATGTGAAAACACTGGCTAGCTTATCATACATAATTCACAGAACCTCACTTACACATTCACAAAACTTTATGAAAACATTGATAATTAGTGGATTTTACTTAAAGGAATGGTTACAATACCGAATTTAAAGTCTTTGGGGTCAAAAATATAGTATTACACACCATAATCTTTCGCCGTAATATAAATAGTAAAACGAAGTGGTTTTCTTCACACTTACCATAAATTTGACTAGAGAAACGCTTTTATCACGAAATTTCTGTACTCAGAGTAGCAAAAATCATGGAATTCCTGGATTTTTTGATAGAGGCGGCCATTTTTTTACTATTAACGTATTCAAGTTCGCGTTCTCTCAAAGTATTTTGACAGCCGGGTGAATTTTCTCCCTGATTTTTGTCGAGTAAATATTTACTCCTGTCAGAGTAATTATTACCCTATCTGTGCCGTTCGTAAACGTCGGAGAAAATTCTCCTGAGAGGTTTCCGAACGGCCTGGAGTAAATTTTGACATTTCTCGAGTAATATTTACCCGTTTACGAACGCAACCTGAGAGTATTCTGTTTACGAACGCCAAAATTTATCTCGCTATGCTGACGCCTTCGAGATTAATCTCGATTGTGATCTCTATTATTATGAATGTTTCGAGTGTGACAGAGATCGACACAATCTATGTTCGTTGTTCGAGAATCAGGCTCGATAAAGTTTCCCCTGTCATGTTTGACATTGTTTAACTGGTTGTACTACGTGACATTGGCGGAGTCGTTAATACGAAGAGCCACAAAATAAAAAGGATAAGGTTTCATTATTCTTGATTTATGACGTAGTATCCCCATACTATTTTAAGAATAGTAAATTAGATTAAATACAAAATGTTATGGATGTGTATGTAATAATATACATCTTGGGATGTGGGTGGGGTGGGGTGCGGTGCAGGCCATAATGTTTTTGGAATATTCAATTTGAAACAAAACTCTTTGTACACAAATAAGTTTTTAATTATCAATACTACTTTTCTATTAAGTACGTAATACATACTTTTACAAAAATTAAGAGAAATATTTTATTTATAGAAGAGCTCTTCCGTATACAAAACGAAGAAAACTGTTTTCTACCCCTATAGATTTATCCATTTACAATAAATCTTTACATTTATCTGTTTGGAATTACTTAAAGCTATACTTCTATGATTTGCTTTTTGTAAAATGAATGAATGTTCCTCTATCTGCTCAAAAATTATTACCCTCCAGTCTTACATATCATAAAGTTACAAAATTAAGATGGTCTAGAGAATCGACAGCAAATAATTGACGAATTGCAAGAGATGTTATAATTTGTCGATTAATAGCTCCATTAATCTTTCTTAAGTATCATTGCTTTTCTTCAAAAGCCTAATTAATTCATCATAGCGCTGCGCTCTCGCATCTTCTCATTGGCGGCCTTCATACCGAAATTCCTCTGCCTCCCAGCACCCTACAACCCTCTCCATGCTCGTCTGTCTTCTTACACCTCGGCGTGCTGCAAAAATAATTATAAATTTGTAAGTTGATTAAATAGAATAATAGAATATAATCTTATTTAAATTTAACCTAGCTTGAAGTAGCTGTCGTTTTATACTGTCTAAATTTAGAACAGAGAACGCAGATCTGGTAATGGATCTGCTACATCAGCATCATCTCAGCCAAAAGAAGTCTACTGCGAGACATAAGCATTCCCCATAGATTTCCAAAGACTTGTGGAAGTGGCTTGCATACATCTTCTTAGCACTTGTATGAGGTTGACTGTCCACTATGTGGCTGTGTAGTCTCCATATAGGATAGGTACATATTTCATCATAGTCATCACCGTTTTTCACCAGTATTAGGAAGAAAAACGGTAAAGTTTAATGGGATTCACATAGCTATATAATGACTAAATATTACCAATTTACATATAATTATAGCTACCTATTTTAACACACTTACACGCCTAATGTTGATTTGGACGCAAATAATTAATGGGTAGTAGGAATATGGAGGCAATCGAATACATGTGAAAACACTGGCTAGCTTATCATACATAATTCACAGAACCTCACTTACACATTCACAAAACTTTATGAAAACATTGATAATTAGTGGATTTTACTTAAAGGAATGGTTACAATACCGAATTTAAAGTCTTTGGGGTCAAAAATATAGTATTACACACCATAATCTTTCTCCGTAATATAAATAGTAAAACGAAGTGGTTTTCTTCACACTTACCATAAATTTGACTAGAGAAACGCATTTATCACGAAATTTCTGTACTCAGAGTAGCAAAAATCATGGAATTCCTGGATTTTTTTATAGAGGCGGCCATTTTTTTATTATTAACGTATTCAAGTTCGCGTTTTCTCAAAGTATTTTGACAGCCGAGTGAATTTTCTCCCTGATTTTTGTCGAGTAAATATTTACTCCTGTCAGAGTAATTATTACCCTATCTGTGCCGTTCGTAAACGTCGGAGAAAATTCTCCTGAGAGGTTTCCGAACGGCCTGGAGTAAATTTTGACATTTCTCGAGTAATATTTACCCGTTTACGAACGCAACCCTAAAGTAACATATATACGGAGACTTGTCATCACAGAAATACTTTACGCGAGTTTAACATTGTCACTATTATTCCTGATATAACTTTCTCTTTATAACGAAGAAATTCATCAAAAAATCATTATGTCTGCAGTAAGAAAGCGAATAATCAGTTTTTGTTAATGTTACTTTTTTTTACTTATGTAGAGATTTGTATTGTTTCGAATTTTACAGACCCATATCTTCAACGTTGAAATGACTTGCGAGGGCTGCTCCGGCGCGGTGGAAAGAGTGCTAAGCAGATTGAAAGGGAAAGGCGTGGATGACGTCGCAATAAGCCTTCCAGAACAGAAAGTCTCTGTCACATCAACATTAAGCGCTGATCATTTACTAGACGTAATAAAGAAAACTGGCAAAAAAACTACCTACGCGGGCACACAATAGCAGCACAAGAAGGTATACCAAGGCTAAGTGATAACGAATGTACAATATTAAATTTACATTCATGTACAAAGGAATACCTAGATTGTGTACCTAGGCACCTAAGTAAGTTTAGACATCAGACGTTACATGGTTAGTTACTTTTTATATCTTTATTGTTGTTCTAATTTTCCTAAAACTATTTTTCACAATTTTGTACTTGTATTATACATTTTCACATAAATCTATCAGTAGTGGAATGAATAAATATTTTTGTAAAGATAATTAAATTTTATTCAACAATTACATTACAAAGAAATCAGTTCTTGACCACATTATCTTCAAGATTATTAAGTCTCAAGTCCACAAGGTCAACGGCTTCATGCAATGCATTCAAGTGGTCTACAATAGCATTAACAGTTGGCAACACATCACCACAGTCACACTCCTTTATCTTGTCGTCTCCTAACGTAAATGTTTTATCTAATCTTTTTACTCGTTTAAGACATGGCTCATTGGCTTTTCGTAAGCTTTCATTGATTACTTTAAAACCACTATTTATTGGGTAACTCCGTTTCCTACCAACCCACTCAATAGAGCCACTTGTGTAACATACATCATTGTCCTTCAATTTAATCATTCCAAATAAATCTTCATCATTATGTTCTGTTCCAAAGGACTTACTCATGCAAGGGATTGTATAGGTGGATTGGGTGGGTGGTTTCCTTGGGATATGGCTAATGTGACCAACACTATTTTCAGAATCATGGGTGAACAGAACAGAAACATTTCTCATAGCAGAATTAATAGAATAATTTCTTGGAGTATAATGAGAAGCTTCTCTTGACATATCTGAGCCACTTTCCTCAATCATGGTGCTGTTAGCATTAGGCTCTTCTAAGCAAGATTGTTTGAGACATTCATTGCTGATTTCACACCTGTTATGCATGCGGGTGTATGAAGTTACAGGATACTTGGTGCTGTGATAACACAGGTGCCACAGCCTCTTACCACCCTGGTTTGTAGAATTGCATTAGTAAATTGTAACTAGCATGACCATGATCTCTTCAAGGGATAACAGTTGTTTCTAAACTCCAACTTTTGGAAAGCTACTGTGTATGCTGATGATACTGATTTCAAACTCTCCTGAATAGGAAGGGATATTTTTTAGAAGTCATAGCTACTTGCAAACTATGTATTAGTAATAACTAAAAATACTTTATACAATAGCTACTAACTATATGTAAGTACTAAATTGCATACTAGCAGTTGATTGCACAATTATGATAAATTAAAATTTATTGGTGAAGAACTGGCTGATTGAAAAGGGATGCATATTGTGTGTGAGAGACCCCTACAAATGAACACCATCAGCACTCAACTTACATACCACATTGTGTATATTTACTCATACTCTACAATTACTTTCAATATTTTGATTTTCTAGTATCAATTGTTCATTTAAAAATCACACCATACTACATTATACAATTCTATCATCGCTTTTTAAGAACCTGTTTCTTCTTAGAATTTTGTAAATCTGTAGCAGATGTTTGGGATGAAGTAGCTATAGGAGATTCATTTTGTGACATATTTTCTTTTGAGTCTGTAGCAAGTTCAGTGAAGTTGGTTTTCCAGATGAATACCTGAAAAAATATAATTAGGACACTTACTACTAAGAGACCAATTTAAGGGCTACTAATGATGATAAGATATTTTCATTATATTCAAATAAGATAAAAAAAAACTTGTGAGGTAAAATCAAACTAAACAATGGTGGCTTTATCGCTGAGGAGTATTTTAATTGACTTTCAAGTTAAGAAGAAAACCAGTTTCAAACCACATCGTTAGTGCAGGACTTGTAATTGAGTGAAATAAATAGTCACATACCAATTTGTCATCACCAGCAGAAGCAAACATATCTCCACTTTCTGAAAAGATGACACTATTAACAGCACCAGTGTGTCCACTCAGTGTGAATACCGAATGGCCTTCCAGTGTGTCTAATATCTGTAATTCCACACAATTATTTTACTACATATTTTCACATTTTTAGACATTTAAAAGCGAACCTTATATTTAAAGATTTAACTGGGTTGATTTACTAGTTGCTTAAATACAAGATAATATTTAAGCTTAACAAATTACCTCCATTTTGCCATCTTTACTGGATGTAAGTATGTAACTGCCACTAGGATGAAAAGCCAGCTGAGTTACGGCATCATCATGGATACTGAAAAACATTACAGGTAAAATATATGACTAGTTTACAGTATGTTTTCGTAATGAAACACAGGAATAGTTTTGTAATGTACAATTTCGACAAGAACAATTCATGATGTATTCCAATAAACTAGTCTGCTTATCTCACAAACTCATTAAATATTCGGAACTCTTTCTAATTATCTTATTGATTGTCCTCTCTGTTGTGTGTATAATTTATTATTATCCAATCCTCTATCCTATCTAAATTATCATTAAAATTAATTATGTATAATTAATTTTAATCATAATTTAGATAGGTCTTAATGGGACCATTATAAGGCAATTTATTGGAATACAAAAGCAAAAGAAAATGTTTACTATCTTTGAAAACTAATGAGCATTGTCAGGGCCTCGAATTCTGTGGGCAATATGATATCTGGTATAGAGATAGCTGAAACTGTAGAGAAGAGTATAAGGACTATATTTCTTAATTATTGCCACACAGCTGATATAACTGTAGGGCAGCTGTTATTTAATAACTTAAAAAAGGATAAGATTATGACATTAATTAAAATAATGTAAATTATCTGATAAAGTTCTAGATACCTACCTATAATACTGCACAAGCTTATGTGTTCTTATATCAAATAGTTTGACATTCCCCTTGCTTGTACCCACAGCTACATAGCAACCAGAAGGGTGCCAAGCTAAATATGTTCCATGACCTTTTTGATCATTGTATTTGTGGATACATTCTCGAGTATCGGGATTCCAAAGCCTTGTAGTTTTATCATCGGAGCATGATGCTATCACAGAGCCATCATCAGACATCCGGGCACATCTCACCCAATTAGTATGACCAATGAATGATGCCAGGAATTTTAACTTTGCTGTATCCCATAGTTTTACAATTTTGTCATCTGATGCTGTTATAATCTGAAATGTAATAAATATATTTGTAAGCAACCTATACAATAATAATTATAGAAAACTGAAAAACTGACTTCAAAATGCGCAATTTTGAATTTTTAAAACTTTATTGAACATATGTATATGTTCATAATGATTAAGTGCATAAATAGAAACAGTAGGACCTATTTGTATCTATTTTTTTAATGGTTGTATTGTTGCAAGTCTTATTTCCCTAAAATGGGAAAATTACCTGGAAATTATGAAAATTCAGAAGAAAAGTAAAAGCGTTTTTTTCTAAGTGCTATTTTGTATGAAATTTGAGATTACTTATCTAAGAAATTGGAAATGTTCATTTCTAGACCTCAAACTACTGATTACTGAAAATTTAAGTAACGGTTAACCCTTAGTTCACACTAAAATAAAGTGTCATACTATCAATCAAAGGTTGCAATACATCAATTTCTTACCTTTGTTCCGTCAGGGCTGAATTGGACAGATCTTACAGTTTGTGAGTGAGCCTTGAACATGCCAGTACTGCCAGTGACAGTGGGTATCCACAACCTGACTGTCTTGTCTCGAGAGGCTGATGCCATGTACTTCCCCGACGGTGAGAAAGTCACGTCTGTGACAGCTTCGTCGTGACCCTGGAACCTGTAGCTCCTCATGTTGCCTCGAATATCCCATAGCTAAAAAGATTTTTATGTCTTGTTACTACAGATGTATGCTTTCGCTCACACAGTAAACTTTGTAACCATAGTAATGAGTGTGTTGTGACTACAGGAAAGTATACTTACCAACACACTGTTGTCTAATGAGCTGCTAGCTAATCTCTCTTCATTAGGACTGAAAAATAAGGCTGTAATTGCATTTCTATGACCTTGCAACTGTTTCTCTAAAGTTGGTTCGAGTTGAGTAGGATTCTGGTCCATTTTAAGTTTAAAATGTACGGACGGACTTGCAATAGGTGTTAGTTACAGTTTCGCAAACCCGCCCTATTTGAATTTGAATTTTCAATTCAAATGTTTACAGACAACATCAAAGATCGTCGGCCAATCGTTTTGATTTTGATAATGTCAAGTTGACACTATTTTGACAAATGTGACAGCGACATTTACATAGATATTTTTGATTGTGTTTTTCTTAAATGGATAGGCAAAGGGAACGGAGCCCGTACAATCATCATTGCAATCCGAGCAATCATTTGTTGTTCTTTTCTTCATTTTTCTCTCTTGTTTTTGTCAACAAATTCCTAATTAAAGTCAAGTAAAGGAAATCACAGTTAAGTGCTCGTCACGTTTCAGTAAACTTTACTGGTAACTTTATGGAGTTTTGTCGACATCGTGCAAAGATATATTTCTCCGCTATATTTCACATGTCCACACTTACGCACTTGTTCAAACACTTCCACGTTTTGTAATATGACGATTAGTAATTAAAACAACACAATTTTTACACCATTAACATTCGAAACAACACGAGTTCAGGTAAATAAAACAAAGCTAAATGTGTGTCCACCAAAACTCTTCTTTTTCTTTTTTGTATTGGACCCCGCGATTAGCGATTTGCTAGTGCTGTAAATATTCAAGTTAATAAGAAGTTATATAGTGTTCTAATCACAGTCAAAACTCAAATTTTAAAATGGCTATTTACGTTACTTATCACGTAAATAGTCATTTTCAAATTTGAGTCTTGCTTCAGTAAAGTGATGGCGACTTTAACTCTTATCCTAGATAGATGAGATAAATAGATTATTTATTATTATTACTATATAACTTGATACTCGACACTGGTAAATCGCTAATCGCGTGTTCCAATACAAAAAAAGAAAATTCACATTCAAAAATACTTTATTCAAAGGATCACATTGGGAATACAAACATAAACTATAAATACGTAGACCAATAAAATTATTGTAGAGATTACAGAAGGTCAAGCTCTGCTCCATGCATCCTTGTCGTTTTTTTTTAAAGGTGCAGCAAAAAGGCAGACGGCTCGCCTGATGGTAAGCGATCAGTGACATTACTGTTGCTTTGCTAGCCCAGAAAGGTGTTTGGTGCCATAATAATCGTAGCTATAGTACGCTTTTTTTGTAAGAGTATGTTTGATCTGGCACACAAGTTTATTTTTATTGTAAAATAAGAAGAAGTAGAGGTTTTGGCGGGAATGTCTTAGTAACGTGTTGTTACTTTGTTTTATTTTCCTAAACTTGTGTTATTTTGAACATTAATGCTATAAAAATGGTGGTGTTTTATTCATTAAGTGTTCGATAAAGTGCGTGAGTGTGGGCAAGTGAAATAAAGCAGTAAAACGTGTGATTTTACGTTGTCGGCAAAACTCCATAGAAGCTTCTAGTAAAGTCGCCACCACTTTACTGAAGCAGAACTCGACTTTTCAATTGACTGTATACGTGACTTAGATTGTGACTAGAACATTTACAACTTGGTTTATTCAAGAAACTTGAAAATATCCTAATACTTGACACTGGCAAATGCTTTAATGCGGGTCCAATACAAAGAAGAAGAAGAAGAAGTATTTGCCAAAAAAATAATGATAATAGTTTATGCCAGTCTATGCTTAAATCTATTAAAATTTGTTCATTCACATTTGTGTTCATATTTCATGATTTCACGCTTACGTTCTTTTTTCACTGTACCTACAGATAAAAATTTAGTTTAAAAAATGTCCTAATCCAACACGAGGTATATTTTCAATGTTTTGGTTTAAAGAACAGATTTTTCGCGTTATTTTGTATTGCATCCGAAATCAAAAGTTATTCTAGATAAAATCTTCTCTTGTGCAACTATTAAAATCTCAATAAATACACTATTGAAGTTAATTATTCCAAGTTGCACGGTACCGGGTGGCTGTCTTTTTGTGATATTTACATTTTTTTGCCAACTCCCCTTCAGTGACAATGTTGTAAATTTTATTGCAGACCTGAAGTTTCAAAGAGCATGAAGTGAAGAATCACTTACAAGTGCGAATTACGAATTTACTCGCAGCTGGTAAGGACAAAGATCATTACAATACAAACATTCTTTGTTGCGTTAATTGCATCTCTTGCACCATATTTTGGTATATTTCTAGAGAGAAGAAGACGCGACCATGAACATGGGCGGGGTAGGAGGTGAGGTACCGAGTGAGGTGTTGCTGCTGGCTGATGAACTGAGCCGAGCCGTAGAGCTCACTCACTTACCCACTGTCTCTCATGAACAACGAGTCCAGGCCTACAATGCTTGTGAAAAGTAAATACTCAAACATTTTATTTTTATTTTGTTACAATGTTAATATCAAAGCAACCATCTAGATTACAATATAACCTAAAGAATTATGATATGTCAAGGAAAATAGAAAAACCTTAAATCTCTATAATTATTAAATTTGCTAAAATCTCATTTGTCTTACATACATATTATTCATTTGCCCATATTATTCATTTCAAACCATCAGGTGGGATGGTTTCATAATGCAACTGTTTGGACTTCACATAGATCTATTTTATACTAAAATTATGTTTGTACACAGCTTTAAGGATCATTCCCCATGGTGTGCCCAGGCTGGATTACTGCTCGCCAATGGGCCACAGTACTCACCTGTTGTCAAACACTTTGGTTTGAAACTTATGGAACACACTGTGCAAAGCCGCTGGCCACATATCACTCAGGCTGAGAAGATATTTATTAAGGTATATTTTATTTGATCATAAATTGAGGGGCAACTAATTTAAGTTGCATTGTTTGTAATGCAACTTAGTGATGAAATAAACAAGTTGCATGCCTGATGTTAAGTTTCATGCTTGCCTCTATAGACTATTACTATCTAGAATTTTATCCATCTTCTGCGACACTCTTGCTTTCCATCAGGTCCATCAGGTGAGTTGGTGGTTAAAACAGATCTTTAGTATTAAAAAAAAATCTACAGTGTCAACTATGTGTGGCATTTAATCTCAGATACATGTTAAAAACCGGACAAGTGCGTCAGACTCGCCCACTGAGGGTTCCGTGCAAACTAGTAGATAAAAAGGGGAAATTATATTTTTTTTATGTTTTAAAAAGTTATTGGTAAATCAGATTTACTTAACAAATATGTATTGTCAATACACAGCAATTCAATTAAAACCTGTGTTCCAATTACCAAAAAAAAAAAACAATTAAAAATTGTATTCACAAAACTTCACTGGGTAAGTTTTGTGAATATAATTTTTAATTTCAAACAAAATGAGTAAATAGTATTAAAAATGATTAAATAAAAGTAATTTAAAAAAATTAAACCGACTTCAAACTGAAAAGAGAAATAACACGAAGAAAATCAATACTGGGCAATAGGTAGGCAGTAGTACCTAAGTAGGTACGTAAACCAACTAGACACCGAGTCGGTTTAATTTATTTAAATTACTTTCATTATATGCTTAGTTTATATAGATATCTGGTATATTAATACATAAACTGTATCATAAAAAATATGTGATATTTGACAAAACAATATTTTTATACATTCTTGTTTCTGTGAATCCACAAAAAGCATTGAATGGTTTCCAATGAACTTTTACTAAAACAACTTTTGCAGGAAACATATCAGGTCTAACTGATCACTACTTTGTTGCAGGAAAATGCCATGAAATTGCTCTATATGGGCGGATGGGAAACTGGTCACTTAAACAATGCACTTGCTCGCGTCATCGTGGAAATGATAAAGCGTGAGTGGCCACAGCACTGGCCCACACTCCTTGCTGAACTCAATGATGCCTGTGGACGTGGCCATATGCAGACTGAAATAGTGCTGCATATATTCCTCAGATTGACTGAAGATGTTGCCACTTTACAGGTTTGCTTATAATCTAGTTTACACAATATATCTACAAAATCAATAGACAACCACAATCACTATTGTTTTGTTCTAAAATTTAGCAATAGGTTGAAGTTTGCAATCTAAACTAACTATGGACACAGAATACATTAGTAGGGTTTCTAACCGTTAAACATTAAATGTTCTAGTGGATATGTCGCGACTTCGTTTGCGTAAATGTTCTAGCTGTATACGTTGCGACTTTGTTTGCGTTAAATGTTCGAGCTGTATATGTCGCGACCTCGTTCGTGTTGAATGTTCTAGCTGTATCCGTCGTGACTTCGTTCGCGTTAAGCTACGTCCAGGCAAGTTATTTTGCCCGTATCGTACGTCTGTTCCGTATCTCGAGCATCTATGGACGCACTGAAATTAGCTCGTATCTCATACGATCGTTTCTGCGTCAACTGCCGACTGACCATGTCGTCGACTGCGGAAGTTTATGAGAACTTGGCGATTTCACATTGATTACAAAAATGAAACACCAAATCATCAAATTCGTTATCCCATTGCATATTCCAAATTCATTCCGGTTTCGGGCAGTGACAGAGGGAGGACACTACCTGCGCCTGCGGATGTGTCTAGAATAACGCGTACACATATCATATCGCCTTTGAATGAGGTGAAAAACTGACAAGTACTTGTATCCGTATCAAGACGCCGTACCACCGAACCGTACCGAACGGCGTTCAGACTAACGTTTTTAATCCCTGACAACAAAAGAGGGATGTTATAAGTTTGACGTGTGTATCTGGCTGTGGTACCGTAGTTTTCAAAACGGATGGACCGATTTTGATCTAGTTTTTTTTTGTTGTTTGGAAAATTATTTCATCAAGAGTGTTCTTAGCTATGTTTCATCAAAATCGGTTTACCCGTTATTATTTTTTAAGTTTTCTAAAATTATACTTGTTTGCGACGCTGATACGAAACAGGTACGGTACGAGCAAAAGAACATGTCTGGAAGCAGCTTTAAATGTTCTAGCTGTGCCCGTCGCGACTTCGTTCGCATCAAATGTCCCAACTATCTGTATCCATCGCTACTTCTTTCGCGTTAAATGTCATAGCAGCTAGGACATTTAACGCAACGGATACAGCAAGGGCATTTAATAAGACAACACTAGGAAACATCTAGGACCAAGCTGTATTCGTCGCGACTTCTTTCGCAGTAAAGGTCTTAGACCTATTATGAAAAATCAGTACTATAATAATCTATTATAAAATATAGTACAAGATCAAGCTAAAAATTAACTAAAGGTGTTATAAATATACACAAGTTCTATTTTTTTTAAATACCCAGTTTTAAATTTAGATACAAAAATTAACATGATAGTTAAATTCTAATATATCTTTGATTTTATCATTGAGTTTCCAGGTCTTCTGAATTTTCTTGGGTTGTATAGAATACAATTTTTACCTTCTTGATGCGAGGTCTTACCTCAGGTTTGGCAAATATGGAAAAATACAAAATAATATGTTACATAAATGATACACATCTACAGATGCTATCAGGAAGGTTGTTTATGAATAAGTATGACATAATGTTGATAAAGATGTTGCAGCACGGGTCACGACCGACGGTTGGCCTCGGTTTATGCATTTCGTGAGACATAGTTTATATACCACCCACATTGTGCTAAACTGCATGTATGTTAGCATTGCCAATGTGTTATTTTTCCTGGTGTAATTTAATATTTTTGTTGGGATGTTTTATGAAAAGATCGAAATTAATGTTTTTATAAATGACTACAAATGAATAAAAAAACCTTTTTGAGTTACCCTCTCGAACCTCGGAAAAATGTATATAATAGTTGTTTTTAAAATCAAATACTTTAAAAGGAAATCCTCTATAGTCTATTCTTCGGACTGTCAAGGCTGCCATTTTAAAACTTTTATTATTGCCTTATTGTTTGATACTCCTATGTAAATTAAAACAGAACTGGGGAGGTTACAGTCTTAATAGCAATCTTATTTTAACGTTACTTTGATCTTTATCTTGCTCTCTCATCTGTAGAAAAGCGAAACAAAAGTCAAAGTATTAATGAAATAAGTATGAACGCTTTTGGTACAGCCCCTGTACAATCATGTAAAATTTCAATGTCGGAAATTTAGACGACATGACGGCTTGCAAGATTCGTGACAATTACTATAATCTTTATATTACCTGTTTTCAGACTCTAGAACAGCAGCAGCGGCGCAAGGACATCTACCAAGCCCTAACGAGCAACATGTCGGAAATATTCGCGTTCTTCATGAATCTTATCGAAGTTCACATGCGAGAGTTCAGGGAGAAGACTGCGGCCGGAGACTACGCGGGCGCCGCCAGCAACGGCAGAGTTGTACAAGTATGTAACAGTATACAAATACACTCTCCTATACAAAAACAGAGTAGACCTTCTTACAAAAAATATAAAATTGTTAAGGGCAATGAATTGCAGTTGGAGTTAACAACACTAAAATTGGCGAAACTGTTACTTAATGATGAAGTAAAAGTATTTGATATGCAAGAGTATTGAATTATTCATCTTTTACTTAATTTGATTTTAAAATAATCCTGTTATATAATCAAATAATAATCGTAATAGTACAGGCCCAAAAGACTCGCTCTTCCATGCTGCTTGTATTCCCAGGCATAATGTAAAAGTTAGTTAAGGGACTTGAGAAAAAATGGAGTTTATACTAGTTTGGGGCCTATTGTAGTTGCCTATATAATATTAAGCTGATAAATTGTTATAAGATCCTGTAAATTTATCTGTACTTAAGATTAATTTGGAAATATATTATTATCCCTTATGTAGGCGATATACTGACCTGTCACTGCAAATCAATATTACATCTTATCTCCTCTAACACACTAATACACTCTCCTTTCCATCCAATGATCTAACCACAATCAAATGTGGCGTCAAACTGCCTCATGGTCTTAGATGCTCTGTCTACCCCGTAAAGGAAGATAGCCGTGATTGTATGAATGTAAAACTTATTCCGTAAACACGTTAATTAAATAGCGAATCAATCATTATTCTATGAGCCTATTTTTAGTCGAAATTTCAGACTAGTTTCCATCGCATTCGGTCGTCTTTTTATAAGTACAGCGCAGGTATCATTCACGGTTGGCGTTATGCACTGCTTTGATTTTATACTGCTCACAAAAATGTTATAACTAATAGAAACCCATTACTATCTGCTGCCAATGTAGTAAATTAGCAACCACTTCGTAATGATGTACAATCTAACTCTTAACTCTGTCAATAGGCTGTGCTCCGCACCCTGACAGAGTTCGTGGAGTGGGTGTCGACGAACCACATCGTGATGAACAGCGGCTACCTGCTACAGATCCTGTGCGTGCTGCTGCAAGACGATGTGTTCCAGCTTCCAGCCGCCGAGTGTCTGCTGCAAGTTGTCAACAGGAAGGGATCTGTGAGTTAGAGTTTATACTATACGATGTTTATACTGTCTAAAAACAGGTCATGCCCCATGGTAATGGATTGATACAGTATGTGTTTATGAATTTTCAAGGCTAGAGTGTATAGATAGTAGATAGATAGAGTAAAGATATCTTCTAGATCCACGAGCTCCATCCTCGGCTACACTGTAGCTTAACATCAGGCGAGTTGGTGGTCAATCTACAACAAGATTACCATGTAGAGTAGATGAATTGTATTTATTTCCTTGCCTGCGCTTGTCTGAGCCATGCCAGACCTTTGTTTAGATGTAATTTCACCATAGCTAAGCTAAATAACGTAGCTAAGAATGCCTTTGAATCATACCAATAGAATCATTTGATTTTCATAATTCATTTATTACTAAGAAAATGAAATTATCCTAATGGTTTGATATCAAACGCATCTCACCTACATAATTTATGCTTGGCTCTGATGTAAAATCAACCTATTATTAGAGTGAGAAGTTGTACATCTATTCACAATCATTCAGATCTGGAATCGGGTCGAAAATTATATCTTCATCACTGTCATTTCTATACAGAATGACAGAGACCCAATCCGAATTTGAACGTATGTGATTTGAACGTGTGTGTACTGGACAACTAACACAACTGATCCATTCGTGAAAGTATTTTATTTTATTTTATTGAAATAGGTACAGTTACAGATAATAGGCTATATAATATACATTAAGCTCAACCGGTAAAACATTGTGAACCTAAAATCCAATTACAACAGTACACAGCTTATATAAAGATAAATTTGACACCAAGTGTTAAGTGAATATTCGTGGCAACATGTATGAGCAATAAAATATAAAGGAACAATTTAAATAACTAGCTTATTGATTTCAAATTTAAAGGACGGAAAACTACATGAAAATATGTCTCTGATATCACTCAGATCATCATATGTGCGGCACATCCGGATTAATGGACTGTTCTTTGAGATATTGTTGAAGGCAGGTGGCATGCTAAACAGTTTAAAGTTACGAATAGAACGTGAGGGCACTTTAAAAAAAATATTTTATTGTAATTATTACAGACAAAAGAAAGGAAGCCACTAATGATTCTGTTCAGCGAGGCGGCTATCACGTGCATCCGAGACGCGACTCGCGCCTCCATCAACGCGGTCGATGAGCAGCATTACTTGTTCCTCAAGAAACTGTCACAGGTGATATTTTTGTGTAGTCAAGTAACTGTCACAGGTGATTATTTTGTATAATCAAATGACTGTCACAGGTAATTCTTCTATGTAGCTAAGAAACTGTCACAGGTGATTCTTTTGTGCAGTCAAAAACTGTCACAGGTGATTCTTTTGTGCAGTCAAAAACTGTCACAGGTGATTCTTTTGTGTAGTTGATATTTTTGGTCCTTGACCAAATTCAAAAGCTTGTTGATTTATACTAGACTCTCCAAAAAGGAAGGTAATGTTTTTTTTTATGTATGTATTAGGTGTATAAATAGTATATAATATGTTTGTTTGTATAGTTTATGTGTTAACTTCTATAGTCTAAATGGCTTGACTGATTTTGATCATAAGATTCATCTATGCTCCCTGAGCCCTTGAGTGTCATAAGCTACATTTTGTTAAGCAAACATTCTACTCTTGCATCAAATGCATTTTTAGTTAGCCAATGTTTTAAGTTGAACCATTGAATCGTACTAACGCTATTAAAAAAGAGTAAAACACATTTTGGTACTTAAAAAGTGTGCACAAGTATTGATAAATGAACTTTTGTTTTTATTGCAACCAGGTGCTGGTAGGGTTAGCGCAACAGTTAACCCTGATGTGGGCGCATGCGACCAACCTAGAGTCTTGGCTGCCACTTCTCCTAGAGAGTATGCTCCTCCTGAGCGCACACCCATCCTTGACGCTGGCGGCGGCCGCCAACTCAGTGTGGCTGTGCGTGCTAAAGCACGAGCAAGCCGCGCGGCAGCCGCACGTACGCCGCGCGCTGCCGCAGTGGCTGCAAGCTGCCGCGCCCAAACTGCTCAAGGTGTGCTGCTAATATTACAACATATATCGAAAATAATGCAATGTGTATAAATTTATAGACAGTTCAAAAATTTCACACATCCGACGGGACTTGAACCCACATTATCCCGATCTGTACCTAGGAGTCTTTATCATTTTGACCACAGGGGTGTCACGTGGGATGGTCGAAACTTTCGAACAGTCTTTCTTGCTTAAACCAATCAAGCGTTGGTGGCGCCACCCGTAACACGCTTCAAGCATGCAATCACTCAGCCGGACCCTTTATAGGTTCCATAGACTGACGAGAGATGTCGCACGCCAATGCAATGTCAATTCTGAATACACCACTAAACTAATTAAAATCTTGAAATCACTAAATTAAAAACTTCCGTACTAAGGGTGCTGGAGCCTATTCGTGAGGCTACGGTGTCTGTCTGTCTGTCCTACAGTTAAACGGTTGTATCTTTCGAACGGTAATAGATACGTCTCAAAATTGGCAAGATTATTTATTATTTGTTGATTTACATCAAAGTGAACCCTTCACTTTGATGTAAACTAACAAATAATAATTAAATAGATATTACCAGTTTTTGTCATAAAAAAATAATTAAACAAAGTAATTCACGTTGTCGTGAGACGCTAGATGACGTCACTCGTTCACTCGCGTTTTCGTCGATATAATATTTTAACTTCAGGTAGGTATGTAATGGTGCACGCCGCACATTTATTTTGTTTTATCTAAATCTGCTAGATGACGATTTTATCAATATTTTTTTAGAGGTGCCTACCATTTCAGAATATTTCTACTAAATAGAAAATAAATGAAATTACAAATATTCATAGATTTATAGAACGTTTTGTTAATTAATCCTGATTTCTGTATTCATATGTTGCAAGGAAGTATGGAATCTGAAATTGGAAAAGAATGGTGTGCGAATGAAACTCGTACTTTGCCAGATTTATTTGAGTATAATGATTTTAATTACTTTAATGGTGCCTTCAGAATTGACCACATACATCGAAAAAATTGTTTGTATGCATTATTTTTCCTTTCGGTTTTTATTTACTTACAACTTAAGAAAAAAGTGAATAGGTATCTCCTAGGCAGTCGTGCTACATCTTCGACCTCATCATCACTTCCCATCAAGTGAGATTGTGGTCAAACGCAGGCCTAGTTTGACGTACAAAAAAAACACTACTTTCGTCCTGACAAAATTTCCACGCGTTGATGGTTCCTCTATGAACCAAATGTATATAATTTCCAGTCAAATGAGATCAGCAATGTAGTTGTTCTGTGGTACAGGTGAGTTACCCCGGATCGCGTGTCAGCGGCGTGCATAGCGCGGCCGCGTACGCATGCATGGACTACGACAGCGAGCACGAGTTCGCGATATTCTTCAACCGATGCCGCACCGAGTTACTCGACAGCTTCAGGTGAGTACTGGCTGTACCAGCGGATTCAAACTAACACTGCTGAAGAACGGTAAAGATGCTGGTGATGAAACGTTGCCTATGCCCATCTCCAGGCTCTATATTAGCTCTGTATCAAATTAAGATGCTGGTGATGAAATGTTACCTATGTCCGTCTCCTGCCTTAGCTTTGTACCAACAATTCATAACAATCAGTTAGCTGTTCCATAGCTGTGCCCCGCTGTTTCACGCTGCTACTGACGAAGAACGGTGATGACTTTGGTGATGAATTGTTGCCTATGTCTTCAGGCTCTAAACTAGCTCTGTATAAAATTTCATACCCATTAGTTGAACTGTTTCATTGTGAAAAGGTAACAGACAGAGAGACAGAATTACTTTTGTTTTTAATCGATTTCAAAAAAGGAAGAGGTTATCAATTCCGAACATATAAAATGGCAATGAGTCCTTTGCCCAGCAGCGGGACACTACAGTCTAACAACAACAACAATTACGAAAAACCTAATGCTTTTAGGATTAAAACATTCAACAGTTAAGAGCAAAGCTTTTCTCTATGGCATAATTTCCACGTCTGTCGGTCTGATGCTAATGCTTTCTTGTCCTTGTACAACAAACTACAAGCGCATCGCGCGCACGAAGTCGCGGCCGTAGCTAGTTGGGTACATGGATATACGGCATATTGTTACAGACAGTGCATGCTGGTAGATCCGCTGGTAACGTGGGCATACGTGGAACAGTGGGCGAACGCCGCGCTCGACAAGGCGGCTTCTTGCCCGCCCGCTCTAGACACGCACGACGCACTCTATATAGAGTGGGAGGCACTTTCACAGGTATGGTTTTAATGGGACTTTCATAAATATAAAAATTACAAGTATCAGGTTTTATTTTTTATATAATTTGTTTTTTATAAAATTAATTGCAATATTTTTACATATTTAGCATTTTTCAAAGTTGTTTGGTGAGAAACTATGATGTCAAAACCTCATCCAAGTCCTTTTAATTGATGTTTTTCATATTAGTTCTTATTCCATGTTTTCTGATTGAAAATTAAACATTGATAGCAGTCATGTTGAACATGACATTGAAAAATAAATAAAACTTGACACCTAGGAAGCGTATGTGAAGTCATGTTATTTTACAAATTGAATGGAAAACCTTTAAAGTTAAAAGGGGTTGTTAGGCGAGCTTTTATTATCACAATGTTCCTCACTATGAAATGTCTAAAAACGATTAAAAGTAAAATCGTATCGGAATTGTGATTCAAACTTTGTATACATTGTGCAACTGATTGTATTTAAATTCCGTCTCTTACTATTCGCGCTACTTATTTATTCAATACCAACATCTAAGCATATATGAGATATTTGTGAGTGAAACGCTTGAGTGTGTTAAATGGCGTTAGCTATAGCGCCATCTAGTGGCGAGTTGAGACATTTCGCAAACACTACGTAAGCGTGCAACTTATAGTCGTCACTGTCTTCTGTAGGCGCTAGACGTCGTGCTGTCTCGGCTGGTGGTTGCGGAGCCGCGTCCGAGTGTGTCTTCTGGGTTGGAGTTGCTGCGACGCTGCGTGGAGACGCAGCCGCCCGCACCTCTGGCTCTCTCGCTGCTGCTCTCGTTCATATCCGCGCTGTTTGTGTTCCTCAGTTGTGCGCACTCGCAACTCGCAGGTTGGTAACCATGATACCATACATGAGGTTCATTGACGCTAGAGATATTTGCATTCTAACCGTCTTACTTCATCATCATCATCTCGGCCTTAAGAAGTCCACTTCTGGACAAAGGCCTTACCCATAAATTTCCAAAAAGACATATGCGCAAGAGCTTCACGACCTAATTCCACCCTTCCCATTTCACTACAGGACTAGCAGAAAGTCGGCGAATTACCACCCATTTCTCGTTGAAATGCCAAAAATCCGCACTCAGCGATATCGATCCACATTCCTGTTGCGTACTGCACAAGAATGGAATTCTTTGCCGCCATCTCTGTTTCCTGATACCTACAATCTTGGAATTTTCAAGGCTAGAGTGAATAGATATCTTCTAGATCGACGAGCTCCATCCTCGGCCACACCGTCGCTTAACATCAGGCGAGTTGGTGGTCAATCGTAAATCTATAATGTATAAAAAAAAAAAAAAAAATGCAGGATGACCCTGGATGCAAGCCGCTTTCAAACTTTCTTTCTGCCATTTGGATGATGTCATCTGTCCATCTAATGACCGGTCTCCCTACGCTGCGGTGCTTGCCGGTGCGTGGTCATCCCTCGAGATCTTTTCAGCCCCATTGGCCGACAGTTTTACGTGCCATGTGCCCCATTCAGTGCCCACTGCCACTTCAACTTGCTAATCCGCTGTGCTCAACGACTTTACGTCTTCATCTCTTCATTTCTGATTCGATCTCGCACCATTTTATTGTAATTATTTATTTATTTTATTGTATGTAATTTGTATTTTGGTTAAGGTGTAAACAATAAAGAGTTTATCTATCTATAATTTTACAGAAGACAAGGCAGTATGGCCAAACGGTCTTAGCCTGCCCGTAGGGCAAATTAAAAAAAAAAACAAAAAAACAATAAGCGCATGCTAGTGTTTTGACGTTTTCGCGCGAAGTTTCCGTCTGACAGTAGGTGACAAGTCCTTAATCAGTGAATAAGATTTTAACGTGCGTTTAAAACACCGTGTGTGAAACCGCGGGACACAGCTAGTTCTCTATAATGAAATATTTTTTTGTAACTCAGGTCCAGGCGTGGGTGCGCTGGGTGGAGAACTCCTGCCGCGGGTGCTAGACAAGATCTTCGCCGCGTTGGTGTACGACGGCGACCGCAACTCGCGGCAAGTCAAGAACGTTCGCCGTCACGCCGCCGGCTTGCTCGTCAAACTTGCTTCGAAGGTAATCATCTTCATCATCAACTTTTCCGAAAATCTGTTTATTCTAATTATGCAATAATGTACAACAAATAAAAGCTGAACTACAAACTGTAAACCGCGTCGCTTAAAGGCAAAGGTAAAATGAAGTTTTAGGTTAAAGGTCTGTCAAATATATCTAAATGTTACTGTACGACAAAAAAAAACCGCCTGGTACACAACCAGGCGGTTTATTTTTTTCATTCCATTATTTAAGACTCAGAAAGAGAATACTATTTCTCTTTCCAACCTCCATGATATGACCTGCATGAGCAGAGTAACTATTTATTACGAAAAGAAAAGGACAGCTTGTCATTTTTTGTCTCTTATCGCGTGTTCACTTTTTTGACGGAAAGTTGCGAGAGGACCTCTATGGATAGTTGCGACAGCTGAACTTGTAACATCAAATATTTGTAAGTAAAATGTAAGTTACTATTACTTGTTCTCTAGATCTCATGACTTTATCGCTGATACGCTGACTCGATCTCTGTTTTCGAAGTATTTATAAAATTGTACCGCTCTGATTTAAGGAGTGCCTCTTGTCGGTGGAGTAACTATATACAGATTATAAGGCCTGATAATTGAAAGTACAGTAATTCTCATGCTTCCTTGCAGTACTTTATAGATACCCCGTTTTACCCTACAAATTTTGATTTCACAAAATTAATCTTATCGAAAATGGCCTTCATCTCGTGTCAGTCAAAAGTTATACTTTGTTTTTTGATTTGTAAAAAATTATGTTTATATAAGAGTATATCGTGTTGTCGCAGTATCCATTGCTGCTGCTGCCCGTATTCAGCCGGCTGCACTCGCTGGCGGCGGCGGTGGTCGCGCGACCAGACACCAGCGCCGTGGAGAGCGTCACGCTGCAGGAGGCGCTGCTGCTCGTCTCCAACCACTTCTGCTGCTACCAGCGGCAGAGCGCGCTCGTGCAGGAGGTATACACACACGCAGACACATACGTACTCACACACCATCACTACCACTCATACATATACCACCACCCCCCACAAATCCTAATATAAAAGCGAAAGTAACTCTGTCGTCAGCCGTTTAGCCATAAAGAGGTATCAGAGAGACATAATAATATATCTCTGTTACCTCTTTACTGCAAAACGGCTGAATCAATTGTTATGAAATTTTGGGATAGAGATTCTTTAAGACCTGGAGATGGATATAGACTATAATCATCATCATCGCCGTTTTTCATCGCTACGAGGATGACACCGTGGGTCGCTGCTAGTATATTATATATTTATTCCTTCTGTTCGTGCTGCTTATTTATTAAATACCAACATCTAAGCCTGCGATGTGGCTAGCGCCATCTAGTTAGAAATTGAGACATTTTGCAAACATTCCACCCACCAAGAACTTGTTTCCTAAACTTATACTTACACTTATACTTACTTAGTTTTAATTTTATTCTCTATGTATTTAATGTTTCTGTATTGTGGTCTTTTAATAAAGTGTTATCTATCTATCTATCTTAAACTTATTAAATTTGATTAAAACTTAGTAGACTGCCCTATGTGATATAACTCCAAATGCTTAAAAAGAATTAATGCAACTACGATGAAGTTTTACATATTAAAATATTAAGATACTACACAAAATGATATAGTTTCTTTAACATACAGCTGGATAAATTACAATCCTTTTTAGGAAGTAAACACAATTTGCTCACTGGCTCAATTTGCTCTCTAGTGAGAAATTCATTTCGTAACACTTCGAGTGGTCGATGGTATTCGCAGGTGCTGGGCTCATGCGGCGCTGTGTGGGCGCGGCTGCGGCCTGCGTTCTCCAGCGCGGCCTCGCTCGCCGCTCTCATCGGGCTGGACGCGTCACGCGACGACGAGGAGACGACGCGCGAGCGACGCGCGCTTATTCACGCGCTCACGCTCACGCTCGGAGTGGTGAAGCGAACCGCTGTGCCGGCTGACCCGGACAAGTTAGTCATCTATTTTTTTTATGTTAGATAGATCTACGATTAACTTTTATAAATTATCGCTTAAAAATAATTAATCTTTGCGTTAATAATTTCTAAAAATGATTTTCATGTATGAAAATTAACTTGGATCAAATTGTTTTTTTTTTGTCAAATATTTGTAATGTTATTTTCTAGTTTTACAAACGACGTTTTATTTAATAAGTTAAATAAATAAATATTTGTGTACATTTTACACAACAAATCTAGCCCAAACTAAGCAAAGCTTGTACTATGGAACTAGATGGCTGATAGAATACATGTATACTTTTTTTGTAAATATGTACCTATGATACATAGAAACACCCAGACACTGAACAAACATCCATGCTCGTCACACAAATGTTTGTCCTGGGTGGGGATCGAACCCATGACCTAGTAGCTCTGCAGGCAGACATACTACCAACTGAGCCACAAGGCTAGTCATTTTATATCTTCAATAAAAGAAACGGCCATGTGCGAGTCGGACTCGCGCACGAAGGGTTCCGTACCATTATCTATAAAAACTGCAAAAACTCACGTTTGTTGTATGGGAGCCCTCCTTAAATATTTATTTAATTTTGATTTAATTATTTATTTTTTAAAGTGAATAATATAACTCAATATTCTGTGAATATTTCAAGCGTCTACCTGTTACCGCTATCAATATCGAGCAAAAAAATCACGTTGTAAGGGATTTAAATATTTATTTTATTCAGTTTTTTAGTATTTGTTGTTATAGCGGCAAAATAAATACATTTTCTGTGAAAATTTCAACTGTCTAACTATCACGGTTCATGAGATACATCCGTGTGATAGACGGACAGACAGACAGCGGAGTTTTAGTAATAGGATCCCGTTTTACCTTTTGGGTACAGAACCCTAAAAATGTGGGTATGTGCGAGTGAGACAGATGATTTTTTTACGATGGTCGCACTACAGACTCTTAAGATTAACAAAATGACGTCGCTATTCACAGGGCGTCCCGCGGCGGTTTTGGCGCAGGCATGACACCGACCGGTAACCCGATATGGCGCAACCCGTGTTCCACGCACGTGCTGCCCCTCCTCCCGTGCGTGCTCGAGCTGGGTCGCGCGCTGCACGAGCTGCACGCGGCGGGCGCGCAGTACGCGCGCGTCCTCACCCCCTCCAACGTTGAAAGGAGGAACTTGCTGGGATTGCGGGACGATGCGCCCGCGCAGCGACCCGAGGATCGGATGCAGACTTATGTGCATACGTTACACGAAAACGTGAGCATAATCATCAAATCAAAATTATTTCAGATTTCTTCTTTTAACAGACTTCCAAAAAGAAGGAGCTTCTCAATTAGACTGTATGTTTTTTTTTATGTGTATTCATTGATCACTCAGCCAGTTATGAATTGTTTTTGATGGTCATTTATTGTGCAAGTCTCAGGGCACAGTGGGCACATGAGCAGATGTTCCGTCGTTTGAAAGGTAGCGCAACAGTTCCATTGCTCCACCGGAGGAACAGCCAGACCCCATTTACCTACACATATTTTGTCTGCAACTAGTATTAGTATAGCCCTTATGACGTTGTACGCCATCTAGGTACTTGTTAAACGAAACGTCAAGTGCATGCGCAATTTTTTTTGATTTTTGCAAAAAATATTAAAAAATAAATCAAAAATAAAATTTGTATGAAAATTATATATAAAATTTATATCACTGTAATCGTACTGAAAAAAGCTAACTGAATATCAAACGCATATGTCTTTTATTGAAATCAAAGTATCCCCTGTCTAGGCTTAAAGTTGAGCATGCGATTTTTTTCGCCATTTTTTACGAAAAAATTCATATAAAAAAATATTAAAAACATTTCATACATATTATTGTTTTATTTACTTTAAAAAACAACAGTAAATCGATATCCGAGAAAAGATAACACCTCACAATACAATGTTTACATTATCAAAGACCGTCATTAGCTCGCGCCATTCAAGTGCTCATAAAAACAGCCATAAAAAAAAGGTCATTGTAAACAATTCGAAGACGATAAATTTTAAGTTGAAGTGCCTTGATTTTTTGTTTAAACAATCCTGTGATTTATAGCTTAACGTTTGTTACGGTTTATTTGACTCAGATTAGAATTTTTTTTTTCTTTTAGAGACCATAAAAAAAACTTAGTTACGGCTTAGATGATGATGATGGAATTTTGAAAAAATACGGTAAGTCAATTAGGATGTTATTGAGCAAAATGGGTTGCTTTATTTCAAAATATTTTTATATATTCTTATTCTAATTGAATTTACCTACAAAAATAATTAAAGTACTTATCTGTTATAATAAAAAAAATATTCTAAAATCACCAATAATTTCGCGGCACGGCATTCCGGATACTTCGACATATATGCATTTAGACACTATTTATGAGAAATATACACAGTACATTGTTAATTTAACACTTGTGTCGTATCATTGGATATATAAGGGTTACTTACATATTGAATTTTTGCCGTTTTTAGTGAAAATTTAATTTTTAATTAATTTGTAGAAAAAAAATTTTACTTACCAATCACCCAGGTAACGGTTCACCGACATCGGATCAAGTAAAATTTTTTGTGTAAACACAACACAAGCACTTAATTAACACTGTAGTTCACTTTGTTATTGTTTTTTCTATGTCTACAACACAAAAACTAAAGTATCTAATAGAAATAAACACAAATTATTTTCGTTTGAAATATGATCCGAACCACTTCAGAAAATGACGTCATGGCGGGCGCGCATGCGCGACAGACTGAAGCAAATTACTAAAAAAATATTTATTGGGGATGTCATTCTAACGATTTCTATTCATTCTTTTACTTTTTTTCTTGTCTCTGACACAAGGCATAGCCATGGAACTGGGGCCTTAGCGTCGAAATCGACCTTTTTGTATGAAAAAAATGAGCGGACGTTTCCGGTCCGCTGACGGTCCTGGTTATTTTTTCGCGGACGTTTGCGGTCCGTCAGACGATATAGGGGATAGTAATAATTGTAATATAAATTATACAATAGTTACCTTTTTGAAACACCAGATACTACAGCAATAACTGCATATTTTTTAGGCTCAATAGTCTTACCTTTGTTCTTTGTATTTGCGCTCTCTCTTTTTGTTGTAGAATATGGTAAAATAAAATAAAATAAAATGAAAAATTAAATATTTTCTTGCTTTCTTTCTTGATGCCCACCAGAAGAACAGGCTTGACCCGAGATTCAAGGACATGAATAAAGTGTGTAGTTATTAATAATGGTGTTATATGTTGTAGGTATGCCTGGTGGTGGGTGCGGCGGCGGCGTCTCTCGGTCGCGAGCTGTACGCGGTGCCTGGTCTGGCGGAGTACGTGGCGCGCTCGCTGCTCTCGCAGCCGCGGCTGCCGGATCATTGGCTGCGGCCGCTGGTGCGCAACACGCTGCGTCCGCTCGTGCTGCACTGTCCGCCTGCGCACTACGACACCGTCGCGCTGCCGCTGCACCACCACGTCGCGCCCTTCAGTATGTACACCATACCCTACCCTACTATGCCCTGCCCTACTCTAAACTCTAAATCCTACCCAACATCAGGGGTTTACTTCGCGGCGCACTTGTAGTTTAGAATTTTGTCTTGGTGCCCTAGATTTGATTTTCCAATAAATAAATAAGTATACACAAAAATTAACACAGGAGAGTGGAATTGTGGCATCGGGATCATCTTGGGGCGTCCCTCATATTGAATATAGATTGCCATTTTTATTATTCGTATTTTTCGTCACCAAACACTTCCATTTGATACTCTTATTATGGTGATGCATAAAAATAGTCGCTCCGCCGTATTTAATTTTGAACGATTTGACCTTAACCATGCATTGACATCAAACCTAACATATGTACGTAATTTCAGCACATTCGAGTAGCTTATTAGATTTTTTTGATATAAAATTCAGTTGCAACATTTCAGTCGAGTCTTTTAGTTGAAATCTTGTAAAAACTTCTAACCGAGTGTTTTGCCTACAGTGGTGACGCACCTGTCCCAGCGCTGGGAGTACATCACGTCTCTGTATGAATCCGGCAAGCTGGAGGAGGAAGGCGGGAGCGAGTCTCAGGAGGTCTTAGAAGATATACTAGTTAGAAATCTCACACGAGAATATTTAGAAGTGCTTAAGGTACGTTGAAACGTGGATTTAAAGTTTTTATACTTGTATATTTTTTTTGTTGATATCAATATCTTCAAATGCCGAGTAATATCATATAAATACTACGAGAATTTAATACCATGAAGAGTGTTATAAGTAAGTTCGTATAGACTAAGTGGCCAGCCCTAGCGTCAGAATTATTAATCCGCCAAAAGGCCCCTGAACTGACTTGACGATGGCTGTTTTTTTTTAAGAAGAAACAACCGGGAGCTACAATTTAACGTATCATCCGACCCACGGTGACAAAGAAGAACTGAAGAGTATTAACAAATTATATTAATTAAATATGTTTCTTTTCTCTCGTGTAAAAAGTCACATTTATTTTGTTTGCAGGTATCATTAGTAGACAGTGGTCCTAGTCCAGAGACGACGATTGGCGACATGGAAGAAGACCCCCCTGCGAGCGGTGGCGGTGCGGGGGCGCGAACCCCCGACACCGTGTCCGAGCTCGGCGCCCTAGTCATGTCGGAGCCCCCCGCCGGGCCGGCCATACTGCACACCATACTGCTAGCTCTCACGTGGGCGGACTCCACGGCATCGCTCAGAGCTTGTAGCTTAGCACTGCCCGCTTTGAAGGTAATCATTAGGGGACTTACCGAAAAAGGTTACTTAACTTTAAATAACATCTTAAATTCTCTGTCTTCTTTCTGCAAGTCTCATTACATGTCAGCGAGAAGAAAATATGTTAAGAATTGCTTAAAGTTAAGTAACGTTTTTTTCGGTAAGGCCGTAGGAATCAAGACAGAGTTTGTATTCGATGCTTTATTATGTTGGAAACTTCAACCTAGCTATTCTACAAATTATACATAGCTTCCATGTTTGTGACCTGTACGTCATCGCTGGGGGCTTGTAATTTTGTCCTACCAGTTTTGGTGGTATAGCTATTATCATGCTTTAAAGGCCAGCTCTACAAATCATCCTGTAAGTCCCAATTCATAAATGAATACAAAATGAACGAGTGTCATACCCCTTTCGAAGGACCAAAATATATCCGGCTTGAAGGGACCAGCTCCCGTATTCAGAACTCATTCGGAATCTATATCTCCGTCTCTGTTATTCTGTATGGAAATGACAGAGACGGAGATATAGATTCCGGATGCGAATGAGTTCTGAATACCCGTACTGATGTACTGTCCGGCGAGTAGGTTATCGGATGTTGCACACTGTTGTCATATAGTTGAAATGGCTCAAGGAACCATGCTTAAACTTGTTATAGATATATATCCTAACTTTAATAATATTATAAAAGCGAAAGTAACTGTCTGCGTTTCTGTCTCTCTGTCTGCTTGTTACCTTTTCACGGCTAAACGGCTGAACCAATCTTTATGAAATTCGGCACAGATTCTTTAGGGCCTGGAGAAGGACACAGGCTATATTTTATCATAGTCATCACTATGCGTGTGACGACGATAAAATATATTATTATCATCATTATTAGGCCTTTCAGCGTCTTAATAACTCTGACAATAGGGCTGGCCACTCAGTCTATACGAACTTACTTACTATGCGTGTGAAACCGCGGGGCGCTGCTAGTTGTCGTATAAAATTAGTTGCGCCCCGCAATTACACCCGCGTAGTGACGAAAACCTGTAATGAAGATGATAAAATATAGCCTGTCCTTCTCCAGGACGTAAATAATCTTTGTGCAATATTTCATAAATATTGGTTCAGCCGTTTAGCCGTGTAAAGGTAACTTTTATAATAATATTAAGTGTAGTGTAAACGTGTATATTGTGGTCAATTTTGAAGGCACCACTAAATTGATTAAAATCCTTTAAACTCAGTAAATTTAAAAAGGGAACAAAAATTATATGGGAATTTCGTTCGTTATTTGAATATAGTTATTTTAAATATTTTAATTAGTTAAGTGGTGCCATCAGAATAGCTCTGACTGTATGTAACAGGCGGCGTGCCGCGCGGGTCGCGTGTCCGCGGGCGAGGCTGGCGCGGCGCTGGCGGCGGCGCTGCGGGCGCTGCGCACGCACGGACACCACGACGCCAACCAGGCCGCTCTGTTGGCGTTAGGCGTGCAGGTACCTTTATTTTTACCAGACTGCGTAATGTTTTTCGAATGTATGTATGCATAATATGTATGCGGGCATGAATGTATGTTTCTATATGAGCGACTACAGCCAGCTTGACCGATTTTGATCTGCATGGAGTCGGTAGATTCGCCTTCACTCCTTAATTGTCATAGGCATTTTTTTTAAAATTAAAATAATACATCTCGCGCAAAAAAAAAATGCGTTTGTTTTTCATAAGCCACAACTTCCTTCTTAATCATAGAAAAAAATCCTGAAATCATCTAATATGAGTGCCAAAAATGTCACAAAAGTAAGTGATATTGTGGTTGATCAGATGTACGAGACCCTCCGGCCGCAGTTCCCCGGCATCGCTGCGGTGCTGCGCAGCATCCCGGACGCGGACCCACACGACATCCAGCGGTTGGACGACAAGCTGAGCGCGCCGCAACTCAAGCCCGCCAAGATAGACAAGACCAAGCGGGATCTGTTCAAGAAAGTTACCGCCTGTGTGAGTACATTACGTTACTCTGATTTTGACATTAACAACTTTTTACCCACCCTGTATATAGAGCTGAGCTCCTGTTTTGGCTTGTCGACCAGTTATTATTATTATTTTTCTTTTTAATGTTAGAATTGTTAGATATTCGAGTGTATATAGTTACATGATAGAACAAAATCGTCGTTTAGGAAACTAAAAACAACATCACAAATTTTGAACAAAAACAATCATATTTGATTTGTTTCATATCAATGAGTGACAATCGTGAAACCTTAGTAAACATTCATTTGATTCAAAATAATTTTCATACACAAGAATTTTTTGTTTGAAAGGGCATTCTTCCCAGGTGGTCCCATAGAAATTTTATTAAAATCGGTTCAGTATTTTCGTTTTTATAAGAAAATATGTCGTCCAAGTAAACGAAATGCGTGTTTTGAAGTCGGTTTTTTAGTTTTTTAAACGAATGCTTGTTTCTTTTGTCAGCTAATCGGTCGCGACGTAGGCCAGCTATTCAAGAAGGAAGTGTTCATCCTAAACCTTCCCTCCATGCACGCGCCCAAGCCGAAGCCCCCGAGCGCGGTGGACTCGCCCGAGGGCGCAGCGCTAGACAAGCTGTTCGCGACCAGTGCGCACACGTAGCGCCGCCCCCGCTCGCGTCCGAACACTACACGCACGTAGATACTACACTCATGCTGTGATTAGAATAGACTTGCTTAACGGACTATAGTTTTTTTTCACCCAACTGCGTAAGAATGAGGGTTATGTTTTTCGAGTGAATGTATGTTTCTATATGATCGCCTATAGCCTAAACTTTTTAGATTTTGATGCGCGAGGTGTCGTTAGATTCGTCTTCACTTTCTGAGTGTCATAGGCGTGTCATCACGTGGACGTAAAGTCTAAAACAAAATCCACGAATATAGTTTCCTGGGTTGACCGATACTCATATACCAAAAATGACAAACTTTAAAGAGTTTGATATAAAGACTATGTAGCCGCGCGAAAGCCTAGTTTAGATTGAGATGTCTAGAGACGTCTATTAAAATTCGAAATTGTTTTAATCATGTAAGGGGTTTAATTAGATCTCATTCAGCTCGGACGTTTTAAGGACTGAGGCTACATCCCGTTGATACTTTATCAAAGGCTATGTTTTTTTGTAATAATAATAATACATTTCCCGCAAAAATAAAAAAATGCATTTATTCGTAACCTCCAATGAACTTCTTCGTAAATAACGAATGATTTTAATAGAATTATTCAAAATAATGCACATCTATAATCTTTTATAAAGATTTTATGCAAACTTTCTCACGTTAGACACAAGTTAGACTGCAAACATTGCTTTTCTGTAGTCGGGTATTTTGTTTTTCTTTTAATATAGATACTTTTTATTTATTTAATTTTTTGCTCTACGTACACCGGGGTCCGTTACTTTTGTCAGATTTACAAACTATTGTTAAGTACATTGTTACAAAAAGTTTTTTTTACTTAACTCATTACTATTTTGTGTGAAAATCAAGAGCAGAGCAGCGATCCGCAATGGGGACTATAGTTTGTAGTACGAATTATAGTTTGAAAAACTGAAAACTTAACTTCATTGCAGGTGTCCAAACAAAATATGTATATATTACTAGCTGTACACCGCGGTGTAACCCGCGCGAAAAACGATGGTGATAACATTTTATGTAGTTCCTCATTCCCGGCGCGCTCTCAAGTAGTTCGTTCATTATTCACTAGTACATTCATTATAAGCCAGGTATTGTGGCTTAGACCATATTTTCAAAATCAATGTTTTTAGTTGTTTAATTACCCTGATCGAAAGCGATGTAAAGTCCTAAGGCACACATACCTAAATGGTACTTATTTGTATAATTATGATTTTTAATATGATTTGTATTTGAGAAAGTCTGCACTAATCACAGCTAGAAGTTTAAAACTGTGGCAGCTGAAAATGTAAACATCGGAAGGAATAACAAAAGCATAATAGATTACGTGGCCTAAGTGACATTCAAGCATTTTTATGCTTATGGATTTTTTATTGATAACCTTGTCTTGTGATATTTTAATTTCTTAATTTCGGAACATGATTGAAGTTTCAAGTGCCATACCAATTAGGTTGTTATTCTAGTAACAAAAATTGTTAAGGCTTGTTTTGTTATACGGCGAATTTCAATATTCTGACATATTTATTATTTTATTTATGTCGCAAGTACACTTATAGGCATAGTATTCGTAGACAGCAGACTGTCACGTGTTGACGTCATTATTATTTTAATTAAAAATACATTCATTCTTTCGTTCGTTCATGTCGAAGTAAAATTGTCTAATTTTACCTCTTTACCTCTATTACTTTTATATGGGAAATTGTAAGAATTGTTGTATTTTTTCAATTAAAAAATATTTATTAATTAAAAAGTTTATGACGTCATCGTGTGAGAAACATGATGAGTACTAGGTGTATATGTTTCTGTCATAGATAAATGTCAATGTAGCTGCAAGTAATTATTACTGAGCGCCTTATGGTGAATCTATAATCGGGATTGTTAGGTTACAAGAGAGGTGAATTTAAATATTTGAAATTAATTTAGATAATATCTCAAATGAGAACATTGTAATTTTTTCACTGACAATATCGATCTAAGATCCACGATAAGGTGCCATAATCTGGATTTGTTATAATATTAACATTCGCCCATACTTGGTATCAGAATTAATCCATTTTCCTTCCAATGCTATATTTTCTGCAGTTATGAATATATTAAATTATCCTAAAGGTTTGTTCTGAGGGAATTGATATTTCTAATGCTATCCCACTTATGAAAGATTCACAAGATAATAATTCGGTAAAAAACCCCAATATCGATTTCTTCAGAATCAAGCCCACTGCATTGGCTAAAGCGGAGTATTATTGATTATAATAAAGTTTTTTGGTTTCTAATGTGAATTTATTTTTAATTTTATTACTTGTACTAATTTAATTTTTAATTTAATTTCAATTCAATTCTAATTTAATTTAATTTTTTTCCAACATGCGTTTTGATCTTATCGTTTTCCGCTTTGGTAAATGCCTCTAATTAAGCGCTACACTATGTATTAGTCATTCACTAAATTTGTAAATTCATGACATAAAACTTACCAACAAAGTGTAAGCCAAAATATTTTGTACGCGAATTTGTGTAAAAAGTAAAAACAGCAATAATACTAGTAGACAATTAAATAAGGTATGACAGATTTTATCAGAACACCAACGAGAGAAAGATAGGTAAACACATATTGTGATATTTATATTACTGTTTATGGGATATTTACCATGCTTGGAAATGTTGATGATTGAAAAAGTTAAAAGCAGTATAAAGGTCTACCCATAAACTTTAATCTTTTACTGCGAAAATCATTATCACTGGTTACCGTACTCAACCGAAAGTCTCGACAAAATATACTGATGGTATCACTGCATATTTTATTTTAGACGCGTAGTATGTTAGTATATTAAATAATACTGGATTCCATGCACTGGCAATTTGGAAACCAAACCTCGATAGAAATTCTGGCTCGGATTTCTGGCTTATGAAAATCGACCTGTCGATTAGTACTGAGTCTGATAGATGCTTAGCTACGGTAGATTTGTTCATTTTATTATTTTTAAATAGTTAACAATCCAACAACCCGTAAACTGTAGTATCAATTTACCGTCTTATAAACCCCCCATAAGCGCATTTTAGTTAAAAATTGTTGACAGAAGTAGATCAACAATGTTTTACCTAAAATGGTTCATCAGATGCTTATAATTAAGACGGGATATGAATAATTCGTGATAGTTTAAAAAACATTTTACATTGAGACGTTATTCTCTTTCATTCGGATTTCGGCTAAACTATAAAGCGCCTGTTAGTACCACATAATATGATTCGACTGAATTTACAAAGTAATCTTTTAAACTTGCACTTATTGATTATTTATCTTAAGTCAAAATTACTACTACAAAAATAATGAAAGCGAATAAAAAGTCATATCCAATTACTATAGAGTACTACTAAGTTTTTTTTTATAATTTCTCAATGAAATGCAGTACCTTGGCTCTCAGCCTTCGCTAATAGTGCGAATTCGCGAATAAATAAATTATAATGATTACGACTGAACAGAATGTTGTGCTTTGTATAGAAGAATATTATTATGAAATGCCGAAGATTTACTGTATAATATTGTAATCTCAAAAGTAACATTTAGACCATGTCTTCTGTGTTAAGAAAATTATTTGCACAGATATTGTTTTGTTTTTATCTACCAGTCGAGAGTTTTATTTTTATATATATTGCAAACCAGTTTATCTAAAGAAATGTAACTATTCTGAGCCCTGGTTTTATCTCTTTTGGGTGGGCCAATTTAAACATGAATATTTGACTGGCCTTGCAGTTCGGTTGCTAATGTCTGCCTGCTAAGCTGTAGGTCGTGGGTTCGATCCCCACCCAGGACAAACATTTGTGTGATAAACATGGTTGTTTGTTCTGTGTCTGGGTGTTTCTATTTATCATAACTATGTAATTGTATTTAAAAAATCTAGTAAACATGTATTCAATCAGCCATCTAATTTCCATAGAACAAGCTTTGCTTAGATTGGGCTAGATCGTGTTGCATGAAATGTCCACCAATAATTATTTATTATTTATGAATGAAATATATGATTTGTCTCACTGTCAAGTCAAGATGAAGCGAATTCCTTTTCTTTTTACTAATATACAATGTCATATGATCAAGGCTTGAAACTGGTTTATTCCGCAAAAAAATGTGGATCGCATTGTATCTAATTTTATTCTTTTTTATCAGCCCTGTTTGTACAAACTGTCCCACTGCTGGGCGCGGAATATCTTCTCATTGTGAGAAAGGAGGGATATTTGAATTAATTAAATCTAATTTTAAAATTTCCGCTGCATGCCTTTCCTAGGCCCTTAACCGGTTTAATATTTTTAACCCGGTTTTTAAACCTTGTATATTATAATTATTGTAAATGTTATTACAAAAAATTGTTAAAAAAAAGTGCAGGGAAAATATATCAAGACATTGGCGGAAAATTGGCACACCTTCTGTTACTCAGATAAGCCCTACTTATAAAGCATTGCAAATTTCGCTTAGGGCTCGTCTTCATCTTGCTTTTTCTGCAATTAAGAGACACAAAGTTGAAGCGATTATTAAAAATATCACAATTTAAAGTAGCCTCATTTGAACTTTTGTCTCACACTCTTAAGGCGAGTCTGCCCCAGAACTAGGTATTTACGCTACCTCAGCCCGCTATTCTTCTATTCTTGAAGACGATGTTTTCATGTACGTGGCACAGAAATACATACGACACCACAGCACCGCGCGCCGCGTGACGGCTGCTCGCAAGCAAAAATATTGTAAAATTAACTACTATAAAATAGTGCACCTATCGAGACTTTTTTTCAGAAATCTTGTTTTTGTACCAGGAGAATCCTAGCCAACGGACAAACATTTTACATACAAAAAATTTGAGCTTGGATTATTAGTACAAGTATTTTTTGTAATTTCCAAAAAGGTAAACAGCTTTTTCTGCTTTGCGGACAAGCGGGGCCTTAATTACATCTCTGTTGTTTTCTCAAACAAGATAAAAACGGGCGCTGAGCGAACTTTGCATTGCTATAAGAGTTTAGAGAGTAACTCCGCAGGGATAGAGATATTCAATAAATATTGTTTTGTTCACTTCTTTCACGGAAGACGCGGTTTCCTTAGTCCAATGTTGTCTACTATTAAAATAAATAGGCCCTAATACTGGTTTGTCCAAAATAAGTGATTTTCCTTTATTGAATATGACAAGTATGTAGATAAAGTGTACTCTAATTATGTACTTTCTATATGTGATGTCGATGGAAATCTTATCAAGTAGGAAACGGGCGGATTGTGTTTGTTTATAAATTGTTAATGATATTATTATTACTTATATTTATAATAAACAGTGATGAAATTACACTTTCTTTTATTATTGCTTAGTTTAAATATTTTAGTTTGTTTTTGCTATAGTCAATGTGAACTATAGAGTACGAGACCATGTAAATATTAAACAACTGTACCGTAATTCGAAACCTAATTAAATATATGAAAGTATTGGGTTTCGAATAGATAACTATGTATGTTTAATAAATGTTTTATTTACAGGTAAATCATCGCTATTACTCATTTTAAGAGTCGGTAGTTCGACCATCGTCCGTCTCGCTCGCGCATACCAACATACGGCTGAACCGATTTTGGTGAAACTATATCTAAATCACTCTTGACGAAACTCTCTTTCAAACAAAAACTAGATCAAAATAGGTCGAAGCTAAGATGCCACAGACAGATATACAGATACGCACGTCAATCTTTTAACACCCCTATTTTTCTGTAGGGGGTAAAAACTAACAGTCATCAATATTAAGGATTAATGAAGCCCAACAAAAACAATCATTTCAAAAGGTAATAAATATTTTTATTACTAACACAAAAGTTATACTTTTATGTTCATTTCTCGTAAGTGTAGAGCATTTGAGAACCCAATTCAATATTATTCCCGTTAGAAACGAGCTGCACCTTATTGGCAGTCACGTCCACTCGAAGTACTGAGCCTATGTCAAGCGCCGTGCACTTGCTCTCGTGGTCGCCGACTACAGGGATCCTGCGCGGCCCGAGCTCGGGGTCATTGTACCGCCATATCTTGAGGGCACTTACGTCTGGAATCAAATATTAAATTTTACTATGGAAATTAACGTGGTTATCACATTTTTAAATAAAAACTAGGGGTCACTCACGTTTGTTTTGAGTCGAGTGACTATAGTCTCAACCGCATTCGGCGGTCGTTTTTAAAGCGCAAATGTCACTCTCGGTCGGTAACGCGACTCGCACAAACGACTTCAAACAAACACTCAAAAGAGACGTGAGTGACCCGTAGTTTTTATTTACAAATATTAGACGTAATATGTATGAAACTGAATAGTAACCACGGACGCTGTAGAGTTAGAAACATCAGGTCATAATGTAAAATATACGTGGTAAATCCGGTAAAATTTGTTTAATTTCAAGTTAAAAGTGAAGTTAGAGCTTAGTTGGGAGACCATTTGACTTGCAACATTGTTCCACCACTTCGATATGTACATATAGAGTGAAATACAAAGATTGTTCTTAGTGATGAGTACAATGACCCTGTATATCTTTTTTATATAGTAATAGGCTTGCACTTGACCGCTAACTCGCCTGATGTTACTCTGTTACAAATAATTAGATTCGATTATTTACCTTTAATAGCCTTGACTTCTTTAGCAACCTTCGCCTTGAGTTTATCGATAGTGTCGCCATCCGTCAGCGTGAGTTGCACAGTAAACAGACCGCTCAGCGGCACCGGGTTGATGAAGCTCACGGTGACTCCTGGCTCGGCAAAGAACGACACGTGCGGCTGTCCGGGGGCGCACTCCTCACGCGACTTCTCCGGCGCTGTAGGGTCGTCCGTGTGTTTGATCTCTATGGACTCCAGCTGGAATACGGAATATGCATGATTTATTTTTATTTGGTCATAAAAAAGCTAATAACACATATAAAAAATATCAATTGGTCAAAAAACATCCGAGATATAAACATTTAGACGGATGCTCTGTCCCTCTCTCGCGAAACAAGAAATTGTATTGAATTTGTACGGCGAACTTGAATCATGACGTCATCATTTGCTATCGTGTGATCTTTATGGTAGTTTAATTTTGTTTTTGTGGAGGTTTTCGTAGTTTTTTGATTTCTTTCGGTTTTATTTCAGTACACGTTTGATATAACCACTATTTAATATGTCCTTGAATATTGCTAGTGTTTAAACAGTCAGATATATTCAATAATTTCGGGTGTTTTACAAACTACAGTATCTACTTTATAGACAGTTAAAAAATCACACATATTCGACGGGAATTGAACCCGCATTAACCCGATATGTACCTGGGGAGCCTTTACCAATTTTGTCACATATTCGACGGGAATTGAACCCGCACTATCCCGATATGTAGTACCTGGCAGCCTTTACCACTTTGACCACGGAGGTGTCACGTGGGATGGTCGAAACTTTCGAACAGTATTTTGCTTAAACCAATCAAGCGTTGGTGGCGCCACCCGTAACACACGCTTCAAGTCCCGTCGAATGTGTGTAATTTTTTAACTGTTTTTTTTTTAAATGTAGAAATAGGTTCGTGCTTGACCGCCAACTCGTCTGATGTTAAGCGACGTTGCGGTCTACGATTGAGCGCGCTTACCTAGAAGAAACCAATTCACTCGCGATTTAAAGACACCCAGATTATATCTAACGGGAAAGACCCACTCAGGAAGCGTATTCCACATTCTAGCAGTCCGCACGATGAAAGTGGAGCTAAAGCATTTCGTTCGTGTTTTAGGGATATCCACCATGAAACGGTGACGGTATTTTGCAGTCAGATATAGTTACATCGAGCGTGGCTTGCAGGTACTGCTTGTTATCGTTCAGCACGGCCGCCTCGTCGAAGAGCGTGGCGACGGAGAGTGCCTCCGCGCCCACACGCGACATGTTGTCGCGCGTTGCTTGCACAAACGGCATCACGCGCTTCATGTACTTCTTCAGAGCATCGATTTGACCCAGCTTGGTGGAGATGGTTTTGTTGTCGGGGAGGCCGTTTGGCTGTGAAGCAAAGGAACAGTGTAATTTATCTTACCTAATATTATTTGAACTATCCATAGGCGTTTGATGTCTATAGATATTTTAAATAATCTCCAATTACTCAGTTTTACAAATATTTATTTTTTAGTTTTACTTAGTATAATTTATGTAAGTTAATTAAAAGAAATACGATACGGAATATTCGATGAGGATAAGCTGGTAAAATTATATTACAATGTCATCTAGCATAGTACTATAGTACTTGGGCGACCGAGCACCACTCGGATTTTTTATGACTGAAAATACGAGCAAACCCGGGTTCTAAACCTAGCAAGATCGATTTATCGTCCCCTAATCTACCTACAAACCAAATTTCATAAAATCGTTGGAGCCGTTTCCGAGATTCAGATTATATATATACATATATACAAGAATTGCACATTTAAAGGTATTGAGATTAAATGTATCATCTATCAATAATTGAATCTGAATCTCTATGTGCAATACATTATACCGTGTGGTGTATAACAACTCACCCCATTCAACTCTTTCATAGTAGTCAATATAATGTGCTGCCACTTGGGGAACTCCTTGGCGACCCAAATGACAGCCTTATTCGGTTTCTTCTCTGGTTTGAGCGCCTCTCCCTTCTTGGGTTTCTTGATCGCGCAATGGTTCTTAAGGTATATGCGGAAGGAGTGCGCGGCGTCCATCAGGTAGTCGCTGGCTCTCACAGCTACCTCGTCCACCTCGCCAGCTACCGGCCAGCGGGAATGGAGGATGCTTTCTTTCTGTACAACGGAAAAATATTATTTTACTAGTTGAAGGGCCGAAAAGTTTTAGGGGTGGAGACCACTCACTGGCAAGCGCAGCGTAGGAAGACCAGCCACAACAGGCCACAAGGTGGACAAAGGCTGTATCTCATGAACCGTGATAGTTAGACAGTTGAAATTTTCACAGATGATGTAGTTCTGTTGCCGCTATAACAACAAATACTTAAAACAGAATAAAATAAATATTTAAGGGGGCTCCCATACAACAAACGTGTTTTTTTTGCTAGTTTTTGCTCGATATTGATAACGGCAACAGGTAGACTCTTGAAATATTCACAGAATATTGAGTTATATTATTTTTTTACATTTTAAAACTTATAATTAAATTAAAATAAAATTAATATTTAAGGGGGGCTCACATACAACAAAAGTGTATTTTTTTGCAGTTTTTATAGATAATGGTACGGAACCCTTCGTGCGCGAATCCGACTCGCACTTGGCCGGTATTTTTAAACTACAATAATTAGTATAATCATATTATTAAATATATTTTAATAACATTTCTGTAGGACGGATTATTTTGTGATATATTTTGTTATGAACGAATAAAAAAAACATCTATGGAATATACAGTGTGACAACTATTGATGCAGATTGCAGTGGAAACACATACATTTCCCAGCAGGGCCCACACATGCTCAGCCACGTGCGGACAGATCGGCGACATGAGCTGCGCCTGCGTCGCGATGTATCTCGTCACGACGTCGGCGTGCATCCCACCCTCGGAGCACAGCTCGCGGTACTTGTCCCTGGCCGCCTGCAGCTCGAAGAAGCCACTCTTCAGAGCCTCTTTGAACAGCATCTTGGTGTAGTTTTCGTCAGTCTCCTTGATTTTGAAGTTCATCTCGCTTTCGAATACTTTATCGTGGAAATTGTAAGGCCCTGAAATATATTTGTAATGATGAAGAAAGACAAATACATTTGCTTGAGTTGAGAACACTAGTTTTTATTCGATAATAGGTTTGCTTTTTAACCCCCAACCCAAAAAGAGGGGAATTATAAATTTGACGTGTTTGATCTGTCTGTGGCATCGTACTTCTCAAACGGATGGATCGATTTTTATCTAGTTTTTTTTTTTTGTGTGTGAAAGAGCTAGAAAAAATAGCTACAGCTTTTCTCTAGAGAGCTGTCTCATCTAAATTCGTTCAGTCGTTTTTTGTCGGGAGTTTTTGAGTTTTCTAAACTGATATGATGAAAGCAACGCAAGTTTAAACTCGCCAAAGACCATTTGCTGACATAGGTACTGAAATTATTAGTATCAGTCACTTTTGCAGCTTGAAAACATCGAATAAAATTTGATTGAAAATACTATCTCTTGGCGTGAAATAAAAAGTTTAAAATTGATTTTCTTCGCCATCACCTTCGAGTTCATGGTTATTATCAAATTTAAACAACAGACCAAGTACAAAACGGAGATTACCTGTCCTCAAACTTGATTTAGCTGCTACAATCTCTTTCACCCATTCGATGAAAGTATACAGCCTCAGAATGGCAGCGTCAGCCGTGCTCTCCACGAAATTGGCATCTTCCACAGAATCACCCGCATCAGCGAGCGTCAGCCTCATTCCGTCAGCGCTAAACTTGTCTATAGATTCCGCCAAAGTGAGGAAGTTCCCCTCAGATTTGGACATTTTCGCGGAGTTCAACATCAAATGTCCGTTAGCTCGAATACCTTTGGGCCATTTGTCCTCCTCGTTGGGCCAGATCGCGCAGTGATTGTAGATATAGTACGTTAAGTGGTTCTGGATCAGATCTTTGCCTGACACTCTCAGATCAACTGGGTACCTGATATAAGGAAAACAAGCTAAATTGGTCAATCTATTGAGAATGCGTTAGAATAATTTATAAAATTATGAAAAGCTACGGAAACTAAGACTTTCATCGACTTTATTAAACAAACAGTGCCCGGATGACAGTTTGCCACTCGATATTTTTAATGGAGTGTCCACACAGCACGCACTGTGCGCAGTTTACAGCGTTTCGACTCATTCAGTGAGTAGTTCCCCGTTCACCCTTTAGATTTTGAGTTGGTCGACTCGCCGCCCAGTCAGTCAGGGTCAGTGAGCCGATCGTTCACCTAATGAGGCCGCAGCCTAAAGTGGTTATCACACAATTTTAAGTTCGCAATACGTCATTTCCGATTAGCAGATAGCATAATTATGCTGCTAAGTAAAAAAATCGCCGAATATAGCTGAAACTGTAGTTGGAGATTTCGGCTCAAAATGACAAAGCAAGCGAGCTAACAAGTATAATAGTTATATTGAGTTTTCAGTATTCCTCAAAATTTTCTACATGTCCATTCCATCGCGAATTTCTTCACGATCAATATCGCCGTTTTATCGTGAAAAGCTAACAAAGACATAGTTTCGCATGACTACGGAGCCTTCTCAACCACTTTTGTCTTAAAATGAATGAACAGTGAACGGATTGGTGACCAATAACAGATCAGATTTTCGAAATAACGAGCTTTTATTGGTTGCGAATCCGCTCACTGTTCATTCATTTTAAGACAGGAATGTTGGACTAAACAATAATTACAAGTACTCATGTAATTATGTAATTTGACATTATGACAAAGGTCACGGACCCTGGTGTCTGTGGAGATAAAAATTAAATAAAAAAAACAATTAAAAAAAAGTACTCATGTACTTAACTTTTTTACTTTTCGCACTTACCAAAACTGGAACGATTTCTTCATGCGGTTCAGTTTCTCTTTGGCGATCGTCGTTTTCTTTGGTACCGGAGCGTCTTTAAAGAATATGTAGTCCCAAACTTCAGGGGTCATTTCTTCGGGTTTGATTTTCATTGCGTTTTCCTTGTTCCCACTGAAAGTGTCGCCTTGTAGGTAATGAGAGATTGTGTAGTACGCGTTGTAGATCGTAGAGTCTGATAGAGATTCGATGACCCATTGAGTATCCCATGGTAATTTTGTACCTAAAATGGCAAATAATGAGAAAAAAAAATCAATAACAAACTAAGTAACAGACTAGTCGATGGACCTAGTTGGCTAAAACCTAGTTCACACTACAGGTACTATCAAATATAATATAATATGATTGTGTGATGAGCACGGATGTTTGTTCTGTGTCTGGGTGTTTCTATGTATCATATGTATATATTTACAAAAAAAAGTATATAATATGTATTCTATCAGCCATCTAGTTCCATAGTACAAGCTTTGCTTAGTTTGGGCCAGATGGTGTTGTGTGAAATGTCCACAAATATTTATTTATTTATTATTTATTTATATAAGCGCTAGCTTTGAATGCGTTCGAAGAAGTTTTAATTTTCAGTTCAGATGTCTGATATTGAAACTTGTATGAGACTGGACTGGACATGGTCTTCATGACCATGAGTCGTGACCATTCGTCACTCTGGGTTTCAATAACCGTTTTGAGTCGTTGATTCGATGAAAGTCACTAATGCTCTTGGTTTGATTGTCTAATGGTAATGGTCATCATGACATGTCCAGTGTCATACAAGGCGATCAGGTACCAGTTTGGCGGGAGGAATGACGCTCCGCGGAGTTGTATGCTTAAAATCAGTTGCCTTCTTTCTCCCGTTGCTTGAATATCCTACTATTTTTTCTGAGTGCTTTTTATTCGTAACATAACCTGTACGATTAATAATTTTTCTATTAAAAAACCGACTTCAAACGCAACTTACTAAATCCTTCACGATTGTAAACTTTTTAAAGAGACCTCTCTTCACCCGCTCTTTTTTTTCTTTTGTCAAAAATGCAATGACAAATGTCATTGAATGTCAAATGCTCGTCTTCGAAGATTAGAAAATGTGCAGATGTTTATACGATAACTCTTAATATTTGACACTCTTGCAAAGAAAAACGTGTAGGTGGAACTCTGCGACTCTATAATCTGACGCAGTTACTCAGGAATACAATGAAAATATTTTCATTTTTAGAGATTATTCAAAAAGTAATAAAGCGATGTTTATAAAATAATTATGGGACCAACTTGGGAGCTTTCTCTATACACCAATTCAGGAAACACAAAAATTGGTTCTCGAATGATGGAGTAAATCGTGTACATACATAAAAAAAAAATACGGTACGAATTGATAACCTCCTCCTTTTTCGAAGTCGGTTAGTAACGAAGTTAAATAGAGTAACCCCTCGTTCGCAATTACGAATAATACTTTTCTGTGTAGTCTGATAAAAATAGTAAAATGACATACCTAAACCATAAGTCCTAGAACAGGCATATTCGTGAAGCCAGTTTAGTGTAGCTTGGAAATTCTTCCTGACCTCGTCATGGTAAGTGTTCATCTCCATAAGACATTTCTCAGCCTGTGCCTTCCACGACGATTCACCATAGTCTATGTACCACTGATTGCAAAGCGCGACCACACACTCATCTCCCGATCTTGACATTATAGTCTTTTCTGGTTCGTAGTAAATCACCGCCGCGTTCTCTTGGATCAACTTCGTCTGCAAACTCTTCTTTACATCTTGAACTTTCTTTCCTTTAAACTCTCCAACCAGCAGAACTCCATCATAAAACCCTTTGAGATACACCATTTCCTTCGCCTGGGTCAGTTTTTCCTTATCATTTTGGCTTTGAATTTTCAACTGATCATATAAAAAGACCGCCGACAAATTCCCGTATTCGGGTATTTCGAGAATCGAGATAGGTTTGTATGGTAAGACCATTTCGTCTGTGATACCATACTTTTCCCTGAATGCTGGTTTCTTTTGCAAATCCATCCATGCTGCGTAGTCATCGGGAGAGTCCGACGTGACACTAGTGACGATCCCTGTACCTTTATCTTCCTTGATTGTTAACATTGGAAGAGCGTAAATCTTTTCATAGCAAGTTAGGGCGGATTTCAATGCGACGCCGAGAAGATCTTGTCCTAAGATCTCTTTTAGGACTTTGAATTCCCCATCTTTTTCGGTGAAGCCTTGATAAGCCATATTTCTGGCAGCACGTCTCGTGCATATGAAAATAGCGTCTTTTACGGTTTCGAAGGCAATGTATTTGATGTCGGGATGCACCCAGCAGTTCGTTTGACCATACATTGTTTCAGGCCTTAATGTAGCCGCGACGAGATTGATATTCTTGCCTTGGAATGACCTTAAAAATATATCAGTAACATTTCAATGAATTTGAAAATAAACGACACACATAACAGGCATTACTTCAGCGGAATTTCCGGGCATAATAAGTTTTTAATATTTTAGAGTAAATATAACATTGAAAACATGTTCATGGATAGGTAGGCGGGGTGATGCGAGGCGGAGTGAGCGGCGGAGAGGGCGTTTTCTCTTTTGACGTAGGCAACGTAACGCCCAAAAGGCAGAAAACGTAAGCTCGCGGCTCATGGTTTTCAAGGCAACCCATGTATAAAGACAACTATGGGATACGGAAATATTTTGACACAGTGATCGCTATTGATGCCGCCGCGGCAATCGCGCCGATAGCCGCAGTTACCGTCGCTAGATATCAAACAAAATACGCGTAAATTCAATTTTCCGTTAACATACATCTATAAAATCATGCTTGTTTTCCCTTACAGGGTAGGCAGAGCATCAATGACCAATAAGGCTGTTTCACTCCACATTTGACCGTGATAATTAGTTGGATAGAGAGGACTGGATATTAGAGAGTAAGAGGGTATTGTCCATTCCCTACATAAATGTCAATTTCCCTCAAGTCCCTGACTTTTACAGTATGACCGGTAAGAGAAGCAGCTGGTACAATCATTTCTATGTTTTTCTTCCGATCCAGCATGGAAGGAACGCTCACGTTTCCGTTAACGCTCTCATATTACGCATACGATAGATTTTGACGCGCGTCGCGCAACACGCATTTGTCGCCTCATCCCGCGTATCTCTGAACGAGGCCTATAAATGATAAATGATAAATTCGTTTATTGAGATAAAAACGGAAAAAGACCAATTACAATTATCTCACAATATTCAAAAATTATGTAGCCTATGGAGTACTGTAAAGTTATTCAATATCAGATTTTAGAATAAGAAAATAAATGGATAGTACCGCTAAAATTTAATTATTTTCAATGCCTAACAATCGGGAAAACATGAATATTCGGGATATTTATCGTGATTAATTACTAAATTGATCTTTATATATTTCAGCGTAATTGCTTGCAGTGTTTACAGGTAGAAAATCGGAAATAGAGAATACCAGTAGCTAAATTTCGAGATCAATCGCGACAAACATACCAGAATTTGTGCTTATATAGTGGAGAACCATGAAAATTTTAAAAGTATTTTAGTAATTGAATACCTACTTGAGAACCTGTGGCAGGGGTTCTAAAACCTGCATTTTAATGAGGGTATACTCCTGAGGGCCAGCTCCCTCCCCCGAACTTCTGTCGTGATCCATACAAGGTTGTTTGTCTATCGGCGAGTATATCGTGTACCGTTTACCATACATAATCTTGTTCCGAACTTTCAGATGGTTGAACTGCCATCTGACGAACGAATCGAAGAATGGGTTAGCATCGGTCGTTATGAACTTACGACGCCAGTCTACCTGTTGGTGTAAGATATATAGTCTAGTAAAAATAAGATTTGTGACAACATAAAAGACAACTAAGTATATTGTTATTTATTATGAATGTACTGGTGTTTTGAAATCCATTTGACACAATTTCATAATAATATTATAAAAGCTAATTTTGTTACCTTTACACGCTCAAACGGCTGAACCCATCGTTATGAAAATTAGTATAGAGATAGCTTTAGACCTGGCGACGGACATAAGCTACTTATCATCATCATAATCTTCACCGTTTTTCATAACGGCGCTCGAATGATGGACGAACAGTGGACAAGACCAGCCAATTGCGAATAAACTTAATCAATATTATGTTTTATAATAAAAATACACACTCAGCATTGTACATCGTACATCTGGAAGACACTAACAACTATACACTAAATCAATTTGATAAGGCTAACCAAGGTAAGTCTTTTTCATTTAAAAATATAACAAAAAATAAATAAGGACTCACATGGATACCCATCCTCTTCAAATCATCAACAGCACGAGGTGGGAAATACTCCAGCCAGTAGCTCTCATTAGCAAACTCCTTAATCTCTTCATCAGGGATCCCTAAGCTCTGCATTATATGCCACTGGTATTTAGCTGTACCTGCTTTCGCTACGGCTTTACTTTTCTTCCCTTTGCTCTTATCTTTAGGCACAATATCTCCTTCATCTTTTACAGCCACTTCATCTTCATCGGGAAATACAGGAGGGTAGCCATAAAGAGACATTTCCCTCTTCAGTTTATCAGCACAGGCTTTAATAGGCATGCCAGTGCAGTGGAAGCCAAATGGGAACAGAGCATACTTCCCTTTTAGTCTATGATATCTCACTGCATACTGAAAAATGTTTTTTTATTAATATTAGATTAAATATTTTGTATAGAAATCATTAATTTAGTGGTGAAAATGATAAATAAATAATAGTAGACATTTTCAAACATTTAGCCTCAAAGTAACAATGATACACCACATGTTATCCCAGGTTATACATGACAATGCCAGCCTGTGTATTTAGAAATTGCAACACCAAGATATATAGTGCCAAGATACTAGAAGGCCTTAAGGATGTGGTGTTATCCTCAAAAGTGCTGAGAACTGAGATTTGCCATGCTTATACTTCATAATCAATGAGTATAACCTCTCCATGGATAATACTTCATTGCAAACTAATCAAAATTTGTAATATTGCTAGTAGAATACTTAAACGCTTCTTTTAAATACACTTATTTTTAAATTGTGAGTGAATTGGTTTCTTCTAGCATGTTTACCGCTCCATTATAGACTGCCATGGTTGCATAACATCAGGCAAGTTAGCAGAGAGGTGCAAGCCTATATATGATTTTAAAAAAATATGCATTTTTTTCATATAAACACCCACATAAAGAACTAACTAGATGCTCAACTCATAAATGTCTTTCCTGAATGGGAATTGAACCATACAGCTTATAAGGTAAACTAAAAGACCAACCAACCAAGCTATGAGATCAGTCAAAGAAATATAAGTAAGGGCTTCTACTTTTCTTCCTTCTAGTTTATCTAATACTACAAAATATATAAATAATGTTATCAATGAACCTACTAAAATATAACATGGAATTATATTTTTCAGTGTTTTCTTGTCAATTATTTGTAAAATAGTTAAAACTTTTATGGTACAGTAATAACAAATTTACTAAGATTTGTAGGTATGTTAAGGCAGATATTATTTCCAAATTATAATCATGTATGTAACAAACTGAATACTAATATGGCACAGATAGTACAGATACACATCACTGTGGCAAATGAGAACTTCTCAAGACTCCTAACTATACCTAAAATAATAATGAAATTCAACACATATTGTGTGAGTACTTACCAATATTGGTAGCACTGTACTTTACCTGCCGTCGATTTGAGGGGGGAGAGGGGGGGGATATGTAGATACCCCCTAAGAAGGGGGGGCTAGATTCCTCCCCCCCCTCCAAGATATGAATTTTTAAATTATTTTTCAGAAGTACTTTTTTGTTTTCCTGGTGAGGGGAAGGGGTCGACAGGGGGAGGGAGTAAGGCGGGAGGGTGTAGGCAAAAAAAAAAGGCAAAAAGGGGGGGGGGGGGTGCAAAAACCCTACGTTTTCGAGAAAAAATAAAAACACTTGGTAGGGCTTTAGTTTAATACCAATAGAATAAAGGGGGTGTAGAACCCCCCTTTAGGGGGAAATCTCGGAAGGCCTTTAGAACAAGTATACAAATATTTTGGCTCCAATATTTTTTTCTGAGAAATAAATTAATGAATTTATTATTTTTTAGTTGTTTTTGAGATGTTAAGTACAAAAATTATTATTTAGCGCTTCACCGGCCGCTACCGCGGCACTTTCGGCTCGCGCGATGTGTTTTGAATGTTCCAACATAACCTAACCTAGTTTTTGGGCCACTATATTATTTACAGATACTTTTATTACTAATATTTGCGTACCTAGATCAAGTACTGTAGAATTAAATAGGAAGGAAGAAAATATAAAGAAACATTTTTATGCGACTGCACGCGTGTAAATTTTATTTTGAAGTAAATAACAAAAAGAACATAAGAATAAACAGTTTAAAAACAGATTCTTATTTTGAAATGAAAAAGTATGTACAACATCTCCTCCTTTACTTTAAAATAAAATAATCTGCTACTCACTGCAAGAAAATAAATAATTTAATTTAGGCCTATCTGTTGTACACATTTGTTAAACTTGATTCGTCCTAAAGGTTTCGTTAGGACGTCTGCTGGTAACTTTTGGGAAGGCATATATTTTAAATCAATAACCTTCGTTCCCACTTTTTCCCTAATAAAGTGATATTTTACATCAATGTGCTTAGTACGATTATGGTGGACTGGATTCAGTGCTAATGCTTGAGCACTTTGACTGTCTGTAAAAATATCAACAGTTGGTGACTTACCAGTTACTTCACTGATAAATCTTTTCAAAAAACAAGCCTCTTTTGTAGCAGAAGACAGTGCCATATACTCTGCCTCGGCTGAGGATAGTGCCACTGTTGATTGTTTCCTAGACTCCCAGGATATGGCTCCTCCTGCCAGCTCCACGTAAAAACCCGTATGAGAACGTCGACTTTCTTGACAGTTCGCAAAATCTGAATCACTGTAAATTCTTAACTTTCTGTCTTTCTCCTTTAGTTCTGTGTTCCTTTTATAAGTAATGCCAGCATTTTTAGTCCCACTCAAATAGCGAAGACATCTTTTTGCTGCATTCCAATGTGTCGCATCATTACTTTTATTAAATTGGCTAAGGTAACTCACCGCATATGCGAGATCCGCTCTAGAGACCTCTGCTAACCACAACAGCGAACCCACAAGGGCCTGATAGGGGTAATTGCTCTCACCAGTTCCAGGGACGAGTTTCTTTTGAGCGAGAGGCGTCTCTACCGGCTTACAATCTCTCATATTGTATTTTTTTAACAATTCTTCAATATACGATCTTTGCGAGATCTTTATATTGTTTTCAGAGCAATCTATATTAATTCCAGTGAAAAATTTAATTATTCCAAGATCTTTGCAACTGAAAAATTTTTCAAATTGTTTCTTGAAGTTGTCAATTGTGACATCGTCTCTGTAAAGAATGACAATGTCATCGACATACACTCCTAATATCAAAGAGTTTTCATCTGAAATCTTTTTTGTGTAGACACAAGCCTCCGAAGGAGTTTGAGTATAACCCAAACCTGTCAAAATTTGTTTTAGTTTCATGTTCCAGGCCCTAGATGCCTGTTTCAAGCCATACAAGGATTTTTGCAATAAACAGACTTTCCCTTCCTCCTTGTCTTGAACAAAACCTTGAGGCTGCATCATGTAGACTTCTTCCTCTAATTCGCCATTGAGAAACGCCGTGTCAACATCCATATGTCTTACTTTATATCCCTCCTGGACCGCTAAGGCCAAAAGTGTTCTAAAAGAAGAGTGTCTCACCACAGGAGCAAACGTCTCCTTGTAGTCTACACCTTCTATTTGTCGATAGCCTTTAGCAACTAATCTCGCTTTATATTTGATTATGTTACCATCGGCATCTCGTTTAAGTTTATAAACCCACTTGCAAGGAATACAAGTCTTGTGACTAGGCTTATCGACCAAAACCCAAGTGTGTTTTTGGAGTAAAGCATTATACTCCTCCTTCATTGCTGTTATCCATTTATCTCTATCATCGCAATTAATAGCTTCATGATAGGACTTTGGATCGTCAGAAAGTATCTCATCTACACGTGTACTATACGAGTAATAATCGGGAGGCTTACGTTCTCGGTCTGGATACCTTCTCGCTGAAACAGTTGGTTCATTTGAGGGAACCGTCTGAGTCTCTGTTTCATCAATATCTTCATCTGCATCTTCGAAATCATCACTTAACTCTTCAGACAATATTTGCGTAGCCTGTGATGAGGAAGAGCTCTGTTCATTAGATGAACTTTGCTCTCCCGACACAGTTTCCACAGACTGCTGCGATGTGGAAGTGGATGGAACATCTTCCATTAGACTCAATGATGTCGGTGATGAATTCTGCCATAACTAATTAACCAAATTAGGATTAACTGTATCCTCAGGGATCAAAACTTTTTCTTTGAGACCTGTAAAGTTACTTTCAAAGAAAGTAACATCCCGAGACTTGAGTATCCTCCTTGGATTTTCCGCTTGACGAAAAAAGTAGCTCCGTGGATCTTCTGAGTATCCAACAAATATGTGTTCTGTCGCTTTCATATCCAGCTTGGTTCTTTGACATGAAGGCACATGAACCAAATTTCTACAACCGAATACTTTTAAATGAGAAAGGTTCGGTTTCTTTCCATACCACATTTCAAACGGTGTTTTACCAACAAGTGCGCGATGCGGCGATCTATTTTTTAAATAAATGCTAGTCTCCACAGCATCCTGCCAATATGCCTGCGACAAAGAACTATGTGACAGCATTGATCTTGCCTTTTCTACAATACTACGATTGCAACGCTCACTGATACCGTTTTGTTGAGGACTGTAAGGCGCCGTTTTCGTGTGCTGTATTCCCTGAGACTGTAAATAGCTTGTCATCTCAGAGTTGACGATTTCAGTTCCATTATCTGAATGCAGCCTACGAATTTTGGCTCCAGTCTGTCTCTCAACAAGTGATTGAAAAGCACAAAGCCTTTTGAATGGCTTTCTCGCCTGCTTACCCTCGATACAAGGTATACAAGACTCTTTGTCTACCTCGTTGTCTGTGTACTCTACACCATCAGCAAGACCTTTTCTAAGAAGGTCCATCCCAATACGGCAAAGGTGTCCAAGTCGCTTATGCCAAAGCTGAAACCTGGACTTATCGGAGTGCACATTATAAGCTGAAACATATTGCGGCAGATTTACAGTACAGTCTAAATTATACAGTCCACCACAACAAATACCTCGCACTAAAGGTTCATTATCAAAAGAGACATTACCTGTCTTGTAAAAATTACAACCAGATTTATCAAAAACTACCACTAGATCCTTTTCTACTACCTTTTTAACTGAAAGTAGATTACTGTTCAGTTCAGGCACATGTAAAACATCACTAATTTTGTTGACTATAGAATTAGTATAAATTGGAACTTCACCGCAACCTAAAGCTACCAAATCTTCACCGTTAGCAACAGTAACACATCCTTCACTGATTTTCTTGTAATTCTGAAGCCAATCACCTCTTGAAGTCATGTGTGCAGTAGCTCCGGAATCTATAATCCATTTATCAGTATTTACTTTACATGGTGCTGATAAAGTGGTGCTAGTTACTTCAGTAACTGCTTGCGACGACATACTGCGATTTTCACTAGCAGCACCATCACCTGTGGTATGATTAACCATCATGGTTTTACCTGACGTTGTCTCATTCTTTGTCTCTTTCTTTTTATTAAGACGACAATTTGGACTTTTATGCCCCCTTTTTCCACATCTGTAGCAAGTCACTACTCTCTTGGATGATGCAAAAGCTGCGTCTACATCTACTTTTCCATCTCCACGGATCATTTCACTCAAGAGTTTATTTTTTACCATCTCTGAAGTAACTTCTACATTACAATGTTCTAGCGCCATTATTAAGGGCTCGAACCTAGGTGTCAAGCCACCTAACATAATTGCAGCTAAAGAGCTGTCCTCTATTCTCTTGCCGATATCGGCAAGATCCTGAGCAGTCGTTGTTATTGCAGTCAAATACAGCTCCAAGTTGTCAAAATCATTTAATGAATACCTGTACAACTTCCTCTCCAACGAAAGTTTTCTTCCAAGGCTTTTGTCCTCATACGCCGAACATAACGCATCCCATGCTTCTTTTGCACTTGACGCAGTTCTCACGTGTGTAATTGCAGAACCGTCAATGGTAAGACAAATTTTTGACAATGCCTTTTGATCATTTTTATTCCGCAACTCCTGGGACGTTTTATCGCCTTCTGGATATCCTATTATAGTTACCCATAATTCCTCGTGAATCAATAGCATACGCATCTTAAATTTCCAGGTAGGATATCCATCTCTGCTTTTTAGAAGAGGTATTGAACTAATATTTGACGTACCGGCCATCTTTTTATTTCTTCTCAATTTAAACTCAAATATATAGTTTTCCGTAATAAATCTTCTTTTAATAGATTTATCTACTGGAGTTCGTGCTGATAACGAATGTAGAATTAAATAGGAAGGAAGAAAATATAAAGAAACATTTTTATGCGACTGCACGCGTGTAAATTTTATTTTGAAGTAAATAACAAAAAGAACATAAGAATAAACAGTTTAAAAACAGATTCTTATTTTGAAATGAAAAAGTATGTACAACAAGTACACATCTCATTATTTTGCGCTTCGCTGTCGGCCACCGCGGCACACTCGCCTTTTTGGGCCCCTATATTATTTACAGAGATTTTTTACTGCTAAAATCTTAATTTGTGGCTCTAAATTTTTATAAGATTTGCCATACAACCAAAATATTTAAAAATTTATTTCTTCAAAACCCAATATTCAATATTCAAATCAATATTCTAGCGTTTAAACTTTAACTCAAGACTTCTTATAAAGTAAGCTTTCTATAAAAAAAAAACAGTCCCCAACTCAGCGGCAGGTAAAGTACAGTTCAACAGCTGAGTCCCAATATTAATCTTATTCTGATTACTTACCTCACACTTAGATAGAGAGAATGTGTGCCCCAAATGCAAGCGTCCATTCATGTATGGAAAAGGAAATGTGCACATAAATTTTTTATGTTCTTTCCCGTCGTCCGGAGCCTCTAGCTCAAACATCTTCTCCTTCTCCCATCTCGCCTGAACTTGCTTCTCAATCTCTTGGAGATATTCAACTTTGAAGGTTCCCTTACGATCTAGTGTGGCCTGTAAAAGTTATAAGTCGACTTGTATTTTATTTAGCAAAGACACTACAATTATCCATCAAATTCTTTAGCCGGGATATACGAGATATCATCTACAGTTACTGTTTGACCAAACATGTTTATTTCATGCACTAAAACTTAGCAATCGCAAAATCAGTTATTAGAATATTTATGTTAAATAATACTATAATGATGCTTACCATCTTAGAGCATTAAATTTAAACAACTTCTAAATAAATCGTGGTACACGTTGCATTCATAATTTGTAGGAAAAACCTTAAATGAAAACTCATGAAAATCTAATTGAACCAGCTTCCAGTCGTAAACGTGTCTTTGACAGTGACATTGACGGTACACAACACAGTACACATTTTCAACCTTTTTTTTAGGCCAAAGTGTTTCACTTATACTGCCACACTGATTCGTTTTGTTTCCTTTTTAAGCATGCTTTAACTCTAGAACATATTTTATTATAAAAATAATTTTCATTAAAGTAATTATATTCTAGAACTACACTACAGACGAATTAAAGAATTAGGCAACTACACCTCAAAAAACGATTTTACCGTTGAACACGTTTTTTTTTTGTTATTGAGCCGGCTTTACACATCACAGTGAGCCACTACCTATATAGAGCAAACAAATAACTGTCAAAAAATTGGCGGCATTGCCGGTCTCTGTCACTTTGCCGGAAATTTTGCCCGCCACTGAATGCTAAAAAGCACGCACATTTTTGTGAATATTTACGTTATTTTCCTTTTCTAGTTTAGTGACTCAAACTTAAAACGTGTCTCTGACAATGGCGCCAAGGACTGCTAAAGCAAAGGTAAGAATTAAATCAGTATTTCCAGCAGAATAATGCTCACAAACATGTTCACATTGTTATACGAAATCCAGTTAACTACGCCACAAACGGTTTTATTTAATGGGTTACGATAAAAATCAACCTTCTAGAACAAGTGTTGTAATGACATCGAGCTTGTCGTTAAAATTCTACCACCAAGAAACTTTTCGCGTTCCCTGAAACACGCAATTGCGTATACCATGTCTTAAATTCGACCGTTTAGGCGGTTGTTGAAGCTCTTTGTACTTTTTGCAATCCAAGTCACACCTTTAAATGAACTGTGTGTTGTCTAGGGAAATGATGTAAACCGATTGTTTTTAGGTCGAGCCTCAGTTATCCCTTGTTCATTAATCTAAAGAAACCTACTAGATTACCTGAAACATGCAGTACTTAGCATGAATCACATTACTTCCTTGATATTTTCCGTTATTTAGGTGTCAACTTTCTAAATTAAGGAATATTATGATTAATTCCAATGTGATTGGCTTACAATCTTGTAAATGGATAGAATATAATGGAAACTAAATGATTGAACTTTTCATCCAAACACCCATGCAACTTAACAAAAGCTACCCATGTCTAGATTACAATGCAATTCATATTACTGGGTGGATTTGAAGGAATATTGGTAGCTTTGTTAATCATATTATGTAAGAGGATCTGGTAATTTTTTATCCCAATTTTTATGGGTTTTAGTTTAACTATAGTAGTGTAGTGTGTTCAAAAATTAAACAAACTTACCTAGTGAAGTTTGGTGAATCAAATTTTTAGTTTCAAGTAAAACTAGTAAATAACAATAATAAATCTGACAAAGTATGAGTTGCACCAAAACTTCTATACAACATATGAACAACATATGAGCAACATATGAACAGAAAACAGAACTAATTAGCTAAAGGTGCTCAGCTATAATACTATGAATATTTGTAATTTCACATACCTACATTTTCTATACAGTAGAAATATTCTGAAATGGTAGGCATATTTATAGAATTAATAAAAGCTCAATTTAGCATGATTAATAAAAAAAATATGACTGTGCTGTGTGCACCATACCTACCTAAATTAAAGATATTAAATCGACATAGAAGCCATCTAGCATCACTCGCTTATGTCTTATGATTACATGAATTAATTCCAATGCTTCAATGCCATCCCTTCATGGTAGATTTGCCATTAGCTCTAACTAGGCATTTTGCTTCCACCTTCCTAATGCAAACCACTCGGGAATGGAATGCCTTGCCACTGTCCTTGTTTTCTAAAACCTTGCCAACTATTTTTTTGAGGTTGGTGCCTGTCTAAAACTTAAAGTTGGTGATAGTTTAGGACCTAGCTGACCGGACTTAACCAACTTCCAAAAAAAGGATGTTCTCAATTTGACTGTGTTTTTTTGTATGTTTGTTACACTATTGCTCTGCCAGTTATGATTTTTTTTATGGATCTTTTTTTGTTTGGTAGGTGGTCCCATATATATTTTTTTTAAAATAAATCTAGTACTTTGGTTTGTATAATAAAATAATAATAATATTTAATATTTTTTCAATGACATCCATAACTGGAAAAATGTCATCCAACTAAACAAATTGCATATTTTGAAGTGAGTTTTTTTCACTTTTTTCAGATTTAAAAAAGGAGGAGGTTACTTAAACTATAATTCATTAATCACATTTTTCCGGCTTTTGATATTAATTGCATTAAAATACCAGTTCTTTTGCCACGTAAACAGTTTTTATATTTTCTACTTATGCAGTTTGTATATTATGGGATTCTACATAGTAAGTTGTTATTACAGAAAGCTACTGAAGTTAGTGAAGCACCTAAAAAAGGTAGGGGTAAGGCAAAAATTGTAGAAGATGTAGAACCAGAAGTTGAAGAACAAGACATAGATGAAAAGGTGGCTGCTCCAGTGGCAGAGAAAAAGAAACGTGGTAAAAAGGCTGCAGAAGTAAATGGAGTAGAAGAAAATGGAAAGACTGAAGATGCAGTACCTCCAGTAAAGAAAGGAAAGAAGAAGAATGTCGAAGAACCTATTCCAGAAGACAAAGATGATGAAAAGGCAGAACCAGTGAATATGGATAATGGTGAAGACAATGAAAATCCTGATAATGAAATGGAAACAAATGGTGATGCTAAAGAAATAGGCTCTGCGAGTCGAGGGCGCAAGAAACAAACGAAAAAAGAACCAGCGCCAAAAGCAGAGCCAAAACCTAGTCGAGCGCGAAAAGCTAAACAAGAGACTGAACCTGAAGAAACTGTAGATGTAGAGGAAAAGCCTAAGTCAGCTGTTAAAGGTCGCGGCCGCAAAGCTCAACCCAAAGCTGAACCAGAGCCTGAAGAGGAAAAGGAGGAAGAAGCTAAACCAGAGCCTCCCACAAAAGGCAGGAAGAAAGCAGCTAAACCAGTTAAAGAAACATCACCAGAGGCTGAAGAACCTGAAGCTGATGATGAGGAGTCTCAGGAAAGTGAGGAACCTCCAAAGAAAAAAGAAACAAAAGGCAGGAAAAATGCAGGAAAGAAAGTTCAGATTAAAGATGATAGTGATGAGAAAAATGAGGAGATAGAAGAGGCACCAGCTAAGAAACGAAAAGTTACTAAGAAGGAAGAGAAAGGCAAAGGTAACTTAAATCCCTTTTTTTATATTGCCCAATTAGACCAAATAAAGTATTTCTTTTTTTTTATTCTTTTAGCATACATGAATGAAATATATATATTTTGAGTATGACAAAAGTTAATTTAAAATAAAATACTAGTAATACTATAAAATATCATTATGTTATAAGTTTTGAAAGTAGTTCAATGGGACCATGATTGTATCCTGGGAAGGAAGTCATTTTTTTAGCTTAGATGAATGAAATATATATTTGAGTATAACAAAAGTTAATTTAAAATAAAATACTAGTATTGTGGCAGGAAGACGCAAGGGTGTTTTTGGAACTCCATGGGGGAAGGAGGTCTATGTCCAGCAGTGGTCTTCTTATGGTTGAGATGATGATGATGAAGTGGAAAAATGGTTATTTAATCCTAAAACATAAAGTTCTGTGTATATCTTACCTGAGATATTAATATCTCATAGATTAGCACAAATAGCTGAACAGTACATTTCAGGCATATGTATGATTGGACACTGATTGCAACAGGGAGGAACCACCCTCCTGCTCCCTCCCGTATATATGAAATCATAATGACAATAAAATGATATGGTATATATTCGTATTCGTATAACATACAAATCTTTCCAGGTGATTCAAAAGATGAGGATGCAGCTGAGGAAGAAATCCCTGAAGCCAAATCCAAAGGTCGAGGGCGGGGGAAAAAAGCCGCAGTAGAGCCGGCAGCGGAGGCCGAGGACGACAGCGAAGCACCCAACAAGCGTCGACGCAAGGCTGCAGATGATAAGGGTAACTAGCATGTACTTAGGCATTATTGGTTATTGACATTCTCCTGTTTCATGTTATAATTATGTGCGTTTTATAATTTTCAATAAACGTTTATAAATATATATCTGGAATGCTTTATTTTAATACCTCTCTCTCTCTCTCTCTCTCTCTCTCTCTTACTATACAATCAAGAATCACTGTGTAGGACCATTTGCATTAATGCAGTATATTTTACATGAGAATTTATAGCTAGGCAATGATTCAAACTTTGTTTTTAGTCAGACAGCTGTTTGGCTTGCATGTAATACCTGTTTTCTAGATCAAAATTATTGAATATCCTTTTGATAAATTTGACTATAAATTTGAACATCAACCATTTTTGTTTTGATTACTAACATAAAGACAAACAGTTAAAATAAATATCCAAATGTAAAAATATGACATATAGATATTAATATCGGCCAAGATAACAGATGTACAAATAAAAATTACCTTTAGCACATTGAATAGTATTCTCAGAGGCTGTTGTTTGTGTGTATATCAAAATTTTGAATGTTTAGAAAGGTTTCACAAGCAAGCCATCTCTGGACTTTAAATTATCTTTTTTTTTGTAATGTTTAATCCTAGTCAACTCTCTTGTATTATGTTGCATTATTATTCAAAGCTTCATATATATGTATATGTAAGATCTTCATATACTGTAGAATCCTTTCCCCTATATATGGGTTAACAAAACTAACGGGAATCACATGGTGACTAATGCAAAATAAAATTGCTTGCTTGAAGTAGAACCATTCTTAAACACAAATGCAAAAATTAGGCTTGGTTAGCATCTGCAGCATGTGTGGAAGCAGTCGACTTCTTGACTGAAAAAGAGGTATTTTCGTAGGGTAATTTATCTGGATCTGATGTTAAGTACAAGGACGTTCGTGAAGGTAGTATGTATAGAAGGTGACGTAAAACCACTAATAATGTATTTAAAAGATACTTCTGTAGAATAATTCATGTAAAATCACCTACTTGATTTTACGAAAAAGTACAATTTATATTTTTTTGCGGGAGTTCTATTATTATAAAAAAGTAGCCTATGACCACAGATTTGTCTTCCTAAGCCTGTGCCTATGACATTCCGTGACTAATGACTACTATCGATACGTCGCACATCAAAATCGATCAAGCCCACAAGGGCTTAAGAGGTAAAATACAAATATATATATATACAAACATAACTCAAATATTTAAGCCATTTGTGCTTACAACTTAGGGCAAGAATGTGTCCATTCCACTCTTGCCGCTGCCTTCGTTGCGTCGCTTCCCGCTGGGATAAAAATGGCGCAAATATAATATGGAGCATGCTTTATTCCCAAGGATGGCAACGATTTATTGGTTAGGGATGAAAGTCTCGACTTTACGTATTGACCGAACTCTGTTGATAAGTTGGTTCATACAGCTTAGTGATGGTTAGTATTAAGTGAGTTGATGTCGCTTCATCTCTATGTGCCCTCCATATTGTGTTGATTTGTCGTGTAACAGACATAGTACAAATAATACTGAGATAAATCAACATTAACCTATTCTGTATTGAACACTGTCCATATTGGCTGTCAACTTGTCAACCGAGTTTGGTTGACACGAAAAGTCGAGACTTGCACCCCAGAATAAATTATCTTCATCGGTCTGAATAGGTTGTACCTCTCATAACAATGCATGAATAAGGAATCATTCTAACAGACCTTGAGGCTTGAGATAGCAAAAAGTGTTATGCGCAAAAACCTATTCACATGAGAATTTTAATGAGTATGTAAATTTAATTTTATTTCAAACGACCTATTTCGAATTGCAAACAATCTTCAATAGGATATATTTATCTATAGTTACAATAAGCCATAGCATAGGCTGTTTAGACTAAGACTAATTCTTTATTCATGAAATCTGTTGTATTAGGTAAGTGGTTTGTAAGTATACAACATTCTTGGAGAACACATAGTCCCACGCCATATTGCCTTGGGCATGAAATAAATTTCACTCATTTTTGTGGTTGGTCCATTTCATACATTAGCGAATATAGAAAACTAACAATAATTTCAGTTCCGGCGGATGATAGTAAGAAACCGCCGCCTAAAAACAAAGCCGTTACTAACTACGAAGAGTTGGATTTTGATAACACATCAAAAAATTCAGAGGGCAAAGATTGGAATTTTAAAATATCCAGTTGGAACGTTGACGGTATTCGAGCTTGGTTGAATAAGGGAGGTCTGGACTATATAAAGTATGAGAAGCCTGACATATTGTGCTTGCAAGAAACGAAATGCGCGAAGGATAAACTTCCCGAAGAGCTGGCAGATTTACCTGGCTACCACGCATACTGGGAATGTAGCGAGAAAGATGGTTATGCTGGCGTGGGCGTCTACACAACGCAGCTAGCCATGAATGTGCAATATGGGCTACAAAACGAAGAGCTAGACAACGAAGGACGCATCATCACAGCAGAATACGAACAGTTTTATTTGATCTGCACGTACGTCCCGAACGCAGGAAAGAAACTAGTCACACTACCCAAAAGACTGCAATGGAACGAGGAATTTCGCAAATATGTTAAGGAATTAGATAAGAAAAAGCCTGTAATAATATGCGGTGACATGAACGTGTCGCATAAGGAGATAGGTATGTTTATTTTTGCTTTTATAACATTAGTTTTTTTTTCTAGTCGAGTGTTTTGAGAGTTCATATTTTTTCGCAGATTTAGCGAACCCAAAGACGAATAAAAAAAATGCCGGGTTCACTGAAGAGGAGAGAACTGGTATGACGGACTTGCTTGGGGATGGTTTCGTAGACACATACCGCCACATGTATCCTGAGAAGACAGGGGCCTACACTTTTTGGACTTACATGATGAACAGTCGAGCCAAGAACGTCGGATGGTATGTTCAAGAGAAAATATACTTGCTCATACTCATCATCATCATCATCTCAGCCATAAGAAGTCCACTGTTGGACATAGGCCTCCCCCATGGATTTCCAAAAAGACCGATTGGAAGCGGCTTGCATCCAGCGTCTTCCCGCCACTTGTATGAGGTCGTCTGTCCATCTCGTGGTCTTCCTACGCTGCGCTTGCCGGTACGTGGTCTCCACTCGAGAACCTTTCGGCCCCATCGGCCATCAGTTCTACGTGCTATGTGCCCTGCCCACTGCCACTTCAACTTGCTAATCCGCTGTGCTATATCTGTGACTTTTGTACGTCTACGTATCTCTTCATTTCTGATTCGATCTCGTAGAGAGACTCCGAGCATAGCCCTCGCCATAGCTCGTTGCGTGACCTTGAGTTTCTTTATAAGGCCCATAGTTAGGGACCACGTTTCAGTGCCGTATGTCATCACTGGTAACACACACACATACTCATACTCATACTATTTTATTAATAACAATAAGTTACACGTCAGAAACAATAACCGATTAATAACAATAGTTATTAGTAGTAAACTAGTATTCTTGTATATAGTCAAATATAGTTCCCGTCACGTTAAAAGAACGCTGAGCGGCAGTGGAGGGGATGTGTCTGCGCATGTGTACAATCACGTCCTAAAGTTTTAGCCTCTTGGTAGGTACTAGTCTATTGTTTTATAATTTCAGTGTAACAACAGGCACATTTCTAGCTACTTAAAAACTACTTAAGCTAATTAAAAAATAGATAATATTTAGATGAGCATTATTTTTTGTTTCGATCTTAAAATATTAAATAGTTTGTAGCAAGAAAATTTACGGTATGACTTTAGTTTTGAACCAATCGGGTTGAGACTTTATATTTTTTCGAAGATAGGTCTTAACCTAGGTAAGCTTCGTGTAAAGTATTTCGCGTCGAATTCCAATACTTTCCGAGAAAAAAAAACCGGAAAATTTCCTTACAAAATAACGCACAATTTTGACGAGTTTCACTATGCTCCTTTTCATCCACTGCGCATATAGATTAAATATGGGAGTTCAGAAAAACAGCGAGAAATTCTGAATTTTTCGCAACATTTACTATACGTCTAACTGTACTCTCAGAAGTTTTAGTTGCTTCCGCAGCCCGTTTAATATATTGCTTTAAATTACTACCTGTTTCTCGTTCAGCAGCTTTCTTAATAAAACAATAAACACTATAAATCATTTTTCTTTCCTTCCTATGTAAAATCATCGTCGTGCAAAGTAAGTTGTGTGTGTGACTGTACTTTGAGAGCAAACGAAGCAAAATCCCAGCGCGGGAAGCGAGGATCGAGTGACGAACCAATAGCGTGCGGCCGGCTGAGCGTTCCCCCGTCGCCTCCCCTGTATTCCACCATTTTGACCGTTTAATCGCTCAGTGCGCAGGTTCAACGTCAGCGTTCTTTTTAGGTGACGGGAACTATAATACGTGTCAATAAATAGAGAATTGCATTTGATTGTCAAATTAATAATCATCGAACTCATAGTACTCATACTTATATATAATACTTGTCCTTTAGCTTAATAATTTTCACAACGCCTATGCGTTCACCGATTTTATCCGTATTTAAACACAAATGATGATTAAACGAACTAACCTGTACGTGAAGTTATATCGTATTTCTATAAAGTATATCGTCCTCGAAATTAGAGTAGATATTAAGAGTATTAATAACACATAATTCTCGAGGACGTCGTACTGAAGTAAACATTGTGGATACTTGTCTGCACAACAGTGTACCTACTTTAGCTCGAAAATTAATCAACGGTTTGTAAGGACGCGTAGTATTTAAATTTTCTTTGCTAAGGGCTTGATAGTGCTATACGCAGGATGTTCGAGCGGTTCGTAACTAGACGTGTAACGTTCAAAGAGTTTGTATTTAAACTACATAACGCCGCATTGAGGTAAATGAAGATGGCACCACATACGATAATTTCTGAGGGAGTAACCGGTGACGGTGCAGCAGCCCCGCGGAATGATTAACGAATTTTCTTCCGTTCAGGCGGGTTATGCCACAAACGGTTCCTCACAATCCTATTCACTCGCGATTTGAAGATATAAATAGTATATCTATCCGGAAAGTCTATAGCAATAACTATGTGTGCATACGTACGTATGCGCTACTTCCGTGACCGAGACGCTAACAAAACATACATGCGAAGGGACTGAAAACATCTCATAATGAGACTTGAATTCCTCAAAATATGTCATTAAGTACCATACAACGAGAAAACTGGTGAGAGTGAGCGTGTATACACAGTCGAAGTCGTTTTCGCCCCGCGCCGTTAGCTAAAATCTGATCTTATTGTTTTGGCTATTTTTTGGCTAACGGTGCGGTGGTTAAAAACACGAAGAAGCGACATCGTTTCTTGATGGTTGTTCTAAAAAAATTAAAGAAGCTTTTTGCTTCAAATTTCATTATCGTATTCAGTTTTTTATGGAATATGCTATGAGTGGGTTTCCCCCGATACAATCTGGGTAACCAAGTTTCTTCTAGGCGAGCGCACTCCATCGAGAAATCGCAGCGTCGCTCCACATCAGGCGAACTGGCGGTCAAACGCAAGTCTATGAATGATCGCCGCCCAAGACCTATACATATACTTTTTTCTTTTCCAGGCGTTTGGACTACTTCATAGTATCGGAGAGGCTGCTGCCTGCAATCTGCGACAACGTCATCAGGAACAAAGTGTACGGAAGCGACCACTGTCCAATCTCACTGTTCCTACACCTCAAGGGAGCAGACAAACCTAAGGAATAAACATAATTTGTAATGCAGTAAATTGTGGCCAACTACTAATTAGAGCCACTATTATATTTTGTTAACTCTTTGAAATATGGTAGATGACTAAAGTTTGATTAATTAAAAATATAACCAATACTAATAATGAAACGGCAATATCGATTCAAAGTTTTTGTTGGGCATGCTATCGCTTTCCCGTTAGATGTTAGTACAGAATATGCCTAAAAATTTACATCTGGGGGCACGGCAGTGGCCCCGGTCAAGTAGAGCTTAATATTACATTATACTATTTCACATTTAGACAAAAAAATCATTATGACGTATTTATTAATTGGTATACAAATATTAAGAGCACGTTTGTCACGGCAGCTTTCGCTTGGCTTGCATCATGAATGACTATGCCTCTACGATTTCCTTTTTTTTCAATTTTTTACTTTAAAGCTATAACTTAATTTAAAAAAAAAACTGCGGAGGCTAGCTAAAGCTATCTTTGATTGCAATCACTAGGACTATTCACTTCTCGGAATCGGGTCAGAAACTTTATCTTTATCTCTCCCATTTTGCATAGCTTTCTATCTATCAATTTCGAATCCTACAAGTTTTGAATAAAGGTACAAGAATCATTGAAATCGGTGAATGTTTAGGGGAATAAATCAATTTTTTCCTATTTGTACGGAAGAGCGCTCGACGCTTCCCTTAAGCTTAAAAAATAGTAAAATAAATTAGTCATCTACTCTTATGATTTTGTTTGCCTCCACAAAAAAAGTTGGTCGCACGATTCTACCGCCTAAGAACAACTTATAATGATGATTATAAAGAATTCATTTCGACTGGATTTGTTTCGTAGGTATGATATAAATATCATTTTGAGTTTGGTTTATTTTTTGTATTAAAAACATTGAATTATTACAGCCGTGTGTTTTATTTAGTTTTTTTTTAAGTTATAAATATCAGGAAGAGGTTATCAATTCGACATCTGTTTTGTGATCAAGGTATCAGAAACTCAAACATTATGTTAAGTCTGGTTTAAAATTGTCTTGAGCCAACTTATACATATGTTATAAACACTATGAAGGTACTTCGGAAATATCTTTTCTGCCCCAGTTGCATTACGTCAGAACCGCCATATTGCATTTTCTGTGACGTCATATAACAGCTTATATGAAAATCCTTCAATAGATAGACGTTAGTTTACCAGATTACAAGGATAGTTTATACCCACATACATATTGTTAAAATTATACCCTACCTTTAGTTTAGTCAATTTTATTAATTTAAAACAAAGCAGACAAAAATAAACAAGTCAATTAAGTCCTACATTTACACATTCTTTGTATAATTTTGTTAAAAAATGTTTACTCAAGCTTATATACCAAGTCTTTGTTGAATTATAGTTCTTTTATTTGTCCAACTAAACAAATATAAGTAACATTATTGATCTCTAACAGCCAATAACGACATATTTGGTCCTTTTCGACGATATTTCAGATGTGCCTGCAACAAAAAATAAAGAAATTGTACAATCAAGCACTCTGTGATAATATCTTTTAGGATGTTTTCGAGAAATCCTTTCTTAGTGGATGACCACATTTCATATTCAGGGTGAAAATGTGTTTTCTGCAATCTCAACTACGCAGTACGCATATTTTAAGTCATAACCGTCCATGTACACCGTGTCTTAGTGTGGGTTTTGATTAACAAATCACATGCACGCGTCGTTTCTGCGTCGTTTCTTGCTTGCGTTCTTCAAAAAGATATGCGCGAACTCTATCTGAGTATCTCGCTTTTAAAGCGAAAGAATTAGATATTAAGAATTTATTAGATATCATGTAAGTTTATATTTTGATGATAAATATTTCTTTAGTATGTGCATCCTAAATCTGTTTCTTACGTGTGTAAGCGGCTGAACACCGATTAGTTTTGAGTGTATGTAGAAAAAAGTACCGATTGTTTTCTATGCGTACGAAGTTCCAAGTATAAGCTAGTTCTCTAAAGATTATGAATACATTTTCTTATAATTTACGCCAAACCAGTTTTTTGTATTATAATCATGCATAATTCTAATCATAATAGGGATATTATAACTAGTGGGTGTTTAGTGTTTTAACCGACGAAAAAACAGAGGTTCTCAAGTCGACACGCGTCGACTATATATATATATATTATGTAATAAATAATACATAACTTTTTACAGAGTAGTCCGATTTTGATAATTCTTTTTTTATTGGATAGGGTATACCTAGAAGTAAAAAATCGGGTGAGAATAGGTTCACTCGCAGATATTTTAATGCCGTTGTGTATTAGAAGGTAGTGGCTATTTTAAAAGTAATCAAAAATAAAGCATGTAGTAAATAGTAAACTAAAGCTACAAAAAATTATAAAATAAAATCTTTTTACAAAAAAATTAAACCTCCGAAAAAACTGAAAAGTATAAAATAATAAACCTTTTTTATTTAACTTTAATAACTAAGTCCTTAAAGTAATGTAAGTATATCTAAGTAATTTTGAGGCGGCGCCAAAAATTACCTTAAATTTAAAGAAATAACCAAATCAAATGAACAAAGCTTGGCATCATTAATAAGGTTAGGCGATACTTCTCACCGGGACAACTGCTTTATCTGTATCAAACACAGGTCCGATCATGTATGGAGTACTGCTGCCACCTTTTTGATGAAGCTTTAGAATCAGCGGACCGGCGAGCTGTGAGGTTAATCAGTGACGATAAACTTAGTAACTGCCAAGAAGCTACTTAGTCTCGAGCACCGCCGTAAAGTAGCGTGTCTGTCTATTTTCTACAGGATTCATTTCGGGGAATGTGCGCAAGAGCTTCACGACCTAATTCCACCCTCCCCATTTCACTACAGGACTAGCAGAAAGTCGGCGAATTACCACCCATTTCTCGCTGAAATGCCAAAAATCCGTACTCAGCGATATCGATCCACATTCCTGTTGCGTATTGCACAAGAATTGAATTCGTTGCCGCCATCTTTGTTTCCTGAGACCTACAATCTTGGAATTTTCAAGGCTAGAGTGAATAGATATCTTCTAGATCGACGAGCTGCATCCTCGGCCACACCGTCGCTTAACATCAGACGAGTTGGTGGTCAATCGATCGTAGATCTATAATGTATAAAAAAAAAGAAATCTCCAGCAATAAACATTGACATTCCAAAAAATGCGCTCTCCGCACGACCACTCGAAACGCAACATATGGACTTAGTTATTAAAGTTAAATAAAAAATGTTTGTTATTTTATGCTTTTCAGTTTTTTCGGAGGTTTAATTTTTTTGTAAAAGGTTTTTATGAATAATCCACTTTTAAATTGATAAATAGCATGTACCTGAATAATTTTACTAAATGGCTCTCTGTTCAAGAGTGAGTATGCTGCAGTCAAACTGCTCAAGGAACTTGGTTCCAGCTCCTTCAGGCCAGAGCAAAACAAGGCTATGCCTGCCTCTAACCCTGTCCCAAAGTCGCACTCGTCCACTGCTATATTGGCGTATGTAATGACAGGTTGTAGTTCTGATAAAAAACTGTCTCTTTCTTTATCACTTGTGGCTGCCTGCAGTCTTGTAAACAGCTTCTTTATAGCAGCTGGAAAGAAATTTAGTATAATATTTATTTAAACGCTTAGGAGTAGACAATAAATCGTCCATTAATCACGTAACGCTTGAAATTAGGGAGGAGTTCAGGAAAAATTACCAAATATCACTTGTATTTATTTTTCCGTTGTTTCCGTAATACACGAATTGTAAACATAACGGCGACGCGTTACCATGACTGACAATTTCTCCGCCCCGTGATGTTTTTTTTAAAGATATTTATAGTTTAAAAAACTGAAAGAAAAAAAACGATTTCAAAATACGCAATTCATTTACTTGCATGACATTTTTTCAGTTATTTTGTAATGAAAAACCAAAGTATTGAACCGATTTTTCTAAAACTTATATGTGACCAGGTCTGCGGTATTACCTACCAAAACAAAAAAGAATCATCAAAAACATTTCGTAATGATATAGCTGAGTAATAGCAGAAATCCAGAACCTCCTTCTTTTTGGAAGTCGGTAAAAAATATGTGGTTTTGTTGTGTGTTAGTCTAATGTCTCATCCAGGAGGAAGTATATATATATATATATGTATAAGTATGTACTCTACAATGGAGCCATTGTGGAGTTGATATTAATTTCAAGTTAATACCTCTACAAATTCCAGAGAAAAAAGGGGTCTTGTGATGCAAATGGAAAAAAACCCTTGTCTAAGGGTTCCAATTTAGTATCTCTTAATTTCAAATAAGGTAAAACCATTAAACAACATTGAAAATAGCACACAAAATTTTGTAACAATCACTTACTATCATTTTCTACCAGATGTCTGTATCCCAACTGTGTCTTCTTGTTATAAGGCACCACAATACCCGCACCATGGAAAGTTTTAGTCACAATCTTAGCCTGTCTCTTCTTCATATTGTATTCTTCTAGAGAGTAATTGTTATCTTCTGCATACTTCTTCACTTTTTCCATAAGCTTCTGACATGCTACTGATGTGAATGGAGAGCTTTTCTTCTCATTTTGTAAGTAAATACTGAAAATTGAACATTATTTTTCCTTTTTTTATAAGACATCAAAATATATGTATTTCCCTCCTTTTTGTCATAAACTATATTTGGCAATTTGGTATCTTTATTTATTAGGGTTCTGTATTAAACAACCATGTCAGTCTGTTAGCTCAAAAACTATACATATTAGAAAGCTGTAATTTGGTACAGATATATATAATATTTTTTTGGGGGACCTCCCCTACACATAAAGCGGGGATGTTTTTTTTTCATCGAACTCATTATGTGGGATATCGTTGGATAGGTAATCAAAAAACATTGGGGGTGTGCGAAAACCATTTCCTATTTAGGGATCTGTTTGATAATATTAAGTTTTGAAGTGATATTTGGAGATATGTAAAAAATCATGCTAGTAGAATACATGATGAACTTATAAAAGGAAAGCTACGGCTAAGTAGGCTTTAGTAGTCAAAAAAATTATTTCAGTTATATTAACATAAGTTAACTAATATGTTTGTAGTATCAAACAAGAGAATGTTTAAAGGTCACATTATTTATAACTATGGAACCCTACTTCATGTGGCACGACACGCACTTGGCCATTTATTATTATTACTTGTTATTAAAAATCTGTTGGAAATAGTCGTACAAATGATATAGCTATGCAGGTTGACAATGGCTATTTTATTGCAAGGCAATACTAATCTCTTGCCAAAGTTATGTATAATTTATTGCTGTCAGATTATTATCTGTAGTTATTTTGTTATTCATAATAATTTATGTAAAATACTCACTACACAGCTCCAAATATGTTTTCAGCCATTGGCTTGATATGATAATCTTTATTGCTGGTGTTGCTTGCTAAAAACACAGGCTGTTCATTGGGGTCATCTCTAAAGTAACCTATGTGGAATTCACTGTTACCTTTCTTCTTTAAAACAGACTGAAATAATGAGCAAATTTAAATTTTAAATTTTAATTTATGTATTAAAAGAGTTGAGTTGTTTATGAGCACATACATCAAACAGTACACTGATCTTGACTATTCAAAGAGTCTAATGTCCAGTTTTGAAGATTATTAACCTGTGGGGCGATGCAGTGTCTGGAAGTAGAAAACTAGTTGCACAGCTCTTTAGTATCATATTATGGTAAATCATAAGCGCCCAGTGCAAGATATAGATGTGCAGAATTCACTTACATTCTTCACAGTTTTGGATTTCATGATGAAGCATTCCACAAGTTAAATTTGTTTATACATACATACCAGAGTTTTCTTACTCAGCAAAGTTTATTTTAATTTATGAAAGAGTGAACTATATTAAGCCTCACTGGCCTTGTATAAATCTGCAAAGACCCTAATACATACTGGGCCTGTTTTGGCTCTCAATCCCTTGTATAATTTTAAAAAAGCCTCACCTGGAACTCTGGAGGGTCATAGAAAAAACGCCAATGTACCAAATATAGATTTTTGTCTTCAACAATAGGCAATTTGCCAAGAAGTAAATCATATGGCCCAATCAATTCCAGATTTACACTCGATAACAATTTCTCAATAGTATTGTTTTCATTCATACACTCAAAAAATTTGTAAAAATCCGGTGGCATAGTTGTCAGAAACAGCTCTTGTAATACTTCATGTTTCGTAGGATCATGAAAAGTTTTTATCTCTAGGAGGTTAAGTTCTTTATCTTTTGATGTGTTTGCATTGTCATTTTGTTCTGTTGTGTTTATTTTTGAGCTGCAAGCTTCAATATCATCAGTATCCAGCGATTTGCAGTCTTTACTAGTGGCTGATTCGCAATTTTTACTTGTTGTGGCTCCATCATTTTTGCTAATTGCTACTTTGCTGTCAGTATTTGTTACTGGTACATCATCTTTATTTGTTGCTGATTCATTTTCTGTATCGTTTTCTGCTTCACTATTTTTGCTCGTTTCTGCGTCTAAATTAGTTCTGGGAGATGGTGTTCTTTTGTAAGGACTAAAACGCTGTTTGTTACGATTGGCCCGATTTTTCAAATTATGTGTTGCCGGTGGATGTTTATACTTTGCGTGATGTTCAAGATTCTTCTGATAACATTTTATTCCGTACTTACATATGTGTCTTGGATCGTTTACGTACTCTTGCCACTCATTAGTCATCGTTTTAGCTAAGTATCCAGCCAGAATTCAAATTACAATGAATGATTCCACAGGTACGAAGTTTGTAAGTAAGCTATTAAAATGATTCTATAGGTACGGCTCTCCGTTAGATGTATAATTGTTCTGTGGGTGAGCTTACAACAAATATTATTTTAGTCAATTAATCTTTACCAGAAAACATGGAAATACATCAAATTATCAAATAACTTTTCTAGGTTAGATCTAAGCTCGAATATTTTGTATAGGAACAAAACAAATATCTGTCAATACTCTTCTTGCTGTCACTAGTGTCAGTGTTCTCAATTCAATTCAAATTCTTGTCTATGGCGTTCCTATTTTCTCACAATGTCCCTCCCTTGCTTGATTTTTGGCCCTGCCACAAGTCCAATGATTGCATTGACTTTTTTTCGAGGACTTAGTTTCGAGGATTTGTTTTTTTTGCAGAGGAGGGATGTTATGGGCAAATTAATAAAATATAATTTTGTCTTGTCCCATTACCAAACTTCAAAGAACACATCTTAATATCTTAAATTACTTCCAACAAATTTTAGTTCAAGTACTAATTGTAAGAACTGTACAATGTACAATAAATAAATAATTCATGCGTGAAAGTTTTAGGTTTTTCGTCAGTTTTTGAGAAAGTATTGTGTTGGAGTTGGTTAACCTCAGGTTTTTTTTCAAAAGCTAGTCCAGCCCCCGTATTCTGAACCCATTCGGTTTCGGAATCGATTCGATTTGTATATCTCCGTCTCTGTGGAATTCATTGTCATGTCATGTGTCATTCTCTATGGAAATGACAGAGACGGAGATATACAAATCGAATCGATTCCGAAACCGAATGGGTTCAGCCCCCGTATTCTGAACCCATTCGGTTTCGGAATCGATTCGATTTGTATATCTCCGTCTCTGTCATTTCCATAGAGAATGACAGAGACGGAGATATACAAATCGAATCGATTCCGAAACCGAATGGGTTCAGAATACGGGGGCAGAATACGGGGGCAGTCTTAAAAGTCATAAAAGTCCAGTCCAGTTCTTAAAAAAATATAGTCGAGGTTGACGCTATTGACAGCTCATAGACAATTTTTGAAGAATACAGATTAAAAATAAACAGGAAATGAGGATGTCACTTTTTTTTCGTTTTGACAGCCATGTGGTAAACTGCTGAAATTCATGAATTTTAATATTTTTGTCAGTGTCAATTCATTTTGTTAGTCGAATGGTTTTTTTTCGTAATAAAAGCTTGAATTTACGATTTTCTGAAAAGCTGTGTATAGAAATCGATACATAACATAGAAGTTTTTGCAGAGTAATAAAATCACACCAGATATCTTGAAATTGGTCTATGAATTTACAAAACTCAAACGATGATTTTTTCGCGCAATTATATGTAAAAAATATCCACAAATCAGTGCACAATGTAGCTTTCATATTATTAAATAAATTCGCAGTGACTATGTGCTTGTATTCATAATAAAATTGGCCAAGGACATGTACATACTAAATCATAGTTTCTTACGCCATTCGTCAATTTCCACGGACTGCAGATCGTACTGTTCTACAGGTAAACACATTATTTCATTTGTACGAAATGCTTTGAAATTTTCGGTACTGTATGCTATAGCCACAACATAGATTACTCAACACTCCCGTGAAAATATTTTCCACATTCCACTATCATGTCAGTTTTATATGTACAATGCTATTTATATATTGATGCATGCTTCCAGCCTTTCAAAACATTCATTCATGTGCCAGGAGATGGATGATGCTTTTATCTTTGTATGACTATGCACTTGTTAAATCTAATGAACAGAATCTTCAATAAATATTGTTTGTTTCCATAAAATTTATAAACTGTAACTAATTTATCAACCTATTTTTCTCATCCTTCACTATATCTGAAAAAGTTGTTATATTTTATTTATATTTTCAAATAACAATGCTTCGAATAGAATTGAATATTATTTGTAAAAAACCAAGTGTCACCCATAATTTCTGTTTGAAATCTTAGAATCTATATATCTATATAGTATAATCTATATAGTATAAAATAATAATAATAATTAGTATAAACAGAAGTACTTCATCTTACCTGCTGTGTGAGAGCATCAGCCTATAGCGTAGTTTTTAAGTCAATAACATTCCATCACAAAAGCCAAGATCTGTTAAACTCTATATTGTACAGTAATCCATCTATAGTCCATCCATATACCCAATCTGTATTTTTTACTATACATTTGTAAAAAGGTCTCTCAGTGTTGGTTCCGGCCCCACTGATGTCTTTCAAAGGTCTGGGCTAGACCCGTGTATAAATTGAAATTAGTATAACAAGTTGTAATTTCATTTTAAATCAGCTGTTTACATTCCTTTCCTTTCTTTGCCTCTATTTGGACTTGTGATATAAATTAACTTTCTATATCATTATTTAGTACCCAACAAATTTAATATGGATGACTAATGTTAGTTGTTGTATTATTTACACTGGCCTTTACACATTATTGTTAAATCTGAAAAAAAATGTAAACAGCCCAAAGTAGAGGGTGTCTAAACCCCCACCAATAAACTCAACAAATGGCAAATGTGCAAGAATGATGCCAACATCAAGCAAAAGAAGTAAAGTTGGTATTAACATTAGGTTTATTCAGTCTTTGTAGTAAGGATCCTGTAGTTAATAGTATGCATAAACTAATGATATTTTTTGTGTAGACACCTGACAATATGGTCTAACTAAAAGCTGTATAAACAAAGAACTGAAGCCTACCATTTAAGATATCATCGAAATCATGGTAACAAATGAGTTAATCCTACACAATGGTTCTTTTTATTTACAAACATACATTTTTACTAACTACTATGATGAGAAACCAAATGTCAATAACTCTCTCTTGGAGCTGAGCCAATGTAGATTTTCTCCTTGCCATCTGGATTTGTTTGAGTGGAAATAAATGGTTTGTATTTCATGAAAGTAAATAGGTACTTCTAATCATTTTGTTGGATATGAAAATGACAATGAAGTATTATATTTTGTGATTTGAATTATTAGGAGATCATAAGGGGTCTTTCATTAAATAGAAATATAGAAAATAAATAGAATAGGGCTCAAGCTGCTGGGGGTAAGTGTTACAGATGGAGGGACTTCTAATTCAAACCTCCAACAAGTTAATATTATGTTTTTCTTAATATAAATAATTACAATTCTGGCGACTCGTCGCCATACCAATAGCTGGCCCACAAGCATCATATTTCTTATTCTTTTTAACCAACATCGAAAAAAGAGGAGCTTGTTGATTGATTCAGTTGTGTTTTTTTTATATTTGTTACCTCATAACTCATTTGTAAATCAATTTGGAAATTATAATTTTTTTATTGAAAGGATATCGGTCTCATAGAAATTTCATGAAAATCGGTCCAGTAGATTGGTTTTTAAAACAAAATGACTAGAAAAAATATGTTATCCAAGTAGACGAAATTACGTATTTTGAAATCGATTTCAGTTTTAAAGTATAGTTTAATAAATGGAGTCATCCATTTATTAAACTATACTTAAAATTATAATAATCCTGTCTGCGACGCTAGCCTCGCCAACAGCCAGTCTAACACGCATATATATTTTTCTCATCAATTTGTGGAGAAATATCTCTGTTTTAACAACCCTGTCTTCGCTGGCGACGCGTCACCACGCTAACAGCCGCGCTCGATCTGGCCACGTGGTCCGAATGCCTTGTCCGAACGATCGAACCAGATGATATTTCGTATCAAGACTTCGTGACCAACCAGTCTGTAAATCTTTATTCGAATGTCTTATAAGCATTTCTATTCTCTAGGGCTATTCACAACTTATCGGATCGGAATCAGGTTGGAAACTGACCGACAGAGATGGAAATATAGTTTCCGACCCCATTCTGAATGATTTTGAATAGGGATATTAGTACATTATGATATTATCTACTGTCGAGTACTCAGGTTCTGTCATCATGAAAGGATAGGTAACCCAAGTAAACCAGCCTATCTTCACACCGAACTCGTCCAAATCCATCCTTCTTTTATCGTCGCCGCATACGATTTCGCATAGGATTGTAAAAACCCGGCGGATAATGTTGTTAACTAGGCAATTAAGGTTACAATACAATGTCTAAAGTTTTTATTTTTTTTAGATAACAAATATGTAGATAAGTTCTTAGATTTAGGTTCAGATTTCATTGTATTTAGTGTAGGACAAAAATAGATTCATAAAAACCGGACAAATGCGAGTCGTGGCTCACGCACCAAGGGTTCTGTACATATTTCCTTGCATGTTGATAGTTCGTTTATCGAGGGAATCGAGTCTTAAAGATTTTTATCCGATTTTTTTTCCGACAAACAATGTGCATGCATACAGCCTAAACCGCTGGACGTAGCAACTTGAAAAGAGGTTGCCTTTCTTGCGAAGTATAGGCAATTAAGCTAAGAAAGGACATCTTGATTACTGTCAAACGGTTAGTTAGTCTGCAAAGCGTGCCAATTAATTAAACATACCTTTATATAAAAGCTTTCAGTAGCTCTGATGTAATTCAGTCGTCGCCTGGTACCTTGTTGTTCTTGAGCTGTTTCAAGGCCATCTTAATCTCGTACAGGCTGATGTCCGGGATATCTTCGGAATAATGTCGAGTCAGTTTGGCTCTTGGATCTTTCTCCAAACTGATAACAGGTTTTGCGACCGATGTGTATGTCATTGTCCATAGAATCTCTCGATCTCCCTCAGGACTTACGTTAAACATGCATACGCTCGAAAAACTTTATTTTCGGAAGTTGAGTAAAAACAAGTACCTATATTAAAAGAAAAACAAAATATCCGACTGCAGAAGAGTGAATTTTGCAGTCTGACTTACGATTTCGTTACGCTGCTATTCTGTTGTGTGTACGGTGCTTATTCTGGTTTGTTTTCGTCGCAGAAAGTATGCGCGGTGTCGCGGTGTCGCTGTAAAATGGTTATAAATTCGCGTTCTTTAAAATAATTCTAGTAAGGACACTTTTTTTTACGAGAAAGTTCTTTTGAAGTTACGAAAAAGTGATTTATTTTTATTTTTGCAAAAGTTATAATATTTATTATTATTACAAAAAAATATAGTCTATGACACTCAGGGAGAGAAGACGAGCCTAAAGATACCTCGCGCATCCAGAAACATACATAGATACAAACACTCGAAATATATAACCATCCGTCTTGCGCAGTCGGGTAAGAAGCACTATATGTACAATAAAGAGTTTATCTATCTATCTATATGTGGAAAAAGCGTCCGTAAAGTCCACACTGGCGGTTTCGCTAACCAAGACATAAAACAGGCTGGTATTTCTTTGTTAGAGTCTCGCTTGTAAATACGGTCGATCAGCTACCGAGTATATCAACACATCGAGTAAAACAAAGCTAAATATTTCGATCTGTTGCGCCTTCAGTGACTGACCGCGAACCCCACCTGCGCTGCTATATTTAGTCTCATTGTGTTGTTTTGGTGCAAGAATTAAAAATATTGGCTTCATTAACCTCGTCATATCGCATTCATCGATGGTTTAGTTATTTTCCAGCATATTCTATAGACAGTTATTATGTTTTTATTTGTTATTTGATTTCTGTTTGAGCACGTACTGCAACAATAACGTGCGGGTTGCGCGAAAATTTTCACTATTTCCTTTATAGGGTTCCGTACCTCAAAAGGAAAAACGGAACCCTTATAGGATCACTTTGTTGTCCGTCTGTCAAGACCTGTATCTCGGGAACGCGTGCAGGTATCGAGTTGAAATTAAAACTATATACGCAAATCCTAATAATAGTCTCTTGCTGTAGAGAGAAAAAGCAAACTTCTCAGTTTTCATAAAAAAAGTTACAGCCGAATATGTCGCAAAAAACGCATATTTCGACACTCGCAAGGGAATCAAAACCTATGGGGTATTTATTCATAAAAAATAGGGTCTTTATGCAAGCAAATGGGTCCAAATTTTAAAGTGCTTTAACCGTATCATGTGTATCATGTGAAAGAGCTTCATTAGCACAAGCTAAAACAGGTTTTTAAATATTTTTACGATGTATATTCTTCGGTTTATGAAGGAAAATGTAAAAAAATACATAATTTCCCCCTTTTATCTTCTAGTTTGAACGGAACCCTCGGTGGGCGAGTCTGACAAAATGAAGTAAATAAAATAGTTCTGTTGTTAGTCTTCCTAAAAAATGTAGACTATAGGCTACATTTTTTTGACAAAAAAAATTGTACTCAAGACGTAAAGACGAATCTAACACCTCGTACATCAAAATTGATCAAGGCATTTATGCAACAAGACTTAACATACATACTCATACTCATACTATTTTATTAATAACAATAAAGCCCGTTTTCCACCGACAAAGAGGAATGAACTAGGGATGTCTAGCAGAGCGGTCTTCGTTTACATAAAATAGGATTGCTTTCCCACCGAGAAAGAATTCGGAAGTTTGATTTCCACCGCCAAAGAGGAATGAGCGAAAGAAAAGAGCTGAGCGAGATGAACTGAGAATGAGAAATGAAAAATGAATTTTGATTTCCACAGCGTACGAGCTCACTTGAAGACTGCGACGCAGCGGCGTCATTTTCGCTCACCTCTATATCGGTGGAAACACTACTATGTAAAATTCGATTGCATGTTGAAAGGACTTATTAATGAGTTCGCTCCGTTCTCTAGAAATGAGCGAACTCATTTTTACTCTTTCTGCCCTCTTTGTCATTTTCGCTCGACTCTTTGTTGGTGGAAACAGATTTGCATGCATGCATTTTTGTATTACGAGGTAAACGGAGTCATTAATGGGCTCGCTCCGCTCGTGGTGGAAAACGGGCTTAAGTTACGTCAGAAACAATAACAGATACATACATAGGTACATTCGTAAATTTTATTCTTACCCTTAAAAAAGTAAAAATAGATATTTAATCTCGTCTGTCACGTTCTTGCAGGACAAAAAGTATAGATAGAAATCTGTCGCGACGCGCGAGCTAGTCTCGCAGCCCACGATTGTTTAGTCACGTAACATTCTACGGTTCAATAACATTATTTGTCTAGAGTACAACAACAGAAGCGAACTAACGATCAATAAGAATCAGAATCAGATTTTTTTTATTGCATAAAAGTGGTACATTAAGGTGTTATAAATTAGTTTGGTATCACAGTCTACCCATTTCGGGCGTACAATATTTTGAGTTATTCACAGTCTTATACTTTTATTATTTATCTTCCATTTATAGTAAAAGTATAAGTAGCGTTCAAAGAATTTAAATTATAAAAAGTATTTAAACTATAAAAATTCTCATTTTGAAAATAAGAATTTTATTGATAACCAGCACTATTGCTGTTTACTTAGAGGATATTGACTGGGTTTCGTTCTTTAACATTACTATCGTTACACGTAAAGAAATAACGCCGGACAAGTGCGACTCAGACTCGCCCACCAAGGGTTCCGTACAAACTTGTAGATGAAAGGGAGAAATTATATATTTTTTAGGGTTCCGTACCTCAATAGGAAAAAACGGAACCCTTATAGGATCACTTTGTTGTCCGTCTTTCCGTCCGTCCGGGTGTGACCTTTATCTCGGGAACGCGTGAAGGTATCGAGTTGAAATTAAAACCATATACGCAGATCCATAGTATCTTGCTGCAGAAAGAAAAATAAAATTTCTCAGTTTTCGTAAAAAAAAGTTACAGCCGAATATGTCGTAAAAAACGCACATTTCGACACTCACAGAGGAATCAAAACCTACCTATGGGGTACTTCCCGTTGACCTAGAACTCTGAAATTTGGCAAGAAGCATTGTGGTAGAGTACACATATAGGGAAAAAAAAACGAAAACTGGACATTTTTAATTTAATCACAAAACAATAGTGTCTATATGCAAGGAATGAGGGCCCAAATTTTAAAGTGAATTAACCGTATCATGTGGGGTATCATATGAAAGAGCCTCATTAGCATAAGCTAAAACAGGTTTTTAACACATTCTTCGCCCCCTGCAGACCCTTCACTTCAGCTGGGAACCAAAACTTTTTAGGCGAATTTTGATTAAGTACAGAGTGGCCGTGTAAAGCAACGTTGACTGTCTCAAACGCCGGCGGTTTACTGACTACTACAAAATGAACGGGAAGCTCGCTCGGATCCGAGTGGGAGGCGCCGCTACTATAGCGCTAACCACTCGGATCCGAGTGGTTAGCAGGGAATGTGTTAAATATTTTTACGATGTATATTTTTCGGTTTATGAAGGAAAATATAAAAAACACATATATTTTCCCCTTTTATTTAGTTTGTACGGAACCCTCGGTGGGCGAGTCTGACTCGCACTTGTCCGGTTTTTTTTATATTTTCCTTCATAAACCGTAAAATAATTTCAAAACCTGTTTTAGCTTATGCTAATAAAGCTCTTTCATATGATTCCTCACATGATACGGTTAAAGCATTTTAAAATTTGGACTCTCCTTGCATAAAACCCAAATTTTTGTGATTAAATTAAAAATGTATAGTTTTCGGATTTTTTTCCTTTATGTGTACTATATGACAATGCTTCTTGCCAAACACAGTTATAGGTCAACGGGAAGTACACCATAGGTTTTGATTCCCTTTCGAGTGTCGAAATATACTTTTTTTGCGACATATTAGGCTGTAACTTTTTGTTATAAAAACTGATAAGTTTGATTTTTATCTCTGCAGCAAGAGACTATGGATCTGCGTATATGGTTTTAATTTCAACTCGATACCTTCACGCGTTCCCGAGATACAGGTCTTGACACCCGGACGGACAGACAGATGGACAACAAAGTGATCCTATAAGGGTTCCGTTTTTTTCTTGAGGTACGGAACCCTAAAAACGAAGTAAGACTAAGATTCAGTCAGAATTCAGAGCCTCGATCCGATTTTTCGCGGTATGAAAACCAATACGGATACGAAGATTGCATGCAACAGGAGAGAGACTCAAGGCGAAATTCCTTCCAAACCTGTCACTAAAATTCTCTGGAGAAATCGTAAATTACATTCTGCTTATATTCACCTCTCTTACGTTTTAAAAATGAATTAGGCAGCGGTTTCATGTCTCCAATGATCATTGAGCTCGATGGCTTTCGTTTTGAGCGCTACTTGTCCAGTCTCCAACCCGTAGTGTAGTGACGTGTTCGCGGAAGCGAGCTTTTTTTATCGTGTTGTTAAAATTATTTCAGGCTCCCGGCATCTTATTTATATCGCGGAACTGACAATGGTTGCTTGGTTCATTGTTGAACCGATATGGGCGCAGTTTTTTTTTTTTGGTTAGCCTAAAATTATATTGATACATACTTTAAAGTAGTACGTAACAGCTTAGACAATTACGACCTTACCGAAAAACGTTACTTCACTTATCATATTTTGTCAACTTCTCGCTGACACGTAATGACACTTGCGGAAAGAAGACAGAGAATTTAAGACGTTGTTTAAAGTTAAGTAACGTTTTTCGGTTAGGCCCTTATTAGATAAGAGTTTCTCGTATCTCAGGACTGACAATACATCTAGCCTGAAATAGCGGCTGGCTCTCAAGAAAGGTTGCCGAACACACACAGTTATAATAGGTGTTTGGTGATAGATTTTACCTGTAACTAAGTTAGATGGGGACTAGATATTATAGTTTAAAAGACTTAAATGACTAGCTTCACAATATGTAATTTCGTTTACTTGGAAGGCATTTTTTACAGTTATATTGTTTTAAAAACCAAACAACTAAACCGAATTTGGTGAAATCTCTATGGTACAATCTGAAATTGTATCCTGTCATTTATGAAATTTTTTTTTAAATCGGCTTATAAATAATGGAGTTATGCGGTAACAAAGTGACAAAAATACAACTGAATTGAGTACCTCCGCCTTTTTGAAGCCGGTTAAAAAATTCTACTACCACAGACTAGGTTTTATATACCAAGATACCGACCGAGATTGACGGCCTTACCGAAAAACGTTACTTAACTTTAAGCAATGCTTAACATATTTTGTCAACTTCTCGCTGACACGTAATGACACTTGCGGAAAGAAGACAGAGAATTTAAGACGGTTAAAGTTAAGCAACGTTTTTCGGTAAGGCCCTGAGTTGTTTTCGGTTGAACTGCAATTGCTCGGGAAAACCTGCCGTATAAATGTGCCAAATCGAAGCAGCTTCTAGAACCGTAAATTGATAACAAAATATGAAAGTTCAGGTTTATTACGGATTCCCGGGTTAAAAGGTGTAAATAAACGTAATCGTGTCCTAAATTAGACTACACGTTAATTAGGATGAAAATACACTACACTGAGTTTCGCCTAAATTTGAACTGCCATTTACCACGATCTAATAATTTAGACATCTTAACAATTATTTATATTTAATTATTTAACATCTTAAAATCATCATTTACATTATGAAAATTATGCATAATTTGGAAGTTGCGCTTTATGACAGGACTTTTATGCCGAGTCAGGTTAGGAATGTACCATATTTCGAGCGTAGATTATATAATGCACGAAGGTGCCACATCTTTGCTGGTTATTCCAGCGATACAGTGAAGGACAATATAATCAGCGAAATTTCTGGGCATAATGAGATTTAATCTCGAAATCTCAGAGTGAGCAGCGCAGTACATAGTTACACGGGGTTTTGAACTGTTAAAGTTCACAATTCTTTGTGGCATTGGACTTTATAGACAAGCGTGTCGCTTAACATTAGGTGAGCGTCTTGCTTGCTCACATAGTTGTATAAAAATATATATTAATTATCCTTTCTTTTGATTGATATATCAGATCAACATATAATTTTTTTTGGATTTTTTTAACTACGAATTTAGGTTACCAAATCCGCCATATTGGATTTTCAGTAACGCCGTATAGCTTTTTCCATCTGGATTATACCTAATAACGAATCTATTGACATCTCATTAATCAGTATCAGATGAGTAGTTTAGGCCCAACGACGGAACAAACGTAAATACAGATCGATAGACTGCAAAAATTATAACCCTTCCTTTTATTCGCCGTAGTCGTGAAAAAATAGAGATGCAAATTACATAAAACCGTAGCCAGGTGTGGTCGGTCTGTGAACCGATATGCGGCGTCCCAGATACGTCGCCGGTGGAAGCTGTGACGGCGAACGGAAATCACCTGGCGACAACATTGTTGTTTGGTCCGCCCTTGTTTCACTGGAAATGCACCGGTTTTAGACAATTTATATTCTACATATAGTGTAAACATAATTTGATTTTTACACGTTCATGTAAACACAATTTATAGATCCATCAGAACGTTTACTATATCTGACTCACTACAATTTCAGTACTCTTACCGAACAACCAGTTAATTTTATCTAAATCTTGATATCTTATCCGTCTCTCCGCGCAATAATTCCGCACAATAGTCCGACAAGGCTCTATAGATAACTCCCATAAAAGCTCGCTCTATCTGCTTCGCTAATACAATAGGGAATTGATAAGCTTTTGTGCATGTATTTCGCCTGTAACGTTCATTTTACATTGTTCGCAGGCGATGAATACTTGACCACAATATGGAGAACCGAGATGGATGGAGCGGCGGAGAGGCGACTGTGGCGGAGAACTCCACTGAGAGCTCCCAAGCTGCCGAGCGTGATCGAGTACGCATCGAGTTCTACGCCACCTACGATGTCATGACCGGTGTCCGCATAGCCGCCACGCTCGGCGGCTTCTTCGCACTCATGGTCTTTCTGATCGTCTACAAGAGCCGCAGCAAATCAGTGAAGGCTCTCAACGATCCCAAATTAGTCGAAATGGCCGAAGCCGTTGTCGCTGAAGAGCAGGCGGTCGAAGAAGAGCGGCAGCTGACTGCGGCGCTGGAGGAAGCGATGTCAGAACGGCTCAGGTCGCGGCCTTCCATCGGCGAGGAGCCGCCGTGGCCGCGGACCGCGCGTTTCGCGTCGTACGGCGGCGGATACGGCAGCTTGTTGGCTCCGCCGCGGCGCCTGGCATCGCTTCGAGGAGACTCGCTTCCGGGTTCTGCGTTGCGTTTCGCGGAACGGCGGCCTTCAGGTGGGCCGCGTGATCGCAGACTTAGCTCCGCGACGTGTTCCAGTTCAGGTAGCTCGTACCTGGAACGGCGCGGGTCCTCCGTGGTATGCACTTTGGCTGAGCGGCGATTGTCGCCGTGCCCCAGCGAACGGCTCGCCCCGCTGGCGTCCGTAGGCAGTGTGGGACCCTCCTACGCCGTGGAGTGCGAGCTGGCGTCCGTGGGACCGGATTCCGTGTTCGCAGAGGACGACCCGGACTCCACAGATGACGAAGTGGAGCAATTCTCGACGGACAGCGGCGGAGGCGAGGCGGCGGCCTCGGGCGAGTGCACCGAGCTGTCGAGCCGGCCTGTGCCGCTACGCCTCGACCGCGTCTCACACTCGCGGGAAACTCTGTTCTAGTCGCGCCCTCGCCGGCGGTAGTGCAACTGTCACGGTTGTTAAATGTTAGTTGATCGAACGTAATGAAATATCGACTTCTCAAATATTTTATACACGATTAAAATTTTAAATTGGCATTACATATCACTTCGATCTTGTTCCAATCGACATATCATATGATTTTTAAAATGTTCAAATTTAAAAGAAATTGAAAAAGGCATAGCTTAGCTTCATTTATACATTAATAAAATGCAAATATTTTAAGTATTCACTTACATACTGCATTTGCTTAGCTTGGAAAAGTCGATATTTTAATATGTTTTTAGATATTTTGTGTAAATAGTATGTTTTTGTTGATAAATTGATGTTTCATGATGTTGATGTTGCAGACCATGACAGTTTACGTACCTATGTAATATACATAACAGTATTTATTTGCCAAAGATGTTGTTTTCCCAATAATTAATACATAGTTATGTTAAAGGTATATATAAAGAAAACATTGTATTAAAAGTTGCTTGTACTCTCTGGCGTGATTCACCATAGTGTTCTATGTAATAGGTATGAATATGAATGTAAACGTGAACTCTGCCGAATTAGTATTTTATAGGCACATAAACGATTATTGTTTATAGGCAAGTTGATAGTTTTTGAGGTCTTTTAACTTCTGTATATGCAATTCAGTCTATTTATGTCTACAATACCGGGCTAAAAGTCTACCTCACTGAGATGGGGATTTCAGTTACTGTTCTAATTATAATACCTAACAAATTACATATTTCCCAAAATAAACTGCCTACGCTCAACTTTAAATCCACCTCAAATCGCTTGAGAATCTGGGTACAAAACGTACACCTTTACTTATCCAAAGTTGTGAACAAATATGACGTAAATACAACTACCACAGCTATTTCGAAAATAAAGAGTTCTCATTGGTTGGCATTCCGCCATTGTTGTTTACATTGGACGTGGTAAAGAAAAATAAATTGTAAATGAAGTTAATTTGTATTTACCGTATTAAGTAATCACGTTAAAAGATATGCACACGGAAAAATACAAGGGCACAAAAGACCAATACGTCCTACGAACAATAAAAATATTGAAATAGCTAAAAGTTGGAGGCGGCCTAAATGTTGCTTGTAACTAAAGAATATTGTATTGAACTGTACTACCACTGTCTAGTGAATAATTATAGTTTAAACCGACTTCAATTAGTAGGCGCCCGGGAAATATTTTCATAGGAGCTGGTTAAAAATAGTTACAAGTCTGGACACTGACACTGACGATTTCGAACGATAAGCTATTTAGTTTCGTATAATATAGTATAAAATCTTTCAGTTAGTACAGAGTGTTATAGATTTTTTCGTCTTAATTTTGCTTTGCGAGATGTTGAATTATCAAAATATTTTATTTTCTTTGTAATTATAAAATGTTACCTATAACAGGATTCCTAATTCAATGGTGTAAGTCCACAGAAATTTATAATTTTAAAACAAACCATCTATGAAATTATTGTTAATAGTAACAAATATTTCACATTATAAAGTCTTAGGTAATGGCACATACAAAGTGAATTGGTATCGTCTTATCTTAAGAATTAAATTAAGAGAAACATCACTTTCTTCCATACAAAAGGTAGAAAACAGTTTTCTACCGGTAAACATTGTAAAATTTCTTTTTTATTCGATTGGAATCAAATGACTGTCTTTACGGTTTGTTTTTCTTTTGATTTCATTATGTTTAGGGGTAGAAAATAGTTTTCACCAAACGCATAATATACTGGAGAAAATTACCACGACAACTATATACATATACTCTTAACAGAATAAAAAGTAAACAGAGCAAAATATATATATATATACTAGCAGGCATTACGTAATTCTCGTTTCACGAACTTTGACAATATATTTTCCACAGTTCTAATACAAAATATGCAATTGCAGTGCTTCGTTTGCATTATTTGAATAAACTCGTTATACTGTCTGTATGTATCGTTTTATCGTTAGTGTCGAGACTTGCAGCCCTGTACCTAAGTTATAGAATTGAGGTACATTTTGCAATCGCCTCAAAAGAAGTTACTCTCTTTGAAGTCGGTTAGTGAAAGTAACCAATGGCACCGGGGTTTTATTGATTCTCGGTGTTCAGATCCCGCCGCCGCAACTGCCGCATCCCGTAGATTGATTACGTTAAGTCGTTTTTATTACGGTTTAGATTTATGTGTTAGTTTATGTAATGTTCGTTGCTCGAATTAAAAAGAGCTCCCTGTAGCTTGTAAATGTTGAAATGTATGTAAAAATTGTAAATATAAAACTCAACTCATCTGTTGTTTCATTTTTCATGATCACATATACACGGTTAGGCGAGTAAACATTTGGCTGCCTTTATTACTGTTATAAAACTAAAATAAAAATATAAAGGCAATTTGGTTTGGGGATTGGGGCGCGTCATTTCCTGGCTCGTTATCTTATGAACCAAAAACGACAACATAAACCAGAGACCTCTATTACCTATCTGAGAAACAAAATAAACAGATTAATAATATGTACAGTGAACGGAATAAAATGATGTGTAGGACTGTTACAAAGTTCATCTCCTAAACTAGCACAACTTTGAGAATTATTCAACTGCCAAGCAGTGCTTTTTGCACACAATTGCATATTTGGCGTTACTGCTTCACAAGTTGAAGAGCAATGTTTTTAGTGAAATTACCGTGCATAACGAGATTTAACGTCTAATAACTAGAGTGACGAGTGTAGTACATTTCCACAGTTTTGCATTTGCTGGGTGGCATTGGATTATAGTATGGACTTCGAGCATCGATAAATATATGATGCTTGATAGGACAAGCTTTGACATCAGGCGAGTGACTTTCTCGGCTCGTCATTTATTTTTATTTATTATCAATTAAGATATATTTTGTATTCTGTAAAAGTCTCATAGTTTTCGAGCTATTGGCCATTTTCTAAACGGTTTTTCTTGGCTAGAAACATTAACGTATACGAAAATCGTGAGGTTTTACGACACGTTATATTTTCCGTCACGTGAAAAGAACCCTCTTTTTACGTGACGGGAACTATACAAAATATCTATAGTTTTTCATTTGATGAATGGAATTTTTACCTGTCCATATCTTGGTAGGTATAAATGTCCGCTATATTATTATCCACTCATTACGACACATCCTCTATACACTGTTAAAACTCAGTTCTATCCAAAATATTAAATAAGCTTATAAGTACCTTTAAACAGGGTGAAAAGGATATACAAATGTGGGGATTAACTGCGGCGGAGTTAAATATTCACACCTGAATATTTTAGGCGTGTTGAATCTTTCCCTTTTTGTAATGGATTGGAAAGTGTGAATTTTCACATTTTGTGAGAGTCTAAAATATTTGATTTTATGTGTGAAAAATGTGAAAATAATTTTATTATAATGTAAGATTACGCGATCAAAGTCACCTTGTATGATCGAAGATGGTGAACACGGAGAACCTAGAATGGGAAATGGTTCTTAATTACAAGGTTTACATGAATAACAGATTATAACTGTACTTATAAATTGGTATTGGTAAATACAAAATGATCACGATAGATTCGATAAAAATCGTTGAAACGTTGCACCGTAAATAAGAATTTAATAATAATAATTATATTTTAAATTGGCGCTTTAATTTTTTGGATACGGAAATACAAATTTTCAGCAAGAGTTCCGTTTCTACGTATGTTCTGAAAGTTACTCAAAAACCGTATAGAAATTATAATGGGCTGCATCTAGTCTCCTGAATAACAAGGAAGATTTACATAAATATATTCTAGAACTACATTTCTATGAGGGTTAACATTATTTAATTGTATTTTTGCTGAGAATAATTATTGACTTTGATTTTACATATAAAAAAGCATTTTATACAACAAACAAATTGAAACCAAAGTTTTTGAACGCACTTCGCTTTTGTGATTTGTCGGCTGAATGTGTCACTGTCATGTCATTATCTTTCTTTCGTCAAATGTCAAAAGTGACTTTTGTGAGCAAAGTTATAGAAAGTGTAGAATAAAGTCGTGTAAAAAAAGAAAAGGATTTATTTAATTTTGGCCTTTCAATTTCCCTGAAACAATTAATAAATTAGCGAATATGGACGACGATTTACCGACTGACTTTCAGGTCATCGTCGTTGGCACAGGTATGTTTTATTTCATAAGTAAATCAGGCACCGGTATGATGGCGAAGCCAGCAGCCTACGTATCGATCTTTTTTTCTTTGCTGCCCAGTCATCAATGCTGGAACCTTTATTTCTTGTTATTAAACCAGCTTTCTAAACAAACATTTATAAAACAGTTTTATAACTTTTTTGAACAATGTTTCGTGCTACAATGACATTGAAGAATATTGCAAATTGCCGCCCCAAATTCCGCGGCTTAATCACTAATTAAATATTTGCGACACTCCGTTGGTCATTGCCTCCGCCTCTCTAAAATCGTATGTTTACTGTAGGTATATTGCATACAATCTGACTGCATAGTTGATAACACTGCTCACACCTGGCTTTCCCATAAAATGACTCATATATTTTTTTGTTACAAATAAGTCATTGAACTCTATATATAGACCTTGATATTTGGTTTTCTTTTATGTAGGTACTTACACTGATTATTTAGGTAATGGTTATATATTATCCTGTAGATGAACAGCTGTTTCAGCCATACACAGACAATATACACAAGGGCGTCCCCAGCCTATGACCCAGGGGAAGGAGGGGGGTGGGGGGGCAAGTTAATATTATGGAGGATGAGAAAAATATGAATTGTATGTAGGTACAGGTACAATTGCACGACCCTTAGGCTGGTTGCTTTGCAGTTGGCCACATATTTTTAATTTAATTAAGAAAAAACAATCATCTAGGGGTGGCTACCCCCATCCTAGATGATTGATTTTTTCTTTGTTCGTATTAGCTCTTAGCTTTAAATTTTTTTAAATACTCTGTCAAGGGTTAGTGATTTTTATTAGTTTTTTTTTCCAATTTTTTGACAGTTAAGACTAGGGGTTTCTGTAGTTAACATCACAAAATTTTGTTAATAATTCCAATCCTACAAAACAAGCATTGGCAACTGAATATAATCATTAAGATATTGTTTTAGCTCATTTTTGGCCACTCAAAAGAGGAAACCTTTTTTGTAGCCCTGGTCTTGATAATGAATCTAATTTAGATGATTTATATATCTTTAACGGCTTAACCAAAAAACATTACTTAACTTTAACCATTGTCTTAAATTCTCTGTCTTCTTTTCACAAGTGTCATTATGTGTCAGCGAGAATTTGAGAAAATAAGTTAGGTATTGCTTAAAGTTAAGTAACGTTTTTCGGTAAGGCTGAATGTGTCATAAGGCCCATAATAGTCTAATAAACCCATAGAACTGTGGACTTCAACAGTTTAACAGAATAGTTTAAAATGTGTGGTGATGCACTGCACACTACTCTAATATCATCATCTCACTCATCCACAAGAAGTCCACACCTGGACATAGGTCGCTAGCATCCAGCATCTTCATGCCACTTGTATGAGGTCATCTGTCTACTTTATGGCTGGTTTTCCTAGTCTGCTCTTGCCAGTTTGTGATCTGCACTCAAGAACTTTTCAGACATTGGCCATCAGTTCTGTGTGCTTTGTGGTGTGGGGTAGCCTATGTCTAGAAGTTATCTCTGTGGCTGAGATGATGATGACAAGTCATCATCATCTCGGCCGCATGGAATAGATCAGAAATTAAACGTTACAAAACCCAAAACAGAAGGTTTAATTAGTCATTGTTGATTAGTAAATCAGTAAATTCCATAATCTAGAATACTGAAGTACTTGTTGTTGTTGTTGTTAGCCTGTAGTGTCTCACTGCTGGGCAAAGGCCTCCCCCCGACATTTCCAGTCTTGATGGTTTTGTGTATTGATGTGCCATGTTTTGTGTATTGTACTGAAGTACTTAAAAAATATTAGTTTGTTGAATCCACAGAAGGTTTTTGGTACTTCAAATATCACAATTACTTTTTAAATTCCTCTATGAGCATATAACAATATGTATGTTTTGTTCTAGGTATGGTGGAGTCCATAGTGGCTGCAGCATGTAGTAGGATAGGCAAGAATGTCTTGCATCTGGACTCGAGTGACCATTATGGAGGCCTATGGGCATCCTACAACTTCGACGGCTTGCAGAAATTCATTAAAGAAGTCAGCACCGATCCTAAAAGACAATTGCAGGTTTATAATTTAGCTGAAAACTGGTATATTGAAAAGTGAGTATTGATCTGATTTTGTTTAAATTATGTTCCATTGTGATAAAATTAATATTAAAAATTGTCTTTTTCTTTGATAAAATTTTTCATACCCACTTAAATGCTAAACTACTTTTTATATGGTTCTGACTATCTTTATTATAGATAACCTAAGCAATTGCTTAGCACCCTAACACTTATTTTTATATTGTAAATGGAATTTAAAAGTTGTAATCAATACATATCAAGGGGTATGTTGGTGGCTAAACACAAAACCCTATAATAAATGAGTACAAAACTCATGTGTTAAGTATTTGTAATTTTGTGGCTCATTAACTATTCTAAATTCAAAGGGAATCGTCTGAGGATGAGAAAAAAGAGGAAGAGAATAAGACTGATGATGGCAAAGCTGACCCCTCCAAGAAAATTTGGAGCCAGGCTAATATTGCAGCTGAGTATAGGAAGTTTAACATTGACATGACTCCCAAGGTAAGTCTCCCTAGAGGGCTTTTTATATTTTGAGTACAAACAAAACTATAGCCACAGAACATACTATGCTACAACTAGTTTTCGCATCTGGGGTCGGCGATTTTATAACTGTATCTTTGCTATTGCTATGTCGGGTGTAACGTAACACCCGACATAGCAATAGCAAAGATCAATGTCTTATCGGGATTGCGCGTTTTAACGACTGCATCGATGCAGCGTCAGATTTTGGTGATTACCTAACTTTTGTTGTGGTATCGGAATTGCGCGTTTTAGCGACTGTGTTGTTGCGACTTTGGGTTTTGGCGTTTTTTTTATCAGCCCTGTTTGTACAAACTGTCCCACTGCTGGGCGCGGGTCATCTTCTCATTGTGAGGAGGTTAAGGCCATAGTCTGCCACGCTGGCTAAGTGCGGGTTGGCAGACTTCACACATCTTCAAGATCATTGAGAACTTTCAGACATGTAGGTTTCCTCACGATGTTTTCCTTAACAGTTTGAAGTTGGCGGTAATCAACAATGCGCACATAACTTCGAAAAGACAGAGGTGCGTGCCGCGGGATTCGAACCCAGGACCTGCGGATCGCAAGTCAGACGGTCTCCCGACTAGGCTTTCTGCTCGGTTGATACTACATAGGGTTTTGGTGATTAGCTAGCTACCTTTGATCGTAGTGTCGGAATTACGTGTTTAAGGTGAGGCTCAAGCTCGCAGCTAACTCTCTCGCGAATCACAACATTTTTAAACATATAAAATCACTTAGTGGAGATATCAGAAAAATGAACGATAGATTTGTTTATTTAGATAGGAGAAATGGCTTAAAAATAGTTTTTCTTCGATATCTTGTGGATTTGGCTGAGGAGGTAGAAAATATGTATATGATTTTTTTTTCACTACTCCGTCGCCAAAATACCTTTGATCGTGGTATCGGAATTGAGCCTTTGAACGACTGGTTTGATGCTGCGTTGGGTTTAGCGATTAGCTACCTTTGACCATGGAATTGGAATTGCGTGTTCTAACCATTGATCAATCGCTAAGTTTAGTTTTCGTTTAATCCGCACTTTTTAATGGTTTTGATTGCATTGATTTGCAATAAGTGCGAAGTCACGCATTTGAACGACTGCATACGTATGCGTTTTAAAAACGGTAAACCGCCGAATGCCGCTTTTAAAAACTCTAGTCAGTTTACATCCTTACATACACTAGTCAGACATTTACAGCACGATATCTTTCCCTCTAGCTCCTCTTCTCCCGGGGGCCGCTAGTAGAGTTACTAATATCATCCAACATCGCTCGCTACGCTGAGTTCCGATGCGTGACTCGTGTGCTGACGTGGCTGGATGAGAAGCTTATGCCGGTTCCGTGCTCGCGAGCCGACGTGTTCTCGACGGAAGCTGTTGGCATCGTGGAGAAGAGGCAGCTGATGAAAATGCTGACTGCTATAGTGGCGTATAGTGAGGAGGAGATGAATAATGAATTTAAGGGTACGTTTTTTTTTTGCTTACTCACGTTTCGTTTTTTTCCAACTTCTAAAAGAAGGAGGTAAGTTAATTGTCTCGTGCTGTATTTTTGTTACCGCATAACTCGGTCATTAATCATCATCATCTCAGCCATAAGAAGTCCACTGCTGGACATAGGCCTCCCCCATGGATTTCCAAAAAGACCGATTGGAAGCGGCTTGCATCCAGCGTCTTCCCGCCACTTGTAATCGGTCATTTATATACCGATTTAAAAAATATTTTTTTGTTTGAAAGAATATATGTACTTTCAGATTGGTCCCGTAGAACCAGCATAGCATAGCTGGTAGCATGAGCTTACCAGCTTAAACCAGTTTTTTTATTTTATCAAAATCGGTTCAAGAGTTTGTTTTTAAACATTTTTTCTGTTTGCATGTTGAAGTCGGGTTTTCAGTTTTTTTCATAGTATATTATATTGTCATACCATAGTGATCAAGATTTCTGGATTTCTGGCTTCTACATTAGATTTTTTAGAGTTATCTAAAAAATCGAATGTAAAATGTTGTGACCAATGTACTATTATTGTACAAGATAATTATAATTAGATCTATTTACGATTAACTTTTAAAAAATAATTTTCTTATTAAGTATTTTTCATAAAGAAGTGAAAATACAGTATTTAAATTATATTGTGACAACCTCATGGCATCCTAATATTAAATACCTTCATATATTACCATCACCATAATCCATAGCTTTGCATATTTTTAACTCCTGACTCAAGAGGTGTGTTATTTTAGGTGTATTTACGATTGACTTAAAGAAATATTTTTTAAATAAGTATTATTCATCAAGAAGTGAAAATACAGGAATTGAAATTATATTGTGAAGTCCTAATGGTGCTCTGATATTAAATACGAGTACTACATATATTACCATCACCATAATTCATAGCTTTGCATATTTTTAACTCTAAACCCAAAAATAGGTGTGCTATAGGTTTAACGTATATACATTTCTGTATATCTGTGTATTTGAATGACGCCAGTTTTCTTTGTATCTCTTTTAAGGCTTTACCATACGCCAAATCCATGAATGTTTTTTTCGTAGACTGGAATGACAAGACCTTCAAAGAGTACCTGACCCACAAGGGTCTGACTCCCAACCTAGTCCACTACGTACTATACGCGATCGCTGGCGGTAACAACAGCATGCCATGCCTCGAGGGAGTGAAGGAATGCAAGAAGTTCCTGATGAGTTTGGGGCGCTACGGGAACACCCCCTTCTTGTGGCCCATGTACGGAAGTGGAGAACTGCCTCAGTGTTTCTGCAGGTAAGTTCCGTTGACTTTGGATAATTTAGGTGTGATTTTTAACTGACTTCCAAAAAGGAGGAGGTTCTCAATTCGACTGGATGTTTTTGTGTTTGTTACGCGATCTCTCCGCCAATTATAAATTGATTTAGATTTTTAAACAACACCATCTAACCCCAAACTAAACAAAGCTTGTATTATGGAAACCAGATGACTGATAGAGTACATAATATTATGCTTTTTTTGTAAATATGTATGTATATATAATACAACACCTAGGCACAGAATATACATCCACACTCAGCAGAAATGTTTGCCCTGGGTGGGGATCGGTAAACGTTTCTCTTAACAAAATTACTGAAATCGAGCAGAATATCTCCCCATGAAAGTGTGGATGACGTCTGCCGCCATTCAGTGACCCAAATGTGCAACCGTCGCAGCCGCCTCAAACAAAAATGAAGCCACTTTCTAATGTTGCATGCCGCCGTCACCGCCCGCCTGCATCGGTGCAGCGCTAAACTACCTACTAGTTTGATAAACTCATTATCAAGTAGTGTTGTAAATCAAATCAAGTCATATTTGCTAGAATACATACTCATATAAATGCGATAATAACGCCATCTAAAGTTACCAATTTTGATAAAACGCGTAGGTACTAGGTTATTCTTTGCTGAAATTCAACAGGATCGCTGCAGCGCTAGGAAAATATTAGCAAATAATTTAATTTTGCAAAATAACCCAAAAATTTATTTCATTATCATCATCGCCTATTGAAAGATTAGCCATAGTAATATTGTATTATGTTTCTACAATGTGGTCTTTTAATAAAGAATTATCTATCTATCTATCATCTCAGCCACTAGTGGTCCACTGCTGAATTTGCCTCCCCATGAATAAAATTTTTTTTGTGACTAAATTTAAAATGTCCAGTTTTCGGATTTTTTCCTATATTATGTGTACTCTAACACAATGCTTCTTGCCAAATTTCATAGTTCTAGGTCAACGGGAAGTACCCCATAGGTTTTGATTCCCTTGTGAATGTCGAAATATGCGTTTTTTACGACATTCGGCTGTAACTTTTTTTTTTTAAGAAATTTTATTTTTCTTTCTGCGGCAAGAGACTATGGATCTGCGTATATGGTTTTAATTTCAACTCGATACCTTCACGCGTTCCCGAGATAAAGGTCTTGACACCCGGACAGGCGGACAGACAGACAGACAGACGGACAACAAAGTGCTCCTAAAAGGGTTCCGTTTTTTCATTTGAGGTACGGAACCCTAAAAAGCGGGTTAGTGCGCTGTGTAGTCTGCAGCCAGTCTTCTTGCTGTCTGTATGTGGTCGTCTATACACCTCGTGGTCCTCCTAGATTATTCTTACCAAAGCGTGATCTCCTCTAGACAATTTTCATCCCCATAGACCACTAATTCTGCGTGCTATGTACCCTGCCGCGATAACTTGTTAATCAATTGTGCTATATCGGTGACTTTACGACTACGGAACTCTTCATTCCTGATTCAATCTCTAAGAGACACTAAGCATAGCTTTCTCCATAGCTCTTTGCGATTTTATATATGTTTTTTGTATATTTCTATGTTACCTTCAGTAACCTAAAAGTTGTGACCCGATTTTGATGTGCGAGATATTCTATCTTACGAGTGTAATTTATATGAAATAGAACGTTTGACCACTAACTCGTCTGATCAAATCGAGAATGTGGACCGGAATCTCTGTGTACTCGTTATATCATTTGAAACACTTGCCTATAAAATTCGTGATCATAAAAAATCGGTACCAACATAATAAAGTGCTGGTGCTTCTGATATCTATAAAGAAAACCTGTTCAAACAAACACGTGTAATATTTACCGATATTGAAAACAAGAGCGGTGACTCACCACTATAATTCGTGTCGAATAGGGCACGGTAGACGCTGGTTTTGTTTTAATATGGGGTCATAGCTTTATTATCCGACTGCACAGGAAGGAGGGTAATGTTGTCAGGTGTATGTACATTGCACATATTTGTATAAGATCAGCCATGAGATGGGCAGATGACCTCATACAAGTGGCGGGAAGACGCTGGATGCAAGCCGCTTCCAATCGGTCTTTTTGGAAATCCATGGGGGAGGCCTATGTCCTTTCATCATGTCATCACGCATAAGAAGTTCTCTGCTGGACATAGACCTCTCTTATGGATTTCCAAAAATACCGCGCCTTACATCCAGCTTTTTCCTGTCATTTGTATGAGTCGTCTGTCCAACTTGTGGCTGGTCTTCTTGAGCTGTGCTTGCCGGTGCGTGGTCTCCACTCGAGAATTTTTCGTCTCCATCGGCCATCAGTTACGAGCTATACTTCCTGCCCACTGCCCGGCACCGGACCCGGATGGCTGATGTAATCTAAAGTGTACTGTGTAGTCTGGTTCTTGAATGATGTCTATAATTTTATAAATATTTCGATATTTCGGAGTACAAAAATCTTGTTAACTATGAGAACACGTAATGATTGATGGTAAACAGAATTTGTAATTAACACACTCGCGATTTTTTTATGTGTAGATATATCGCTAACCTGAATCTTATGGAATGCGGATTAATCTTAATAGCTATAATTTATAGTGCTAAATACTTTTGTGGCGAAGTGGGCGCGTTAGACCATCAGTCTATAAGATTTGGGTTGAAATTCCAGCTTCCTTTGCCGGCTATATGAGGTCGACGGCTAGGCATTTGACCATTGCCCACAGAATTTTGAATTATAGCGTGGTCCAAAATAATAAACTTAGCTTGGGATGGAAACTAGCTCTCTCGTAGGTTGCCGGAATACGGTTGTTTGACGACTGATTTTTAACTTGAGGGTGGTACCTCGTCAGCCGGGCTCTAGACAAATCCAACAACTTATAGTTCTTATGGAGTTTTCATTCGAAGTTTTTGTTCACGGAAACCTTATGCGCCTTCCGGCACGGATTCCTGTATCGCACAAGATAACTGACCGATGATCGTTTCTAAAGCGTGGTAACGAAACTAGAGATCCTTCGATTTAGAGGGGTCTTTTATCGTGCCCAACATCGTGTTTTACGTCTGAAATTTTCTTAACCTTTTTAACCCCCGACCCAAAAAAGTTTGACGTGTGTAACTGTAGGTATATCTGTGTATGTAGGTATATCTGTCTGTGGCATCGTAGCTCTCAAACGGATGGACCCACTATGATCTAATTTTATTTTTGTTTAAAAGAGCATTTCGTCGAGGGTGTTCTTAGCTCTTTCATCAAAATCGGTTCAGCCCAGTTGCGTTTAAAAAAAATCAGCAGTTGACTTTTGAAAATTGGGTTTTGAACTTATGTTTGTCTACGTCATTCGTTGTTATAATTAATTTTCTAGGTTGTGCGCAGTATTCGGCGGTGTCTACTGCTTGAACCGACCGATCGACAAGGTGGAGACTGCTACGGCGGACGGCAAGACTGTTGTCACCATCGCGAGCAAAGCTAAGACGCTCAACTGCGACCACCTCGTGATCGGCATTAACGAGTGCCCCAAGGAACTCCTGTCTCCTGACCCGACTGACTGCTCCGACATATCTAAGGTTTGACCTTTAATGTTACATTCACATTAACCGACTTTGAAAAAGGAAGTTGATTGTGTGTTGACTGATATATTCACTGGCTTTATATAAATTGGATATTTTTACTTTATCTATTTCGACATAAAAAATTGTGGATAAACAGTGTGAAAGATAAAATGAGTGAAAAACATATTTTTAGCAGTCGAGTATTTTAATGTTCTTTTAATATAACTCCGTCATTTATAAACCAATTTGAAAAAAATACTTTTTTCTTTGAAAAGATAAACTTTTAGATTGGTCCGTAGACCGTTTCATTAAAATCGGTTCAGTAGTTTGGTTTTATAAATAATATAAAATTGCGCATTCCGAAGTCGGTTTTCCAGTTGTTTTTTTTTTATTTTTGTAAACGTAATTCAGAATTATCTTGCCATATAAAAGGTAGTAGTATGACTTTAGAAGATAGATAAACTAAAGAGTTTATCACATTACAAATAAAGATTTGTACACTATTAAACAAAAAACCCGCACTTGGCCAGCGTGGCAGACTATGGCCTAACCCTTCTCACAATGAGAAGATGGCCCGTTCCCAGCAGTGAGACAGTTTGTACAAACAGGGCTGATAAAAAAAAAAAAAAAAAAAAACAGAAACTTACAAAACTAGTGTGACAACCGGCGGCCTTATCGCTAAAAGCGATCTCTTCCAGGCAACCGTGGCATGGAGATCAATTCATAGAAAAAGTAAAGCGGGTGTGCAATAGCAGAGACACTGGATATAGCTATAATATAATCATACCAAACAATCTAATAAAATTAAACACTAAACACTTAAATAAAAATAGTAATATACACTAATAAATATAATACAATAAATACAAATAAAATAAATAAAGATATTGAACCATTTAGGCTGGCAGTATGTAAAGTTGGATCTCTAAAGATTCTTTGGTTCGTCGTCATTTTGTTACCATACCTTATTTTCGATATCACACAAAGGAGTGTTGTATCAATACCCTATTCTCTTAGAAGACGCCGTCGTCCCTCTTTCACAGAATTCATCCATAATTCATTGCGGGTGTCTTTTTTACTATCCGGACCGATATGTTGACGTAAAATCATTAGACCGAGAAGAATGGAAGGAGGAGGGATATAATTGGGAGGCCTTTGCCCAGCAAAGAGGGAACAGTCTCTAAATAGTAAATAATATGGTGACGTAAGCATTGTTCATAGCCATTGGCAGGAGAAGGTATCGTTGATGCTGATCCGGTTCCCGTCGTTCACAGAGGTTGACTACTTTAATACTTAATTATTTTTTTGTAACTTTGAATGGGCTTTTTTTTAACTTTGATTCACCAGAGTGTATAAAACAAAGACAAAGTCTAAAGTGGAGCACGCTTGCCCAGAAAATACATATTTCACTACTCAGTCATGATATAAAGTGAAGTTTTCAACTGTGAGAATTGGCTCTTAAATATATCTTTCGGAACACACCTAGGTAGGTAGGCCCTGGTTAGCTATTTAGGCATGTAGTAGTACACTACTAGGAACGTTATCATCATCAACATCATCCTCAGACTTTTCTCCATCAATATCGTTCCATCCCCCATGCATCCATCCCATAGTGTAAATATTACCCACATATCCCCAAGGAAGTGGAGCGAAGCATAAGTAAGCTCAAAGTGACTAGTTCTCCAGGACCTGATCATCTGCCGACTTTTATTCTTAAGTCTTGCAAGAGGCATTCTAGTCTGCGAAATGGGTGGGCCCATTTCGCAGACGCCCAGCATCTTCCTTGCTAGCTAGCCACCTGTGTGAGATCTTCTGTCTACTTTATGGCTGGTCTTCCTATGAATCCTGCCCATGGTCTCCATTCGAAAACTTTGACCCCAACGGCCATCAGTTCTACATGCTGCGTGTACATATTTATGTAACTATGACATTAGTAACCGGGTCGATATGTTATAGGCGGTGTTTATAACCAACGGCAGTATAATGAGCAGCGAGAAGGAGCCTCTCTCGCTCCTACGGTTCCCACCCCTTACAGAGGATGACAATGCAGTCACCGTGCTGGAGGTTGGTCCAGCCACCGGCTCCTGCCCTAAGGGACTCTGTGAGTATTATTTTGTATTTCTTGCTACTAATAATTTTTATTATACAATGTGGCTTAATGTGATACGATTCGAATGCGGCAGGAAAGTCAAATTTGGAACAGTTTTTTTTATAATTGTTGTCGAGTTAGGTATCCACAGTAATTGTACATAGTGTTTGCGACAATCCAAGATTATTATTCATATTATTAAGTTGTTTTGTTTATCAACAATACGTCGTGACACTTATAGTAATCGAGCCATCCATTTTTACTAATTCAAGCAACTTTTCGGGAATATAAATAATGAGGTGCATTACTGATAGTTATATTGACGTGATAATATAAAGAATAATCTTAGATTTATTAAACATTGCAATTACTTTCAGTAGGTAGTTAAAAAGACAAGAAATCTGTTTGAAATTTTAATTTTCCGCCGCATGTCTGCCGTTGGCCCTTAAGTGGAGAATATTTTAGGGAAACCCATGTACCAAAGTTTATCTAAATTTATCGAGACGTTACAGATTTAAAAAGGTTATGAGTGAGATGGATGGATGGTATTGGTTTATACTGAACCTTCCATCCATCCATCTAAATAGGAGAATAAACAACAAAACAAACACCCAAACCTCTAGTGCTTGTTTTATTTAGTTTGTATAGTTCATAGCGGTCTCAAATTGTTTCGGAAACAATCGAAACTTCTTTAACGGGGGTAAACTGAAGTTGGTATCGCGTCACGAAGCCTGGGGTCACGCTCTCATTTAATATGGACGGCAAAAACGTTCGACATGTTTTTGTATCCGTTCGGGTAGCTACTACTTTTTGCCCTGACTCATTGGCTGCCACTTCGATAACGCTAAATAGAACTTGCGGAACGTTAATTACTTTACCGATTCTATTGTGATGTATAATGAAGTGTGTGGTTTGTTTTTTATATTTCTCAACAAGGAAATCTTTTTTTTAGATTTAGATTTTGTAGATAGTTACAAAAGAGTCAGTTGTAACCTATTTACAATATATAGGCACGAGATGGTTTGGCGCTCGAGCGTAGTGAGGGCCAATAGAGCCAATAGTTTGAGTGCCTAATTAGATCTTTCACTCGAGGTGAACACTCTGCTTTTCATTTTGAATATAAGGAAAGTAGACAAGACTCAAGATTCGGGACTCAAGACTCGGGACTCAAAACTCTGGTTCTAAGACTCTAAACTCGGACTCGACACTCAAGGGCAAATGCACTGACCGCGCGACGATATAAACCAGTTTGCTTGCATTCTTGGAAATACATAAAAAGTATCAATTACTGTCAAATAATAGATATTCAGGGCTTAAAGACAAAAATATCGCCTTATCGTTAAGGCATTTAGGCTAAAGGTATAGAAACGTAGAGGCTGTTCAGCTAGAGAACTAATGTAGCATTGAGGGCGCTGCTGTCCTTATTTCTTTATTTTTTTCAGTCGAGATCACAGAATACCATAATAGTTTATACTTCCAGATGTTAGTTCCCGTGTTTTACCATGATAGTTCTATATTTAAACAGACTACATGCATTTAATTTGTTAACTTATATAAATACACTCAAATAATTTTAAAATTTAAAAAACTGAAACAACCGACTTCAAAGTACGTTATTTCGTTTACTTGTAATACATATAAGTAAGGATAATAATTAAACAAGGCGCTCAAGCGTTGAAGTAACTCTTATTTTCTCTATAACTCTATTCTATAACACATTGGATTAGGAGTAAGTAGGTTTTACTTTTCAAGCTCAATAAATCTCTCACGATTGTAAAGTTTTTAAAAGACCTCTATTCACACGCTCGTTTTTTTTTCAAGAATGACATTTGTCACTGAATGTCAAATGCTTCGTCGTCGCAGATTAGAAAATGTGCAGATCTTTATACGAAAAACCTCAACATTTGACACTTTTGCAAAGTAAGAAGTTTTTGCAAGAAAAACGTGTCAGTGGAACTCTGCGATTCTGTAATCTGACGCACTCACTCAGGAATACAATGAAAATATTTTTACTTTTAGAGATTATTCAAAAAGTAATAAAGCAATGTTTCTAAAATAATTATGGGACCAACTTGGGTGCTTTCTCTATACATCAATTTAAGAAACATAAAAATTGGTTCACGAATGACGGAGTAATTCGTGTGCATACATAAAAAAAATATATATATACGGTACGAATTGATAACCTCCTCCTTTTTCGAAGTCTGTTAAAACGATACTCGCTTTGGACGGTCGAATAATAAAGCACCAGTGAGATTCCAATTAGTAATTCACATTTCTATCACCGAATCATTTCGGTTATCAAACAACGTTAATCTATTTTGATTCTTTTGTATAATTTCACACAAATTCTCATAATTTTTACGCGGCCTTCGATTTGTTTTGATTATATTGAAACACGTGACGTTTTAATAGCATCCAACGGCAAATAAATCTGCGATATGAAATCAACATCTCAAGGGCGCATATTATTCCAGACGTTGCATAAATAAAGTGTTTTTAGAATCTACTTTGTAGAAGTCGCTGTCTGTTTTATGAATTGAAATGATTAGATTCACAGCCGGTGTAATCATACCTTTTTTAAGCGACTTCCAAAAAGGAGGAGGTTCTCAATTCGTCGGAATCTTTTTTTAAATATATTTTTTATGTATGTTCTCCGATTACTCGAAGACACCTAGACCGTTTTGAAAAATATTTTTTTTGAAAGGGTATACTTCCCAGGTTGTACCATAGAATTTTTATCAAAATCGGTTCAGTATTTTGGTTTTTATGTCAAAATAACTGGAAAAATATGTCATCAAAGTAAACGTTAAAAGTTATAGTAAAAATCGTTTATCTTTTATTAATTAGTCATGTTTTAAATCATTCATGTCATGGATGATATCGAATGTTTTTTTGTTTATGCAAGATCTATGATTGACCACCAACTCGACTGATGTTAAGCGGCGGTGTGGCCGAGGATGCAGCTAGTCGATCTAGCCTTGAAAAATCCAAGATTGTTGTTTTCAGGAAACAGAGATGGCTGCATAGAATTCCATTCCTGTGTAATACGCATCAAGAACGTAGACCGATATCGCTGAGTACGGATTTTGGCATTTCAATGAGAAATTAATAAAAAATTTAAACAAATTAAACTTCTATCCTAATCTAATCTATCCTATTTTTTCTTGCAGTCGTGGTGTACTTCATCACCAAGAAGTGCACCGACGCTGAGAGCGACCTGAAGCCGTACGCTGAGAAGATATTTGACATGTCCGGCGGCGACCAGACGCAGACCTCGGACAAACCCAAGGTTAGTACTTCATAGTGTGTGTGCATATAAAAACAAACCTTCGTATGTGTTACTTAATAGTGAGTGTTTGTTTGGAGTGTCCGATGTGTGATAAAACTGTAGATTTTATGGTTACAAACTTTCCTAGAGGTAAAACTCCAATTCGACGCAACATTTAATGTGATACGATACGTATGCGGCGGAAAATTCTAATTTAAAACAGTTTTTTTTGTCATTGTAGCCTCGTAAGGTGTTTTTAGAAGTTGATCAGAATGTTTGCGACTATCCAAGATTACTTTTATATTCATTTTGTTAATAATACATCGTGTTACTTAAATTAACCCAGAACTCCATTTCGACTGATTCAAGCATTTTCTCGGGAAATGTAAGCAATAAGGTGCATTATTGATAGTTACATTGATGTGATAATGTAAAAATTAATCTTAGATTGTCGCAAACATTGTAATCACTTACAATAGTCACCAGAGATAAAGTACGGACGCCGAGCAGGAAGAATTTCGTACATTGACCTATGATTACCTATATCTGTCACTACCGCGTGATTATATTGCTATCGCGCTCGCACAGGTGCCGGTCGTTGCACCACAGCAATATAATCCTGCTCGGCGTCCGTACTTTAGCTACAGTGACAAAAACTGTTTGAAATTTTAATTTCCCGCCGCATGTTTGCCGTTGACCCTTAAGACTGGCCTTGCAGCTCAGATGGTAGTATGTTTGCTGCTAAGCTGTAGGTCGCAGGATCGATCCCCACACAGGGCAAACATTTCTGTAATGAGTATGGATGTTTGTTCCATGCCATGGTGTTTCTATGTATTTTAAATATGTATTTACAAAAAAAGTATATATATGTAATCTATCAGCCATCTAGTTTACATAGTACAATCTTTACTTAGTTTGTGCTAGATGGTGTTGAAAAATAAAAATAATGCCATTTTCAAATTGTTCCAGTGCCTATGGTCGCTATTCTACAACGTGAAGGACTCCTCTGGCGCGGGCAGCAGCGCGTCGGAACACGTGCACGTCTGCTCCGGACCCGACGCCGGGCTCGACTTCGACCGCGCCGTTGAACAGGTAACGTTCACCTCGCTGGGTGAAACCAGGTGACGACTTCACCTCCTGAGTCAATGAACGGGTGACGTCGCTACAGCGTAAAGGACTTGGAGCACGTCTGAGCGGCCCTCGCTGGACTTAATTTTGACAGCGCCTTTGAACAGGTAACGTTCACCTAGGTGGGTGAAATATCAGGGGACGTCATCATCTCGTTCAGTGACAGAACGGGGTACGTCGTTATAGCGTAAAAAATGGAGCACGAGAAGTAGTGTGTCCGACAATGTGAACGTGTACTCAAGACCTGACGCTGGACACTACTTTGACCGCGCTATTGAACAGATAATATTCATCTCTTCTCCCTGGGTGAAGGGACAGGTGATTTCATCGCCCCGCTGAGTGAATGAATAGGTGATTGCTCCACAGCATAAAGGTGTTTGAGCGCAGTCAGCTGCGCTTCCGAGCACGTGTACACGCGTACACGCGTTCCGGACTTGATTTCGACCGCGCCGTTGAATAGGTAACGTTTACCTTTTTGAATGAAGAAATAAGTGACACGTTAAGATCTCCTTCAGTGAAGTAATGGATCCCGACACTAGAACGTGGAGGATATGTAGAACGCGCAGCGTATCGGAACACGTGCATGTGTGCTCTGGCTTAACTTCGACCGCGTCGTTGAACAGGTAACGTCCACCTTCCTGAGTGAAGGAACAGGCCACGCCAAAATGAGGACATCCGATTATTATTTTTTATTTAATTGACCGGAAAAAAACTCACGATATTAATCGGTCAAAAGATCGATGTCTTCCAACCGGTTTCGGAGCTGTCAGAGTCCCATCCTCAGGGTACACATGCACATGCATACACATGCACCTCAGGAGTCAGTCGACGCCGTACTCGGTTAAATTATAGTACCTGGGCGACCGAGCTCCACTCGGCTTTTTTATGACTGAAAATACAAGCAAACCCGTGTTCACTCAAAATGAAACCTAGCAAGCTCGATTTATCGTCCCCTAATTCAATCCAATTCAATTTATTTTATTGCGCATATAGGTAACATAACACAGTCGGAAAATTAATACAATATAACGCCATACACGACCCTAATCTACCTACACTCCAAATTCTATTAAAATCGTTGGAGCCGTTTTCGAGATTCGTATAATCTGAATCTCGAAAACGGCTTGAAAACGTAATATATACAAGAATTGCTCATTTAAAGGTATTAGATTAAATAAATGAATACTCAAGGAAGTTATAGTACATACATTTGATACCTTCACTCGGGTTCACCTTGAGGGCGACATAACTAAGTAAGCGTGTGTATTATGAGCGGGAAGGGATCATTATTGTTTGAAATCCTCTTACAATATTTGCATCCCTCTTGCTTTGTGTAGGCTGTTAATCTAAATTCATATTTATTTTTTTATAAATGTGCATAACAAAGCACAAGGATACGGAGATGAATACTAATTACTTAGACACATTTTCACTAGATGGCGCTAGTTGTCTCTCTGAAATAAATATTGATATTGTGTACTAATGCCAACGGGAAATAGAAGAATTTGTAATTATCTTCATCATCATTATCACCGTTTTTGAAAACTACGCGGGTGAACCCAATTATTTATATTTAAAGAAAACAATATATGTCCAATATATGCTGGCCTATGTCCAGCAGTGGACTTCTTATGGCTGAGATGATGATGATGAAAGAAAACAAAATACCCACTGCTTATGAGCGATTTCCGTAGTGTTAAATTTGATATTTATTATTTATTTATTTACTATAGTAATTTAACCATGTTTCGTAATTTCGTAATGCTATTCTTTGTTTTATCATAACTTTTTCTATGATTGCCAATTAGTACTATTACAATTTTATAATATAAACAATGTGAAGATAACGAACAAAGTTATATTAGCTTTGAAGAACCCAGTTGTTTTGTTTACAATTAGTAATATCAGTACCTACATTATGTAATTAAACATATTTTCCTGTTTTAATTAAAATAATATGTTATTGTGGCAGGCACTCAATTAATTTGTATTTTTCGCAATGTAATGTAATTAATTTAAATTTATACAAATAACATTTTATTTACACTATAAAATTTAATACAGAAAAATCGCTGTTTCCCTATCGTTAACTTTTACGGATACATGTCGAGAAAGAGAGAGAGAAAGAGAGAACTTTAGTGATCCAATTTGGCAAGATAGTAGTACTATTGAAACTTATTTAAACACGACATTCCCATTGTGTATATTCTTAATCTATTGATCACTTGAGATGACTTACACAGTCAAACAGCTCTATAGCTGCGTCAGAGTTAGTTTTTTTTTTTTTTTATTGCGAATAGGTCCACGTTTGACCACCATGGATCCGCTAATATCTTATTAAATCGGCCAACGTCCAGCTTTTTTTTATTTTTTTATTCATGTTTATTTTTGGGATTTTTATTATATAATCATGTCAGTCCCATTGTATATTCTTAAACTATTGATCACTTGAGATGACTTACACAGTCAAACAACTCTTTAGCTGCGTCAGTGTTAGGATCCGCTAAAATCCTATTAAATCGGCCCACGTCCAACGTCCAGCTTGTAAGTCACATCAAGTGCACGTCTCACGCTGAAACCGGACGCATTTCACTAGCAAGTGGAAGTGGTAGACGTCCTTTTCCACTCCACGTGCGTCAGTTTGGTGAGTCTGCTTTCCCCATTAGATAGCGATTTTTTTCAGAGGCATGTGTCCTCAACCTGTGCGCTGTAAAAATAAGCCTACGCGACAGACTCGTATTACTGAACCACGGTTTATGTGGAGGCTCACACTATATATACCACACCCTCTTATCAACCGATTTTTCATTAAAATGTTGAACACGGATTTAAACGAGAACAACAACAGAGTTAACTCTAACACCCCCCCCCCCCCCCCCTTTAAATATTACTTTCGTTACTTTCCTTCCACTCAATTTTGTGAAAATTTCCTTTCACTGAAGTTTTCTTTATAAAAATAAAAAAAAACATTTAGAGGCAGTTTCGAGAAAAGGGTTCTCCGAGTTATATTTTTTAACACATGGGTATGATAATCTCTTAATTTCAACTAAAAGAAAGATTAAAAACTAGTCAAAATATTTTAATTCCAATAGGTAGCGATTCCATTCGAAAGTGATGTATCCATCTTTGTCATTCTGTATGGAAATTGCAGAGATAGGAATATCGTTACCGATTGAAATCGCTACAGAATGGAAATAGAATACTCCTATACTGATCGCTTTGACATACACCGTCACTATTTCTGTAAAAATTGGAAAATCGTTGGGATAAATATAGGTTTAATAACATCAGGCATTTTATTATTCACTCTTTATTTTTAGACAATGTTATAAATATGTTGCGTTACTAATGGAGAGATACATTTTATACCAATCCTATAAAAGATCAATGAGATTGAAAATTATCTAAATGACACGGTCAATGGCATTAAATTGACAGATTTATTACTTGCGCGCGTATGAACATACAATACCAAACATATCGGCTTTGGTCTGGAGGTTTTTTTTTCATCAGCTCTTTTTGTACTGTCTCACTGTTGGGCGCGGGCCATCTTTTCCTTGTGAGAAGGGTAAGGCCATAGTCTACCACGCTGGCCAAGTGCGAGTTGGCAGACTTCACACATCTTTCAAGATCATTGAGAACTCTCAGACATGTAGGTTTCCTCACGATGTTTACCTTCACCGTTTGAAGTTGGCGGCAATCAACGATACGCACTTAACTTCGAAAAGACAGAATCGTTTCGTGCCGCGGGATTCGAACCCAGGATCTGCGGAATGCAAGTCGAACGGTCTCCCGACTAGGCTGCCGGAAACTGGAGGATTACCACAATCTTTATAGCAATATTATTTCAAAATTACTGTGACCTTTGTCTTGATCCTTATCTTTTGTCTTGAACTGTAGAAAACCCGAGAATTCGTAATTTTCGAAATTTTCCCTTTATGTCTACTATATGGCAATGCTTCTTGCCAAATTTCAGTTATAGGTCAACGGAAAGTACCCCATAGGTTTTGATTCGCTTCGTGTTGACAGACAACAAAGTGATCCTATAACGGTTCTGTTTTTTCCTTTTGAGGTACGGAACCCTAAAAACAATAGATCATTGTGATTATGAGGTAATTTGAATTATCAAAGATACCAAAACACGATTTCGAGTTCTTTTCATGGCGAAGTCGAGTCGAATGGACGGAGAAATTATATTCTGGAATATGTATAATCTATTCCAGTTATAATCTATTAATATCTTGCTTTTTGTTTAAAACAATACAACGTGAAAAGAGCCTAATATTGAAGTCGGGTAAAAAGGAACGAAAGCATTACTCGAGAATGGAGTATCAAATTAGAGATCCATCATCGTTGTTAGTAGAAAAGCAAACTTGTCCTCGCATGGACATTACACTAATTGAATTGTCTCGTGGCCAATGTCGGTTGATCGATCGATAGTCCTGTACAACGGTACGATGTTACCTTGTATTACGTGTCTATAGAGTGCAGTAAGGAAACCGCTTTCCTATTTTTACCCGACCGTTAAAGGAGGCACAAAAAAGAGAAACTTTCTTTATACTCGTCTACGGCGAAGCAAAAGGGAGATTTGTGTTTGTGACTGTAGTAAGTACACGATACATAAAGAATAGTATGTCCATAACAATTTCAGATGAAAGTATTTTCTTGTTTTATACTGTTTAGACCGTGATTTTTCAGTACCCAGTCAGGTTTTAGTTTTTGAACTTATTTTTTATTGGCTTATATTAAAGTAAGTGTTTGATCGGTGTTAGTTCGATCAACTTTCGACCGTTGGTCAACACATTTTGATTTGACTTTTCGCTTCTGGTTTTAAAATTTACTGTATTTCAGCCACGATTTTTTACAGAACGCTTCTTTGTTATTAATTTTAAGGTGTGTACAATATGTGTTTGCATATCTGTCTTCTGGTGAGTCTAATTTCTACATTAGGCCACCCACTTAGATACTGTGGCGTATTGTACAGGTAGATAAATACCTACACGTATATCCAATATCGTGTTTCGCTAATTAATATAGTGCCATGTTTGCTGTAATTTGAAGTGACGACAGGTTATTGTATTACGCAATGTCGCGTTTCTCCTATGTCCTCAAGTTACACGATATTGATATAAAAACTAGAAATAGGCATTTATTCTTCAGGTGAGGCTGAAACCGCTCAGCTGTCTCTCTCGCACATCACAACATTTTTAAGCATATATGCAAAATTTCTAAGTGGGATTATTAGATAATTTGTAGTTTAAAAAACTGAAGCAATCGGCTTTAAAATACATTTTTCCAGTTATTTTGTTATACAAACCAATTTTGATAAAATGTATATGGGAACACTTCTGAACCTACCAAACAAAAAAATAATCTTCAAACACAAGTCATAATCGCGTAACAAACAAAAAAAAAGCTGAATTGAATTTCTAAAACGAAAGTTTTTATTTTTACAAGTCGGTTAAAACGCGAGAAACAGATTTATTTAGATACGAGAAAATTTAAAAATATTTTGATAAACATCTATTTATGCATACGTTGCTAATCTCACTATCTGATTATTGATCCTCTTCACTTATATATTGTTGCACACGTACCTAATTTCTCTTTGTTTCCGAGAGTTCTATATGCCCTTGCCCACGCGGTGCCGACATGTGAATATATCTCTTTATCTAAAACGTTTAATGATAACCCATCAACTCTATATGCTCGTTACTGAGCCTAAATTACAGATAAACCTGAAATCGACTATCCATTTATATTTATGACGATAATGTTAAGAGGCTGCCTCTAAATATTAATCAAATTCGATGATATTTTTAACCGACGTCAAAAAAGGACTTCTTATTATTATTATAACGGACGTAGGAACTTTTTTTTAATGTTACGCGTTAACTTCGCCAATTGTGAGTTGATTTTGATGGTAATTTTTTTTATTTGATTGGTGGTCCCATATGAATTTTATCAAAATCGATTCCGTACTTTGGTTATTAAAACAAAATAACTGGAAAAAATATGTCATCCAAGTAAACGAAATTGCGTATTTTAAAGCCGGTTGTTTCCGTTTTTTCTTTTACTATAATTAATTTGTTCGTTATCGCATAACTCTGCCATTTATTAATATAAAAAGAAAGATCATCATCATTATCTAAGCCATAAGAAGTCCACTGCTGGACATAAGCCTCCCCATGGATTTCCAAAAAGACCGATTGAAAGCGTCTTGCATCCAGCGTCTTCCCGCCACCTGTATGAGGTCATCTGTCCATCTCGTGGCTGGTCTTCCTACGCTGCGCTTGCCGGTACGTGGTCTCCACTCGAGAACCTTTCGGCCCCATCGGCCATCAGTTCTACGTGCCCTGCCCACTGCCGCTTCAACTTGCTAATCCGCTGTGCTATATCGGTGACTCCTGTACGTCTACGTATCTCTTCATTTCTGATTCGATCTTGTAGAGAGACTCCGAGCATAGCCCTTTCCATAGCTCGTTGCGCGACCTTGAGCTTCCTTATAAGGCCCATAGTTAGGGAAAATATAAAAAAAATATCTCTTTTTAACCCCCAATTCAAAAAGAGGGGTGTTATAAGTTTGACGTGTGTCTAATATCGATATGTCTGTGGCATCGTAGCTCTCAAACGGATGGACCGATTTTGATCTTGTTTTTGCTTTTAGTTTGAAAAAGGATTTCATCGACAGTGTTCTTAGCTATGTTTCATCAAAATCAGTTCAGCCGGTTTTGAGTTTTCTAAACTTATACTTGGTCTAGTGGTAAATGCTTCTATAGCAATCCTCTTAAATAGACGAGTAAAGATCCCTTATCAGGAATGGCTTACATAATATACATATTTAATTTGAACTATGATTTCATACCGCCACGTTTTAGAGTTACTTTGTGTAAGTTTAAAGGTGATGTTACAGTTCAGCAGATAATATTATGGGCTAAGTTATTTTGTTATCTAATTGTCTTATGCATTAACGGTTGATAACTCGTTTTTGTTATAAATTGATAAAAAAATTGTTGAATGTAGGAGGCCGATTTTAAACACTTACTAAAACTAAATTTAATTTCGACATCATAGGCTTTATTTCATCTTGTACGATGGTATAAACAGCGTCATTGATTGGAGCACTCGAATTGGTGGCTAAATAAACCAATACCAAGAACCAAGAGCAAAATAAAAAAGGTATTAATAAATTCATGGTATTGATGCAATCAGTCGATTCGTGCGGCGTGCGTCGGCTTCTTCACCGCAGACCATCAGAGAGTACAATTTAGAGATGGCCATTAAAGATCGGAACGCGCGGTGATGGAGGCCCTGGGCCGAGAGTAGGCGACAGATTAATGTAATTAGACGATGTGAGTGCAGTCGCTGATAGAGTCCGATCAAGGGCGAACAGGGCAAACAGATAATCTGGAAACCTCATCTAAAACTGGGCTCTACCAGTGACTGCATTCACAGAAATACTAGTATTTCAGTAGTTAGAAATAAGAGTTGTGTGCACACCTTGAGCATTCATGCTCACCATCGAAGGCTCCTTCTTGCAGCGGCGTCGTGTGGTGGGTCGCCCTCTTCCCTAACATATGGTTGCGGAGGGCGATGGCTGGCACATGCGTCATACTCGTGATCGGGTTTTGCTTGCGAGTCGGTGGTTTGCTCGTGGTATGCACGCAACATAGTAATAAGTACTTAAATTAAAATAAAATCATTTTCCCGTAACGATAATTAGTAAACAATAGTTTGTAATTATGACAAAGGTCACGGACCCTGGTGTCTGTGGAGAATAAAATATAAAAAAAACATGGCATTAAATATGATTAAAATTCGTTATCTACTTACTACCTCAGTTAGTAAAGGACGAAATTAGTTTTAGTGATATCAATTCAGTATAATTTTAGGGAGAGTGTAACAGATTTTGCCTCAGCCAAATCTTTTGCTCTCCCTAAGTTGTTATGTTTTTGTGGTAAAATTTCATAATAGAACAGCTGAACTTTATTAAATTTGTGAAAAAAGCAGTTTGCCATGGATGTATCATGACTGGTACAGGATATTGGAGACCTGGGTCAAATTATTCATTTCTATTCGAAGATAATCCCTCGAGATATTTCTACAAGCGAAGTCATTGTGCCAAATAAATATGAAAGCGCCGAGTAAATGAGACAGCGAATAATATAATGAGTTCTCTAATCCTATGGTTTTTCCCCATTAATGACGTTGCATAAAAACATATCCATCAATGGATTAGTGTAGCCCACTACACCAATCCATTGATGAGACATCCCAATATCTCATAAATAGCCCATTATGCGTCATCATCATTATTTCAGTCAGAAGAAGCCTAAGATTTCTAAAAAAAAATCGGTTGGAAGCGACCCGAAACTAGTGTCTGAAAGCTTCGATAAAATATCAACGGGATGTAGCATTAGTCCTCAAAAACGTCCGAGCTCAATGAGATCTAATTAGACCCCTTACACGATTAAAATAATTTCGATTTTCAAAATAATTCGAAGCGGCAAAATACGTCTCTAGACTTCTCAATCTAAATTAGGCTTTAGCGCGGCGACATATATCAAAATCTTTACATAATTTTTTTTTTAATTTGTCATTGTTGGTATATGAGTATCGGTCAACCCAAAATACTATAATCGTGAATTTTGTTTTAGACTTTACGTCCACGTGATCGAAAGTCATTGTCTAAAAGACATTTTATTGATGGCTGATGATGATTCTCGAAACGTTTAATTTATTAACCACAAGGTGGACAGACAATCACACAGGTTATACAGGTGGCTCAGGCAAATGGTAGGAAAATTACAATCACTGGTAATAAAAAACTATTGACCGCATACAGGTCCATACAGACTGCGCTGTAAGAAAATACTACTCCGCACAAAACGCGATATATTCAAGCAGTTACTGTATAGCTACATTTGTAATTTGTACTGCCTTGCTTTACTGGTATTGTATTACATTTTATGAAAGCATTGTTCGTCGCAATATGGCTTCTAAGTAGGCCTCCGCTTTCTATTCTTTATTACTTTGGACGTAGGTACGATACACGTAGGTACATACATACATATAAACCTTGCATTTATAATGGACTAGAAAATAAGCGCAATTTTTTTTACCTAAAGAGTGAAACATTATTAAACATAACATGATTCATACGCATAAAATTCAAATGTAAATAAATAATTTTGATTCAAACGAATTGGATGACACACAATTATTTTGATTAAGGTACATTTTCGATCATGTATTTTCGAAGTTCCACTATTCCAAGAACATTATTAATGTCATATAATAATTGATTGTAAAAACAATTCAACAACGACTTGGCGGCACACTATTGCATTAATAAATACTTTTAAATATTTTAATATAATATGTGACGGTACTGAGCTATGCCACTATTCACTCGTGAACATCGACAAAATTATGTGATTTTACAAATTGTAAAGAAGAGTAATCATCTGTTTTAGAAATGAATGTATTTATGTATTTTTGTTGCTACATTACCTTGATTGTCATTACATTTGTATTTACAAAGTGTCACAGGTTACATTTTGTAGTCGGGTATTTGTATTTTTAACCCCCGGCCCCGACCCAATCAGAGTTATGTTATAAGTTTGACGTGTGTATCTGAGTATCTGATTTTGATCTAGTTTTTTTTTTTTGTTTGAAAGAGGACTTGATGGAGAGTGTTTTTAGCTATGCTTCATCAAAATCGGTTCAGCCGTTTTTTTTGTCCGGGTTTTTGAGTTTTCTAAACTTGTAATATAATACATATAATAAATTATATCACTTAATACTCCACTTACTTATCCATTACACTTTCCCCATTTTAAAATTTCGTAATCATTTTTTTTATGTTAAATGTGTAGAATAGGACAGATTAAAAACACCTGCGCACACACCAAATCTGACAAGTCGGTTTACGTGTGTGGCGCACGCTTTTACAATCACTTACTGGAGTCTATCAGGAGTGTATCTTCCACTAACATATTTAAAATGAAATTAAAATTTTTACTCCAAAGCAAGGCTTACTATAGCCTTGAAGAGTTTTTTTAAAGACAAATTCTAAGTACTTCGTGTACGTAATTTCAACTTTTTTTTATAGTTATAAAATATCGTTGGTTATAATTACCTAAAAGCATCTTACTTGTAAATGACATTTATTTACCAATAAATTATTTGTATATTGTAACTTCATAACTTTTGAACCGTTTTTACCCGACTGCGTAAGGAGGGTTATGTTTTTCGAGTGTATGTATGTATATTTCTTTGACACGCCCTAGAGCCTAAACGGCTTGACCGATTTTGATGTGAGTGGTGTCAATAGATTCGTCTTAGTTATGAGAGTGACACTGGGTACATCAAAATTAAAAAAAAAAAAACATAAGTTAGGCTGCAAAAACCTCTTTTCTGCAGTCGGGTATTTTGTTTTTGTTTTAACATTGATACTTGTTCTCATTCAGTCTTAAAAATATATATTGAAATTAACTATTAAACCACGTAATGTTTTAAGGTTTTTGCGATTGTTACTTATTGAAATGAAACAATTTTTAACGGATTTGTCGCGTATATTTTACATAAAAAAAAATTAACTACTACTATTGAACTACTTTGTAAAGGTGGCATCTATTTTCAGGCCGAGCAAATCTTCAAGAAGATCTGTCCCGGCGAAGAGTTTCTGCCCCGCGCCCCGGACCCAGAAGAGATCGTGTTCGAGGATGACGTCACTCACGGCCCGGAGTTCCAGCGGGACGATGACGATGCTGACGGGGACAAGGAGTAGACACCGGCCGGAGGGCTGACGCTTTTATAAACTATACTCTAGTGTAAGGGACCTTGCATTTTGAGCCGACTCGCGACCTTTTGACCTGATTTTTTTTGCTGACATTTACTTTAAATATACAGCTCTTATTTCCATCTTTGAGAGTGAAGCAGGAGCGGTGATTGCTGATTTCATTTGTATGAATTCACTGACTGCTACACAGATACACGACTGTCTAATGCCGCGACGACACAGTAGACAATTTTTTCGTTTTCATTTCCTGCGTTACCAAAAGCAGCTTAGAATTTGCGGTAGTATATGTCGGGAAAGTTACCAAATTGTGGTCCGGCCGAGTCAGGGTCATTGGGAATCGGAATTATTTTCGCGCAAAAAAAAGGTTATCCGGTGAAAAGAAATGTAAGGTCTCGTTTTGTCGGCACGTTCGAGCGATACGCTGTGCTTCCTCGTGATTTGATATGCGATACATATCAGAAGTACCTACGAATGCTCACTTATCGAATTCCATACAAGTTCTGAATTACGAAATTGAATGAAATTCGATTCGTAAATAGTACTTCGCTTCCGATTTCTTAGTTCCTCTTTGGTGATCTCAATGCATTATGGACTGTTTTTTTTTAGTGTTAGACACTGAACCTTCCAAAGTAGGTACACGAGTTTGAGATTTATATAATCTACGATTAAAGAAATATTCGCTCGAACGTGTTGCACATAGCTAAGGTATAATCTCATTAAGGTACACGCTTTGGTCGCTTGACTCGTGCATTCCGACTGGTGCGTTGGATCGAAGTGTGTGTCGGTTATGGAGACGTACACAACTTTTTATCACTAGGATTCGAACAAATTTAGAAGACACATCCTTGGTAGCAAAGTTGTGTACACCTTTTATGGTCTGCCCACATGACGTCCCACCGTTGCGGACGAAATGTAATCCACATCGTGTGATCTGCAGAAATTTGAGAATTGTGAAACAAAAGATTGCGGTACTTTTGGGTATTCTTTTTTTTTTGTTCTTAACACGATATATATTTTCGTTAATGCCTTCTGCCGCGCTGCAGCCGCAACAAGTCATGTGGATACAGCTTGAATAGCTCAAGGAAAATGAACAACAGCTAGGTTGTCTTGATATAGTCAGCAAGATCGACTTGTAGCATTTTTTGGGGACTTTATATTATCTATATGTAATATTCAGTCGAAATCATAGGCTTCACGATATTTTATTATTTTAGTGATATCAATAATATTAAGTATCGTTTTGTAGTTTTTATGCTCTCTAAAGAGATCATTGCTTAATTTTGGCGTTTTTTTAAATATGTAAGCCGAAAGAGTATTATTGCTCAGAACGAAAATAGTGCAATTGCAGTAGTTTTATAGATGCGATAATAAAATAATGTCGAAAATGGACGCACCAGTCCAAAAACTAGATTGTAGCACATTATTATTTTATATTATTTATACATTATTATTTAGCACTTTTTACAGTATTTATTATCAAATGATAATAATTATGCCTGCGCAGCTTGTGCATTTATAATTCCATTAAATTGTGATTAAATATAATATATTTGGTTTTATTCATTATACTAATCCTATCTAAAAACTAATTAACATAATGAGATTCAATTGGTAAATGACACTAGAAAAAACTAAGAGCTTTATTAGAGCTTTTTTTTTAGCAGTCTATTGTTATTTTTCATTACATAAAGACCAAAGGTTTCCAGGTCTTTCTGGAAATCCATGGCCTTGTTCTTGAATAGACCCTAGTTGTATATGGTAGGCCGTAGAAGACTGACATCAGGAGAAAATTCCACATATCTTCATTAGGAAAGTGGATATGAATATTGTTTCCAATAAGGGTGTTTCTTAATTGAGTCTAGTAGTTAAATTGCAGAAAGGTTATAATTGTGGGATTAGTTCTTGCGAATTTATGTGTTTTTGACAAAGCAAAATAAAAGCTTGTAAATATATTTTGCTACAAATTGAATTGATTACAGTTGGTTAAGACTGACTAACTATAAGTTTATGACTTGATGACATGACATTACTGTAACAACTACAATAATTATTAACTATCCGTGGTAATGTTTTTAACAGGGAAATTAGGTACCTAGTAGAAACAAAACAAATTAGTTTCACTCTTTATTTACATATAACAAAATCATAATTGTTGCAAGGCAACACACCACTTATGTTGTAAATACATATACATAAAATTGATAAACACTTCAAAATGGAATACTTTGCTTCAGATTACAATATAAACATTTTATTGCTCCTTAAAAACTAATGAATAATATATGCTTTAAAGTACATTTTATTACAGATTTCAACCCTTATTTCATTTTAAAATAATTTTACAAGTTACTGAAAATATAGAATAATAAAATAGTTAACATAGGTACAAAGGCAGCTTCAAAAATAAATTCATATGAGATCAGATTTGAATAATTATGACATTGTAAATATTACATATTATTGTTAAGTTTTGTATAGGTACTGTAATAAGGTATGTATGAGATTGGGACTAAGTGACTTCATCACATTTCATTTAAAAAAGCCTTTTCTCATATGAAAACAGGCCGTGGACATTGCCTTCTAACTGAGCTGAGTATGTTCTCTTCATGAATCTGAGCTCTCCAGAGTAGCTCATCTCTCTCAACTGGGCTAAAGATTTGGCTCCGATATCTTGGCAACTATGCTGCATACCTGTTTGCAAGTATGGCAGGAAACGCAGCACTGACCCTTTATCCACAATGCTGCCACTAACTCCTTGTGCCACCCTGTGTTTGTCTGTCTCCTTGTGGAAGTAACGACTCATAGCAGCTCCTTTTCCATCCTTATTCTCCATAGCTTCTAAACTACCCATTCCTCTGTATTTCTTTAGCCTGACACCATCGGAAAAGAAATATTCACCTGGCGCTTCAGATGTTCCAGCCAATAGAGATCCCATCATGACAGTGGATGCTCCTAAAGCTAAGGACTTTACGATATGGCCTACGGACTGTATGCCACCATCAGCAATGATAGGTACATTGAATTTACGTGCATATGATGCCACTTGGTAGACAGCAGTTGCTTGAGGACAGCCACAAGCCATCACTTCTTGGGTGATGCAGATGGAGCCACTGCCCATTCCGACCCTTAAGGCATCTACACCGGCATCAATTAAATTCTTGGCTTGCATTCTAGTTACGACATTTCCTCCTATAACTTGAATTTCAGGGTATGTTTTCTTGATGTATTTTACCATCTCAACTTGATAAACAGAGTTTCCTTGTGAGGAATCTAAGACAATCACATCTACTCCATTGGTAACTAGAAGCTTTAATCTCTCCCGGTCAGAGTCACGAGTGCCAATCGCTGCTCCAACTAGAAGTTGCTTATTAGAATCCTTGGATGCATTGGGATAGCTCCTGGCTTTTTTCAGATCAGTTCTTGCAATCAAAGCAACAAGCTCCCCAGCTCCATTGATTATAGGAAGTTTGCCTTTCTTGCTTTTCTCTAATATATAATTGGCATCTTGTAGTGTGACTCCTGACTGTGCAGTTATCATATCTTCGATTGGGGTCATGACTTCCTTGAGGCAAAGCTGGGGGTCACCTTCCCTGAAGTCAATATCTCTTGAAGTGACTATGCCTATAAGTCTACCACCAAGTTTACCATTCTCAGTGATAGGGTAGCCGGTGAAACCGTTTTGTTTTTTGGCTTCGACTACATCAGCTACGGTGTTGCCAGGCCCCATACACACAGGGTCTCTGATGAAACCATGTTTGTATTTTTTAACTTTGTGTACTTCATTAGCTTGATACTCGGCGGTACAGTTGTGGTGAATTATTCCAATGCCGCCGCACAGAGCCATCGCGATCGCCATGTCCGCCTCCGTCACTGTATCCATGGGGGTCGACACCAGCGGTGATTTCAGGTTAATTTTCTTAGTAAGAGGTGATGTTAGGTCAACTTCTTCCGCGGTAAAGTTGATGTAGCCGGGAAGTAGCAGGAAATCATTGTAGGTGAGGCCTTCGCGGTTCGCGAATATTTCTTCAGCGGATAACCCATCACGAAGTTCATCACCCTTGATAGACATGTTTTCTTTAACACGTGGGTGATAAAATTAGTTTTATACTCTTCAGATTCGTTGTTGAGGAAGTGAGCTCACTCGACTCGATCTTCGGATGTGTTCTTCAGGATATTCAGTGAAAGATTCCGAATGTTTTTTCCGATTGGAGAGAAAAGCACACGTGGTGATTTTCTCAGCAGCTTTTCAAAACACAAGTTTATGAAGGCGTTTCGCGAAGTTTCCCCAATAGCTTGAGTCACTGAACTTGACCTAATATGCTTTTCTTTAATTAAATGTTTAGAAAATAAATTCTCGAAATAAGTAAAATTTCAACAAAAAGAAACACGAAGCCGGCGTCTCGCACGGCAACGTGAGTTGCGATTATGCCTGATTTAAACGGAGCACTGACGGCTGACCAGTGACAGCAGTTGACAGCACTGACTGACAAATCTATTGTCTTCTTCTTCTTCTTTTTTATAAGACCCCGCGATTAGCGATTTGCCAGTGTCAAGTATTGAAACATTTTCAAGTTTCTTGAATAACACAAGTTATATAGTGTTCTAGTCACAGTCTAAGTCACGTAAACAATAATTTTCAAATTTAAGTTTTGCCTCACTAAAGTGATGGCGACTTTACTAGAAGTTTCTAAGGAGTTTTGCCGACAACGTAAAATCACATGTTTCACTGCTTTATTTCGATTGCCCACACTCACGCACTTGATCGAACACTTATTGAATAAAATACTACCATTTATATAACATTAATGTTCAAAACTACACAAGTTTAGGAAAATTTAACAAAGCAACAACATGTTACTAAGACGTTCCCGCTAAAACTCCGTCAATTATGTCGTACGTGACCAAATACGTGACATTTATGTATGTTTTTTAAAATATATTTTGGCAATTGGGTACAAAGCTTCTTACGGCACTAATTAATCAAATCAGTTGAGACGTATCTGTGTGACACACTCACAATCTTTTTCATTTTTTTTTTTTAAATACTAATTTGTGTACAGTATCGCAGGTAGTTGGAAAAACGTAATCGCTTTACATAAAGTTATCATCATTACTACTTTTTGTATACACGATATCACATAGGTACACACGTATTGTATCATCTATTAGGCCAAAGATGATGACGTATACCTATGTAATTTTAATCTTTTTTAACACACATTCCATTAAATTTGACGTAGTCTGTCGGACACTTGTCACCGTTGAAGTTGGCACGCTCGTCCAGAGTCACTTCTACACCTGTAGCACACACGTAAGCACTTCCACACGTATTGTATCGTCATAAGTATAAACGATAGCACATAGGTACAAACGTATTGTATCATCTACTAGGCCAAAGATGATGACGTTTAAGTAATTTTAATCCTTTTTAACACACATTCCATTAAATCTGACGTAGCCTGTCGGACACTTGTCACCGTCGAAGTTGGCCCGCTCGTCAAGAGTCACTTCCACACCTGTAGCTTTATCGATTATGGTAGGAGATGTTGGTTTCCCAGTATCATCCATCTCTTTGCTACCATTCACTTTTGGTTTTTCGCCTGAAGGTCCATTTTGGATTACAGCAGGTACTTGATCTCTGGCTGTATTAGTTGTTCCCAAAGTAGTTACTTCTGATGTAACAGATGAATCGGTTTTTTCTACCACTGTCGATTGATTTTTTCCATTTTCATTATTAGGATTCATAATTACCAGATCTTTCACAGTGTTGATTCGTTCAATGCTAGTATTCATCGCTATGACTGGTCGGCTTGTTCGTTCAAGTGATTTTTCCGGTATAAAATGCCTTAAGTTTGGTTGATTTTTCAGGGTCGGCGGCCGAAGGTTAAGGTCATCGTAGCCTATAGCGCTCGATTCCAACCGGTCTGCGAAGTGTCGTGCGGAATTTTGTAGCTGTATAGTTCCTGGTAAGAAATGAGGTTGCTCCGGTATTATAAAGGTTTTGGAATCCACTGGGATCAGAGATAAAATCCGCACATTTATAGCTCCAGGCACGGTTGACAATTGCGTTCGTGTTTTTCCTATAATCAGTGTTAGACTCATGATGATGACTAACAAAATCATGACTGCAACTGGGTTACTGTGGGTTCGAGTTTATTACACTGGGGGTAGCGTGATCAAATCAGAATAAATCTAATTATAATAAAGTGTTGTACACGGTATGTTTATTGGAAAACAACTGAAGGCGTAATAGCAGTCTACTTCTGAACTTCTTGGTCGTTGACGTCACACTTTTTGCAGTTAAGGCGCGGATTACAAGATAAATGAAATAAAAAACAACTACATTGTTTTGCTTAACAAAATGCCAAGGATTTGCGGAGTATTCTGGCCCTCCGTAATTTTTTTATTTCTCAAACATGTTTGGAAATTAGATTATTAATTTGACTTCCTTCCTCCAGATATAATGAAAATACTTAGGTACCTACCTAATTTTTATATTTTTTTGTACTATTATACCTGGTAGGTAGATAAGTTTAAAATTAAAATATTATTCATCACAGGTAATGGTTTTTCACTATTTTTCCTATTTCCTTAAGAATTTGACTCGTTCAAATTACCTGCTTTAAGGTTTAAATTAGTATTATTAATATTGAAATATAGCTATACTATAAGGAAAAACCATTCTGCATAAAATTAAGTACTTAAAATACCTGTTACTTACCTATGTAGATAAATAATAGTATTCACACACATTTCCTGTCTCATCCATGATCTCGAATCGTAATTATGAATCTTTATTTTAAAATAGACTTGAAAACGTAACATATTATAATCATTTTAAATTATATTTTAATTATTATCTTGTGAAAATACCCGAAAAAATAAGGATATCTATAGGTAGATAGAGATCGAAAACGAGAGACCTAAAACTGAACGCCCCTCCAATGTAATACGCGACATGCAAATCTTGTGCACAGACACAATACACACACGTCCCGCCAATCTCAATTATCTCTTTGGTTCTTCATTACCTGGCTAGACCGGAGTAGGAAAGGATTGGAATAGATATTTTTTCTGAAGATGTAGAAATAATTTCTTTTGGTGGAGGGGTGTTCAGTCTTAAAATAGTTTTACTCTATTTAAATAAAAGCAATAATACTGGTAATGTACGATTGACTCTTTGGTACTCCCTCATAAACAGTCCAGTCATTTGAAGGAAAAAGGGGGTTGTCTAGGGACACTTTTCAGACAACCCCCTTTTTTCCTTGAATATTGTTAGACGTTTAGAAAATTGTTAATCTTGTAGATTTTGATGTGCTCTCCGAATTTCTATTTTGCCGTCTTTTAATTTTTGCCGCTTGTGCCGCAAATATGGCGCTTAGAAGCTTCTTGACAATATCTTCTATCCCACTCATTATCCAATAGGGAGGTGTAGGTACCTAAGCAGTATAGATACGAGTGCCTAAGTAGAAATTGAAAAGAGCACATCGAAATCTAAATAAGTATAAATCTAAAGTGAAAACCTACTTCAAAATGCGCAATTTTGTTTAACTACTGGGATGACGTATTTTTAACCGACTTCCAAAAAGAAGGAGGTTATCGATTCTGTCTGTATTTTTTTTGTATGTTTGTTCACCGATTACTCAGCCAATTGTGCATTGATTTTGATGATTATTTTTGCATTTGGTAGATCATACTTCAAAGGTCCCATATAAATTTAATCAAAATCGATGCAGTACTTTGGTTTTTAACAAAATATCTGGTAAAACATCATCCAAGTGCCTATAGAAAAGTGAAGCAAGTAACGCATGAACGCGTTGTATTGCGTATTTAGAAATCGTTATTTTCAGTTTTTTAAACTCTAATTATTTTCAGTTATTTTCGTTTAAAAACCAAAATAGGAAGTGAACCAATTTTGAAAAAAAAAATGTGGGTCCACCTCTGAAATATGACCTACCAATCAAAATAAGAATCATTAAAATCGATCGAACATACAAAAAAAAACATACAGTCGGATTGAGAACCTCCACTTTTTCGAAGTCGGTTTAAAATAGTATTTATCGTTGTTTTACGGACGCGGGACGTATAAAATAATTAGTATATTTCAAATAGTATAAACTTGGTTTACAGCATTCCCCTTAACAGTCCACATAAGCGGTGATTCCGAGACAGCAGTACCTACAATTATAAACTTGACAATGGAACTCTGAAGGCAAACTACGGATTGGACAATCCAACGTTTTTGTATTCAATAGTAGTGACGATAAATCATGGCCATGATTCATGCGTTCTATCACAGTTCTATCTTATGCTACTAGGTATATTCCAAGGTTTGGAGTTAGTGCTTACGATATCGGTATTTAGGTAGGTTGTGAATTTTGACTACTTCGGAACTAGTAACATGCCAGGCGAGTTGACGGTCAAGCGTAGGCCTATATTCGAATAAAAAAACTTACGTAAGGGAAGTAGTTTTCACTTCTTTATATAATTTAGATTATTCGGGCCCTATCTATCGGGTCCCTTCTTGGGAACTATGGAGATCGGAATCCTGTCTCTTAGTTCTCTATTACACCACTTTGTCTCTGGCGACAGCGCACGATGAATCGGGTGTAAATAAGCGCATTTTTAGGGTTCCGTACCCAAAGGGTAAAAACGGGACCCTATTACTAAGACTTCGCTGTCTGTCTGTCTGTCTGTCTCCAGGCTGTATCTCATAAACCGTGATAGCTAGAAAGCTGAAATTTTCACAAATGATGTATTTCCGTTGCCGCTATAACAACAAATACTAAAAATTAAAAAAAAAATATTAAGGGGGGTCCCTATACAATAAACGTGTTTTTTTCGTATTTTTTTATGCCTATGCCTATGATACTCAGGGAGTGCAGACGAATCTAACGACATCTCGCACATCAAAATCGGTCAAGCTGTTTAGGCTGTAGGCTGTCATATAGAAACATACATATATACCTACGTACATACAAAGATACATACACTCGAAAAACATAAATCATCTTTCTTACGCAGTCGGGTAAAAATAAAAGATAATATTAAAAGAAGAAAAAATAATTTAGATTAGAAGAAGGTACTTGCTTGCTATCCATATAGCAATCTTATTTCAATATTATTTGGACCTTTGTCTTGCTCTCTCAACTTTAGAAAGAGCGAGACAAAAAGGTAAAGTAATATTGAAATAAACCCAACCCAAGACGCGACGTCACACTTTATAAATCGCATATCTACTTGTTTTTCTTTCACATACCTATATAATCATCAGAATATAATTATATAAGTAAAAATACTTCGTATTACAAAATAAAAACCGGACAAGTGCGAGTCAGACTCGCCAACCGAGGGTTCTGTACAAACTAAATAAAAGGGGGAAATCATATTTTTTTTTATATTTTCCTTCATAAACCGAAAAATATACATCGTAAAAATATTCAACACATTCCTTGCTCACCACTCGGATCCGAGCAAGCGTCCCGTTCATTATGTAGTAGTCAGTAAACCGACGGTGTAAGAGGTAGTCAACGTTGCTTTGCGCGGCCACTCTGTACTTAATCAAAATTCGCCTAAAAAGTTTTGGTTCCCAGCTGAAGTGAAGGGTCTGCAGGGGGCGAAGAATGTGTTAAAAACCTGTTTTAGCTTATGCTAATGAGGTTCTTTCATATGATACCCCACATGATACGGTTAATTCACGTGCATTTTAAAATTTGGACTCTCCTTTCTTGCATAAAAACCCAATTTTTGTGATTAAATTAAAAATGTATAGTTTTCGGTTTTTTTCCTTTATGTGCACTATATAGTGCATTGTCATATGACAATGCTTCTTGCCAAACACAGTTATAGGTCAACGGGAAGTACCCCATAGGTTTTGATTCCTCTGTGAGTGTCAAAATGTGCGTTTTTTACGACATATTCGTCTGTAACTTTTTTTTACGAAAACTTAGAAATTTAATTTTTCTTTCTGCAGCAAGATACTATGGATCTGCGTATATGGTTTTCCTATTGAGGTACGGAACCCTAAAAATAAAAAAAAATTACGCCTTATTGCGTTTTCAAGCAACCTCACTTGTGAGCAGCATCAATTTCAGGGTAATTATGCTTAATTATACAAGTATGAGGAGCTGTGGTCAAACAGGTCAAGCAAAAATAACAAAAATGCCAACGAACATGATATTCCCCGCAGCTTGGGCTATTTATTATTCTGTCCTCTGAGGAGCTCCTAGGTAGTTAAGACTAGTACTAAAAATTATTTATTGCCACATTATCCTTATTCGAGGACCATCAGAAAAAAATAGTATGTAGTAAGTGATACTGATGTCTTGAGATTATAACTTTACTTTTTAGGGTTCCGTACCTCAAAAGGAAAATACTTAACCCTTATAGGATCACTTTATTGGTGCAATTCTAACAATATTACTTAAATACACATCGAATTGATAATCTCCTTTTTTTGAAGTCGATTAAAAAAATACTGATTTCCACCTCTAAACATATCTAACTATAATTATTCTTTTTTAGGGTTCCGTACCTCAATAGGAAAAAACGGAACCCTTATAGGATCACTTTGTCCGTCTGTCCGTCTGTCAGGGTGTCAAGACCTTTATCTCGGGAACGCGTGAAGGTATCGAGTTGAAATTAAAACCGTATACGCAGATCCATAGTATCTTGCTGCAGAAAGAAAAATAAAATTTCTAAATTTTCGTAAAAAAAAGTTACAAACGAATATGTCGTAAAAAACGCACATTTCGACACTCACAGTGGAATTAAAACCTATGGGGTACTTCCCGTTGACCTAGAACTCTGAAATTTGGCAAGAAGCATTGTGTTAGAGTACACATATAGGAAAAAATCCGAAAACCAGACATTTTTAATTTAATCACAAAATATAGGGTCTTTAAGCAAGGAAAGAGGGTCCAAATTTTTAAGTACTTTAACCGTATCATGTGGGGTATCATATGAAAGAGCTTCATTAGCACAAGCTAAAACGGGTTTTTAAATATTTTTATGATGTATATTTTTCGATTTATGAAGGAAAATATAAAAAAAAAAACAAAAAAAACCTTTTATCTACTAGTTTATAAAGAACCCTCGGTGGGCGAGTCTGACTCGCCTTGTCCGGTTTTATTTTTTTTACTTTTAACCTTGTATTTATAATTTCAACTCGATACCTTCACGCGTTCCCGAGATAAAGGTCTTGACAACCCGGACGGACGGACAGACGGACAGACAGACGGACAACAAAGTGATCCTATAAGGGTTCCGTTTTTTTCTTTTGAGGTACGGAACCCTAAAAAACTAAACGAAGACTTCTGCGGTCACATCTTTATAGTTTAATAATTGGCCAAGTGCGTATCAGGCTGTTGGGCCACGCGTATTGTAGGATTCCATAGTTGCAGTCAATGAGATTTTATCTAAATAATTGGTTTCAGCTATTCACTATACTCGGATGTGCAGCTACTTAGTTCTGATGAACATATTGATTGAATTTGGATTTGAATGGATTTTATACGAAATATTTGCTACTCAAATTAAATTTTTATGAGTTGGTTTTCTAACTCGTTAACTTGTAAAGCCTAATGTTTTTCGAGTGTATGTATAAGGGTTACACTCATCTTATAGTGTATGTATGTTTCTATATGTATATGTATGTTTCTACAACATAAACGGCTTGACCGATTTTGATGTGTGAGGTGTGGTTAGATTCGTCTTCAATCCCTGAGTGGTACAGGCTATATTTTTTGTAATATTTTTCACTTTCATATGACTCGCAAAAATAAAAAATAAATGCGCTTTTACGTAACATCTAACGATTTTTTTCTTTAAAAAATAAGTGATTTTACTACATTTTTCTAAAGAATGCGCATTTATATTCTTTAACAGTGATTTTACGTATACTTTTTCACAAAAAACGTACCTACACTCAAAAACGTATCGAAATCTTAAGTTAGACTGTAAAAACTGCTATTCTGCAGTCTGATATTTTGTTTATCTTTTAATATAGATACTTGTTGCTAAACTATGTGCCTACTTACCTCGTATTTAGATAAGTATAAATAAATGCTATGCCAACAAGTAAACCAAGTTTTATTTACTTACATATGTCTTTATTATAATGAGTATCACGTAATGACCACATCACATATTTATTCCCTGCGAATATCACTACTCTTTGAGTCGTATATTTATGTCGAAATCTTCGTCTTCGTCTACTGGATTAGGCTTAAGACTAGTATCAGTATTCTGACCGTTTCCTGTGTAGTCAGTTGGATTGGGGTCTAAAGGAATGAACAAAGGTTCGGCAGTTGTTGGTTTCTTTGTCGTTTGAAATGGATTTTGATTGCTTGGATTTATAGGTCTAGACAGCGTGCTTTGATCTTGGTTCGTGACTGGAATGTTGAAGATGCCATTGCTCGACGTTGTTGGATTGTTTGTGTTGCCATTGATCGGTCGGTTATTCCCGTAGCTTAGCAGAGCACCACCGGCTAGACTGGTTTCGTCATTACCTTGATTTTGGTTGCCAATACCCGTATTAGGTTGGTTTCCACTACTAGGTCGGGTTCCTCCAATGTTAGGCTGTTGATTTCCAATAGGTTGAAATCCATCGAAAGAAGGTTGGTTGTTTCCGTTGTTAGGTTGCTGGTTTCCGAAATTAGGTTGGTTGTTACTAAAGCTAGGTTGATTGTTACCAAACGGTTGGTTATTTCCATTGTTGGGTTGTTGGTTTCCAAAACCGGGTTGCTGGTTACCAAAATTGGGTTGATTGTTACCAAATTGTTGATTATTTCCATTGTTGGGTTGCTGGTTACCAAAATTAGGTAGGTTGTTCATATTGTTAGGCTGCTGATTACCGAAGGGTCGATCATTCCCGGCATTTGGTCGGTTGTTGCCGTTATTTGGTTGCTGGTTACCAAAATTGGGTAGATTGTTCACATTGTTAGGCTGCTGATTAACGAAGGGTCGATCGTTTCCGGCATTTGGTCGGTTGTTGCCGTTATTAGGTTGCTGGTTACCGAAAATAGGTTGGTTATTTCCAATGTTGGGTCGGTTTGGTTGGTTAGGTTGTTGGTTACCAAAATTGGATTGATTGTTGCCGAAGGGCCGTTGGTTGTTTCCATTAGGTTGTTGATTTTCGAAACCGGGCTGATTATTCAAAGAATTTGGTTTTTGGTTGTCGAAGCCGGGGTTGTTTTCATAAGGGCGATTATTGTTACCGTATCCAGGGTGATGATGTCCATAATTAGATTGGTGGTTTCCATAACCGGGGCGTTGGTTTCCATGCTCTGGTTGATTATTTCCGTAGGGCTTTTCATAATTATGATTGTAATTAAACGGTGTCTGATGCTGATGATGGTATCCATGTTGATATCCTTGTTGCCATGATCCAGGTTTCTGGTTATGATTGAATCCATTATTAGAATTTTGTCCATAATTATTTGGTGTAGTATTCTCCTCCATGACAAGAACTATAGTCTCGTCCGATCCCTCACTTTCACTCGATCCCTGATGAGGATAATGTCCACTGTTCTGGGATCCATACTCTTCTGATGAATGAGGGTAATTCCCGTCATTGTGGCTCCCAGGTCGCTGATTCTTGTGACCATGAATATTCACATGGCTGGTCAATCCGCCAAGAATTCCCCCAGCAACTTCGTGAACTTGCTTATGAAGACCTCCAGATAATATATTATTTAATAGTCCTCCATCGCACCCATAACTCACTATTAGCAAAATAAAAAATAATAATGACCTCATGTTTTTATCACTGGTTATTTTATGCACGTGTAGGAGGTCGCATGTCTGAATAGACAACTGAAGAGCGCATCTTCGCGTTCCGTCTCATATCCTCTATGAAAAACCTGTTTACTATAAGGTAGATACAAAAAAATACCCAACTTGAAAAATCCACATTACTAATACAATTATTTAATTTGTATGCAAAACGTGTAATTTATTAAGTATGGGATTAGTAAACAAGATTTGGAGTTCAGCACAAAGTTTGGCTTCATTGATGCGTAGATATAATTCTACTAGGATTAACGTATGTGATAAACGACCTTATTCTACTGGTTTAGGCCACGCCTCTAATCTGAGCGCACATTAACGCGTAATTAAAAGCGGTTCGATGCGATGCTAATTTTTTCCATTTATTCTGTTAATCGGAATCACTGATCCGGAGAGGAGAGTTGTAATTACCAATATAACATCGAGACAGGGAGGAATTACTGTGAAAGAACGAGTGGACCAGTGCCGGAACTAAACTGCGATGCGACGAGATTTAGTCGAGAAACGATTAAAATAAAGAACAACCCTGTTTTTGATGTTGTCGTGGTAAAACTATTGTTACAACTCTGGTGTCGTAATAGCGCGTCATGTGTCTGCGTGTCGTAGTAATACACATGTGAAGCATGAATTTACCAAACTTTCATCGCATTCTGTCCACGCGGTAACCACCGCAGAACTATTAAACGCTCGCCTTGCCGCCGAGTTCAAAAACGCTGCCTCATAATACAAGTTGTGATGATATACAATCCGGATGGGTAGGTATTCCAAGTAGACATTTTATTTTTTTACGTTTCTATTTTCCTCATTGAGAAACTTTGTTGTTCTTAAGTCGTTAGAAAAATACGGTCAACATTTTAATGACCACAAAGATACTAATTAAATATATTCATTTGATAATTTAGCTAAATAAAAAAAAACTCATTGAAATCAAAACAATGCTAAACGTAAAATGCCTTTGGGCTATAAAGTATACAACAGAATAAACACACACATATTTATTTTGTTCACTTTATATTACAGTTTTTATAACTGAGAGATACTTCGTTAAATAAAAGAAATTAATCCTACATAGGACTTTCTTAAAATATTTAAGATATGATTTTCATTGAAACCAAATTAAATAATAACTACAAAATTAAACACTTAGGTATCTACACCTACCTAAAAGTATAGAAGATATTAATACTAAAAGGTTAGTTCATTATCTAAAACAAAAAAAAACATTATCTTGTTAATTTGTATAATATGTAACAAGAATTAAAATTTAACACGAAATTAATAAACAATTTCACCAATAATAGCTATGTACATGACACAATCATTTGAACGACGGATATACTCTAACTAAAGGAACAGTGTATTTATCATTATGAAATAAAATAAGCGGCCAAGTGCGTGTCATGCTACGCGCAAAGTAGTTGCACATCATAATTATGTAAACTCAAAAATGGGGATATTAACATTAAATTAAAATATTACAACATTACCATTAGAGTTAAAATATGTTAGTTAAAATGTTTCCACGAAAATTTCATTTTTTCGATCAATTACTCGTTATCTTCAAAGCCTACTTAACCGTAATAGTTTTCCTTTTAATTTTGTCATAAACATGCTACTAGCATGAATTTTTCATAAGTCTCAGTCAATCGTGTCGCCGGTAGGGGGAGGGAAACACTTCATCATCATCATCTCAGCCATCAAAATGCCACTGCTGGACATAGGCCTCTACTCGCTAAATTACAGCTTTCTAGTATTAATAGTCTTTGAGCAAAGCTGCGGACAGACAGACGGACATGGCGAAATTATAAGGGTTCTTTGTTTACTATGAAACCGTAAAAAATTAATTGGATCAATTTAATCCACCTGAAATGTGAAAAAAACGGGTGTTCCAGACTTATATATTGGTGTTCCATATAATAAACGAAGTCTTGTTTTTTTTTTATCGAGGTTTAGGATTGGTTACATAATTGTCTATAATGACAAGTACAATGACCCTTCAAAACACGTCTGTCGTTCAACGTTACACCAGCACGAATATTAAAATATAGTAGGTACCTAAAAGAATATTTACGGAGACCAACCGAATGATTTTGTCATTCACGGCAGTCTACATACAAACGAGAAGGTAGGTAAGTAACATAAACAAAATTCCTATAGCTTGGAAATTAGGCGGCCTGTAGACGTATTAATCTGTATCGCAATCCGTGATCAAAATTAAGTATCACAATCCAGATTGAACGTGTACGAAGATATCATCACGTCGATTACGTCGAGTAAATATTATGTATCAGTATTTTTATTCAGACGTTAATGATTTATTGATAGGATATTTTATTTTATTAATTTGACATACATTTACTATTTATTTTCATTTAATTTATGGACATGTAATTCAGTAGCTTGCTATTATTATTTTTAATTCATTTGACATGTGTTTAGATGGAATATTTTTAATTTTTAATGACTATTTTTATTTTTCGCTTATTATTAATGCATGCTGACTTCACCTGTAATTATTGTGACATTAAGCTGTATTTTATTTGTATGATTTTTTATTGTCAATGTATAGATATACACAGTCAAATCATATTTGTACTTGTTGAATTTGGATCGTGATCCTTGATTTTGATGACGGATCGCGATCTTTGATTTTGATCACGGATCGCGATCCAGATTGATACGTCTACGGGCTGCCTTAGAACAAGAAGTATAAGAAACCAATAAGAATGAATGAACAAAAATATTACATTCGATTTTGATATTCGCTAATTCAGATTTCAGATATATTTCACTGTAATCTAGCCTAGGTACACATACGATCTGGATATATTGTATCGCCACCGTATTGTAGGTACGTATGAATTATTCTGCCCTCGTATTCAGAATTCATTCTGATTTGGGATCCATATCTCCGTCTCTGTAATTTCCATAGAAAAATGACAGAGACGGAGATATAGATTCCGAATCCGATGTATTAGTAGAGGTATCAATTCAATGAGAACATTCCTAAAATTCCGAACAAAAATGAGTTGTTCTATACAATAAGAACGCGCTGTTCGTGCAGAATCTGTCTTTGATATGAAGTAAAAAGTGTTACATTAGTGTGATCTGCCTTAGGAGTCGAATGTGATAACACAAACTTGTCACAAAAGTGCCAATGTTTTCGAGTGTGGTCCCACTGGGCGGTTCGGTAGGTACTCTTGAACGGAGAACTGCCTTTGAGGACCCTGCAACTAATTATTATGGCGATACGTTTTCCATATTTGCTAGATCAACAACAACAAATATTTTTTTAAGTAGGCCTTTTGATAGCATTATTTAGTTATAGATACGTAAAAAAAATTAAGCGAAAATTATATGTTAGTACCTAACTCGTATAAAATAATGACTAAAAATATTTGGTTTAGTTCAAGAAATTACTTAGGTATTAGATAAAATACAATAAGTGCGACAATGCATTTTAATTTAAGTACCATCAAGTCACGTGTCTATAAAAAATATGAGTCACATGCTTATTTTTACACAGAAGTATGACAATCTTGAAATTAACCTTCAAACTGACTTTATTTCAAAAGTAAAAGTATAACAGAATAGCTACAATCGATTGTCACTTCTATATTTTACATACCTATCTATATTATTATCCACAGCTTAATACATATAAGGCACATTATTTAACTTATACAATAATCTATGGTTATTTCACATTATTTGGAAAAGGTGAACACCCACTGATGAGTCTATAACATGATCTATTATCGCACGCTAGCTCTTTTCTACAGTTAAGCGAGCGAGAACAAAACCGAAGCGAGTTAAATATGAATTGAATTCATATTTACAAATTTGTACATGCAAAAACCGAAGCTAACTCGGTTTTTATCTCGCTCTCTTAATTGTAGAAAAGGTAAGATAAAAGCGAGCGCGAGTCAACTTGGAGCAATAAGAGATCAGAACTTATACGGAATCTATATCTCCGTCTCACTCATACTCTAGGTACGGAAATGACAGAGACGGAGACATATATACTCCGAATGAGTTCTGAATACAGAGGCTGGAGGAATCAAATGTAAAATAGGTAGGTACATATCTAATATTCGCAATTGTCTCCTTCTTTTCGTGTCAACGGTTCGCTTTTTATTTTTATTATTATACTATATTCGCAATTGAACAGAGCATATGAGAGTGTGTAAAAAGAAAAACAATATCGGAAGCTTGCGTCCCATGCACGTTTCTGTTAACGCCGCGTAAACGTGAGTATGTACTGAATTTGTGCATTACACATGCGCGTTGCGATTCACGAATCAGCGCTTGCGCAACTCATGCATGCATTCAGAGACTTTAAATAATATAGTTTAAAATACTGAAAAAATCGACTTCAAAATACGCAATTCGTTTATTTGAACGACATATTTTACCAGTTATTTTGTTTTTAAAAACCAAAGTATTGAACCGATTTTGATAAAATTTATATGGGACCACCTCTGAAGTATGACCTACCAAAAAAAAAACCGTTTTTACCCTTTGGGTACGGAACCCTAAAAAACAGACATCAAAATCAATTCATCATAATTGGCGAAGTAATCTCTGAACAAATTTAAAAACTTACAGTCGAATTGAGAACCTCTTAGAAGGAACCTATTCACTCGTTATTTGAAGACAGCCAGATTATATCAATTCGGAAATACCAATTCAGGAAGTGTACCTATTCCACATTTTTCTAATTCCTGCCGGAAATTACATCTCCGTCTCTGTCAGCTATCGAATGAAATTAGTGAATTAGAATACATAGTAGGTCTATTAATACATATCAGAGTTAAGTAATCGTTCGAAATGCAGATCAATGTATGTTCACCTTTACAACTAAATAACTAATTACCTAAGTAAGGTACAATAACAATGAACTAACATTGTATTTGATTCGATGTTTATATGAAATTCAAGGTGTTATTTACGAATTGAACGAAAAACAGCAAAAGCAACAGCTTATGCAAGTAAGGTGTTTTACATTTTTCCATTGAAATAATTTTATAATTATTCACTTTGGATAATTATGTGCTTTGTGAACAAAAGTGCAACAATAGTGCGAGGAGATTATTAATTACTCTTAAATATATTACGCAAATAATGAATACATAAATACTTGTGTGCATTGCGACCAAATTCTCTGTAGAGAATTTGGTGACCTAACCAAAAATTGTTCACGAGGAAGAGAAGACAGCGAGTTTTTGTTTTTCTGGTAGTTATACTTATGTCTATTTTTGCATTATTTTCTGTAAATCCGATTCACATTATACCTACCGGTAATCTATTGAAGTAGCGAGTAACGTATTGTTAGGATGCCATAATCTATTGCAGCACTTGCTTAGTTTTGGAAAAGTACTCATGCGATATCAAGGTTACTCACTACTCTAATAAATTACTAACATAAATATACCGGGCTTTAACGGCCTTACCGAAAAACGTTACTCTGATCAACGTCTCAAATTATCTGTCTTCTTTCCGCAAGTGTAATTACGTGTCAGCGAGAAGTTGACAAAATACCCTAAGTGGTTTGACTGATTTTGACGTGGAAGGTGCAATAATTTCACCTTTACCTCTCGCGGGTCAAAGATTGAAGTATGTTTGGGTAGAAAACTAATGTGGCATTTAGGGCGCTGCTGTTCTTTATGCGATTCAATTATTTTATTTTATTGAGATGTTAGTTCCCATTTTTCGCCAGGATTGTTTTTATTCAAACAAGACTAAGTATATATTTTAAAGTCGGACACAAACTCGTATTGTATAAGCAAACTGACATGAATATATTGGTTGCAATAAACTGATTTATAGAAATTGACAATATTATGATAATCCCGGATAAAACCTATTTTTTCACTAAGCAACGCATGAAGTGACATTGACATATCGCATTCTGAACAAACAATGATTAGTGAAAATATCGGTTTAGTCCGGGTTTGACAGAGTATTGACAATCTTTATTAGTGATTACGCTTTTAATAATAAGTAACTCATGGGGCGGGTATTTCATAATAACTACACAATAACCATGCATGTGACTAGATATTCTCTTATCCTGATTAAAGTTGCTATAGTACCTCGGTATGTCGTTAAGAGAATCGGTGACGCGCGGTGCCATGCAGCATTCTGTTGTCGCGCAATCCGGCATTCTGGATATATTCAAAGGAGAACGCTTGGGCTTGAAAACAGTTTGCTACGCGTTTTTAATACAACAGTATGAAAAACGCGTATGTTACTGGCAAAAGATTGCACAACGATTCTCTTAAGATGCGTCGATAGACGTCCCTTTTACCGAATTCGGTAGTACGTTAGAGTAGAGAGACCAAAAGCAAATATAAATTAATTTCCATTGATTGTGATTTTAGAAGATGTTTTATTTATTAATTTATCTAGTCTGTTCTGATATTGAAAAAATGTAGTTTTGACAGCGCTGCTGTTCTTATTTCATTATTTAGTTCGCGAACAAGGGCGCTTTTCTAACTTATCCCATCATATTGTTCAGTCGAGATGTTATTTCCCATTTTTGCCACGACATAGTTTTTCCAAACGGACGTTCTCTCTACTTTATAGAGAGGTCCAATTTAATAATCAGAAGATTTTCAACTTTGTTTTGTTTGTTATTTAAAGTTCAAGGTCGCATTAAGTCATCGTGTAGACATTACACAAGTATTCATAACATACATACACTATGCACTATAATTACCTCTCGCAATTCCAAATGGCTGGTCGTTCGACGCAACGTTTAACATCGCTCACTACAACAACCGGACATCAACACGAGTAAAAGCATTGAAATATGAACTTTATATCGTGCAACGTAGAGTTTGAATTGGATAGACGGTACTTTTTACAGATGGCGCTAGCGTAGCTTTTTTCTGATTTAAGACTATGAGAACGAAATTATATATTGATTAATTTATCTTATTTACTAATTTCGTCCAAATATATTGTCCAGTTATTTTATATCGACAGGGCCTTTTTTGAGAGGATTTTGGGGGTAATTGTTAATAATATTTAAGAAACATCAATATTTAATATGAGAAATTGAAATACGTTTATGTTTATAATATGTTGTTTTTTGTGCTTAATTGGTAATGTATGTAACTACAACTTTTCGACAAAGCTAGGAAACAACGGTTGGACAACCAACCGATCATGATTGTAAGTCCGATTTTACGGACCGATCTTAATTAAAATTTTCTTCAATCAATTAAATCTTAGTACTTGCTTTTATTTGCATCGATGTGGGTTTGTTGATGAGCGAAGGCCTAACTCGCCTCGATGTCATTAATCAACGTTATATTGAATTAACGCTAATAAAATATCTTTAGCACCATTTTACACCTATAACATACAACTCGAATCAACCTCGAATCTATGACGTAGATACATTTGATATAAATTCGGTCACAACGTCTAAGAGCTAACAACTACACTGAACATCGTTTAAATTCTATCATAATTTAACATCCGATGAACACATGAAAATAAATTATGCAATATTAACATCGAGATTCGTACGACATTTTTAACTTGATTATTCAGATTTTAGTTACGATAAATTATTGTTCAAAACAGATCTACGATTTGAGGTAACATTTGCCGCTGACGTCAGGCATGCGTGTCGTTATTTTTCAAACTGACATTTGTCAGCCATACATGTCCATTATTTTGCAAATTATAGCATTCGTTGCTGAAACTGACATTTGTCGCTGACGACAGACATGCGTGTCTTTATTTAGCAAACTGACATTTGTCGCTGACGTCAGGCATGCGTATCGTTATTTTACAAACTGATATTTGCCACTGACGTCAGCGAGACTATGTGTCATATTGTAAGCTGCCATGCGCGTTGCAGTGTTTAGAATCAAATGCTTCACTTGGATGCTGTTCTATCTTTATAAACTGTAGTATATTGCGTAGTTTATATGCTGACGTTGTCGCTGATGGTGGCTATAGGCGCGGCGCTTTTATCGCCGTTGTTCAGGTGGTGGAGGGGGCAGGGCGGACGCGGGGTGGGGCGCTTCGCCCGGATGCTGGTATAGGAAGGGGCGCGGAGCGGAGCCCTCGCCGGCCTCGATAGGTCGCTCGCAGATGCCGCTTTGTCGAACACCTGCAATTTACGTAGAAATTTGTATCTATTATTTGGTTGGAATCGGTTCCCCAAATGATAATCGCATTCGATAGACTGCGGAGTGAAAATAAAGTAAATAAAAAAATCGTCTACAGGATTTATACTAATATTTTATTTTTACTAGCCACATCTCACGGATAAATTCTTTTATAGATTATAGAAACATTTTTTTTTTGAAAATAGTTAATTTGCCAACGAACTCGTTGACAAATTTCCTATTTCCTTCCTAATTTTGTCGTTTTAAAATGTTCGTCCAAATTAAGTTTTCAAGGAGAAAAAAGTTTCCCGAAAATCGTTTCAATTCTGGAAAAACTGAACGCCTTATTTTATCCTATGGAGTTATTTTGTCCTATGGAATACGAAAATGCAGTTGGGAGACTGCATTTTCGTTAGTTTATTTTCTAAAACCCCTCTGAAACTAAAACCTGGCTGTGCTAGATATATAAGTTAAAAGTTTTTGCACGGTACCTTCCGCTTGGTGGCCGAGGGCTTAGGCCGCGGTCAGTCGGTCACGTGCTTGATCTTGGCGTAGAGCACGGCCGCGAAGAGGAATCCGAACAGAGGGATCACACACATGCCCACACCGACCGCCGCCAGCACTACCAGCTGCTCGCGGATGTGGTTCGTGAACGAACGGATGCAACCCTGGGGAACAATACAACTACAATACAATACAAAATACTTTACTGACACCATAATAAGATAACAGAGTACATCAACAACAAACAACTACTCGTAATAGTAGAGTAGTTGTACTTACTAATGTAAGTACAACTATTAAGGGCCGGATTATATGAAACATAAAAAACTTGAAATATGCATGAAAAATGCGTAAAATATGCATGAAATTGGTAAAAAATGCAATATAAAAGATGAATTTTAGAAAAGTAAAACAGGAAAAAAGTGCTAAATTTATTTATTTACTTCTAAATCAACATAAAATCAGTAAACATTTTACACTTATTAGTAGGGTAACCTACCGAGAAATGTAGTAAATATAGCGAAAATATGCATGATCTTTAAATTTCAGAAAATGCAATGATCGCAAAAAATGTGGTAAACTAAAAAGCAACCACATACAATCCGATTCCTACTCATCATCATCCGCAACCCTTTCATCTCAGGCTCAGTGGTAGTATGTCTGCCTTTTGAGCTGTAGGTCGTTGGTTCGATCCCCACCCAGGGCAAACATTTCTGCTGGGCATGGATTTTTGTTCTGTATCTGGGTGTTTATATGTATCATATGTACATATGTATAAATAAATAAAATGAATCTAAAAATAATTCTTGTCTAAAAAACTGAACAAACCGACTTCAAAATACGTATATCGTTTATTTGGATGACATTTTATTCAGTAATTTTGTTATAAAAACTAAAGAACTCAACCAATTTGATAAAACTTATATGGAACCACCTCTATTACCTACCGAACAAAAAAAAAGGAATCATCAGAAATAATTCTTAATTGGCGGAGTAATCTCTGAACAAACATTAAAAAAACGTACAGACGAATCGAGAACCTCCTTATTTTGGAAGTCTGTAAAAAAAAAAAACTATCAACCGTCTGGTTCCCATAGTACAATCTTTGCTTAGTTTGTGTGAAACTGTTTTCAAATCAAATAGCCAGTGTGGAAAGGCTAATATATATATATTTATATATATATATGTAGTATACTTATGTGATGATGATAATTATATTATGTGTCATACGGATCAGGTCAGATTAGGAAAAAGAAACAAATAGGTAGTGTCACAACGGAAGCAAAACCACTGATAGCAACTAGTACAATGTGTATACTTTATTTAGAACTATACTTTATTCTGTAACAATAAATGTTATAATGCAATAAAGACGACGTCACAGTGCATATAAAATAAATGGGCACAAAGTACGTGAAACAACTCTATAATTAGCATCACGTGTTGAATATTTCCATTCATGTCACATGCTCACATTCCGAGAGTATATCGCATGGTATAATTGCATGTCGATCCACTTTTTGAATAACATTCTTGATCATTTTATGTGGACACTGCGGTAGTCACGCTTCAATGACTGGCCTTGTGGCTCAGTTGGTAGTATGTTTACGTCTACCTGCTGAACTGAAAGGTCGTGGGTTCAATCCCCACCCAGGGCAAACATTTGTGTGATGAGCATGGATGTTTGTTCTGTGTCTGGGTGTTTCTATGTATCATATGTATATATTTACAAAAAAAAAGTATATATGTATTCTATCAGCCATCTAGTTCCATAGTACAAGCTTTGCTTAGTTTGGGCTAGATGGTGTTGTGTGAAAAAAAAAAAAAAAAAAAGTTGGATAGAGGTCAAGATTTATAGTGTATTTAAGTAGAATAAAATAATAGGAGCCGTTGAATAAGTCTTATTTCAGTCATATTACTTTGACTTTTGTCTTGCTCTTTCTACAGTTGAGAGAGCAAGAGAAAGGTCAAAGTAATATTAAAATAAGATTGTGGTAAGCCCCGTGGTCAAAATAGACTTGAGACCTTACGACCTGTAGTCTGCTTGACCAATCTTGATATGTGGTGTATCGTTACAGTCTTCTTTACCTCTCGAGTGTAATAAATAGTTTAAACATTATTTAATCCATAAGAAAAAATATTTTTTTAGGACTGGCCAAAGTTGAACCCTGGAGAGTAATAGCGCTGATCGTAGGATCCAGCCCCATGCCAATAACACTGCAACGATATCGTTATACGACAGCGCCATTGTAACTAATCGGTACTGCGGCAAGCATCACCAGAAGGTATCATGCATCGTCTATCCTCTTTCGTTCTAGTTAGGTAGTTACATTACACGGCGTGCTCGTGCCGTGGGCTGCAGCGTTACTCCTCGTCATTGCGACGTGACTCACATGGTAGTGTATGTTGGAGGGATGGTCGCGCACGCCGCAGCGCACCGTCACAGTCTTGCAGCACGAGTCGGGCACGAGCAGGCGTGGGTCGTGCTCATGCCACGGGCTGTAGCGCCAGTCTTTAAACTTCACCGCGCCGCAGCATTTGAACTGAAAATAAACACCGAACTGCGAGTTAGTTTACGAAGTTTAGAGATAAATATACGATCAAAATGCGCTTCGGGTATAGGAATGATGCGAGAGAGTATAGGAGTAGTGTTCTTTGTTAGTGGTGCGGTGATATTTTAAGAAATGCAAATTAGAATTAAGAAAAGAAACGCGAATTATTATTATTTATTTATGGCGATGATTTTACCCATGCTAAAATATTTACCTGTGCCTGGCTAAATACCTCATATCAACTTACTACTACTACCATTTTACTTAATCAGGCACCGTGATTAAGTAAAAGTGTTGCGGTAACTTCTCGTAAAAGCCAGATCTTGTTTCAAGCTTGGTTGACTTGTTTTAATGAATTTGAGCGACGCGACGAGCAAATCACTCATTTACGCTTTAAGTTCAACGCGATCAAAAACTTTAGGCTTCAAGGTTCAATAGTTCAGAAGTCTGTGTGCACAATGCATAGCGCTCGACACTGGAATATTAATCTTGTCATACACGGAAATTTTATTAGGAAGATTGTCTTTCAATTCGGAACTACTTGCAAATTCTCCTTGACCTTTCAATAACTGGCAATAATATGGTACATCCCCGAGCGGAATTCTTCAAGTGTTCTAGAGTTTGTTCGGACAAAAACGAATGTTGCATTAATGGCGTTGCTGTCCATATTTAATTATTAACCGTCTTCCAAAAAGGACGAGGTTCCCAATTCGATTGTTTTTTGTATGTTTGTTTGTTGCGATTACTTTGGCAATTATGCATTGACTTTGATAATTCTATTTTGGTAGGTAGGTTTGGTTTGGGACCACCTCTGAAGTATTTCAGAGGTGGTCCCATATCAAATTTATCAAAATCTGTTCGGTACTTTAGTTTTATAACATCTGGAAAAATATGTCATTGAAGTAAACGAATTGCGTATTTCGAAGTGGGTTGTTTCAGTTTTTTAAACTACAATTATTTTGTTCAATCGAGACGTCAGTTCTCATTTTATGTCACGATAGTCTTCTATCTATTTATTATTATTATTATATTTGTCCACATATCAGTGACCACAGCCCTATATCATCACCGAGTTAATTACGTATATTTTCCCTGAAATTCAGCACCTACAAATCCCCTAAAAGGATTTACATCGATCGCGTTCGTGAGGCTTCACAAACGGATATTCAATCATTACAAAAACTGTCATAAAAACGAGGTGAAGGATCGTCAGAGGTCATCAGTTGATACAAGTGTTTTTGCAACTAACTAGTATAAATAAGACAGCTCGAAGACGAGCAACGAAGGTCGCGAGAAATGATAAGCGCCAATAGATGATTCATCATCGGGTGAATCATCGTTCAAGTGGTGTGGTTAATAATGACATAGTATATTTGTTCCCCCTGCGGTTTTATTAATATGGACATGAAAGTTTGGTGATTCATCAAAACTGTTTGGGGCACAGTAAATTGAAATTTGTTTTCACACTTATTGTGTGTTGTTGATACTTATATTAAATACAAAAAAAAAGTTTATGAGAAACAATTTTAGGGGTGTGTTTCATGAGGTATTGAGGTAAATAAATAATGAATCGAAATCCTTTACATTGTTGTAGTTACTAGCCTTATCTGCTTAAGGCTTTATATGTAGTGTAGGTAGTCAAATAGTCCGTCTCACTCGCGCATAGAGTGTCAAAATGAAGAATTTTAAAAGGCATAACAAAAAACAACTTATGATTAAATGTAATTTGGATGGAGTGAGTAAGAATGTTGTAGTTGGGTATTTTTGTTTAGTTACTTTCTAGAATATGTATCGAATTTTTCGATGTGCGCGAGCAAGGTTACGATTTACGACATTTTGAACCGTAACGCTTCGATCTACCGCACACTTAGCAACTACCGCCTAAGCCTGATAATTTTTTTATCAGTTAAAATCATATTGTTGATTAGATGGTGATTCAAAAGATACCAGAATAAACTTAAACCGTTAAGGTGTCCTGTTGTAACATACTTTTAGAACACTCTAGATTAAATTATCTTTCTTTCATTCGCTTCACATCAGGTGAGTTGGCGGTCAAGTGCAAACCTATGTTGTATTAAAAAAAAGTCTATTCGTTTGGGAGCTACTATACTATACAGATACACAGACATATATAAAAGATACACCAGGCGAGTTGGTGGTCAAGCGCAAACCTATATTGTATAAAAAAAGTCCATTCATTCGTTTGGGAGCTACTATACTATAGACAGATACACAGACATATGACTGGCCTTGTGGCTCAGTTGGTAGTGCGTTTACGTCTACCTGCTGAACTGAAAGGTCGTGGGTTCAATCCCCACCCAGGGCAAACATTTGTGTGATGAGCATGGATGTTTGTTCTGTGTCTGGGTGTTTCTATGTATCATATGTATATATTTACAAAAAAATATATACATATATGTATTCTATCAGCCATCTACTTCCATAGTACAAGCTTTGCTTAGTTTGGGCTAGATGGTGTTGTGTGAAATGTCCACAAATATTTATTTTTTATTTTATTTATATATAAAAGACACACGACCAGGCGAGTTGGTGGTCAGCCGCAAACCTATATTGTATTAAAAAAAATCCATTAGTTTGGGAGCTACTATACTATAGACAGATACACAGACATATATAAAAGACACACCAGGCGAGTTGGTAGTCAAGCGCAAACCAATTACAACATAAAGAAAGTTATAACACCCCCTTTTTGGATTGGGGGTTAAAAATTAATAAAATCAAACGTTAATTTAGAGAACTAGATTTTTAACCGACTTTCAAAAAAGAGGAAGTTCTCAATTCGACTGTATGTTTATTAAACCATTACTTCGCCAATTATAAATTGATTTCGATGATTCTTTTTTGTTTGATAGGTCAGAGAGGCGGTCCCATATTTTTTTTTCAAAACTGGTTCATTACTTTGATTTTTATAACATAATAACTGAAAAAATATCATCTAAATATACGATTTGCTTATTTCGAAGCAGTTTCTCAGTTTTTTTTAAATATAATTATTATTAGGTACACGCGTGACGCGCACGATATCTTGGGTATTGCTAGAATACAGTACTTATACAATACAATAAGTAGAGCGGAAGACGTTACCTCCGCCTGCATCGCGTCGACGGCGTCCGTGAGCACGGTGTCCAGCGCGTAGTTGGAGAGGAAGGTGTTGTTCATCTCCGCCCTGAGCTCGTCTTCCACGGCCACCTCGTAGTAGTAAGCGAGACCGCCCGCACCCGCCTCTAACAGGAACGTGATCAGCAGGAAGTATGTGTACTGGAATACAACGCGGACATCAGGGATTTTTTTTCCAAATTTGAGGTCCACGTACTCCAGGGTCCGTGCCTTTTATAAGCTAATGCATTTTATTATTTAACTAAGTTCAGTTTTTTTTTATTATATCAGGGGGTTACATAAGTGGCATTTCATTCATTCAATGCTTCATTGTCACATTCGGCCTTACCGAAAAACGTTACTTAACTTTAAGCTATGTTTAACATATATTGTCAATTACACTAACGTTGACACGTAATTACACTGCGGAAAGAAGACAGAGAAAGAGACGATGGTTAAAGTTAAGTAACAATTTTTTCAGTAAGGCCCATTATGTATATAGTTTAAGATGTAAACAATTAATTATATTGTTTGTATTGCATAATGACCCTAGTTGGGTATTGAAATTTTGTCAGAGCGGGATGATTTATTCTATATGCAATAATGTAATAATAATATATACTTATATTAGAGATTACCTACCAAGTCTCATCTAATATGTATGTTACTGTAAAAGCCCGAACTACGGTAAATCCTAAGATTTACCATCTCTTAATGGTAAAAGTCCGAACTGTTCTATGATCATCTTTTTTTCGGACTTTTACCACCATTCACTTGGTAAATCTTAGGATTTACCTCAAAGACACGGTAAATGTTGAGATAAACATGTCAATACGTGTTCGGCGTATGGCCTTGTACTCGTGGCCGTATGCAGCCCTCCGCTACTCGTTCCATCTCCCTCTACCGTTTACGCTCGCCTTAGTCAATCGTTTGACACGTTGGAACGCGTACGTTAATTCAATTCCTGTTTGTGTTTTGATGTCTAAAAGTAATTTATAAACAGAAAGCGAGTTTGATTTATTTTGTGTTTGCGTTTTTAGTGTCAAAACTTAATCAATAAAAATACCAAAAGATATAGGTAACGATTTGACTGATTAGTAGTACAAATGATTGTAAAAATTGTTTATTACTAGTTATTAAAACTTAATCAATTCAATTCAATTCGTTTATTTTCAAATGTGGGTACATAAAAGTACACTTATGAGCGTCAAATTGTACACAATGCAAAATATGAGTTTATAAAAATTACATTATTATGAAAAAATACAATTGTATGATCATAGTCAAATAAATTTAAAAAAATAATAATAATAATAAATAATAAAATGATACATTAAAATGTCACTAAATTATACTAAACTTATGTCAAGTCGTTTTGCAGTCCAAATCCAATTTCCGCAAGGAAGCTTTGTCACAGACAAAATCATTGATTTTATAATAGGACTTGCTTAACAAAAAATTCTTCAATATTTTTTTAAAAGTACTTTCATTTTTGTTTTTTAAGCTATCAGGTTATAGGTAGGTTATAGTAAGTAATACTGTTTTTAACGAAAGAGTTGCCTGTCTTAGCTAGTCTAATGTTTGGCAGAACAAGTTTAGACTTGTTCCTTGTCATCATGCAATTATAAATGTCACTTCTTTTCGGGAATCTAAAAATGTTTTTACGAACATACATAACATTCAAAAATATGTATAGACTTAGCAATGTCATAATTTTAGCCTGAGCAAAAACTTCTCTGAGAGATGTCCTATGGCTTAATTTGTAAATCGCCCTCACAGCGCGTTTTTGTAAAATAAATATGCTATTGACATCAGGTGAATTTCCCCAAAGCAGTAAGCCATATGACATTAGAGAGTGAAAATAGCTATAGTATACAGTTTTAGCTGATGTAATCAATAAAAAAAATCAATAAAAATACCAAAAGATATAGGTAACGACTTGACTGATTAGTAGTACAAATGATCAATAATTACTCATTGAATAAATGATTCAGAAGTATGCTTTGTTTTATTTCCAAAACCAACATTTACCAACCGTCACTGGTAAAACCTAGCATGTACTAAATTCTAATGGTAAAAGCCCGATAAAATCGTTTCTTTTTTACATATTCTTACATTTACCGACTCGTGTTGGTAAACCCTAAGATTTACTGGTAAAACCTAAGATTTACCAATATTCGGGCTTTTACAGTAACATGTATACTGTTGGTGTTTCTAAAATAAATAAATAAATGTCAATCAAATGAATGTTACAATATAAAAACGCGGATGGATTCAATCTATGATAAATAACTTATCTTCGAAGTATTCGTTTATGTTGTTATAGTGAAATAATATTTTTTACGCAAGATAGATCACGACTGACCACCAACTCGCCTGATGTTACGCGATGGTATTCTAATTTCGTGAAGGCCAGTTGAATAGAAAACTTAAGGTACTGATACACATGCTCATTATTATCACAAAAGCATGCCATTATTGAACAATTGCTACTTAGTAGCATATGTATCAAAGTATTGCTAGAAATAAGCAAGCTCATTTCTAGTATGTATTTCTTATGCATGCTAATAAGCATACTTTTTTAATAGCAAATGTATCAGTGCCTTAAATGTATTAGCTAACGAAATGTCACGTGGCGGCAATTCAGTTTCTTAGCATATCGAAGTGTAAGCTTTTGTAGAAATACAAACGTTTGCCACTTGGCTAAGTCTGCTGCGACACGGTTCCATTTTTAGGCTTCCGTATCCAAAGGGGTGGGAGTCTTACTGAAGCCACGCAGTCTGTCCGCCTGTGCTATTTATAAATTCTTGTATCTTTTGAACCGTAATTAATAGGAAGGTGACACTTTATACAACGTGTTTTATTTTTTATTTTTATAGAAGATAGATCTACGATTGACCACCAACTCGCCTGATGTTAAGCGACGGTGTGGCCGAGGATGGAGCTCGTCGATCTAGAAGATATCTATTCACTCTAGCCTTGAAAATTCCAAGATTGTAGGTCTCAGAAAACAGAGATGGCAGCAACGAATTCCATTCTTGTGCAGTACGCAACAGGAATGTGGATCGATATCGCTGAGTACGGATTTTTGGCATTTCAACGAGAAATGGGTGGTAATTCGCCGACTTTCTGCTAGTCCTGTAGTGAAATGGGGAGGGTGGAATTAGGTCATGAAACTCTTGCGCACATTCCCCGAAATGAATCCTGTAGAAAATAGACAGACATTAAGCTACTTTACGGCGGTGCTCGAGACTAAGTAGCTACTAAGTAGATATTACGGAAAATAATATACATAAATATTAATTAACAATAAAAAACATGGTCATCATCTCATTGTCATCTTTCTACTCTTATCCTACAAGTTACTATAATGATAATAAAAATAAAACTTGTGGCAGTCCCCATGCAAAAAACTCCCTTATTCTATGCTTTCGTATTTTGGTGGTACATAGTGGATTTTTGGTACAATGACCTCTTTTTGGCTTAATACAGGATGTCAGATGTATATTCTAATTTTACTAGGCACAGCTCAAAGTTTGGCACAGCCCACGTCTCATCAATCCCCCACATGTACGTGACGCCTTGATACGTAACGTGGGGAGAAGCGGTACGCGTATCAGTGCCAGTATGCCAATAACTATACTTACACACAACAAGCTCGTTCTATTTTTAGTCTTGAGTCCGTAGCAGTTGAACGCGGAGACTGGCAATCCCAGCTCTCCTGCACCTCCTAACATGTACGCGATGCCTTGATACGTAACGTGGGGAGAAGCGGTAAGCGTATCAGTGCCAATACGCCACATAATGTAACTATACTTACACACAACAAGCTCGTTCTGTTTTCAGTCTTGAGTCCGCAGCAGCCGAGTGCGGAAAGAGGCAGTCCCAGCGCTCCTGCACCCACCAACATGTATGCGATGCCTTGATACGTGAACGTGGGGAGAAGCGGTACGTATCGATGTCGGTATGCTACGGTCCAGATGCCGACCGCTAAGACGCCGGCGCCTGCAAACTGATAGTGTCACATTGGAAACAAAGTAGGTAAACACAGATCTTGAAATTTGTAGTATATGACACTTCCCAGATTAAAATGGATTTAAACATATTTTACGTTATAATATCGAACATCAAATATTAGTACAAGCTTTGCTTAGTTTGGGCTAGATGGTGTTGTCCGAAATGTCCACCAATAATATACATATGTATATGCTCTTTCTTAATTTTGAAAAAAAAGCTCTGAAATTTGAAACTTTTGTAGAAAATAGATCTAAACTGACCACCAACTCGCCTGATGATTAGCGATGGTGTGGCCGAGAATGGAGCACGTAAATCTAGAATATATCTATTCATTCTAGCCTTGGTAATTCCAAGATTATTATCAAGAAACAGAGAAGGCGGCAGGGACTTCCATTAGTGCGTAGTACGCATCAAACATGTGATTCTAAATCGCGTGTACGGATTTTGGGCATTTCAATAGGAAATGGATGATAATCTGCCGATCTTCTGCTTATCCTGTAGTGGAAACTGTGCAGGTGTATAATTATTTATAATGTAATTTGCATTCACAGTATTCAATGCGTTAAAACGACAAATACATAGGTATTTATTATTATGTATTTCATCCGTAGCGAAAAAAATTGTCTGTGAGTTCATCAATGAAATTACGTCACAGCCTAGTCACATTTATGGGTGATTAACAAACAAACCTACATTTAAAGATTGGTCAGACTGGTTTTAAAATACCTATTGAGCAAGCAAAGCATTAATAACACAATGGATCCATTGTTTTGGGGCATTAGTATGACATGGAGTATTAGTTATTACTGATTATCTTTAGGTACCTAAGAAGAGACCAGGGTGATAAAATCCATGAGTGCAGAAAATCACTTTCAGGCAGCGGGGGACTATTCCAAGGCGCCGCCCGTCTCGAATATTTTTCACTTTCATTACATGGTTATAACGATATTTTTCTACGATTTTGGGTCCCACTAAGGAGTGGCGAGACATTCACAGAAAATATCAAAATCTTGTATATCAATTCTAAATCAGAGTCGAATCTTGCTCAAGATTTATTTAGTCCAATTCTTACTTATATACAAGACTTCCAGAATATTTAAAGCCAAGTATCCACTAGGCAACATTTGGCGCGCAACACGTGCCGCTCAACATGTTCGGCAACGTTGCACAACAACGCGCGATGTTGCCAGATGGCGCGCAACATGACGCGCGGCTTGTTGCGCGCCATCTGGCAACATCGCGCGTTGTTGTGCAACGTTGCCTAACATGTTGAGCGGCACGTGTTGCGCGCCAAATGTTGCCTAGTGGATACGCGGCTTTAATCAGAACCATTGAGATAGTAGTTATCGTTAGTACTTTACAGACAAGTACTATTTATACCGACTTCTAAAAGAAGGAGGTTAACAGTTCAATTGTATTTTTTTATGTTTGTTATAACTCCGTCATTTATGAACCGATATGGGAAACTCTTTTACTTGAAAGGATGTACTTCCAGATTGATTTCTTAGTAATTTAATTAAAATCAGTTTAGTAGTTTGATTTTTAATACAAAATAACTGGAAAAAATATGTTATCCAAGTAAACACAATTTTTTTACGTATTTTGAAGTACTTTGAAGTCGGTTGTATTTTTAAATATTTGTTACCGCATACCTCCGTGATTTATAAACCGATTTCAAAAAACTATTTTCTAGAGGATATACATTCAGATTGGTTCCACAGAAATTCCATAAAAATCCGTTCTTGTAGTTTGGTCTTTAAAACTAGAATTGTTTAAACTATATTAGTTAAAATTAAATGAATTTTAAACTTAATGTTTAAATAATAAAAAAAGAGACCTAAAATATACACAAGTCAAATGCCAGTTTTTTATTTACCAACCTATTGTACAGATAGCTGACATGTCTGTAGTACCAATCGTGGGTGAATTTGTTTGAACTATTGGCCTTGCCTCAGTTACACCATCGACCCGCGTTTACACCCACGCCTTACGTGTAAGGTATTAATTATATTAACATTGAATTATTTGAATGATCTAATAACAGCAACAAAGAATTCACCGAATCTTGGCAAGCGGAAAAAATAACTTGTTTGGAATTTTTAGTAATGCTTATCGATATAACTTATCGCAGAATATACTTAGGTGCCTAAATTTTTTCTCAGTAAAAAATATTTGCTGCTGAATTTGTGTGGTTTTTCTTTAATTTTGAAGTTACAACAAACACTAAAAACCAGCCAATCGCGAGTCGAACGCTAGTGTGGTATACTAATCATATTCATCTGTCCTTATCTGACAGTTGACACCGTGCGTCTATGAATGACTTTCTTTATTGTATCGGTTGACTGTTACCTATTTATTTATTGTGAGTATTATACGCCATATTTTAATGTTAAATAAAACAATTAATGGTTTAATCATTTCTTAATAACACCCAAACGTTTTTTTACACAAGATAGATCTAAGATTTACCACCAACTCGCCTGATGTTAAGCGACGGTGTGGCCAAGGATGGAGCTCGTCGATTTAGAAGATACATATCCATTCACTGTAGCCTTGAAAGATTTTATTAATTTCGTAAATGCCTAGCCTTTCGCGATAGCTATCGCCTAGAGATAATGATAAAGATGGTAAGTAGTAACTGATATCGTCGTAAACAAACTTGTTTATGACGAGTAACTTGCCCTAGTATCAGTGTTTATGTGGGAGTATGGAAATCTCGGTGTTCGGGGTAAACAAGCACTTGCCGGTTTTATTTTTAAATGAAGACTTAAAAAAATCCAGTCAATTCTATAGCTTTATTTAGTTTCAATTGTCTGTAATCAAACCCGAGTTAATTTTGACCAACTTCGTGATTTCCCATTGAGCTGAAATTTTGCACGTGGTACCTATACGTGAGTTGGAAAAATTGGAATCCTTCCAAACAAAACAGAATTTTCCAAATCGATTTATAAATGACGGAGTTATCCGGTAAACAAATATAAATAAATACAAACGAATTGAGCACCTCTTTATTTTATAAGTCGGTTGAAAATGGGTTCACATATTAATATCAGTCTTATCGAGCTCTATGCGCGTTAAATTGCACCTAGATTGATAAGAGAAAATAATCGATTCAAATGAAATTATGAACCTACATTGATATAACATCATTTGAGTAAAAGTTGATATAACTTATACGGATTAGTGACCAAATTCCAACAGGTGTAAAAACAAGTTTCAGAGCAAGTTATGTGAGATTTACTTGCTAGATGCTACCACCAGTTATCATTAAATTTGACCGTTGGAACGGGTTTTCACCATAACAAAGATGGTAGGTATTATTGGCGCGCCACGCCTTTTCATTTAATTAATTTAATTTCTAATTTTGGACAAAATCATCTTACTCATAAAATTAAACTTTTTTATGCCAATACATAAAATAAGAATGGTCATATGCAACCAACTAGCCTGTTGCATGACATAAGAAAACCTGACTGAAAAATATCTATTATTATTAGGCAAATGTAAACCTTGACCTGACCTTGTAAAGACCTACATAATATGTATGTTCTTCAAGAAACATGGAAGTCGGCAATTTTTCCATTCTTTGGGTTTACGGTTTATTTTTTTTCAAATTTCGATAAATCTCCAAATTTTAAATAGAAAAAAAAGAGTTAAATGTTTTGAAAAATCAACTATGGTACAAACCATTTAAAGTATTTTATTTACTATATATAATTATCGAAATATAATATAGGATAATGTATATAACAGGCGCATATTGCCGCGACAAATAATGCTCATTATATCTACCGAGCTGAGGGTAAAACCCAAGTCTTATCAAACCCAGAATACAAACATGCACTGAAAAGGATTACGTACAAGGGTGGGGTGCGACTTTGCAAACAGATAACCCCACCTATCGGTTTTAAATGAGTTTATTGACACCCATTTTTTGATAACTAATTATTTATTTGATAAATTAAAATTCCCATTCTTACATACCATTTCACTTTATCTTATTTATACAATAATTAAGTAATTACTAAATTATCTTTATTCATAATGGTGTTGAGTTTTAAATTTAAGATCAGCAATTTTATATTTTCTTGTGATAGAAGAAGCCATAAAATTGTAACGTAAAGAGTTGTTCAGTGATATATATATTTTATTGTAGATACTTTGATCTAAAATTGACAGAGTGAAGTCTTGTTACCTATTGTAGGTACAACATACCAGAAAGACATAAATATGAAGTCTATCAAATAATACAGTAAAAAAAAAAGTTAATGCTCACCAAAAATACGACGTTGAAGATATGCAGCACACACTTCAGAAAGTTGACACTGCAGCAGTCAGCGTCTCTTGATTTTCGAGGCTTTATTTTCTTCTTTTTTGACAACAGTGCATTCCCATCATTTTTCTTCTCCTCTGCCATTTTAATTAACTTTTGCTTGCCCGTAGCCTTCTCATTTCCTTACTCAGTCTCTTCAAGTACCTGAAAAAATACATAGAGTATTACTCACAGAGTAAACATTGATTACACATGAGATAACAGATGGTATACTTACATATGTTTAAAGTATGATGTCTTAAAACTAGCTGAGTGAACACAGGCTTTGCATTAAAAAACTTATAAACGAATTACATTATTTATTTCATTAGCATGCCCTATCAATATAAAAAGTGGAATATTTTACAACACTTAATCTAAAATAATACAACAAATTGTCTCAAAATAATTGATCCACAGTTAGTACAATTTAAAATAAAAGGTGTATAAATAATAAAAAATATAAATAATCATTATCATGAAAAATTATGGAAAGATTTGTCTCGGCTTATTCATAAGAAAAATAGTCTGACATTGTAAAAAACTGCAGCAGAAACTTTGTAAACTCAAAAGTAATGAGTAAAACAATGAATATTTGCACCTTTACTGCCTGGCTTCCTATCAATATATACTCAGTCCATATTTGTTTTAGTTCAAATATCAGCAAAACGAAATAAAGTATTTTTTTACTGATATTTGCGCTTTTGGTTTGTAATGTTGAAATTTAAAACATAGATTTCCTTCAAGGTTGTTATTCACTTTGACCGTTGGCAGTGTAATAGCCTTCAGTTGTGATTAAAAATTAGGTTTTATTATGAAATCCTACTAATTTTCAACAGTAAGTCCTTAGTGCCAATGGGCAGAGACTAATTTTCCAGGCTTTTTTGTAATTGTCAAAGAGAAAACCACACTGGTCCGAATATATAATATGGTGTAAATATCCAAACTCATTATAATTATTGATTTATAAATACATTCAGTCCTCAGGTTGATCACATACATAGTTCAAAGATAAATTCATTTTATTGTGTTAGGCAACACATCCATTGGATAAGTCATACAAAAAGTGTATGATTAGATTTAAAATAGAAATATAAAGCGTCGAAAAATCGCATTTAATACTCAGATTAGCTAATTTTGGAATAAGTAATAGATTATAACAATACTTTTTGATTTACATAATACATTTTTCTGATTTCTGACATAGTAATTCATTTTGCTAGTTTTGTTGTGATTTACGCTTTTATGCCAGTTTTTTCATGTATCAGATTGTAATTTCTGCATGCATCAAAACTAAGTGCTGTGTTCCACACAATCATTTCAGTCAAATAATTTTAGTCATCATATTGATCAAGTGTAACTTCCAACTTCTCAACAATCTTTTTATAAAATGTAATTTGTTGTCTTAAAAACTTCTGCATGGTAGCTTTTAAGTCGACAGTTCTTTCACCTTTGAAATGATTAATTTCAGCAAGAAGTGCATATGATATGACATCTGTTCTCCTCAATACTTCATTCAGTTGAGCTACCTCCATTTTATGTTCAGCCGTCAACCTTTCACATTCGCGTTTTTTCTGAACGGCACCTTTATGGTTGCCGAGCACATCAGGGAAACTGCTGACAATGCCTTTGTACAGGTGGAACTTGTCTCCAAGAGGCTCCCAGTCGTACTTTGGCTGCTCATCATACATGCGTCCGATGTCGATGTAGGCACCACCGGTCATCTTAATAGCGGATGTTAGCTTAGATGTTGATACTATTGAACCTTCATCTAAGCTGAGAGCATTTCCAAGCCCATAGAATGCTTCGCCAACCTTCTGACAATCAGTTTTATAAGGCCCTTGGAATCTCTTTGTTTGAAGCATGCACATACCTGTGACTGCTTTCACTGATGAGTCCATGCTGTTGATGAACGTATGGCATTGCTCTGTGATATGGTCCACTTGGGACTGCAGTAAAGCTTTCTCAGGTACTACTAATGATATACAGTAATTTAATCCTAGCAAGTTGTCTCTTTCTGCTTGTCTCTTGCCAGCTTTCCATCGTTTCTCATCAGTGCAGGTCAAGAAATGTTGCCAGACTTCAGACTTTGATAACACGGGATGTTTGCACATCCAATCTACAAACTCTTGTAGCTGCACTCTTCTACGTTCGATGAGCTGCTCATCATAACGGCCAGATATCTGCTTATCAGGTAACGGAGGAATCGGAATCAGTGTGAATTTCTCTTGCAATCTTTCATGAAGCCAATCAAAATGCTTATATCTCCTAGACACTTGTATATTATTGAAAGAAGGAGTTAGCTGGTATGCTATGAAACTTTTAATTCCTTTGAACTTCGACTCCTTTTTCGGTGAGGCTACTGTGACTGAATAAGGCTGAGGTATAGGCGACCAAACATACCTATCTTCTTCTTGGACAATGTAAACTTTTTCAGACTCAGGCACTTCTACATTCAGTGTGGCAAGGAGGTAGCTTTCACCACTAATTTTTGACGAAGGTGCAAATTTATTTTTTCTGACTGTACCAACTGAAGAATAGTTAGAGGAGGTGTCATCAATATGTTGATTGTTGTAATCATTAATGGGCATGCCTGGTAGTGGTGTAAGGGGCTGATTGTATGATGGAGGTGGCTTTTGCTGCTGGCCAGGTCCTATTTCAGAATATGTGTCATCATCCCAATCATCGTCCCATCCATCTTCATGTGAAGCGCCTCGCTGGTAATTGTTGTCACCTGCACTGTACTGCTGATCTCCCCAGTCATCTGCAGCTTGGTCATATCTTGGAGCCGCTGGTGCCGGAGCTTTAGTCTGGGCTACTTCACTAGTAGTAGCTTCAAGTTTCCTGACATATGCTGCAGGAAAAAGCCCAGTTTCACCTTTAGAATTCTTCCCTTCCCACCAACCTTCACCAATTTCTGTGTTCAATAATGTCAGTATTTCACCACAGGTTATGGTCATCTCTGTGGTGTTGGGCTCCCCCGAGAAGTCATACAGGGCTTGTACTTGGGTCATATTGGACCCGTTACCTAAAACAATTTCAGAACAGATTATTGCAATAAGTTCTAGTAAACATTACAAGAAGGATCGGCGTCATGAGGTGGTTATCTTATCAAATGTTATCTAGAAATGTAGGGAGACTGTACACAAGTGTATAAGATAAGTATGTGGTTGTAGTATGCACGCGAATTTCATTTTTATTTATCACCGATTAGAGTTTTACGATTTAGGGCGGCAGCTTGCGCTCGTCGCTGCGTAGCGAGCACCACTATGACATATATCCATAATGGGCCCAATTAAACACGCCTGCTACTGTAATTGACGACACGCTGTTCACTTTATTGTTTTAGGACAGCGAAGAAAGCTGCACACTTCCACATTCGTCTTGAATGGATTTCTTTTGTGTAAAATACAATAACATGAAAGTAAGGTTTCAACACTACTTTGAATAACTATTGTAACTTTAGAAATGTTTCATTCATTTCACTAATATAATCACTTTTTTATTTTTGTTATGACACTATAAAGATCATAACAATATTACAGACAGAGAAAACAATGAAAATAACGAAAGGAATTTCGATTTTAATGGAAATTATGGAATGACGTCAATATATAAAGATGCAAAGAATTGAGCACCATGACACACAAACACTTTTCAGACTTACGGTTTTAGTAATTTCTGTTAACAAGTAACAATTAGTTCACGGAAATTTGATTTATTGAGCCCATTAACGTACTAAAATCAAGAAGATAAACGTTTTTCAAGGCGGATACACAGTTTTACGATTGTACAGTCATCTGTCAGTTTGACAAACTGATAATTTGTACAGTTTTCGTTTACTATTTCGTTTTTGAAGCCATTCGGTTCGTTTTCCTTTACACGATACCTAAATAGCGATTGGAGCGCTTATTGGTTCAATAGCATACAACTATATTTTTAGTCTATGTTTCTTACCTTACGTCCAATACCAAACGAACAAAGCTTAGCAGAATTGTAATTGGTATTGTAATACTATGCTAGATGGCGCTCTAAGTTTTCTTGTCCGGAGTTGTCCGTGGATGAACGACCATCTTTTCGGGCTTAGCATAGAGGAATATTGGGCTTAGTTATAGGACCTCGGGGTTGTAAGCATGGAGAACTATTTCTCAATGATGGAGTTTGATAATTATACGTATGCTTTATCATATTTTTGAGGATATAAAATACTAAATACTACTAAGTAATCTCGACAATAATTATTACCTACGCCTAATAGGTAGGTAGGTAGGTATTATGATTCTCATATAATTCAATTTTGATAAAGAATATTTTCATAAATAGAGATAGAGAAGGCGAGATGAGAGTAAAATGGGTAATGGAAGCCAATTCAATCAAAATAGACTTTTTTTTTCCTCTCTTTATTTTTTGTAGAAATAGCAGCAAAATGGCTAAGCAATAACCGTCACCTATGAGCAACTACAACAATTCAGTGGCACCACCACTGTTGCTTTGCTAGCTCTAGGGAAGGCAATTTTTTCCGGCTGATTATAGAATTTTCAAAGTAAGTTCTAATAATGTATACCTACTTAAAAAATAAAATAAAAACTTGAAAGAATTGAAATTGAAGAAAGATGATTGTATCTTTTTTACATGTTTATTTTTATAAAAACTATATCGCACGGCTGGATCACTGATCAACACTGCATTAAGTTAAAATAACAATTCTTTCTGAATAGCCGAAAAACGGCTATTGGAATATTCAGGAAGAATTGTTATTTTGACATAATGCAGTGTTGATGCGATATGTGTTCTACTTCTTGCATCCTATACTAACACAAAAATTACCTAACGAATGATTTGTAGCATTCAACATCTGACCTCATACAAGTGGCGGGAAGACGCTGGATGCAAGCCGCTTCCAATCGGTCTTTTTGGAAATCCATGGGGGAGGCCTATGTCCAGCAGTGGATTTCTTATGGCTGAGATGATGATGATGATGATTCAACATCTAAATTAAAATATATAGGTACTTAGCTCATATTTACCCGACTGCGTAAAGAGGAGGGTTATGTTTTTCGAGCGTATGTATGTATGTTTCTATATGACAGCCTACAGCCTAAACGGCTTGATCGTAATAAACAAGTGATTTTACTAGAACACATGAGAAGATGGCCCGTTCCCAGCAGTGGGAAAGTTTGTACAAACAGGGCTGATAAAAAAAAAACTTTTACAGCGATTTTACGCACACTTTCTCACAAAAAACGTACACTCAATAGCGTATCAAGCGTAACAAAATCGTAAGTTAGACTGCAAAAACTGCTTTTCTGCAGTCGGGTATTTTATTTTTCTTTAATATACATACTTGTTCTGTATTTTAGCTTTTGACTGGATCGATTGTGATAAAATTTAGTAAGGTAGTAGTAGCACAGAAGGTGTACGAGTGCCTTCTGTGCTGCTACTACTACCTTATACTTATATTTACCTTATATTTATATTACTTATATAGGTACCTAAATTGTAGAACTATTCTTTGTACTGGAAATAACCCGTCAATTCTGTGAAATTGATAAATCACGCATAAAACTACAGAATGATGTTTGGTTAGAACATGTAGCATAGGTAGGTAGGACATTAGGTAGTACGTATCTAAATAAATTAAAATATTAATGTACCTACCTCAAATAAATCAAAATTCCATAAGGAAGTTTCGTAGGCTTTACAAACAGTTTAGTATCTACTACCGTAACTTGGCACAGACCGTCAAGACTTTTCAAGTAGGCGCAACATTTGCTACAAAGTGCACTTTGAACTTTATTACGAGCCACAGTCGCCGAGCCACCCTTGTTTCAAAATCTTGCAAGGAGTGCGACAAGAACTGTCAACACTTAAGCAGAACTAGCAAACTTGTACAGAGTTACCATCACAGTTTATTGGAAACTTGTAACTTGGTCGTCGAACGTCTGACGCAATTCACGAAACACGCACGACGGATCAAGAACGTGTCAACCGTCAACCCTTTGGGGTTTGTAAGTTGCGATAAACAAAACCTTTCGTGTTTTCTGGACCTCTAAAGAGCGATTGATCGGTCAAGTGTGAAATAAGTTTTGTCAATTATTTTGTCGTGTACCTTATCCTTTTGGAAACAGCTCGTCATCGAATCTGTCAAGACGGACATGACTTTCAGGAATTAAGCTTACTATTAAGGCCACGCTTGTCCGCAAAAGCAGCAAATTATGCTTTTTGATAATTTACAAAAAAAACTTGTACCTATAGTTCAAGCTCAAATTTTTAGATTGTAAAATGTTGGTCTGTTGTTCTGAAACACAATTGCTGAAAAAAGTCTCGATAGCTTTTTTTTTTAATATGCCATTTTGTATATGTATTTTTTAAATTGTCTACAAGTTGTTTAAAGCCACCAACACCAAAGTTACCATGTTAAGTAGCTGTTAAATTTTTTTGCGTTCTACTAGTATACATTTTTGATACGTTTAGTGCACTATTTTATAGTAATTAATTTTACAATTTTGCTTGCGTGCAGTCGTCCCGCGGCGCGTGGCGCGGCGGCGTTGTATGTACTTCTGTGCCACGTACATGAAAATAGCGCGCTCAAGAAGTGCGGGTTGAAGTAGCGTAAAATACCTACCTAAAGTTCTGGGAAAGCCTCGCCTTAAGAAGATGATATATTTCTGGACATTCTCACAAGTTTAGAAATATGTCTATCCATTCAGTTTGTATCGTTGATGATAAATTTATTCTATATTATATAACCATCTCAGAGCAATTCTAGTTTGTCAGAGACAACCGTAGACCTTTAAAATAATTATATCAGCTAGTAGGTTTTTTTTAATCAGTCTTTATACACAAACTGTCCCACTGCTGGGCGCGGGCTATCTTCTCATTGTGAGAAGGGTAAGGCCATAGTCTACCACGCTGGCAAAGTGCGGGTTGGCACACTTTACACATCTTCATGAACATTGAGAACACTCAGACGTGTAGGTTTCCTCACGATGTTTTCCTCCACCGTTTGAAGTTGGCGGCAATCAAAAATACGCACATAATAAATTACAGTTTAAAAAACTAAAAAACATGCTATAAATTATTGTGGTCAAAGTTCATTACAAGACTTTTCTAACAAATCCAAACACAGCTATGATACGATGTTCCATCATGAAGTTCTAGTTCATATCTTCCGGCTCTATCATGAGATCAGTTCGACAGTACCATATTATTGTATTGTCATCAGAACTACATACTGCTGCCAATTTTCATGACGCTACGATCCTTGGAAGATGGTTAAATTAGTTACCTTCGATTTCATTACATAGTTACATACAAGTCGCGTGTTAATAAAAAGACAGAGGTGCGTGCCGCGGGATTCGAACCCAGGACCTGCGGATCGCAAGTCAGACGGTCTTCCGACTAGGCTGCCAGAAACTTCCAGAACAGAATTTAAGAGTTATCATCAGTTAACAACAAACTGTGGTAATGCGTGTCCAGTCATTAATAAAGAATAAAAAACTTGTGTATATCATTAACTGCTGAAAAACTGCAAAATTATTCCAAGAAAGTATATGAAATATTATTTGATTAACCGGAAAACTTACCTATTTTTTTTGTTTTAATACAGTTTAAGTATATGAAAGCTTCTTAAAACACATTGAAAAAATATAACCTTTCCGATAATGAAAAAGTTAACAAGGGCACCGAGATTCATATTATCATAACCAGCCCGCAGCGTTCAATAAATTCAGAATTTTATCCAACCTCTAAGTACGAGTATTTCCCATTTCATAGCGCCAATGAAAATAATTATTTACCTACACACAAAAAGCTCATTGCTAAAATATTTTTTCAACAGAAATGAATAAATATTTTTTCCATTGTTGTGGAAATGGGGTGGTGATATTATGGTTAAACGGAGTAGGCGATGCTTTATTGTGCTTTGATTTTACTCACAACATCGTCTAGACTAAGACGTTTCTAAGATTTTGGGTTTTTCTACACAATTACCTAAAATATCTAAGTTACTAGTAAAATACAGTCGGATCGGATGTAACGCATATGTCACTCCCTTATCTGACATATATCTACCTAGGCATGTAATGAATGACACTTGATAAGTATAATTAATTATAATAAACTGTAGACCGTGTCAAAGAATTAAATATAAGTACATATATCACATAGGCTAGAAAAACATTATCATTGCTATTATACCTATCGGACTGCCGATAGGTTATAACAATGGTAATGTTATTGTATGTTGGTAAAATAAGATGAAAAATTGAAAACATAGCAAATATAATAATAAAAATCATCTTATATTTATAGTCATCATTAGATTTACTAAATGTTGTTATTATTCTTGAAATCTCGTACCTATTAGTGAGTGATCGTGAGTTCCAGAAGTGCCAAGGGAAGAAGGGTCGTGCGGTTAAGCGTTGCAGTGTACGATGGAGTATGCTTGCCAACAAGGAACGATTCGTTCGCGCAAAGGAATGCCCACTCATAAAAATAGTACTTTTTTAATTTTTTACCGGTTTTTTAACTATAATTATAACGTAAGTAACGCTTGTTACTAGTATTTTTTGTGAATCTATGGTACACTTAGGATGACTCGTCCACTTTGCTTCTTCGTCATCTTTCCTACTTCGTCAACTTGCAAACTTCGTCAACTTGTTTACCATCAAGCCGAAAGTAGGCACTTAGTTTGTTATAATCAATCATTTTGTACCAACGATTTATATGTGTTTTGTTTGGAAAATCTCCTCGATTTGGATCGCAAGTCAATAAAACGAAGATTAATAAAACAATAATCGAGCTGACAAAGCGTATAATTTGCGGTGTCTGCATACTGGCACAGGTCCAACTTGCTTCCTATAATGCAATGCCATAAGCACATTTTTTTCATAACCCATAATAAGCACATTGGATCAAAATGTTTTTATTTAACTTATCTTGCTTTTTAGTGTTCTTTGGGATATTTTTTTTGTAAGTTCATTCAGTCATTTTACATCTACAAAAAAATGTGTATTCGCGAGCGAGACGGACGATGGTCAAAGACTCTTAACTAAAATGTGCTTATTGGCTTATGAGTAAGACGGCACGTCTTCTACCGGTTGAATTTAGATACTGCACTCTTCAACATAAATACTGAGGCATTTCTTTCACCTCCCTATTATGTAACATCCAATTGTTTACTATTCCACTGTGATACATCGTTAATGAAGCTCTATAGTGGTCGTAACTAAGTAAGTACCTACGAGCGGTAATCAAAACTTTGGTAAAACGTCGGTCTGCAAACGAGGAACAATCAACATCCAATGTTTGCTGATTTTCTGTATAAATAGCGCCAAAATAAACTTCAGTGAGCCTCGCAACTTTTGTGAAATTAAAAAAGTTTTGCTCTCTGGAAAAGGCAGTAAAGTTCATACTTTCATAATATAAGAAAGCGTACATCTAGGTATTTCTTAGAAACTATATTGGTAGGTTCCTAATTTAATAAATTTACAATTAGAAATTGAGGCGGGACTTGAATTTTGAATCGCATGCTATATATTAACACAGAACATATATATTAATTAAGAAATATATGCATAATGAAGTTGACAGACTTTCGAACAATATTTTGATAGAATTTCGTTTTGATAGAATTCCATTTCGAGAGATTTAGGAAATATCCATTCGATAAATTTGCTAGCGATTCAATAATTGAGCTCTAGAGTCGATTGCACAAGAAGGGTGAGAAAAATACGAGACAATTCCAAGATTTTTGTAAAGAATGCACGTTACAATAAATTTACAAGGGCTTGGACATACCATATCGCGAAAATATATTCTCAACATCCTAACAAGCGTATCGCAAGCGCAAGATAGATTTCCGATATACCTACCGATACCCGATCGGTATCGATATCGATCAGGATCGATATCTATATATATATTATATCGACACCGATATATAGGTATATTTCAGGTTGCCTGGAAGAAATCGTTCTATGCGATAAGGGCGCCGTTGTGTTGTCAATTACGTTTATTATCTATTTTTAAGTTACTCTATAGGATGCACATTAAAGTCATTCTATTCTATAAGTTGTACATATTGTATTTTGATTGTTATTTATTATTAATTAAGTCATTTATTTTTAATATATAATTTTTTGAATTTTAATTTCTGTAAACAACCCATAACTTGATGTTTGTATACCATCAAAGTAGAGACTAGAGAACCCTAAGCTAATGACATAACACCATGTACCTACCTAGTTTCACAGACAAATATAGTCCAAGTTTCAATGTTTCAAAGTGATACTGGCTGGAGAACTGACTTCAAGCTGCTACCAGCAATCAATCAAGCTATCCAAAAAATCCAGTCCATCAATCACTTTTATCTACCTATTTCAAACTTTCGAATTTTTCAATAGATACTATCGACTGAATATGCTTGATCCTGAAAAATATAAAATTGAATTTTTGCTATAACAGCGAAGTCATGAAACGTTCTGAACTGCATCTGAAAACTTAAAACGGTCGTTGACCCCTCGTAATGCAAGGTGACTGAATCGCGCCGTCGACCCGTGCTCGATACGTAGCCACTGGTGTGGAGGTTCATAATCGAAAAATTCTTGGCAACATGCCGGGAATACTTGCATGATTGATTGAGGGTTGAATCGACGCGTCATCTAAAAAGTTTCTATTTGTGAGTCTTGTTCTCATTAACGTCTGTTTGTCTAGCGATCTAGCTAATAAATATATAAAAGGATTTAGAAGGAGTTTGTTTGTATTTTTTACCCTACACTGCATAAGAAAGAGGACAATAACTATAAATTTTGTATCGCTTAAAAAATATATAGACTAATATTTTTTTAGTTTATTTTTCTCAATCCCATACGCTAATTAACCGAATCTTAGTGAAATGAAAGTTCATATATATAATATAAAAAAACCTAACGTACCTAACCTATTGTTTCTTAGCATAATTTTTCATAACACAACTGGTTGTGCCACAGGTCCATCATTACCGAATTATAAAATGATCGCACAACTAATTGTGCTGTCTAGTTGATCCACGGGTACCTCCCTGTCTGTGATCAGGTGTCTCAGTTTACTGTGACACCTGTTGTCTCACCTATATCTCATCTATAGATACGAGTCTCAAAATTAGCAAGATTGCAGGGTTTACTTTGATGTAAACTACCAATACTAAAAACTGGTCAACAGCGAGACAAGCTTGCATAAACACATTTTTGAAGAAAAAAATATATGTTAAATTATCGAGCGAGATAAACTTCTTTATTGAGTCCACAAAAAATAAACGAAATATGACAAGTGAACGTTTCGTTGAAATCGTAGTTCACCGGATTCATTTCTTACACAGTTACACTACTTACGTTTTTGGTACAAACTCTCAGTCCTTTGAGGTCTTTTAAAACTAATATACCTGCGTAAATGTCACTAATAAAATATATAAAAAATCTGTACTATTTCAAGATTATTATCAATACACTATCTAAAATAAACAATTTAGTAACGTGATTTAGAGTGGAGTGGATCGTTTTGCATTTTGCGCATGCTTGATTTCAAATAACCACTCGGTGTGGTCAGCTAATTGAGTTCATGTGGGGTCGACGTTAACCACATGCTCGGGTAATGGCTCCCTAAAATCCCCGTTGATATGTGTTTTTGGATTCCATTAGAGGTTCTTACTAATGGCATGTATTTAAATGATCATTTAAATACATGCAAGTTTATAACAGCGAGTAATAAAATCTAAACCGCCATCTTATAAAATTATCCATCCTCTTCAAGATATATAATAAATCAAATCATTTGATACATTAATCTATATAGAGCTATGTAAAAATGTTTAGTACTTAATTATAAACAAGAATTCGAAATATGGAAAAAATCGGTTAAGACTTTGTCAAGATAAAATGTTTTGAAATCTAGGTTGAAAAGGGAAGAAGCTTGCTACGAGGTCATTTGTCGGTCGATTTTGATATTTGGCAAAACATTTGATGCAGAATTCTTATCAAAATTAGTAGACCTCGCGAGCACCGCAATTTTGCAAAAGTTTGCGCTCACGAAGTCTACCGTTCGTAGAACAACTGTTTTTCTAACTGCGTGCAATCGTGGAGTGCTAAATAGATAGTTTCAAGGCACACAAGTATATATAAATAGCTTGGATATTCGACAAATGGGAGTTGAGCTAGGTATATGTGCATTGGTATGAGCATAGACAATTGAACACCGCGAATGGACGTTTGTATTAATCACGCTCGTTTGTGTTATATGTAGGTACTTAACCAGTAACGAACTTAGTTACACAAGTATTAAGTTTAGAAAACTTAAAAACTCCCGACAAAAAAAAGACGGCTGAACCGATTTTGATGAAACATAGCTAATAACACTCCATAAAATTCTCTTTCAAACAAAAAAAAAGAACTAGGCAGATCAAAATCGGTCCATCCGTTTGAGAGCTACGTTGCCACAGACAGACACACAGATATACAGATACACACGTCAAACTTATAACATCCCTCATTTTGAATAGGGTGTTAAAAATGAGAGAATTATTATGCCCCTAAAAATTATTCGATTTCGATGATTTTTTAAACCTCCGACCTAAAAAAAGGTGTGTTATAAATTTGACGCCTGTATTTGTATAACTGTCTGTGGCATCTTAGCTCTTAAACGGATGGACTGATTTTGATCTAGATTTTTTTGTTTTGAAAGAGGATTTGATCTAGAGTGTTCTTAGATATGCTCCATCAAAATCGGTAAAGCAGTTTTTTTATGTTGGGTTTTAAGTTTTCTAAACTAACATGTTTAAATCATTGGATCTATGAATGGCTATAATAGGCCAGTATTTTTTTCATAATGTAGTAATTACTGATGTAGCAATAGTGTATAAGAAACAAGTATAAGATAAAAGTAATTAAAAAAATTAATCTGACTTCAAAAGAATGTAATTAACTGAAAAGGGAGAAATAACACGAAAGAAATCAAAACTGGGCGTCTATACCTAAGTATGTACGTACACCTACAATTTTTAGAGTTCGGTGTCAGGCCCTAAACTATCATCAACTAAGTCCTATACAGACACCGCCTTAAAAATAGTTGGTTTACGTACCTACTTAGGTAGACGCAGTTTTGATTTTTTTTCGTGTTATTTCTCCATTTTCAGTTTATTTTGAAGTCGGTATATTTTTTTTAAATTACTGTTATTTGAAGTCGGTTAAAAATACCCATTTCCTAGTTACTGTGAAACTCAAAGTTATCGGAGGCGCCACAACCACATTTTTGACCAAACTCGGACAGATGATTATATTGTACAGATTCCAATGTTATATGTTTTAATTATAATTATTAGATATAATTTCAAACACTGAAACAATTGACCACAAAACATATAATTTCTTTAACTTGGATGACATTTTTTTCCAATTTATTTTTGTATAAAAACAAATTACTGAACCGATTTTGACGAACTAGTCTGAAAGTATGTTCTTTCAAATAGTAAAAAAAAGTTTTTTTAATTGGCTTATAAATGACGGTTATGAAATAACGAACATTAAAAAAATACAACCGAATTGATAATCACCTACTTTTCTACTAGTCTGAAAGTATGTTCTTTCAAATAATAAAAAAAAGTTTTTTTTAATCGGTTTATAAATGACGGTGTTATGAAAAAAAATATAACCGAATACCACCTACTTTTCTGAAGTCTGAAGAAGAAGAAAGAGAAAGACGTTAAAAATACATTAAAATTTACCCACCAGATATTGTTTACCTACAATACTTAAGAAATATAAATGTCCTAAGAATTAGCACCAGCAATGTCACCCCAACTGCAATATCAGTACAACGATGTAGTTGTGTTATAAATGTGACCTCTCCCGCCAGCGCCATGATAATTTCACTCAGGGAGTGGTGAATTAGCACTCGCCAGTGGCAACATAATACGCTGCCTCTAATGGGTCCAATAGCTGAAGGTAACAAGCCCAATGGATCACACTATATAGACGACAAACAATATTAAAATAAGGACAAGTTTAGAAAACTAGAACAACTCCCGTTCTGTCCTGTTTTTGTCGGAATTTCTTACTTTCTTGTGCCGTCGGACTCATTAGTAATTGGAAAGTAAAACAAAATAGTGTAGTCAGCAATTAGTAAGCACATTAAAAAAACGTTGCCTATACTACAACGAACAAAGAATTTCGACTAATCTCTCTAATTACTAATTAATTATTACTGAAGAATAAGTATTATAATCCAAGGCAAAAAGAACTTAGCATAAAAAACAGTTTTTAAAACGTTTTTTCTATACTTACTTCGTGAAAGTACTTACATAGGTAGGTACGCATGTTCTGAATAACTCAAACAACGGGACACTTGATCTATAAAAAAAAATATCAATTCGAAGGTTAATATTTCGAGCAAACGAATACTTAATATATTGAAAAATGGTTTTCGAATTCCCCCACTGTTTTTTTGAATATCTATCTAGCCCAATGATACTACACGCCATGGATAGGGAAATGAGAAAAAAAATATTCATCCCAACTTTCCGTGTAAAAACTTTTTACAACATTTTATTCTACAGTTATGTTTTTTTTATCTATCTTATCACGTTTACTACCATTATGTTAGTGCAATAAATATGTATATTCATACTAAATTACAATTTCTAGTTCTTATTGTCTTTGAGCTAAGCCGCGGACAGACCGACGGACATAGCGAAACTATAAGGGAAAATCTGATTTCTATCTTCAAGTATTCAGATGTAAAAAAAAACTAGTTATTCACGGTTATCTTGTTATTATAGTTAATCATGATATCACAAAAACATCAAAATCAATACTCATCGGGTAAAAAATATTTACCTATCTCCTAAAGTATGGAAACACGCACCATGTATGATGCACGCAATTGTGAATTCAACGATATTCATAAAAGTATGATGATGATGTGAAAACACAATTTATATACATATTTATATACATATTTTATATACATATTTACAAACCTTGAATGAGTATCATTGGCGTCGAGTAAATCTCGTCGTTAACTGAACGTGCCGCTAATTGCTGACAGTTCGGGTGCTAGCAGCAAGCGTTTAGCTGAAACGGCTGAAAATGCCTACCGTGCTTGAATTGCCTATACCGAAGGGCCAACCCTTGATATGCTGAACTCTTGATTTTCATGTGGTTTTGTACGCTTTTCCACTTAATTGTGCTAGCTCAGAAATTTGTTCTAATTTGTCCTACTAATGTCCGCATACATCACCTCTATCTCATCATCAGTGTCGAGGTCGATGCGTATACCTGAATGACTTTTAGCGAATACCTATTGGATACCTACTCTGAGTATTAGGTACGCAACTCTGCTCGACATACTCTCGATGACAAGAATGTTGTTGCAAGCGAAAGACCCGACACCACCTTGGGCCTGTTGGTCGCCCTCCCGGTAGTAAAGTAGGTTACCGTATTTCAGGGTTATCGTGTCCTCACCCTCTCCAAAAAGCAAGATTTTTCCTAGTTTCCTAATCGTTCTAAATTGAAGAAATTCATTATCTCAGATTTCAATATAGGCCACAAATGTGGGGAATCTCTAGTACTGGGTCCACAGTTAAGTTATTTTAACGGCTGTTAACTGTTAACAATTAATTGATCGACCTCACGGCTAAGTTGATAGACGTCTGCATTCTAAGTTATAAGTTGTGGGATGCCCACCTATAATATAAATTTGTGTGATGAGTAATTTGATTTTGTATGTGTACCCTGAGGATGGGACTCTGACAGTCCCGAAAGCGGTTGGAAGACATCGCTCTTTTGACCGATTAATATCGTGAGTTTTTTTCCGGTTAATCAAATAATATAGGTAATTTGTTTTTGTCTGGGTATTCTATGTATTTAAAAAAGCATATAACTTTTATATCAGTTAAATACTTGGTTGCCATAGTACATGACTATATTTGTGAAATATTAATAAACCGCTGCTTTTTGTATAAAATTTCAATGAAATGACGCTTATGGTGGCCTAACTTTGACCTTTAAAAGCTTTTAAAAGTTTGACCTGTTTAGCCGCTCCTATAAGCCAATGTCAGCTTTTTACAACGATGAGTAATTAGGGCCCTCGGTTAGAGAGAAGCTTCATTTGCACTAACGGGTGAGGCCGGCCTTGGACGGAGCTTGTTTACCATTCACGACAAACAATGCTAAAACTAGGAGTTCTATGAACAGTAGACTTCGAAAGTACCATTTTTTGAAAAATCACTTTTGTTGCCAAGAAGTCTTTACTCGCGAGGTCTACTGCTTGTATTAGAAATTCTTGTTTTGTATCGAATGTTTTTGATAAAAGAAAAAAAACCGTAATATTGAGGATCCTGTTTACAAGTTTCGTCAAGATTGGTTGAAAAATATGACCTGTACGCGAGGACCTACAAACATCCAGACAGAAGAACGAAAATTATGATAGTTGATGCAGAGGCTTTCGTTCACTTCGCAGTTTGTCTGTTTGTCCCAAAACTCCTTTAGAACGTTTGGAGGTATCATAATACATTAAATACGAGCAGCGCAGGAGATAATTTTATTATACTTAGTTTAATAAAAGCGGCCAAGTGCGGATCGTGCCACGTGTAAAGTAGGGTTCCGTAGTTGTACATCATAATTAATGTCAACTTAAATTAGTGATACTATGAATTATACGAGTTAACTTGTGTTAGTTTAAATGAAATTTGCTCGAAATTTTCATTTCATACTTTTCTAAGTACATTTTGTAAGTTGATCGACTATTACTCATTAAACTGTAAAGCCTTCTTAGCTGTAATAGTTTTCCTTTAATTTCATCATATATAATACTAGCCTGATTTTTTTCATATCTCCAAAGTTAACCGGTTTCACTCCCACTTTACGTTTACGGGAGGTACCCCAAAAATACATATTTTTAAGATTTTGTATCACGACTTTCTCGGCATAACTAATATGCATATCCATAACAAAGTACAGCTTTCTAGAGTACTTGAAAGACTATCTATGTAAATAGTCTTTGAGCAAATCCACAGACGGACTGATAGACAGACGGACATGGCGAAACTATAAGAGCCATTACGCACTGTCGACTGGTCGCCGGCGACTCGGTCGCTCGGCGACCAAAACATAGGCAACTAGGCCTAGGAGACCAAGCCTAGCGACAGTATTCCAAGTATATTCGTGCAGAATGGACGTCGAAGAAGCTGCTATAGTAGCGCTACTAATAATGAAGAGAAAGAAAAATAAAAGAAAATCAAGAGAGTATTGGGTACATCCTTTGTTACAAGAACGGAGATCAAAAGGAATGTTTAAAATATTTTATGAAGACGTAAGAAAATACCCTCGTAAATTTTAAAATTTGATTAGAATATTCGTCACTTAGTAAGTCCCAAATAGCTTTTCGGGATTGTATTTCCATTATAAATTTCTCGGTATCGAAAGCCTGAGCCATTTTTGTGCGCGACGTCCGGTCGTTACGACAGTTGCTCGCAGTGTGAATGGTTCCACTTGAAGCCGTGCTCCTATTGGTTGCCGGCGACCGGCAGTCGCTTGCGTGTCGCCACTACGCGGCGAGTCGCCGAGTCGCCTGGGCGACCGACGACCAAGTGCGTAACCATCTATTTAAACTGTAGTAAGTCACAGTCGCCAGCGACCGAGTCGCCGGCGACCAGTCGACAGTGCGTAATGGCTCTAAGGGTTCCTTGTTTTCTACGAAACCCTAAAAAAATAAAACAATTGACTTCAAAATATACGTAATTTCGTTTCAAAAATCAAACTACTATACCTACCTACCAATTCTAATAAAATTTCTGTAGGACCAATTACAGGTTTAATCATTTCAATTAAAGAAAATAATGATATATCATTACTCTATTATTTCTTTATTCTATGTTTGTTACCACAGATACAGAATACAAAACAATCGAATAGAGAACCTTTTTTTTAAGCCGTTTAATATGTACGGATAAGTAAAACTATATACTTAGTCGTGTTAAAATCGTGTCGCACGATTTAAATATATTTTGTATGAAATTACCTCGTAGAAATATCATGTTAGGAGGACATTACTCACAGCAAGTATTTCTAATAAAAATTGTTAGGATAGATAGGAAACACGCAAAATTACTGTTTTGCGAATTTTTACAATGCTGATGACATATTGTGGTAAAGTTTTTAAACATAAATAATTATTATATTACCCTGAGGTTTCATTAGCGAATGATGAAAAACAGTGATGATGATGATAATGAAATGTAGCTTATGTTCGTCTGCAGGTACTAAGCTACCCCTGTACCAAATTCTACGACGATCAGTTTAGCTGTTTGGTCATGGTAAAGTAACAAACAGACTGTGTTACTTTTGTTTTTGTTTGAACCACTTAATATGGTTAGGATTTCATACTAAACACTTACCAACTGTTTCCTGAGACCTACAATCTTGGAATTTCCCAGAATAGAGTGAATAGATATCTTCTGGATCGACGAGCTCCATCCTCGGCCACACCGTCGCTTAACATCAGGCGAGTGGGTGGTCAATCGTAGATCTATCTTGTATATAAAAAAAAGTCAAATTTAGGGACATTTATCCTAAAGTTTAAAGTCTACGGGCTTATGAGGCATGAGCTTAGAGATTAGAGCATCTCTTATAACACAAACAAACTTAGTTCTCGCCCATTTTTATGGAATTCATTCAAATAACAAAATTTCTTTTAAGAGAGTAATGAAAAGCTGAAGCGATTTAAAAAAATATCACATTTCAAAATTGGCTCATTTCAACTTTTGTCTCACTCAAGCAAAATAAAAATGACCGCGAGCAAACTTTGCACCGTTAAAAGAGAAGACAGCAAACCCCTGACTATGATTTATGATATCTAAGTGCAACAAAGCGCATTGCGCATGCCCTAAACCTAGTATTATACCAACGCTATTCTGGAGGGAAGGTTACTAACAAGTGATGGCGCTTAGAAAAAAAAAACAACTCAGGAAATCGCGAGTAAAACCAGTAGTTACAGCTAATAATGTAAAATATAAGTCAGTTCACGGCACAGATTTCTTCTGATTTATTAAATCTGCTAACTTTGTTGTTATAACCGATTATTAGGAATTCTTGTTTAATCTATTTTTCATCTTAATTGAAGCGCTAATCCCGAAAGATTTACATCTCAGTTTAAATTGAAAATTAATGTTTAATTCATTTGTTTTTCCAGGAAAATTAATTAAGATTTCACCCCTAGTTTATACCTCTTAGGGTGAGCAAAAATTTTAAATAAATATACCCAGAAACATATACCTAGTCTTGCCATAAATATTGTCACGAAGAAAAAAAATATTTTTTTATTGCAAATGATATTTATTACTTTTACAGTGTGTTAGTTTAATACATAAATATAAAACAATTTAAAATATAAAAGCTTATTCGAAGTGGTCTCCATTGGCTGCAATACAGTCCTTTAAACGTTGAGGCCAGTTATCAATAGAAGCACGCACTCTTTCCATGGGAAAATTCTTCACTGCCAATCGTATGGATTGTTTTAGGGACTCCAAATTATCATGGCGTTTAGAGCAAGCCATACTCTCTAAAACTGACCATAAATCATAATCCAGCGGATTAAGATCAGGACTAGACGACGGCCAGTCTTCAGCTCTGATGAAGTCCGAAACGTTCACTTCCAACTGCACAAGACACAAGACTGCGTGGACCGAGCTTTATAACCTGGCGCCGAGTCTTGTTGGAAGGACCATACTTGGTTATTGAACATGGTGTTGTTAAGGGGCTTAACTAGCTTCTCAAGAATGGTATTTTGATACACTTGTGCCGATGTTTTGATACCGTTTTCACAAAAATATGGCTCAGTCACTCCTTCATAGCTAACACCCCACCAAACCATCACTGAAGTCGGATAATGCCCACGTTGCACTCTGTCGACTAATTGGGAAGCTTCCTTAGAGCTTTGAGCATAAATACGGTCATTTTGTTTGTTAAAATGTTGCTCAATTGTAAAGATTTTCTCATCCGTAAACAAAATTTTTCTGTGACCTCCCTTTGCGTGCCGCTTCAGTAGTTGTTTCGATTTTACCACCCTATTCTTTTTTAAATTATCAGTTAAAAAATGACTAGTGCGTCTTTTATAGGCTGCAAGTCCTAAGTCATCTTTTAAAATACGCGACATGGTTCTGGGTGCTATCTTCATCTCCCGAGATAAAATCTTTTGCTTTCGGACAGGATTTCTTCGAATTCTTTCCCTTACTGCTTTGACTACCTTTTTCGTACGAACACTACGTGGACGGCCAGATCTTTTTCTGTTACAAACAGAGGAGGTCTCACTGTACCTATTAATAGCCCGGTACACAAACATTTGACTAATACCAAGCGTATGGAGAGTTTTAAAAATTGCATTTGGCTCCATACCAACTTTGTGTAATGCAATCACAGTGATTCGGTTCTCTTTATCACCCCACTCCATTTTAATATCGCAAAATATTGTACAATGTATTGGCGCCAAAATTAGAAAACTCAATGAACAATCGTATAAAAATAACAGATTCCAAATTCAAATGTAATATCTTTCTTATTTTTAACTGTAACAGTATTTATGGCCAGACTAAGTATAACCCTAAACTTAATTTTAATATTTTTTTAACATTTTAACTAATCCTACTAATATAATAAAAGTGAAATTAACTCTGACTGTCGTCTACCTCTCTGTCTGTTTGTTACCTCTTCACACGGCTGAACCAATTGTTATGAAATTTGGTACGGAGATTCTTTAGTACCTGTAGAAGGACATATTATGTCCTTCTACAGGTACTAAAATAAAATAGGTAATGAAATAGGTATAGCTTATTAAGCTATACCTATTTCATCATTATCATTACCACCGTTTTTCATCACTACGCGGGTGACACCGCAGGCGCAGCTATTTCTACCCGACTGCGTTATGTTAGAAAGGAGGGTTATGTTTTTCGAGTGTATGTACGTACATATCTATGTGGGTATATATGTGTGTTTCTATGATCGCCTACAACCTAACCGACTTGACCGATTTTGATGTGCGAGGTGTTGTTAGATTAGTCTTCATTTCTTCACAGATTTCGTAGTAAAAAAAGGGTTTTATCGTAATCTCCAACTAACTTTTTCCTACTAAGCAGATGGTTTTACTAGAATTATTCTAAAGAATGCGCATTTATAATCTTTTACGGCGATTTTACGCATACTTTAACGCAAAAAACGTACACTCAACAGCGTATAAAGCGCAACGAACTCGTAAGTTAGACTACAAAAACTGTTTGTCTGCAGTCGGGTATTTTGTTTTTCTTTTAACTTATACCTACTTTGTTATATAAATATTAGCATATTTACTCACCTCAACTTTTAACACGGTACGAATCTATTATATTAAAATTAAACTTCTTTATAGTTTAATTTGAATACATAGAGGCGACTTCGTTGCAGTTATACTGAGTTAGATATAAGTACTTAGACCGTAATTCGTATTACGTAATTGGACTAAAGGTACAATTGGATTAGGTGCTTAAGACCAATGAAGGTCCAAAGATAATCCCTCAACCCTTTCCCAGTCGTTATAATGTACCCAGTATGTTGTTAACATTGATACGTTGATTAACTGCAATGCCTATGCGTTGGGCAAGATAATCAGGGCCAAAATATAAGTCATATACATATATTTAGCTCAAAAGTAAGTTCTACGTCTTCTTATCGTATTCGTACTTCTATCTACGTTTCAAAATCCCAGACGTTTATACATTATTATATGTACATATATTAGGTACAAAAGATCCTACCCGTTTTTACCACAGGTGTGTCAACTTATTTTTTTTGTAAACCTAGCTTAAAACAGGAGTTTGAAAACATAAATCTTATTCAAACAGACAGACATTCCAAGTAACTCAAGTTCGTATAACAGAAGAATAACTAGGAGGTATTCCTTGTCAGCAACCGAAAGTAATTATTTCCAGTCCATGTTTCGCTCTCGCACCTCTTAATTATTCTGAACAGAAATCGCGTCACAGTCGAGCCTACGTAAAGGTTTTTCAGACTACGCTATGTATAATTGTATACCTACATAATATCGTTGAAAATCATTTAGTACTCGTGCTTATTAGATAGATAAACTCTTTATTGTATACACCTTAGCACTTACAATCAAGATAAATTATTAAAAAAAATATTAATTATTTAATTTTAATTTATTTATATATTTTTTAAATTATTTTAAAATTTTTATTTGCTTATTTTTTAAAGCCTAGTTCGCACGCGTTAGCAATTTGGTTGAGCGTTTAATTTGTAAACAGATACTCCTATGTAAGTATAACATTAATAGCCATAAGTGACTTTATAAGTGAAGCAACTTTTAGTATGGCTTTTAGGCTGAGTGCGTCACTCAAGTCCGTCGATACACACAATGGATATTTAAGCTTTCGCTTTTGGCACTATTTCACATTCTAATTCAGTAACAAAAATGGCTACATACTTGAAACATTCTTGAAATGCTCATGTGCATGTCAAAATGCAATTAGGTGATGGTCGTGCGCAAAAAAAAAACTATGAAAATATGTATACGTAGTTTATAATTAGCGTGCTTTGAAAAAAAAGGGATAAGGTATACTATATATATAAAAGTCTTTCTCCTGACTGACAACGAAACAGTCAAAACAACTGCAGTCAACAATTTCTCTGTCATAGATAAGACCGCGAGATGTAGCACATGAAAGATCAATTGTAGCATAGTCTGAAAAGGTTCTAATGAATGTTTGAGGATTGTGACGTTTAGGTACCCACTGCGCTGTGGGTGAACATCTGCAATTCACCACAGGAGCTGTCTCTAAGAAGTTTCATTTACTTTAATGGGTTTGGGACGTGAAAGAACCCTTTTTGAGTTCCTCATTTCTGTGCTCTTCAAGGCATAAACAAAATAAAACTGGAAATTACAATAATAATGGGGACAAATGCGGTATTCTAATGGAATACCGGAAAATAAATAAAGTACCGAAAATTCACCATTTGTAGTATGTAATCATAGCTTTTTTCCTGTTAGCTCAATATAAATTACTGTATTATTAAGTAGCCTTAGTTAAGTGTTAGGTTAGCTCTTTTTTAATCGCAAACAATGACATTTTATCAAAAGTCGCGAATGAGTCTGTGTTTGACCACCAACTCGTTTGTTAATAAGCGACGATCGCAGACGAAGCACGCATACTTAGAAGATATATTGACTGTATTATTACAATTAGCTAGCTATCTATGACAAAGGCCCTTTACAGCTGCTTTTGACTGACAGCAACTGACAGGCCTTCTTACAGCTGCAAACAACTTTTGTTTTTATATAAAATCAGAATGTTTAATTTTTATAATGATAATATTGGGATTATGATGTAAATGACGTCGCCATGCGTATATTATGTATATCCAAATTATCCAAGGCCCGAAATAAATGAATTGAATTGAATATCAGTCAGACTGGCCTTGTGGCTCAGTTGGTAGTGTGTGTCTACCTGCTGAACTAAAAGGTCGTGGGTTCAATCCCCACCCAGGGCAAACATTTGTGTGATGAGCATGGATGTTTGTTCTGTGTCTGGGTGTTTCTATGTATCATAATTATATATTTACAAAAAAAAAAGTATATATGTATTCTATCAGCCATCTAGTTCCATAGTACAAGCTTTGCTTAGTTTGGGCTAGATGGTGTTGTGTGAAATGTCCACAAAAAAAAAAAAAAAAATGAATATCAGTTTTCTCTGACCTTGAAAAGAATACTGACTGACCTTGAGAATGTGACCTTGAATATTGCATCTCTCAGGGAACATGAAAACTGACAATTATTTGTTGTACTTATTAGTTGTAATTACTTCTAACCTTAGAATTTTAGGCTTTTAATTATTTTCAATTAATGATTATGTGACTCCCTTTAATTGTTTTCGATTAAAATGATGCTCACAAAAAGGGTACTTACCCCTTCGTAATAACGATCATAATAACATAACGTTTTATGGGGCCATTCGCACTCAGCAGAACGGTCGCTTTGGTTGTTTTCCCACGGCGGTCATCTCGAGGAAACGAGGGGAAAGCAGAAAGCTAAATAACTTCTCTTTTTGCGGTTGTTATTTTTTATACAAACGTCTAATTATGGTTATAAATATGATGAATGTAAATGCGAAAGTAACTGTCTGTTGCTTTTTACGACTGTAGCAAAGGAATACATAGTAGTTTGAAGGAAATATAAGTTTAGATCATATAATTTGACACCTAAACGAATAAGAAACTTTGATATAACAAGTATCTATATTAAAAGAAAAACATAATACCCGATTGCAGAAAAGCAGTTTTTACAGTCTAACGAATTTCGTTAAGATTGATACGCTGTTGAGTGTACGTTTTTGTGTAAAAGTATGCGTAAAATCGCTGCAAAAGATTATAAATGCGAATTATTTAGAATAATTCTAGTTAAATCACTTGTTTATTACGAAATAGATCGTTGGAGTTTACGAAAAACGCATTTTTTATGTTTGCGAGAGATGTATTATACTTATTAAAAAAAATACACAAACATACATACACTCCAAAAACATAACCCTCTTTATTACGCGGTCGGGTTAAAATAGTGATCATTATATTTGTGCTATTACGATGTATTGAAAAATTAAAGAAAAATTGCGTTGCCTTTCACCCGTGTAAACTACACGGGATAAACCGCGGGGAACCGCTATTTTTTCTAAATAATTATCTAAAACAAATTAATTGTGATGAACGGTCAACATGATGTTAAAGTGTAGCCGATGTCCATCTCCAGGTTAATAGCTATCTCTCAGTTAAAGAGTGTACTATGGTTAAAGTACCTAGCAATCAGTTTGTTTGATCGTGAAAAGGTAACAAACACACCTACAGAAAGACAGACAGAGTCGCTTTATTTTACTTTGTTTTTATAATATTAGTTAGGATTATTGAATAGACTTCTTAAAACTTGGGTGAGTATACAAATTACTAGAAAATCTGCATGTATCATAATTATATTTAACGATATTAGAACATTACCTATTTTTCCTTGTTAATATGACAAAAATTCTACGTTGTTTCGTCTGAAAATTACAAATCTAAAGAGAACACATCTCCTCCAAATGATTTTTTAGATAGGCAAGGATTTTATGAAATCAATTATATTATGAAATGTAAAACATAGTACAAAATTAAAAGAAGATAAGTAGTTATATATGAGAGAATGGAAAATACAATGAAGCGGAATATCATATTACAAGCTCCTGGGTTCAGATAGGTTCATGATTTTTTTTAATTTTAAAATACAACATATTTTAAAACTTTAAAATACCTTTGTTGAAAAGAAATAAATTTTAACGATCGGGGGAAAAGTTCTCCACCTGCTCAGTAGGCACGGCTTAAACAGTAATTATAAGTTGGAGAATTTAACACGGGTTAGGGCGATTTTATCAAGCCTTGTAGAGGTGAGAAGGTAGATAGTCTCAACTTTATCAATAAATATCTCTGAAGAGCTGGTAGACTAGAGAACCAGATGTTATTAAAAAAAAGACGTGTAGCACTCGGAGACTGCCGCAGTAAAGCTATTGCATAGCATTTTTTATTAACTTATGTAATCATAATTATTTATTTATTTTATTTATGCAGTATTCCTAACACCCCCCACTCCGACCGGCACAGCGGTGATACTTTTTAGTTTTTTGTTTTGCCATCTATCGATGAATAGCAGAACTTTTAATGACTTTTTGAAATATCACGCTAGTCTCTTTAGTTCTGCAAATCGCCTCTAGGTGGCATTGGTTGTATCGGCGTTACTGCGTTAGGTTATTTTCGTTACGGAATTTCTGGATTCGGTCCCCACGCTCAAGGCCCGCGATAGATAGATAAAAAATAAAACAAATAAACTACGGTTGAATAACTGACCACTTTTTCAGGAGGGGAAAAAAATGACAATGAATTATTATCAAAATAGTCTGGGTATCACTAAATAAAATAGTGATTCTAGTAACGAAAAGCTGTTCTAGTATTTATATGTTTATTAGTTGAATATCTTTTAAGGTGCCGGTTTTTTAATTCGAAAATAGGCCAACACTTGATCATCAGGGTTACGGTCTACGATGGAACACGCTTGCCTAAAAGAAATCTATTTGAGTTTGGGTAACAGAATTGTTTCGTATATACACATGCGATATCTTTTTGACGTGACAACGTCTAATAAATCGATGAACGCCGGCTGCACGAAAAAGTATGACTAATTGTCGCGTTACGCTCATTGTCCCGTTACATCATAATTTCATCAATGTTTTGTTATGACGTTGCCATGTTAAACTATCGTCCGTAAACCGACTATACAGATAACCATTTTTTTTTTAAGAATGGTAAATAACGTTACGATTAAAAAACTTATATTCTATGATTCTTAAAATATTTCAAAAGCTCTCTAGTAACGCATCAAGTAACATATTCGTCATGGTTCCTATCCGACGACCAGTCTGCCTGTTTACACTGTTTTTTCTATAAAAAAAATGGTTGTCTGTAAAGTCGGCTTACGGACGATAATTTTACGTGATAACGATGCGTCACAAGCCGAACGCTTAGGCCGATCGTGCCTCTAACGCTTGTTCCGCGCTCTCGCTTGCATGCTCGGCTCAGGCGGAACGTGAAAATGAGTCATACTTTTTTATGCATGCACAAGACGTTATCACGTGAAAAATACACTTAATATTTTTGTTTATCCAGAAAACATCGGAGCATCTACGTAAATCAGTGTCCCGTGATATTATTATAAATGCGTTGATATATTTGGAGAATAGAGGCACGAGACTAGCCACCGCTCACGACCATGTAATAAAATATCCGAGGTGTAGAGCTTCACAATAAGCTGGTTTTATTAAAAAATAAATACGGCTTCGTGAATTTATTGGGATATTTATCATCGGCACAATAATGGAAACGCTGCTGTGAATGAGAATTGGGAGAAAAGAGGCTGTGAAATGTAAAATCAGAACATACTTTTAAATTATGTATTTATTACAATGTTTATACCTCTGAAATATCTTTATATAGGTATAATATTATAGTTTTAAAAACTAAAAAAAAAACATCTTTAAAATACGCAATTTTGTTTACTTCAATTACATATTTTTCCAGGACCTCAAGGCTGCTATTTGAACTATCACTCGTTCGCCACTCGCTGATACGATTTAGCGACAATTGTGACAAATCGCTAGTATATGTAATACCATAGTAATAAATTAACAATTTGTCAAAATAGATAACTTACATCACGATAGATAGTTCAATAGAAGCCTTGGGGTCCGGGTTTTTTAAAAACCAAACTTATATCTATGATGTAAGAGTAAGAGACATATTTTAGAAAATATTGCAAGGTTTATTTAATATATCATATTGGTCATAGTAGCAATAAATCTTATTAAATTATGGCTATGCAAAGGTAAAAGGTCTAAAACTTATGTAATATTCATTGTTGAACCCACCTATCTGCAAATATGAATTCGTGATGTTTCTTTAAACATGGGTCGAGCAGGGCAGTTAGTAATGGTACCGATTGTTAACTTATTTGTAGGTATGCTTACATTACATAACTTTGGAACAGTTAGTTATTAATATCAGAAGCATTAAAATGTATCATCATCATCATCATCTCAGCCATAAGAAGTCCACTGCTGGACATAGGCCTCCCCCATGGATTTCCAAAAAGACCGATTGGAAGCGGCTTGCATCCAGCGTCTTAAAAAAATGTATATTACAGATCTATTTTATCGACTTCAAAAATAAGGAGGCTTTTTTTTTTTATGTTTCTTACCGTATAACTCCGTCATATATATACCGTTTTTTTTTAAAGAATATACTTTCAGACTGATTGACTGATTTTAATGAATTTCTATGGGATCATCCATAGAGATTTCATCAAAATTAGTTGGTCGATGTGAATCTCTATTAGGACAGTTTTCATTCCGGTCGCACACGTCGCCGGCTGCCGCAATCCAGTGTGATTGCACCCGTCGGTCGGTCCGTCGTCGTTCCGTCTTTCAGTCCCGTTATTCGTGACGTCAGGATTGCCCACTGCTCTTTTGCTAGCTGTAATTGCCTTTTGATTCGCCGCTGCCTATTGATTACTGGTCTAAATTGCCCAGCAGTTACGAGAGTTCATGTGATTGAAAATATTGATCGAGATGGTTCCTCCATTTCTATTCACATATAATCGGGAGGTGCAGCTCTCTCAAAGTCAAAGTCAAAGTAAATTTATTTGCGTTAAACATGAGTGATAACATGCTTTTGGTGTTCTTAATTTTAATGTGCTTCATGTTATGCCTGAGGAGGCGTGCAAATCAGAGGGCGCTATCGATCTTTAAAACTACTAATATAAATACCTAATTATCAAATGTCAATTTAAACATGTCATAATACAATTATATAAAATTATTTTTTATTTTTATTTTTATTAATTGTGTCAATAAAATTTCTAAACATTAATATATTTTGTTCATAAGGAACGATCGTCTATATAATCTTTAATCTTATAGTAGCATTTTTCAACCAGCAAGACTTTAAATTTCTTTTTAAATAAATTAGTTGTCAGATTTCTAAGACTTATAGGTATCTTATTATAGTATATAATAGGGCCCATTCCAAAAATGCTGTTTCTGAACAATTGAGTTTTTGCTTTATGTATTAGTATTTTGTTGTCTCGTCTATTATATATCGATTCTGTAGACATCTTAGGAAATATTTCAGAATTAGCCCGTACAAATACTGCAACCTCAAATATGTATAGTGAAGGAAGCGTCAGAATCTTATGCTGTTTAAAGTAAGGCTTGCAGCTATCAGTTGGTTTGAGTCCAAACATAGATCTTAAGCATTTTTTCTGGGATATAAAAGCATAATTTTTATCAGTTGAGTTACCCCAGAATATTACGCCATATCTCAGCACTGACTCCACAAGTCCATAATATGTTGTAATAAGGGCGTCCGAGTGAAGAGTCGGTGCTATTTTGTAAAGAGCGAAGGAACAGCTGCTGAGTTTTTTATTTAGGTCATGGACATGTGCTTTCCAGTTCAGACGTTGATCAATAATTAACCCCAGGAATTTTGTGGTTTCTACATTATTTATCGGGGTATTACAGTATGTTATGTCAAAATTAGTTATATTCTGTGGTCGTTGAGAAAAGTGCATAATATTAGTCTTACTTAAATTTATTTTTAGATTATTATTGTCAAGCCATTTTATTGTTGAGTCAAGAGAATTAATAATGTCATTTTTATATGATTCTATTTTATTACAAGCTATTGTTATGGTACTATCGTCAGCGAAAAGTGTAACTGGATGTTTTGTTGCTTTTGGAAGGTCGTTAATATACGAAATAAATGCCAGTGGACCAATCACACTACCTTGAGGTACCCCATATTTTGGAGTACGTTCTAAGGAAGTAAATATTTCTTCTCTCTTTGTTTTAGGATTAATTTTTGATATCTCAGTTAGTTTCTTTCTATTACTTAAATAAGATTTTAGTAAATCGTTACTGTTTCCTCTTACCCCGTATTTATACATTTTACTAAGTAGTGTGTTGTGATCTACGTAATCAAAAGCCTGAGTCATGTCGCAAAAAATAGCGCAGACAGGGTTTCTTTTATCAATATTTAACATGACGTTTTTTAAAAATTCGCAAATAGCCAAATTGATAATTTTTTTGTGTCTGAAACCTTTTTGCTCTTTAGAAAGTATGTCATATTTTTCAAAATATGAATATATTTGTTTATAGATCACCTTTTCAAAGATTTTAGCAAAGACTGATATTAATGCAATTGGTCTATAATTGTTCATGAGTTCTCTGTTTTCTTTTTTAAATAACGGTTTAACTATAGATATTTTTAAATCTTCTGGAAATACACCACAGCTTATACACATGTTAATTATATAACTAAGGTGTTTTGAGATGTTTTCAGCGACAAATTTAATTACTTTTGTGTGAAAACCGTCATGTCCCACACTGTTAGTGTTTTTTAGACTATTAATAGTTTTAACAATATCGCCTGGTAAGGTTGGACTCATATATATTGAATTGGGACTATTTTCTATAAGTGAGGTTACATTTCTTCCAGAATCGGTAATCGGAACAATTTTGTCAACAAAATAATTATTAAATTCATTAGCTATTTGTAATGGATTCGTAATAGTTGTATTAGATAATCTTATTTTGTCTATGGGATGTCTAGGTATATTTGATTTAGAGCCATTAATAATTTGCCATGTGGCTTTACTTTTATTCTGAGAAGTCTTTATTTTATAGGTATTTTGTGCCCGTTGTGTGAGTTTAATAATCTTTTTATATAATTTTGTGTAGGGCACATAAGTAGATTTATTTTTATCTGTGGGATTGGCTCTGTATGCATTTAAAAGTAATCGTTTCTTTTTGCTGCATAATTTGATACCTCGAGAAATCCATTTGGGTTTTTTAGTTATTCTTACAATAATGGTCTTAAAAGGAAAGCATAGGTCGTAGAATAGCTTGAAATTTTCCTTGAAAATTTCATAAGCCTGGCTAGGATTAACGGTATCATATATTTCACAAAATGATAAATTACTAATACACGATTTGAATTTGATCATGTTCTCAACACTATAGTCCCTTCGTTTTTTACGCCATGCATCGATAACCCAGACTCTTTTAGTAGGACATTTCAGTATTTGCGCGGTATGATCAGACAATGAAAATTCTACCACTTCCGTTCTACAATGTTTTTTAAAATTGTGAGCAAAATTTTCGATACAAGTCTGAGAGCTTAACCTTGTGGGTTCCCTTAAAGCTAATTTGAAGTCAAAGTTTAACAATAGACACTCGAAATCTCTGGTTAAGGGATTATCTTTTAATATATTTATATTAAAATCTCCAGTTATTATAATATTGTTATAGCTCTTTTTAGATAGATATTGCAGATTTTTTTCTAATTTATTCATAAATATATTTAAGTTATTATACTTGGGAACTCTATAGATACAGACAATTACTATTTTATAGCTGACCAATTCAATGGCACAGCATTCAAATTGGTTAGTTATGCTAGGTTGGTTTATTTCTGGTAATTCATTGTGTAAAATCCCTCTTCGGACGAGGATACATGCGCCGCCTTTACTAATCTGGGTTCTGCTGAAACATGCTGCTAAGTCAAAATTAGGAACGTTTAGGTGTATTTCATAGTCCTGTCTCATGTTGTGCTCCGTGATACACAGTACATCAATGTTACTGTTTCTTTCCGACAGTTCATTAAGACAAACGCATAACGGGTCTATTTTTCCTAGAAGACCAGCTATATTCTGATGCATTATGTTTAAATGCTTATCCATGAAAAAGCTGCATTGATTCGTCGTTTTTTATTTGGCTTAGGTACTTTTCATGTTGACAGATATTCTTAGTAAGGTTGAATACGCCTTTAAAAATTGTTTGCAGTCCTTTACTGTTAATTTTCCCAGATATACTTTGAAACATGGTGTTGTCGTAGGCCAATTTTTTGTTAGAATCATATATGTATGCGTATTCATATTTTACATTGTCAGAGTATAGCTTGTTATTGAATCTCGCTCGCACGCCATAACTTTTTCTGGATACAATTTTTTTTTTTGTTTAAAAGGGTATACTGTCCAGGTGGTCCCCAAAAAATCTATGGGGACCACCGGGACAGTATATTATGAAATATATATTAAAAAGAAAATGATAATAATCTATGTCATAAATTATATTTTTTTTTCAAAATCGGTTCAGTATTTAGGTTTTTATAACAAAATAATTGGAAAAACTATGTCATCCAAGCAGACGAATGACATGTTTGAAATCGGGTTTTTTGTATTTTAAACGATTACTTTTAATATTACCAAGTGCTTGTAAAACTTTAATTCTATTTTTTTTTTCATTTTCTACCTGTATAAGTTGCTTATTAATTTTTATGAATATCTAAAGCGAGACTTTATAAATAATTTGAATTATTCATTCGTTGAACGAACATAAAATTATTAGCTCAGAATGATCTTTATTGCCCGTTTTCATCTCTCGCCCGTGTTCCTTTTTGATCGACACTCAAACCACCCTTCTTTCTCATTAAGCTCCTATTTCTGTCAGAATTTTTACGCAGATGGTAAGTAAGCTTTGAATTTTCGATGAATTCAAATTAATAAGGGGTACCTTTATCAAACTCCATTTTCTAGATTTTATTAAAGTACGCGTTGGAATGGAATACGTTGAAGACCGCAAGGGCCTCCTTTGCAATTTTAAGTAGGTTAGGGTCCAGTGCGTGGTCGGTCTAAGTCGTCCGGAGTGAAGTGGATACCTTTTTAGACAGTGAATGATTTTAACCCGATTGCGTAAGGCGGGGTCATGTTTTTCGAGTGGATGTATATGGGTATGTATGTATGTAAGGGTGCATGTACTTGTTTGACATGTTTGTCTCGTATGTCTGTGGTATCGTAGCTCTCAAATGGATTGACCGATTTTGATTTAGTTGTTTTGGTGAGAAGGAGTATTTGATCGAGTGTTCTTGCTATGTTTCATGAAAACGGTCCAGCCGTTTTTATGACGCCCCCGTCATATATGTTTTCTGTTTTTTCAACTTATTTGTTACAAAGTTTTCTTTAGCTTAGCGTTGTATTTGTATGGACAGGTTACGAGCGTCAAAATTTTGGAGACGATTAAGGCTAAGGCTAAATGTGTAAAATGTAACAGAAAATACAATTTAGCCCCAAAATGTATTTCTAAAAAAAATCCACACATCCAGACATCCATATCTATTATCTACATCCAGGTTGGGGCATCAACACGAAAGATTTTAAAATGTGATTACAAAAATATATGCAACTTATATTTTTAAATGTAATTTGGCTGGAGTAAGTAACAGACAAGTAAGTATTTTGTTTTTATTTTAATACAGATAAACAGGTGAAGGAAAACATTGTAGGGAAACCGTAGTTTAAAAAGTTGAAAAAAATCAGTTGGCTTTTTTCGGTTGCTTCACTTAGAGCCAGGCCCCATTATAGCCTAGATGTGTTTACTATCTTGAACTTCTCCTTCCGTTAACAAAAGGTGAGTTAGGGTCAAATACCAACCAATTAACTAAAAAACATTTTTTATGCTGTAATAGTTTGCGCTTGACCGCCAACTCACCTGACGTCAAGCCACGTTGCGGTCTACGATGAAGCGCGCTTACGCAGAAAAACCGACAAATAAAGAGTTTAACTTGATAAACTTTTTCACATTATTAGAATTGAGAATGTTGAAATTTACCCATTTTATAGTTTATTAGACAATTTTTTTTACAACGAACCAGGTTTATATTTGTCAATAATCTCATATGATAGGAAGTGATAATGAGGCAATAGTTGTAACACGCTCGTCTAAGAAATACAAATTCATTTTTTACTTGATCTAGACCAGGTGGTACCTAGTAGGGAAAATAAACGCCGAAAAAGCATTTCACACTTCTGCACAAAGCGGAACGGAAATGCTCAGCGCTTCTGAACGGTATTAAACTTGAATCCTGTCATAAGGTTGAAAATCAACCAACACGAGTGACAAAGTGAAATACATCATGAAACCATGTCGATGACGTATAGAAGGAAATTCACATCCACCACAGTTCACATTGTCGGAAAGGGAAGCCATACGACGTGATTCCAATTCACGGTCTGCGAGACACCATGTGGATTGGGTCTCTGGAACCCGTTTATGTGTCAGAGAGCTATGCGTAGCAATTTGTTTTCCTATTGAACGAATATGTCGAAAACTGTTGTAGATTACTTCATTAGTTCAATGTAGTTGAGATGATAGATGTTTTAAGCGTTGTGATCGTCAGTATTTAATGGATTGTAACACTAGCATTTGGCAAACACGAACAGACTATAAAAAACGAAATTAATTAAATTTTGTTTGGCAAAAAAAATAAAATTGGTTGACATTTCACGCAACACCATTTAGCCCAAACAAAGCAAAGCTTGTACTATGAAAACTAGATAGCTGATAGAATACATAAATACTTTTTTGTAATTACAATAATATTAAATAATACATAGAAACACCTGGACACAGAACAACCATCCATGATCATCACACAAATGTTTGGTCTGCGTGGGGATCGAACCCACGATCTATAGCTTATCAGGCAGATATACTACCAACTGAGGTGCAACGCCAATTAAAGATTTTATTGGACCTTAGCCGGTTTGCTTACATTTATTCTAAGTCAAGATTGGTTGACCAGTCTATTTCGAATAAACACGGTCTAATATATGTCATATTTTGGCCTCTATTATGTGTAACTGTGAAAGTTATTCAACAGTTATTTAATAGCCTATTCAACAGCTAAGCTAAATAAAGTAACGCTTAGATAATCATTCATCATCGGACATCAGATTAAAAGGCAACATGCCCAACTTTACATTAAACTCACGTCTAGTGTCCCTTATAGGGTAGGCAGACCGTCAAAGTTTATCAGGCTGTATAACACTAAATAAATAATAAACAAATATTTGTGGACATTTCACACAACACTATCTAGTCCAAACTAAGCAAAGCTTGTACTATGGAACTAGATGGCTGATAGAATACATATATACTTTTTTTTGTAAATATATACATATGATTAATAGAAATACCCAGACACAGAACAAGAATCCATGCTCATCACACAAATGTTTGCCCTGGGTGGGGATCGAACCCACAACCAGCCGGTAGACATACCAACAGAGTCACAAGGCCAGTCAAAGTCACCCTAGTACGCTTTTACAGCTAATATATTAAGGTGTATGAGTATAGCGCATTTCCATGCAAGTGTTTGAGTTAATAGCGCCTTAAATTTTAACCTCACCCTTTATTTTGATAAATTTAATTTTATTACAAACCGATATCGAAAAATGCGTCAAAATGTATCATATTGATCATGTCAGGTCGATTATTACCGAAATGTAACATATTTAAATTAACAATTTAGATCTGTCTCGAATCGCGTGTTAATGTTAAATTGAACCGATAAATGAAGCACAATTCCAGACCACATTATTTGCATTCCCATCGGCGGTTTCAGCATTTCACGCTCCCACAAAATTGTGCGGAACCCTAGTCAACGTTTTGTATGCAAACGTCCTCAAATGGTAAGGAATCCCGAAGGCATTTTTATCGAAATTTGATATAAAGACCCTAACGGAACCCTTTTACACCTGACGGAAATAGCGTGACCCTTTTCTAAATATTCATCTATGGCGTGAAAAGAACACAGAAATATTGCTGGAGTTTTTCTCATTTTCTAGTTAGAAGTTATAAATTATGATAAAAATAGATGTGTTACAAAAGTTGATTATGTTTATGGCGAGGGATAAAATTCTGAGCGTTGTACTAAGTTTTCTCCCGAGCGTAACGAGGTATTATTATATTGTAAATCGGCTCTACAAATGATTAAATAAATGAATATTATTTCGTAGACTCGTGAAGCGAGGATTTCAATAAAAACGCTTGAGTAAACATATTTACGACCGTGTTATTATACACTCTGCTCTTTTTTGGCTTTATTACTATTATTATCAGCTACACAAAAAGCACATCGATCACCCCAGACCGATAAAGGTCTAAAGATAATCCAAATGCTCAAACCCACTACCAGTTGGCAGCGTACCCAGCATGCTAGCCGCATTGCCACGTTGAATGGCAATGCTTATGCGTTGGGCCAGATACGCGCCAGCATTTTGGTCACGCGTCAAATCTGCTCCACCATTATACCAACTCAATGGTATTAGTTTATTGTCTTGTCATCGAAGCTATAAATATGATATATAAATCACGACATGATTAGACTAGTGCAAATTGTTCTATAATCGACTTACTAACTCATATAAAAATAATGCATTAAGAGCTAACGATACACATGCGGCGGGAAATTCAAATTTCAAACAGGTTTTGAAACCTTCTATCCAGCTCGGTTAACTATTGTAAGTATTCACAATGTTTGCGACAATTTAAGATTATTATTTATATTTTCACGTCAAATTAACTATCAATAATGCACCTCGACGCTTACATATCCCGAGAAGTTGCTTGATTTACTAAAAATGGGTTACTAGGTTAATATATGTTACATGATGTGTTATTAAATAAAATAATAAATATTTGTGGACATTTCACATATTGGTAAACAGAATGACATGAAAATCTACCAAATAATTTTAGATTGTCGCAAACATTATGATTAATTACAAAAATTACTTGACTGAGCTACAAGGACAAAAAACTGTTTGAAATTTGAATTTCCCGCCACATGCGTGACGTACCTTAAGTAAATAAATAATACGGTTACATCTGATTGATTATCATAACCTTAAGCTTGTGTTTCTTTTGTGGAAAGCTGGACTTAGGTTAGTTCAGTCGTTACTGTAATGTGACCTAGTTTTGATTCCGCTACGGTTTGCGTCTGTAGTATTGCCTACACTCGTAGCACGTAGCCGTAGCTACTCATTCTACGTGCTGGATTAATTCAGATTGAGATTCGTTCTTATATTAGTAGATTAGATTCGCAAGATTAACATTTATTATTCGCTGACCAAGCTTCATAGTCTCATAATAAAATAAAAAATCTGCTAAAAAAAACCATATGAACTGTTTATTATTGCCCAAGCACGCTTGAGTATGTTTAAAATGACGTACAAAAACCGACTAGTGAATAAATGGGAATTTCATATATTATATGAGTTTATAGATATTTGAGCATTGTGCGTTATATAGTATGTACGGAAGTATTTGAACATGAAATAACCATATCTGTCCTTCCTATTTATGTATTCAAGAAGTTTCCAAGTCTAGTATTTATTTATTTATCTAATTAAAACGGTATTCACCAATTACATTAGCTAATTTACATTACATATTATTTTATAATTGACAATAATAAAACTAATAAAATAAAAATTATTTGCAATTAATTGTTTAAACGTCGAATAATAATTTGTCACTTGGTTAAAAGCCCGCGTAAATAGTAAAACTTTATAAACACTTTTAAAATAATAATAGCTTTATTATCGAATGGGTCAAATTTACTACGAGTATTATACCCTAAACTATTATTACCGTACACATTGAATATGCGTTTCAATAAGGGTTGACTTTCCTTCAGTTAAAAGTTCAAAAGGAATATTAAAGACTGAACCCTAGTCTTAATAGTCAACATGGTCTCAGTAGAAGCAGACCCAGCGTCGATCCATCGCCAATAGCCGGTCCTGTGTCAACAGCCAGCGTCAGATCGAGTCGGGATTTATTGGTTGACCTTCGCTCTGTGTGCGGATGCCATGCTTTACTCATCGATGCTGTCTAATACGGGCGGTAATTTTGTTTGCTTAGAACTGACAGGTTGCGCAAATTTACTAGAGCGCTTAGTTGCAACGAAAATGTAGATAAAACAGGGGTATTTGTTATTATTATTTATAGCCTACTTAATTCTATAGCTCATTATTAGAAGCTTTAGTACCTCATCCAGCTTGATTAAGATCTAATATTCTTAAATGACTTCGGAGAGTGAGATTCTCAAGGAACCATTTTGATATTACATATTTATATTCAATATTACAGAATTTGAAGAAAATAAAACAGCGAATATTACATGGTGTTTCCAGATTACAAAAAATAGAATAATACTTACTAGTGATCGATCACTGGCCGAATTAAGACTGCAATTTGTTGTTTTTTTGCCCTTCTCTTTATGAACTACCTAAAACTTGAACAGCCAATTTAGAAAACTAAAAAACTTCCGAAAAAAAAAAAAAATACTAATTAATTTTGCTGAAATATATCTCATATCTCTCGATCAAATCTTTCTAACAAAGGAAACTAGATCAAAATCAGCCCATCCGTTTGAGAGCTACGATGTTAAAGACAGACATACAAATACACTCGTCAAACTTGTAATACGTCTCTTTTATGATAGCGAACTAAATAGAGATCCAAAGTTTTTTTTATGTAGAAATAGGTTTGCGCATGACCGCCAACTCGCCTGATGTTAAGCGACGTTGCGATCTACGATGGAATTCGCTTACCTAGAAGAAACCAATTCACTCGCGATTTAAAGACACCCAGATTATATCTGTCGGTAAAGAACCACTCAGGCAGTTTATTCCACAATCTAGTAGTTTTACATCTAATTATCTGTTTTATAATAATTATATTTTTTTTTTATATAATTATATAAAATGTAAAATTTTCATTATATGAATTATATTGTTCTAATAATAAAACCCTCATTATCAGTTTTACCTAATTTTGCTTTACTTTTCGTTTTTCACTAAGTTAAAACTACTAGAGTTTTACCTAAACTTAGTAAGTAAGTTCGTATAGACTGAGTGGCCAGCCCTAGTTTACCTAAACTTAGTGAAAAGCTATTTCGTATAAAACAAAACACTATGCGGCGATCCTGAAACGTTCACTGCGTTCCTGTCAAGTAGTTTCCAAGGGACAACTTATTACAAGAAGTGGTCGAAACGTTCTGTGATTCGTGCTTCGATTCAGCATGAATATCTATGACTTGCGAAAAGCTATCGAGCTACTGAATAATTCATCGTCTCGTTTGCGTCGTCAGTTCGAATGGAAATAAGTCAGAACTATACATATAAGATGGAGCTAGTTAGGAATTTCGTCCGTTCCCTAACTCTGTAAAAGACTAAACTTGATTTTCTGAGTTATAAGCTCATAACTTGCCTTGAAGAAGGAGGCTATTTTTAAAACATGGGTTTTCCATTCTAAGAATAGGCTTGATCATAAACAGTTTTATTCGCGATTTTATAATATTTAGAAGATCCGTTCATATTAGATGTCTACATCGTTTGCTTAGTTTAAGTTTCTGAGATTCGCGGTTTTGGTATGTGAATCAGGATTACGAATTTCGACTGTTATTTACTACGTAAAAGAAGATTAATGAAAAACATGAAATAATTTGTAGGTACCTTGGCAAAGCGTTCGTTATAGAAGCTAAAGAAGCAAAATAGATAAATTTATGCAAATATGTAATCTATGTAATTATAACTCTGCGAAATCTCGCTTCTCAATACCGGATGGCATAGTAATTTTCCGTAGTTTGAACTTACTATCATTTTGCAACTTTGTAGATGACATATACACCAACATCTAAATAAAACAAAACTTTTTTTTCCCTTTGTAGATTTCTTACGTCACCGAATATATATTCCATCGCTTGGCTCGGTCTATGAGACCGACGTAAGTATATTTACATATATCAATTTTCAAAAACAGTATATACATGCAAGTAAAAGGCCCGATTCACTGAATGCATTGCATTGTCTATTTTGATCTCCACTGCCAAGGAAGAGTTATTTTTTTTTTATCAAAATGGTGGATTTTGGTGCTAAATTGTATGTCGTCACCTATTAAAAAAAAATAACAAATCTATCGAGTAGGGTAAAAGAAAGATTACATATATATAAGCCATATCTTTAAATTTAATTGTGAAAAATAATAAATTGACATTAAATGCATTCTAATGGTTGTATTTATTCCTTTTGATACCATAAAAGTCGCTCTAATGCGACTGGTATTTTATTTTCTTTTAACACAGATAATTTATTAATCAAATAATTTTCTTCAAAGTACTTAGCAGTCGAAAACATTGACCAAAATGTAAGAAAAAATACATTGTTGCAAACAATGACAACAAGACCAAATTACGTTCTGAATTCTCGTTTATGGCGCAGAAGTTTCAGACAACCATAAAAATGCTCTAAGATGCCCTTAACTTGATTTTATTACGAGATCAAATTGTCCGTCAACAAAAAAAGAAAACTTTCTAAAGTAACTCCATTTCGTAGATGTTGTTTATACCGAGAGGAAGTCGATTCATAACAGATAAAGGATGTGGTATACAATATGGATACTTAACTGGATACAATATATACATACTCGTATATGTGACTTGACTGGCCTTGTGGTTTAGTTGGCAGTATGTCTACTTGGCGAGCTATAGGTCGTGGGTTCGATCTCTACCCAGGGCAAACATTTGTGTAATGAGCATGGATGTTTGTTCTGTGTCTGGGTGTTTCTATGTATCATATGTATATATTTACAACCAAAAAAAAGGTATATATGTATTCTATCAGCCATCTAGTTCAATAGTACAAGCTTTGCTTAGTTTGGGCTAGATGGTTTTGTGTGAAAATGTCCACAAATATTTATTTATTTATTTTATTAATGTAACATTCAATAGTAGTAGATATATTATGCTGTAATAACAAAGCATATAGCTGTAAAATTTGTCAGTAATAATAATCATTTCGCAAATTTTTTAGGCAATAGATTAAGAATAGTCTTGTTTTATAGAAATGATAGGAAAGAGATAGACGGCCCGATAGATCTAAGCGTTAATAGATAATAGGCTAATTGCCTAAATTTTAAAACTTGGTAAATTATATACTTTAATATATATTATATCCCAAAAAACTACATTTTAAAGAAAAAGTAATATTTACATTACGTATTTTGTATTAAAAAAAAAAACAATTTAGATTTCCCTTGAAAACGATGAATAGTGTCATGGCGTCACAGTGTGCGAAATCCATGCGAAATCAAACTGTTTACATCTGTGTCAAGTGTAAAAACAATACAGAGTAACCATAGTAACCTGCTCTGTTGTAGGAAAACGTCAACAACAAATTGCGGCCCGTGACGTAACACTTTCTGATTGGTGTTCGCTATCATGTGACTTAATGCCTATTTTTTAAGAATTTATTTTCCAAAAATATTAATAATCTTTAACTTTTATGAGAAATAGACTGTTTTTTTCTTATCTACGACTCTTCATTTATAATTAGAAACTATAAACCAAGCAATTTTTTATTAGTGGCAACAAGCCTATTATAACACTAATAAATATTGATATTCTTTGCTTAGTCGAAGAGGTCCTCGGACGATCGGTTGGTTGGACGATCGGGGGACGATCGGTTGAAGGGTATACGTATAATAAATACATATTTTTTGTTATTGTTAGGGCAGCAAAAGGGTAGACGGCTCGCCTTATGATAAGCAATAACTGCCGTCTATTGACAACTGTAACATCAATGCCATGGCTAAAGAAATAAATGAGAAAATATAACGGTACTCTCCGAAAACAAACGAAGCTTATGAAAACCACTCGTGCTTCTTGACCGTTTTCAACAATAAATGCTCGACTCGACGGTGGTAGCAATATAACTGGAGACTAAAATGTACAATAAAAGTAGACCTGATAAAAATATGTTAACCTCGTTTTACACCTGTTAAGTACTATTTTAGAAAATTTTATTATATATTTATGCTTAGATATTCCTTACTACACAATTTGGCCATCGCTTTGAGTGTGTGCCTACCAGACAGGTACCATTATTCATGAAATGAGGATTTATTCAGAACAATCGAACTTTTAAAAAATAATATGTTATTGTAATTTTCTAAGCATTACACACAAGTGCCTCACTCTGTGCCGGAAATACTTAAGTTCATATTCTTCTATTCTCAACTTTCAAAAACTTTAAATTTGCAACTGCAAATATTTGGAGTAGAAAATTACTCGTACTTTTTCCGTGAAATATTTTAAGCAGCTTTCTGGAGCATACTGTTTTCAGGTCACTTTTAGCCGGACATAATTTACCTGAAAGCAATAGAAAACATTTTTAAGAAAAAAGTGCACTAACAAAAAATATCAAAAGTGGATAAATAAAAAAAGACTTTCAAGCCTTACAAATATATATATATCTTTTAAAAAAATATACAGCATTAAACTCTTCTCCTGCTAAAATTTTACCAACGGAAGATAAGGCAAACAGGCACTGAAGCAACGTCAGCTCATCCCCAATATACTTTCTTAATTTTATTCGTAATTACTAAAATCAATTGTAGCAAAGCATTAATTTGAGTAGAAGGCTACTCAAATTAATGCTTTGCTACAAACTATAAAAAAGTTAGACTAATTATGGAATTGATTTTAGTGATTACGAATAAAATTAAGAAAGTATATTGGGGATGAGCTGACGTTGCTTCAGTGTGTGTTTGCCTTATCTTCCGTTGGTAAAATTTCGCAGGAGAAGAGTTTAATGCTGTATTTAAAAAGAATATATATATATATATATATATATATATATATATATATATATATATATATATTTGTAAGGCTTGAAAGTCTTTTTTTATACATGTATTATATACATTAAATTATAAAAAAAGACTTTCAAGCCTGAGGCAACACTGAGCGTAGCGAAAAATTTTCACGTCTGTGGGAATGACGTACAGATGAGAAAAAATGTTAATCTTACGTTCTAAGCAACATATCTTCAGATCTCTATAATTAGCGTTTGTAAAACTTACCAATAAAAAAGCCAGCTTTTCTAAGTACAATCGTAGAGACTCTTTAACTAACTAGCAATGGAATTAAATTACCCAAGAATAAGGGACAAGTCTCATCCCATTGAGCGACTACTCGCTCGTTAAGATAGTTTGGAAGTAGATTAGACAGCTGGCAGGTAACTGGCAGGTAAATTAACAAAGATAACTCAATAGGAAGTTATTAAGAGTCACGTCAAGAGCAAGAACTGCCGCCGGGGACTGTGATTAATTATGTCGTTACCGTCAAAGAAGACTAATCACTTCGCCCCTTCATAAGGATAAAAACTATTACTGGTGTAGCTATAAGTAGAACAGTACGGTGATATATACAAAATATATGCGTATTGGGTGCTTTATCTATGACGCTGCTTCAACCATTTGACAAGATAAATAAGAACATGATGATGATGCACATATTATTGACCGAACGAGCGAAGCTTCTCTGCATCAACTGGCCAAATTTTCTTTCATCTGTCATTTTGTTTGTGAGTTTGTGATTTGTTTGTTCGTACTCGCGTACAGGGCGTAATTTTAAACCAATTTTGATGAAACTTTGCGTATAGGTTCTATGAATTATTAATCTTTTTTGTCGTCGGCGATTTTTGATAGGAGGGGTGGTTCCCATAAAAAGGGGGAAGTATATTGCAGTGTTACCAATGACTTTAATGATATTTGGTAGGTAGATAAAGTACACAATTATTACAACTTGACGTAAAAATAAACAGATTTGGTGAAGTGGTTATCGAGATATGACAACCAACTTGAGATTGCGTGTAGCAGTGAGGGCGCGTGGATGTGGTTGATGCATTTTAGCGCTGAATAATTTTCTTGATTTTACGTTTTCTCCATTTATAAAATTAGGTAAAATGTAGGTATTATGTACAGATGACTCAAATGAGCTGCAAATAAGCTCTCTCGCGAGCTCTACTGTTCGTAAAACTACTAGTAATATTTATGTGTTATAATAGCACATATATAATAAATAATTCATTGGGTCACTGAAACCACCTATCGGTGAACATACTTAAACGAAACTTAGTGTAGTACTTACATATTACATATCCCGCCATCAAAGCCATTATGCTCTATTAAGTGGTATTCGATGTTTACTTGTGGCCTCACTCAAGAACAAATAGACGATTGCTTCAAATTAAGAGACACCCGATTCTAGAATGTGGGGCTTGGTCGGGTAATAATTTGTTTTGCTTACGTTGTTGAGTCGTTCATATTTTTGAACTGTTCTGGAAGAACTCAAATTTGACATAAATAGAAAGCCGAGCCTCGGCCAAGCCAGACTGACTCTGACTCGTGAGCGGTGTACAAGTGAACAACCAAAGTGATACCTATGTGTGTCTAAATGTATAGTGAACCAGTGTTTCCACATATATTGAGTATATGTATAGTGGACCTATGTTACTATGTATGTAAATAAAGTTTGTGTGAAGTTAACTGATATTTGATTTATCCAAAACCGTGTATCTTATAACATAGCAATTATTATCCGATTGCGAAAGGAGAGTTATGTTTTTCAAGTGAATATAAATGTTTGTATGTATATAGGTTTATAATGTTTATATGTAGGTATGTATGTTTCTATATGATCGCCTACAGCCTAAATGGCTGGAGCGATTTTGATGTGCAAGGTGTCATTAGATTCGTCCTCACTCCTTGAGTGTTACAATACTTTTTGTGATAATAATAATACGCGTCTCACAAAAAAATTAAAACGCGTTTTTGGTACACCCCTGCGACCTTCTTTGTAATAAATAAGTAATTTTACTACAACTATTCTAAAGAATACTTTTTTTTTTATAAGCCCTGTTTGTACAAACTGTCCCACTGCTGGGAACGGGACATCTTCTCATTGTGAGAAGGGTTAGGCCATAGTCTGCCGCGCTGGCCAAGTGCGGGTTGGCAGACTTCACACATCTTCAAGATCATTGAGAACTCTCAGACATATAGGTTTCCTCACGATGTTTTCCTTCACCGTTTGAAGTTGGCGGCAATCAACAATACGCACATAACTTCGAAAAGACAGAGGTGCGTGCCGTGGGATTCAAACCCAGGACCTGCGTATCGCAAGTCAGACGGTCTCACCACTAGGCTGCCGGAAACTACAGAAACAGAACTAAAGAATACGCATTAGTAATCTTTTACTACGTAAGAAGACCAGCCACGAGATGGACAGATGATCTCATACAAGTGGCGGGAAGACGCTGGATGCAAGCCGCTTCCAATCGGTCTTTTTGGAAATCCATGGAGGAGGCCTATGTCCAGCAGTGGACTTCTTATGGCTGAGATGATGATGATGATGAATCTTTTACTGCAATTTTACGCATATTTTCTCACAAAAAACGTATACTCAACAGCGTACTAAACGTAACAAAGTCGTTAGACTGCAAAAACCACTTTTCTGCAGTCGGATATTTTGTTTTTCTTTTAATCTAGATGTTTTAAGGGTATAATTGTCTATTGCAGAGTATAAAGCGTTATAGATCCCGGTTTTGACCCAGTCAGTCCAGTTTTGAATCGATTCGATTTTTGAAATACCATTGCCCCAGCGTGATGAATAATAATACAATATAACTTCTTACTTGTTCATTAAGTCAATAGGGTTATATAACGAAGAAATAAGAAGTGATGCATTAATTAAATCAGTCACGTAAAAGTAAGCATTAGGCTTGTTAATTAAATTTAAAGTTTTCTTCGACGACAATTACTGTCGCGGCAACTGAATACAGATTGGATTATTTTCCACAAAAAAAATATAAAAAAATGCTGCCATCTGCATGCAGCTAAAATGTATTTTTTTTACAGTGGAAAATCAATCTGTATTTAGTTGCCGCGAGTCGTATGAAAAAATTAGTTTTTTTTTTTATTATCTGAAAATACGTGAAACCCTTTGAGAGTGTTTCCGTGTTTACGGTCGAAGCTTCGCTTTGTCCGAAAATCCGATTATTCATTTGAACTTGCTTGGCCTGTGGCTTCTCTTCTCCCGATTTTAATTGAAGGCTGTTGGACCAGAGCTCCCGAGTAAAAACTTTGGGTTGATTAAAAAACAGAAGTTAATAATTAATGTTGGCAAAATTTTCGGGAAAAGTTCGCAAATTGGAAAGGCGAGTTTAATTTATCTTCGGCTGATGAACAATTTGTGAGTTATTATCAATTATTTTACTAATAGACAGTTCGGTATATTAATAGATGGATCGATAATAATTTAATCACAAGTTGAGCACTCGATTCGTAGTGAGAAATTCAATTATCGATATCTGACAGGCATAAGGAGGTGCGCGATTGATTTGATTTGCGTTGGAGTTCCGTGGCGAAAAACACGGGTACGAGTTCCAGCAATGAACTTTCGATGAAGAAAATTGTAAAAAATACCTGATGATATGCTCTGGCAGACTAATTTGAGAGCTAGTTGCCATTCCTAGCTAGATGTAATTATTTAAGACTACAGTTATCATCAAGTAATCTGTGGTCAAATGCTTAGCCTGTCAACTATGTTGATCACAAAATGATAATAACCCGAGACAAGTTATTGGTACATATACAATAATGCTTAGCAGATGCACACATGCAAACATATCTATAGACATAAATATTCTTTTGTAGGCATCGTATGCTCTACCATCTTAAGAAAAAAAAACAGGCCAAGTGCGAGTCAGACTCGCGCATGAAGGGTTCCGTACCTATAAAAATCCGTATCTATAAAAACGGCAAAAAATCACGTTTGTTGTAAGGGCTCCCTTACAACAAACAAACCCTTAAATATTTATTTTAATTATATTCAATATTCTGTGAATATTTCAAGCGTGTACCTGTTGCCGTGATCAATATCGAGCAAAACCGAGCAAAAAATCACGTTTGTTGTAAGGAAACCCTCTTAAATATTTATTTTATTCCGTTTTTAGTATTTGTTGTTCTAGCGGCAACAGAAATACATCATTTGTGAAAATTTCAACTATCACGGTTCATACGGACAGACAGACAGCGAAGTCTTAGTAATAGGGTTCCGTTTTTACCCTTTGGGTACGGAACCCTAAAAATCGTCAGAATATTTCAACCGGAAAGCTGAAGCAATCAATAAATTACGAGTAGGTAATATATATAGAGGCGGAATAATAACCCTGGACACAAGATGTATGGGCATCAAACCCTTTATGTTAGACCCGCGCGTGAGCCTGTCCAGGCATAAATATTGTTTTTGGCATCATTCTAACAAGCGGATGTTATAAGGAAAAGGGAGGGTAAATAATGCGACTAACACGAGAGATAGCTACCGTTTCAAACGCATAATTGGTTTGTAATGTGTTTTGGGATATTCGTTTTTTACGTAATTTTGCTTTATTAGATTTATCGTATGGCACAGTTTGCAACAATTTAAACCGACTTCCAAAAATAAGAAGGTTCTCAATTCGATTATGTTTTTATTTGTATGTTTTTTCAGCGACTACTTCGCTATTTATGAATTGTTTTTGATGATTATTTTTTTGTTTGGTAGGTGATACCTCAGAGGTGGTCCCATAGAATTTTAACAAAAACGGTTCAGTACTTAGGTTTTTATAAAAAACTAACTGAGAAATTGCGTATTTTGAAGTCGGTTTTTCAGTTTTTAAACTATGATTATGTTTACCTGTCATTTATCTACACGCCTATATTTGCCTCATACAAATCATAACAATTTTTACCTAATTGGTACATTAGACAACTCGGATCAAATTAACTGTGAAGAAGGGTAGACAGACATAGGAGTGAGATATACAATCCTAAAAAAAAATACTAAATATTTTTCTAGTTTCCATCCTAATTTTCTTGGCCCAATATTAGATAACCAAGTTAAAATATTTTACAAAAAAATATGAGTACCTAATTTGATTTCCACATACTCATACGAAAAGAAAACAAGTTAAATGTAATTTCATCTCGCTTCCAAAGTTTCTGAGAATTCTCAGAAACAGACATCCATTAAATTTTCCTAGAAAATACACAGCCTGAAGCAAGATGAGATTAAAATTCATGAACTGCTTAAAAAGTATGAATGCCTAGTCTTTTAGGAACAGGACATATAAAATAAGTAAGTACTAGTAGGTAATTGGCAATTAAAACTTTTAGGCAGTTTTAATTGTAATTCATAAAATGCTTTCAAAATAATAGCGGCGTACACTTTGAGTATAGTAAATATTGGTTTTCATAATAATTTTAATTAGGACAGGTAGATGGAAATTGATCCCTCCCGCTTGCACTTCTAAATTGTGATTTCTAATAATGAAAGGTCAATGATTACTACTTTCGAAGTAATAAATTATATTATTTATATATATATTTTAAAGTCGGCGAATTACCACCATTTCTTATTAAAATGCCAAAAACCCGTACTCAGCGATATCGATCCACATTCCTGTTGCGTACTGCGCAAGAATGGAATTCTTTGCCGTCATCTCTGTTTCCTGAGACCTAGAATCTTGGAATGTTCAAGGCTAGAGTCAATAGATATCTTCTAGATTAACGAGCTCCATCTTCGGCCACACCGTCGCTTAACATCAGGCGAATTGGTGGTCAATCTTAGATTTATCTTGTATAAAAAAAATATATATACATTTGTACAACATTCAATACTTTATAGCTCAATAATTATTTTACAGAATAGGCTTTTTACAAAACAATCTTGATAAAAAATGTTTTCTAAGTGGTTTTCTTTTTATTTAAATCATAAGAATTGTATGTTGTTTCGGGATGGTGAAGCGCATCAAATGTTTTATTGCGACTCACATATTATTATATCATCTAATCTAATTTTAAATTTCCCACGTCTGTGTCGGTGAAGTAACGCACCTGTCAAACTAGCATTTGTTTTGCTGAAGTACTTCAGTAATGTATGAGATGGCGCTACGCATCCTCAGCGATGGTAAGAAGAACGTTCGCTATTCGCTCGCATGTGTGACGTGCGAAGATCTACGACGCGAGACCTTCTCGCAAGCATACTCTTGTGTCTTCAATTTTCAATGGCGGATTACCTTTGAGGTGCTTAATTTTTTATATACCGCTTACATTTGGAACTCTGGACTTTTAAATCATACAAACTTTCCTTTATATTATTGGTGAAGTTTTGTGTTTGGTGTGAGGAGAACTTTTGTGGATCTGTGCCGGCCGGTACGAGAAGACGAGACTATTGGAGTCTGCCACTCTAGACGAGGAACTGAAGCTGGCATTTGCAGGTTAGTGCAGGTGTTTTTTCTCCTTCACCGACACACTTTTCCTCTGTTATATTATTTATTAACAGAAAACACATCTGTGAGCAATCACACCCTTGGAAGGGCTATTTACACGCCCCTCCATTTTTTATGGTCCTTTTCGAGTCGCATTGTCCAGTGAATAATTGCAGATTCACGTAATTATTGGTGAATTCTTGCTAAAATACATTAATATCGCTTCATACCTACATACGTCATTTCGACAATTGTCCCGCTTATCGCCCCATTTATACTCAGATTTACATAATTTTAGTAAATTCTGTTCATTACGCTAAGGATTTTACGTGCTTATTGGTAAAATCTTTTATTTTCGCCTGAGATTCTGCGTATTTTTGGTAGAATCTCAAATTTTGTTTGTTCTACGTAATTTTTTTGGTAGACATCCACCCTCATTAACCGCTTAATAAGAAAAAAAATCACATGATTTCTACGCTAAATATTTTATTATTTACCTACATTTTATAACTACGCCTTTCGATAAATCCATTGTCCAAATTGTTAGATTACCTAATTCAATTAATTATTTCCCGCTCCGCCTATGCACCCATATTCCGCCATATAACTATTTCGCCATATTATTTCGCCATATCATTAATACGCCATATTATTTTGCTGTATTCGCCACATACTTGTGTAACTATTTTAAAAGTTGCTTGTAATTAACTTTATTTTATACGTTGAATTACCCACATTTACTTTTGATCGTTTGTTTTTTCGTGTTATTGTCAATTTAATTTTGTAAACATGACGGAAAAACAATCCGATATGGAAGCAATGTTGGTTCTTTTGAATCAAAAGAAAGAATTATTGTTTTCACGCATGAATCGTTTGTACAATACTTCTAGAAATATTGTTTCTTTTGATTCAACTTCGCGTTCGAATGAAAACTTCCTAGCTGAGTCAGAAACGATTGACGACATACATGATAAATTTGAATCTGTTGTAGACAAATATAACACAATAAAATTGAAATTAAAATCAGATGCAATCCCTGAGTACTCATGTCTCGAGTCATTTGAAGATTTATATACATAAAAAGGTAAAACGCGTTCGCAACAAGTTGACCGCTGCCTATGTAAACAATGTCACTTCGAATGGAGCGAGTAACTCGTCAATGCCAGTAGTTAAATTACAACCTTTAGTCATTCCTAGTTTTGATGGACGCCCTGAAAATTGGAATTTATTTTATCAGTCGTTTAAAGCTAATATACACTCGAATAATCAGTTGTCTGACTCGCAGCGTATGCAATATCTGATTTCAAAGCTTACTCACGACGCGTTGAAATTCACCGCCGGTATTGTTCCGACTGGAGAAACATACAATGCTCTGTGGGATAGCTTAGTCAAAAAATTTCAAGACAAACGCGCATTAGGTTGTCATTACTTGAATAATATTCTCAACTTGAAAGCAAGCTCGCATAATGCAAATAATCTCGATACATTTATCAGCAAATTTTCTGCGTCGATGTCGGCGCTAAAACAATTAGAAATCGAAGACTTAACCGATTTTATTTTTGTTCAATGTGCGCTTAGGAAGCTAGACACGCAAACTGTTCAATCTTTTGAACTCACTGTGCGTGATACAGAGATACCTTCTACCAAACAACTTATAAATTTTGTGCAGGATCAAGCGAAGATATTGGAACGGTCACGTTATAACACTGCGTCGAATAGAACGCCCGCTAATACAAATCGTGATACGCGCAATCAAAATACCTACAAGTCATTTGTTGCGACCGATTCAATTATTCAGACGCCTTTATCTACGCAAACTGCGTATGCTTCAGCGCCACCTATGCAACGCAATACATGTTCTTTTTGCTCGAGCAGTGATCATGTGCATCTTTATAATTGCGCTCAATTTAAAAAACGAGATCCGCATAGTAGGTATCAATTTATCAAGACTAAACATGGATGTGTAAACTGTCTTAGCACAGTACATAGCTTACCGAAGTGCAATTCTAATTCCGTTTGTGAATGTTGCAAAAAACGACATCATACCTTACTCTGTTTCACTAAAGATAATAGTGAAAATAAAAATAGTCATTCGCATACCGCTTTGATTCATACCGACGGACATTCGTTGCCGTCTTCAGCGCCCGCTCACTCCATTGTGTCGGACGCTCGCTCGCCGCAACCGCTGTGTACTATCACGCTTTTACCCGCTTCAGAAATTGATAAGCAACTTCAACCTTGCTTGCCTATGAATAACGATCATATTCGTATGCCACTCGTACCAAATATTCACCCGCCATCGTTGCCGTCTTCGACCAACAATGCCGCGACACTACTCGCGGCTGGAACTAAAACGAAATCTACGATTTTGTTGTCAACTGCACAAGTGTATGCACGCTCTAAAGGGAGTATGACGTCATCCATTGTTAGATGTCTTATAGATAACGGGTCGCAAAATCATCTGATAACAACTGATTGTTGCCGGAAGTTGAATTTACCGATAACACCATTGCATAATTCGTTTGTAAAAGGTGTTGGTGCAGCTTCACGTCCTATAATCGGGTATGTTTACGTTGAATTACAATCACGCGTATCTCCACAACAACAGTATACGATATACGCGCTTGTAGTAGATTGTATTGCGGAACAGCTACCTACTCAATTTGTTGAGTGTGATAATAGCATCTTCTCCGAACTTCAACTAGCTGATTTAAGTTGGAATATACCAGGTGATATAGATATAGTACTGGGTGCACAACTCTTCCCGTATATATACTTGGGAAATAAAGTTGAGTGTGGCTCGCACGCCCCTCCCGCGTTGTCTACGACGTTTGGTTGGGTCCTGATGGGCGATTACCCGCGTATTGACATAACGCCTGATTCTTCTTTCTCCGCGCTAGTCCTTAATGATTTGGTTCATAAATTTTGGGAACTTGAAGAAATGCCTTCGAAGCGCTTTCTTTCACCGGAAGAAACGGAATGTGAGAATATATTCATATCCACCGTGACACGCGACGATGTCGGTCGCTACACAGTATCTCTTCCATTTTGCAAAGATCCATCCGAGTTAGGTAACTCACACGCTGCCGCTTACCGCCGCTATTTGACGCTTGAGCGTAAGTTTCGTCAAATACCAACGTTACGCGAAAATTATAATAAAGTGATCCAAGATTACATAGATAACGGTTACCTCAGTCTTGTCAACGAGTCCGAGTTGTCTTCTGATGGTTATTACATACCACATCACGCTGTGGTTCGGTCTGACAAACCAATGCCACGAATTGTATTGGACGCAAGCGCTAAAACGCACACGGGGATTTCGCTTAATGATGTATTACACATCGGCCCCAATTTACAAGCAGACTTATTTCTATTGCTTTTAGATTTTAGGTTATTTCCCATCGCTATGAACGCTGATATAAAACAGCATTATTTACGCATTGGTGTACCTGTTGACCAGCGTAAATACCTACGTATTTTATTTCGGTTCAATGAATCCGAAGAAATTCGCACTTTTGCTTTTAATAGGCAACCATTCGGTCTCAAGTCGAGCCCATACATAGCTATGCGTACTGTACGACAGCTGGCTTCAGACATGAGTCCGCATTATCCTGACGCTGCCAAAGTTGTTGAGAACAGCCTGTATATGGACGACTTAGTTCATTCCGTCCATAATGAGGCAACTGCGAAGCAGCTAGCGCAAGATTTGATAAAACTTTTCAAGTCAGGTGATTTTGACCTAGTAAAATGGTCAAGCAACTCTCTAGCTTTATTAGATAGTCTTCCCGACTCGCACCGCAAGTCACTGTCGTTTGACGTTGGTGAAAATATCTCGAAAGTTTTAGGTCTATCATGGGATCCGTGTGAAGATATTTTCTTTTTCACATCTGCTGTAGTCACAGAGAAATGCACGAAGAGAAATATACTCTCGGTCGTTGCACGCTTGTTTGATGTGTTAGGGATGGTAGCACCAGTAATCCTCTACTCGAAATTGCTAATTAAAGAATTGTGGCAAGGCAATTACGAGTGGGACGCTCTTGCACCGGAACACATACGCGCTCGTTTCGGCGCCCTCACGCAAGAACTCCATCTACTTAACACGCTACGGATTCCGCGACATGTAGGCGTCGAAACTGATTGCGAGTTACGGCTGGTAGCGTTCTGTGACGCTAGCATGAGCGGTTATGGATGTGTCATATACGCTCACTGCACTTACCCGTCTGGTATCCAAACTCGCCTTCTCTGTGCAAAGTCAAAGGTATCGCCGACTAAAATTACAACTCTCGCTCGCCTTGAATTATGCGCCGCTTTGCTTATGGCAAAGTTAGTGAAAACTGTGCAAGATACTTACGCAGCACGCATTCCTATTGCAGATATATATGCGTTCTCAGATTCTACCATTGCTTTATCGTGGATACATTCATCACCACACCGCTGGTCGATTTTTGTGAGCAACCGTGTAGCACAATGCCAGGAAAATTTGGCTGCTAAGCATTTCTATCACGTAGCTGGCGCTATAAATCCTAGCGAATGTCTTTCACGAGGTATGCTTCCATCACAACTATTGCCCCACGATCTTTGGTGGAACGGTCCTCCGTGGATCCGCCGCGCTCCTGAAGAATGGCCGATCAAACCATTCTCTCCCGCTGATTGTAATAAGCTTCCTGAGCATAAAGCAACTGTGATGACAGTTACTACACATGTAGATCCGCCGCTTCTGTACGCTCTAGCGCAGCGTATTTCTTCTTGGGAGAAAATGCTCCGTATTATCGCATATGTGCTGAAGTTCGCTCGACCTAAATCAAAAATTGAACCCCGAACTGTATCGGGATTGTTAGCTGCTGAGAAAGCTTTGCTGCGTGCTGTTCAGTCTGTCTATTTCGCTGAAGACATTAAATTGATAAAGGCAGGGAAGCTACTTCCAAAGAAACTGCAAAATCTAGCAGTTTTCTTAGATGAAGAAGACATTTTACGTATTGGAGGGAGACTTTCTGCATCAGACCTTCCCTTTGATGTTAAGCATCCAGTTCTTCTGCCAAAACATGATCACATTGTTGATCTATTAATACAACATCAGCATGTTATGAACTGTCATACTGGTCCTGGACTTCTTATGTCCATAATACGACAACGCTACTGGATATTAGACGCGAGAACTGTCATAAGATCAAAATTGCGCAAATGTAACACGTGTTTTAAAACGAATCCAACTCACCCAACGCCATTGATCGCAGATCTTCCTGCCTATCGTGTTTCAGAATGTAGAGTTTTCGCACATACCGGATTGGACTACGCTGGGCCAATTCGTATAACTCTGTCTCGTCGTAGAGGTCAGCATGCACAAAAGGCGTGGATTTTATTGTTTATATGTATGCAGACTCGTGCTCTACATATAGAGCTCGTTTCAAGTCTCACGTCTGACATGTTTTTGGCTGCGTTTAAGCGCTTTATCTCCCGTCGTGGACCAGTTTCTTGTCTTTATTCAGACAACGCCACCACATTTGTTGGTGCAAAAGCGCAATTAGATGAGCTCTATATTTTCTTGGAGAGCTCTACTTATAAATCCGCGTTCTCTAATGAACTGCTCTCTCGTCGCATCGAATGGAAAAATTCCCCCCCACGAGCACCTTCGTTTGGAGGGATTTGGGAAGGTAATATAAAGAGCATGAAAACGCATTTATATAGAGTAATTGGAGATCAACTTCTTACTTATGAGGAGCTTCAAACAGTTTTGACACAGGTAGAGATTGTATTGAACTCTAGACCTCTAGTAGTTGTTGCGTCAGACCCATATCCAGAGGTTTTGACACCTTCGCATTTCTTGATGTCTACTCCGTTGCAATACTTACCCGCAGAAGATATGTCTAACCAACGCGTCAACTTGCTAGAACGCAAGAAGTTGCTTGATAGCATGGTCCAATCCTTTTGGAAAAAATGGCGTGTAGAGTATTTGCACACGTTGCAAGTCAGACAAAAATGGGCCACTCCTGACAAACCAGTAGAGTTAGGAACTGTAGTCCTCGTGGAGCAGGAGAATACTGCTCCCTTAAATTGGCCTCTAGGAGTAATTGTAGAAGTTTACAAGGGCGCAAATAACACTATTCGTGTAGTAAAAGTTAAAACCAAAACTGGCATTTACAAACTTGTTGTCACGAAATTATACCCTATTCCTACGCAATAAAGACAACTTAGCTTAAATACATACATTAATTATAGTATTAGTATAATAGATAAGTTGGTTCTTAAGCATTACGCCCTATTAGTTTTATTTAATCGTATATTACGCAATGTATTCTGACCAATTATGAAGTTCGTTCGTTTTGTAAGATCTGGCGACTTCCAAGGCGGGGTGCATGGTGAAGCGCATCAAATGTTTTATTGCGACTCACATATTATTATATCATCTAATCTAATTTTAAATTTCCCACGTCTGTGTCGGTGAAGTAACGCACCTGTCAAACTAGCATTTGTTTTGCTGAAGTACTTCAGTAATGTATGAGATGGCGCTACGCATCCTCAGCGATGGTAAGAAGAACGTTCGCTATTCGCTCGCATGTGTGACGTGCGAAGATCTACGACGCGAGACCTTCTCGCAAGCATACTCTTGTGTCTTCAATTTTCAATGGCGGATTACCTTTGAGGTGCTTAATTTTTTATATACCGCTTACATTTGGAACTCTGGACTTTTAAATCATACAAACTTTCCTTTATATTATTGGTGAAGTTTTGTGTTTGGTGTGAGGAGAACTTTTGTGGATCTGTGCCGGCCGGTACGAGAAGACGAGACTATTGGAGTCTGCCACTCTAGACGAGGAACTGAAGCTGGCATTTGCAGGTTAGTGCAGGTGTTTTTTCTCCTTCACCGACACACTTTTCCTCTGTTATATTATTTATTAACAGAAAACACATCTGTGAGCAATCACACCCTTGGAAGGGCTATTTACACGCCCCTCCACGGGATAATCTCTTTTTGGCAAGTTCAGTTCAAGAGTTTCGTACAAACATTACCTAAGCACTGGTTAATTCAAACTAATATTATAAAAGCGAACGTAACTCTGTCTGTTTGTTTCCTTTTCACTGCTAAACAGTTGAACCAATCGTTATGAAAGTTGGAACAGTGATTCTTTAGGCCCTGGAGAAAGACATTGGCTGTATTTTATCATAATCATCGCTGTTTTTCATGATTACGCGGGTGGTACCGCGACGCGCAGTTAGTATAATACAAGGACGTTAAAATTCAATAGTATTATGATTGTCTCGAGTTTAGACACGTTCTTGATTCGTTATTAATATTGCGGCGTCAGTACATCAGCTACATTAGAGGGCCCGGCCCTATGTCATCCGGTACGGCGCCGGAACGGAAACAAAAGCCGGCGCGGCGTCCGGAAACCGACTTTTTTAGTACGCGAAAATTCACGGCACGGCGCCGTGCCGGATGACATGGGGCCGGGCCCTAACGGATTGAGCGCACTTCAAAAGACACGTACGTAAAATGTATTTGACGTCATAAAGGTCTTCACTCCATCTCTTACATTGTAATACGACAGGCAGTAAAAAGAAAATGTCAAACATAACATTTAGTGCTCGGAAGATAAATATCTCTTCCGTACGGAAGTCATTACTCGCTCTGTAAATACAAACAAACAAGTCTCTTGTACGGGGTGGAGGCGTCCCTGGGTAACATGGAGTGTTACAAATACAGTCCAGTAACTTTATACATCATAGCATGCTTCAAATCCGCTAGTACTGATTTTTTGCAGACTTGCTTATAATGTTGAATGTTTGCCTAATGAATAATCCAAGTTTGTGACCTCGAGCTCCGAACGCAACTTTGTAAAAAATCTAAAAAACCGCGAAAAAATCATTATTTTTTTCAAATTTTGGCGATTTAACCTTAAAGGACTAGTTTTTGAAAAAAAAAACCTTAGGACGTTTTTAAAGTAATCTGCTTTAAAAACGTCCTTAAAAAGTTTTTTTCAGAAACTAGTCCTTTAGGGTTATAATAGCCAAAATTTGAAAAAATTACGATTTATTCGCGGTTTTTTCGATTTTTGACACAGTTGCGTTCGGCGCTCGAGGTCACAAACTTAGATTATTCATTAGGCCAACATCATAAACAAGTCTGCAAAAAATCAGAACTACTGGATTTGACGCATACTACCCCATACTTTCAGGCGACAAAGTTACTGGATTAATAGGAAATAGGTCTCTTGCAGTAGCCGGTGCTTGCTTATTTTTACTCGACTGCATAAGGAGGGTTATATTTTTAACTGGTTTCAAAACGGAGGAAATTATCGATTCGTTTGTATTTTTTATGTTTGTTTGGAACCCGGTTAAAAATACGCATGAACACGACTCTTCATAAGCGCTCATCATCATAATCAGCTCATTTTAGTCCTTTGCTGGGCTTAGGCCTCTCTCGCCATTCAGCCCGATCTTTAGCTTTCCGTTTACAGCCACTGCCAACTTGTTCACGTATATCGTTACTCAAATGCTCCACGCTACGCGCCGTATATCTCTGAGCGAGCCTTTACAGCTATAAGCGAGCTTTTGCTACAAACTACATTCTGGACTTGGAGTATTACGGGTCGATGAGGATGATTATTGTTTGCGTTTTATAACGATATTATATTGCTTTCCTTGGATGTTCTCGTCACAGCTGATCTTAATATATTATTGGTTACAAACTTTTCTCAACGAAACATTAATTCTTAGTTTTTCCTATTTCCTAATAAAATGATTTATAAATCATATGTGAAAATTCGTCAAAAGTTATTTAATTTCAAGGTAAAAAAATGCGATATTATAAAAAAACAACATTATCTATTTATGTTTTATCGCATTTATCGCAATAATTTAAGTATGTATATTAGAAGAAAATCAAAAATCCCGACTGCAGAAAATCAGTATTCGCAGTCTAACTTACGATTCGTTACGCGATACGCTGTTGAATGCAGGTTTCGTGCGAGAAAGTATGCATAAAATAGCTGTAAAAGAATTACAAATTCAATTAAATTATTTAAAATAAAATAACGTGTTTATTACGAAAAAGTTTATTGGAAGTTACGCCAAACATTTTTATTTTATTTTGCGAGAGACGTATTATTATTATTACAAAAAATTATTCTACGTCATTCAGAAAGTGAAGACGAATCTAAGGACACCTCGCACATCAAAATCAGTCAAGCCGTATAGGCTGTAGGCGTTCATAATATAGAAACATACATACATACATACGCATAATAAGCGCAGTCCACACTTTTCGGGATTATAATAACGCCACCGATGCATCATACGTACGTGTGCGACTGCGTCACGTACTTCCGGCTACGTCACATGGCACCACATAGCCCCAAGCAGGATATTACTCAAGTAATCGAAGCAGGAGCAGTAAAAATCTGTCGCCGTATCCATATTTCGCAATAAAAATATGTCAATAAAACAAACATGACAAAGCCAGATTTGCCCTGATTTCCCTGGGGATCCTCGTCTTTGTTCATTTGTCTCTGGCAGGCGGAAGCAGGGCATCTTTTTCTGACATTACTACGCATATATTTTATCGACTAACCGCGTACTTACAATATTTTATTCTTGTACATATATTTGTGTATAACTGCGTACCTAAGTCCTGAAGAAAAGTCTTGAAAATGACATTAGATTTCTCTGTTTAGTATAAACTTGGAATATTCAAGGCTAGATTGAATAAATCAAATATGTATATCGACGTGCTTCATCCTAGGCTACTGTTCGTAGAACTACTAATTAAATTTTGCTAGAGCGAAAATTTTCATCGATTACACTGCTCCACTGCTCGAGGCTCTTACCATCATCAGGCTACTTGTTGGTTAAGCTTACATCAATTGCGCATAAAAAATAGTAACATGCGACACTTTATTGAAATCTCAGCACACTATCCGGGTGAATGTAACACTTATGTTCCACTGAACAGTATCGGTGTTCCGATTACCGCACAAAGCGCTGTAACGGTTCCGGTTCAACCTTGAAACGTTGAATTCACAAATTTTCTATTAAAACCTTTGTTTCTTTTATTGTATATGAGAAAACTTTTTAGTGAAAATTGCTTTTTTCAAATATTAAAAAAATATATCGAAATTAATTTGGAACGTTGTCAGAAAATAATAAAAGAGATCAGTTGGGGCTGGGTTCTAGAGGCTTGCGGAAGAAGGGTCCGGTAAGGGTGTAAATTGTTGAAGATTTTTAAAAGAATGAGTAAATTTTCTTTTATTAGTGTTAAATGTTCTTTGGAAGAGATATATTTAAAAGGTATGAGTATTAAAGTAATACTAAGGATAGTCATGTTTTCGTTTACATCTCCGTATTAATAAAAGGTCAAAAGACGTCTTGGTTTTTTGGGTTTTCTATAATTGGCCAAGCATAGCAGTGCCGAGAGGATGCGTCTAACTAAAAGAGGACAAACCCTTTCTATTGTAGAAAATCTCTAGAAACATCTTCAATTATGATTCATTATAGTTTGTAAAAAAGGCATGACTGTTTCTTTCTAAATTGAAATAAGGTTAAAAGATGCTTAGTTCCTGGGTTTTATATTCAGCAAAACTAAACAGAGCTGAAGGATGAGTCTTACAAAATGAAGATAATCTTTTTCTGTTGTAGAAAGTCTTTTATGAATAAATAAATAGCTTCGTTCTGGAAACCATTGTTTTCTGATCATACGAATATACATTATAACAATGACATCGAGCTCTTGAGTAGGAGAAGACTAGACAAATATACTACATTTTACTAAATTTACTACATACATATAGTCTTTGTATCTAGTCTTTGTATAGATTTGACTAGATTTATAGAACTGATTACAATTCACATACAATATTTTATTTGTGTTTTTCACAGCTGGGCGGGTAACAGTATAAAGTTATAATTTATATTAAAAGCTAGACTGGGATTTTTGTCTCTTTCCTAACTAAGGGAGGGAGTTTAAAATAATAATTTCTTTATCAGAAATTAAGTGGGTAAAAATAATAATAACTTAAAGTAGAAGAGTTTAAATATTTCCTTCCCTGTAATCGTAACTAGACTCCATAGATTTTTGGGCCATTAGGGTAAATTTCCATCCTGCTCATAAAGGTTGGTTATTTTCCCGCAAGAAACTTAAAGGCTGAGCTAACGGAAAACAGAACTGATTTACAGACAAAAGTAAGAATATAATGCCCTCTTATCCCTAGCTAAATGTGTACATGGGCATGTATACATTCTGATAGGTAGGGTCAAATTACTGACAAACAATACTTACACAATTTCCCCAAGGAGTTTCAGTGGAGGGAGGGTATCCCACAGAGGTTGAATCCCTACTGATTTCCACGAGGCGGCGTGGTGATCCATAGCCACTACACTCTCTGTTTTGTAGGTTTTTGAAAACAGAGAAGTGTTGAATCTCCTATAGGTAAAGTAACTTCATATCTAAAAGTCATGGGATTGATCAATCTATTTTAGGGTCAGAAACAGAATGTATCTCATAGAAATCGTTGAACTATATTATTCCTCAATTTTGAATTCTTTATCAGATACTCTACAAGCAATCGCACATTCACTAACACTAAACATACTATAGAGCGATAGAAATGAATATATTCTAATACTTTTCTTTTCTTTTCATGTTCAACTTCCCTGAGCAACTGGTCGTGTAATTTAAGAGAGAGAGAGAGAGAGGTGTCGACTCTTTGCGGGAAAACTGATATTTTATTTAATTCAAGAATTTAATGATTTCGGAGTAAATTAGCTGTTATTTTGGTATGCAATTAGAATTCCTTAGATTAATTTAATAAAGCTGAAAATTGTATTATTCTACGGTTTCTGCGAACACAACGAAGGTCCTTACTAGACGAATCACGAGCCATATTTTAATATTATTTTCATGTTTAGTTAGTTTATTACATTAAAAGATTATAAAGTTTCAGTTCTCTATTTGTTTATAATTTTAAATCCTTAGATTAAGATTCTTATTTCATTCCTATATTGGTTAGTATCTTAGGTTAGGCAGGGTTGTTACAATTTGGTGCCTTAGACTCGGGATCAGTGACCCTGGTTCAGTACATTCTCGCGCGCGTATCAAAAATTTATCGTTTTTATCTAAATTAATTTTCAGTCCCTGTGGGACAATTTGTTGCCGTGTAGTGATGCGACTGAATTTGCAATTTTTCAGCTTTGTAGTTATAATTATCATTAGAGCTTTTATTTAGGATCAAATTTTAGTTACAGATAGGCTTAGCTTAGGGATACTATGACGATTTTAAAACGGAGCACTTCTTCGTTTTGAGCCGATTGTTTATGCGGATTTGTATTAACTTTGTGAATTCGTTTGTTTACTTATAACACTGAGGAAATATTGTTATATTTATTTGATAAGTGAAATTAGTGAAAAAATATTTGTACAAAATTGTGGTTTTCTAGTAACCTCCTTTTGTAGAGTTGGTTAAGTGTGAATATTCCAGTGATAGTGGTATTATCATGGTGATATCAAGTGTGTTATTTGTATAGTGAGACGTGCCGAATTTATTGTTAAGCTTGAAGAAGTTCATACAGGAGGAAGTTGGTTGTAAACGAGAGAAATATATTAAGACGAAAGCATGGAGACCCTGTGGTAGCTGAGAATAGGCATGAAGACAGAAAAGTAAAATTTATTGTTTGTTTTTATAATTAATATCTAATAAAAATATACATTTTTCGAATCGAGTTTTCTTCCTGATTTTACATAATAAAGGTATAGCTTAAAAAAAAAGTTGTTTTATTTATGAATAGAAATAAAATGATCTATAGGTTATAATAGATTAGGGAAGTTTAGGGATTTTATCTATTTTGTGTTTTAAATTTTGCATGATTTGTGTCTATTTAGCTAGCTCTTCAGAAGAATGTCTCCGGGATCTGCGTCTTCAGAGTATTTCTAATCTATGAAGTAAAAGAAGAATGTTGTAAACATTTATTTCAATTTGTAAATAGTCTTGTAAGTATTGTAAATAATAGTAGATACCAGATATCAATAGATAGTGTATATAACTTGTCTATTTACAAAGTGTTCTTCGGTTTATGAGCAGAAGGAATAGGTAACTCGTTGGTCGAAGATTTTCCACAGCATGATGGTCGGAAGCTGCTGGACTGCACGTCTGTCATTTCAAAGCAATTTTCTCCTGCATAGATGGTGTTTGAATAGCAGAAACTTAGTGTTTGTTTCCATTGAAGACAAGCCGTTGGAAGCAGAAAGTATATTGTTGTCACATGGGATTTGTCGCTGAGAGTCTGCATCTGTAGCGCGTGGTTTATGCAGGATAACGAGTATCGAGGGAGGAGTTGTAGTTTCATCTACGTACGAGGAGTCGGAGTTATCACCTGAATCACCTTTGTATGTGGAGTCGGAGTATCTCTTGTATACGAAGAGGCGGAGTATCTCTTGTGTGAGTCTGGAGTATCACAATATCCTTAGTTGTCCCGTGAAGATTTTGTGAAATTTCATTAGGCATGTGTATACGAGCGTTATCAGCAAGATTCATCAGAAGGCATTCGAGGACAAATGCGAGTATTGCTGCCTAGATTCTGTTCCAGTTCTGCATGATACATTCTTGGGAATTTTTTTTTTGACAATACGTTTTTAAAAATATTTAGTTCTTAAAATTTTCTCGTTGACAGGAAAAATAAACAACGGAGATATCAAAGGCGGATTTTCGAGGGACTAAATAGTTCTGCGTGTCAGTTACTTCAGTTATTATGGTGCTGCTGTCGTAATATCGCTTAGGTTCATTTCGAGTTTTGTCTTTTGTATTATAAGCAGGAATATTGCCAGTCTTGTCGTAGAAATTTCCCAATTCATAGTGATTTTGGTCGAGGATGGTAGCTAAGTAAATTAAAATATAAAGGGTAAAATAAAATAAAAACACAGGATACATATGTAACTTTTGATTCAGAGTTAAGTTTCTAGGCCATAATCTTATTTTAGCAAGTTCGGTAGGAAAATAATTTCTACAATGATAAAAATATTTATTGCCGTTTCTTTTATTAGGAAATAGTAGGATTTGTAATTTAAAATTATTTTTATTTCGGAGTTGGGTAATTTACGTAAATGAATTCCCCAATTTTCGGGTAATTTTCTTAGTCTGGCAGCCTGGATTTTCGATGACATTAATCATAATGACATGGAAAGTCAAACTGAGTTGACAGATTATGTCTAGTTTTATTTTTTTTTTATATAGAGGTTTACCCTTTCGGGAAAAAGGTCGAATAATTTGGTAGGCGAGTTTCCATTCACTTATTTTCGCAAATAACTTCTTTGTAAATACTTTTAAAGTAAGAGATAACTTTAAAATAAACCTTTAATTACTAAATTATGTTTATCCTATTACAAAAAGAAGTAAAATACGAAGCAATCTTACGATTACAAAATAGTTTTATTCATGAATTTCTAATTAGAAAAGCGTTTCTCAAATAGAAATTGGTTCTTGGATGGACGCGTATTGTTTTGGATTTGGACTTTGATCATCAGGCTAGTTGTCGGTCAAGCAATAGATACATAATTGAAATACATTTCACGTGATTTTATTTCTTTGAAAATGACTAAATGGTAGAAATATTTTCAGAGGATTTTTAAAATATATCGCAAATGGGGTTGACCGCGTGCCCAGTTCGATAAAATTGATGGAATCACTAGTCGAAAGTCAAATATTTATTGGCGGAGTGATATCCAATTACTTGTTGTCCGAATTTGATTTAGTAAGTGCATGAAAAGTTGGACAATAACGTGACGTGTTAATTGTAGACTTTTGGGTAGTTCATAATTAATATTTTGGTGCATTATCGCGAGAATCGGTGAAGTGGAAGTTCATGTACATATACAATTAACTAGTTACTTGGTATCATTTGAGTATGTAAAAATTGACTGGACGAATTAGTGGTTCACGAAAACGTTTTGTTTCGAGAAAATTGAGTCCTGTGGTAATGTGTGTTGTGTGATATGTTGCGTCGTTTATATTGGGAGGCGCGTGTTGTTTGTCGCGTTGTTTGTAGCATTAAAGGTTCGGATCGTGTCACGCATTGTTACGTTTAGTGTTAGGTCATGCTGTGCCAAGTCCTGTCATGACGGGTCTTACTGTATTGAGTATATTCGAGTCTAGTCATATTTGGTATGTCAAAACATGTATACCTGTTTCGTCTTCGGTAACTGAGAGTTGTAATGAGCGAATCATAGCGTGGTGTCGGGTAACGAGGTGCGGGGGTCGTGGTTGATGTTATGAAATTAGACGTGGAGTAGAAACGTGATCTAGCGTAGCGTGGCGTCGGGCTTACGAGGCGTGGGGGGGTCGCGATGATACATGATTTAGTGGTGTATGTATTTGGGGAAACGTGGCGAGATCAGATGTAGTGCAGGCGTGGCATAGCATGGGGGTCGACAAGTGGCATGACGTGGCGTAGCGTGGAGTGGTGTAGGTTAAATAATGTGACGTATGATGACGTGGCCTGTTATGGCACGGCGTAGCGTGACATATTTTGTGATGTTAAATATTACCGTAATATTTTAACAATCTAACATCTTTAGAAATTGTATGAAGCAAAGACTTTAAATAATTTTAAACTAAAACTAAGGCTGGTAAAATACGGACTTTTATATGCTCGGTTAATGTAGTCGGATAAAAGCGGAGAATCTTATTTGAATTATAATTTTGGGAAATGTTATGAAAACTGTTACTTAGTTGAAAACTTAGTTCGCAAATAGTTTGATCGAAATTTTATTTATTATAGATTCAAACAACAATTCTTTACTCGTTGCCAAGGTAATAATTTCGTGAGTAGGATTTTCATTGTTCGTTCATTTTAGATTTTTTTTTTTAGTGTGCGATGATTACTAATGCTGGTTATGTCGTTTGAGTAGTAAATATAATCATCGTTTGGGTTTGTCGGAGGGCATAAACGTGTAGGTTATTTTCACAAGTTGACGGCAACAGTTACAGCGTTGAATGTATAAAACGTATGTATATTATTTTGTTCAGAATGCTCCCGAGTGGGATTTGTATATTTTAAAAGTTTTGATATAGAGATTATTTTAGTTGTGAGAAACTAGTTGAATTTAGTTTCAATTTGCACTAATGTAAAAATAATTTAGTTAATAAAGAAAGATTGTTATATAGTTAGAGTAAATTAGTTTTATATTTTCTTAAAATCCTTACATGTATAAAGTTGTATAGTTAGGGGGTCGATTTCATTTTATAATAATGACAAATTGTTACAGAGTTAGATCATTTAATAGTAACTACATGACATTAATTCATAATTTGTTTTAGTAACTTTAACTAAAAGCGACGATAATGACAACTATAATAACGATTACGTCGATTAAATTGGAGTATTAGATGAATTTGACTTTAACATTTGTTTGGATTACTTAAAAAGGTAAGTTTACTTGATGAATATGATTGAATACTTGCGGATTATGAAAGAACAGATTTAAGAATCAATGATTTTTCAGAACTTTGAAGATAACGTTTAAAATTAATTGCTCTATAAAAATTTGTAATTATAATTTTGCTTTCAAGTTTCAAGGAAATAATTTTGAAAGCAAATTTTGATATAAAGGTTAAAATTTGTAAATATTATTAATTTGAAAATAAGAAGGTTTTGATTGAGAGTTTGTGGATTCATGCGGTGATTATCTGGGGATGTAGATAAACGAAACTTGTTCGTTCCATTTCTGAATCGCACAGGTATTTCGTAGAGTGCGTGAAAGCGGTAAAAGGACGCATAGAAATGGGAATGAAGTGTTTATATTTAATGCTGACTATAAATCTGAGCTAGTATAGATTTGAATGTTGTGCTAAATATAAATCTGAGATTTGTATTAGGTATAATATTTAAATCGTTTGAAGGAAGATAGATGAATTGTAATGAAGTATATGTGAATTAATATTGACAAGGAACTTGCGAAATAGTTTTGCGACGCTTTGGGACGATCTATCGGTTCGGAGTTTGACAATACACTTTAATCAAAAGAATAATTATGGAGGAGAAGAGGTGTTAGGTTAATCATTTGCACCAATTTATTTGGTTTCATAATATTCTGTACTTTACAAGAGCAAAAATTTAGTCGTACACTTCACATGCTCCGAATCAAGTAATTCGAATTAAATTCTTTATCTTAAGGTGGGATATGGCGGCTAAGTGGTTTATTTTTCATTTTGGCCCATGGGTGTTCCATCGATTTGCAGGGAGGGAGCGAGGAACCTTTATTATACAACAAAGAGATTGATATTTGAAGGAGTTTCGTTTTCTTGGGGTAGCCATGATTACGATTCACAACCGGAATTTCCCTCGCAGGAAGTTGGAATGATCTGCGGAAATGCGAATATTCTTCTTAGCCAAAATATTGCGAGCTTTAAGTGCGGAGGTTTAATGACATTTATTTGATTTCGGTTTAAAACCACAAATAACATATTGTACTAGGGAAAACACTATTGCTTTGGCACATTGGAGCAGAATTAAACACATTTTCATGAATCAATCAAATATGATTGTTGTTTTTAAAAAAAATAAGTTGAAACATGATCCAAGTGTTGATCAACCAATAAGTTGAACTGGATCTAAGAGTTGACCAATGAATTCAAATAAAATAAATTTTGCAATTAATTTATGCAAGCTAATGCAATTAAATCAGTGGTTTCTTCATATAAGGAAATGTTTGAAGGAACTTACTTCACTTCAAAAATATTAATTTATATCTATGAAGATAAAAAATTGACAGCATGAATAATATGCTAGTGATGCTTATTATGTACGTATACCTTACTAATTTATAGAAAGGAAGTATCAGATCAGTCCTTTCGTCCTTTTTGCCAAAGTTTGCATTTTCTGACACATAATGAATCTTGTTGAAAAACGAACTCCGATAGAAAAGTTTTGTTTGTTAATAATTCAGATGCATTTGCAATTATCAAATAAAATTTGTGAATGTTTCAGAAATTAATTGTTGTAACTTTTACTCCGAATAAGAAATTATATTCTGTGTAAAAAGTTGGGGGTCGCTGTAACGGTTCCGGTTCAACCTTGAAACGTTGAATTCACAAATTTTCTATTAAAACCTTTGTTTCTTTTATTGTATATGAGAAAACTTTTTAGTGAAAATTGCTTTTTTCAAATATTAAAAAAATATATCGAAATTAATTTGGAACGTTGTCAGAAAATAATAAAAGAGATCAGTTGGGGCTGGGTTCTAGAGGCTTGCGGAAGAAGGGTCCGGTAAGGGTGTAAATTGTTGAAGATTTTTAAAAGAATGAGTAAATTTTCTTTTATTAGTGTTAAATGTTCTTTGGAAGAGATATATTTAAAAGGTATGAGTATTAAAGTAATACTAAGGATAGTCATGTTTTCGTTTACATCTCCGTATTAATAAAAGGTCAAAAGACGTCTTGGTTTTTTGGGTTTTCTATAATTGGCCAAGCATAGCAGTGCCGAGAGGATGCGTCTAACTAAAAGAGGACAAACCCTTTCTATTGTAGAAAATCTCTAGAAACATCTTCAATTATGATTCATTATAGTTTGTAAAAAAGGCATGACTGTTTCTTTCTAAATTGAAATAAGGTTAAAAGATGCTTAGTTCCTGGGTTTTATATTCAGCAAAACTAAACAGAGCTGAAGGATGAGTCTTACAAAATGAAGATAATCTTTTTCTGTTGTAGAAAGTCTTTTATGAATAAATAAATAGCTTCGTTCTGGAAACCATTGTTTTCTGATCATACGAATATACATTATAACAATGACATCGAGCTCTTGAGTAGGAGAAGACTAGACAAATATACTACATTTTACTAAATTTACTACATACATATAGTCTTTGTATCTAGTCTTTGTATAGATTTGACTAGATTTATAGAACTGATTACAATTCACATACAATATTTTATTTGTGTTTTTCACAGCTGGGCGGGTAACAGTATAAAGTTATAATTTATATTAAAAGCTAGACTGGGATTTTTGTCTCTTTCCTAACTAAGGGAGGGAGTTTAAAATAATAATTTCTTTATCAGAAATTAAGTGGGTAAAAATAATAATAACTTAAAGTAGAAGAGTTTAAATATTTCCTTCCCTGTAATCGTAACTAGACTCCATAGATTTTTGGGCCATTAGGGTAAATTTCCATCCTGCTCATAAAGGTTGGTTATTTTCCCGCAAGAAACTTAAAGGCTGAGCTAACGGAAAACAGAACTGATTTACAGACAAAAGTAAGAATATAATGCCCTCTTATCCCTAGCTAAATGTGTACATGGGCATGTATACATTCTGATAGGTAGGGTCAAATTACTGACAAACAATACTTACACAATTTCCCCAAGGAGTTTCAGTGGAGGGAGGGTATCCCACAGAGGTTGAATCCCTACTGATTTCCACGAGGCGGCGTGGTGATCCATAGCCACTACACTCTCTGTTTTGTAGGTTTTTGAAAACAGAGAAGTGTTGAATCTCCTATAGGTAAAGTAACTTCATATCTAAAAGTCATGGGATTGATCAATCTATTTTAGGGTCAGAAACAGAATGTATCTCATAGAAATCGTTGAACTATATTATTCCTCAATTTTGAATTCTTTATCAGATACTCTACAAGCAATCGCACATTCACTAACACTAAACATACTATAGAGCGATAGAAATGAATATATTCTAATACTTTTCTTTTCTTTTCATGTTCAACTTCCCTGAGCAACTGGTCGTGTAATTTAAGAGAGAGAGAGAGAGAGGTGTCGACTCTTTGCGGGAAAACTGATATTTTATTTAATTCAAGAATTTAATGATTTCGGAGTAAATTAGCTGTTATTTTGGTATGCAATTAGAATTCCTTAGATTAATTTAATAAAGCTGAAAATTGTATTATTCTACGGTTTCTGCGAACACAACGAAGGTCCTTACTAGACGAATCACGAGCCATATTTTAATATTATTTTCATGTTTAGTTAGTTTATTACATTAAAAGATTATAAAGTTTCAGTTCTCTATTTGTTTATAATTTTAAATCCTTAGATTAAGATTCTTATTTCATTCCTATATTGGTTAGTATCTTAGGTTAGGCAGGGTTGTTACAGCGCGTAATCGTTCCTTCACCCTTTATGGGGATACACATGCCAGCGAAATGGGCCAATAACTCTGCTCGTATGTTAGCGCCATGAAAAATCACTTTAACACATAGCAAAAAAGATATGACATAAAATGTGCAAAGAAAAAAAAAGAAAAGTGAAAATGTAAGTTACTGAGTTTGTTATTATTCTCATCATAATCCGTGGCGGCTGATAATAGTATATAATATGATAGAGGTAGATAAACTCTAGTATACTAACTACAGTAGTTACAGTTTCAAACAGAGGGAGACGTGTGCTGACACCGTAGTGAAAACAATATATGATAGCGTTGGCAGCGAGCTTAAGGATTCCTTTATTTCTCTTGATATCCGAAATTCTAAAAATAGATATCTAGGTAAGATTATCTGCATAAAGCAATTGTATACGGATCTTGTAATATTATTTATTCAGCGCATGAACTAATATCATCGCCTGACATGACTTGATCTCTATTCTGCGAAAGGCTTTACCTTTCAAAATTACATTTTGCGAACACGAAAATACCTAGCTTTAGTGGGCTTTTGAACGTCAATAAGGCGATCCCCGATTTCAAAGCTTGAAGCGCTTGTGTACTCATTGGTGTTGTGATTTGATTGAAGCGCTTTAAGATTGTTAATTAGTCGATTAACCTATTTATATTTTGAGGCCTTCAACGCAATATTGTATCCATAATAAGTATAATAAGTAGCAATGAGTACAGTACTTGACGTCGCTTTGTGTACCAATTAAGGTTGCCGGGCTTTTTCAGCTAATTTATTATTCTGAGTAAAATTCAACATACAAGAGACTGCAACATAACGTCACATTTGGCTGATAAAAACAATTTACCAACCACAGACATATGCTACCAACAATTCATACTTTATAATAGCGATCAAGTCCAAGATATTGGAGATTATTATAAGATGTTTCTGATATTATATGTAGTGATAGTCTACTTTAAATTATATATATATATATATATTTATATATTTTTTATACATTATAGATCTACGATTGATGTTAAGCGACGGTGAGGCCGAGGATGGAGCTCGTCGATCTAGAAGATATCTATTCACTCTATATCAAAGTGAATAACACAATTATCGCCACCGTATTTAAAGGCTTAGATGGAAGGAAGGGGTTATTAGAGGGTTAGAAGGCATAAGAGGGTAGGATGTAATGTTGACTTGCAATGACAGCCTACATAAATGCCAGTCTCCCGTACAGTATTTCCGGGCAGAGAAGCAGCTGGTACTTATTCAGCATTATATGTTTTTCTTTTTCTCCTATAGAAAATAACCTCTAACCCCCCTACCTCTTATTTGATACTAAGGAATTGTTACCAACGACGTAAATATACTCGAATTACACGAAGTTCTGTGAAAAGGTAAATGAAAGTCTAGACGCATCGACTTGGGTGCAGAAATAAATTTATTGCCTGAAAACACTCTGTATGATAGCCAATTAACTTTCAAAATATACCATTAATTACGCGTGCAGTAAACAATTTAAACTTAATAACCACTGCTGAAAGAAGCCAATTATATTTAGAGGACTTAATTAGCGAATTTTGTGGCATATCAATTTCCTTTATTTAATTTATTCATTAATCTGACTAATATATATCATTCATATCTCCGAAAACAAAACTTCTCGAGTTGACGACAGGAAAGGGTTCAAGGGTAAACACCTTTTTAGACTAAGCTATTTATTACAACGTCCTAAGGTGACATCGAATATCCTACAGGAACAGGAAACTACTTTCTGAGAGGGATTTTTTTGGGATAAGACCAGTTTGTGTGTTATAAAGTTGTGGGTTTCAATATTCTATCAAATCAAATTAATTCTTCTGAGTACCAAATTTTGGAGTGATGGATTTTTTTACAGTGTAGTTACACTTTCGTTTGGCCACAAACTCAGCCGGTGCGAAGTGATGATGAGGTCGAAGATATAATCTGCTTACAGACAACCCTGGGTTGTACTTGGAAAACCGACGTTGAGAGAGCATTCCACACCTCAGAAGGTTGAATGGACGGAATTTCCACCTTACGGTCTCTTGTTTGAGCGTTGATGGTTAAATTGTAGAACGGTAAATTGCTAAATTGCATGTATACACTCGCATCAAAACTCGTTGAATTTTTATTATGTATTTCTGTGTAAAGCATCATGTCCGCCGTGGGCATGATGCTTTACACAGAAATGCATGATAATAAATCAACAAGTTTTGATGACAGTCCACGAGGGTAGTAGACTACGTAAAGGTTGTAAATAAAACATCATGTATACATGTCTTGATCTGACAGCTGGTAACTGGTGCTACTAGCTGGTTCCTGGGTGATCTCAATTGATTCAAAATTTCTTACATCGAATTTATGCGTGAAACGATTGTGTGTTTTAACGATCTAATGTTACCGAAACAACACACTAGATGGCGCTAGTTGGTGTATTGCTTTGAACTCAAACAAACAAATAGTGCCGAAGTTTTGCCAAGCGGCGTTTTCTTGCAATATACAATTTGAATTAAAGAGATACATGATGATTATATGACTTAATATAACGCAATCTGAATGGGGTCTTCAGAAGGGGTGAAATTAAGCGATGAATCATGCTCCACGAGATATTATATATCGTGTTGTCGGACAAAAAGTTTAATAACCGTGATGGAGAACACAACCGAGGGATTAAGTGTCCCGGGTCACTCGCGGGTGATGAGGAGTCTCTAGTGCCCTTTACGGTGTTACTCCACTCAAGTGACGTTATGCGACCCTGGTAAGTGCTATTTGCTTCGTGCTGTTCAGCATTTTTACAAACTGCGAATGTCGATAATTATATGATAATATTATTATGTTATTTCTTCGGTGTCAGAACGATGATGATTTCTGAAGTGGCTATATGAATGGGGCGGGACAGTATACTCCATTAATATATACCCTTAAGGATAAGTACATCAAGTAAAACTGTACTGAAACTAACGATGATACTTTGAGTTTTTTTTTATGTATCTTTAAAATCTGCTCAGATTTTTCTATATTCATAGCTTTTCCTTGATTCGGGTATGAATAAAAATAAACTACATTCTGCAATCAACATTTGCCCCACTGAAAATCGAACCCGTCAACTTTTGCTCACGGCTCCTTAATTCAAATGAGTCCCACAGTTACGTTAAGCCTTAATAGTTTATATTATTTAATTAATTAATAAAAAAAAAACACTCAAGTACGTACGCCGTACTGCCGCTGTGAAACCGATCGGAAGACATCGCTTTTTTGTCCAATTAATATCGTGAGTTTTTCCGGTTAATTCAATAATATAAATGGATCACACGGAAGCTTTAGTACAGTGAGCCTTAGTAGTTGTTGATAATGGTCAGATGAAGAACTGGAATTTTTGAAGTGATTATTGTATTTATAATTATAGACAACTTTTTCTACTGGGACAACTCTAGAATTGTAAAAAAAATCCTAGATGTTAGATACATTTGTCTGAAGTCAACAAATTTCGTTCATAAAACAGTAGATTCCGTATGGATTACAGAGTTACACCTTTAGAAAGAGTTTATAAGTAATATAAAATTTGACGTACGGCTGGCAATCGTACTTCAAGGTAAAATAAATTGGACAGATGTTCAAAACATTTTTGGACATGCTTCATGCATCATCAATAATCTCGTGGATGTAACTTTTGTAATATCCTGTAGATACATTAGAATTAAAATATTTAACAAACACGAGAATCGCATTTAATATTAATGTTGGGTAAAGCTATGCAAGCTCAACGTGAGAGGTTTGCTCAGTGAAACGGAAGTACAGAAGCGGCGGCACACCGCTGTACTCGCGCTGAGCGGGAATTTGTGCTAAACTAACTGGGATACAACTTTGAACGGAAGCTACAACTACGAGGCTACGTGGTACCATTTGAAAGCAATGAGAGTGCTAGTCTTGTAGCGGAGTAATATTATGTAATGCTATAGGGAAAATGGTACTCTGAAAAGCGAGAATTATGTTGTACTTCCTTGATAACAGATATTCAATACATAATTCAATATTTTATAAAATTGAAACACTGTTTCTACTATGTTTTGTATTATATTTTATCAAAGAGAAAATTAACATTCATCTGTATGAGAAATTACATTTGTCTATTTTGACCATGTTTTTTTTCTTCTCTTGATTTTGGCATCATGCTTCCACATTTGACCATGTTATATGTTTAAAGTTATTTCTATTTATAACTGTTGAACTGTTGATAGAAGAATATACCTCAAATGTTCGCGCGATCGATGCGGCATACGTAGACATCGACAAAAAACAAATACAAATTGACATTATGAGCTCAGTACACTAACCTACACGAGGAAAAAAAAAACAAATAAGAAATGTCAGCGCAACTGTGCAACTATACTCATAAATCAAACGCGATCTCCTTATCCTTGAGGCGTGAGGCAGGGAGACGTTGTCTCTCCGAAACTGTTTACCGCCGGTTTGGAAGATGCCTTTAAGCTTCTGGAATGGAAAGGGCTCGGCATCAATATTAACGGCGAGTACATCACTCACCTTCGGTTTGCCGACGATATAGTAGTCATGGCAAAGTCGATGGAAGAGCTCAGTACGATGCTCGAAGACCTCAATAGAGTTTCCCAACGGGTGGGCCTCAAAATGAACATGGACAAAACGAAGGTTATGTCGAACGCCCATGTAGTGCCTACCCCAATATCTGTGGGGAACTTCACTCTTGAAGTTGTTGACGAATACGTCTACCTAGGACAAACGGTCCGATTAGGCAGGTCCAACTTTACGAGGGAGGTCAATCGTCGTATCCAACTCGGCTGGGTAGCGTTCGGGAAACTTAAAAGCGTCTTCTCGTCCAGTATTCCCCAGTCCCTCAAGTCGAAAGTTTACAACCAGTGTGTGTTACCAGTGATGACATACGGCACTGAAACGTGGTCCCTAACTATGGGCCTTATAAGGAAACTCAAGGTTACGCAACGAGCTATGGAGAGGGCTATGCTCGGAGTCTCTCTACGAGATCGAATCAGAAATGAAGAGATACGTAGACGTACAAAAGTCACCGATATAGCACAGCGGATTAGCAAGTTGAAATGGCAGTGGGCAGGGCACATAGCACGTAGAACTGATGGCCGATGGGGCCGAAAGGTTCTCGAGTGGAGACCACGTACCGGCAAGCGCAGCGTAGGAAGACCAGCCACGAGATGGACAGATGATCTCATACAAGTGCCGGGAAGACGCTGGATGCAAGCCACTTCCAATCGGTCTTTTTGTAAATCCATGGGGGAGGCCTATGTCCAGCAGTGGCCTTCTTATGGCTGAGATGATGATGATGATGATGATCTCCTTATAGCCCATACAGACTCACGCCGAGAAAGCCCGAGAACCCCCGAGAAGCGTGAATGTGAGAGGTTTCTCTACGTCTCGTTCTCGGGCTCGCCTGTTCTCCGATCGGTGTCGGTATTTTTGCCCGCTTCAAAGGGTGTCTCGGGCGAGAAAAGAGAAGACTATCACATTCTTGTTCGGTCTCAGTGCGGACTAGGAAGCGAAATCAAGTATACGTAAGTACTTGATTTCGCTTCCTAGTATGGGGCTTGGTGGCAAATGCGAGCTATATTTTAATGTTTTCTCTCCGATTTGGGAATCAGAGACTTTGTATAACATACACATATTTTCCATTATGAGTACATATTATATTTTTTTGTACATAATATGTACAAAAAATTATAATATGTACATAAAGTGGAAGATATTTTTTTATAATATATATTCAAATGTAATAACAACTACAAATTGCATATATTACTTATATATGCAATTTGCAGTTGGTATTAAGACACATCGTTACTATGTTAATACTACATATTTTGTCTACGTACATGTTGTTTGAATGATGCACAATGTCTTTATAGAAAGATAAAAAACTGAGTAATTTTCAGAAAATGTTTTATAAGGAACTAATTTAAATATAGGAACAGCATTCTAGATCATCATCATCATCATCATCACCGTTTTTCAACTCGACGCGGGTGAAATTGGATACGTTCTTAAAATAATGCTGTAAGTTACACTAATGAAACTAATAAAAACGTAACTTTTCCTATATTATGAGAGAAAGTATGCCTAACGATCCAACCGGGCCTACCTCCGATAAAGTACCGTATTTATATGCAGCAAAAACCAGGAAATAACGGTCCTCATACTTTTATACATGCATAAAATGTAAATACCGGAACATTATCTAGGTTTTTTATTATACGTAGTTTAGATGATACCGGCCCTTTTGGTAAAAACTCTTTTTTTTTTTTTTTTGTCAGCCCTGTTTATACAAACTATCCCACTGCTGGGCGCGAGCCATCTTCTCATTGTGAGAAGAGTTAGGCCATAATCTGCCACGCTGGCCAAGTGCGGGTTGGCAGACTTCACACATCTTCAAGATCATTGAGAACTCTCAGACTTATAGGTTTCCTCACGATGTTTTCCTTCACCGTTTGAAGTTGCCGGCAATCAACAATACGCACATAACTTCGAAAAGACAGAGGTGCGGCCGTGGGATTCGAACCCAGGACCTGCGGATCGCAAGTCAGACGGTCCCCCGACTAGGCTGCCGGAAACTTCAAACCGGGTAAAACCAATTCAGGTAAAACCTCGAAGCTAAAGCTTACGAAAAAAACGCACTTTTTATTTTTACGAGAGATGTATTATTATTATCACAAAAATATATAGTCTACGACACTCAGGGAGTGAAGCTGAAGATGAATCTAACGATTCCTCGCACATCAAAATTGGACAAGCAGCTTAGGCCGTAAGCGATCATGTAGAAACATACATACATACATGCACTCAAAATACATAACCCTCATTTTACGCAGTCGGGTAAAAATAACGGTTCCTATAGCATAGCGAGTGAAACCACGTGATGTATGTACCTAGTAAGAAATAAAGGGGAAAAAACCTTGCTCATAATTTTGGCAACGCTTTAGCAATATGTATGACTATTCTAGGTTAACTTTGATATATTGTCACCTCCTGTCTGTCCTTACCAGGAAGCCTGGGGTTATCTTAATAAAGGTTTATAGCATCCCTCGTGAATTGAATTGAAACCTTGATGACGGCTATGAAGGAGATTAATAGGACTTTACCTTTATACCTTATACTTTTAGTGTAACTAAAGTACTCACTAACTATGACTGGAGTAGGGACTATTCAAGTTTTCTGTGGTTGGGACTAAAACCATTCACTGGATTAAATAAATAAACAGCAATATTTTTGAAAAGGTGCTATGAAAGGTTTTTCCAAATGTAAGTCAAATCACATGTCTTTTGTTAACTGTTTATAGTGATTTTTTCAACATTTCCCATGGCTCTGAGGTAAAACCTATGTTGTACCGAATGAATGCTGTAAAAACCTGAAAAATCTCACTTTATGTAAATCCTTACACTTACCAACTCTTGTTGGTAAAACCTAGGATTTACCAATACACGGGCTTTAACAGTAAGTAACACATATTATTTGTTTAAAGATTTTGTTGCCTACTTAATTAGTTGGTAGTGTTGGTGTACCTATTGAATTATCTTTGTTTTGATGTCTTGGATTCTGAGCACAGGAAATTTTACTCTCCTAAGATTCTGAGCGTAACGATGGATTCTAGAGGTCAACAAACGGTTACTGGCACTGTCAATAACTATTTTTAATAGTTGAAGTAGATTTACAGTGCAGATAAGAACTATCCTCGGTAATTCAGACGAGCTCCATCCTCGGCCACACCGTCGCTTAACATCAGGTGAGTTGTTGGTCAATCGTAGATCTATCTTGTATAATATATATATATATATATATTATACAAGATAGATCTATTCTGAGCACCTTATATTATATATATATATATAATATAAGGTGCTCAGAATCTCTAAGTTATGTTCCAGATATGAAGATAGGTATTTCGTATGAGGTATTTTCACACACGCCGTGTTCTCTTCATTCTTAGCTTTAGAGTCGCCTTTTTAGTAGCGCCTAATACCACGTAGTGTGTATTTTTGGACGATTATTCGCAGACAGGTGCGCCAGTTTCGCTTGTTTGGCAAACATTCATAGCGGCGTAGACGCTCTGTTCGGAGTTGAAAATAAACAAACATGGGCTTATGAGGACTGCCACTTCGTTTCTATTCGCTGGGTGTTTTGAAATATTCAGGTTCATAACTTGTAAGTCTCAAAATGTCTAATAGGCTAAAATATCCAGTGAATTGAATGATGTTAGGAAAATTATTTTGTAGAGTTTAATGTTTTCTTATTAATCTTAGAAGAACTACTTGAAGAAACCAGTTTAGTTTTTTTTGCGTCGCGTTCCGTTATTTTGCGTTCTGCGATTTGTTCTACCTAAGCTTCACAACGCCTTCTTAATTGCATGTTCCTTCTTGAAGAAGCAGTGTCAGTCAAAAATGTGTTTTTGGAGGGATCGCCGCTGTGACGTCAATTACATTAAATTGGAGAATACAATTATTTGTCAACATTGGCAGTTTGCATACCTATGCAATCTTTTAATATCGTACGACAAGTAGAAAGTTTAACAGAAAGTTTATGTGAAAATGGTCGATATCCTAATCGTCGTTAAGGTCAAAGCTTAATATCGTCGGCAAAGTTGTTGCCAAAAGTGAATATGACGGCAATTATTGAGAGTTTTCGTTACGGCCAGGCCCTATCACAATCCAATTTTCGTCCAGACTCGTTCGACACCAAATATTATGAATTCATCATCATCATCATCAGTCCATTCTAGTCTACTGCTGGACATATTCCTCTCCCATTGAACTAAAAAATAGTAAAATCGATCAAGAGGTTGTCGTGACCGGAGGTTGAAAAAGAGAAGAAGTTTGCTACTAGGCCATCCGATATTGATAATATTTACATAATAGCACAGAGTTTTTGTTATATTATGTACTTATTGTTGCCAAATATTTTGTGTCGCGAGAAACATATACCATTCGTAGAACTATTCGTATACATTTTTTTAATTTATTTATTCTCAAATTCGAAAACTTATAATGACACAGTTCTGCCAAACTGCATAGCAGTTTTTAGGCAGATAATAAGCTCTCATTCACAATAACAATACCTTCCTTTGTAGGTGATTTACAATTTTATGGGAGATGATTTATATATACTTACATTAAATACCCACATACATAATACGTATTCTAAATACATACGCCCGAAAAAACTTAACCCTCCTTCTTGCACAGTCGGATAAAAAGGTTGCTACAGGTATAAATTAGGTATAATCTGCAATGCGATCGCTTTATAATATTCATACCTAATATTTTAAATCTTGTTTTGCATTAAAAGACCAAAAGAAACGAAAAGTGCTAGTAAATAAAAACTGTACTTCTTTTCCAAGCTTCCCTTTTTATTTACCTCCAGTTTTTGCTTTGACTAACGTAAAAAAGGTAGAACTTTACCTTTCCATTGCAATGCTCTTTGTTAAACTAGTTTACGAGTAAGTCTTAAAAGATTACGGTCGAGATTTGTAATGCATTTCCTTTTTGAAGTTCTTGGTAAGATCTATGTTGACTTTACAGAGGTTACGATCCTTTCCTTTCCTCACGATTTTGATTATTATAACGGTATATTTTTTAGACAATATATATTTTTTTTATGTTTTCTGTCACTACTTTATTTTTAAGCTTCCGTACTAAAAGTGCCTATTCGTGAGGCTACGGTGTCTGTCTGTCCTACACTTAAACGGCTGTATCTTTTGAACGGTAATAAATAAAATTTTGAAAATAAGTTTTCGGGTATACTATGATGTAAATTTTCAAATGTATTTATTTATTTATTACTAAAATCTAGTCATGTGACATAAACTGAAAACAGAAAAACGGTAGTAGGCAAATGTGCAAACATGACGTCAACAACAAACAAAAAACGGTAGTGTTAAAATCTGTGGATAAAGAAAATAGGTGTGTAACATTTACTTATTTGAACTTGGTATGTGAATGCTTAGCATTTCAGGCTATTTCTACTGTATAGAAAACAAACGAAGTTACAAATATTCTTAGAAAGCGCATTTTGTTGAGTAATTAGCTCTAGTGTCAGTGTTCACGTGTTATGCATGTACGCATATAAATAAAACCGTCGAAGTGCGAGTAGGACTCGCGCATGAAGGGTTCCGTACCATTATCTATAAAAACACACAAGAAAATCACATTTGTTGCATGGGAATCCCTTAAATCTTAATTTTATTTTAATTTCATTATTTGTTTTTGAAGTGAATAATATAACTCAATATTCAGTGAATATTTCAAGCGTCTACCTGTTGCCGTTATCAATATCGAGCAAAAAAATCATGTTTGTTTTATGGGAGCCCCCTTAAATATTTATTTTATTCTGATATCTAGTATTTGTTGTTATAGCGGCAATAGATATACACCATCTGTGAAAATTTTAACTGTTTAACTATCACGATTCATGAGATACAGCCTGGTGACAGACGGACGGACGCACGGACGGACGTACAGACAATGGAGTCTCAGTAATATGGTCCCGTTTTTACCCTTTGGGAACGGAACCCTAAAAAGAAGGCAATTGCCTTTTTTTCTATGCATGTACGGAAGCTTAGGTGTGTGAGTGGAACTCGTATTTTGCTGGATTAGTTAAATTCTTTTTTTTGTTTAAAAGGATCAGATTGGACCCTCAGAAATATCATGAAAACCGGTTCAGCAGTTTGGTTTTTGAAACAAAATTGCGCATTTTGAAGTTGCGCAGTTGGTTGTTTCAGTTATTTTGTATAAAAAGAAAACTGCTTTTCCAATTTTACGTTGTCACTTTTTTTTTATAATATATCTGCTTTTGCCCACTCAATTATATAAATATGTACCTCTCTTGCAAAAATACGTCATAATGTATCCTTTGGGAAACGTTTTCGTACGTTCTACGTTTTCGTAGTCGCTATGTAAATACCATTAAAGGTATTTGTAGGTAGCAGTGTCAGATCAAACAACGCTGTCGGTGTAGTAATGCAAATTAAATGGTAATTTAGTAATTAAGTTTACTTTTGGATGGTGAGACCGATTCCCGCTGTTCGCATTTGGATAAATGCAAAATGTTCCAAGTTTGAATTCGTAGGTTAACATTATAACATGAATAAGAAGCGTTATTTGCTGCTATTGCCCCATTTATGGCTGATAGTGGTAAATGGTGGCTATTTTAGGTAAATAATGGGTAATCACAGAGTGTTTTGGTAAGTATATATGCAGTGCAGTTTATTTAAACTGCAAAATAGCAGGACATAGTTAGTATTAAATGTTCAATTTAAAGATTATTCAATATATGACAGATAAGTTTTTTTAATTTTGTCCATATTTTTTTGGATCCCAATAAGTAACAAATTATTCTATAAACACTATCCTAAATTACGCCATAAAGACTATTATGCCACATATCAATTTTGAATCATATTTAAAAGTTTGTATTATAAAACACGCTCATAAAAAGTTAATAAACGCTTGACGTGTTCCCATTTGATTACATAACGGCAACCAGCTCTGGAAAAGGTGAAAATTATTCAAAAACATTACATAAATAATTCACTCGATCCAAAGGATTATTATTCTGACGCAAGCTGACAAAAACAAAATGTAAATGAAGGAAGGAGCGCCTTTCCGCGTTTCGCCAAAACTCAATGCCATTTCGATCATTCTGATAACAACCCGGCATTCAATCGGATTTATTGATAAACTGGCTTTTGTTTCTAGAATAAAACATAATTCAAATCAATTCAATTTCAAAGGGTTCAATTACTTACGTATTTTAATGGAATTGATTTTTTTACTATAATTTTTAAGCCCCAACCAAAAAAGAGGTGTTATAAGTTTGTGTATATATGTGTGTTTATCTGTGGCATTGAAGCTCTCAAACGGATGGATCGATTATGATTTAGTTTTTTGGGTTGATAGAAGATTTGATCGACAGTGTTCTTAGATGTTTTATCATAATCGGTTCAGCCGATTTATTAATATCGGGGGTTCTTTAGTTTTCTAAACTAGCTTGTTTATAAACAGTGTTTTGTATGAAAAAAGTCAATCTGTTATATTTTGTCAATCTATTTTAAACAAAACAACCAAATAAACCAGTAGAGTCCAACAAACAGCACTCTGATTGTCTCAAACCGATTTAGACCTAACAGATAGTGGGTTTAACCCAGCCTAACCAACATTGACGATTATATATTGGACCAGAAAAGCATCACATAAGTACTTGTTATTAAAAGCGTATTTCGTCCCACAGCTGGGCAATAGCCTTCCTATCCTATTTTCATTCTTCTCGATCTAACGATTTTTGTGACCAATCTTTGCAGAAGAAGCCCAACCGGCCATCTCCTTCTGAGTCTACCGGGTGTCTGATAACTTCTGGAACGTACTGTGTAGTGAGCTTAGCCCACAAGTCGTTTGACATACGGCTGTCATGCCCGGCCAACGGCGTGTAACTTTGATTTGGTGGGTACTTTGGAACGGTCTCTAAAATTATATTTTTATATTTTTCTAGCTTCTTCTTGCGGCGGCGTCGTGTGGCGGGTCGCCCTCTTCCCTCATGGTTGAGGAGAGCGATGGCTGGCACATGCGTCAACTCGTGAACGGATGCTGCTTGCGGGAGCTGGACAGCTCCGCGTACACGCGCATGCATGTTAGTTAAGTGTAAATTAAAATTTTGTCTTCCTCTTGCATAACTTAAAATAAATATATGTAAGTAGTTATAAATGCATATATTCGTTCATAAAAGGCACGGACCCTGGAGTCTGTGGAGAATAAGTTTGTTAAAAAAAAATATATATATATATATATATATATATTTTATCTGCCGATCTCTTAACAAAGTTACCCGCGATCCGGTCAGTAATAGGTATAACATTATCTGTCTCGTAAGTGAGATAAAAGAAAATATAACAAAATCCAAACTTACGAAATAAGTGATTTTTACAACAAAATCCCAACCACAACAGCATACATACATTGTGTTCGAAAATCAACACACTATTCAATCAACGGTTTCTATAGCGCCAGCGCGTCAGGCATACAGACATTTTCGTTCTACGTTCCTTTATACGCAAGATAGGTATTCATGTTCGAAATTGAATTACGTTCCAGGTGCTCGTATTTCACAGATACTTGACAATAGAGCCATTTTATAGCTCGTAGCCTACAAGCGTCCGTAAAAACGTCGTGGCCCATACATTATGTAGGAGACTTCAACTCCAGCCTGACAGATTTATATTTCTGTAATGGAACTGACGGCTGTAGCGGGTGCTCTTAGTATAAGTAACCGTGTCAACTTAGTTTTGGATTACATGAGAAAATCTCTGAGTATCTAAATAAACAAGGCCTGTGTGGTGCGCATCCAGCTTCTTGCGAGAATATGTAGGAATACTACTTTTAAGTTTGGGTTCAAAGCGTACTCTAAGTATCTCTTTCACGCAATATTATATTTTTAACCGTATATAATCACTGAAAGAACATATCATACATGTGATGTGGACAGAAGATATCATACAAGTGGCAGGAAGACGCTGGCTACAGGCCGCTTCCAACATTGTTCCTAAAAAGTTATTTTTAGATTATCTTGTATCAAATAATACTTGTTAAACGCCAAACCAGGCATATAAAAGCTAGCTATAAGAATAAAAATCACATTAATTATTGTACAATTATTTTTATTACAACATAAAATTAATATTATCCTAAAATTAGACAAGATAAAGTCGGCTGTACCCGCGACCATTTTTTTTTAATTTAAATTACCTACGAAGTGAAAGAAGAGATTAAATTGCCAGCAGAATGAACAGATTAAATTGCGAACTTTAGTCCGAAGATAGCGTCTCATTAAAATATTTTCCCTCCACCGAGCGATGAAAAAGAAAATTATAGGTCACGGTGTCAAGAGCGACACCATTTCTTGTCCCGATAGAATATTTTTTTTAATTTATTCCTTTGACGCAGCAACTAGTTGCCTGCGTTTTGACATTGATAATAATAAATTTACCTGAACCGGTGGTCGAAAATGAGAATAAATATTAATCGACTGCCACTTAGTGCTTATTTAGTCGATAAGACTTCAAAAAGAAGGAGATTATTTTTACCGACTTCAAAAAGTAGGAGGAGGAGGAGTAAAGTAGGAGCAACTCGGCTATTTTTATAAATTTGCAAACCATGTAGCTCCGTCATTTGTTTACTATTAATTTGAAAATATATTTTTTTGTTTGAAAGGATATTCCTACTTTCAGATTGGTCCAATAGAAATGTCATCAAAATCGGTTCAGTAGTTTAGTTTTTAAAACAACTTTGCGCATGTTGAAGTCGATTTTTCAGTTTTTCAAACTATAATTATGTATGATCTTTGTGATTGTATTTTATTTTATATTCGTCTAGGTTAGTATTCCGTGTACATGTAGATGGGCTCACAAAATTGCAAACATTTAGATATTGAAACGATAATTTCATATCAATAGTAAACAAGTAAGTCTAGAAAACTAAAAAACTCACAACATAAAGAACGGCTGAACCGATTTTGATGAAACATAGCGAAGAACACTCTCGATTCACTCACATACGGCAAATCTTCTATCAGACAAAAAACAACTAAATCATAATCGGTCCATCCGTTGGAGAGCTAAGATGCCACAGACAGATATGTACATACACATTTTGTAAGCAGACACACACGCCAAACTTATAGCATCCCTATTTTTATGTCGTGGGTTAATTTGCTAGTTGTGTATGTTTATGTACGATTTCTTTACTATTGAAAAAGTATTGTAATAAACTGACAAAATGTACACATCTGTACTATCATACAAAATTCCATTTTGATCCAAACAAAGTTTCATACAAAAAAATATGAACAATCTGTTTTTTTCCACTAGAATGAAATGAATTTATGCATGAAAATTTATTTGAATCAAAAAAGCTTCTTTTACATTATTGAGTGAAAGCTGGAGAGCGGACTCTATTAAGGCGAATAGTGTTCGCCCCTAAATTGTATCGAAGTTTTGTAAAAAAATACACTGAAAGCGAAATCGGGAATTCATTAGGTATCAGACGAAGATTGATGAGTAGGATGATGTTCCGATTGAGCCCGACAAAGCCGCTCATAGACGCTCTAATTGAATCAATAACGATACTTTAACTTATGAAAAATTGTTCTCGGATTGCGTGTTGTTACAGGAGGATTATGTTTATTAATCATTCGAGAAACAATCAAGGAATTTAGGTTAAAGCCAAGTTGGACTTTAAATATGAAAAGTGAACGTCTGCAATTAGGCTCATCGTACATTGGAATGCCTGGTTAGAAAACCTACGTTTACATTCATTCATAGATGTAGAACAGCTGTGCCAGCGACCCAAGGCTGTGCTCCGGTACATCAAAGAGCTCGGATGGTTTGGGTAGGCTGGTTGGGGGGAATGCACAATACACTCCAAGCGGGACGACAGTGCAGGCCTCATCGCCCCCGACTCAAATTAGAATTAGAATTCATTTCATTCAAGACACGTCCGCGTGTGGCCTGCGCGCTTGCCGCTAGGAGTCCGCTTTCGCACGCCTTCTGCTCGTTGTTCCCAATTGGTGAGAACAACGGGCTCATCGGGTTAACTGTAAATGCTTGGTTTTGCACCGATATGTAGTGATTGCTAGCTAGTGAAGACTAGCTTCATATTATACTGATATTCAGCTCATTAAAAATGAAATATTGAACGTACAGGAACGAGTAAATAGAAAATAAGTTTAATGAGCGGTGTACAATGCATTACTCTCGTTGCTGTATGTTAGTATTGTTTACTAAGCACCGACACAATTCAATCGCGCTAGGAGTTGGATCAAGCGCTTATACTTCAGAAGCGTTTTGTTCGAGCCATACGTCACAACTCAAACAAACACAAGTCAAATTCGACGTCTCCGCAAAATCTTATTTTATCGAATTTGGTATATTGACGGTGCCGGAAATGTTAACATATCAGATTAGTCTGTTTGTAAGACTTAACCCTTTGACGTAAAGCTTTGAGTAACTCGGTACCACTGATAACTATAATACGAGTACGAGACATGGGGACTGATTAAAAACACCTGCGCACACACTCACCAAATCCGACAAGTCGGTTTACGTGCGTGGCGCACACGTCTACAATCACTTACCGGAGTGTATCAGGAGCACAGATCTACAAAGAGTATGTAAGAGATCAGGAGTGCATCTTTCACTAAAATATTTAAAATGAAATTAAAATCTTTGCTCCAAAGCAAGGCTTACTACTGATAAATTTCAAGTACATAGCGTACACTTAATCTAATTAGCTAATTTAATTTAATTTAATTTTTTAATTTTAATTTAGACACTAATTTTAATTAATAATAATTATCCATTATGAGGCTCTCCAGCGATGCCGTATTGACTATCGGTATGTCGAAGTGCTGAAGTGCTTGTACAACAACGCCACCATGTCAGTCCGAGTACAAGACCAGAACTCAGAGGCAATTTCATTGAAAAGAGGCGTGAGGCAGGGAGACGTTGTCTCTCCGAAACTGTTTACCGCCGGTTTGGAAGATGCCTATAAGCTTCTGGAATGGAAAGGGCTCGGCATTAATATTAACGGCGAGTATATCACTCACCTTCGGTTTGCCGACGATATAGTAGTCATGGCAAAGTCGATGGAAGAGCTCAGTACGATGCTCGAAGACCTCAATAGAGTTTCCCAACGGGTGGGCCTCAAAATGAACATGGACAAAACGAAGGTTATGTCGAACGCCCATGTAGTGCCCACCCCAATATCTGTGGGGAACTTCACTCTTGAAGTTGTTGACGAATACGTCTACTTAGGACAGACGGTCCGATTAGGCAGGTCCAACTTTACGAGGGAGGTCAATCGTCGTATCCAACTCGGCTGGGCAGCGTTCGGGAAACTTAAAAGCGTCTTCTCGTCCAATATTCCCCAGTCCCTCAAGTCGAAAGTTTACAACCAGTGTGTGTTACCAGTGATGACATACGGCACTGAAACGTGGTCCCTAACTATGGGCCTTATAAGGAAGCTCAAGGTCACGCAACGAGCTATGGAGAGGGCTATGCTCGGAGTCTCTCTACGAGATCGAATCAGAAATGAAGAGATACGTAGACGTACAAAAGTCACCGATATAGCACAGCGGATTAGCAAGTTGAAGTGGCAGTGGGCAGGGCACATAGCACGCAGAACTGATGGCCGATGGGGCCGAAAGGTTCTCGAGTGGAGACCACGTACCGGCAAGCGCAGCGTAGGAAGACCAGCCACGAGATGGACAGACGACCTCATACAAGTGGCGGGAAGACGCTGGATGCAAGCCGCTTCCAATCGGTCTTTTTGGAAATCCATGGGGGAGGCCTATGTCCAACAGTGGACTTCTTATGGCTGAGATGATGATGATGATGAATTATTAGTTCTAATTACTTAAAACTGTCTGTCTTGTAAATGACATATATTTACCTACCAATCAATTATTTGTATTTTTGTATTTGTCATCATCATCATCTCAGCCATAAGAAGTCCACTGCTGGACATAGGCCTTCCTCATGGATTTCCAAAAAGACCGATTGGAAGCGGCTTGCATCCAGCGTCTTTCCGCCACTTGTTTGAGGTCATCTGTCCATCTCGTGGCTGGTCTTCCTACGCTGCGCTTGCCAGTACGTGGTCTCCACTCGTGGTCTTTTGTATTTGTATTATACTCTAAAGTGATAACCATTCTTTTGGCTTCACCGTACCCTGGTAAATACAAAATAAAAAGACCAATGAGATCTTTATCAAAGAATAAGACTCTTAAGCAGCAATTCGAAAACCTTTCACAATTAGATCAAGTTACAAGCAATTCACTTTGAACTTACTAAAACGCTGAAAAATTTATTGACTTCTCACAAAGTATTAATTAAAAAGAGCCTGCAATGAAAGTTTAAGCCATGGAAAGGTTCTTTTCATTAAACTTTATAGACTAGAAGTCATTAAAAAGATTGGTCTGCGATTCCGTCTCAGTAGGTATTTAATTTACAGAAGACTTTAATAGTACTACTTTACAGGGTATTCTCATTTGGCACACGTCCAAGTTACCCCCTACACATCGAACTAGAATTTCAATTTAATACTCTTTCTAGAAATGTCTTAAGGCCGATTTACATCAGACGAATTAACAAAGAGCTAGAGTTAGAACAAGAGTATTCTTTCATGTAAACGAAAGCTCGTTTTTAGCGTTTACACCAAACGAGCAAGAACGGAACCAAGAATTAGAATTCTGAACGAGCAAGAACGGCTAGAACACAAGAACGCTTTGAAGATACCGTTCTGGGGAGCGAGCACGTCCGAACATGCAAGCACGCTCTAAGCAACTGTTCGCACGCTCTAGTGCCCTTTATATCAAGCGAGCGAGCATTCTTAGAATGCTCTTGAACGCAGATAGAAAAACGAAATAATGCTTTACGTCTGGTTACACTAAAATAATTTGATAGAGTGGGAATAGAATGAGTATTCGCTCGTCTGATGTAAATCGGCCTTTAGGACGTATTTAAACCCCACTGTGGATAAGCAAGCTGTTTTAGTAAACATTGCCTCTTTGATATTCAGGCCTGGATTTGTATAAACAATTCTTGATCGCTAATTCATTGAAATTCAGAATACAAAGTTTTGATCTTTAGCAAGTACAAGAAACAAATACCTACCGTCTATAGATATTTGTTATCTTTTGTCTTGTTTGTATATAATTACTTACAAATTTATTAAATAATGTAGTATAGGCGGGTAACGACAAATATGTTTATTGGAAAAATATAAAATGAGATGGCCGATATCAAATGTATGTCCAGAAATTTTTATTTCGTCTTTCCTTTTGGTAGACGTAGAGTCCCAAAACTGAATTTATTAGTTCCAGTTTTTTTTAACTTTGTAATTTGCAATTCTTATAAAGAAAAGTTGAGAAAATCTAAAATAAAAGTTTTATTAGTTTTTAGTTTAAGAGTTTATTTTTTAATGTTTAAAAATCAAATGTTTTTGAAATATTATAAAAAATTAAATAGTATAAAAATTACATTACAAAAAAAATATTTAAATCCGTTTCTTACAATCAAAAGAAATAAATATGTCAAATCGATAGATAAATTAAATATAACTAAAATGTTATTTTAAATATGTCATTTACTCTATTGCCGGAGAAATCGGTAAACAAACATGAAAAAAACACAGTAGAACATAACACCCTCTCATGTTCGAAATCGGTTTATGAATAGAAATATTATCTCCAACTACAACTCCTTCAAACCGTTTTTCAGACGAAAGCAGAGACAGATTTACATTTAAATAGATTACCATCCTTTTTATGCAGTCAAGTAAAAAGGTGGCTAGTTCAAAAAGTCGTCTAGTCATGTGCGAGACGAGCTCGGTGTGAGTTCGTGTGGCAGAGCCTTAATCGAAAAATTCTTGAAGGCATTCCGCGAGCAGCTGCATGATTGAGGAGGATCCAATGAAATTGGACGAATAGTTTGGCAGAGCATGCTCCAAGATGAAATGTCACTCTAAAATAGATTTATAGTCTAATAAAAATTAATCCGTATGGATGGAGTAGATCAGATTAAATTTGACTTGAGGGAATCTTTGAAATTATAATAGGAAAATAAGTAAGATACATAATGAGTGTATTTTGAAAAAAAAACGTATTCGGGTAAAATAAATGATATTCGATATTTCATAATTCGGATTACTGAACAACATACGGTTCGAATCCCACGGCACGCACCTCTGTCTTTTCAAAGATATGTGCGTATTGTTAATTGCCGCCAACTTCGAACGGTGAAGGAAAACATCGTGGGGAAACCTACATGTCTGAGAGTTCTCAATGATCTTGAAGATGTGTGAAGTCTGCCAACCCGCACTTGGCCAGCGTGGTAGACTATGGCCTTACCCTTCTCACAATGAGAAGATGGCTCGCGCTCAGCAGTGGGACAGTTTGTACAAACAGGGCTGATAAAAAAAAATACGGTTTATTAAAATGTCGGTATACTTATTTAGATAGTAGGCATACTGGATTGAATGAAATTTGAAACTGGGATGGTTGATATTTTTCTTGCAAAAAGAATTGGTTCCAGAGGGATAGTGGATGAAACCTTAGTATTAAACAAATATTTTAGGTATGAGGGAGAAAACATTAGAGGTCATGATATAGAAATTGTCTATCTATATATGACTCATAAGCTTTACAGACACAAAACACAGGTGGTGAAGATTTGAGGTTAAACATTATTCAAACGTTTTCGTTACATGTGAAAAATACTTCCAAGTTTACTCTAGAGTATAAATGTTCTGGCAAGATCTCGTATCTATTAGCTAGAGTCCCTTTTTGCAAAGATTTATATCACTTTTAGCATTATTTACGTGTCTAGTATTTTTCGTCGCATCGTCGATGCTCGGTCACGGTTTATATTTCGTCCCTATTTTTTATTAACAATCCATTACTCACTTAGAAATTTTATACGCTTAAGTTATCATCATTTTAACCTACTTCATAAAAAGAAGTTATTAATTCGACTAAGTATATGTTTTATTTGTGTATATATTCCCCTTTACTCTGTGTTGGCCGTTTTGAACGGACTTAATTAATGATTTTTTTTAATATGTTAATCTTTTATTGATACTTCAGAAGTAGCTAAATAAGTAGAATAGATAAATAGAACATTTTATCAACATTGGCTTTATAGTTTTCTAACCAGCTTCAAAAAGTGGCCAGCATCATTATAAATATCTGAAGAGGTTTGTGATAAGAATCGTATCTATTTCCTATTTCCAATGTAGTTGTGTTATAAGGAATAGTTATAGTACAAACAGTTATACTTAGTTGTGCGTAGTTGTACCATTAGGAAAACATACAAATATTATCTGGGATGGCATAACTAGTTGTGCATACACACACAGCCTTGTTAGTCCGTGAGTAAATGGCGGCATTATCTTATTACTAGCAGTGCCTCGAAGTTATTCAAACGCAGTGAAATGATATGTACCAAATTTAATAATGATCATTTCTACCGTTTGATCGAGGAAAAGTTATAAACAGTCAGCGAGACAAAGTTGCTGTTGATTTTATATTATTAATAATTATAAAACTTAAGCTTAAGTAGCCCTTAATTTTTTTCTTTAATCAAAATATCTTTATTAGAAAAGTTGCACATTTAATTATACGAAAACAACATCACTATTACAATCTCATCTCGGTATCGTTACTTTTCAATGAAAGGGATGGTTTACCAAAGTAATTAATTAAAACTGTTCTCGAAAACCAAAGCGAGAAAACTTGATAACGATTCGAAAGGCGAAGCTGATGAAATCTGTCAAGTCCGTCCACTAGAGCTGAAGCAGCAAATCTTATTAAAAGTCACAGCTTGCTCTGGAAGAGCTATTCGCCGATGTTCGCATTCGAGATACTATTTTTAGCAATTCAAACTGAAGCACCTCCAATATTATTATTTTTCCTTAAAATAAAAACACTTTAGCACCGCCGTAAAGTAGCATGTCTGTCTGTATTCTGTAGAAATATTTAGCGGAATGTGCGCAAGACTGCGCAAGAGCTTTACGACCTAATTCCATCCTCCCCATTTCACTACAGGACTACCAGAAAGTCGGCACATTACCACCCATTTCTCATTGATCTACCAAAATCCGTACTCAATGTTAACGGTCCGTTTTCTTGATGCTGCACAGGAATGGAATTATTTGCCACCATATCTGTTTCTAGAAAGCTATTAATTTTCAAGGCTAGTGTGAATAGATAGACATTTTCTAGATCGACAAGCTCTACCCTCGGCTACATCAAGAAGGTGGTTAATACATCTAATCTAAAAAAAAATAGTTGCCGACGGTAAATAAACGTGGAATATGTTGCCATATTCCATAATTCATTCACATGTCCTGATTCAAAGGTTTTTTAAATTGTATTTGGACCCGCTTAAATCATTTACCAGTGTCAAGTATAAGGATTTTTTAAGTTTCTTTAATAAAACAAGTTATACATGTTCTAGTCACGTATACAGTCATTTTCATATTCGAGTTCTGCTTCAGTAAAGTGGTGGCGACTTTACTGGAAGCTTCTATGGAGTTTTGCCGACAACGTAAAATGACACGTTTCAATGCTTCATTTCACTTGCCCGCACTCACGCACTTGCAGTGCCGTAAATAGGGCGGTGCCACCGGTGCCCAGGCACAGTTTCGGTTTGCTCCTGATAAGTTCCCGCTGCGCCCCTAGTGCTCGATTCCAACACATACCTACGTACCTACATGCCAATATCATCAAAAACGTCTGCTAAATTAGACAAAACATCACGCTCATTTTTTTTTCAGCGCACGAGCGTATTTGTGTTTAGTGTGTTTTAGTTCTTTAAAAAAATAGATTTTTCTTCCAAAATATTAGATAATTGGTCCACCAACACCAAGGTAAGTACTTGTGCTTTATTTTATCACCCTGAACCCTGAATGAAGTAAAGTAGGCCTATACAACTGTACATAGCATTGCTCTAGCTACCTACATATAATACCTACAACAACAACGTGTTTTGATAACGTTCCCGCCAAAAAATCCAAGAAAAGTTCGATTCAAAGGTTACGCCGCGGCGCCGTGGTGCGCTGTAGAGAGAGTAACACGGGGCTAACGGGAGTAACACGGGGCTAACGGGAGTAACACGGCGTCGTAAGTTATTTAACGTTCAAAAGCGATTAGAATTCTACATTTTTATTAACCTCTTTCATGGAATCGTAAATATCGTGAAAATGGTGATCGTGAAAGCTGTCAAACATCAATCTGGAGCAAAATATGAGACTAGCAGCACAAAAGACATTAATAATATTATATACTAGCAGTACCTAGTCTAACCTCATGTTTCGAAAAAATGTGTGAGGATCAGGCAAGTTACTCGTCAATCGTAGATCTAATTCATCTTTAGAAGAAGAAAAAAATACACACACAAACACACACATGCCACATTTATTACGTTATCGTTGCGTAGTTTGTTTCCTATTTTTAAAAAATAATGAGTAATTAAATTTTTGTATTTTTTGTCTGACTATCCTAGTATTAATTTTATTGTACTCGATTTGGACTACTAAAGGCGCCGGGATTTAACCTCAAATCTGTAAGTGCACCTCTAACTGAAGAAGTTTGAATTCTAAAAGAAGTAGAAAGCCGCATGTTTTCTGGACTACTAACAAATTTGTAACAATAAAAAAACTTGCATTACATAATTAAGATGCTTACTCTTAGGGAAAGAAGCGTGAAAAGTGCCAAAAAGCTAAATATATACGTCGGATAGAATCCATTATCTACCCAACTAAACTGTCGATTTTGTTGTAAAATTTATCTTGAGAAGAACTACATATATAAAAATCCTGTCTAGATTTTTAAAAGAAGAAGGAAGGAGAAAAAGAGCTTCGATGCTAATTACGACGACCATGTACTTAAACATTACTCCTCATCTACTCAACAAAGCCTCTAAGCTAGGGCTTATTGGATTGAACTTTTGTTGCTATCTGTTGCGTGCTATTATTTTGCAGACAAGTATTTTATTTTCTTTTAAAAATAAAATTTGTTTTTACGTTATTTTAAATTACAAATACTAATAAGAAAATAATTTTTACACCAAGAAAATTAATTTTCAAACTACAAGTACCTACGAATCAAAGCAGAGCAAGTTTATTCAGCAAGCTCCAAGTTATTGAAAAAGAAGTCAGCTCCCCATATGGAGCGTTCCGTTCGCGACGTTGACAAATTGGTTCGAGTGTCGAGGGAAATTATTTTAAACGCCTCCTACTTACTAGATACTGCGGTCGAAACACGAAGCCTCGTGAGATCTCATTATGGAATCAAGATTCGATATCACTGTCTAACTTTTGGGATTATTTTGCGATAAGAGCGTAGAAGTTGAGTGTTGTATCAAGGGCAGATTGGAAATTGGGGAACTGTCTAAATAGATGATTACTTCTGTAATCATCTATTTAGAAACCAAACACAGGAACACAGGAATAAATTAATGTTTATTGATTAAAGCACGGCAAATAATGCAGTAGACCGTAAGTGTCCAGTGCCGCCAATTTATTATAATGTGTATTGGATATTAAGTATCGAACTATATATAGGATGCTTATTTTGATGGTATCCCAGTTATTTATTTAATTATGATCAGTCAGTTCAGTTCGCTCTGTCGTTTTGTTGTGAAAAGAGACAGTTGTGTTTGTGAGCTCCTAGCAATTTTATTTTATAGTAGATATAGACATAATTTTTATTTTGTGATAAAAGTAACTACTATGATAAATACAAATAATAAGTTATTAAAAAACAAAACTACTTAAAACTATTGTTTTTCTCAAGTCTGTCAATTCTTTTTGAACGTGCGTTTGAAACGTGCGTCTACTGCGCGTATACGCGCAGATACAGCGATACAAACGCGCTGTAACTGCTGCGCGGGCGGTGCCGTGGCGTGAGCGCGCACCCCTCCTCTACACCTCCTTCGGCCCTTTGTACGCATATCAAACGAGTTTCGAACGCGCTTCACACGCGCGTTTATATCGCGTTTTACGCGCGTTGGAATCTATAAAAACGCAAAAATCTGCATCTACGGTGGTTTTAGAAACAATCTTAACCAAAGAAAATTTTATACGTACTATATATACTTACATATAGTTAAGGTCTTTACTAAGGAACGTGTATGACATAGTAGCTGTCACTGAAACTTTCCTGAAAAAATCAGTGCACGATGCAGAACTGTTCCCACCTGGATATACGGTGCAGCGGCGGGACCGAGAACACGATGCAGGTTGGGGGGGAGTCCTGCTTGCCGTTAGGAGTCCCCTCTCCATCAAAAATATAACTGACGTCGACGGCCTTGCATCGCACCATGAAGTATTAATAACCTTAATTGCACTCAAAAAAATAGTCTTTTTGTGTTGCGTTGTATATTTTCCTCCGAGTTATAACACTGAACAATATTTAGAAGTTTTGAATGTCTTAGAAAATGCAGTATGTAAATATTCGTCCTTAGAAATACTTATTTTAGGTGATTTTAATCTTAACTCTTTTGGTAACACTGTAAATAATAGCTATAATATGTTTTTAGATTTTTGCAAACTTAAACAGCACAATAATAAAACAAATATTTATGGAAATATTTTAGACAGGGTGTTGAGCGGTATGTCTGATCAACGCGTGAGCATCTCCGATACATCGGAACCTTTAGTTAAGATCGATCTACATCACCCATCGATCGAGTTCACGGTCAAACTGTCTCTTGCAGGCGGCGGCGCCGCGAATATTAATAATTCCGTATCGCGTACCCCGCCCCCTCGGTTAGGGCCTCACCTCCACCGCGCTTCCTGGAATTTTTATAATGCTGATTTTCATGCATTATATGCATCGCTCCATGAACTAAACTGGGATGACGTAATTGCAATAGATTGTGTCAACACTGCCACTACTGTTTTTTATAACAAAATTTATGAAATAATAGACCATTTTGTACCACGAAAGAAGTCTATAATTACAAATGGTAAGTACTTATATCCACCTTGGTTTACAAGCGAAATTATACGTAGCATTAAAAACAAACATTTCCATCATAAACGATATAAACGGGACAGCAAGGAATTCAATTTGGTTATGTTCAAATATTATAGAACTTTAGTCAAAGAACTAGTAGATACAGCGTATAATTCTTACATGAGAAAAGTTGAGTTGGACGTGACAAAAGATCCTCGGTCTTTCTGGTCTTACGTGAAACAGCAGCGTAACGAAAGGCATCTGTGTGATGAGTTTAGGTACGGGGGGGAGTGGGTGTCGGGTCAGAGTGCAGCCGATGCCTTCGCTAGTTTTTTCGGCTCTGTGTTTCTCGATGACATCCCTACCTTGGATATAAACGCTGCTCAAGTGGCAGGACCGTCTCCACCATCAGCTCATATCACGGTAAAGAATATTTGTCCTAAAGAAGTACTGCTTGCGATAAAGCGCTTAAAATCTCGTTCGGCTACTGGACCTGACGGTATTCCGCCATATTTGGTAAAAGATTGTGCTCGTATATTTCTAACTCCGCTGCTACATCTGTACAACCGATCTGTTGAAAGTGGAATATATCCAGACTGTTGGAAAATATCCCGTGTTACACCAATGCACAAAGGAGGTGACAAGTCTGAGGTTTATAATTACCGTCCTATAGCGGTGTTGTCAATTTTCGGAAAAGTATTTGAAACAATAATAAACGCTCGCTTAGTCCAGCAGATCGGTATCTATCTAGACGATAGCCAACACGGCTTTAGGTTAGGGCGGTCTACCTTGACAAACCATGTCAACTTCGTGGATTATGTGACAGCAGAGATGGATGCTGGTCTGCAGGTTGATGCAGCTTACTTTGATTTCCAAAAAGCATTTGACCGCGTCGATAATGACATACTTATTCGAAAATGCTCCTTGATCGGTTTCAGTTCTGACCTTCTTTCCTTTCTTGCCAGTTACCTGCAAAACCGTTTGCAGTATGTCCAACTACAAGGTACAAAATTGTACAGTGACGATTATTTCACAAGATCTGGAGTGAGCCAGGGATCAACACTAGGTCCAACGCAATTTTCGATAATGGTCAATGATCTGCCAAAGACAGTCAGTACCTCGAAATGCTTGTTGTTTGCTGACGATCTTAAATTATTCGCGGCTGTGGGAAGTACTGCAGATAGCGAGTTACTCCAGCGCGATATAGACCGGGTGTCTGAGTGGAGTGTTCAAAATCGGTTGCATTTCAACACTAATAAATGTAAAGTGATAACATTTACCAGGAAACGAACACAAATTACACACAACTACCAGCTTAATGACATGACTATTGAAAGAGTAGAACAAATAAAAGACCTAGGCTTAACTCTAGACAAGGAGATAAATTTTAGGGACCACGTGACAAATATTTGTAAACAAGCGTATAGAATGCTGGGTTTTGTTATGCGTACATCTTACAAGTTCATAGATACGCGGGCTCCGATGGCACTTTACACCGCATACGTACGAAGTAAATTAGAGTATAATGCTGCCATTTGGGATCCCTATGAAAAAAAATATACTCTTATGGTTGAACGTATTCAGCGCAAGTTTGCTCGTTATCTTTATAAAAAATTGTATGGATATTACCCCTATATGTTTCCATCGCTTTTTGTTTCCGGAATGGTAGGTATGTACACACTCGAACTGAGACGGAAGGTGCAGCTTATCATGCATTATTACTCTGTTGTCCACAACAGAGTAAATAATCCGAGCGCGGTGAGCGCACTGCGTCTGAGAGTGCCATCCGAGTACGTACACATGCGGGGCGACCCCACGCTGGTTCCGCGCCGAGCGCGCCGCCTGTTCGAGCAGCCTGGTGGCCTGCGTACTGTCCATGCACGCAATGCTCCTACGCCACGATTTATTAAGCTTATTAATGATCTATTCGCTCAACACCCTGATTTGGACATATTTTTCGATGGGATGGGTAAGTTTATCCCTATACTCTTAGCCTATCTTAGCTGTAACCTGTAACGTATAATGTATTGGACCATGTCTGTTAGTTATATGTTTAAATTGAAATAAATAAATAAATAAATAATAGTTATTACGATACTTGCATGCTTCCTTGTTTATGTGTTATATTAATATTTATATTTTTTCCTCTGTTATATATTTTTTGTCGCAATAAAATATACGTCTACGTCTATGTGACAATTAAAAAAAGAAAATAACCACATTAAACATTTTCCCTAAAAAAGAATTTATTAATACGTTTTCATCGTCATAATTAACTTAAAACTTAGTTGAAGACCAAAACCCAAGAGGTACTCAGATTTTCACTAAAAAAGATTGTAATTTTTGTTTAGAGTGACGTAAATCATGGCAATACTGCGCCAAGGGAAAACCCACGAAAGAAAACGAAATAAGGAGCGAAAAAATAATTGACCTATTTAGTGAATTCGTTTATTCTTAAAGAAGTTTTCGTTTCCGTGTTTCATGGGCATTTTGTTTTGAAACACAGCACAGGCACAATTATACAATACAAGGTGTAATCATGAAGTCATTCTTGAAATTGGCAAAAAATATCTCCATGAGTTTGTGAGAAACAGTTGAATTTTTCGCAATTTCAGGAATTGTCCAATTGTGAAATAGAATCTAATAATGTATATAAAGATCTCAAAAAAATGTAATTGTATAGTACTTCTAAACTATATCTAGAAATACAGTACGTCAATTTAAGTACTCTGCATACTAGCATAGTGTCAGCATTATTCGCCGTGTCCGTCTGTCCGTATGTCACAGCCACACACTTCTCGTAAAATAGAAGTTTATATGTTTGTTCTGTGTCTGTGTGTTTCTATGTATCATAAGTACGTGTTTAGAAAACAATATCTCTCAGCTGTCTAGTTCCTATAATACAAGCATTGCTTAGTTTGCTAGATAGCGTTGTGTGAAATGTCCACAAATATTTATTTATTTATTGCTGGAATAGAAATTATATTAAAATAGTTCACTGAATACGAGTGGAGAGAAGACGCTGGATGCAAGCCGCTTCCAATCGTTATTTTTGGAAATCCATGGGGGAGACCTATGTCCAGCAGTGGACTGCTTGGCTGGCTGAGATGATGATGATGAACTAAATACGCTGAAAGTTTAATAGTGTTTCAGTTGAAATTGAGGTGGAAAAAAGAAGGTTAGTTCCCGTTTGTTCAGAAGTGATACTAATTTAGAATGATGTCGTACACCCGAGAACAACAAACCGCACGATGTGTTTAAGCAACCACCGGCGGCAGTAACGCAGGGTTTCCTACGAGTTTTCTAGAGTGTTCCGTGTTCCGTTGAAACGGGGAACTTTACCTAGTTTATTTGCTCCTTTAAACTTTCGACGACGTATATTTTCGAGAGGCGACGCCTCTTAGAACGTACAGTCGCATAAAAGTGACTTAGCGGGTCGCAAACTACGTTTAGAACTAATAACGGGTAGTTTCAAATAAAATATAACATATGTCGTATAACAGTGTAACAAAAGTGTCATAATGTGCTATTTAGTGTTATTCAATATTTTATATAAAACTAGCTGCGCCCAGCGGATCAACCCGCTATCCTTAAGAAATCCTACATTTTCTGGGATAAAAAGTAACTTACTTGTTATTCCTGGGTGTAATGTACCTCCGAATTACGAAATTTCATGTACATCGGTCTAGCCATTCTTGTAACTACGCCAACTTTATTTTATTATATAAGAAGATGGATTTACCAACAGATCTAAAAAAAGGTAGTTTGAATAAAAAAAAAGTAAATCAAAGCTTCCATAAAAGTTTCTGATAAACCGACAGACGAACAATTAAGTAATTCTTGTTCCATTAGTGTTCCGATTTTCGTTTAACCTTAAAAAGTTCAATGTTAATACGCACGAAATTATTAAATTATTTTAATACCGTTCATCTGAATATTTATGCGAATTTACTAATTCTACTAAAGCTAACTTAGCAGAGTATTTGGCACAAATATCGAAACAAGCCTGAACGATTTGTATTAAGTAAACAGTGATAAATACCTCACTGGACGTTTAGTTTAATTGACGCATTTGTCACAAACATAGTTAAGGTTTGCCAAATAATCATTAAATTCGGCTTTAGGTTTTAGCTTTAAAGCTCATTTGATATCATTTCTAGGTAATAAGGGTTAAGTTTAATTAGTTATCTCTATAGTCCTGAATATTCCAATTTAGTAGTTAACTAGATAGAGATTAGGAAAGCTTGGACGGTAAATAGAATTCAATACTTATACGAATTACCTATGTAATTGATGAAAACATCTAAGAGTAAGATAATTACAAACAAAAGCACAGCTGTACTAGCCTTGTCTAAAAGGCATTCACGATGTGCATTAGATTAACTCAAATATCAAACTGTTACGGGCAAATTGGTTGTAAAAGACGGACAAACATATAGTACTAGCAGAGTATTTCTATAAGAGTTCCGTTTTTTTAATATTGAGGTAAGGAACCCTAAAAATGTTAAGACACTCACTCGAAATGACTGTCAATGACAACAACCTACAACAACAAATTTATAGATAGTTTAAAACTTACATACATCCAACGGGACTTGCACCCGCATTATCCCGATCATGTGTGAGTCGTCGGAAACCTGTATAACAATTCCATGTAGCACGTATGACCTTTGTGACTAGTCAAACAAACATTCATAATATGATCATCATGGTCGTCGTCAGATATCGTCAGCTGACAAAGTAATGGGAGTCTAGATTGTCAGCTGTCAGTATATTGAGTCTATATTGTCAGCTGTCAGTATATTGAGGGTCTAGATCGTCAGTCGTCTGCGTGAAACGAGGCCATAAGCGGATGGTAACAAAACGTAACGTGGAATGCAAATCGGTGAATTCAATCAATACGCGATTGTATTCGAAAAATATTGTTCATACTGTTTAATGCATTTATTGAAAACTGAGTAAAGCCACTGAATATTGAATAAAAACCCTAAGTCGCGTCGTTATGGTTACCTGGAAGAAATCGCTTTGAGCGATAAGGCCGCCTGTTGTTGCACTATTCTATTCGAGTACTTTGTTCTCAAATAGACTTGAGTTTATCTATCTAAGTCGCGAAAAGGTGACAACAATATCGGTTACATTATAAGCCCTTTTTGTGTAGAGACCCTGGCCTGGGCCGGTAGATCATCACATTTCTCTTAACGCCTGGTCGACAAGAAGCTCGACCAAAATGTACTGGTCCAACGCATAAACTTTGATAATATTCGGAATGGCAATGCTGCAACACGCTCTGGGTAGGTTGCTAACCGCTGTCGGTTTGAACATTTTAATTGTATTTAGCCCTTCATCAGTTTGGGGAAACGTAATTGCTTTTTTGTGTAGTAGTTTAGTTTGCTAAATATACTCACATAATTGTAGTTTGTATATCGCTTTGATTTAGAGGCATTCATCATCATCATCGGCCTATTTAATGTTTGTCCACTGCTGGACATCGAACTCTCCTAAGGAACGCCATTAGGCGACAGAAAACTCGAAAACACCGACAAAAAAAAAACAGCTGAGACGATTTTGATGAAACAAAGCTAAGAAAAATCTCGATGAAATCTTCTGCCAAATTAAAGAACTGATATATCAAAATTAGTATTTCCGTGAAATCTACGATGCCACAGACAGACACACAGATATACCGATACACACGTCAAATTTAAAACACCTTTCTTTTGGGTCGGGGGTTAAAACCAATAGCGTTTTTATTATGAATAATTCATTATATCTTATAGTAAGATAAAAAGTCTAAAAGGATGTAAAACGTCTAGTAAGGCTGTGAGTAAGAACTCACAGCTTTACTATATAAAAAATAATATACCTATAATTTATATATTTTTCTTGTCTTTATATTGTTTTATCTTGTTTAAAATTATGATGTTCAAAAGTGTAAATGTAAAGTGTCAAATTGAGGAATAAAGGAATTTAATTGAATTGAATTTACCTACTGGACATGAAGAAGCGTAAAGTTTACGCTTCATCATGTCCAGAAGAATTACAATCGCACATTACAATAAAATACTTTTTCGTGTAATAAGAATGATAGTAGATCGCTTCGCCGTTATTCAATTTGATAGTGTCACGATCTGTAGTTTCTCTCTCATCTCTCACTCATTGCGAACATTTTCAACAGGTCTCTGAAAATTTGATGTCATAATTTATTGTTCATCATAAAACTCCAAGGATGTTATATTTAAAGTCCACTAAAAGTTATATTCCGCATCAGAAATTTTGCGACCACTTTGACGATTTATGCGACGAGTCGTATGACTTTATCTTTTGTATTTTTTGTCTTTTCCGTAAAAAATATTTGGTTGTTTGATATGAATAATTGATAATATCTTCCTTTCTAGATTTCAAACATGTATGTAGGTACTGCCAAGTATGTATTTATGTGCTAGTAACATGGAGAAAACCGAAAATACCAGGCGAGTTGACGGTCAAGTGCATGCCTATTTACGAATAAAAAACCAAAATAGTAAATAGATTATTGGTAAACGCACTACGTTATAAACAATACAATTGTTGTGGACGTGGATTGAAAATGTACACTCAATTGTTAAACAGCAAGTAAAACTGTGAAACATGGCTAGTTCACAAATATTTTTACGAACAGAATTATTCTTGGAACGCATCCAATTAATTACATGTCGGCAAACAGTTATATCCAATACGTATTAACGTATTACAAATTATTTACACAGTAACTTAGATCCCAAGCAAGTAAACAAAAACAGAGCTGATAAAAGCGCTTTCACATTTAGGGATTTAGCCGCGCGGAAGCCGATGTCTTCTTTATTTATGAAAGATAGATCTACGATTGAATTTGATCCATTGACCTACGTACTACGTACATTTGATCTAAGTTATATTTCATACATAAACATTATTTTTGCACAAAGAGTTAATTCAGTCATCCTATATCTTCAAAAATGTGGGTATGCGTGAGCGAGACGGACAATGGTCGAACTTAAAGCCACACCGTAAAAGTAAAAAACTTGCAGTGCCTTTAGTTAGTTTCAATGTGAACGTGCTATAAAATATACTCAACTTCCGAGGTAGATCATGTAAGGTATTAATTACTCATCCAAGTTAACGTTCCCCTTCGTTTAATGTTTCCTTCACACGCTCATTATAATTTCCTTTAGGGAAGGTATATTTTCACATTATGTTTTAGAAAAGCAACGCTTGGTATTTGAGGCTAAAATATGTTCTCGAACAAGTTGAATATTTGGTGTCGACTAAATAAGTTGAATAGAGTTATTGAGATATGTTTTTACTACGCTCTTAAGAGAAACGTTGTCGCGTGATCTTTTGCTAGTAAAATACGCCTGTTTCATATAACAGGAGAAAACTGTGTTCTACTCTTAAATATACGATTTCGATGACACTTTTTTATATGATTAGCACCTTTAATGGACGAAACGATTAATGCCTTCACGGTTTGCTTAGTAAAAATAAGTAGAAGGAAAGAAAATAAGTTCATTGCAGTGCCAATGGACAACCACATTTTGATGGAATTTGATAAGAATAGCAATTGACCTATAATCAAAATCCCGTGAAAATATCAATAAGTATATCAAATATTGTTATGGTTTCTAAAAAAAATCGAATCTGTATCGATCTACTGTTAAAATTAATAAACTCTTTGTAATAATAATCAAGTATCCATTTAAAATTTGTTAACCCAGCTGTTATGAAAACTCAGGCAGATGATTTTGAGGGTTCCAATTATCGGGGTCCCTTTCGCTTGAAACTCAAAATTAGTTCGTTTCAGAGCGCGCAATTCTATTGCGGACGCCTCTTGCTTTAAGTTATTTCAAGTATTCAGGGTCTGTTAACATCGGGGACATTTGGAGTGGAAGATAAATAGGGGTTCCGAGACATACTTTTGCTTGATATTTGCAGCTTTATATCTGCAATGTTAAGGTTTAATGTTGCGTGATTTTGGGTAGTATAGGTAACGTCGACACGTCACATCTGCTCGGTCACAGACGTAGTTGACTATTTATCACCAGGTCTGTAGATGTACACGGCCGCGATTTAGTTAACTCACCGCCGTGAATGCTACTGGTATGTGTTAGATATAACATTCTGTAACATATTTTTGTGATGAATCAGTTTTTATATAACTAAAGTGAAAAAAAAAAAACTGAAACAATCAACTACAATTTACGCAATTTTGTTTACTTGGATGACACATTTTTCCAGTTATTTTTTTTAAGCCAAAATATTAAACTGATTTAATTTTGATAACATTTATATAAGACCACCTCTGAAGACCTCTATGACCTATCAAATAAAAAAAGAAACATCAAAATCAATACATAATTGGCAAAGTTATCGCGTAACAAACATACTAAAAACATATAGTCGGATTGAGACCGTTCTCTTTTTTGGAAGTCGGTTAAAAATGACGTTTAAGGCTAATAAGTAATTAGGCGTTAGGTTGGAGCTAACATTCAACAATTAGAATATAATAATATATAGATTACTTCTCACAATGAGAAGATGGCCCGTTCCGAGCAGTGGGACAGTTTGTACAAACAGGTCTGATAAATATATATATATATATATATATATATATATATATATATATATATATATATTATGTCTGTTGCACCTATTGTTGTGCTTGCAAGGTTCAATGTGAGCAGAGACACCAGATATGATTTGTAATATAATATTGTGTAATAAGGTGTTTAATGGTAGTTCATTTGTTTTCATTATGTTTGATAATTTTAGGCAAAATAAGAAACTCAACAATAAGGACGACTTTTTCGTAAAAGAAGGTTACTACACAATTATAAGTAGGTACAATCTTGCTTCGTGATTTACATTTTTATACATTTCCGCTGGCTTTTTCTCTCAGGAACTAAAAAAGAAAGTTTTATAACAATGAAATACAACACGGTCGTAAATCTGTTGGTGTCCTGCCGTTACCCTTGTCTGGTTTCCACTACGTTACGTAGCAGTCTCTACGTCGTAGCTGATCTACGCCGTAGCTAAACTACGAATGGTCCGCATACATCTGGATCTCATTACGTAAGTTTAACGAAATCCGTAACGAAATTCAGATTTTCGTAGGTATTTTGGCCTGATACAAAATCAAAACCAGTTTAAGTTAACGGAAATATTTCTCTTTAACAAGTATGTATATTAAAAGAAAAACAAAATTCCCGACTGCAGAAAAACAGTTTTTGCAGTCTAACTTACGATTTCGTTACGCTTAATACGCTGTTGAATGTACGTTTTTGGGAGAAAGTACGCGTAAAATGGCTGTAATAAATTATAAATGCGCATTCTTTAGAATAATTCTAGTAAAATAAAATAATATAATATAAATCGGTCAAGCCGCTTAGGCTGTAGGCCGTCATGTAGAAACATACATACATATATACATATCCACATAAATACAAACATACATACACTCAAACAATATTACCCTCCTTCTTACGCAGTCGGGTAAAAACTGGAATGAATAATAGTTTGTAACTAAATTTAATATCGCGAGATTCGACTTCATAACCCCATACGATCTGTTTGATTCCAAAATTTTAACTAAGTCAAAAATAAAATGAAAAATATGTTATCTAAGTAAATGAAACGCGTATTTTGAAGTCGGTTGTTTCAGTTTTTTAAATTATAACTATTTATAATAGGAAAGTGAATAATTTTCAGCTAAAACTCCAGAGTTTTCTTTTTGGTGAAACTCGAACACTCTCACACGCCGATAGGTTGAGATTAGTGAAGCGGTGGCCACCCGGTCGCTTGTAGGCCACTGTCCAGCCGGGTTTGATCCCATTTTATAGCTTGTTCCCCTATCTTGTACGACTTTTAATAGCAATTTGTAAAAAGGACAATTATAAAAAAAATATATACGTAATACGTCAATTAAACATTATAATTGTAATTAAATTACAAAATAATGATGAGTGTTTAATAAATTATTTATATTTCAAAGACCAATGGAACTTGAAACTACTTTAATACTTTTTTAGTACAGAGTCAAAATGTTTTTCTAATAGAATACTTGTTTTAAAATTACTTACATATGAATATGTTACCTCATCTGTATGATTTCTAATTTTATTACATCTACGTTGTTTTTTACCGACTTCCAAAATGAAGGAGTTTCTTAATTCGACTGTATGCTTTTTTTGTAGTGTTGTTCAGAGATTACTTTGCCAACTATGAGTTGATTTTAATGCTTATTTTTTTGTTTGATGACAGGTCCTACTTCAGAGGTGGTCCCATATAAATTTTATTTAAAACGGTTCAGTACTTTGGTTCTTATAAAAAAAAATAACTGGATAAATATGTCATCCAAGTACGAATTGCGTATTTTGAGGTCGTTTTTTTTTAGTTTTTAAACTATAATTATTGATAATAAATATGTTGTTATTATAATATAGTTGTTTTATTACACCTTGATTTTCCTTGTACTACTTTGACAGCCGGCTATTATGATCTGACAGTACGGTCAGCAACTGAACAATCTAATATAATAAAGTGAAAGTTATCTTGTTTCTCTACATGTCTTTCCTTTTTAAGGTTAAATGACTAAAACGGGTGAAGATTAATTTTGGTATTTTAAGTTAGCTAAATTATAGAAAAGAAAGGACGTAAGATGGCTTTATTACCATCAGGTTTTTTCAACACCACGCGAGTGAATCTATGGTGGTCTAAGTTTTTATTAACGTCAAAAATAAAATTACAAAATAGAATCCGGGATTTAAATAGCCTTACCCCAGGACCGATCCCCGTAGATGAGTTAAATGCAACTGAGGCAAGATCAAGATATATCTATCATGTTTTCTTGAGCGTTTGATTCCACGTTGGACTGGGAGAAACAGAAAAACATTGAATGTACCAGTTGCTTTTCTTCACAGGCGTTCTGTAAAATTCACTTGAGGAAAATTTGCATTTATATAGGCGATAGACTGACTTCCTGTCACTGTAAGCCAATATTATATTTTGCCTCTAATACCTTCTACACCTCTTTCTTCTATTAAATATAACTCTCTAACCATGTTCAAATGTGGCATCATACGGCCTCATGGTCGTTGCTAATGCTCTGCCTACCCGACCCTACCGAAAGGGAAAATAGGCGTGATTGAATGTATGTTTCTTGGGATTTTGATATATTTTTTCAAGATATGGTTGTAACTATTAACAATTATCTAAATAAATAAAATATGTTTTTTAAGAAACTATAAAATAATTGAAACTAAATAGGCTGAATATTTTTGCTGTCTCTACATTCTATTGTGTATGAATATCGATGACTTGCGAAAAGCTATCGAGCTACTGATTCCATTGAATAATTCATAGGCTCGTTTGCATTCTGATGGCAAATGGTAGCGATAAGTCGCTACAACACGGGGATCGAGAAATCATCGGATATCCTATTGGAATCGGAATGAGATGTTTCGCTCTGATAAATATGCTAAGGCCACGTTAGCAGTTTACCACCTTTTGTTTCAATATTGAAGATTGGTAGATTATTATACTATAAGTTCCATTATAGAAATATTTAAATAATAATAAGATATCGGATAGTCTACGGAGTTTTTATATAATGGAACAGGATTCTACTTTGCTGTATGTAATTTCATAAAGTAAAAACCTAAATTGCTGGTTTTGAAGATGTATTGTAAGTTTTTATCTTTATTAAATTTACCTTTAATTGAAACATTTAACCTCGCTATACGGCAGTAGTACGGCATAAATAGTAGTTTACACTGACGCAATTCTGTATGTGGCAGCTGATATAAGACGTCTCATGACGTCTCCTTATTATTTCCGGTTAGAGGTCATTTGGGCATACTTGTGCACTAGCCTGCACACAGCAGATTTGATTTGATTGGTCCATCGTATATATGACTTTCTACTCAGTCTAGTGCATTCCAATTTGCTCTGGATGACTAAATGCTCTATGGACTGGATTCAAACGTGTCCAAAAAAGTGAGATGTGATGTGAGCTGAAAAATCATATAAGGCCCTTTAAGGGCATAGTTTTAACGATCTCCGTAGGTCCTCTGACGAGGCTAAGTGGCTGTGATATACGATTGCCAACCAGAATCTTCAACTTAAACGGGCCATTGGAACTACGGCAGCTTATTTGAATATAACATTTGCATTTCCTCTTCCGAAAAATGTCAAATGAAATACTGTCCTTATGTTCTATTGTCAAACCTAATGTCCTAACGCCAAACCACGTCACTACAAAACAGATAATACATACAAAGAGTACAAAAAATGTTATTATTTTTAAAGCATAAAACTCCCGCACGCTAATAAAAGTGCCATAAGAAGCCTTTAACATCATTTTATTGCGAAATCAAATTGGCCGTCAACAAAAAGTATCTCAAAGTAACCCTGTGTAACGTAGATGTTGTTTATATATCGAAAGGATACCCTCTTATAGGAGTTAAGAGATTTACTTGCCCTGGGACGAGGGGCTTCATTTGATTTGGAGCTTTATAAAGGTTTGATGGTAAGCATGGGAAGGATTCTCGCAAATGTTAAAAAGAGATGCGGCATCCAAAAAACGTAAGCATCATTCTATAGCTATAATTAGATGAAAATAAGGAAAATGTTTACCGTCAGCCGATTTAGTTATCCCTTGTGTACTGCAAAAGTGGATTATTTTGAGAAAATGGATTTTAAACGACTTCGTTGACGCTGGAGCATTTTCGAAATGATTGATGTTATGTTGTTTTACCTGGAAACAAAAAGAATAAATCTTATTTTTTTTATTATTGAAAGTTTGGATATTTGAGATATAAATACTAAAAATAGCAGTAGATATTGTTAGTATTTATTTTTGAATAATTGCTAAACAAGATAAGAACAAAAAAGTTCTCTATTTAGTTTTTAACTAATAGTGGCCAAGCATCTTTATTACCTATAACAAAATGCATACACTTAACGACTACACAAAAAGGAAGTTAAGTTTTGTGTGAAGGTCCGCTATATTATGTGCGTGCCATCATTGTAAGGAGTCCTATAAGAGATTGCTCTAAGCATAATGCATCTAATTAAAAGCCTTAAAAAAGTTTTTAAAACAACAGAATTGTTTTTTTTTTAAATCTAATCGAACTAAATTACATATTTTGAAGTCAACGGTTTAAGTTATTTAAAATATTATAATTATTTATCGCTATTTTATAAAATATTATATATTTCAATGAAATAAAAACTTTCAGTTTTTTTTCTTGTATCAGAGAAGCAGAAAACATACAAGTAAATACAACAACTTAACAACTAACGTCAACCATACTCCTAGCGTTGCGAGCACAGACAAAAACGACAGGAAAAGAGAATCGGCAAACAATTCTTTGTTGGACCGACATACGGGTTCATGCATGCCTGGTTAGAGACCGCTGGAAGAATGGTCCCGACTCTTTGTCTTATTACTCCAAAAACTTATCCTAAGTAATCACAAGACACGCTTTGTGACCGTGCGTTTATCTATCTAATAAAAAGGCTTTTGAACAGAAGCGAAGCGGCGATAACGCGAAATAAGTACGATAATAAATTGTAACTCCTTACGAGTATTTTTGTGTCCGTTTTAGTCACTTTTTGTAGTCCTACGTGCCTACCCTTGTCCAGGTTACCCGTTGTTAGGGGCCCACACGTACGGGCCCCTTTACGTCCCTGTCTCGACCTAACAACGTTGCCGTCGCTCGTTACACCAATTTATAGCGTCCTTAGAAGGGATTTATAGTTTTTTTGGTGTAGTTGAGGACAAACGCTGTCCGCAACACTCGTAGCGTTGTGTTTTATGTTAAGGACGCAGTCCAAAAGGTAAATAACTGTATTTATGTTGGTTTATGTCGACTAAATTACTTAAATGTTTAATTTAACAAGTCGTTTCACGTGTAATGTATCTACCTCGTGTATGTACCTGGAGAATCAACGCAAAGTTTATCTCATTTTATTTTTTTAAATACCTTGTGTTTTCTGTCCTGTAATGTTAAATAATATGTGATAGCAGTAAAATGTGGAATATATTTTTACAGGCAAGCGTGCTTTCTTGCTTATTATAACGATTCCTTGGTCACAATAAATTTCCAAACATCGCAATGTCACTCTGAGATTACTTTAACGAAACGTCAAAATAGTACAATAGTACCTTTATTAACTGTTTTAAGGAACACATTTATTGATAGAAAATTACGATAATGTTCTTTACGAGAAACAAACACAAATAAACCATTTGGTATAAAAATATAAACGTATCAGCTTTAATTTCAATACATAAATGAAACGATCCCAATTCGTAAAATCCTCAAAGTAAAATGGACAAAAGTAATGGAACAATTCTCTTGTAATGTTAGCATATGAAAATCTAATTTACTGACTAATTGGATCCCTTTCAAAACGAGATTGTATTAATTTAATTGATGATAAAAGCAGACGAATAACAGATTATATTAAAAAAGATAAATATTAGCTAGATTTATATTTTACTGTTTATGTCATTGTGCTTACGGGATATTTACCGTAGTTCGGAATTTTGTTGAATTCTAAATATTGTGGCGCAGTTGCGTGGCCACATTGAAGAATGTGTGTGATTTATAAAAAAAAAATATCACGATAAAGATTGAAAAAAAAAAATGTGGTAGTGAATAACTGTGACAGTGTAACAGTGTGTGTTACCAGTGATGACATACGGCACTGAAACGTGGTCCCTAACTATGGGCCTTATAAGGAAGCTCAAGGTCACGCAACGAGCTATGGAGAGGGCTATGCTCGGAGTCTCTCTACGAGATCGAATCAGAAATGAAGAGATACGTAGACGTACAAAAGTCACCGATATAGCACAGCGGATTAGTAAGTTGAAGTGGCAGTGGGCAGGGCACATAGCACGTAGAACTGATGGCCGATGGGGCCGAAAGGTTCTCGAGTGGAGACCACGTACCGGCAAGCGCAGCGTAGGAAGACCAGCCACGAGATGGACAGATGACCTCAAGACGACAAGATGACAAGTGGCGGGAAGACGCTGGATGCAAGCCGCTTCCAATCGGTCTTTTTGGAAATCCATGGGGGAGGCCTATGTCCAGCAGTGGACTTCTTATGGCTGAGATGATGATGATGATGAATAACTGTGACAGCTAAAAAAATATTCGACGGTAAAAAGTAGTACCAATATTTTTTTCTTGTGGTACAAGATGGATTTAAGCATTACACTGACGGTTGCCAAAGCCGATTAAAACTGATCTTTTCACTAACTATCACGTGAAATAGTGTCTGTTTAAATAATATATCTTTTAATTTCTTGAACCATCGTGGCAAAACATGGGAAATATTGTTTCCTGCCACAAAACTGGTTATGGTTACGAATACGGAAAAATACTTCTCCGATCGATAGGTACCAGTATCGTACCAACAGTAAATGTTTAGTGCGAAACTATTGATTGAGCGTGCGGGATAAACTACAATAAACATTAAAAATAAAAAAAATGTCGTTTTATCATACCTAATCAAACAAACTAAGACATTCTAAAACCTAATTGAAGTTTGACTGGTCAAACCCCGATTTCATGAAATTGAGTTTCGATGTTTGCCTGACCATATTAGATTCTCCAAGGTTTGACGAAAATTAAGTAGTCAAAGGCCGAAAAACGTAATTTATTTGGGCTTTGACTAAGACTTTCAGTCAGACCTGAGGATTGACTAGTCAAACCTAGGAGCGCCTGAGTTTTGACTATAACATATACATTAAAATTTGTCTGTGTTTATGCTACGGTGAAATAATCAATGGTTAAAAAAATAAAAATATTAGTATCTGTCTAGGCATTCGGTTAAATTTACGAAAAAAATGTTATGTACTAAAAATCACAGACTAAATCAAATATACTTATCAAGGACATAATTTTTGTCCTCTTTATAAGCGGCTTTTGTAAAGTACCCACGGGTTTTAATTGTAGGTTACTATATAAATTGACTTGATATATTGTATAAGTGGTTAAAAATTTATGAAACAAATTGCCTACATATATTATTTGCTGGCATGTTACTCAATGAATTTGAGTAAGTTGGCAAAATGCCCGACCTCGCTAAAGGAGTCCCTAGGTGGTCATAAAATCATTATTTTTAGAGGTTAAAATCCAAAACTTGGTAACCTAATAAAAGTTTTTTGTACATAGTTGTAACAGTTTAGTAGAATGTAAGTGACATTGTTAGAACATAATTCAATTTTTATAACATAATTAAATAGTAATAGCCTGATATTATTAGGCTATAGTAGAAACTATTAGGCGTATAAGTTGTAACTTATTTTTTTTTAATCTTAGTCAAAAATAACTAAATAATCCTCCTCAAGGCTTCTCTAAAATTTCCTGAGACCTAAAAAAATCTTCATTGATCTTCATGAATTTTCATGGCTAGAATGAATCTTGTAAATCGACGACCTACTTCTCGGTATTGTCAAAGATTGTCATCAGGAGTTGGTGGTCATATGTAAATCTATTTCATAAGAAAATGTTATTCAAAAGCGGACTCGAAAGCGGTTGCAAATGATTGTTTTTAGGGTTCCGTACCCAAAGGGTAAAAACGGGACCCTATTACTAAGACTTCGCTGTCTGTCTGTCTGTCTGTCTGTCTGTCTGTCTGTCTGTCTGTCTGTCTGTCTGTCTGTCTCCAGGCTGTATCTCATAAACCGTGATAGCTAGAAAGCTGAAATTTTCACAAATGATGTATTTCCGTTGCCGCTATAACAACAAATACTAAAAATTAAAAAAAAAAAATATTAAGGGGGGTCCCCATACAATAAACGTGTTTTTTTCGTATTTTTTTGCTCAATATTAAAAACGGTAACAGGTAGACGCTTCAAATTTTCACAGAATACTTACTTGTATATTACCTTTCAAAATAAATAATTAAATAACTATAAAGTAAATATTAAAGGGGGGCTCCCATACAACAAACGTAATTTTTAAGCAATTTTTACTCGATCTTAATTAACAGCTAGAAACTTGAATATTTGTATGTAAATATTAAGAAATATATTAAAGCTATAAAAATAAATACCTAATCTAATACATAAAAACTCACAAAATGAAAATAATCCGTGCATCTAAACGCGGTGCGAGCGCCGCGCCGCGGTGTGGTGGTGGCGCGAACGCGCGGGTAGCGGGGGAGGTAACATCACGGAGCGAGCCATAGCCGCGCGTATTCGCGCGAGCGTCGTCATGCTGCCCGGATGTGTATCGAAAACCTACCTATAAGTTTGCAATTTACTACTTGGAATTTCGTTGATTTCTCGTTATTTTATAAACAGAACTAAAATTTGTAGTATTATAGATGATAGTACGGAACCCTTCGTGCGCGAGTCCGACTCGCACTTGGCCGATTATTTTCTTTGTGATTTGTCAAACTGACTGGACTAAACAAATCGTCTCAATCTTTTTTTCATATAGAAATAGAGTTGCGCTTGACCGCCAACTCGGCTAATGTTAAGCGACGTTGCGGTCTATGATGGAGTGCGCTTACCTAGAAGAAACCAATTCACTCGCAATTTAAAGACACCCAGATTATAACTAACGGGAAAGACCACTCAGGATCTAGTAGAAGATAAAAACTAATCATAACACGTTTAGCAATTAAACTAACTTACACCTCACAGCTTTGAAATAATTACGTGCTTTTAGCGAAATTAAAGTTAGAAGTCACTAATAAATTACTTTCTTAGTTTTACTGTACCTAACATGTTTTACTCAATTTAAGTAGCACAAACATTTTATTGCGAGTTTCATACCTTCCATTTCTATTTAAAAGTAAAAAGAAACCGTATCAACTATTTACTCTAATTGATTCTCTTTATTCAATCATCCTTTTCCAGTAACATAGCTATCGAGTGAATCTTTTTTCAACATACATTTTCTCAACGGAAATTAGGGTTCTAGGACATCTACGGAAGATTGTTCAAAGCGATGCCACGAGACAGAACTCCCTATCCACTCTTATTTTATCCCCTACCAAAGGTTACAAGCTTGCTAAATCGAAATAATTTATACGAAACCCGGGAAATTTTTGTTATTTTTTTCTGTGATGTTCAAAGAGAACACAATAGCTTTCATCCTCTGTCAACTGCAGAGTATTGTGTTTCGCTTTTAATAATAAATAAAAGATAGATTTTTGAACGATTTCATTTTTCTTTGGATTTTCCGGGTTTGTTTTAAATAACGCTTTCGAGGGTTCATTTCTATTCGAATTGGAAAAAACGCATAGTTGGTATAGACTAATAGACTAACTTCAAGCGGTAATAATAATTTGAACCAATACGTAAGAGTTATTTTGTGAGCATGATTTCTAAAAAGCATAAATTAATGTTTTCCAATACATGCAATCCATGCATTAATTTTCTAATCGAAGGCTTTCCCAGGACTCTAATATTCCCGATATCAAGAACGCTTCAACGGATATGTTAATATAGAACCCAGACCGGCCAATTTCTTTAATTTTACTGCCTATCTTTTGAAAAGGCCCGCGGCGAATTGTGAAGGTTCGGAAGAAGTTAATTCATTTCCTCCCAGTGAAACCACTTTATTTTAACAGCTAAGCAGAGGAGCTACTACCGTTTTTCTGTACAAAACGTGTTGAAATTGTAGTTCCATTTTTTTACCAATTGCACATATAAACTTGGTTTTCTTTAAACTCCGGGCTATGAGTAATTAACGTTCAACGCGGCGTGGTTTGGTCAAAGAGGGTGCTGAATGTTTTTCCTTAAAACAGAGGGTGGTTCGCCGAAATGATTCGTATAGTTCCCGTCACGTAAAAAGAACGCTGGTTTGTTCGTAAACGCGAACAAACCAGCGTCCTTTTTACGTGACGGGAACTATAACATCTTTTTTTGTGAAAAGAATATGCTTCATTCATCGGCAATTTTTTGTGCGGTGTTTTGTATCATAACGAAATATTGTTATTATTTTATTAACTCATTTAAAGTTTGTACATACGCACTTATGTTTTTTTTATTCGACGATGGGCATGCGCTTTACAGTCAACTCACCTGGTGTTAAGCGACAGTTACGGTGTACGGTCCTACTGGTGTTACGGTCTACGATGGAGCGCGCTTGCCTAGAAGAAACCTATTCACTTACAATTTGAAGACACTTAGATTATATCTATTCGGAAATACCCATTCAGGAGGCGCATTCCACATTTTGGCGGTACGCACAATGAAAGTGGAGCCAAAGCATTTCGTATGGGTTTTCGGAATATCAACCATGTAACGATGTCGCTTTTTTGTGCTTCTTACTGTCCGATATAAAAAAGGGCATGGGGGAATGAGATCATGCAAAGCAGACGCACACTCACCGAAATGTATGCGATAAAAAACCGATAAACTGGCAACTTTGCGACGATGCTCCACACTTTGGAGCTTAGTCCGAACATTTCATACAACAAATAGGGGGGATAAATAATAATATATAGATAATTTTGTTATAAGTTTTGTTTTTCATTTCCTATTTTGGTTGTAGACAACTTGTCTATTTAGCCATGTCGATTATAAGAATTTTCTTGAACTATAAATGAATTAAAACCTAAAGCGTCTAAGTTCCACTCTTATAATTTTATTGTGTAAGTCTTATAAGTACTCCTCTTGTATGTAGATATAGATAAAAAGATTTCACTGACTTGGTCTAATCGCAAAATGGTGTCTGTGTTTAAGATTTAAAAAAAACAAGTACTTATCTATATTAAAAGAAAACCAAAATACCCGATAGCAGAAGAGCACATATTAGTCTAATTAACGATTTTGTTACATTGTATACGCTATTGAGTGTACGTTTTTTGTGAGAAAGTATGCTTAAAGTCGCTATAAAAGGTTATACTTACATGAATATTCCTTAGAATAATTATACTAGTAAAAACACTTTTTTTTTAATTTCGTTGGAAGTTTCGAAAAAGCGCATTTTTAGGGTTCCGAACCTAAAGGGTAAAACGGGACCCTATTACTGAGACTTCGCTGTCTGTCCGTCCGTCCGTCACCAGGCTGTATCTCATGAACCGTGATAGCTAGAGAGTTGAAATTTTCACAGATGATGTATTTCTGTTGCCGCTATAACAACAAATACTAAAAACAGAATAAAATAAATATTTAAGGGGGCTCCCATACAAAAAACGTGATTATTTTGCTCGTTTTTATAGATAATGGTACGGAACCCTTCGTGCGCGAGTCCGACTCGCACTTGGCCAGTTTTATTTTAAGTTTGCAGGAGTTCAATTTTTATGATAACAAAAAAAAACATAGCCAATAACACTCAAGAAATGAAGACAAATGTAACGACACCTCGCTTATAAAATTCGGTCAAGCCGGTGTCTATATTACCTCCTGCAGCTTTAGAAACGTATATACATACCCACATAAATACATACAAACATATATACATTCGAAGAACACAACCCTCCTTCTTGCGCAGCCGGCTAAATATTTATTTTCAAAACTTTGCTTGTAAAAGAAAATCACTAGCATAAATGGTAACATCGTCAAATTATTACAACCATTTCGTTTCTTACCTTCTAGATTTATTAGCTACCGTGAAACCCACAAAGTGCTAGAATCACGTGCAGAGACGTGCTTGGTGAAATATGAATGGCCATTTGGCCATGATAATAATCTAGCAATTCACGGGCGCCGCAACCCTTTACATGTAGTATTCACGAATGTTTCGAGTACATACACAGTACGTTAGTGTGTGCTTAGAAGAATCAAACATACATAAGTTTTCACGCGATCTTTTTCTATCATTATTTTTTTATATGGTTGAAACCTTTAATTGACAATGCCTCGGTTTGCTATTTTTCAAAATTTACTCTTTTAATTTTTTGAACTTCGGAGTTATAATGAAATTTAAAAAAAGCACACCGTAGACGCTTAGACATTTATGATTTTAAACAGATAAAAAAGAATCATAGAAATAGGTTAATGTTCAGGAGTAGAAATTAGTTTTCTCCTATTTGTATGGGAGATTGCAATAACAGTTCTCTTAACGGAGCGAGTGGGTGACACACTCATATATCTACAAATACGACACGAACACAAACACAAGCAGAGTTTATACAGGGAAATAGCCAAACGCTTGGTAGAGGTGACAAGTGACCAGAATGCTGACTCCTATTTTGCTCAAAAAGTAAGCATTGCCATCCAACGTGGCAATGCTGCCAGTATTCTTGCCACTTTTCCCACTACCAGTGGACTTTTTGAGTAAGTTTTTATTTTATTTGTTTTCTGTATATATATATTTAAAAATTGTTTTTTTTTTAATAGTCTTAATGTGTATTCTTAATTTAATTCATTCATCTTTATGTTAATTTAAGATTCAGTAGGTGTATTTTAATATTTGTACCTATAACTTTTTTTTACATTGATAATGGTTTAGATTGCGAATAGATGAGTCTATGTCAATATACGTGAAAAACCCTAAATAAATTCCAAAACGCTTGCAAAAACAAAGTACGCGGACTTTAGTGACTCAACCATATCACAATGGGGCGACACACCGCGTCGTCCGTATCAGTGTTTTATGACGCCGGTACTCTGTGGTGTTACCGCGATGAAAAACTACAATGGAAACGCGCTTTGTGTGTTTCAGATAGCTCCGCGCGTGCCTCGTGGCGTTAGGTTCGTGGCGGCATTTCACGCTGACAAAGAACTGTTCTTTATATTTAGAGGGGTAAAGAAGAAATCATTTTTAAGTTTTGTCTCATGTGTGTGTGAAAATGTGATTTTGAGGGTGTTGGTTTTTTGTAATCTAATATAACCTTTAAACGAGCAATTCTTGTATATGTATAAGCTGAATCTCGGTAACGGCTCCAACGATTTTAGTGAAATTTGGTTTGTAGGTAGATTAGGGAACGATAAATCGATCTTGCTAAGTTTCATTTTTAGTGAACCCGGGTTTGCTCGTATTTTCAGTCATAAAAATGCGAGTGGAGCTCGGTCACGCAGGTACTAGCTATTTAAGTAGTGAATATTATTTTTTTGGATTTAAAAATGATAGGTAATTGAGTTTTGAAAAGGGCAAAGTTGTTTTTGACCCAAAAATGGGGTATTATAAGTTTGACGTGTGTATTTGTGTGTCTGTTTGTGGCATCGCAGCTCTCAAACGGATACGCCGATTCTGATTTAGTTTTATTTTTGTTTGAAAGAGGATTTCATCAAGAGTGTTCATAGCCATGTTTCATCAAAATCGGTCCAGCTGTTTTTTGTCGGGAGTTTTTTGATTTTGTAAAACTTATACTTGTATAGAAAGTGTCTGATGTTTCTATACTTACCAATCGGGTACTTTTATCCTTAGCTCGAAGATCTTATTAAACTAAAAACCGGCCAAGTGCGAGTCAAACTCGCGCACGAAGGGCTCCGTACCATTATCTATAAAAACGGCAAAAAAATTACGTTTGTTGTATGGGAGCCCCCTTAAATATTAATTTTATTTTCATTTAGTTATTTATTTTTGAAGTGAATATCTATGAATATTTCAAACGTCTACCTGTTGCCGTGATCAATATCGAGCAAAAACGAGCAAAACGATCACGTTTGTTGTATAGGAGCCCCCTTAAACATTTATTTTATTCTGTTTTTTAGTATTTGTTGTTATAGCGGCAACAAAAATACATAATTTGTGAAAATTTCAACTGTCTAACTATCACCGTTCATGAGATACAGCCTGGTGACAGACGGACGGACGGACGGACGGACGGACAGACAGCGAAGTCTTAGTAATAGGGTCCCGTTTTTACCCTTTGGGTACGGAACCCTAAAAGCTTGATATGACGATTAAAGGTCTATTTTTATGGTAACATTTTATTATAAGGAACTATTACAGTTTCATTAGGTTTTCAATATGCCCATGCTAATTGACTGATGAACGTCATACATGGTGTTGTATTCGGAACCCTACCATTAGCGTGTTGCGTTTCGAGAGACGCTTTTAGCCAGTCACAATTTATAGAAGTGTATAGGTAATCAACCATAAATAAACCGACAAACGTAGTTAAAAGTAGCGTTCTAAACTGAAAGTGCCCACTGACGCGATACCAACGCTTCAATTCCAGGCCAAATGAGGACATTCTCCACTTAATGAGTCATGAAACTAGGCCAATTTACCACTCGCACTTCCTACATCGAATAGCAAGCACTTGTAAAATATTTACGACTTTCGGGCCAAAGTCGCCATGAAAGCCTACTGTAATTTATGTTTGTGATAACTCGGGCAAAGTTAGTAAAGGAAATAGGCCAGATGAAGCGGTTCGATCTGGTTAGGATTCGATTTTCACCCGACAATGATAAAGCCGAAAGGAATGTTTTTGACAATTTATGTATGTATTGTATTAACAAACTCTTGAGCTCAACAGGATGTTTGTCTGTCAGCCAGGCGATTGGGAATTTGGCCTCGCAAAAACACTAAGATGTTGTGGTCATACAAAATCCCATAGACATAGACAAATAATATACCATAGGTACTTATAATCATACTCATATATTGACAACAATGTAACTATGTCAAAAAAAAGTCATTGTAAAAAAATACACTAAAAAGTAAACCAATACAAAGTAATTATACAATTAATTAACGTTTTTTTTTAATAATCAAATTAAAAATATTTTTTTATAACAATACAAAAAAAAACGTATCAATCTTTCTGCAATAGTCTTAAAGTTACATTAAGCTTTTACATACAATTCTTCAACTTTATAGAATGTACATACAAATAAGCAGCCAAATGCGTGACGCACTAATAGTCATTAAGCAAAGCTGCGGACAAATAGACAGACAGACGGACACGGCAAAATTATAAGGGTTCCTTGTTTACTACGGAACTGTTTTTCTCGAATTGGAATATTTTCCAGGAAGATTTCTTTTTCTTTCTCTAATCACTAATAATTAAACATAAAATATAATAAATTAGCATTCTCAAGCAACGCACTTACGCGCTGCGGATAGAGTTAAATTTTTATTTAGGTGTAGTCTTCGACTGGCCTTGTGGCTACGTTGGCAGTATGTCTGCCTGCTAAGCTGTAGGTCGTGGGTTCGATCCCCACCCAGGGCAAACATTTGTGTGATGAGCATGGATGTTTGTTCTGTGTCTGGGTGTTTCTATGTATCTTATATATATATTTGCAACACAAAAAGTATATATGTATTCTATCAGCCATCTAGTTTCCATAGTACAAGATTTGCTTAGTTTGGGCTAGACCGTGTTATGTGAAATGTCCACAAAAATATATATATTTATTTCATTTAATTTTTCATTCGATTTTAATGTAATGAGTTGTAAATCGGCTCGTTATTATTATTCAGGCAACATAGGCATATCAAACACGAATCTGTTTTTTGCGGTATAAACGTTGTCTTTGACATCAAACACTTTGAATTACATTCCAAAAGATGTTTTTGTAATAAATACAGACACAATAATTAAAATCAAATCTAAAAAAATTATTTTATGCAAGGACGTATTCGGGTTTTAGTTTTTTAACCTGTACCTTGTATTACGTGACTTTGGAATCAGATAAAGACAACGTTGGTTAACTATTGCTTTCCGCCTCGCAAGTTGTGGAAGTTATTTGCTACACTAATGAACTTGACACTTTGCCAAGCATACGACCGGCCAACCGGCTCTCATGAACTGGCATTCCGGACCTTTCGTTACACGACCTTCTGACATCTTAAATTTTATAACCTGAAACGATTTTTCATTTTGCACGGATCGTAGGCAACCTTGCCAATTACGAGTATATTTTATTCAGACTTACTTTATTGGTAATATAATTTTTAAGCCTTAAGGGCGTTATCCCTCTTTTTTTGAGAGAAACTAATTAATCGTAGAAATTTCGGAGGGTTTTATGAATTTTAAACGAGTAAAAGAAGGTCGCCCGCGAAAAGGCCATAAATCTCAGTAAGAATTTTATTTAAGGCTTCTTTAATAGGCTTCACGATCTCTTCTCCCCTGCCACTTGTAGCAGTCTACTTAGCAACTAGCCACTTCAATATTTTACGGTCACTGTACCTACATTGAAGATGGATGTTTAAAATGAAAGCGTTGTCGTAAAACTAGGACAGTTTTAAGACAAGTGACGTGGGTTAACCATCTTGGCAAACGTCTGCTATACCTATTTAGGTACAGATTGTTTATCGGGATTTTCTGTGTGTTGTCACGTCTAATATAACCTAAATAAACTCATATATAGGTTTTAATTACACTCAATACTATATTTTTAAAAGGTAGTTCAAAATCACACAACGAACTCTGGAGAAGGCTATGCTCGAATTCTATGTGTAAGATCGAATCAGAAATGAAGAGATTCATATATGTACGAAAGTCACTGACTTAGCACAGCGGATTAGCGGATTAGAAGTTGAAGTGCCAGTGACATAGCATGTAGATGTAGAATAGTTGATAGAGCCAAAAAGTTCTCGAGTGGAGACCACGCACCGGCAAGCCCAGCGTAGGAAAACCAGATACTAAGATGGAAGCTTCCGGCAGCCTAGTCGGGAGACCGTCTAACTTGCGATCCGCAGGTCTTGTGTTCAAATCCCGCGGCACGCACCTCTGCCTTTTCGAAGTTATGTGCGTATTGTTGATTGCCGCCAACTTCAAACGGTGAAGGAAAACATCGTGAGGAAACCTACATGTCTGAGAGTTCTCAATGATCTTGGAAGATGTGTGAAGTCTGCCAACCCGCACTTGGCCAGCGTGGTAGACTATGGCCTTACCCTTCTCACAATGAGAAGATGGCCCGTGCCCAGCAGTGGGACAGTTTGTACAAACAGGGCTGATAAAAAAAAGATGGACAGATGACCTCATACAGGTGGTAATAAAATCCAGGATGCAAGCCGCCTCCATCAATTCTTTTTGGAGAGCCATGATCCCCATGGATTTCCAGTCTTCATGTCCAGTAGAGAATTTCTTGTGGTTGAAATGACGATGATGATGATTCTAATGTTTTTGTAAATTTGGTATCTTTTTTTTTTCGTTTTCTTTATAACTCCCGATTCAAAAAGAGGGGTGTTATAAGGTTGACGTGTGTATCTGTGTCTGTCTATGGCATCGTAGCTCTCAAACGGATGGACCAATTTCGATCGAAAATTTATTGAATCAGGCGTTAATTTGTAGAAATTCATATTTCATTTCATATTCTTACAAGAGCTCAAAGAGTCAAGACGTCCTGAGGATGCCTCGTGAAGAGGTAAAACACGTGTCGACAAGAGCACCAGCTTGAAGACATCGAAGCCGTCAAGAGTACCAGCTAGAAAACATCGAAGCAGAAGAGTACCAGCTTGAAGTCTTCGAAGCAGAAGAGTACCAACTTGAAGTCTTCGAAGTAGGCAAGAGTACCAGCTCGAAGATCTCGAAGCGGAAACACACTAGATATATAAGTTAGATTTAAGTTTTTGAATTTCGATCGAGTTTTTTTCTTTTAAAGAGAATTTCATCGAGAGTGTTTTTAGCTATCTTTCATAAAAATTTAGTCAACCGTTTTTTTTGCCGGGAGTTTTTGTGTTTTTTAAGCTTATACTTGTATAGTAAATGCTAGTTTATTGATAATGTGTTAGTAAAATACGTCCTGGAGCTAATTAAGTATATAGATATCAAAAATCTTTATCCTAATCCCAATGCCTCGATAAAAAATACTTCGGATTTATCTCTATTATTTCTTGTAGCCTTATTGCCTCAGGAGGTATTAAGCGTCTTTAGATTCGTCGTTATGTTCAAAATATCGTAGGTTAAATTTAAAAAAGAAATTAAGGCGAAAAACGTTCCCTTTGTCGTAAAAACTCGTACCAAACGGTTCCCTTTCACCTCCAGAGAACTGCTAGGAAATAAACTTAAAGATTCTCTTAAGTTTGCGTTCACACTTAGAGCATAATATTATGTAGAACGCATGTAGGCAATAAAAGCTGTGAGTAGCTGCGAGCCTTTCTCCAGTGCAAGGAAAATTTCCAGCGTGCAGCTGTTGCGATAGAATCACGTGGAGAAGCTGCTGTTGCGATAGAATCAAGTGGAGAAGCTGCTGTTGCGATAGAATCACGTGGAGAAGCTAATCGGGTTTGTTTATTCGAATGTTTCTAGCGACGCCGTCACTCCCGATGCAATGAAATCTTTGCTTTTGACGGTACACGAGAGTAGCATATTGTGAAGTCAAGAATATGAACTTCTTAGTCTCAAAATATGAATTTCTTAGTCTCAAGCCAGCAGTTTTGTAGTTTTATTTGTAAATGTGTTATATTTTTAGTTAACTCTGGTTTTTTTACAGAAATAATGTGTCGGTAAAAAATTGGTAAGCAAAATAAATCTCAACTACAAGAAGTCTTCTGCTGGCTTATGCATCCTCTATGGATTTTAAAAAGACCGGTTGGAAGCGGCTTGCATTCAGTGCCTTTCTGCCACTTGAATAAACAAATACATTCTGATTATTCAGTTACAATGACATTTAAATGACTATGTATCAATAAATAAATGTAAATCAACATAATATATTTTTTGACCACGGGATCTACAAGATTAGTTTAGGTACTAACTAAAACAATAGATACATCCAAAGAAATTAAACGCGTAGCGAACAATGATATGTCCGTGGATACATCTGAAATACAATCAAAAAAACCGGCCAAGTGTGAGTCGGACTTGCGCACGAAGGATTCCGTACCATTATCTATAAAAATGGCAAAAAAAACCCGTTTGTTGTATGGGAGCCCCCCTTAAATATTAATTTTATCTTAATTTAATTATTTATTTTTATTTTTTAAAATCGTCTACCTGTTGCCGTTATCAATATCGAGCAAAAATGACCAAAGAAATCCCGTTTATTGTATGGGAGCCCCCTTAAATATTTATTTTATTCGGTTTTTAGTATTTGTTGTTATAGCGGCAACAGAAATACATCATCTGTGAAAACTTCAACTGTCTAACTATCACGGTTCATGAGATACAGCCTGGTGACAGACGGACGGACGGACAGACAACGGAGTCTCAGTAATAAGGTCTCGTTTTTACCCTTTGGGTACGGAACCCTAAAAACCAACAAAAAAGGAGTCTGGTAAAAAATTAAAAACAACCCAGAACATCGCCAACCTAAGCTACATTAGCTAAACAGATATTTAGTTGCATAAACTGATTAAAATCGTTGTTAAACGCAAATCCGGGACGCTCGGAATAGGGGATATGCTTGTACTCGTACCTACGCAAACTAATTTCAAACTAATTCAGCGCTGGAATCTGTCGGACGAGCCTTGTCCTACATGTTTGGATAATGGAATGTGGACAAGCGCTGAAACGCTGAAATACGAACCTTTCTACGTGATTTACTGCTGTTAAATCATATTACTCCCGCTTCTTACTAGACAACAAAGTGTTATGGGGAACTTTGACTTTGTCATCTACAAGCCTAGTTGTGAGCTGACGCCACCGCTTTTAGCCCTGGTGTTTTTATTTATTAAGTTACAATTTTATAGCGAAATCAATACACGAAAGAAAGATCTCCAATATTAATTTTATATGGAATACAAATTTTGCAGCATTTTGTGATTTTCTGAATACTGAAACATATAAAAATATGTTTTTAATATACCTAACATTGATGATGGTAATTTGTCGAGTAAGCCTACGTATCATTTGTTTGATAATTTTTATTAGTGATTTATTAACAGAATCATATATAAAATATCATGAAAAGGAATAATATATCACATATCATCCCTTACTAATGACGTGCATGCAAAATTCCAAGCAGCTATAAATATCCAGAGTATGCTACTTAATATTCACGGAGCTGAATAGCACAGCTACATAAGCCGCCTAAACAAAATGGAAATGAAAGAGCCGCCATTTCCGCTATTTGTCCGGATACGATGCAAAGCCCATCAATCGAAATTCGGAAACCAGCTCGAGCTGAGCCGCAGTACCAGAATTTATTGAATATTGTTGAAAAAAAACCGGAAAAGTGCAAGTTGAGCGATTTTACATTTTTGGTCATAATCTGAAAATCATACACCGTAAAAATAATCAAAAAGCAATTTTAGCTTGTTAGTAGGTATAAGCTAAAATTGCTTTTTTTTTTTTAATGAAACTAAAAATAAAAATTTGCCTAATGACCCTATTTTATAAATAAAAACTACTCTCGGGTCACTCACGTCTGTTTTGAGCCGAAATATCCGAATATAATATGCTATTTTATGTTCTACAGTTTTAGGATCTTTTTCCTTTATGTGTACTATAAGAAAATGTTTTTTGTAAAATTTATTACCCTATAGGTTTTGATTCTTTTGTGAGTGTCAAAATATGCGATTTTTTTGCGATATATACGCGTATAAAGTTTTTTACGATAACCGAGAAGTTTGATTTTTTCACAGCTGCAAGGAACTACAGATCTGTGTATATTGTGTTAATTTCAACTTGATACATCCACGCTTTCCCGAGATAGAAGGTCTTGACAGACGAAAAGACGGCCAACAAAGTGACCCTATGAGGTTCCGTTTTTCCTTTAGAAGTACGGAACCCTAAAAGCAAACTAACTGCGACAAACTCTCTAGGATTCTAAACCAGGAGTTGGTAATAAAATTAAACTTTCAGATCGGATTTAGTACTCCAGAGGAGTTTATACGGCTAATCCAGCTGTTTTAGTAAAGTGTACTTAGTAGCTACATAAAACCGTTCGAAAACTTTGGAAGCCTTTACCATATTCCCAAATTAAAATCCGATCGGTTATCGAACGATATCACAAGATTTAAACTATAATTAAAATCGTAAATCAAGTTTTTTACTAACGTAATGAAAACGTAACGTATATTTGGCTGGCCTTGTGGCTCAGTTGGTAGTGTGTTTGCGTCTACCTGCTGAACTGAAAGGTCGTGGGTTCGATCCCCACCCAGGGCAAAAAATTGTGCGATAAACATGGATGTTTGTTCTGTGTCTGAGTGTTTCTATGTATCATATGTATATATTTCCAAAAAAAAAGTATATATGTATTCTATCCGCCATCTAGTTCCATAGTACAAGCTTTGCTTAGTTTGGGATAGATGGTGTTGTGTGAAATGTCCACAAATATTTATTTATTATTATTATTAAATTACGATTTAAAAATATGAATCAAATATAAATTGGTTTCTGGTTATTTTATTTCCCGGTGCCTTAATCGGACCAATACTGTGAAAATATTAAAATTAAATATATATATATATTCACGTAACATGCGCTTATCAGTTTACGCATACCAGCTGATTGGTTTAACAAATTTTTACCCGACTGCGTAAGAAGGAGTGTTATGTTTTTCGAGTGTATGTATGTTTATGCATATGTATGTGGGTACGTATGTTTCTATATGATCGCCTACAGCCTAAAAGACATGACCAAATTTGATGTGCGAGGTGTTATTAGATTCGTCTTCACTCCCTAAGTGTCATAGCTCATAGGATATATTTTTTGTTATAATTATAATAAATCTCTCACAAAAATAAAAAAATGCGTTATTTCATAACCTCCAACGAAATTGTTCGTGAAAGACAAGTGACAATTCTAGTAAAATCACTAATTTTGTAACAAAAATTTACTATATACGCATTGTTTACATGCATACTTTGCACGATACACTCTTAGAATATTAACAAGAACGTACTCGTACGGATGTCGTATGTTACTTCAACCCTAACAATAAGATCGCGACTATGGCCCTCCAAACATCCCTTCACAGACCTTCCGTATCCAAACTCCGTATCGAAACAAAAGCTCCCTGCAGACGTCTTAGTTGCAAAACAAACAGGCCTCTTAACTTCACAGCCTCTACAGAGCGATATTTGATTCAGTCAGGTGCAAAATGCCTCTTAACTTACACTATCTTATGGAAAACCCTATCTATCCAGATATAAGATCGAAATCCGCTTGTACAGCATAAATACTTAACGAATACCGCATGTACCTATTCTTTTCTATCGGCAAGAAGTTCTGCTTGGGAATCGAATTACTTTTTCAGACGGTGCTCGTATTTCATAGCTGTATTAGAATGGAACCGTATTTTTATGGCGGTTACACCCTAAAATGTGACTGAGGCTGGATTTTTTTTCTCAGCGATAACGAAACTTTCACAATGGCTTCCTGCTAGGCGTCTTGAAATAGGGAGTTTTCGTACGTAGTACTTAGCCTTAATACAACTTTTCGATGTAAAACTCAAAGTTAGAATATTTTCAAATAACCTGCGTTTCAAAAACACCATATTCTATTATTTTTAGAGATGAAACTGTAAGTAATATGTTCTCAAGTTAACGTCTTCTTCTCGTAGTTTTGCATAAAGTAAAATAAAACCGAAGTGCGAGTCAGAGTCGACCACCGAGGGTTCCGTAAAAACTAGTAGATAAAAGGGGGAAATTATTTATTTTTTATCTTTTCCTTCATAAACCGAAAAATATACATTGTAAAAATATTTAAAAACATGTTTTAGCTTGTGCTAATAAAGCTATGATAAGCTATGTGCTAATGATACCCTACATGATACGGATAAAGCACTTTAAAATTTGGACTCTCCTTCCTTGCATAAAGACCCTATTTTATGTGATAAAATTAAAAATGTACAGTTGTACAATATACAGTATTTGAATAAAGGCTATTATTATTATTATTTCAAATATTTACACAGTATTGACAGAGATTTTAAAAGGTGTGTAATGATGTACCATCCCATTTGGATTAAAATGTTACTTTGGGCCTAAATTAGCTAACTCATTTAGATAAGTACCTATTTAGATAAATTCAAATTAAATATGAATTGTAGTTAACAAATAAAGCGCAACATAAAAGTAATAAAAAAAATAATTAAATTGACTTCAAAATAATCCAATTAACTGAGAAATAACAACTGGTACGTAATACCGAAAAATTTAATAAAAACTCCTAAGAAGTAACCGTACTTACCGTAATACGTACACCAACTATTTTTGACAGATTTGTTTGTGAGTTTTGATTATTTTCGTAACAGTTGCTATTGCTCTCTTTTCAGTTAATTGGATTTTTTTGAAGTCGACATTTTTAAATTACTTTTAAAGGTATATTCTAGTTTTCTTGGAACAAAAATTTTGACTAAAAAGCTAATATTCATTGGGTAAGTACGTTTAATTTTCAAACACACTTCACTACTATTGTAACACCTATTTTTGGGTATAAACTATGCTAGGTCTTTTTACGTTTTAGGTAATATGAGTAATAAACAAATTTCGTTCAAATCCGCCGTAATTTGAATTTCGTCGGTGAAACGTTAACAGTAAAATGTAAACAGTCCATATCTTGAAACTACTGAACCGATTTACATACTCGTACATACACTTATGAAATTTGACACGCCTGCTTAAAAGCCCATATTGACAAACATTTATATGAAAATTATGATTCTAACAATATTACATGCATACAGTCATATCAAATTGATAATTTATTTTTAATTCTATTTTATTTTGAAGTCAATTTGATGTCGATTAAAAATAAATTTTCAACACACAATTAATAAATAATGCTGCGTACAAATTCAGATAATTCAGGAATTCAGAAAGCTAATATCCTATCCTACTATTTATTCTAAGTGACATCTGTCAACTGTTTGACTTTTGACACTTCGCACACTTCTTTACGTCACATCATTATTTTATCCCCCACACGAAAAAGCTCCCCTTAATCTCATTTATTCAAGTTCGTTCTAGATTCCACCTCTGGCAGCGACGTAAAAGAAAAATCGTCTCACATCACGATGTCACAGGGCCTACCATTTTTTATCCTAACTCTAATAGAATCAACCAGGCAGCTGGCGACGGAATCTGTTTTAGCCGCTCTCCAGAAATTGGTTGAAACAGATTCAATAAAAAAACAAAAAGAAAACCAATAGTCTTATATATAGCTTGATAACACACTTAGATATTTGTAGACGAAGGAGTTAAGCGAGTGATTATATAAGTATAATATATATATCAAGGGTCAAGGGTCGGATTCAGAAGGCTGTCGTCCTAGACACTGCACGAATTGTCATGTCAGTAACTCCTACCATCAGTAGCTTAGATCCTGCCCCGCTGCCTGTGGCACTCAAGGTTTAAGTTTTTATATTTTTTTTAATTAATGATCAACAAACATGAATTTTTGTTATTGAATTATTGTAAAAATTAAGATTTAAGATGTATGAATAAATATATAAATAATAATATAATAATTACACATACAAAACTAAAGATATCCAAATAAAACAAGTAAGTAAGTAAGATAAAGTAAGTAAGTTAACAATTAAAATAAAATTATAAACTTAGTAAGCAAAGCGTAGAAAATGTAAAAAGATTTTCGCAGCAGCTCAACAAACTTAGAAGCTTTTAAAAGTTTTCCTGAAAAGATCAACAAAAGGCTCGAGTAGAAAGCATCGAGCCGTGAGTCGGCTTATACGTGAAAAAGCGTATTCATCTCATTAAAAGCAGGACCTTTGTGAGAGAAACTTCACACGTACGAGTCTCGAATACGGGAAATATGATTTGGCGTCTAACCCTAAATTCCAATAGTAAAGCTAAAAATACGTTAAGAAGGGTTCGGTTGTTCAAAAATGGAACTTCAAGAGCTGCCAATCAAGATGAATAGATCTTGCTCAAGCTTTGTTCTGACAACTGAACTTCTGCTAAGTATGAGACATATCTTGACAAGAATTAATGATACTTGATGAACTTTGGTGTAAAAGGGCTAAATTATTTTTTGTAATAACACAAAATTTATAAAGTTAAGGGTGAATAAACTTTTAGTAAACTAATTACAGGTATCCGCAATAGGTCAGACTTGGAGAATTGTAATCAGAAGCTGTGGTTATCGGGCCTTAGAGGCAGCCCACCGTGGTTAGTTACTGAAGCGGGTTTCTAATCAAATTCCAGTTTCGTAGTTGTTATTTTATTCTTACAGAAGAGTTGCCGTCTACCTGTTATGAGATGTAGGTATAACACGGTTTTATTTCGTAATAGTTTCCGGCAGCCTAGTCGAGAGACGGTCTTACTTGCGATCCGCAGGTCCTGGGTTCGGATCCCGCGGCACGCACCTCTGTCGTTTCGCAGTTACGTGTGTATTGTTGATTGCCGCCAACTTCAAACGGCGAAGGAAAACATCGTGAGGAAACCTACATGTCTGAGAGTTTTCAATGATCTTGAAGATGTGTGAAGTCTGCCAACCCGCACTTTGCCAGCGTGGCAGACTATGGCCTTACCCTTCTCACAATGAGAAGATGGCCTGCGCCCAATTTGTACAAACAGGACTGATTAAAAAAAAGAAATTCGTAATAACAACGTCTCAGCTGCGATTGAATAGTCACGCGGCCGAAAAATTCAGACATAAAAGCAACTTCTATAAAAATTACAAACAATTTGCATGCCGTAAGAAGGCAGGATATGCCGATCTAAAAATGTATATACCATCAGTTGTATACATACTCATATACGCAACTAAAGCTATTATGAATTAGTTGTTTTTGCGAACTGTGAGTACTTGCTTTATTTTATTTTGTACAGTATAATCTATCATACCTTCATCATCATCTCAACCACAAGAAGTCCATAGCGATACATAGGACTCCCCGTATGGCTTTCCAAAAAGACCTTTAGAAGCGGTTTGCATTCAGCTTCTTTCTGCTACTTATATTAGATCATTTTCAATCTTGTGGCCGGACTCAAAATTTAAATTTTCATACCTATCTTATAAGTATTCTTCATAGTCATCTTAAAATAAGTTTAACATGCGAAAACATTTCACATTGAACTCAATTTTTTACCGACTTCCAGAAAGAGGTTCTCAAATATTATCAAAATCGTTGCAGTATTTTAGTTTTCATAGCAAAATAACTAAAAAAATGACATCCAAGTAAACGAAATTGCGTATTTTGAAGTCAACCGACTTCAAATTGATTCAGTTTTTTAAACTATAGTTTTTTTCTACATCTAATAAATCGTTGAGAGGAATTTCGTCCAGAAATGAGGGTAACAACAATACTTTGTTCTAAGACTGTACTTAGGATGACCCCAGATTGGGCGTGCGCGTTCCTCGGGCGTGTGAGTGGCGCACGCGCCGCGTGTGCGGCGCAAGCGCGCTGCTTGAGCGTCGCGTTTTGCTGCCTTGCGGCGTGTGTGGAGAGTGCACGCGGCGCTGGAGTCGCGTTTCTTACCCCATCGCCCGCTGGCCCAACCGCCCGCTACTTAATGGGGTTAAACGCCAATGTGAGCGTCGAGTGCGCACCGCGCGCACGTTGCACACACGCCACACGGCGGCAACACGCGACGCGCACGCAGCGCGCTCGCGGCGCGCACTTCTCTCACACGCCCGAGGAACGCGCACGCCTAATGTGGGGGAGGCGTTTATTTATGGTAGGCGGTGGTAACCCTGCCTCCAGCACCGTTTCTTGTTTCCCGCGTCCATTAATAACCAGCTCGAGCCGTGATCATCCGAGTATGGCAAATGATGCTTTCGTGACTAAACACAAACTTACAGATGAATACACCGGCCTGAACCTTAATTAATATTATCTAAACATGATTGCTTATATTTTAGAGATAAATAATATTCATTAATTTTATAGTAATTACTATCTAGTAATAGGTATATAATAGAGTAATGAAAGTTGTGAAAGATATTGAAATGATTTGATCATTTTAAAACTTTGCCTCCACATCGAAATTGACTTGCTTGTTCTCTTAGTTATGTAATAGTAAGTTTATCTATTAAAAGCCTACCCAATAGGAAAGTTATTTAATGTTTTTCGTGTGCCCATAAATTGTGAGCACGGAGGCCTCGATGTGCGACTGCAACTCGTATTATGTAGGATTTTGTTATCTCTTATATTATTTTATTTTATATCTATATTCTCTTACATATTCGCAACTTATTTATTTATTTCTGTGGCACATCGAGTTTTAAGCTCTGCCAAGATTTAGTCCTGCATGCAACATAGACGCTGCTTAATTAGTTAACCAGCGCCTAAGTTGTATGTAGCATATATTTAATAAATACTTAACATTATGTATGAGAAAGCGGTTGCTTATATTATCACAGCACCTAAGTCGTTAGCATATTGACACGGCACGGAACCCAGACGTAATCCGACCCAATTGACTCCATAATAGATATTACAGAGATGTCACATTAGGTCGAGAGAGATTAGAGGGATCTCCTTTATCACCTGACCCTGCGGATTCTGCGTAACGAGAATGATCATTATTGTTTTCTGTTGGCGTAGAGCTTTTCGTAGCCACGTAGCTTTTGTTTGTCATGATTGGAGATTATCAAGATTGAGGTTACAGGATTCGAGATCTTATTCAATAGTACATAAAGGCCATAAGATTTATGACTACATAAAAGACAACTAAAAAGTTATTTCAACGAAAGTAGGTACTGGTGTCTTGAAATACTAATTAAATAATAAAATTTAATTATTTAATATAATAACAAACTTTATTTATTTAATAAAATTTAATAAATAAATTCTGCGTCGAATGGTTCTACTTCCGTGGTTTTACGACCATTAAAATATTTTGTACAGCATTGGAAAACCTGCGTTTTCATGAGAGACCATCGTATGAATAGCATAAAAAACTTATTTTTTTATATTCTGTAATTTACAACAAGTCATGTTTTTCAAACAACAAATGTGATTTTTTTTGCTTGTTTTTGCTCGATATTGATAACAGCAACAGGTAGACGCTTGAAATATTCACAGAATATTGAGTTATATTATTTACTTTAAAAATAAATAATAAAATTAATATTTAAGGGGTGCTCCCATACAACAAACGTGATTTTTTTGCCGTTTTTATAGATAATGGTACGGAACCCTTCGTGCGCGAGTCCGCCTCGCACTTGCCCGTTTTTTTTTCTTCAAAAAATCTTTTTAAGTTTTTGGCACTGATGAAAACTGGTCGATATACGGACTCTGCTTATTTTTGAAATCCATTAACTTCATAGATGCCAAACTTTATAAAAAAATTGTGTTAACTACTTAAAGACATATCACTTTAAGATAAGACATCTGTTTCAGATGACCATTTTCATCAGGTTTATCTTTATAATTGCTCCATTACTCTGTAGTGATAGTTAGTTACCATATGCAAACCTATGCCATTAAAAAGCGGTCCATATTTAGGCGATGAATTCATTCTCTACGAATATTTCGAGCCAGAGATAGTTTGCATAATTTTCAGCTTCTGCCCCGATTCTTAGATCGTATATGGTTCTGAATTTATCGCTCATAACGCGCGCTTAAGGCCCAGAGGTGAATTAGTCGGGAGTGTTCTTAGCTACGTTTCATTAAAATCGGTTCAGCCGTTTTTTTGTCGGGGGTTTTGAGTTTTCTATATTTATACTTGTTTATGAATCTAGTTAATACTTGTTTATGAATCTAGTTTGTGAATCTAGTTTTGATAATTACTCGTATAAGAGTTTCATAAAAACATTATTACAATCAATAACAGTTTACAATGTAACAACAAAAGCTGTTAGTTTTTAATCGAATCAAAAAAGGAGATTATCAAAATGTTATGTTTTTTTTTATCAGCGCTGTTTGTACAAACTGTCCCACTGCTGGGAACGGGCCTCACGATGATTTCCTTCACCGTTTGAAGTTGGCGGCAATCAACAATACGCACATAACTTCGAAAAGACAGAGGTGCGTGCCGTGGGATTCGAACCCAGGACCTGCGGATCGCAAGTCAGACGGTCTCACCACTAGGCTGCCGGAAACTACATATATGTATATATTGTTAGATTTGCACAATTTTCGCATATGTTAGCCTATGTGGCCTTCTAAGCACGTGTGTCAAATTTCGTAAGTGTATGTATATGTGTGTGTATGTATGTATGTATGTCCAAGTATTACGTGGAAACTAGAAATCTTATTGCATTTTTTTTTATTAGATAAAGTATTTTCCATATTAAGGACCAGTATACCAACAGTGAAATGTGTTTAAAAATTAAACGAACTTACCTAGTGAAGTTTGTAAAATCTTTTTTTAGTTTCACACAAAACGACTATATACCGACACAATGAATAAATACCATAAATTAAACTAAAACGTCAAATTTTTGACGTTTGGATATTTATTACAGTCAAAATAACACATATAAAAATAATGTAGTTATTGTAATAGTATTCTCATGAAGTTTTATTTAATTTCATATCTAAAAAAAAGTCGCGTGCGAGCCAGACAAGGACACCATTCTACTTGCCTTTGCCTTAAAATATCTCATCTCAATTTTTAGCAATACATAATTCTTCGTGTTATTACAGCTGTAGCGAGTAAAATTTATTGAATGACTTATGTATTACTGCTTAAATGTAAGTACCAACCATTACAGTTTCAGGGCACTTAGCAGAACTCACTTTAGAACATAAGAAGTAATGGTTGTACGATTTAGAAATACTTACGTGGGAGGGTGCGTTTAAGAAATTACATGTAGGTAGGTGCAAATAGTTTTTTTTTCGAAAGACGTTGTGTAATCTGTCTTTTTGGGATATCTAAAGTTTTTAATTACCTACTAAGTATCTTTAAATCCTATCTAAAGAAAAAAGTTGAAGAAACCTTTAGTCAAAAATGTTTTTGTTTAAGGAGAATTGTTTGTGAAAGGTTGCGTAGTAACTACTAGGAACCCTCATAATTTCGCTATGTCCGTCTGTCTGTCCGTACGTATGTCACAGTAGACTCAGCCCTACATAAACGATATTTGGGATGTAGATGTGTTCTATGAACCGCTACAAAATGCCGTAGTCAAATACAAAAAAAAAAAATGGGGTGGCACTCAATACATATAAAGAAGGGATGATTTTTTTTCTATCCCACTCCATCGTGTGGGGTATTGGTAAATAGATCTCTTTAAATAAAACAAAGGTTTCATATATTATTTATATCTCAGATGTGTGCGCGATATAGCCCTCCAAATGTGAACAAATTGTGTCCCTGCATTTCTAAGATACTTTCAATGAAAATGTCTGTGATTACAGCTTTCTAGATATATAGTAGCCTAAACAAAAAAAAAACGCCAATTAATTTTCTGTTTCATTACAGCATTAACTACAAAACCCTACTATACGCTTGTCTCGACACGGTCTTGGCCACTTATTTTATGCAAAGTTTACGAACCAATACTTTTCCAACCATTATTTTCTTGTCACGGAAAAATGTAAAAAATCAATTTTAAATTTTAAATTACTAAGCAATACTTTTTTTTTTTTTTTTATAGAAGATAGATCTACGATTGACCACCAACTCGCCTGATGTTAAGCGACGGTGTGGCCGAGGATGGAGCTCGTCGATCTAGAAGATATCTATTCATTCTAGCCTTGAAAATTTCAAGATTGTAGGTCTCAGGAAACAGAGATAAGAAACTAAAATTTACTGAGTAAGACAAATAGAACGAGACATTTTTTTACTGTACATAAAACAAAAAAAAAAAAAAACACCTTTTTCAAGTTACAACACTGTCGAATAAAATAACGTATTTGTTTCAGCTAGTGTTTAATTTGCGGCATTTTCTCATTTGGCCCACGTCCAACAAGCAGAGCCTTCGCGCCTCAGAATAACTTGTATTGTAGGTAGTATTATTTATATTTTACCCTTTTCTTTCAAAATAGTTTTCGCACTTAACTATATAGATAAAATTTTATTATCTCTCACTATAGCTTGACCGCTGTAAAGTCGACCCTCATGGTATGCGGGACGCGGGGCGGCGGGTGTGCACGGGTACAGACGGCATTGTCACCGCAGCGAGATATCTTAAGATGAATTTTCGTGTTGTTATTTAGGAGATAATATGATTACAGAGTGAGTGTAGCAAATAATAGCTAATAGCTGATTCAAACAGAGGAGTTATAAATTTGATGTGTGTATTTGTGTATCTGTCTGTGGCATTGTAACTCTTAAACGGATTGACCGATTTTGATCTAGTTTTTTTTTGTTTAAAAGAAGATTTTGTCAAGAGTTTTCTTAGCTATGTTTCATCAAAATCGGTTCAGCCGTTTTTTTGTCCGGGGCTTTTGAGTTTTCTCAAACTTATACTTGTTTGAAATACAATTATTATAGTTAAAAAAACTGAAATAACCGATTGAAAATACGTAGTTTCTAATAAATGACGGAGTAATGAAGTCTTGAACGCAGTAACAAATATTAAGAAAATACAACCTAATTGAGAAACTATTTTTTTTATATCAGATGAAATAAAATAACTTTTGACATATTAATTTACCTATTGCATGAAAAACAAATACTCTACACCTATAAAATATAACCTTCCGACGTAGCCTGTTTTTGTCTGAATACAAATCAGTCTATGTTTGTAGATTTAATTTATAATCAGAGGGTTATATAATTTGGTTATCCCAACCACGTACCTCCATTTCTTTTGCTTTTATTTGGCAACACCAAATCTGCAAAAACCCACTGAAAGGGTAAATGTCACATCTCTATGCTACATCAAAATTCGTCCGGCAAATAAAACAGAGCCGAATACCGCATTCACTCCGAATTAGGGAGGCAAAAGTGCAACATAAACCTCACTACGGCTGAATTAAAAAAAAAGCTCTTCAAGTCGGAACAAAACGTGAATTATTTACCTCCTGTGGGAAAATTCATGAAAGAGGTGAGTGAATATTGCCGCGAGGTGTTGGCTTGGAAACGAGCTCAATGCCATTCTTCCACCTCGGCGGCATTTTTACTGATATTTTACGTATGCCCATATGTATAATATTAGTTATGTGTGACAAATCGTTGGAATAAACGGATTCTCTAGCTAAATACTCTTTGATTTAGGCATAGAAATAAGTAGTTTAGGCTGACTTTCAATTCGGAAATTAAACATGATATACTTAGTCTGGCCATAAATACTGTTACAGTTAAAAATAAGAAAGATATTACATTTGAATTTGGAATCTGTCATTTTTATACGATTGTTCATTGAGTTTTCTAATTTTGGCGCCAATACATTGTACAATATTTTGCGATATTAAAATGGAGTGGGGTGATAAAGAGAACCGAATCGCTGTGATTTCATTACACAAAGTTGGTATGGAGCCAAATGCAATTTTTAAAACTCTCCATACGCTTGGTATTAGTCAAATGTTTGTGTACCGGGCTATTAATAGGTACAATGAGACCTCCTCTGTTTGTGACAGAAAAAGGTCTGGCCGTCCACGTAGTGTTCGTACGAAAAAGGTGGCCAAAGCAGTAAGGGAAAGAATTCGAAGAAATCCTGTCTGAAAGCAATAGATTTTATCTCGGGAGATGAAGATAGCACCCAGAACCATGTCGCGTATTTTAAAAGATGACTTAGGACTTGCAGCCTATAAGAGATGCACTGGTCATTTTTTAACTGATAATTTAAAAAAGAATAGGGTGGTAAAATCGAAACAACTACTGAAGCGGTACGCAAAGGGAGGTCACAGAAAAAAATTGTTTACGGATGAGAAAATCTTTACAATTGAGCAACATTTTAACAAACAAAATGACCGTATTTATGCTCAAAGCTCTAAGGAAGCTTCCCAATTAGTTGACAGAGTGCAACGTGGGCATTATCCGACTTCAGTGATGGTTTGGTGGGGTGTTAGCTATGAAGGAGTGACTGAGCCATATTTTTGTGAAAAAGGTATCAAAACATCGGCACAAGTGTATCAAAATACCATTCTTGAGAAGGTAGTTAAGCCCCTTAACAACACCATGTTCAATAACCAAGTATGGTCCTTCCAACAAGACTCGGTGCCAGGTCATAAAGCTCGGTCCACGCAGTCTGAAGACTGGCCGTCGTCTAGTCCTGATCTTAATCCGCTGGATTATGATTTATGGTCAGTTTTAGAGAGTATGGCTTGCTCTAAACGCCATGATAATTTGGAGTCCCTAAAACAATTCATAGGATTGGCAGAAGAAGAAGAATTGAAGAATTTTCCCATGAGTGCGTGCTTCTATTGATAACTGGCCTCGACGTTTAAAGGACTGTATTGCAGCCAATGGAGACCACTTCGAATAAGCTTTTATATTTTAAATTGTTTTATATTTATGTATTAAACTAACACACTGTAAAAGTAATAAATATTATTTGCAATAAAAAAAATTTTTTTTTCTTCGTGACAATATTTATGGCAAGACTAGGTATATGTATGTATAAAATAATACTTTCTTAAAATAGTTTTAATTTAATAAAGCGTTTAATTGAAGATGTATTAGCTATTAGTAGTAGCCCGTGCTTTTATCCGCTACAAAGGAACTTTTTTACCCGACTGCGCGACGTAATGGAGGGTAAGTAATGTGTTCAGCCTAGGTCTATGTTTGTTCTTTTGTGGCATTCTAGAGACTAACTCGTGGACCGATTTTGATAAACAATATATCGTTTTTATTGCACAAGTGTCCCTGGCTGTATTAAAGAGTGGTGGATTTTTGGCGCCAAAATATATATATCTCAATATTTTTTTCGGCCAAATGTATCAAGTGGGATATCAAAATAAAGGATTAATACATTACCCAAAAGATGATTACAAAAATACGTAACTGTTACGCTATTGAGCATTTTATTTTTTTTATTCGTTAATAAACTTGCGCTTGACCGCTAACTCGAAGCGTTGCGGTCTTAAATGGAGCGCGCTTGTATAGAAGGAACTATTCATTCGCGGTTTAAAGACCTCAAGGTTATGTCTATACGGAAAGACACATTCAGGAAGCGTGTTCTTAATTCATATTCATATTATCTTTATTTGCGTATATGGGTAGGACTCATTGATGGAATACATAATGCTACAATTTTACAACGCCACCCACCATACGGCGTGCAAAAAATTGTCAAATAACAATCGAAATTTAGCTTTAGTGGACTCACATATCAATAATGTGACTTACATGTTTCCTGTCGTCATTCTCACTCAATTGGAATTTATCTCAGTTTAGTCCTCTCAGACACAAATATAATGGTAACAATGTAAGAAAATCTAAATGAAAATTATAAAAACAAATCAATCAAAAATCAATGAAAACTACACAGCACCTATCATAGACACATGCATAGACAATAGATCTGAAAGAAATCGACAAACAAACTAATGCCAATAATCTACAGCTTGTTATTCTGTGTCTCCGCAGTATACACAAATTAGATAAACTACCTATTCATGGTCATGCCAATGTGTCTTATTAAATTATAACTTTAAAATAATGACAAATAGAAATTTACTAAATTATATTGCAATATGAAATGAAAATTAAATTATTATTATTATTTTTTTCAAAATTATGTAATGCCAATGTTAAATGGGTATAAAATAATAAATGTAAACAGATTTGTGAAAATACATCAATTCTGGCGGTACGCAAAATAAAATGGGAGTAATTATATTTTATTATGAACAACTTGTTTACTCCTAGCCTGCTTCTATTTTATTACCACGCTTTTATTAGCTTCTTACGAATGTTAGTATTTAACGGAAATTTTGAACATGATTTTGACCCACTTCAAACGGTCTGATTTCATTCAAACTTTGTATACTTATCGAGGAACGATGACAATAATTTGATAAGATTGAGCGTGTTTTTAGTTTTTTTCCGACTTCTAGCAATTTTATTGACTTGTACTAACTACATTATTTTGCAGACTTTTAAAATTCTAGACAAAATTACTGTTACAAACAAAAAGTTCCACATTTTGTCGATAGGAAAAGCTTCTTACTCGAATAGCAGACGCTTTCACAATAGACTTGCCGTCCACAAATTGTTGACCCCCACGTGATTTGAACTCGCAATACTTGCTTCATATATAAAATACACGACCAAGAAACGTGAAAATACAAAAATAAACCTAAATACACTGTAATAGAGTTTATTTTGTAGTAAAACAAGACATACATGTTTCTCCCTCATCGCAGTTAAGGAGGTACTTTTGAAGTTGCGAAAAGCTTGGAAAATATCAAGTGAAACAATAGATCTAGTTGTATAGGCAACCTGCTCAGACTCGGGTGAGCTAATAATGGTCTGTTGTCAGCAAACTTGAGAAGAATATAATAGACAATGCTTACTTTTGTAAGGTTGTTCAAGGGAGACTAATAAGCTGTTTGCGTGTAGAAGAAATAGGTTAGTTTTTTAAATTTAATTTTTAGCTCCACAGACACAAGGGTCTGTGAATTTAACTCTGTCAGATTTACAAACTATTGTTAAATACATTGTTATGGGATGACAAGATTTTTTTAACTTAGATATATATACACTACACTATACTGTGTACACACACTGTACTGTACTGTGTACTGTGTACACTATACTATATTGTGTGTATACCACGAGCAGACAAGCGACCCGCAAGCAGCACCCGATCACGAGTATGACGCATGTGCCTGCCATCGCCCTCTTCAACCATATGTTAGCGAAAAAAGCGATCCGCCATACGACGTGGCTGCCGTAAGAAGGAGCCTTCGATGGTGAGCATGAATGCTCAGGTTTATTTTTCATTATTCGAAAATAGGCTTGCGCTTGACCGTCAACTCACCTGGTGTTAAGAGACAGTTACGGTCTACGATGGAGCGCACGCACTGTACGAAACACATTATATCACAAAACGTCGTGTTTTGTGACATAATGTGTCACATAAATCTATTTTTTATAATTGAAATGTCTAGTAGTTTGCGCTTTATTTTTCAATTTCATTATGTTTTTATAACAGTTTTGAAGTTTTAAACAAAAACATAAAAGTCTTTGATAAAATATGGAATGTCATTGATAAAAGTGAACATTATTTGATATAAAGGTATTTGATATACTATGAATGCTACGTTTCTTTTGTCCAAATTATAAAATAAATTATAAATACATTGTGCTTTTTATATAAATAACATATAACATTGCGATAGAAATGAGTAGATTAGCTATTGAGTTGGAGTAAAAAATACATTTCAGACATTTTTAAAACTGTTTTCTGTCTCAGTGAAATTAACTCGCTATTCAAAAAAGCAGGAGTAAAGAAACTTTATAATAAGACAAAAGATAGGGATCATGAAGTCTGTAAAGTTTCTACTACAAGGCACAAGACGTTATTAAAAGACAACGGGTATATGCAGACCTAACAAAACAATAGACAGGATTAACATTATTCCGGAATTAAGTGACCCTCTTGATTTATTTGAGTAAAAACATTGAAGCTATATTATATAAGTAGCATGTCTGTCTATTTTCTACAGGATTCATTTCGGGGAATGTGCGCATGAGCTTCACGACCTAATTCCACCCTCCCCATTTCACTACAGGACTAGCAGAAAGTCGGCGAATTACCACCCATTTCTCGTTGAAATGCCAAAAATCCGTAGTCAGCGATATCGATCCACATTCCTGTTGCGTACTGCACAAGAATGGAATTCGTTGCCGCCATCTCTGTTTCCTGAGACCTACAATCTTGGAATTTTCAAGGCTAGAGTGAATAGATATCTTCTAGATCAACAAGCTCCATCCTCGGCCACACCGTCGCTTAACATCAGGCGAGTGGGTGGTCAATCGTAGATCTATCTTCTATAAAAAATAAATAAATAAATATAGTACAAATATAAAACAATACATACATGTAAAAATACTGTCACAGAAGTGACATTTTAAATATGTGAGAAATTATTTTGGTTTGCCTCAGTAACATATTCCCCGGTATTCCATTCGACTCAGTTGCGAATATTTATTTTATTACGAAAATTAACGTGGTTATTTTACAAGGGCGACATGTTCAAAGCCCTGTTTAAAAAAAAAGAACGAAAAAAGTGGTTGTTACGCATTTTATTTGAACAATTTGTGGGATAGGTACTCATGCCTATTTTTGAGCCAAAATCTCCGACTATAGTTTCAACAGCATACGACGGTCTTTACATAGTTGGAGATTCCGCTCAAAAATAGGCGGGAGTAATCCATAAGTAATTGTTCAAATAAAAATATACTATTGTTTCTGATTCATTTGACGCTTAAATATGGTTAGTTTTTTGGTATTTTTCGAACTTCGAGATCCAGCAGTGGACTTCTTATGGCTGAGATGATGATGATGATGAAATAATATTATATAATCTTAGTAACTTTTTAAAAGCATTTTCACGCTAAAACAACGTCAGATATAATTAATTCTTCTGATGTCTACGCAGAAAAGAAAACTTATCAGCCGACAGCGCCGGTAACTTACCTGTAGAACAAACTTGTTTCAGCCGAGAAACTTACAAGAACTTTGTTTTGTTACCCGTACAGAAGTACAAGTTGTTACCTTGTTGTATTTTACTCGTACTTTTACAAGAAAATGCCTCTTGAAGTCGTTTCTGTGAAATGGAATGTTTGAAATTTCAGACAGATTGTTTTTGACATTTCAATTGACTAACTAACTAACTCTTCTGAATTCTGAATTGACTGTTCAAAAAGATAGTTTATCTTTAAAGAGTACAGGTAGTGTATGAAAGTATTTATTGAATCGGGCGTTACTTTGCGGAAATTCATATTTAAAAACTTAAATCTAACGTATATATCTAGTGTGTTTCCGCTTCGAAGCCTTCAAGCTGGTATTCTTGCCTACCTATATTGAATATCTACGCCCTATTAGGTCCTACCGCTGAGCCAAGAACTCTCCCATTTCCTGCCATTCCTCACGCTCCCTTGCTAATTGGGACCAGTCAAAATGCGTTCAAGTTGTTAGGCTTACGCTCTCGGGGCTTTCCTCGAGGTCTATGCTTTTCTTTAGGATTCATTCATATCTATACTATTTTTAATCATAAAAAACAAAACGAAAAAAAATTAAAAAATTATTGAGTTTTAATTTGTTTGTAATATTTTCGTAGTAGGTACAATGTAGACTAGCTTGAAATCGGATAAGAGGGCAGTGTACTAATAGTCTAAGATCCCGCTTTATGACGACCTTCACCGAGCTGGTTAATGGATGAAAAGTATTTTATATTCAATTAAATATGTCAATAAATATATTGCAAATTGTTTGTCTAAAAATTTCAGTCCAGAATATGTTTTTTTTCCTTTTTTTAAACATTTCACTGGTTTGGTTAATAGACAAAATTCAATATATTAATTATGTGTAAATAATCTTTATTTTAATTTAACTTTAATTCATTAACCAGACTGGTGCAAGTTACTAGTGTCGATTTACCTGTTTATACCTGCCTACCCAAGAGTTGTGACGGGAAAAAAATAGGGATCTTAGACCATAAGATATCGGAGTAAGTTTGAAGGTCTCCACTTCTCCAGTCTCCACACACGCTCCCGTGACGTTGACAAATTGCCATTCAGAACGCAGGGGAAATTATTTTAAATGCCTACATTTTATCTCAGAGCTTCTGTGTTGGTCGTTCGTACACTTGGCGATGCAGCTTAGCGACTTCAGAGTAGTGTTATCGCATGATTGCATACAATTAGGAGCAAACTGTTTTCTACTCTAAAACGTTAATATCGGTGTTTTTTAAATGTTATTTAAATCTTAAATATATATGCTTCAACGGTTTGCATTTTTCAAATTCGTTATAATTCCGAAGTTAAAAAAAAAGAATAATCAAAATCGAATAATATTAATATGAACATAGATCACACTATGTTCATATTGTGTCGATTCGGTTACAAAGCTACATTCGAGCTTTTTCCAATTAAGTTTATCAATAATCAAGCGCTTTGAGTTACACTCTCAAATTTGTTATGCACTCTACAGTAGTTCAAGCAATCTTTTAAGTTATTTTACTCGGGAAACGTGGTCCCTAACTATGGGCCTTATAAGGAAGCTCCAGGTCACGCAACGAGCTATGGAGAGGGCTATGCTCGGAGTCTCTCTACGAGATCGAATCAGAAATGAAGAGATACGTAGACGTACAAAAGTCACCGATATAGAACAGCGCATTAGTAAGTTGAAGTGGTAGTGGGCAGGGCACATATCACGTAGAACTGATGGCCGATGGGGCCAAAAGGTTCTCGAGTGGAGACCACGTACCGGCAAGCGCAGCGTAGAAAGACCAGCCACGAGATGGACAGATGACCTCATACAAGTGGCGGGAAGACGCTGGATGTAAGCCGCTTCCAATTGGTCTATTTGGAAATCCATGGGGGAGGCCTATGTCCAGCAGTGGACTTCTTATGGCTGAGATGATGATGATGATGATGACTCGATAAATGTCATATTCCTATTTCTTTATATACACGCCTAGTCTCTTTTACGGAGTAGGTTATCAGAAACCTTGAGGTTATTTCACCGCACTTTTTTTATGTAGAAATAGGTTTGCGCTTGACCGCCAACTCATCTGATGTTAAGCGACGTTGCGGTCTACGATGGAGCGCACTTATCTAGTAGAAACCTAATCACTCGCGATTTAAAGACACCCAGATTATATTTATCGGAAAAGACCCACTCAGAAAGCGTATTCCACAATTTAGCAGTCCGCACTATGCCTAGTATTGCAGATAACGGCGGCATGGGGTCATGAAAATGACTATAATGTTGAAATGCTCTCGCGAACCTGTTCCAGTTGAACGTATTCGATATGAACCCTTGTGCACGAACGTGGTTACTCGTGGCTGAGCGCTTGTTATACAAGGAACCTAGGGACCTCATTATGGACGGAATATCGTCGCAAATTGTCGGCGAATATTTATTTAAAAGCTTTTGCTAGCTTTTGCTAAATTAGATTTGTCTACACCTACGTGTTTTCTGTAGGTAATATTTTGCGAGACACTGAATTATTGGCTTAGGTATGAGCTTTGCTATATTTGTTGCCATTCGTTTTAGACCATCAGTTATTTTATGTGCTGAAGATCACGAGTTAAGAGGGTTATTAGCTTATTTTTAACCGAAAAAAGGAAGAGTTTTTATCGATTATATTACTAGAAAGTATACAAAAAGCTACTGTGTAACTTTATTAAAATGATCATTCTTTAAAATATTGTTTGTAGGTATGATCACTTATTTGTTACGTTATAAAGTTCATTGAAGGTTTCGAAAAAGCACATATTTTTATTTTAATAGTAAGCTATTAAAATAAAATGTTGCTTATAACACTCAGGAAAGGAAGATAACTTCACATATAAAAATTAGCTTAGCCGTTTAGGCTGTGTGTGAAAATATAGAAACATACATATACATTATAAACATACATACTCTCGAAAAACGGGTTATGTTTCCTTACGCAGTTGAGTAATAAAGAATCATCACCTAAAATCTGAAAGATTTAATTCATGCAGCATCTGAAACGAGTTATGTTCATAAAACAACCACTGCGAGTAAAAGATGGTACCAATAAAAAAATAATTATACCAGACTCCGCTAATAAACGTTAATTATCTAAGAAAAATATCCTTAAGCGGCTGTATATCACAAAAATGTGAAAATATAGTTAGCGAGCGGTTTGGGATGACTCCCCGAAGAATACTGAACCAGATTGTAACAAATACAGCGGGAAGTCGGTTAACGAAGCAATTCTGGTGTAAAACGGCTCATTTGCCAGAGCGCAGGAATCCGGGGAAATGCGATAGAGGGCGTCGCGGTGCTCTCAAAGGATTATCAAGCTTATCTCGCAGATGTGTCTGAAATATCTCTCATAATATTTCACAGGTGCCGTTTGTACGGCGAATAGCAGCCACTCAAGAATTTTGAGAAAAATCGTAAGATATTACTGTTGTTAACGGACTTTAAAACAGATTGAAATAAAAGAAAAATATTAAAAACTGCCATGAAAACGAATAAACGTTTTCTAACGTAGCTAAGAAACCACTTTCAAAGTAAAAAAATAAAAAAACATTTGCGTACTATGTTGTTAAAATAACACCCCTAGTTATATAGGGGTTATAATATGATTTGCAATGATAATTTTAAAGTGTTGCTATTAAAATTTCTTATCTATACGTTTTTGCCAACAATTTTTTTTTGAATAGCAACCACAGTTTAGCTATACTTACGATATTAATTATACTATACGAACTACCCGCAACTTTCTACAGGAAATTGCGTATTTTGAAGTCAGCTGTTTCGATATTTTAATCTACTAATAATTATTTGTATTTTTCTTTAATGCGAATTAAGCTTTATTGATGTACGAAATACTTACATATAATTCAAATACATAATCGCACGTGTTTACAAACCTAATTGTATACGCTAGCCGAAATTTACTAAAACATTCCCCAGCGAGATAATCAAAGTCAAGCCGTGTAGCCTCAGCTCCAAAGACACTTAGCGTATTTGCGTCTAAAAAGGTTCCACGTGGTTGCCATCCCTTGCTCTTAAATACTTAGAAAGGATAAAAGTATAAAACCACCCACGGCTAGGGGTGGAATTCTCTGTACTGTAATAGTCCATTTGCTGGAACTGTTCAAAGGGATACTGGCAGAGAGGAATCCTTTTCAGCTTCTATTTCAAATCTGTCATCAAACAGATGCTCGAATTTCTTGTTTTCTGCAGTGAATTGAGAGAGCTGAAGCTTTAATGAAGTTTGGGTTTGAATCAATGTCAGTCGATTGTGAATGATTGAATTCAATTAATACTGGCAATTGTCTCATAACAAGATGATTGAGGGTTGAAAATAAAAATTTTGAAACATAAAAATATGTCTAAGAAAATCTTTGACATTATTTTGTCAAGTTATTGTTTGCACATGCAAATTTGGCTTTAAAATGCCTTTATTAACTATAACAAAACAATATACAAACTCAACAAACTAATAGTAGGTAGGTAGGTATAACAAATAATAAATAGTAGGTTTTTGGTAGGTACTTAGGTATAAGGTGGGGTTACAATCTATAATAGGACCCCGAACCACCATTAGTAAGTGCAGATTAATGGTAATCCTCGGGGTCGTTGGCTGCCACCCAGCTGCACTCAATTACTCTCCAATTTCGATAAATGATGCCATTTAGAAGGCTAGGCTAGACTAGACAGTACTAAAAGGGTTTAACCATTGAAAGCTTCAGTGCATTGTTGTGGTTATAGTTGACTTCGGGCCAAACGCAGTCTTTTCTCGAGGTTCTAATATAGCAACAAGTAAAAAAATACGCGTAACGGTAAAATATTTAACATTAAGATGAGATAAAAAAGTTTAAAGGTATATGTTTTTGGAATCCGTATTGTGAAATACTGAATTTCATTTCACCGAAAACGAAATTTGTTATTTTAAAAAGACTATCAAAATTCCGAAAACCCATTTGACAACTCGTCTGATAACTAAATCTATGTAACAAGAAAGCATATGTGGATAATAAACAGAAACCTAATGAGCCTAATTGATATATATTATTATGATAACCGAATCTTTGTAAATAAGAAGGTTTCTGAATATAATAATAAAGAAACCTAACAAACTGTGACTGGCCTTGTGGCTCAGTTGGTAGTGTGTTTACGTCTACCTGCTGAACTGAAAGGTCGTGGGTTCAATCCCCACCCAGGGCAAACATTTGTGTGATGAGCATGGATGTTTGTTCTGTGTCTGGGTGTTTCTATGTATCATGTGTATATATTTACAAAAAAAAAAGTATATATGTATTCTATCAGCCATCTAGTTCCATAGTACAAGCTTTGCTTAGTTTGGGCTAGATGGTGTTGTGTGAAATGTCCACAAATATTTTATTTTAAATATTTATTTATTTAAACCTAACCTAATAATTGTTCGGGCAAATGAAACTCAGCGATATCGATCCACATTCCTGTTGCATCATGTCCACATTACTGCGAATGAATGGAATTCTTTGCCGCCATCTTTGTGACCTACAATCTTGGAATTTTCAAGGCTAGAGTGAATAGATATCTTCTAGATCGACGAGCTCCATCCTCGGCCACACCGTCGCTTAACATCAGGCGAGTTGGTGGTCAATCGTAGATCTATCTAGTATAAAAAACATAATTTAAAACTAAATAAAAACTTATGGTTTACTAACTTCTAGAATCAGAAACTCATGTCTAGTCAAACATTTGGAATCAGAAAGCTCTATGAAACGAATTCTGGCAAGTAAGATTCATACAAATGTATTTGGGATTATATGTAGATAGGTTACCGTTTTTAGGGTTCCGTACCCAAAGGGTAAAAACGGGGCCCTATTACTAAGACTTCGCTGTCTGTCTGTCTGTCTGTCTATCTGTCTCCAGGCTGTATCTCATAAACTGTGATAGCTGGAAAGCTGAAATTTTCACAAATGATGTATTTCCGTTGCCGCTATAACAACAAATACCAAAAATAAAAAATAAAAAAAAATATTAAGGGGATACATACAATAAATGTGTTTTTTTCGTATTTTTTTGCTCAATATTAAAAACGGTAACAGGTAGACGCTTCAAATTTTCACAGAATATTTACTTGTATATTACCTTTCAAAATAAATAATTAAATAACAATAAAGTAAATATTAAAGGGGGGCTCCCATACAACAAACGTGATTTTTTTGCCGTTTTTATATATAATGGTACGGAACCCTACGTGCGCGAGTCCAACTCGCACTTGGCCGGTTTTTGTTATTTATGGCTAAAATGTCATATGACTATTGGGCTTAAAGCAAGTAACATAAGTGCGAACCACCAAAACAGTTACAGCCTAATTGAAAAACGTTACTTAACTTTAAGCATTGCTTAACATTATTTGTCAACTTCTCGCTGACATGTAATGACACTTGCGGAAAGAAGGCAGAGAATTTAAGCCGATGGTTAAAGTTAAGTAAAGTTTTTCGGTAAGGCCGTAAATGTCTTTCTAAAACAGGTATTATTATGTTATACTTTGTATTAACATATTAAATGACAAACGTTATTTTGGCAACATGTACTGCCACATCAGAAACAGAATACAGAATGGACAGTACTCCTCTGTCTTGTGATCAAAGTGAGTAATCGCCAACCTGCATTAAGCAGTATTACATCAATTCAAATTACGTCCTGGCCGCAGAACCAGCATCTGAGCCATCAGGATCCCTCTAATGAATGTTTAGAACGTCTCTGATGTTTAATTTACAGAGTCCCTTCGTCTGCTGTTTGGTAATTGCGTAGTTACTGCGATTTTCCGGAAGATTTCACTGACTTGCCGGGGCGAATACAGAGTAATATTTATTGTACAATTTTTAAAGTTTTGGATAAAATCAGGTAAAATTCAAATAAAACCTTCGTGTTACTGGCTATAATATAACAAAAAATATACCTACGTTACGAATTGTTAACCTCCTCGTTTTCTGAAGTCGGTTAAAAAGAATATCTGTTATTATGTACATTTACTTCGTGATGGAAGTAGGTACTTAGTAGTTTCCTTGACTTTGACCTGTGCTATTCACATTATTACTATACTAAAAAAACTTCGTTCGAATAAATACTTCTTTATGGAGAACTTTAGACTTTCTTGAGAACTATTTTTTTTTAAATACTAATAAAAAGTTGCTAAATAATAGGTTTATTATGTTGTTATTTCCACTAATAACAAATTGCTTGGTTTATAGTTTCTAATTATAAATGAAGAGACGTAGATAAGAAAAAAAAAACAGTATATTTCTCATAAAAGTTAAAGATTATTAAAAAAAATTGAAAATAAATTCGAAAATACAACCGGTCAAGTGCGATTCGGACTCGCGCATGAAGGGTTCCGTACCATTACGTTCCGTACCATCTATAAAAACGGGAAAAAATCACGTTTGTTGTATGGGAGTCCCCCTTAAATATTAATTTTATTTTAATTTAGTGGTTCGTTTCTTGTAGTCTTTTTTTATGTAGAAATAGATTTGCGCTTGACCGCCAACTAGCCTGATGCTATGTGACGTTGCGGTCTACGATGGAGCGTGCTTACCTAGAAGAAACCAATTCACTCGCGATTTTAAGACACCCAGATTATATCTATTTTTTCAATCATTATCAAATTTTTTGCCGAAGTACGCCAGCGCACCGTGGCGCATGCTAACTCGCCTCTCCCTTGTATTCTTAGTAGGTACACTCAATGCGCTCTTAGATTCAAACCCGCACTGTGACTTGTTTGCGGATGGATGGAAGGAAATACTGTCAGTGTGTTTGAGTTTCTGTGAGTCTATGTGAATGAATGTACCTAATTACAGATATATGTTTTTTTTTTCTTTTCTGTTTTTGACAAAATAATTTGTTTTATTTTTTAAATTATTTATTTGATGTTTTTTTTATAAGTTTGACGATAATGTGATTCATTTAATGTAGTTAGTTTTCAACCGTATTAATTGAATTAAATAAATAAATAAATAAATCTATCGATCAAGACCCACTCAGAAAGCTGATTCCACAATCTCTTTGGATAGAGAATAATCGTGGAAAAAATAGGAACTAACGTCTCGATTGAACGTAATAATGGAATAAGGGCCTTTGTTATCGAACAAAATAATGAAATACGTACTCGTACATCAGCGCTCTCAAAGCCACATTAGTTATATACCCGAATGGAGTCTGGATGCGTAGCTTAAAGGTTGTTTTAGACTACTTCTTTTTTGTATTGGACCCGCATTAAACCATTTGCCAGTGTTAAGTATTAGGATTTTTTCAAGTTTCTTGAATAAAACAAGTTGTAAATGTTCTAGTCACGTATACAGTCAATTTATAAGTCGAGTCCTGCTTCAGTAAAGTGGTGGCTACTTTACTAGAAGCTTCTACACAGTTTTGCCGACAACGTCAAATCACACGTTTTACTGCTTTATTTTACTTGCCCACACTCACGCACTTTATAGAACACTTAATGAATAAAACACCACCATTTTTAAAGCATTAATGTTCAAAATAACACAAGTTTAGGAAAATAAAACAAAGCAACAACACGAAGACGTTCCCGCCAAAACCCTGTTTTAGACTAATAGTTGTTTTATTGGGACTTGTGGATCTAATTTAATTATCCAATGAGCAAGTAAAAACGTAACTCGAACAGTGGAAGATAAATTTTGTGTTAGCTGAAGCAGTTCTGATAATATTTTTACTCAATCCTTTTCTCGTGAAAGTTACGTAGCTTGTTATTTTTTAGGATTATAATTTTCTAGTCTGAAATTTTACTTCAACGAGTTTAATGTGACTTTTACAGCATAATAGAGATTCTATCAGAATTCAGACAAGGTGAGAAATTACTGGCCCAAGTTTTGCAATAAATATTCACAGAAAGTTCAGTACAAAGGCACTCTGAATAATCTAAAATCTCGGTATAATTTATTTTACAGTGTTTTCTATAAGTTTTTTACATTTGCCGTAGTAAAATTATAATTTAATCATGTTTTTAAAACAACGAAGGACATGAATAATTAAATATTGGGGGACATTTCACACAACACCATCTAGACCAAATTAAGCAAAGCTTGTACTATGGCTAGATAGCAGATAGAATACATATATATTTTTTTTTATAAATACATACTTATGATGCATAGAAACACCCAGACAGAACAAATATCCATACAAATATTTGCCCTGGGTGAGAATCGACCCCACAACCTACGGCCTAGCAGGCAGACATACTACCAACACTGCTGTGAGGCCAGTCATATATTTAAACATCTTAAATGTATTATAAAGCAATTTGTTATTTAATTATTGTCCTTTGGCATTAATGTTAAAATAATAAGAGATACTGTGTGTTTCAACCAACCTATACCAATTAACGCGTGTGTACACGACATGTGTTCAAGAAAGTCTCATATCTTATTTACTTACGACCCTGTTTTCTAACTTTTCTGGCAACGCTCTCACTTTTATGAATGCTAGACAAGACTTCAAGAAGTCTGGGTTTCATCAAGCACAGTTAGGTTTCTTGTGACAGATCGCAAAAGTAACGTAATATAAGTCATAATAAGTTTATACTTGTACAAAACCATTTTCTTTTTGACCAAAGACTTCTGAGCGTAGCGAAAAGAAAAATTTTCATCTCAGTGGTTTTGACTCATCTTTTAGGCTACGTATTTATTAGATATCTGAGGTAGGTGAGGGGTGTGCAAGGAAATAATTCACCATATAAGACTTTATATTCCTAGCTAAGTTGTTTAATTTCCACTATCAGTGAGTTATTAAAAAAGCTAGTTCTAAAGTAAAAACTAACTTCACACAGAATAATCAAGTATATTTAAATGTTTAAATAAGTTAATCCGTAAGTTATTCAAACATTGAACAAACAACAATTGACAAACAAAACAGATGCAATGAGTCGTAATAAGGGAAGAAAATTTGACAAATTGTTTTATAACGCCGCATGTAAATGAGCCTACAAATGTTGTTGCAACTTCGGGTAACAAATACAGAGGTTTAGAGCTCACAAACACATTGTTTTATTCATTTACTGTTTGTAGCGGTGTATAGGTATAGGGGACTGTATGGTTGGGATATTATAATTCCAGTCTAAATTCCAACAATGAACATGGAACAGACCAAGGAAACAATGTCAAACGATAGGAGTTTAAGAAACTGAAACAGCAGAATGTTTTTTTAATTATTTTAAATATTATTCGCGATAAATCCGTAAAATTTGTTTCATTGCAATGTAACTTCAAAATATGGTATGTCGCAGTCCTGGATATGTCAATAGGCCGTAAAGGCCGCGGCCTAGGGGCAGCAGTGTCCTAGGGGAGGTAGATTACTAGGGTATCGATTTTCAAGATCAGCAGGGGCGGCAAACATTTTATAGCCTACTGGCGGCAAAAGTGTAAATCCGCCACTGGTATGTCGTTTACTTGAATTAGGTTTATAGGTTGTATTCTAAATATAGTACCAGTCACATACCTATGAGATTCATAGTCCATGTCTTTCTGAAGGTAAAGCAAGTTTGTGTAAAATACATATTCGTAAAAGCGATGAAATGAACTGAAGAAATCGCTTTTAGAAATACTTAGCTAGAATCGCTTTTTATATAAATTATGATTGTAAATAAATCACAACATATTTTTCTATAAAAATAATACAAATATATGCACGATTTGTGTTCATATTATTCCATTTTATATTCTTTCGAGAAAACTTTGTATGGTCTAAATTTTAAACACTATTTATTTTATTGTATACCTTTTAATTAACTAGAACAAAACCATATACAAACTACATGTACCTAACTACGTAAACGACTACACAAAAAGCAATTAGCTTATCCCAGACCGCTGAAGGTCTAAAGATAATCCAGACGCTCAAACTTTTTATATATTGTCTGATTATATTTTATCCGATAATGGACAAACCAAAATAATGGATGATGTTGTGTGAAATGTCCACAAATATTTATTTATTTATTTTATAAAAGGTATTTTAACCCGTATGAATTTACGCTCATGTATTTTTATGTATCTGTGTTTTTTTATTCTATTTATTTTTTATCGTCGGAGATTTATTTACCTACATTGCTTTTTCTAAAAAAGGAGGAAATATAATGTGATGCCCATTATTGACCGATTTTGATAATATTTACTAGAAACGTTTGGTACTCAATTTTAAACATTTTTTTTAAATATAAATAAAATAAGGTCGTGAGATTGTCGAGACAAAACATTCTGAAATCTCGGTTACATGAGGAGAAGTTTCCTACGAGGCTATTTGTTTTCCGTTTTTGTTAACATTTTCTACATACACACATCCTCACAAACACACATTCACACACATACACACACACGCACACGCACATACACACACATTCGATGCTCAATTATTCTAAACAAGAATATAGTTTTTTTTTATTTTACAAAATATTGTGCGTTGAGGTCTACTACTATACGTTTGTGCGGGGAGATGCCTCGGCGAATATATAATTTTTGTATGATTTCCAATTCCAAAAAAAATAAGTAATATAATTTATCATAGAGGTTTAGTTTTAACAAAATTCTTTGATTTAACGTTTTCTAAGGTTTTCATATAATGTTGAAATCTAAAACCCTTGTAATGTAAATAATAACAACAAAAAATTATATACACAACGTTCGATTTGGATACTTTTTCCAATTTTTTTCCATTACAATTCTAGCGAGAAAAACAAAGGCACTCTTTTGAGCAAACTCTGTTGCAAAACGTTCAGCCTGAGGCTACTTCGAGTACATTCCACCAAATTCAGCTCTTTCTCTCTGCATGAAAAATGTTTTCTCATAACATGCTCATTAGGTTTTTTACCAAAAGAAATTTATTGTTAACTGGAAGAGTCTCGGGCAAATTGCTATACTAAGACAGGTTTTTATAGAATAAGTTTCTATATTTTCTTAAGTATACGAGCTTTCTTTCTGATATTAGCATAACATAGAGAGTACTAGAATAAATCAATACTATGCAGAATATATTCGTAGTTAAACAGATTTAAAACTAGTTTATTTCATGTTAAGTGAATTTGTTTTCGAAATGAAATATTTTTTACCTTAACCGTATATGTATAGGAGAACCTGTTGAGTTGATACCGTGAGTTTTGGCGGGAACGTGAGAAACACATGTGACCGTTTTGTTTAATTTTCATAGCTTGAGTTGTTCAGAATATTGGTGTAAAAATGGTGTTTTTTTAAGGTTCCGTAGTCAACTACGAACCATGCCAGTCCGCTTGTCTGTCCATCTGTCCGAGGCTTAGCTCAAAGACTATTAGAACTAAAAGTTGTAATTTAGTATAGATAAATATTTATCATACCAAAAATAATGCTAAGATAAAATCTTGAAAAACTTTTTTTGGGGTACCTCCCCTGAACTATGGGAATATTTTTTTGTTCACCCCATCATGCGAGGTATCGTTGGATAGATAATCTAAAAATATTGAATTATTATTAATTAAATATTAAACCCGCTTACTTCAATAATAATTAATTATTATTGAAGTTTCCGACAGCCTAGTCGGGAAACCGTTCGACTTGCGTTCCGCTGATCCTAGGTTCGAATCCCGCGGCACGCACCTCTGTCTTTTCGAATTTAAGTGCGTATCGTTGATTGCCGCCAACTTCTAACGGTGAAGGAAAACATCGTCGGGACATCTACACGTCTGAGAGTTCTCAATGATCTTGAAAGATGTGTGAAGTCTGCCAACCCGCACTTGGCCAGCGTAGACTATGCCCTTACCTTTCTCACAAGGAGAAGATGGCCTGCGCCCAGCAGTGGGACAGTTTGTACAAACAGGGCTGATAAAAAAATTATTGAGGGGGTCCGTTTGCGAAATATTTTTGCTTTATTTAAGATGATAATTTTTGTTACAGGCAAATCTAGTCTGCGCATGGTCCGACACGCTCCTGGCGTTTATTTATTTGATTAACTACTGTTTTTCTGCACAAGTGTGAGCATGTGATAAGTCATAAAGCGTTGAACGTGTATTTTAACTTTGTCGACAAAACTCCAACTGTCATCACCATTTTACTGAGGCATGACTGGGTTACAAACATGACTTCTTTATAAGTTTGAATCAAACTAGTGCTTGTATAATTTGTAGGTATTATTATGGTGATTAGTGATTATACGGCTTAAAACATATAATATAATTGTCTACTACTCAATACTCTGATAAATGCGCTAACCGCGCAGTTTCAATAAAAATGAAAAGAAAATCTAGTTAGATTGTATAAAAAACTCTTCAGTATTCGAAATTCATCACTTGAGGGTAAAATCCATTTTCTTGCGAAATTAAGTTTTATAAAATTCTGAATTATTCGGTCGTTGGTGAAAACGCCCAAGGCTATTATTCAAATTTTATGGGGAACCTGTTAGCGTTTTAATTTGCTGACCATGCATTTATCAGTAATGATAATTGAGGTTTCGATTGTCTAATAAAGTATTTTTTCTAGGTTCAGCTTTGAACAAAGTTCATTTGATGTTACGTAACATTGTGGTCGAAGATGGATCGATGTATGCTAACATTGAATGAAAACTGGCTCCTAAGTTGGTGGAACACCGGAGCGCTTGTAGACTTCCGTTTTTTTTTACCGCACACCACACCGGACATCGGTCCGGCGAATTTTTACCGGACCAATGTCCGGTGCGTCTACACACACTCATTATAAACCATACGCCACCGCGAATCCGGTGAAAATTCGGTCCGTTGTCCGAAAAAAAAACGGACGTCTACAGGCAGCCTTATTGTTTGTATGGTGATTTGCGCCAGATGATCAGTTTTGAGTGATGGTCAACTTGAGCCTATAGCTAGCCATATATATTATATATGCTAGAAAGTGGTAGAGTACTACCACCCTTAATCCAGGGACTTACCCTAGAGGCCTTTGACCCTTAGCTCTCATGGTAGAATTGAAACGAGCTAACCACTCAGCTTCCCATATCATCTTATCTTCTGGAATATAAAAAAAATCAGCAGCCTCTATGAAACTGACGACGGAAATTATGAGGAATTCAATTAGAATCGAACTTTATCGACAAAGTCATTTATTAATTTTATTAAGAGGTCTGTTGCCTTTGGGGAAATTGCTATATTAAGATTATATTTATGCGATGCTTCGAGTATTCAAGGGCTGTCAACAGTAGCGGTATTTGGAGGGAAGATAAATGGATTTCCGACCCTTGCTGTCTGAGGCGACCTTCGCTCGTTTGAGATAAAGCTCATTGTTAAGATAGATGTCAATATAGACAGTCTGTTAGACTTAGCAGAGCCTACAGATCTATATAGTTGCCTAATGAAGGCGTCTAGGAATTGTATTTTCGTGAATTGGAAGTATGAGGTCATCTGTCCATCTCGTGACTGGTCAACTACGCTGCGCTTGCCGGTGCGTGGTCTCCACTTGAGAGTTTTTCGGCTCCATCGGTTCTACGTGCTAAATGTCCTGCCCATTGCCACTTCAACTTGCTAATCCGCTGTGCTATGTTGGTGACTTTCGTACGTTTGTAAACTTTGGTTTCAAGTTCAAGTCAACGTCATATCTTGATCAACAGATCAAGATATGACGTTGACTTGAACCCGCCCGACTTCAAAACATACATAAGTGGTCGATGTAAAGCAAGCGTTGTCGGGTTACCGTGGATTTCTGGGATGTCTTATATAATATATTATTTCATTTTTTGTTGTAGCAACATTGTGTGTTGTTTTTGAAGTAGGTTTTAAATTTATAATTTATCAATGAAGCCGTCGAAATTTTGAAGTGAAAACTTTTTTAGCGGCGTTGTGCATTTTTGGGATGGGTAAAAAATGTTAAGCTCGCGTCAGATCGTCTGATCGTAAGACGGACAGTCAGAAACCTATTTTAACGTTCTGCATTTAAATGAAATGAAATGAAATAATTTTATTCCGGATGTTTGCATCCATACAAATTACATTATTGTAAAAGTTAAAGTTTGTTTGTTAAAGTTCATTATTGTATGTACAAGTTCGTCCTTCTAGCATGACGTCATTTCGTTGCGCCGAATGCTTATTTTCGTCACATACACGTGAGACTCGTTAGCTCAATAGGTTAAAGCACCGATATAAATATCAATTTGTCAATCGGAGGGCGGAGGTTCAAATCCTTCACGAGTCAGTCTTTTTGCTATTTTATTTTTTAGTTTTCACTTCAGCCGGCACTCCCGGAGTGCAACCCGTTATTTGTGCTCAAGTCTCGTAATGCGGCCAGTTTCTACCTCAAGATTAAATATTTTACATACATATGTATTACAGTTTTACCTTTAATATTTCTACAAAAAGATCTCACAAAGGATTTAATGTAATTTTTGTCAAAGCAGATACTTACCGTGTAACCGCACATTTTTTATGTTACGCGCTAAACGTTCAAAAGGAGTTTTTGTATGTTGTTTATGGTATTATCTTAATCATAGCCATTTTATATTTATATTTTATATAATCCATGGGGGAGGCCTATGTCCAACAGTGGACTTCTTATGGCTGAGATGATGATTATGAGCCATTTTATATGTGGAAATTCCAAGCTAGGTCAAACCCTAATAGCATACATTTTAATTTAACTATTAGTAAAATGTCCTTACAATATTTACTGAATTATTATGAAAAAAACAATGTTTCTGTTACCGAAAGATGCCTGTTAAGACTGTTAAGAAGACTGTTTAACAAAGAAAAGAATTAAAGAGAAAAAAAACATATGCTGGTTCTAAAAATATTTAGACTAGAATTTTACATTTTAAGTTTTACTCAAATTATATTACTTATTAGGCTAAGGCCGCACTACGGTTAAACCGCAGCGGTTTTTAACCGCGTGAGTTTATGAAACAGGAAAACGAATACAAGCGGCCGCACTTGCGGTTTTTCCCCGCGATTGAGCGAGCGGTTCCTCGAGCGGTTTCGCGGTTTATACCGGTTACCGCTCGCGGGAAAAAACCGTAGTGCGGCCTAGGCCTTACTAATTGTTTATCAACGATTGACTAGTAATTGACTGAAATTAAAATGAAAGCCCGTCCTAAACAACCGTCCGCACAATAATCACGGTCCAATATTTACAACAAGCCTATGTCAAATAGTTCCTCCCTCGATCGGCGAGGATTTCATTACTCTCACAACAGATTAATCCGGTCGAGCGGGACCGGTAGACCGGGAAACCGGAGATCTATCGAACAGGGGACAGGGGGACAGGGAGCCGGTGGGACCTGGGGACAGGGCGACAGGGGACAGAAAGACCGCTGTGTCTCCTGTGTAAACACTGATCTAATTGATCCAGGGACATTATATCCGCACCTCGGAGCTCTGTGTGGATTAGCAGTCTGCTTTAAGCGGACCGTGTTAACGTATATTAGAAATAATAGAGTTTATGCGACGGGTTTATAAAACAGGTCCGTCGGCTTACTGTTATTGTGAATATTCATGTCTAGGCGGACGATAAAAATGATATTGGACAGCATATCATTTTAGCAATCAAATTCTAATTAATATTATAAAAGCTAAGCTCTCTGTTATCTTTTATTGATCAATCTGCTGTATCGATTCTTATGAAAGGTACAGAGGCCTGGGGCCCAATTCAGTTATTCAAGACCGCTCCATAGCTGAACCATATGTGGAGCGTTTACCGTCGGCCGCTATAGTTTTTTTGATTTAGTCACTTTTATGTTATACAATTGACACATTAGATGAAACGTAACACGTACTTAGCTTGTTACTAAATCAAAAAAAGATAGCAGCCGGCAGGAAATGCTTCGCACAAGGTTCAGTTACGGATCGGTTTTGAATAACTGAATTGCCCCCTGTTTGATTCATGATCATTTCCCCTTTGTTTGAGCCGATAGTTAAGAAATTGGTTACAGAAATATCTGATAACTTGTAGAAAAACACAATGTGTTATATTTCATCATTAGCATCACAGCTTACGATCATTACGCGGGTGAAACCACTGGACTAATTAGTATATGAATGTGGGATTGTGTGTATTATTGTCCTCATTTCATTTATTTCTTCAGTCGAGACCTCAGAATACCATAGTAGACTAGTAGACATAGTACTTCAAGACGTTAGTTTCTCTTTTTACCCGACTGCGTAAGAAGGAGGGTTATGTTTTTCGAGTGTATGTATGTATGTATATTTCTTTGGCACGCCCTAGAGCCTAAACGGCTTGACCGATTTTGATGTGAGTGGTGTCAATAGATTCGTCTTAGTCGTGAAAGTGACACTGGGTACATCGAAATAAAATAAAATAAATAAAATTTAAGATTTTTGACGGCAAAAAGTAATCTCAAAAAAAAAAGGTTTTCAAAATACATCGAGTGTTGTATCAAAATAAATAATTTTTAACGGTGATTACGAATATATATATAACTTATATGTTTTGTTTTTCTTTTAATATAGATACTTGTTTGACACGATATAACTATAAGTAAACTGATTCCATACTGTACTCGTAGCTGTCCTCCATACTACATACGCTATCGTAAAGAAACCATCTTTACACTGCATAAAAAATGTACTCCATGAAAATACAAATTGGTTGAGATACTTTACGGCTATAAGGGTTGTAAGGTTTTTGGCGAACTGCTAGTCAAGCTGAAAATACATAAAATGAAATATCTAGCTACAAAATATGATAACAAAACTTTTAGGTTTACCCAAACAATGGCTTCAGGTACAATTTTAATACATTTTTTCAGCGTCTACCTGAGCGAGATAAGATCGATGACGTATAAAACCGATAAGCCATGGACTGAGTTGCAAGACTTAATTTTTAATATTTTGTTTCTGATGGAATTTCAAATTCACGTATCTTGTAAACGTTCGTGGTTTGTACTTAAGTAAGACGTCTAATCAGTGTGCTCGCAAGGTCTACTACTTCTTAATTTGCTAATACTTATATGTAGTGGTTTTAGCTACATTGTTTTTTTTTCCATTGGTTGAAACTTTCAAATCAACATCTTATTCAGCCAGATCGTTATGTGACAGCAAAAGTTAGGAACTTTTAAATTATTCATAGAAATCGACAATTCCTTTGAAGGCTGTGGGTTTTTGAAGCCACCATTCGTTGATCTCTTCCGCCAGTATCAGAAATCGTGACTTTCAAAAAGCTAGACCTTTGAATAATTCATATAAAACTTCGTTTGCATTCTGATGCTGACAGAAAATGGCGCTAGTTGCCTCGAGCACACGCGGGAATCGAAAACTCATCGGAAGTATGCGATTGGGGGCGATATCATTCTGAACTAGATTATAATTTGAGATAAGTACTGTCAAAGCTACATTGAGATAAGGATATCTCATTGGAACTTCAAAACATAAAGTGCGTAGATTCAAATCTACATACCTACTTTTGATATCAAAAATGGTCCATGAGATTAGATAGATTTTTCTTTATCCTATAATTATAATCTTTCTCTTATATTTTGTTCTAAAGTGGAGGTGACAGAATACGAGCTAGTTTGGTTGGTTTCAGGTCTTTGAGTCATAAAAGAAAAGTAACAGTCGGAGAATATTATGCAATTAATAGCACATATGGTACACTGTACATATACATAGATGCTACATTTATACACCTTCGATAGTGCTTTTTCACAACATGCCAAGCCTGAATTTAATCATATTGATCAGGTCTTGATAGGAAATGAAGATGTGGTCGGAAATGACATGATTGCCCCGAAAATACATACTTATACACTTTTTTCTTGAAACATCTATGGATGCCCAAAATAAACATGCAGAATACACCCTCACCTTTCTTTCTTACTGTTTTCTGTGACGATTTCGCTGTTGTTCTGTGCCTTTCTATCAAGACTGTGCAGCTGGTTAGCCAAATATCAGCTTTGTTTGTATAAGTTGTCCCAATGTTCAAGGCGCGGATCATCTACTCAATGGGAGAAAGGTATGGACTCCACGCTGACCAAGCATGGGTTGACTATATCTTCAAGAAACTTATAAGTAGGTTTCTTTATTTTTTCTTCGATACGTAAAAAACTTTGAAAAACGCCTTGGGAATTGAACCCAGGACCTACTGAGTCAGACGGTTTCTCTCAAGGCTTCTGGAAACTTCTCTCTTATACAGATGAGTATCCGAGAAAAAAAAATCTTATTACGTCATCTCTTTCTTTTCAATACGGTATATTTTACTATACTATACATAGTCTAATATCGAAAGATTTTGAATTAATTGTTAAACTCTGAAAACCAGACGCTTAACTTTTGTATTATCTGTTTTATCTTTATTTTATTGTCATTACCCAGGCGAAAGAAATGAATAATTCGTTAACGGGATTTTTTTACAGCGAAAAAGTTTTGGATGGCTATAAAAATGTTATACGACGCCTCCAGTCTGATTTTATTATTTGACTCAAATTGTCCGTCACTGTAACCTTTCATAAAGCCTATTTTATAGACGTTGTTTATCCCAAAATAATATAAGTAGAAGAAATTCTATCCGCAACGAAAGTGCCTTGAATGTTAGATTAGGATATTATAGCAAAATGTGAAATGCTTATTTTTGTCTTGATCTATTTTTGTCTCGATCAGCTAAAATTTGAAGGATCACGGTTCGATTACAACTATTGGTGTAATCGAAGATCAAAATTCTTGGCTAAGTAAGTCCGAAAAGGGAACTTTCAATTAGGACTGCCTTTAAATATACTTTAGTTTTACTCGTACTTGTAATTTAAAATTGTTGTTTGGTCTTACTTTCTAAAAGTAAACGTAAACAAACAATGTTTCTATCTGTTGTTTTCTTTATTTTTAACCGAATTCCAAAACGAAGGAGATTCTCAATTCCACTGTATGTTTCTTTTTATGTTTGTTAAGTGATTACTTAGCCAATTATGATTTTGAAGATTCTTTTTTTGTTTGGTTAGCCACAAGTGGTCCCATGTAAGTTTTATCAAAATCGGTTCAGTACTTTGGTTTTTAATTTTTTATTAAACGAATTGCGTATTTTGAAGTCGGTTTTTAAAAATTTTCAAACTATAATTATTTGCAATAGTTTTTTTCTGTATCTTCGATATTTGTTTCTAATGCCTATCTTTAATTATTTTTTAGAGATACATTTCTAAAAAGTTGTGTATGCCTGAAACTAGGCGCCAGGAACTGAATTTAATTGCTTAGTATTTCTTAATTAGATAAACCGCTTAACTGAGTCTGTTCCTGAGGTATGGGAGCGGCACGGGATAATAGCAATGCTGACGCCCGACTGACGTAATATGACCCCTTCCGTACCGCTCCCATACCCCAGGAACAGACTCAGGTAAGCGGTAAATCACGTGTGCTGCTAGCGTAACATAATAGATATTAATTACTTATTACTTATTATAGTATGTCTCTGAATAATTAAATATTGTATAAGACAATTTTAACAAATAAACCTTACAGTGTTCCGGAAAAATACACATCTGGATTACCTGAAACAGAAAAAAATATTAGACACCTATTAAATAAACAAATCAATGTTATAACGCAGTGATAAAAGTTCGAAAGCTTATTTCCCTTTATTCAATTAGTATTTATTTAAGGACAGCCTATTTTTAGGGTTCCGTACCCAAAGGGTAAAACGGGACTCTATTTCCGCTTCTGTCTGTCACCAGGCTGTATCTCATGAACCGTGATAGTTTGACAGTTTAAATTTTTCACAGGTGTATTTTTGTTGTCGCTATAACAGTGTGTGTAAAAAAACATAAAATAAATATTTAAGGGGGTTCTCATACAACAAACGAGTTTTTTTTTCTTATACTTTAATAATTTTCCGATTTTGATGTTTTTTTTTACTATGATTGGTATTAGATTATGAATTGACTATTTACTTTTTTTATACTTTTTAACTCAAAGTTATAGCAAAAATAAAACACGATATCATTGTTTCAGCCACATAATTTCAGAATCGAATCGAATTCAGGTAAGTTTCAGAGGTAGAAATATTTCTTACGTTTTAGTATGGATAAATAGTACCACATAAATTAAAGTAATGTACTGTAATTAATATTTTACTGCATGCTGTAGTATGCCTTCAAAGAGCCCGAAAATCCATTTAAATTAGCTTTAACATAGTCTATAGTTAGTCATAGCATAGTCTTTATCCATTGAAATTAGCTTTAACATAGTCATATAACATAGTCATAGTTAAAGCTAATTTCACCTCTTAATTTTTCTGGTACCTGTGTAGGTACCTAGTTTTTTAGCCTCACGTAAAAGAAAAAATCCTAACCATTTGTCGGGTACAGATATTATCCCTGTTCCGTGTATTGCGTGGAAACTGCCTCAAATTCTGTGTTTGCAGGCGACTTGAAACACAAGCGGTTTTCCTGGAACCCACATAATGTTTGACTCAAATAGAGATTCCTTGAACAAGGGCAAAATTTATTTTAGTGCTTTCATACACGACAATTCATTTGAGAGGTTGATGTTCCGTCTTCTTGGTAGAGTTTATTTCTTATAGTATTGCCACCGGGTATATCTCATGACCAAGTGCTGATGAGGAAGCTGTAAAATGGACATTGGAATTCCTAAACTAAATATCGGACCCATTGAACTTGGCCTCATTTTATAAGTCGTCATGAACATTTTTAGGGTTCCTTATTTCAATGGAAAAAAACCTTACAGGAAAACCCATGTCTTCTGTATGTAAATTTGTCCGTATCTCTGTCAGACAAGATCTTTTTATTCAGAACGTTCTTTCAGATACTAAATAGTGAATAAAAATAAACTTACGATAATGATTCTTAATCACATCCGGAAAACCTAGTTTTATGCTTTTAACGAGCAAATGTTACTCGCTAGCCTAAGTACAAAAAAGTTACACAACAATAGAAACTTACTACTCCACGCAACAATAACAAAACTTATATGACGTCACGCACACATTTCATGTTTACGCTTGCTTTATTTTTATTTCTAGGAAATCACAGAGAGAATGACTCGCAAAACTATTCCAAATAGTTGCGTCTCCGGAATGTGTAATGAGTAGTAGAGTCGCGACACTGTGATATTTGTCACAAAACACGGGAAGGGCGACCGACATAAATCTTCACAAGTGAGGGTAACCCTCCAAGAATCGCTCATGAGTTGGGATGTCGCAACGAGCTTGTTTATTTTGAGCGCGATTCGAGTTTAAAATGTTACAGTTGTGATGTCTATTTTTTGAAGCTCTACAAGAATAGTCATTTGTTTAAACTGACTTTTACTGCTGCAAAGTTTTTTCTATCGGGAATATCGGTTTCGCATAGTTAGTGATTTTTCCATTTCGAAATAAATATAATTTATTGAAATTCTACGAATAAAAATCCAAGGCCTCGACAGCAATATTATCTTTTATTTCCTTTAAAAGTTGGCTCTAGCTCACTTTTATGTGGCCTTTTCTGCAGTTACGGAGGATGTCGAAGCGCGCCAACTTTGTATTGTGAGATCTTTGAATCACTCAGATTTTTGTCACGATTAACTGCAAACAATAAAAAAAATTAAAAACGAGAGCAAGCCAATTTGCTTACTCTTGCTTTCAGTTAAATTTAAATCTGACCGGGTAACAATAGTTCACAGGTAACCTTGGCCTCATTCAAAGCTAACAAAAGAAAACCCGTCTTGATCATATCCAAATCATAAAAGTGGTGATGATTTTACAAGAATTTTATGAAGTTTCCCGAAAACATTGAAAGATACATTTCACCTCGATATTTTATATGCCCGAACTCAAACGTGAAATCGAACACTTAGTGAATAAAACATAAGTATTCAGTTTAGCTGGAAAACATATGCTTAGGAACATAAAACAGAGCGGCGACATGTTTTCAGGATTCCGTAGCAATACGAGGAGCCCCAACAAATTAAATTTAAATTCTCTATGTCCATCTAGCTACGTTTGTCTGAATGTCCGTATGTCACAGTCCTATTAGTAGAAACCTATTTAATTAGTATGTACATAACTAAAAATGTGGTCTCCGTACAGATCCGATCGTGTGTTAGTATTTTTAGCCGACTTCCAAAAAGGAGGAGATTCTCAATTGTTCAGCGATTCTTTGTTGTTTCGTAGATAAGACTTCAAAGGTGATCCCATATAAATTTTATTAAAATTGATTCAGTACTTTGGTCTTTATTACAAAATAATTGGAAAAATATGTCATCCAAGTAAATGTGTTTTGAATTCGATTTTTCAGTTTTTTAAACTTGGTATAAAAAACCTAATAAAATAAATATCTTTTCATGTACTAGTTGTTTAGATTACAGCTGTTCGTCCTATAACAACAACTATTTAACTACTTAGCCACGCCAGACGCCTTCAAAAAACAAATCAATCGTTACAGCTAGCCATGCGGCATATACATACATAGGTACGAACATACTTTTATATATTACAAGTCAGCTTAGCAATTCGCAGTTTTGTCGTGGTATAAATATTTTATAACCTAGCCCTGTCTGCGCAAAAGTCAGGTTGATTTGTTCAACCGCGACGCGCCAGAATGATAGACTCACAAACAACGCTTATTCTCATTATGGAGGGTGTAGTTTTTGCGGAAAAATAGGTATCCTAGTTTTTTATTGGAGTATTTTATTAACTAAGCGAGCGACGCAAACGAAGCATCAACTGGCAAGATTTACGTTCTTCTGCCCGGATGTTCATTCGTACTCACGTATACAGATCGTGTTTTTCAACCAATCTTGAATCTTGATCTTGAGGTTATGAAATCTCGGTTGAAGAACGAAGACGTACTCTACATATTTTGTCTTGTACTATATATAATTCTTAATAAGAATTTAGAATATAAGCAGTAGACCTCGTGAACACAGACTTTTTGCAATAAGAAATTATACAAAAGTTTGTGCTCACGAAGTCTACTGTTCGTAGAACTGATTTTTAATAATAATAATAATAATAATCTTTATTGTCATAGATACATATGCCATTCTAATGTAGTAAGTTACAATTATAATGTTTACAATCAAAGCTTACGGTGACTTAATAGAGTTCACAGAACCTACACTAAGCAGAGCTTGTATTGTAGGTTTCAGTGTACCTTCAGGGAACAACAATAAAGTGCGAGTATACAGAAAAAAAAACTTAATTTTAAATTAATATTAACATTATCACATTACAAAGTAAATTTAAGCGCATTAGTTTAATTGAGTGTATGTGTGAGTTTCTGAAGGTGTATGTGTGTGTGACTGTGTGTGTGTGTGTGTGTGTGTGTGTGTGTGAGGGGGTGTGAGTGTACTACGTATCTGTGTCTATGAATGTGTGTGTACTCGTGTGAGGATGTGTAAATGCAGGTACTACACTGACAGTCTGTTATTTTAAAATTTTAAGTAAATCTTCCGTCTCCACGTAAGTTAATTTGGAAATCCAATCAAATAAGGCTAGTTTTGCTTCAGAAAAGTTCAAGATTTTATTTTGATTTTATTACTATTACACGAAAAACGTAGCCTATGACGTATCTAACGACACCTCGCACATCGAAAACTGTCAAACCGTTTAGGCTGTAGAAGTTGATTTAGAAACACCCGTATAAAATATCCATATTAATATAAATTCGAAAAACAACCTTTCTTCTTGCGCAGTCGGGTAAAACAGTAAACCCTGGTAAATTTTCCTGGCAGTATCGTCACGTTACTCGCGCCACATGCCTAATGTTTTCCATCCTTGCCTCATTATCTACGCAGTGGAGTATGTCTACTCATCTACTCTCTATGTTAATAAAAACAAACATCATTTTGTATGCGGAACGATTACGGTGTTACTTCCGAACATGTACAGATGAACCGATTATCATTTTTGGGTCGGCTGTTTTGTGTATTCTATTTTTATGAAAGCGAGGTCAAAATGTTTATTTTCTTTTAGTGTGTTGGGTAAGAATAATAAGATGTGTTCAAATATAGCTATAAAGTTACCTCACATTATTCAACGCAAGTGTTAAGAAGGGTCCACAGTACGCAGCTTTGATAATGGGAAAGTTATTTGTATGCAGAATTTATTTTGTGACCGTTCTATAAAAGACTAACATTTCGTAAATAAATACGTAAAGTCACGCCTATTTTTAACAACCGGCCCAAAAAAGGGATGTTATAAGTTTGACGTGTGTATCTGTTTGTCTGTGTGTGTCATCGTGTGGACTGATCTTGATGTATTTTTTTTGTTTGTATGGTGATTTGATCGAGAGTGTTGTTGGTTCATTAACATCGGTTCAGCCGTTTATAATGTGTCTAGTTTTTAAGTTTTACTTGTCTTTTACAGGGTAGACAGAGTACCAAAGACCAGAGGTCGTTCGACACCACATTTGACGAAGGTTAGAGGGTTAAATGGAAGGTAGAAGGTATTAGAGGATAATTAATTAGAGGGAAATTATTTCCTTTTGTACTTGTTTTTGATAATTTTAATGGTGTGTCAATAAAGAGTTTATCTATCTATCTAGAGGATAACACCTATATTGATGCAAATGCAATACAACCTCCCTTGCACCCGACCAAGGATTTGCCGTTTTCCGCAAAATATTGGACTGGCATTTACCATACAAATTACAGATTATAATATATTATTGGCACACCAATTTGAAACGCCACCTCTATCTCCGGGAAAATAATGTCGTATATTTTTTTAATGCAAATATCTTTATTAAAAACCATTAAAATTTGCGCATATAACATACACTATGAACCCCGCACTAGGAATACCACTACTTAAATATAGAAAGAAAAGCTAATATAGATAGGATAGCTGCAGTAAATATCACAGACATTGTGTATGTGTGTGTGAGTGTGTGTGTGTGCGTGGGCGTGTCTCTCTCTCTCTCTGTATGTGTGTTTGTGTGTGTGTGTGTGTGTGTGTGTGTGTGTGTGTGTGTGATGTTATATAAGTGAATTTGCTAACGCAGCGCAAATATCATTAATTTCAGTTCCATAGACAGCCGCATCCACCCACAGTATCAATGTAGTGATCATAGCATCGGGACCAACATAATATGATAGCCACCAATCCGTGGTCAATGCTACCGATGCATTAATTAAATGAAATAATATGAATAATCCCTACTGTAATTACAAAAGCTTGTTGACATTATCTCGGACCAAATCAAGAGCGGCTAATAATGGCGCACCAACAAGAGCTCCGCTCGCTCCGTCGTCGCCGACACCAACATCGCCTTCATCATTAGAGAGCGAGGAGTTCCTGACCCCTCGCAACTCCAGTAGTAGCGTGTCGAGCATTAAAAGCGAGCCTCCGACGTCACCGCCGCCACATAGACCAGCGCGGCGAGGACGTCCTCCTCTGCCGACTATTATTATTATATGTACTTATGTAATGTATATTAGCTAATGTAATTGGCGAATACCGTTTTAGTTAATTAAATAAATAAATAAATAATGTAATTCTATGAGTATTATTCAACTAAATAAAAATATGACCTAAGAACCAACATGAGAACTAAAGAAAAATGCAAAAGTTCTCGATGTAAACGTAATCTCCGCAGCGGAAATTACCAGGGGTGCACTACAGATGGCACAAAGTGATACGGCAGAGGCAAGGGAGCCAAATTGAATTTTGTACAAAGGACGTTTCAATTACTTTATCTATGTTTGAAAATGAGTGTTAAAATGAGCAAAATTGAAAAACATGTTTGGTTGTAAGGACTATATTTTTAAGTGTCCCTAACTTATTAATTACACATCCCAGTCCTAATATTATAAAATAATATTTTAAAAAACCTACTTCAAAATGCGCAATTTTGTTTTAAACACCGACCTACTGAACCAATTTTGATTAAATTTTTATGGGACTAATCTGAAAATTACAGAATTCGTGGCCCTATTTACATAGGGCAAATGTACTGTCGCCACTTACTCAGTTGGTTTCAATTCGGAAAGTACGAAGATTTTAAAGGCGACAGAAAAGTTTCCGAAGCTTAGATGGTAAAGCATTCTGTTACTGACAGAGAAGGTTGCACGTGATATAAAATTGGTTATATTCTGCGACAAACCTGTTTTTCCCCTACCATTTCACCGACTGTATCTTGTATAAAATTCACAAAATGTGAGCTTTGATACGACATTATATGAATGTTATTGTAAGTAGGTAATTTCAAAGAGTAATATGGCAGAGAATAACTGAATTTGACAGTTCACTAGGTTCTGCTCTTAGAATAACTTGATTTGTTGAAATGAATTAATCCGTTGATGTTAACCTATGTTATGTTAACCAATGTTAACCTACTTTATCTTTGTACGGATCAACGCAGCTTACAGCGAAAATTACTAAAACAAATTCGTAGATTCTCCAAAGATCTCACAAGAATATTGTCAACGATTTATTTATTATTCAAGGCTGTGATGAAAGCAGAAAGTTAAGAATATATATCGATGTGATTGAATAAAATATAATCATTAATTTATCTTAGATCAGATCACCAAATCCGCAACGAGTACGTGCGAGGTAGCCTGGGTGTGCGCAAAATCGCCGAGAAGATGCAGGAGAGTAGGCTGCGATGGTATGTACATTTTATGTGGCATGTGAAGAAGAGGCCCCCTGATTACGTAGGGAATTCAGCACTACAACTTTCCAATCCCGGTCGAAGATCTAGAGACAGACCCAAAACCACGTGGAAAGCTGTAGTGCTAAAGGACATGAGAGAAGTCGAGCTGACCGATGATGACGTCGAAGATCGAGCGATGTGGAGAAGCAAAAGCAGGAAGGCGGACCCCACCACCATGTGGGATGAATAGCATGGAAAAGAGAGAGAGAGAGAGATCAGATCACCAAAGTTTCCCAAATACCTTTCGATAGCATTTGCTTGGCTGCTGGGCCGAACAGATACCAAATGTTACAGAAATTCTCAAATTTTCATCAGACGGTGGTTTCAGTTGTCTTTCTGAGGCGCCTGAAGCAATTTGTAAGGTTCTTTTGTTGAAGTGAATTCCATTCTCTTTTGAAATTGTGAAGCTACGAGCAATTAGCTCGGTTATTTTAGTTTGACCTTATTTTTTGAAATAAAGTAATTATTATTGCAATCATCATCGTCTCCAGAAGCGAATTTTAGTTTATTAATTGACATAGACAAGTTTCTATATTAAAAGAAAGATAAAATACCCGACTGCTTAAGAGCGATTTTCATATTGTAATTTAGTTTACGTTAGGCTTGATATGAAGTTGAGTGAACGTTTACTTACGAAAGTATGCATAAAGCGACTGTGCAAATGAGTACTTTTTAGGTTAAAAAAACTTCGTTCGATATTACGAAATAGAGAAATTTTTATTTTTGACGAATAGGTTTCTTCTAGGCAAGCCCCATTTTCGAATTAAAAAAATGCAAAAAAACATACAGACCGAATTGATAACCTCCTTATTTTTGGAAGTCGATTAAAAAACAGTGACGTTCAAAGTAACTTCTATAGATTTTTTTAAATATATAAATATTAATGATAAAATGTAACTATAGGTAATCTAACTAATGTCATAATGATTCTTTGATCTTTCATTCGTGTGGTAGTATCAAAAACTTATCTAGTACTAATTACATATTCTACACTAAAACAATATAAAAATAAAACAAGTGACAAGTGCGAGTCAGACTCGCCCACCGAGGGATACGTTCATACTAGTAAATAAAAGGGGAAAATCATATATTTTTTTATATTTTCCTTCGTAAACCGAAAAATATACATCGTAAAAATATTTAAAACCCTGTTTTAACTTATGCTAATGAAGCTCTATCATATGATACACCACATGATACGGTTAATTCACTTTAAAATTTTGACCCTCATTCCTTGCATAAAGACATTATTTTTTTGTGATTAAATTAAAAATGTCCAGTTTTCGGATTTTTTCCTATATGTTTTTTTTTTTATCAGCCCTGTTTGTACAAACTGTCCCACTGCTGGGAACGGGCCATCTTCATATTCGGTCCACATAACTTCGAAAAGACAGAGGTGCGTGCCGTGGGATTGGAACCCAGGACCTGCGGATCGCAAGTCAGACGGTCTCAACACAAAAAACTCTTTTTCCCAAATTTCAAAGTTCTAAGTTAACGGGAAGTACCCATACTCCCATAGGTTTTGATTCCTCTGTGAGTGTCGAAATGTGCGTTTTTTACGACATATTCGGCTGTAACTTTGTTTTACGCAAACTGAGAAATTTTATTGTTCTTTCTGCAGCAAGAGACTATGGATCTGCGTATATGGTTTTAATTTCAACACGATACCTTCACGCGTTCCCGAGATAAAGGTCTTGACAGCCGGACGGACGGACAGACAGACAGACGGCAGACGGACAACAAAGTGATCCTATAAGGGTTCCGTTTTTTTCTTTTGAGGTACGGAACCCTAAAAAACAATTTAACGTCACAACCTAAAACCAAACGTGCCCATTAGGCTGGCGGCATTACCGCGTTGTATGGCCAAAGATATGTTTAGGGCTAGATATTGAACAGACCGCGGATCACGCCCTCTCGGCCCAGTTCCAAAACAAACTGGGTTTGATAATTAATTATGATATAATACGAAAATCATATAATTTTACATTAAAACACAAAGTGCTGTAAATGATTTGAAAACTGAGAGAGAATCGAACATTTTCTGGTGAATTCCCACACAGCTTGTTCTAAAATCAAATATCTCAAAGTGGAAACGAAAGGCCTCTAAGGGACCGTGAATGTGTCGAAATGAAAGTCGCTTGGCGACAAGCCAACATACTCTGTCATTAATCTGCGACCTTATCGCGTTAGAGACGCGTTGATGTGATAAATAGCTGGAAATCGGGATTTTTATCACATTTAAGTGGTGAGAAGGCTGCTTTCTTTTTGATTGGCAAAAATATAAGTAGATATACATATCATTTTTATATACTACAACGAACAAAAATGTCTGGATAAATAAACACACAAAAATAAAATAAAATAAAATAAATAAATAAAAGATTAGTGGGCATTTCACACAACACCATCAGCCCAAACTAAGCAAAGCTTTTAAGGAACTAGATGGCTGATAGAATACATATATACTTTTTTTTTAAATTAAATATAATATAATTAAGCAAATATGAGCAAAATCGACCGATTTGGCTCATAACTGCTTAAGAATGCTAAGAGGTTGTAAAATTATACAAGTTGTGAATTTTCGTTGTTTTAGAGCTCTTTTGATCACTTTTATACGACGCAACTTGTTGAGTAAGTACTTTGACTTCGGCGAATTGTTACTTTAATTTCACAAAACTTGCATAATTGTACTTAAAAAAAAATTAAATCGCCGAATTCAAAACACGCAGTTCGCTTACTTCAATGATTTATTTTTCCAGTTATTTTGTTTTAAAAACCAAAGTATTGAACCGATTTTGATATAAATAATTGATGTGGGACCACTTCTGAAGTATGAATTATGAAACAAAAAAAATAATTAAAATCAGTTTTTAATTAGCGATTTGATCGCTTAACAAACATACAGTCGAACTGAGAACCTAATACATAATACGCAGATCGATAGTCTCTTGCTGGAGAAATAAAAATAAATTTTCTCAGATTTCGTAAAAAAAGTTACAGCCGAATATGTCGTAAAAAAACGCACATTTCGACACTCACAAGGGAATCAAAACCTATGGGGTACTTCCCGTTGACCTAGAACTATAAAATTTGGCAAGAAGCATTGTGTTAGAGTACACATACTTATAGGAAAAAATCCGAAAACTGCTCATTTTTTATTTAATCACAAAAAATAGTGTCTTTATGCAAGGAATGAGGGCTCAAATTTTAAAGTGAATTAACCGTATCATGTGGGGTATCATATGAAAGAGATTCATTAGCATAAGCTAAAGGAGGTTTTAAATATTTTTACGATGTATATTTTTCGGTTTATGAAGAAAAATATTAAAAAAAACAAATTATTTCCCCCTTTTATTTAGTTTGTACGGAACCCTCGGTGGGCGAGTCTGACTCGCACTTGTCCGGTTTTTTCGCTTTACTTCACTTGCCCATATTCACGCACTTGACTTTCTACAGCATTAAAGTTCAATGTAACACAAGTTTAGGAAAATAATATAAAACAACAACACGTTTCCATGACGTTCCCACCAAAATTCATCTAAATAAGGGCTAGGAATCAATCCTGAAATTATATAAGTTCAAGCGTATACGACTGTTTTTTTTTATCGTAGAACATCTTCGAGAAAATTCGAGCTGATCTTTTCGAGATGTGGTGTCGGTGTGCTTGTTTATCAATTTGTTACGATTTCCCAGAGTAGGTACACAGGTCGGCAACATCCCGTGTAACACGTGTATTTCAGGTAGGTACGTGTCACGGTATGACGTCACCCAATAGACGAATCCGTCGGTCCGTAAAACGACTAGCGTGACTGGCGTTTGGTGGAAAGTTAAACGCCGATACTGATTGAACATTCAAAATGTTAGCTTTTTGTTGAAAGCCCTTTTCTATCCTGGCTTTTTATAAAAAATAAATCACCACCCATACATTGTGGATTTTCGTAAGGTTCGTACTTAAATGTTTAACGCTACATTTCTAATTCGAACAGCCAAAGAATGGAACAAATTGCCGGTTTATTTGTTTCCTGAGGTTGAGAGTTATAACGTGGGTCTTTTCAAGGTCAGAGTGAATGTATTTTTTCTAAGTAAGTGTGCTTTATTTTCGACCACATCGTCGCTTTTCAACAGGCGAGTTAATGGATAACGCGGACTTATTTGCGTTAAAAAGAAACAATTTAGTAATAAGTAATTGTATTCTATCTCTGAATGTTTTCTTATTTGTATAAAAATTATAACTCATTGCATTTTGTTACTGAAAGTTAACACGTTGATCATAAAAAATAACCAAAATAACCTATAGTTTTGTGGTTTAAGATAAATAAATCTAAAATCAGATTTTCTGTCACTGAAAGGTCCAAAACAATTTAATTAAACGACATGGCTAAATGACATTTAACCTTAATGTTGGATGTTATTTTTAATATTTATCCAACGGCTGATCTACCCAAGTTTCCCACGGTTCCTAGCCGTTTGAATGACTGTCGGATTCACGTATGCGGCAGCAACGTACATAAATATACATTCGTACTTAACAACCTGTATTTCATATATTTGTCTCAATAAATAACAAAATGTGTCTAATGTTTGAAGAATGTTCAGGGAGGAAAATGAATTTTGTTCTCATTGCGATATATTTGCACGAATAATATTTTGATGATGTTTTCCCGTCAAAATGAAGCTAATGTTGGTGTTGCGCGTTACAGAAATGAAATATTAATTAAAAAAAAAAAATTAAAACAAGCTTTTATTTAAATGCTCTAAAACGAAGAAAATGAGTTTTATATTGATATAAATAAAAGCTTGTCGCGAGAACACAAACATATTTTTTTTCAAAAGAACAAACTAACTTTAATTCTAAGCAAATGATAAGAACGCGTCTTTAGTCTTTTGTTGGAATTAAATATTATTTATTATTTATTTGTGACACAGAAAGAGTGACAACACATTCAAAATATCGGACCCAAAGGCTCCTAGACTAGTTTAAAACTGTGGTACAGGAGCCTATGGCTTCTCCCAAAGTAATGAACGAAATTTAATTACATAACAGGAACTTAAACTTAAAGAAATTTTGAATTTATACAGTTATGTTATAAACAACCTAAAATAAATGTCAAAAATATTACTTAGTAGATAGGTATGATGTTGTTTGAAATCTCGCGACAAGCTTTTATTTTTATCAATATAAAATTTATTTTCTTCGTTTTAGAGCATTTAAATGAAAGCTTGTTTAAAAAAATATAATTAATGAATATTTTATTTACTAGACTAAAAAAGAGTGCTTGCCAAGACTATTCAAACGAGTCCAAATCGACGGTTTTATCTTGTTTAGTTTATGAGTTCCTATGGCCACCTTTCGACGCCATCTTGAGACCAGCTTTATGGTACCATATTATTGCATTGTCACCGAAGTTACGTAAGTAAACCAAATTTCTACCGAATCTAAAGACAGGAAGTGGATCTAATTTAACTCGCAAGATTTGTCCCATACTAACAGGGCAAGTAGAATAAAATCTTTTAAAAAGTTATAAAAGAATACTGATGGCTATGACAAGTATCAATCAATCAATCAATAACACTTTATTGACACTACAGAAGGTAATAAAAGAAACAATATAGGTACACATAATAGAATGGAACAAAGGGCGGTCTTATCGCTAAAAGCGATCTCTTCCAGACAACCTTTGGATGTATGTAATTTCGATATAGTGGATAGGCGGTGGTGTTTGTAATAATATTACACTAAGAATCTAAGCTTACATAAATATATCAAAAAATATACTAAATACAAATATTGTATACACAGATACTATAAGTGTCCTAGTTATAGTAACAAAACACCAGCGTGTAGATATCAAGATGTCTATATAGTCCAGTAAATCTAATGCCTTCACTATAAACCTACAATATTTTTGGAGTCAGAAATCTAGAAATAAAACGTGTTGTCATTTAAATATCTATTTATTTATTTATTTTAGAAACACCAACAGTATACATATTACATTGACTTAGTAGGTAATCTCTAATATAGGTTCTGATATGCATACCTTTAACAGGCGTCTACATCATTCTTTAACTAAAACTATATTAATTTAAAACTAAAACCTATAAGATAATATAACAGTGATATTATAATCTATTGCGTTCAGTAAAAAAAGTAATAACTTAAACATGAATGCGTTAAATTTGGCGTGAAATATATCGAGATCGTTTAGCAAAACATTAATTTCATTGTATGTACGACCTAGTCTTGGCAGAGGAGAATTATATAATAATTATTATTAATATCCCTTTGAGTGTCTTTAAATTTCGAGTTGGATTCTTCTAGGCAAACGTGCTCCATCGACAACGATCGAGCTAACTGAAGGTCCAACCTAAGCACAAAAAATATATACTTATTTAAAAAAACTTTTTAGTGGTTTTTAACGCCCGACCCAAAAAGAGGGGTGTTATAAGTTTGACGTGTGTATCTGTGTATTTGTATATCTGTGTGTCTGTCTGTGGTATCGTAGTTCTCAAACGGATGAACCGCTTTTGATCTATTTCATCAAGTGTTCCTAATGAAATGAAACAAATTGTATTAGATTTATCGCGTATATTTTACATAATTGTATGACCTGGCGTTTGAACACTGCTCATTTCAAGTAACAATCACCAATTAAAAAACATTAAGAGTGTTTCATCACAGTGTTCTTAGTTAAGTTTCGTCAAAATCGGTTCAGCGTTTTTTGCCGGTTTTTTTTAATTTTCTAAACCTATACTTGTTATTGTCTTAGTAATGTATGCATGCCTCTGCTACTTCTTAGGGTAAATTTTAATCTTCAAAAAATGTCTTGGTTTTCTGATTCTGTCTTAGTATGTGTTGATGAAATTACGTGGAACGAAAACTATAATATAAATGAAATACTATTTTTTTAACGCAAGATAGATCTACGATTGACCACCAACTCGCCTGATATTAAGCGACGGTGTGGCCGGTGTCGAGAATGTGGAGTGGTTTCACGTTTTACGAATGTTACTATCAAAATACATAATTATTTACTTAGTTGAAATACATGATTGCTACGCCCTAACAGGATGTATACCTAGCATAGTTATTTCTAAGTGTGCTATATAATAAATGATAATTATATGATATAAAGAAGAAATCTGTAGATGTACAAAAGTCACCGACATAGCACAGCGGATTAGCAAGTTGAAGTGGCAATGGGCAGGGCACATAGCACGTAGAACTGATGGCCGATGGGGCCGAAAAGTTCTTGAATGGAGACCACGAACCGGCAAGCGCAGCGTAGGAAGACCAGCCACAAGGTGGACAGAAGATATCATACAAGTGGCAGGAAGACGCTGAATGCAAGCCGCTTCCAACCGGTCTTTTTGGAAATCCATGGGGGAGGCCTATGTCCAGCAGTGGACTTCTTGTGGCTGAGATGATGACGATGATATAAAACAATCACAGGTAGTAAACAAAAAACAAACATGAAGCTGTTTAAAAAGCAACACGGACAAGCGTTATCTGAGTGTTTACACGAAACAACGTGCCGTCACGCGATATGAATATGACACAGATTTAAATATTTTTACACAGTATTACGCTCCCGTTGTGAATATTTCCTGGAACAATATAATATCGCACAAAATTATCAAAATAACAGGAAAATGAAAGGACAGATTTTATTTGTAACCGACTTCAAAAAGAGGAGGTTCTCAAATCGGTTGTATTTTTTTCTATATTCGCTACAGCTACTACGATCGCAATAGGATATAAATAAATGCACTAAAATGTACTAAATATAAGTACTAAATGTATATGTACTAAATATAAATAACTAATTTGGAAAATATTTTTTTATTTTATAGAATAATAGTTTCATAATTGTCGGCCGCAGCAAATAGGGCGTCGAATTCTGTGGCCATAGTATGTAATGACGTGTATGCTCTCTACATACAAAAAGCAATTATGAAGATATCACATTTTAGTACAAAATATATTACATTCCCAGCTTCGTCTAAAAAGGTTTCATTTACCTTTAAAATCCTGAATCTTTGTTATCTTTACCACAATCCATTCCGACCTAAACATATATCGTTTAAGTATGATATATCGCTAGACTATATAAATGTACATGTTTATGTTTAGTGATTTTTAAAAGCTATAAAAGATTGCAAGACAAAGAACGAGTACAATCATCCAGCGTCTAAACTATATTTTCATATGCCCAGAGCTGGGTAAAATCGCTGGGTTTCTTTAAATCGCGAGTGAATCGGTTTCTTCTAGGTAAGCGCGCTCCATCGTTGACCGCAACATCGCTTAACATCAGGTGAGTCGGCGGTCAAGCGCAAACCTATATAGTATTAAAAAAAGCAACTAAAAATTATTTGGTGATATTAATAAGGGACTACATCTAAGACATTCCCCCTTTTTGATATAAAAAAAACAAGACCGAAAAAATCTGTTCATATTCAGTTAAAGATATCGTGAAAGGTACGAGAAAAGGCAGCACAAAGTGCTGCCTTTTCAACTGCTATTGTATTGCTTAAAATAAATAGTCCGGTCGTCGAACCTCATGAAACAGGGCAATTTATTCTATAAGTACTCGCTCCCACAAGAGTCGGGCTACAACGTAAACCCTTTGAAATAATTCCAATATAACTTGACCCGCCACGCCCCGCTTCCTCCTTTGGCTCCCTGAAGTAAGAGGAGAAACTTTTATCAGTTCCTAAAGGTTTTTTTAAAACGGGCGTTGCTAGTTCAGTGGCTGTTATCGGATTGATTGAACAAGGCAAGCCTGCCATAGTTCGTGCTTGGAATAAAACAAAAGTGCGTTGAATCGTAAACATTAAGTTGATATATTTGGAGTTTTTATTATATTGAACGTGACAATAAAGCTATTGTTATATTGTTATACCCACGCTACGCCACGCAAACATTGGAAAAAGTCCGAGATATATTGTTTTTGTGGCTACCTAAAGGTACTTTTGTAGTTTTTAGGATTCCGTTTATTACAAGGAAGCCTTATAATTTAATCTTGTATGTCTCTACACCTAAGCCATTTTACTCAGAGACTATATACCTAATAAACGAAATTTGGTACATAGGCGTGTTCTTTGAATGGCTAAAAATGTTATGGTAATATTATTAAAAAGAAATAGAAAAATAAAAGCACCTCACGTTAGTACAGAAGAGATGGAATCTGTCTTTTAGGGTTCCGTAGAAAATAGGGAACCGTTATAGTTTTGCCATGTCTCTCTGTCTCTCTGTCGCGACTTTGCTCAAAGACTATTCGTGCTAGAAAGCTTTTGTTTGGTATGAACATTCATACAGAATGTGGGTGTCCCAGAACTATTATTCAATTTAGGGATCTGGTTGTAAAATATTAAGCTTTGAAGTGATCATTTTTGTTAGAGTCAAGCTACTGGCTAAGCGGTTGACTTTAGGTTTATATAATATTCATTTTAGTAGCATATATGATGAGATTTAAAGAAAAAGCATAATGGCTAAGTAGATTTTATAAGTTAACGAGTAGGTAATCGTCGAGTAATAGTCGATCAACTTAAAAAAATATTTAGAAAGTACTAACATTTTAGTAATTCGTTTGTGGAATCAAATAAAAGACTCTGTATTAAGATCACGATGTGCAACTACCAAACCCTACTTTGCGCGTGGTACAACACGCACTTGGCCATTTTTTTTAAATAAAGGTAAAGTTTTGTACATTTTTTTTCTCAAATGCGAGATATAGGACTCCTAATGAAAAAAAAAAGTATATGTATTCTTCCTTTACATTTCTAATCTATTAGGTCTAGAAATGCATGATTAATAGATCATAATGCAAACCTATAAATCAATACACTTAGTAACATGCCACCCAGCTCTATTTTAATTTAATTATCAGAAATCATCATTATTAGAAATTATCATTATTTTATTATTGAATTATCTGATCTGAATTTTTGGTATAATAACAATAATTTTAGTAAATAAACTTACATATTACGGTTTGTGGAGGAATAATAATAGTGTCAGAATTGTCTGTTTGTAAGTTTCGCTAAGTTCGATCGAATCGTTCAGTCTGTAACAATATCAAACTATTTGATTGAACCTAAATCCAAACAAACAAACAAAATAATATCGTCTTTGGTTAGAAAATAGGTAGGTAGTGTATTGAGGCTGCTGAAACACGGCATTCAACGGATTAAGGGTGCGTTTCGATGCATCCGAAATTAACCAATAGGATAGTTAGATTTTTACAACTGAAAATCGATTGATTTTATTGGTTGGCCTTCAGATGTTTTAATTAGTAACTTAGCTTTGCTTTGATGTAATTTACTTTTAGGCTAGGTATATACTATAAACAACATATTCGGTGGTCTACAGGCTGGTAGCTTCCCTGCACATTTGGTTCTACATTTCGTGAAATAACAATACCATCTAGACCCATGTAGAGAATGACGGAAATAATTCATTGAAAAGGCACCGAAGAATAATTAGCTATAGGAGGAATATAGAATAGACTATTGCATAATAATGGAAAGGAATCTCAAAAAAAGTTTCAATTAACAGAGCATTTATATAGGTTTTAGAAAAGCTGTCCGTTACGGGACGCCTGGAAGATGTGAAACTAGAGTTGATATTGTCAGAAATACAATAAATACGTGTTCAAGCAATGGACACTTTAAATATACTATAGAAAGGCATAATATTATGCAGTAAACAATTCATAGATATAGAAATAACGAAGTGTATGTGCACACGTAAGGGAGATCGGTAACTTGGAGGGGCGTAACGGTAAGAAAATACGTCATACCAGGAACCACGTAGGTAGACCATGGATAATAAACCGTCATGGCGTACAAGTAGGTGTTACTGCCAAGGCGCTCCAATAGACGTTTAACATCAAAAACATGGTACAAAGCTAGTTCTGGATTTGTTCTGGATATTAAAAACAATGACCTCTGTTTATAGAAAAAATAACGACATCAGTAGGTACTCGTATGACGGGTGACAACGTAAGATGTAAAGGAAACTTTCTGTCAAAAAATATTGAACGTAATAAAATTATCCGTACCTGTGTTTCGAGACCTTGTCAAACCGATCGAGGAAGACAGGTTGAGAGTCGAGTCATTGATGTTCAAGTAGACCCTTGTGGTACCCCACGCATTACTCGATACACCATCTACACGCGTCAAGTGCCCTCCGGGGTGCGGCCACTCGAGCTCTACTGCAGGTGACGAAGCTAAAATAAAAACATCAATAGCACCCCTACTCTCACAACGTTGTAAATGCGAAAATGTATTGGTTTGTTTCATCTTCTTTACTGCAGCCGAGCAGTGGAATAACGTGATTTTAGAATAAGTATAATTTAAAGAGTAGAGAACTATATAATAAATATTTATTTATATTGATAAAGTATTGGCAGGTACTTAGCGGGTCAAAACAAGGGTATGGTAGTTGATAAAGACATGGGATACCACAATACATACTTGTGATACTAATCGGGCGTTTCTTTATGGTCCGAATCGACCTATTCCAAAATATGTCTTGGGTCATTCGCACCGGACTAACCACTGCGGTGCGAATGGGCCCATTCAGAAACAGTACATGGGCGATTCGCACCGCGGTTCGAATCACTTGCGGTGCGAAACGCCGAAGCACCCATTCTCGTTCACCACTATACATTGTATTATAAAAGAACGGTATATCATCATTTGTAACTCTAAGAGCGTCAATCTACACATTGCTTATATATTAGAATGATCACCAATTCGCCGACGTTGTGGCCGAGGACGTAGATCGTCTATCTAGAAGATATTTACTTACTCTGGCTTTGAAAAATCCAAGATTGTAGTTTTCAGGAAACAGAAAAGACAAAAAAATTACATCTTTAAATATAATAAGACTGTAACGGGTCAAAATATATGAAAAATTTTGATTGGAGGATGCATATGCGATACAGAAGCCAAAACTGTTTTGATTTTTATAATTTTTGTCTGTCTGTCTGTCTGTACGGTGTGTCCGATGGACGCCGAAACTACTGGACAGATTTGGACGACATTTGGTAGGATTATTACTTATACTATGTAGAAGGATCTGGCATACTTTTTATCCCGATTTTTTTTACAGTAAAGTTCCTGTGGGATACATTAAATAATAACAACATAATCGATCACGGGTGGAACCGCCGGGCGCAGTTACTTCATAAATAAAATAAAAGTATAGAATAAAATAGAATATACCTTTATTATATATCCATACAGAAACTCAATAATAAAACAATAAACATTACCGACACGTATCAAGGTTGATCAACTTACTTTATTACTTAATTCTTCATACACAACTTAATATCTATCTTTCCATACTTCCCGTTTTAACACTGACAAGATAATTAAGCTCTAACTTCACGTGCTCTAACTAACTGCACGTACAAATAACTTAACTACATACCTAAAGCTAGTCCGAGTTTATCTCACACAATGGAGCAGTGGTACACTGCACCAAATCCGGATTTGTCGTAATTTCACATAACTCTAGTCACGTCTTGCGTCCGTTCCTTACTCCATAAATACACTGGACCGGTGTATGTTTACAAATGGTTTGTATAAACTCGGAGTTACTATTTCTCGGAGTCTTTAAACTGCTATTTCAGTATTGACTGCTATTGACCAGCTGCGTGAACCCTTTTGGCTTATGCTCGGTTAAATGAGAATTTAACATCTGCCATTCGTGTTTCGTGGTTCTCTTGCTATAAATACGACCGTCAAACGAAAATCTTACATGTAACAGAAACCGCAAAAATATTTGTAGATAAATACTTAAGATGACTGGTGACCGCATTTTTATCGATACAAAACTGATCCGGTTTTGAGGGCTTTTTTATAACCATGTTTCCTTTGTTGTCATTTTATTTTTCATGTATTTATTTTTTAAATATGTACAATTAGCTTTGTTTTCTATTCAAACCCTTATTCATTTTTATTAATATTATAAAAGCAAAACTAATTTTGTCTCTGTTCTGTTTGTTTTCTTTCCACGATCAAACGGCTGAACGGATAGTTATGAAATTTTATACAGAGATAAATGTGAAGATATGAGATAGCTGTGACATAGACTACGTTTTATCAACATCTCCAACATCGTTTTACATCACTACACGTAGTTTTATTATAATTTTGCAGTTAAATTGTTCTGTACTTAATTTAAAAAAAATTAAGCCTAGTCATTCATTGTATCCCCATAAAAATGATCCGTCAATATCATGTTTAGAGCTAGAATATAGTTTTCAGAAAAAGTATTTAGAAAAAAATGGTATGCTCAGCGATTCTCTTAATACAACATTTTTCATATACATATCTATTTCGTTATTTACTGCCTATAACCGTTACCTACAGCTATACCTGCTATAATAGTAATTTAAAGTAGGCGTCTAAACAATTATACACACAATACAATAATCACAACACGTACGTAACGGCTTATGTTTGATACAACTATCCTTAAATTATATCTTAATACGTGAATAAACTTTTCAATGGCCATAAATAGTGTTATTTATTTTACTTTGGTTATAACAGTGAGTATCACTAGGTCAACCGAGAACTTGTTATGAATTAATACATTAACCGCAAAAAGCAAAGTACGAGTTTTTTTTTAAATTACATATTTAACAAACTTTTTCGGTCTTGGCCAGTTTTTAGTTCTTGTGGATTGACATCAAAGTAAACCCTACAATCTTGTCAATTTTAAGACTTATATCAATTACCGTTCAAAAACACAGCCGTTTAAGTGTAAGACAGACATACTTTACAGACAGACATCGTACCATTATGAATAAACTCCCAGCATCCTTAGTACAGGTCTAAAAAATACACAGTCGACTGTACAAATATACCTACGTACTGCCAATGGACTGGAATAAGGTACTTAGGTACGGCATTTCCAATCCGTCGGATTAAGATTTGAGTCAGTTTCAACATCTTCCTCTCTATCATTTACATTCAGAATGACAGGGATCAATATAGGGTCTTGAGAATGGTAAAAAGGGTGACGGTAACGTATAATCAAAACGTGTTGAAATAGGCAGGCAAAGTCCTGTTCCGAAAGGAGTTGAGGCTCAGTCTTGAGGGCTCCAATGTGTGTTCTTTTGGAAAGTCTCAAATTTTCCCTTTAGAAATAAGATTGACCACCATCGAGAGTATAAGTAGACCTACATAATTAACTTGTACCTCTAACGCAGCCCAGGCACCCTTCGAAAATGTAAATTCTAAATTCGAAACCAATGAGCATGACCTTGTAGATTAAACAAAAAAACAAAAGCAATATTATCACAACTGATTATTATCACAAACAAACAACGCATTATCACAAAGAAAATCAAGAGAAAAGATTTAACTTTGGCCAAACCCTCACTCCAAGAACTGTGCAAACATTTAAAGGCAGTAGGCCTCCTGTAGCAGTTTCGTCCCTGTTTATGCAAACGGAGTTAAACTTCTAACTACCATTTTAGCATGCTAATTAAAAGTTCATGAGGCTTACGGCGGCTGTGGAGAGCTGAGAAATGGTCAGTGCACACCGCAGTGTAGGTAAGCGAGGATTTTCATGCAAAACACAGTGGGGTTCAGGTACGGATTATAAAGACATACAGACTTATTTTTTGTAGCTGTTATAGAGCAAAAGTGATAACTTTGATAGTAAGGGCCTTACCGAAAAACGTTACTTAACTTTAACCAACGTCTTAAATTCTCTGTCTTCTTTCCGCAAGTGTCATTATCTGTTAGCGAGAAGTTGACAAAATATGCTAAGCATTGCTTAAAGTTAAGTAACGTTTTTCGGTAAGGCCGCAAGTAGTAGACTTCGCAAGCATGATAATATGATATATTAAATTAATTATGAAGCCATGATAATAAAAGCATGTTATTATGACATATTCAAATAATTTAATGTATTCGTTTTTGGCTAGCATTTATTCAGCGCCTCGCTCTAGTATTTTAAGGAGTTAAGGTGGTTTGGGTAGATGTTGGTAGGGGAAATGTAATAACACAATAATACGTGGTGTGTTATAATTATGTGTTGTCAGTACAGGATTTAACTAAATAACTTGTGAAGCTAGGAAGTCAATTATACCCATATACTTATGCGAATAGAAACTTCATTAACATGTTGATTAACGTAATCTAGGTATACAATCGCTCACTACATTCAATCCGCCAATAATGTATACTAGGATTTAGCTCACTTTTAATGATTATTAAGGGATTTTTAATGATTCGTTCAGTGATATAACTCGATCGGAATATTGCTATACTAAAAATTTGCAATAGTAATCGGACAAACAATTGGACTACTGCTACTAAAGACATTGTCTTGTTGGGAAATGAAAAAAGATTGGCTATATGAGAAAAAGGTAAGTTTTTTTTTCAGTAGGTTGATAAAATTTAAAATTTGTCAATTGTCAATAGATATGATTTATTATGAACACTCTTTTACCGGCTTAATTGACTCCTACGAAAATTGTGATATTTTCGAAATCGTGTTTCGATAATTGAAGTTGTGTTTCTACTTTCAAATATTCTGTGTTAGGCTTCGGACTCGACCGCGGCCTCCAGATAAGCCCCGTACATTCACAATTCAATATTTAGAGCTAGCCACGTCGGGGATCTGCGGGAATAAACGCAAGCTTTCACACGAACTATGGAAACTAACAACCGTATGTGTAGTCAAGTATGTGCGTATTAGATAGCAAATATTTACGATATAAGGGTGGTAAGTTGTTTAAAAAAAACCGGACAAGTGCGAGTCAGACTCACCCACCGAGGGTTCCGTACAAATTAGAAGATAAAAGGGGGAAATCATATATTTTTTTATATTTTCCATCTTATACCGAAAAGTATACATCGTAAAAATATTTAAAACTCTGTTTTAACTTAAACTAATTAAGCTCTTTCTTATGATACCCCACATGATACGGTTAAATAACTTTAAAATTTGGACCCGCATTCCTTGCGTAAAGACACTTTTTTTGTGATTTAAATAAAAATGACCAGTTTTCCTATATGTGTATCCTATCTATATATATGTATCCTACAATGCTTCTTGCCAAATTTCATTGTTCTAGGTCAACGGGAAGTACCCCATAGGTTTTGATTCCCTTGTGAGTGTGAAATGTGCGTTTTTTACGATATATTCGACTGTAACTTTTTTACGAAAACTTAGAAACTTTATTTTTCTTTCTGCAGCAAGATACTATGGATCTGCGTATATGGTTTTAATTTAAACTGGATATCTTCACGCGTTCCCGAGATAAAGGTCTTGACACCCGACGGACGGACAGACGGACATACGGACAACAAAGTGATCCTATATGGGTTCCGTTTTTTCCTATTGAGATACGGAACCCTAAAAATTACGTCTCGGGCTTACAATCGTCACGAGCTTGTAAAAATCAATGTTATGTTTGAAAAAGAAGCTCTGCAAAAAAAAACTGCGCCAGAACCCTTCGTTCTGCTTATACATTTTTTTTCGATATAGTCACGAAATTACAAGTCGGTGTGCTGAACGTTTCCTCATATTATGTATTACGTGTTATCAATATTTTCATTGTAAAATTCTGATAATTTTACAATGAAAATATTGATTAATAAAAAAAAAACATAAATATTCTAAGTTTGTTTTGTTTATATCGAAGTACTTTTTTTAATTTAAAATATGTGAGCATGTTTTAAGCGGCGTAAATTTGTGTTAAATAAGCGGACTTTTGGAGGCTTGTTCTGTTCTGCTGATTTGTGCCTCATAGTTTTAAATTTTTACTTCGATAGAGACATATATCTACTGTACAAGATATCTGTTATAACAAACAATTTGAATGAAGTATTGTTATTACGTCATAAAGACGTATGAGCTCTTGTATTGAAAGAACAACGGGTTGACTCCAGGGGTATATTCATATTTTCCTGTTTTGTGGTGAGGAATATTATGACGTCAAAATACCGTCTTGTAAATAATGTCCTTTTGACTAATAACAAAATAGCAAAGCTTTACATGACTTTACATGTACAAATTAATGGAACGCAACAAAAACTATAGTACCTACATATGAAATAGCTGCTTTTCTCTACAATATCCCATTCAGAGTATTATGAAAATCTTTATTATATTTTACACAACAATATGAGTATGTATGTATGTCAGAATTTTCCACAAATATCTTATCAGCATAACCTTACACGAACGTAGTACTAAATTAACTGAACCGTCTTCACGAATAATGTTTTGCTAACATAAAATAGACCCTTCGTGTAAAATTTATAGTAACAGCTAGTAGTTTAGGCAGACCCACAATGTTTCCTGGTAACCTGCTCGAGGCTATCTAGTGTAGGTAATGCTTAGAATACTTCCCTCCCCAAATTGAATTGAACGCTTAATCGTCCAACATAATTTTGGGAAAATCTTAGCGATTATTGCCATGAACAGAGGTAGCTAGGTATTCAGCGGTGAACGCAGGCTGAATAGAGGTATAAATAGATTACGGATTATGTAGGGTATTGTAATAGTTTTTATAGTTATAGCTTTCCCGATAAGAAGTTTGTTGTGCTCGACTTGATTTGTAGCTACTGCCATTTAACTGGTTTGTTCTGGAAACACTGAAGGCCTGGTCCTGGTCGAAAGGACGGTCTGTTCGCAGAAGAGAGAGAACAAATATATTTCTTTTTTTCTTCTGTGGATTTGTTCGACATGTTTAACTGTAACAGGGCTGTTCCAAGCTACGCTGCAGATTGCAGCTGTAAACTGTAAGTCAAGCGGCCTCCTTGCAGTCGCTGTATTTGCCACAGCAACACTACTGGTTTGTATGTAGTTCCAGCGAGGCAGCAGTGGCAGATCTGTACCGGGACTGTGAGGACACATGCAGCATTTAGCAGTCGGTAGTTCAAATTATCTCAATTTATATTTGTTTTATATTAATAAAAACAGACATTGATCTTTCGTGCGAAACAAAACTAATATTACAAATGCGAAAGATTTTAAGATCTAGTACTCAGCGATATCGATCCACATTCCTGTTGCGTACTGCACAAGAATGGAATTTGTTGCCGCCATCTCTGTTTCCTGAGACCTACAATCTTGGAATTTTCAAGGCTAGAGTGAATAGATGTCTTCTAGATCGATGAGCCCCATCCTCGGCCACACCGTCGCTTAATATCAGGCGAGTTGGTGGTCAATGTATTTAAAAAAATGAGTCTGAAAATGAGGAAATCAAATAGCACTGAATTGCAGTCAAACGCCAAGCCTAACAACAAATAAATGACATCAAAAGAATCAATTCTATTTAAAATATCGACTTCCCATAAAAGCACTTCTTCAATCATAATCCAAGCATTGACATAACACGAGTCATGAATACAAATCACAATAAAAACTCTATTATAGAGGAAATGAGAAGTAAAGAAAGTCGTCACGTTTTTATTGTCCGAAAGCATAAAACGCGTGCATAAAATAGTCCTAAGTATCATAAAACTTCGCATAATTCGGTACGGTGCAATATGTAACATGTGAGGGGGCCATCGATACGGGAACTCCGGCCGTAAATCTTATATGTCTGTCATCACGGATGCCCACAGTCTTGACATTCACGAGATTCGGAGTTATCTTGAGAGACAAAAGCTGTCGTAACTTTTAAGATCCGTGGAGAGATATATCATTTAAACTTGTTTAACTTGGCTATGCATAATACGAAATGCAATTTAGACAATGTACGGGCTATGCAAATAGTGCCGATTTTTCAATGTGTAATTTGCGGGTGCGCAAGCTTATTCGTGAAACTACGCTGTCTGTCTGTCTGTCCAACCCTTAAACGGCTGTTTGAGAATTTTAAAGATTCTATTTCTAAGCTGTGGGTTCGGGTAGCATCAGTCGGGAATCAGTTTCCATTCGTAGCTATTTTATACCACAGTCAACATGGTAATATTACATCAGGTAAGCTCTGATTAAATGCCTAGCCTAAAACCCAGATAGAACATCACAACCATCACACGAATAGGGCGCGCCGTGCAATATGTTATAGTCATGAGAAGGGTCCATTGAAGTGGGAATTCGGCACGTAAATCTTATACTGTCACTACGTAAGCCCACAGTCATGACTCTCTTGAGATATTTCTAAAGTTATCTGAAGAGACAAAAGCCTTCGGAACTTTTAAGTTCCGTGGAGATTTCCAATTTAAACTTGGCCTGATTACGGATTAATTTAGAGTTGTCTATTTATTGAAAATATTGATTTGCAAATCGAGTTTTTTTTAAAGCAATGTTAGTTCATTTGGTTATAATAATAATAATATAATAATCAATTTATTTCAAGCCACTGGCGCCCATATTACAAAATGGAGATAATACAATTAATTAATAATAATCTAACACATAAATGTGTTGTTAATCATACATATACATAATAATTTATTTCATTTCAATGAATATCTAATAAATTATAATTATTATTGTTGTTAATTAATTAATAATAATCTAACACATAAAAAGTATGCAGTGGAATTCAGAACCGAGTGCAACAAGTGTTAAAATTTGCTTAATATGCACAGTATTAAGCAAATTTTAACACATTAACAAATTATAACAGTGCAGTGCAATATGGAAGAAGTAACATTCCGTATTACACTGCATCCGTCCATTCCATCGATGCGGGAACGTGGGCCGTAAATCTTATATTTCTGCCATTTACATTCATAAGATAATATGTATACAGACTCATTGTGAGCCAAAAGTCGACATTACTTTTAAGATCTGCGGAGAGATTTATAATTAAACTGGACGTATTTAAGATCACTTCACGCTTGATTGTGTATTTTCTTTATTGAAAGCGCTGATTTGGAAATATGAAAAAACCTAGAAAGAGCTCCAAAAGATGTCTTGATTACATCTATATGTTGTAAAGTAAAAAACTACGCATCAACAAACAGAAGAATGGACGCAGGTTCAACCGAAAGGGAAAGCTATGTAAACCAATACCATAATCGAAAAGTAAATTGATTTTTAAAGGTGAGTTGTGCGTAAAAACTTTTTCATTACTCACACTCTGAAAGTAGGTCTGAAGTTGCCTGAGGAGCGGGTTGAAAGTAATACTTTCAGCCCTAGGGAGAATCGCTTTCAACTGCCAGCTGTCAAATAAAATAAAAAACTAGTTCTATTTTCACGTTTCTCCATGTCCAACTTTCTTTAAAGCGACTCAATTACAGCGCGATGTAAAATTGAAATAACAAAGATAAGTATTGATTAAAGAATATACATTTTTTAAATAACTATTATAATTTAGTTTCAACAATTTCTTTAAAATAACATAGATTTGGACAAAATATTTACCATTTTTAATGATGAAAATGAAAAATTGGCTGAATAGATTGCGGGTCACAGAAAAAAACAAAATAGGCGGGAAAGCACCAGTCCGATCATCATTTGTTTTTTCATTTAATCATTTTTTCTGTAGCTAATTCGTATTTTTATTTTTACTTGACTTGTATTCGTAATGAAAAGCACAGTGTTTACCTCGGGTAAAAGACTTATTTAGTCCCTCGAACTATTGCCAAAGCCCGTCTCGGGACTAAATAAGTTACTTTCACCCATAGGGTAACAATGTACTCACAGAATTCGCCCTATTACATAGGACCCAGAAGGATAATCTCCATACAAAACGCCTTTTAAATTCGGGCCAATTTTATTTTTTCCATTTGACACTTAATTTTTTTATAAATGTATTTTTTTACCGTAGTTACACGTCCATTTGCCAAATTTATCTACAAAGTTGCCCTTGAAAAGGATATCTCCTGATTTGATCGGGTAATCAAGATTAAAGTCAGGATGGTCCATGGGAGATTCATACAACCATCTATCTGAAATAATAGTAACTTTGAAGTCTGTTGTTTCAGTTTTTTAAACTATAAAATTATTATATTTGTTACTTTGACCGAAATTAAATGTGAAAATTTTGTCAGTTACACTTTTATCACGGTCAAAATATCACATATAAAATAACAGCTACTGTTAATACATTTTAATAGTGTTCTTATGAGTCTGATAACCTAATAATCTAATAATCATTTATTTATTATTTTGTCGTTGAATATCCTTGTACTATAATACTCGCATATACCGAATAATTTTAATTACCTACCTATTCAATTTTGCATGACAACTGTAGTCGTTAATAGATGGACATCAATAACCTAGATTTAAGACCTTATACCTATTAACAAGCAAAATAAAGAATTTGAATTTGAATTGAATTTGAAAGAAAATCTGAAATCAAAAATGAAATCAGTAATTTAAATAATTTTATATCTAAGGGCGGCCCCCTTAGATATAAAATTAAAATTATAAAATTAAAAAAAAAAACGTGCGAGCGAAACAGGCAGCGGCGCCACTTTCATCACTTTATAAAATAATCTAATGTATTTTTATTTGTAAATAAAAAATACAGTTCATGATTATAGTATTTATTAAATAAGTTTATACATGCAATTTAAAAATTGTGACGTCATATAACTGATGTCACAACGGCAATGAATCGACTAATACCTCATTCATAAAAAATAACTCAGTAGCTCAGTACAAGTCATTCACAGTTATTTTTTCCAATAAACTTCATTTCAAAATAGGATAAAACAGCAAATTTTTATTTTATTATAGCAGAGTTCCTACATTGTGGTTAACGTAGGACAATTTTTTGTCCTCCGTATTCATTAACACATTACTGCCTCTCGAAATCTAATGGATTTATCACAATACTTAGATAAGTATGTTAATGGTTAATTCGTAGCACCAGTAATGGACAAAATTAATTTGATTAAATTCTACTGAATAAATAAATTTTCACACCAATTTACAAACAATATAGTATAGGTAAATACAAATGATACAGGGAAATTGAGAAAACATATACTGGCAATACTGAATAAATAAAAAAAATCCTAATGACATTAAGCCAGAGATAGACCAAGAGGTATTAAAGTATCGATATCGATAAGTAATTATAGGTACCAATATTTTCTTTAGATTTTTTTTGTAATGTTTCAAGAAACTTCGTTTTATTAGGGTTCCGTAGTAGCTACGGGAACCCTTATAATTTCGTCATGTCCGTCTGTCTGTCTGTCCGTATGTCACAATCATTTTACTCGGAGACTATTAACCCTATAAAAACAAATTTTTATACATAAATGTGTTTTTTGAGCCGTTACAAAATGCCGTAGTAAAATTTTCAAAAAAATTAAAAATAGAGATTGGGTTTTCATATTATATACAATAAATACTGGATCATTTTTTTAACCCCCACCCTATCATGTCTCAGATGTGAGATGTGCGAGATATAGCTCGCTAAAGTTAAAAAAAGTTAAAGTTGTGTCCCCCCCCCCCCTACATTTCTCAACTAAGACCTAAAAATTCATTATTAACCATAATAGTAGACCATATTAAATACTTTCAATGAAAATTATTTTGAACATTCTGTGATTCCAACTTCTCTATGGGACTATAAATTTAAATTTGAATAAATGTTATTAATGTCATGATTTTATAATTCAAAGTAACCTTTGAAGGTATTGCTCAATGTTGTAAACGCTGGCGCCCTGTTTTTGTTATGTATTTACATTTATTGTGGAAATTCACTGAACAAATTTTTAAGCGAGAATTCGGTTTCCACCAAGGATCATTTTGACTTCGCCTTACTATATCTGCCCAATGTTCTGCTTGTACAGCATCAACTAGAAAATCTTAACAGAATAGTTAGCATGGTGATGTGTTAGTTTGAGAATTAAAAAAATAATAAACATTTATCGTAAAATCAAATACCATGTTTCACGTACAAAGGTCACCGACATAGCACAGCTGATTAGCAAGTTGAAGTGGCAGTGAACGTAGAACTGATGGCCAATGGGGCTAAAAAGTTCTCGAGTGGACATCACGCCCCGGCAAGCGTAGCGTAGGAAGACCAGCCACGAGATGGACAGATGAACTTATACAAGTGGCAGGAAGATGCTGGATGCAAGTCGCTTCCAATCGGCTTTTATAGAAATCCATGGGGGAGGCCTATGTCCAGCAGTGGACTTCTTATGACTGAGATGATGATGATGATTTACATATCATAATTATTATAGTTTACAAAACTAGAATAACCGACTTCAAAATTCGCAATTTTGTTTTAAAAACCAAACTACTGACTGCTTTGAGATTTGAAAGGAATTTTAAATCAATTTAAATGACGAAATCATTCGGGTAACACATAAGAAAAATATAAGCTAACTGATAATCTCGTTTTTGAAGTCCGTAAAAATAATAATTGTTATCGATAACTTATATTACATCGACCCATCTCTAATTCTTTGCAGTAATTTGTTAAAATAATAAAAACAATTTATGAAATGAAATGCATCTATGCTTTTTATACTAATATTCGCGATTGTGAATGAAATAAATTTCAACAATTTAATAGCGTATATTTCACATAATTTAAGACCCGATTTTTCAAACACAGGAGCATCACGGATGTCATAGGTCGGACACGAACATACGCTACAAATATGTAAAAATGTGTTTCATTTCGCTTTTTATACTGTTAGAAATATATTTTTGCTACTTAGAGATGGAAGGTGATAATGTTTTCCATAGTTTTTTAAAGTAGTTTGTAATTTTTACAAGATTGTTTAACACAGTTCACCATCTTGGCACCGTAAGAATTGAGATGTGATTGCGATGAGATGACGTTTAAGATTAAATGACGTTTGTGACCTGTCATTAGCAAACACAGATTTTGGTGTTAAGTTTTTGGAACAATATTTTGTATCGCATTAGGAGTCTTGTAAGTCTTTGAATGTACTATTGTGGCTGACTCTTGAAAAAAAAATAGAAAACTAATTTTTGTTTTTGTAAAGTTTTAAGTTTTTGACGTGACAACGTCTAATAAATCGATGAACGCCGGCTGCACGCATGAAAAAGGATGACTCATTGTCCCGTTACGCTCATTGTAACGTTTGCATTTCACCAATGTTTTGTTATGACGTTGTCACGTTAAACTATCGTCCGTAAACCGACTTTACAGACAACGTTTGTTTTTCGTAATGTCTTCATAAATTGAGGTAATCATTATCATCATCATCCTACACTCTTTCACCACCTTCACTCAAAAACCATAAATATATAAATAAAAAATGAATGGGTGTGAACCAAGGTAACGCCCACTTGTTAAAGACACTCGCGCTCACTTATCCAAGTACCTACTGAAAATTCTGTCCATTATTCAACAAAACATACATAATGTAAGTACTTGACATTATTAAAAATAAACCTCATTGAAAACAAACCTGGATGTAAAACTTGCAGGCGGATTCGTCGCGACATTGTTCAACCAGAAAATAGCAGATAAAAGCAAGCAGCTGCAAGAAGGCTGGATATTGAATACTGCACTTTCATATTAAACTTTATAAAGGTGCTTCAATACCTGAGAATGCCATTGTAAGATTCACTTAAACCTTCTGATGGGACAGGTTGAGATGGGAACATATACGGTTCAAAATGTTTATTAAAGGTTGTGATTTTTTTTATTTTTGTGGTTGTGATGTTACGAAAGTAATAAAAATAGAGATTAAATTAGTAAAATATTTTGTATATTTGTACAGGCTAAAATTAAACCTGTTACATTATAAGTTTTTTTTTAAACTAACCGGTCAAGTGCGCGTTGAGGCACGCGCAGTGTAGGGTATTTATTTTTTTGGCGTTTTTTGATTGAGTATAGGGTTCCGTAGTTGCTTTTCACAATAATATAATTATGGACAGTAATATATGAATATACAAGTTAAGGGTTGATAATATTTGCACGAAATTTTTATTTTTTCTTCTCCAATTCCATTTTTAATTTAATCGGCTCAAAATTTTATTTTAATAGTTGGTTGGTAAGATTAATAATAATTATGTATACATCTATGTACAATATGTATATGCTGGTAGAAATAACTAGCGCTGGTCTTTTGTTAGAATCGGCAGGTGGCGTCACGTGTTTTCGCATCAGTTTGTAAACCGCGTTCATGATTTCAGTTTGTATATACTTTTAGTTAATTTTTAGGGTTCCGTACCCAAAGGGTAAAACGGGACCCTATTACTGAAACTTCGCTGTCTGTCCGTCCGTCCGTCCGTCCATCCGTCCGTCCGTCCGTCTGTCACCAGGCTGTATCTCATGAACCGTGATAGTTAGAAAGTTGAAATTTTCACAGATGATGTATTTATGTTGCCGCTATTACAACAAATACTAAAAAATAAAATAATTAGGGGGCTCCCATACAACAAACGTGTTTTTTTTTGCTCGTTTTTGCTCTATATTGATAATGGCAACAGGTAGACGCTTGAAATATTCACAAAATATTGAGTTATATTATTCACTTTAAAAATAAATCATTAAATTAAAATAAAACTAATATTTACGGCAAAAAAATCACATTTTTATAAGGAAGCCCCTTACAACAAATGGGATTTTTTTGCCGTTTTTTATAGATAATGGTACGGAACCCTTCGTGCACGAGTCCGACTCGCATTTGGCCGATTTTTATTTTATATCATATAATTTTGCCAGCGTTTTGGTCGCTCATCATTTCCACGAAAGGTGTGGCAGAATTTAAGTAAATTATTTCGTGTTTCCAGCAATAGTTACACCGTACAACGGAACAGAGATATGATTTTTTCCAGTGGAAAGTCACGTAGAGGTGGGAGGGATGTAGTGTCCTCTGTCACGCTGTACTTTACACGGAAGCCCACTGTTCGTACACAAGGTTCGTTCTCTAAAACCTAAGTAGTGGATTCTAGACTATTTATGTAACATTGGGTAACCTTTCTATGATCTGAAATATTTTTGTGTGATTCTTATTTTTCTGAATCCGTTTTATGACATACTTTACCATTTATATGGCTTGCCACAAACCCTAAAATTATATTTATGCTTTATTATCTTATCTTTATCTTGAACTTAATTACGGAATATTTTTGTTTTAAATTATTGTTTCTAAATAATACAAATCCTGACAATGGGGAAAATACACTAGTTATTAGGTGTAAGACACTAACATGAATAACAAGTATAAATTTAGAAAATTCAAAAACCCCCGTCATAAATAGGCTAAACTTATTATGATGAAACATAGCTAAGAAAACTCTTAATGAAATCTTCTTTCAAAAAAATCATATCAATAATCGGTCCTACCGTTTCAGAGTGATGCCACAAATATATACACAGACAGACACACATATAATTATATACAGATACACACGTCAAACTTATAACACTTCTCTTTTTGGGTGGTAGGTTGAAAAAGTCAGGGGCATGTTTTTATGTAATATTTTATTATCATGCTATATTATCAAGTGTTTGTAAGCACGTGATTGTCAATGTGACGTTTGCAAGTTCCTAAATATACGATAACTAGATCGAACTATGATCGTTTCAAACACAAGTCGTCTCATGTACAAACGACATAACATACAAGTGAGTAGAACGAGTATATGAGTGGGTGTTCCGTACACGCTTCTCGCCACGGGCAAGGAACAAAAACACAATGACTCGAGGGCTCCGCTAATTAGAAGTCAAAGAGACGGAGCGTTAATAAATAATATCGTACGAATTGTATTCATTATTTCTACCTTTGTAGCTACTTTGCTTATTTTGGGTCGGAATGGAAATCTCTCTGTTTGGGATTTGTGGCGTGAATTTCATAATGTTGAAATGAAGCTTTGGAGGCGATAAATTGGAATTTGTGAAAAAGAATTGGATTTACTGAGTAGTCATTTGATATCTGATATTGTATTATGGCGTTGGCGGGTTTCATTAGGTTCAGATAGGTTTCATTCAATTCAATCAAAATTTTCCATTACCATTATCTGTATTGTATATTCGATATTTTTGAAGTGTTTTTTCACACTTATGTAACTACAAATTTGTAAACAGTCCAAAAATTACACATTCGACGGGATTTGAATCCACAGATTCCAACTAGTAAGCCTTTACCAATTTGGCCACAGGGATGTATGAAACGTCTTTTTTCAGAATAAATGTTCAAAATAGTTTTAGTTATATGCTATATATATATGTATTGACTTTGAGTTAATGGTACCTTAGTTACATAAATAGCAAAAAAATTAAAACCGTGGCTTCACCGGCTTAATCACTAGAAGTCTGCAAAAAAGAAGCAGGCTGACGAATGGTTGAGCACAAGCAATATGGCTAAACTTCGACCCATTACGTACGGAACCCTAAAATTACATATAACAAGTAATAAATCATAATGTTCACTTAAATAGTTGCTTCTTAACTATCTTATCTATCTGGTGAAATAAAAATAAAGTAACTTCAAGTTTTTCTTTCCAACGTAAAATGATGGTAGAATCTGGGTCCCGTGCGGTAGCTCATAAGATTTCCCAGGGGGTGTTCCGGGCTGGTGCACTTGTCTCCAACAAATTACACGTGGCTAACTTGCCCGGAATCTATTACATTTGGCAAAACAACTTGCCAACTTAACTGATACATGGGTGGTCAACTTTGTTATTTAGTTCGCTTTGTAGTTATGACAAGTTATATTATACTTGTTAATAAAATGTGGAATTGTTTGTTTTTGGTTTTTTAACCAACTGCACTAGGAGGTAATTGTAGTTTTCTTAGGTTTTCTCCATTATTACTGATTGAAATTAAATAACTTGTAACGGACTTATCGCATATATTTTAACCGACTTCTAAAGAAGGGGATTATCATGAGGGTTATGTTACGTCAGGTTTAAAAAATTAAGTAAAATAAGCAAGATATATCCGTTAAAAGTTGTTTAATTTTAAAGATTATAAACTTGTAGCGTATATTTTTTAAGATCAACATTTCGAACACTTTTCAATGCTTGTGGTCACAGGTGATACTAGATCCATTATAATTATAGTTTAAAAAACTGAAAAAAACCGACTTTAAAATACTCAATACAATACGTATGTACGCGACTTCATCACTTTTCTACAGGCGCGGATTTTACTGGTTATTGTGTTATAAAAACCAAAGCATTGCATCGATTTTGATAAAATTTATATGGGACTACCTCTGAAGTAGGGCCTACTAAATACAAAAAGGATAATCAAAATCAATGCACAATAGGCTAAGTAATCGGTGAACAAATATACAAAAAAAAATAGATTCCGAGTGATACATTTTCTTTACATTGCTCAAAGACATGGAAAACTTTATATTTATTTTAGCTATAGCCATTTTAGGTTTTACTGTTCATCGTATTATGCCGACCAAAGAAAGCTCAAAATATTCTGGTTTCTATTTGAGCAAATACGGTTTTTTTGTATTTAAATTAAACTTTATCTACTTGTTTCACTTTTTTCCATCACCATGCATTCACCACCTAAAAATTTTTTTAAGTACATGATATAGTTTGTCAATTGTTTTATTTCTTTTGGTGTTCAAGGTATTTTTGGTATGAAGAATAAATTCCGAAAAGTACGAGTTTCACTCGTAAACCGAAGCTTCGGTACTTCTATGTACGAAGTGTTTTTGTATTGTTTTGTATTCATGATACAATACATGAACATGAACACTGACACCAGGCCTAGTTACTCAACAAAATGTGCTTTATTTATATCTAAGAATATATGTAACTTCACATTCTACAATACGAATAGGCTGAAATATGTACTAGGCGTTTACATACAATATACGCAGAGTCAAAGTTACCCATGTTGACTGTACTCTATTTTATATAAGTTGTAAGTATTTTTTTTTTAAATCTATGTACAGTATTTCTCGAACTGATATGTACAGCGTGAAACGATTGGTGACACACTGCACGTACATTTGACGTGGCATATTTTTACCGATATACATTCGTTTGAAAAATGAAGCTGGCAAATTGAATTTTTTCACTGAATAGATCCTACTGGCAGGTGCCGCTGCAGTATTTGCCATTGAACATTTTAACTGCGTCAACAAAAATATTTCTCGTCACGCATTATTTCTGTTGAGGCGTTTTGTTTGTGGCAATTTTAGATCAAAAATTTTAACCGACTTCCAAAGGTTGAGGTTCTGAATTCGTCTGTATGTTTGTTCAGCGATTACTTGTTTTTGACTTTAAGCTGTATGTACTTACGTACGAGAGCAGACACCACCCAGAGCTACTTTGTCATATGATACATACGATATTATTACCAGACTTGCGCTTGACCACCAACTTACTCGATTTTTAGCGACCGTTGCAGTCTATGTTATGTTACGTGCTGTATTGTCACCAGGTTTTTTGATTGCCTCCCACTAGGTAGAAAAAATACTTTATCATCAATAAATTTGGCTCAAATAAAACCCGGTTTAAAAATCCAACAATATTAAAAGTAAAATGTGAGTCCATAAATATTAACGGAACTGTTTGCGAACATGCCGATAGCGTACTTCGGCTCGCTGTTTAAAATGTACGCGGCTTGGAGCGGCAATGAATATTCTGCTTCCATTTAAAAACCATGTACAAGGCATTTTCAGCGTTTACTGTTTATATTTGCACTGGCATCAATTCGTTTTGTAAATGCGTTTACAGAGTCTGTATTGAATTTTTCGTGCTCTTTGTTTTCTGTACATTTTATTAACCATGATCCAGTGATTTCTACTCGTTTTCTGTACTAATTTGACATGATTTTCAGTCGATTATCTTTGTTGTAGCAATTTGTCTACGTTTTAAATGTTTTTCTCTTATATTTCGTCTCCTAGCATGTACAAGTTTTTGTTATCAAAATAGAGAAAAGACAGACGATGGGCATACAATTTGAAAGTAAAGTGAACGGAACGAGTTTTACGAAAATACGACAGACTACAAAAAGATAGTTAATATTAACGGCCTTACCGAAAAACATTACATAACTTTAACCATCGTCTTAAATTCTCTGTCTTCTTTCCGCAAGTGTCATTACGTATCAGCGAGAAGTTGACAAATTGTGTCAAGCAATGCTTAAAGTTAAGTACTTAATGTTTTACGGTAAGCCCGTTCATGTCACGTGTATGGCGGGAAATTCAAATTGTTGGCTTTGGCCACACTGATGCCTAACAAAGGCTCGGGCTTAACCCGTGAATTAATTTATATAAAGAATAATCTAAGATAGTCGTAAAAATTCTAATAATTAAAAATAGATACGCGAACTTATTCTGATGTGTTGGTTTGGTGGTCAATCATAAATTTATCAAATTTGAAAATAATTTTATAATAATAATTTGTCTACTCTGTGCTAATACGAATTTGTATCCAATGTAAAGTAGGCTTTACTTATTTGGAAGTTGCGTACAGCGCATCCCGTCCACTGTCTTATTCTGTCTCAGGTTTTCTCAACGAAAGAAAATCATCCAAAGTGTAATATCGAATAGCAAGGTTGTAGTTCCGTCAAGATGTCAATACATGCTGGTGCCGGACCATCGGCCCGGCGGACCGTCGCAAGGGACCGACGTAATAGCCTGTCACACGACCCGGATATTGACTATTGCTTTGATTGAACTTCTCTTAGTGCCAGGTGTCAACTTGTGACCGAAGCTCTTGAGCTAAACTGAGTGGTTATCTCTATTACAAATATCCGGTTAAAAATATTTAGTCTGGAAATTGATCTAGTCATGGTAATCACTAAATACAGTATTGATAAATTATATAATACTCCAAGGGCGTCGCCAGCCCATGGCCCAGGGGGGGGCAAGTTAATATTATGGAGGTGCAGGTACAATTGCACGGCCTTAGGACTTTGGTTGCTTTGCAGTTGGCTACAATTTTTAAATCTCTAGGGGGGGGGGGGGGGGTTCCTATAGTATATTCCTGTGATATATAGATAGGTGAAAAGTTGTCAACGCCTTGCAAAACACCTACGTTGGCACATTCGGGAGCCCGCGAAGCGGTGTCTTTGTTATAACTGCTATAGATAACTGCGTTTGACTTTTATGAATCGTTTGTACGCCATTTGTTCACTTAGTTATGAAGGCAAACTTCACAAAGAGCTTTAGTACCTTTTTAAATTATTTTGTTAATAAAAGCTATAACTGTGTAAAAATTCTATTTCTATATATAAATATACTACATTGTATTTAACTTGACTTGCCCAGTGTAACTGAATGTTATAAGGCCAATATAATAAAAAAAAAAAAAAAAAAGTAGTTAAGTGTTCAAACATGAGTGATGGGAAGTACTTTAGAAATATTTAAATAGACATATCTAGATCCGGAAGCTATTTATAAGCACTTAATGTAATTATGTTTGGACTTACTGCTTATTACTTCCAAGTCTAAAATTATTTTTAAACTTTTGATTTTGCTTCCGTGTTTGGACATAAACCTAGCCTACTCACTTTAATAGGTACTAAAGTGGGCTAAGCACCGATTTGGGCTAGCTATAATTAAATTTAGTAAGCATTATATGATAGGTAACTACAACGGCATAACAGCGAGAATAGTTTCACAGTTGTATTTTTTAATCTGTTTTCAAGTCCTGTTTCTATAGTTTTAACTAATAATTTTTTTCCACATTTCTCTTTTAACACAGAAGGCGTTAATCTTTTAATCTACCTGGTGACAAACACTACAATTAGTAACTTGACCATTGCACAATGCACATACTCTATCTCATAGCATCACTTGAGAGCTAGTTTCCATTTTAGGTTACGAATTCTTTAGTAAGGATGAACTTCTAACACTTTGTTAGTTATGACTAAATGCCTAGCAGCCGGTCAACCATTACCAAAGACTAATTTCAGAAGACAAAGACTATGAAACTAATTCAAAATTAATTTTAGTCTTAAGAAAGATCTACGATTGTCCACCAACTCGCCTAATGTTACGCGACGGTGTGGTTGAGGATGAAGCTCATCGATCTAGAAGATATATATTCACTCTATCTTTGAAGATTCCAGGATTGCAGCTACCAGAAAACAGAGAAGGTTGCAAAGAATTCCATTCCTGTGCAGTACGCATCAAGAATGTGAAGTAGGATCTGATGGATGTGCATCTGGGCTATAATATATCCCATAATTATAATACCATCATTATTACGCGAGATAACCAATTATTAGCACGCACAAAAACATTTTCCGTTACGTATCTGTCAGCAAATTAACACTTTATTTTTATCTACGACCTAAACTGTTCTAAACGTTCTCAATCATTAGGGAAAATCTATTCCCGTTTGCGTAAATGAGGTCGTGGCAAAAATTTCAAATTGGGAGGCCTAAATTCATAAAAACTCAGCTAAGGGTCTCCTCGTTCACCGCAAATTATGAAATAAACGAAATTGAATTACCACCTCGCGTGCTATGAGGGAAAGATATAGGCATCTCGAGAAATATAATGAAATTCGATATACTATGACCAACTTATTTGAGAGCTAGCCAATTGACGAACCTTAATATTTTCTTCTTATACCTGTAAAGTTTGTAAAGAAAATCGACGGTGGTGCCGCTATTTCGACTGCATAGATATGTTTGTCGAACTACAGCGGGCGTTGCCGTTTGATAGGCTGTAGTGAGGTGTATAAATGGACCCTTTACCCTTTTGTGCTTCGATATCAATAGATGTCTATTACAGTCATGGTATAACTGAAGTGTCTACTTAATTTATTTTATAATATAACTAGCTGCCCGCCGCGACTTCGTACGCGTAGTAAGAAAATCGTTCATGTCACGCTGCTATCTGCACTCAATGCACCCCCGCCAAGCTAATACTCCAGTACCACATCTGCCCTGCTCGTGTTTTACTCCTAGCTCAATTTCGCCGCACTGCTGTCCTGCTTCAACCAAACTTCTGACCCAATCTATTAATGTCGAGTCAGTTGTCAAACGTAGATTTATGTATTTGAATAAACTAACTCCCATCCCTTTCTCGCCCGCTCCTACCCTACTCTCTTCCCGATCTCAGATCACTCTCACACCATTTCCACCCTACACTCACTCGCGATTCTGCCTCGCACCTGTCCCACTCCCACTTTGTTCTCGTTCCGCTTTCACCTCGCTCCCACCCCGTTCCGTTCCGCTCTTGTCCCATTTCCGCCACACTCCCTCACCACACTCTCTTCCACCTCGCTTATTTTATCCCGTTCTCATCCCGTTCCCGTGACGCTCTCATCCATCACACGAATGCCTAACTCTCGCCAGCTCTGCTCCCTCCTTCCCCACTCCCACCCTAACATTCAACCCTGGAACTTTCGTATAATCTTTTAACTCCTCTCCCGGTGTATAACTCCTAATTTATTCCTATTGCAACACTATAATGGTAGTATTCATTTATATCTATTAGTTTTTTTTTGCGGGCCTTTATTAAGTACAACAAAACAATATACAGACTCAACTAACTAAACTACTATAATCTATTTGATCTAAGTCTTACATTTCATGCCCCTAACAGTAAAACGACAATTTATGGCAATTTTTTTTACACCTTGGGTTACATTATTGAAGTTTTAGTAGGGATCCCAAATTTTTCCTAATACTAAATATAACCTATGTTACATAAGAATAATGTGGCATTCTAATGGTGAAAGAATTTTTGAAACCGTTCCAGTAGTTTTTGAGTTACAAATCTTTCCTCTTTATACTTATTAGTGTAGATGAACGGCTAGACTGATGTTTGACTGTTTGTTTTTTAATTATGAATATCATATTTTTAATTCTTATTATCCTATTCCGACAAAGACAAACCCAAAAACACAAAAATAATAAAAATTGGTCCAGCCGTTCTTGAGTTATAAGTGGTGTAACTAACACGACTTTCTTTTATATATATAATAATATATTTACCGCTGTCATTCATACACACACGTAGACGCGAATGCATAAAATCTATGTTGTTGATAGTCTGATAAACAAAACTTATTAGGTACTTAGTTAATGAATATAATATGACAGATAACCCTATAATATGACAAATAACATAATAATTATAGTTTTAAAAAACTGGAAAAAACGACTTAAAAATACGCAATTAATTTACTAAGATGACTTTTTTTGAGTAATTTTGTAATAAAAACCAAAGTTTGACTGAACTGATTTTGATAAAATTTGTATAGGATCACCTCTGAGATATTACCTACCAAACAGAAAAGAATTATTAAAAACAATTCGTAATTGGCGGAGTAATCGCTAAACAAATGTACAAAAAAAAAACATACAGTCGAATTGAGAACCTCATTCTTTTTGGAAGTCTGTTAAAAATGAAACATCATTAACGTATCGTATAACATAAAAAATATAAACATTCTTGCTAACCAACTTTCTCTCTTTCACAGTCGAAAATGCTAATATACTTACCTACTATGCCCCATGGGGTCCATAAAGTAATTAAAATTAAGACTACTTAATCCAAACTTGTGGAAATATCATTGATACAAGATTTGATTGAAACAAATAAAATATGAAATAATGTGATCTTATTATGGAAACTAACTATATACTAAATAAACGTAAATGACCGACCACGTGTGTACCATGTCGATATCTTGATCAATAAATAAATTTTATTATTATTATTTATCTAAAACTATAGTTTCGTTTCTATTCGGCAGAATTTTTCATAATATTATGTAGAAGCGGCACTTAATTTTTCATAAAAACAGCGCTCGTTTTATTACAGTTTGGCTTCGCACTACGAGCTACCACCCGCGCTGCGCTGCAAATTTTGCTGAAAAAGTAATATCACAGAAATAGTACTGACTACTTCGTTGACTTAATGTTTTTTTTTCTCATCATTTCAGTGCATTTAATACATTTGTATTCCAAAAGAACTCATTAACCTAATGAGTGCCATACATTTCCAAGATGAAAAAACAGTTCATGCCCGTTACAAAACGTTGCCACAAAATAACGATCTTAATTAATTTGGGATTGCCGCGGGCTGTTCGTAACATCGTCAAATGAATATTTCAAAATAACGTTACAAGAGGAAAAAATAACCCTCGTACAAAAACAATGACGTTAAAGAGATTATTATTTAGATAAAAATTGGCTTTTTAATTTTTTTTGCGGATTAGAGGCGGAGATTTTAAACAGAAAAAGAATGAAACAATATTATAGAAATAGGCATGTACATTTTTTAAATATTATATATATATGATTATATTATATATATATTATATATAAATGATTTGATTTGAACATATTTATTAGACATACTCAGAGATCTGTCTGTCTCTGATTATGTCTAATAATAACCTGCAAAATGAGAAAAATAATAAATAAGGCGGGCCCCGTCTAAAAATTCAATTCTAAATAAAAATATTTCAGTAGGTACTTTTCTTTGGTTTCTGGTTCTTTGCCAAAAAGTTTAAAGTTAACTTTGCCGTACCTAAAAAAAAAAAACAACAACAAAACCCAAATTTTCGTATATTGATGTTATTAAGTACGCTAATCAACTGAAAGTTGAGATTTTTATATCACTTAAACAAATATGTAAAATAATAATTTTACTGTACCTAATTAGTATTGTATCTCCAAAAACCTCCAAAGGGGTAGGTACGTAGTATATCAAAGAAAATATAACTGTAGTATATTATTATAATTATGATAAGTGAAACGGGCAAATATTGAGTATGTATCCAAATACATACTCAATACATTTACATTACATTTTAGGGCATAAGTTTTAGTATCGTGGGGACTAACAGATATAAAAAAAAACTATCATCATGTTAGTTCAACGCAACATGTGTCAAAATGCTGTAAACTACTAAATGGGTGAGCATCGCCATACCACGTGTTATGGATCTTAGATTTTATGTAATTTTTGAGTATAGATATTTTATGACAGAATATTTAATACAAAGCAAACAACAATAATTAAAAAAAAAACTTACGTTTAGTGGATTTGGTTACTTAGCTACATCTACATAATATAAAGTTTAATACATTATCAGCTTCTTTCGAAGCACCGGGTGACAATTTATTTATTTTTCTTTCTTTCAATGCGTGGAAACCATTTAACATTAAATTTAAAATAAAACTCCATACCTACTCCTTTAAAAGCCAAACACTCGAAGTTTATCGTTCACTTAAGACCGTAAAAATAGATTTACGATATTACAAGCGCGTTTTTGAAGTTTATTTATGACGTGGAACAGTAACGGTTCAAGAGTGGGCTATTGGCATCATTCAAGGTGTAGTATTTTTAAAATCACACGTGCCCTGCCAGATGCAGAGTCGGCATATTCATTACATACATACGTACAATGCCTTTTTCCTATTGGGATAGGCAGAGGGTCTTTTCACTTGCTGCGATCCTGATACACGTTTCGGGTACTTTTAAGATTAGACTATTGTACTATTGACTTATCTTTCTTATGTATTTGCTAAAGGTTATAAGTAAGTAAGTTCATTTAAACTGAGTGGCCAGCCCTAGTACCAGAGTTATTAAGCCGCCGAAAGGCCTCTCACCTGGCTTGACGATTGCTGTTTTTAAGAACAAACAACCGGGACCTACAATTAACGTGTCATCTGACCCACGGGAGCGCACAGAAAGGAATACCACTCACGGTCACCCATCTGAAGACTGACCGGTCCGTCCGTTGCTTGACATCATGCTTGCTAGCTTGCTTGATTGTTCAAGATCACCTATTTAAGCTACCCCACGAGCGCTAAAAGATTATGATATAAATATGATATGATGCCTATTCAAGTTATTCTGAAATTCCATTCCTATAGGAATATATTCCATCAATCCTATTCCTCTCAATTTGCATTGCTCAAGATCTCGGATCGTATAACCTCCAAAAATATTGGACAATGTTGTCCACATTTGCTTCTGTCGCTGAGGAGTTTTTCAATTCGTATTTTTTTTAATGTTTGTCATCGCATTACTCTGGCATTCATAAACCGATTTTAAATTATTTATTTTTGAAAGGATATGCTTTCAGGGTGGTCACATAGAATTTTTTATCTAAATCAGTTTAGCAATTTGGTTTTTAAAACACAATAATTGGAAAAATAACAACAAAAATATGTCATACAAATATACGAAATTGCATATTTTGAAGTTGGTTGTTACAGTTTTTAAACTTTATTTATTAGTTCTTCGGATTATGACAGAGCGTGTTTACCTAGAAGAATCTGATTTACCCGAGGAAGTCTCGCCAAACTAACTTGATTATGGCAAATGCACAAGATGTGCGAAAAGCAAAAAAAAAAAAAAAGACAAAAAAGGTCTCACCAACTCATCCCTATCTTCAACTTTTCATTTCCAACCAGTAGTCTTCAGAATACAGACGGGCTGAACACTACTGGTTGAAAATGAAAATAAAAAATGATATCATCAATTTATCGTGTTTCAAGCGCCCTGCACTACGTTTGACATCCCGCGGTCTCCATTCTACACTTTACCCCAACGGTTTTGCTTGATTATTTTATCAAAGAAATAAAATCTACAGAAAAATCCCTCCACATTATTTATCTTAATGCCTGTAAAATGTAGCCTTTTTATGGTTTCAAATAAATCTCTAAAAAAATCGCCATCGTTCAAACTGGTTTTAGAAATATATTTTGTAGGTGAACTGAGAATTTCATATTTTTTTTAAATTTTGTTTGAATATCATCCTTTTTAACCGACTTCAAAGGAGGTTTTCAATTCGATTGTATGTTTATTCAGCGATTATTTTCCCATATTTCATGAATTGATTTTGATGATTCTTTCTTATAAAAAACCACCTGTCCTACCAAAGTTCATATTTTAGAGGTGGTCCCATATAAATTTTATCAAAATTGGTTCAGTAACGGTATAACTAACGGTAATGTAACGGTAAAAAGTTTTTATAAGAAAATAAATAGAAAAATATATAAAATCCAAGAAAATAAATCATGTATTTTGAAATCGTTTTTTTTTCAGTTTTTAAACTAAGTACTTATATTTAAAAAAGACTTAAATTTTGTTTTACTATTTAGCGTCAGATGGTATTAAAAATTATTTTCACTTCTTCTTCTTCTTCTTTTTTGGATTGGACTACGCGATTAGCGATTTGACAGTGTCAAGTATTAAGATATCTTCAAGTTTTTTGAATAATACAAATTATATAATATACTAGTCACAGTATTAGTCACGTAAACAGTCATTTTCAACTTTAAGGCTTGCCTCAGTAAAGTGATGGCGACTTTACTAGAAGCTTCTATGGAGTTTTGCCGACAACGTAAAATGACACGTTTATTATCTTTATTTCATTTGCTCATACTAACGCACTTGATCGAAAACTTAATGAAAAAAACACCACCATTTTTATCGCATTAATGTTCAACATAACACAAGTTTAGGAAAATAAAACAGAGCAACAACATGTTTCTATTATGTTCCCGCCAAAACTCCATTATTTTCACTATTCCTTATTAAGCCTATTTACCTTATTTCAGACTAGCTGTGTCATCATCTGCTTTTTATCATAAACAGAGGGCTGTTTATGATAAAAAGCAGACGATGATGAAATATATCCTTTGTCCTCCAGATTTTCAACTAGGTACTTTGTGACAAATTTAATATAGGTAGACCGATTTTTCCTTAAAATTTTTTTTTTTTTAGAGAGAAAGTAATTCTCGTAAAACTAATAAACTCTAAAAACTGTTTTTTGAAACGATTGAACTGATCTTTTTGAAATTAGGTAAGTATAGATAAAATTGAGAATCAAGAAACGGACATAGGCTAGATTTCATCATCATCATCATCACCGTTTTCCATCACTATACGAGTGGAACCGTAAGGCATAGTAGATAATATTATTCAGAACGAAGTATGAACACGAACGATGTTTGAACCACAGAATATAAATCTAATGAGATCAACGAGCGCCATCGGATACGACATGTTTTATTGTCTATGGCCAATAATGGCCATGTCACACATTTCGGCTATAATTCGAATCACCCATTTCAAGACGGACAGAATAGCCTAACGCCCACCAATAAATTCTTTACTTCGGCGCCCAAATTTCAAAACTTTAGTGCTTCGATGCCACAAGAACTAACACAGGAAATAAAATATCAGGGGTTTAGTGCATCGTCAGATTTACGAGGCTGACATGTCAAAGATTCGATCTTGAGACATAAAAACCGCAGCATAAAGTACTGATGAGCATCGTACTGCCGTTACTCTTTCAGGATTTTAGTGGAAAACTCGGACAGAGATGAACTGTGGGTACAATGTTACTGCAGCTTACGCTCCGATTTTGAAATGTTTGTCTTTTACTCGACAACACATAAAACTCTGAAGTATCGCCGCTTCAAGTGACTTTTGCAGAGGATACAAAGTCGTAGCTTCGTTAGCTTTTCTATATAGGTATATGTATGTACTCGTATATATGTATATATGTATTTTAAACATAATTTTGGTACTTGCTTATACTCTAGGTGTAGCATAACGTTTTTTTATCCGACTGCCCAAAGAGAGTTAGGTTTTCGGTAATATGTGAGGTGTCATATCAATCGTAATAATAGTGGGAGAAATAAAGGGTAAAATAATTTAAGAAGTTTTTGTGATAAAACTAAAATGAGCGCGTATCTCTGCTCTGACAAAATTGCAATAAACAAACACAAACTAATACAAACAATACAATTACTTCTTTACATCCTAAACCATATACATAATGTGTCATTGAATTGAATTAAATTGAATGTATACCAATAAAGCATTGAATTGAATTGAATAGAAAGTATGCAATCTTTGACAAAGTAAGTAACATAACGCCGTATTTTTTCAATGCACTGGAAATCAAGTTTAATTAAAACCACATTTTAAGCGCGATATAAAGTTTAGATACTTATCTTGTAGCCGCCACTCGGTGCTCTGTCGGCTGTCGTATCCAAAGAAATATGGCATTTTCTGTATTTTCTGCAGCGGACGTTCATTCAGACGGAAAATTGGAGAAATCCGTGCTTTACATTGAATCAGTGGCCAAAGAAAAATTGTTTGTTATAAATAATATAAAATAAATTTTAATATATCATTTAGTAGACTTTGCAACAGTAAAATTTTACTTAAGGTGGTTCGATTTCCATACAAAAGTATTTTTGCCAATTATGATCAAAATGAGTATAGGTGTAATTAACTTAATATCTACTTGGATACTATCAGTAATTGTTAATGATAAACATCTGTGACTTGTAACGATTGTTATCAATAAATTGAATATGAATAGTACATTTTTTTACAATAAGACGAGATTAATAATAAAAATATCAATCAAATTACGAAATTCATAGTTACCCATAGTTTTCGATAGAAACTTCATTTGATTAAAATTTGATATCAATCTCATATTTTCTTCAATAAACATGATTTTGCCGCCAATAAAGACCATTATTAAAGCTAACCAAAATTACTTCACTGTAAAACTATATTATTTTTAACCATAATTGGTAAAAATATTTTTGCATGGAAATCGTACCACCTTAAGAGGATCTCTGAGCCTTCATTTGTCCATACAATGCGAAAAAAACTACTTCTTCAACGCTATGTAAACGTTACCTGATATGATGACAAGTTTTTATGCCAAATCCAATTTATGAAGCAAATTGAAAAAGTTGACGATAATCTGCGTCCAATTAAGAGTTATCTAACTCACATCTTGTTTTCACTTCTAAAAAGGAAGCAAATTTAAAATTCGGCGGAAAGTTGTAAAGTTTTTCAAAGAAAATGTGAGTCTCATTTTCCGTTTGAACAACATAAAGAGACGACAAGACGTTGCAGACGCAAAACATAAAGAAGCGGCAGCATTACTAAAAATTTTTTTTTTTAAATGGTAACATTGGTTAACGATATTTATTATTTGTGAAGTGACCAAGCCATAATAATTTATAAAAAAAATATTGTTTGTGCTTCTGGTTAGTATTTATATAAAGTGTATTTATAAATCGCATATTTTTCGCTACGCTCAATAGAATATAGACAGCTTCATAGATTTTGAAATGTCAGGTAGGTAATGTTAGTAGATGTATGGGCATATGCCAATATTCTGTCAAAAAGAGTTTGTCGTTGTCACCGATTATTTCATTTGTCGTAATAGTCTTTGGTTTAGTGATTTTTTTCAACTGGTGTTTTTTGGAAATCTATGGGCTCCTATATAAATGGGGATGCCTGTGCCCAACAGTGGACTTATTGTGGACTGATATTATTATGATGATGATGATGAATACTACCGGAGAGGCTACCGAACACGTCGTGTAATTTTGAAAATTTATAGCTATCTTTAGCCGCCATTGAGCCATTGTTGTTTAATTTTTATGTCATATAACAAAACATGCGCTTTCCCATAATATCTGGATGATGTACATACATACATTTTCGTTGATATTTGTTTAGTCTTAAAATAATATTTTTTGTTAATTTTTGAATAACATTATTTACGCAAACGTAATCTTAACGACATAATTAATAATTATGTTAATGATTCCTTTAAAACACATCCGACAAACAGCAAAAAGGAGCGTTATAAATAGGTGAAGCATAAACATTTGTATATCATTAATAATTTCGTAAGCAAGGGCTCACGTTCATCCCCGGGGATGCCCTTAATTGCTACCGTTATGTGTGAAAATTTAAAGTTGCTAAGAATACAAATTCATTTCGTAGCGTTGGCGTTCCAACACTACGCTTTAGTAGGTAAACTAGACTAGACAGTATTATAATGAAAGTCTGTGTATCTCAACCAAAGATCTGATATATTATATTTATTTTAGAAATTATATCTACAGATTTAAAAAAACTGATAATAGAAGCTAAGAGAGTATGATGAATGGTATACCATCCATTATACCATCTATAGATTCATTGACATCAGATATACAGCAGAGAGCACCTTGGTGCATGCTGTTCGGCGACGACATCGTACTTGTCAGAGAAGACGGACCCAAGGTACAAAATAGACTGGGAAAATGGCTTGGTTCGTTTGAAGATCAGTAGGACCAAAACAGATGTTGTTGTTGACGCATGTTTTGTGATTTCGGCGGTTGTGAGCCTAAAATGGTTTACCTCTACCAGTATGTTCAGATTTTAAGTATTTTGGGTGTCTTAATTAGAACGATGGCGATATAGACCGTGATGTAAAGAGCAGGATAAATGTAGGATGGACGAAATGACGACAGGCTACAGCAACAACTTGTAACCCGCAAATTACCTTTAAACTGGTACGTTTTAGCGACAATTGTGATAAATCGCTAGTCTATTACATAGACATAAACTAACAAATTGTCACAATTGTCGCTAAATCGTATCAGTGAGTGGCGAACGAGTGATAGTTCAATAGCAGCCTTGACAGGACCTCAAGGTCTCGTTATGTATAAATCAGAATGTAGGGTCACAAACGTATCTGATGAAAGAAGATCGCATGTAGCGGAGATGCGAATGTTGAGATGGATGTGTGAAGAATTAGTATATAAGCTAATTAAGTAAGCTTAATTAAGTTAATAAGAGAAAAACTGATTAGCTATATATTATCATGGTATGGACATATTCGATCTTACCGAAATATGTTACTCCTTATGTGTACATACACCTTACACCACGCTAAAGACAGAAAAAAGAATACAGCAAAGAAAGTGCGTATCAAATTTTCGGCATTGAGCAAACGAATAAACAGGAAGTACTAATTTTAATAGTGCAATATTTCTTAAATAAAATGTAGCATAAAAATAATATCTCTTCCAGTTTGACACAGTGCGCTTATTTTAAATCCGTGATCGGCCTTGGGCTAGAAACCCGTCTCATTTGTACTCTGGAATCTGAATGTTTTCTAGCGACGAATTTGAAATTGCACAGAATATTACGGTATGTACTTGTGTAGTACTTGTACTAGCATACGTCAGTATTACAGTCTATATGTATGAACATTCATAAATATAAGCTGTAATACTTACATGTAAATAACAGAACCACGCCATCTATAGCGTTACATACGTAACATGGTTCTGATTCCATACAAATACGTTACGGGTAAGTTTCAAACAATATAAAAGACTCTCTAGTTCTCTCTAGACGCACTAGTTCTCTCTCTCTCTCTCCCCCTGGTATTTACTCAATATACCCTGTTAAAAATGGTATGCAATCCTACTTCGGAACGGCAACTGGCTCTCAAATAAGATTACTGGAACACGTTCTAATATTTTGGTGCCAGGTTTTATAAATCCGTCATATAAAAGTATTCTGTCACTATTCACCATAATACTTTTTTTTTTGTTTTAATTACGAATAGGTCCACGTTTGACCTCCAACTCGCCTGTTGGAAAGTGACGATGTGGTCGAAGATGAAGCACGCAGACCCAGAAGATACCTATTCTATATTATAATTTATTCTCGATGTTTCCCTATAATGGGATTAGAAGCTCTTTGACGAAATTTGAGCCAATACTCGGTCAGAATTTGAACATGAGCCACTGTGCCACAATAGTTTACTTAGTTTTGCCTCTGAAAAGTTTTTCGGGGAAAAATAAGTACCAGCATTCCTATGTTTTTGGGAGCCAGAAAGTTATTCTTAACTATAAAAACCTACAAACATACATACACTTATGAATTTTGGCACACATGTTTAGAAGCTGGTATAGACTAACATATACAAAAATTGTGCAATTCTGACAATATTACAAACATACAGGTCGAATTGATAACCTTATTTTAAGTCGGTAAAAACATAGTTTGAATTACCGTGAATTTAATTTTGTAATAGTGATACTGTTTTCCATTACATTATTATACTCATTTAACTTTATAAAGACTTAATTTCAACAAACAAGCAATTGCGCTGTATACGTTCCGAAAATCCAACAATATGTCCCAATAACTGTTACATATACTTAGTTCATAATTTACAGTACTCAGTACCATCGATACTATACTTCTCGAGCATATTGTAATGTAAACCACAGTGCGGAATTTGTCGTGTTTTGTTAAGGTAAAACCGCACTAAGATTTAAACTACGCCCTAACACCTGGTGCTGAAATTAAAAAATAGTATGCGTATATACCGGGCGTCGCCAGCGCACGGCAAAACTTCTTCATTTTCATTGCCCACTCTCGCGATTTGTGACGTCATTACGGGTGGTGGAGGGGTCAAATATATTTTACTAGCTGTTCCTAGTGGCTACCGCTAGCCGGTTCCACCCGCGCAATAGAGAAAAACGGCGTGAATGATGATGAATTGTATGTAGCCTACAAGTATGTCCGTTTTCAAGTCATCAGTCTTTACGCCAAATTTCATAACCATAAATTAAAATACAGTTTCTTTTTCTTTAAATTTTTAATCTTTGAGAAAATTAACTGTCAAAACAAAAATGAATAATAAAATCGGTGCCGGCGCGTGCTCTTTCTATATCCTTGCAATTTACGCTACCACCGCACGCCGTACAAAATCTCATCAGAACGTTTCAGATGTCAGTGAAAGGGTAACTAATGGAGGAAGTTACATTCGAATGTAAAGTGCCTATCAACAACCTTACCCTATTAACTAACCAACTAATCCCAGCCCTGTAGTTTAAGTTTTCATTAATACAGGTTTCTCATTAATAGTTATATAATAGTTACTTTTACGGTTAATAGTTACTAGTTAGTAATTCCTTGATAGAAAGCAAAGTTCAAGTTTGTCAAACAGCGACGGAACAATGAGTCCTCGGCTTTAAATTAATTGACCGTATCTGCAACGGAACTGAGCTATAGAATACAGGTCACAGATGTAGCTCTCAAAGCTGCCAAGCTGAAAGAGGATTGGGCCGGCCATGCATAGCCGCATGCCGGAAGAGATTTGGGTAGTAAACCAAGTGGACTATATCTATGTATGAGTACCTATGTTCACTTTCCAGACTCCGTAGAACATGGTGATGATGAACAAGGGCTATTATATCAACGCATAATAAACCGAGATCATTTTGCCTAAGCGGTAGTGTGATTTTAAATGGCAAGCACACCAAGCTGCGAATTGGCTCACAAAAAATCAGAATGTCGGAATACATCGTTATGTTCTAATGACAGTGGTGGTGTTTATAACCCGCCAGACACTAAAAAGTATCCTATCTACATATGTAGATATGAAGCTTCTGAGCTTGTCACTTTGACAAGTGTCACACTTCTAGTACTGAACTTTCTGCAACTTTAAGACTTATGCGACTTTGACTTAAACTGCATTTCAGACTAGACCTTTTAGGGCTTGTCATTTTGTCCCTTTGGACCTTTTGACACTGGACCTTCTGGATCACTGAACCTTTTGGGTCAATGGACCTTTTGGATCACTGGACCTTGTGATCATGAACGTGTAGATTTCGGTATTTTCACCTGGATTCTAGGTGTATGTAATGCGTTTGTACCCTTACTCAAACAGAACAAGAGTTTTGTAAGCACAAGCGAAGTTTCTTCCGCCTCGGATGTACGAAAGCAAAACTTTATAATGGATTTAGAAATTTACTTGTCCTTTTGGACGTGAAGTGACTAGTTGATAAAACGGCGTGAAGTAAAGTTGCCGTGGACACTTTCGGTTCGGTTTCACTTCATTACGCCTGACAAACTTTCTGACTATTGGATTAAGTCTTACAAACAAATGCTTAAATGAAAGGCACCACGGAATATTATATAGAGACTTACTTTATTGAAAATTATTTTTTCAGTAGGTACTCTTTTTTAGGATTCCATAGTACTACGATGGATTTTAAATTAAAATGTAAACAGGAATGAGTTGGCCTTTAATAATACATTTAGAGTAAAAGAGAATCTTGATAGAAGAGTTATAATCCAATTAATTAATTCCAGTAAATTTATCCATTTTTAACTGACTTCCAAAAATAAGGAGGTTTATGGCTATTTAAATGAGTAAATAAATTATTTTCCTTACTTTTTCATATAAATGTGCATGCATATACGCAAGATTGTATACGCAAGTTTTTATGAATTTTATATTTTAGTTTTAAAGGCCACTATCAGTGCCGCCTATCCTACTCCGTACATGGTTGCCTGGAAGAGATCGCTTTAAGCGATAAGGCCGCCTATTGAAAGATTAGCCATAGTAATATTGTCTTTTTTAATGTGTTTGTACAATGTGGTCTTTTAAAGAGTTATCTATCTATCTATCTATCTATCTATTCGAATGTATGTTTGTTTGTTTGTAATTTTTTTTATGTTTGTTCAGCAATTACTCCGCCAATTATAAATTGTTTTTGATGATTCTTTTTGCTTGGTAGGTAAATATGTACCTCTGTTGTACTTCCATATAAATTTTATCATGAGTAGACCAGACAAAATTGTGCTTGTGAAGTCTACTGGGGGGCTGCCACAATGTTAATAGCAATCTTATTTCAATATAACTTTGACCTTTGTCTTGCTCTCTCAACTGTAAAAAGAGCGAGACAAAAGTCAGAGTAATACCGAAATAAGACTGCTTGAACTGTTGCAGTACAGCTCCTATTCAGCAGGCTTAGAGAAGTCGCAAACGTTTCTATTTCTACAAACCCTTACGCTTCGAAATACAAAAAACTAAGAACTAATTAATTAATTAGAATTAGTATTAGTTAATTAATACTAAGAAACTGTGACATGCTGTCACGTGACATTTAGTTAGCTATTGTCAATCCCATACATTTACTTGTCCATTCTACCAGGGTTCACAAATTAGAATGCCAATTGTCTAGCCCTCCAAGACAAACTGTAACATTGTCGGAATTCCTAAGCTTCAAATTATGTAACTATGTAGCGTACGTAAGTACGTACATTTAGCCAATATATATCTTTAAAATTATAGTTTAAAAAACTGAAGCAACCGGCTTCTCATGGATGCCAGTATCAAAAGTGGGCCAAACAGGAACGGGAAGCACAAGCTGGTGCTTCCCGTTTTTTCAAATTAAAAAATAATCATCAAAATCCGTTCACCCAGTCGAAAGTTATGAGGTAACAAACATTTTAAAAAAAGCAGTCGAATTGAGAACCTCCTCCTTTTTTAAAGTCAGTTGAAAATTTTATAATGAGTAAGAAATAAAGAGACAAAGCTAAGGCAAATAAAACATTTCTGATACATTAAGTACTTACTTTCTGATTCTTGTAGATTTATGTCAATGTCTCTCATAAATTATAGCATCAGTACCTAAATCTTATTAAATCTTATTACTACAAAGTTCACGTCACCTCGAGGTCACTGCGTATTTACGTTCCAATGATTACAGATGTAGATACGTAGCAACTACGAGTGTATAGTATACTCGGCTAGACTCGATACCATCGGAACACCATTTATAGTATGCATGTGACTTGCCGTGACTCACTTAGCATTCCTAATATGTAGTAAGCATCGTAGAGCAGAGATTGTTTCTAGTGTCAATATGTAAGATAAACGCGTTTTTACATTGAAATTTGAAATAAATTAATTTTTTTAAATAAACTACGTAAATTACACTCTCATAACGCCACTACGCAGAAAGATAAAATATTTTATACAGAATATCCCAAAGAGTCAACCATAAGTCGGTAATGTTTAGACACCATACAAGCATTTATATCAATTAAAAAATACCAGCTTTTTCCCGTTCCTGTTCCACACCGTCCCGCTTTTTGTATATCTCTCCAAACTTTGAAGTCCAAGCCAACATTTTCTTAAACTTTTTTTGTAACGCGATCTCCCAAAGAAAAACTATTCTCTACCCCTAAAGATTAATCGATTACGATGATTCTTTTTTTATTTATTTTTTCTGATTTACGATGATTCTTTTTTCTCTATTCTGATTTTTTTATTTTTTACAATTATTATTTGTAGGGTTCCTTTTTTATATAGAATAGCTCTACGTTTGACCACCAGCACGCCTGATGGAAAGCGATACTGTAGCCGAAGATGAAGCACGTAGACCTAGAAGATACTGATTCACTCTAGACTTGAAGATACCCGGGTTATACCCAAAGCCAAGTTTTTCCTGTTGTATGAAAAACGTTTAATTTACTGGCAAAAAATCGTGCGATAACGTTTATCTTAAACGTTTTAAAATTAACTAAGATAACCTCGGTTAATTTTTTTCTCAAGACTCCAGAATTTATGGACGCAGCGCACTCTCACGCACACACACATATATTATGTACATATTTGAGGGTATTCCTATATATGTGTGTATGTGACGGGGTATATGTCTATGAATCTTTTAAGTAAATAAATACAATAAAGTTAATTTATTTCAGGTATCTTTTGACTCATACACAGAAATTACAAAGAACGAAATGCGATGATCAAATGACATTTAATAAATTATTGTAAGTATCAATTATTCTGGAGCTAACACTCTAAGCTAATGGAACTTTTTATAGTAAATACTTAAACAAAAAAAAAACAAAAAAACAGAATCATATAAAATATTCGTTCCTATTTCGAATTTAGAGATTTTAAGAATTTTAATTTTCTGAAGTTCTGAAGGCAAAGAATCAGTTTTAATTAGGCTTTAGGAATTACAATCTATTTCAAAAAAGGAACAAAAATTGAAATTCGTGTGTTGTTTGAATTTATTTATTTTAAACATTTTAATTTAGTTAAGTGGTACCTTCAGAATAGCTCTCAATAGCTCCATATTGAAGTAGATATCATTAAAATATGATTTAAAAAATATTTTATCCAGTATTTTCAGTGAAGCTAAGTGGAACATGACAAAACAAATGTTAGGTACAGGGTTATAACATATTTCGTATAGAAAAGCTGCTGAGGACAGTGATCGATGAACTGTTGGATGGCCTTTTTATTTATGTTTTGTTTTATTTTGATTTTAGTTCTCTAATGATTTATGGGGTTTTACCCGACTGTCGAAAAAGGATGACAACGAATATAACTTATATCTGTTTTTTTATGCGCGTAAAAATGCGTAAGATTTTTTTAGGTTACTTACTCTCTTATTATTGATCAGAATGAATTACAAATAATATATTGAGCGTTAAATAAGAGGCGGGAAGACGCTGGATGCAAGTCGCTTCCAATCGGTCTTTTATCGGTCGGAGGCCTATGTCCAGCAGTGGACTTCTTATAGCTGAGATAAATGATATGAGCATTATTCGGATTTTTTTTTCTGTAAAATTTATCAGAGCGTTATTAATTTTATGCGAAGAGATCAGTTTTTTCCAAAAAATGTAATTATGACAAACAGAAACAAAAGACGAATCTAACGACTACATTACTGTTTTAATTTTTCGCTATTAATATTCTGTTTTTTAATATTGACATAATGTGTAATTCAATTTTAACGATTTATTATTAACTGTGTTAACTTTGTTTTTGTAAATATAATTAGAGTAATTCGCGACAACGCGGTGCTAATTGATTAAAAAAATATACGGTACGAATTGATAACCTCCTTTTTCGAAATCGGACGACATCTCGCACATTAAAATTGGTTAAATCGTTTTGACTATAGATACACACGAAACATTTTCCTTCATTTTTGCGCAGGCGGGTAATAAATCAATTGAACAAAACGACATGCACAATTGCACATCCCTAGCGCGTCTTGCGAGATAGAATCCAAGGTCGCCTTCGATCGTACTTGGCGGTCGCTAACTAAACACAAATTTAATGTTACTTTTTGCGCGATCTTTAACTTAGTTCCCAATATTTTTTTGTTTGCCTTGAATTTAGCAATGAATTGAATGTGAATAATTGCTTCTGCGATAACCAAAATAAATCCAAGAAGACTGTAGAAAAAGATAATACAATATAATAATAATGTCATTAATTTTGCAAGAGTTGCGTTAGTAAAGTAATATTTTTTTCAAGGTTATGGTTAATGCCTAGCAATGTAGGTACATACCTAATCTAATTCTTAACTAGTATGCTAATAATTTCCTTTGGCCTGGATTCAGTGCCTGAAAACATCTCCCATGCCTTAGCAGTTGATATTATAGAACAACTAAATATCGGGTGTGTAGGTTTAATATATTATTCGTAATTATTTTACCCCACGGTAACGCTTAGTCGTAAATGCGCTCAAAATAATAAATCACTCGCGGTCACCCATCTGAAAACTATGTCATATGTTGCTTAATTTGCCGTTTTCGATTGATTAAAAACTTGAGGTAATTATTGTAAAAATCCGTCATAAAGTAAAAAATTATGACAGTTTATCTTCTCAATTGTTATTATAAGTAACACAATACAATATTGCCTGATAACACATTGAACTCAAATCAAAGTCAGAAGGTCACGGTTGTATGGTTAATATACATTCCATCATTTGTATTTTATTCTAGATTATAAGTAAAGTTTTACTTCATATACATTTATAATTATAAACCTACCTGAGTTATCAGGGAGATTATTTTTTCTTACTGTAGATTGCAATCTGCAAAATATGTCCACAATTACAACAATAACAGCACTGAATGTTCACTATCTCAACTACCGATGCACTATTGAACTGAAACACATGAAAGGGTCATCAACATGGAACGTAAACACAGCGCACCGATGTTCGGGATAAACATCGCATCAAAGCATCATCAAGCAACACATGCTTACTCCGTAAGCGTTGCCGCCACACTGACTATCTACGTAGTCTACGTATCGACTCTCTACCATGAAAAATACAACCAACGACGGCGCTTGCAAACGACCTCAATGAATAGCGCAGCTTACATTGCTCTTAAGTAAGGATCTGTTCGCAAACAAATGGAAACAAAACCAGTAGTGGTTATCAAAAAGAAAATCTCCCAACTTTAAACTTAAGCATCTCGGTAGCCTCCACTTGTCAACAGTAGGAAAATGTGCGGAAAGTCTCACTCGGTCCAGTCATTTGGTTCACTAATTCGAGCTAATGCCAGGCTCGAGAGAGCTGCGAATATGCGACAAACTAAGAAACTATCCCTTGGTAGTCTCCTAATTGAATTTTGTCCTAGAAGTTAGCTAACAAGCGGATTAAACTTTAAATTACATTGTGTCAGCTCTTGGTCTTGTAGTTAGTGTAATGAAATTGGTACATAATTGTTTTTTCAAAATAAAGCTGCTTTGTTAAATTTTTGCCTGACAGCGAAATGTTAAATTAAGTGCTTTGATCGCGAACAACATTAGTACAATGTAGATGAGATTGACAATGTAGTTACAATCACGTATCGTGCTCTTTGATAAAGTATCAACGGGATCCTCAGTCCTCAAAAAAGTCCGAGCTCAATGAGGTCTAATTAACCAATTTCGATTTTCAAAATAATTCGAAGCGGCAAAATAGACGTCTCTAGATTTCTCAATCTAAATTATGCTTTAGAGCCTTTATATCAAAATGTTTAAGTTCGTAATTGTTGGTATATGAGTATGGGTCAATCTAGGACACTATATTCGTGAATTTTGTTTTAGACTTTACGTCTAACCATCATTGTTTTTAAGGAGTTCTTATATTATGTCAAATAAGTCTGCATTTGGATGTGACCTTGTAGGCTTATAAGTAGATTATTTTTAAGAAAAAAAAAGAAATATTGTACGTCCGTTAGGATAAGCTCTTGGGTCTAAATTTAATATAATTTCCATATTATGTACACAGTTTCTGCAATAAACGATATCTTATCTTATCCACGTGATGGAAAGTCATTGATCGCGCTAGAAAAATATTGATAGAAGATTTGAGGATCAAGATGAATGACGTTAGATAGAAGAAAACAGATGTATTTGAACATAAACTCGGAAAATTCTGTACTCGAACCTACCTCGAAATGACATTACGTTCATAAAGAAGTTACGTTCATTGAGAGCAAGCTTTGACAGAATTTAGCTGAGCCAAGGAAAATTTCGTTCGTATATAAAACATGAAGTGTTTGTTAAGTAGAAGAAAATTTTGTTCATTGACGTACATTAATGAGAGGAAATTTTGATCGACTTTAGTCTTGTCGAGGGAAAATTACACTTAAAAATACAGAAGTTCAACTAGTGGAGATAATTATGAAAATATTAAAGCTATACGTAATTATACAACTTACCACTCTCTTCACAATAAAATTACGTTCCATAAAAACGACTATAAGCAATGGCGAGAAACATGTTCACAAACTAGGTCAGTAAAGATAAGCAGACAATTACTGTATGCTATACATTTAAGGCCAGCGTGACAGCTGTGTTTTGAACATTGGAACCGTAATTTGCTTTATGGTAGTTTGTAATCTTTGCTCAGCTTGGATTAAACTTATCTCTAAGTAGGTTTTATGTACTTATTTTACATTTTTTACTCAAAATAGGTTTGCGTCAAACCGTATACTCGTCAGATTCGTCAGATGCGTTGCGTGTTATGATAGAGCAATTAACAGAAGGCCTATGTCCAGAAGTGGACTTCTTATGGCTGAGATGATGATGATGATGAATTAACAGAAGAAACCGATGATCTCGCAACTTACAGAGTCTGACATCCAGATTACATCTATCTGGATAAAAAGTTACTGTCCTACATTGGTATGTTTGTATAACTTTTTTTTTTTACTTGAAAGAGTTATTTAACTAATGGCTTCTAAGTTATCTAATATGAGTAAATAATTATGTTTGACATTCTTAATTGCTGTTCATAGTTGCATACTAAGATTTCATAGTTAACTTGGGTGTGTGAACACAGTAAAAATGCAATTAACACTGACCCAGAGCACAATTTAAGCATCTGTCCGTCTCGGGCCGAGACGTTACACTCGGCACAGAATCTGGGACCTCCGACTCATAAACTAGACTCGCTATTGAACCAAATAGACCGTCAAGCCATAAATTTCTTCTATTACATTTCCTCACAAGAGGAGGCACAAAATATATTTTCTCCTCGAAGATTACATTAAAGTCAATCTGGGGAGTTCCATTAAAGCGTGGCTTATGAAAAACAATATGTGCCCGCTTCCTGCCCCACAACATCCTACAGTTTCAATATAAACATCTGCCTTATATGCCTAAATAAATATTTGGAAAGGACCGGAGAACGTATGAACGTAATTTTAATATTCGTTTTAATATATCCGAGAAAATTATTTTCAGAACGTCATCGAGATTGAACTGTAAAATTCCGATAGTTAATTAGTTTTTTAACCGACTTCAAAAAAGAAGGAGCTTTTTTATCCATGTTTTAGAGTTCCGTAGTAATTATGAGGAACCCTTATAGTTTCGATATGTCCGTCTGTCTGTCTGTCCATAGGTCACAGACATTTTATTCAGCCCTACATAAGCGAAAGGCTGTGTGTTATGTGAACTGATACAAAATGTCGTAGTGAAATTTTCAAAAAAAATTAAAAATTGCTATAACGATCCATACATATAAAGAAGAGATGATTTTTTTTTTTCATCCCCTGCCCATTGTTTTGGGTATCGTTAAATAGAACTCTTAAAATAAGAACATATCGTTTTTTCTCTGAGTGTATGAGAGACATAGCCCGCTAAAGGTAAAAAAATGTGCCCCCCCCCCCCCTGCATTTCTAAACTATTGGACCAATAAATTCATGATTAACCATAACAGTAAATACTTTAAATGATATTTAATTTTTAACGCTTTGTGATCAAAACTTTTCGACATACATATAATGATAAATAAATATGAAACACTTAAATAATTATAGTATTGAGGTCATTGATCTTTTCGAAAAGTAGTCTAAAAAAACTCGATAACAAGTTTTCCTTTAAATTACATCAGATTAGTCCCATGGAAATTTAATCAAAGTAGTTTGGTCCTTAAAACAAAATAATATAAAAAATATCAACCAAGTAAACGGAACTGCGAAGTCGATTCTTTCAGTATTTTAAACTATATTAATTGGTACCTTATTTCTGCTCGGATTTTTATGACTGAAGATACCTCATGGTTCATGGTTGCCTGGAAGAGATCGCTCTAAGCGATAAGGCCGCCAATTAAAAGCCTAGCTATATTTATGTTTTCTCTGTATTTCTTTTTCTGTATGTGTTTTTAAATAAAGAGTTATCTATCTATCTACAGAGAACCCGGATTCAGTAAAAATGGAACCTAACTAGATCGATTTGTCGTTCCCAAATCTAACTACATACCAAATACCATCAAAATCTTTGAAGCCGTTTCCGAGGTCCTTATTATACATAAATTCTATAAGCTGCGCCGCGCGGTGCACCCGCACAGTATGAAAAACAGTGATGATGATGACAAAATATAGCCTGTCCTTCTCCAGGTCCTAAATAATCCCTGTGCCAAATCTCATAATGATTGGTTCAGCCGTTTAGCTGTGAAGAGGTAACAAACACACAGAGAGATAGACGACATACAGAGCTACTTTCGTTTATTTAATATTAGTTATGATTTATATACAAGAATTGCTCGTTTCATCATCATCTCAGCCACAAAAAGTCCACTGCTGGACATAGGCCTCCCCCATGGATTTCCAAGAAGACCATTTGGAAGCGGCCTGCATCCAGCGTCTTCCTGCCACTTGTATGATATCTTCTGTCCACCTGGTGGCTGGTCTTCCTACGCTGCGCTTGTCAGTTCGTGGTCTCCAATCGAGAACTTTTCGGCCCCATCAGCCGATTGCTCGTTTAAAATATAGGATTAAACTGGAAGATCTCTACAGCTGCATAATTGAGTATAACTTAGACTGTAGTAAGTTTAACAAAACCTTATTTTATCCCTTTATCTACATTAATTTTATACAATTACCGCACTTAACCAGCGAATAGACGATAAATAGGCACTTACACAAATTATACCCTACTAAAACTTACAAGCGCAGTTACAGAACTAGAAGCTAAGTCAGCCGAGTCGCGACAACTTGTCTGGCGTACTTAATGAGAGGAAGCCGTCAAACTGTTACTAGCCTTCAGGGAACAAGTACGCTTGCTTAATGACCCGTGGACCAATTCAAACCATGGTTAAGTATCAAACAGTCATAAAGTGCACGCGACCGGAACAACTGAATCAGGGACGTATGATGCCTGATTTAACCAACACAGAGATCATAAACTCTTTATGCTTGATTTGTGGCAAAGCCTCGTTTTTACTTACGCTTGCTCCCCGTAGCAAAATTCTAAAGTACTTATTTCGGTTTTAGGGTTCCGTAGTAATTAATTAGCATGCACGAGTTTCTTACAAGCGCTTACCAATCTGAGTAGTAGTAAGTATTTACTTATGTCCTTTCAAATAAAAAAATAAATGAATCGGTTTATAAATGACAAAGTAATAAAAAAATTACACCCGAATTAAAAACATCTTTTTAATAGACTAACAAAAAAAGATTGTCAATTTGATAATTATGTACGTAGTACATTTAGTAGTAGTATTGTTAAAATTGCACAATTTTTTCGTATGTTAGTCTGAGCTTACAAACACATGTGCCAAATTTCATGATTTAATTTTTCGGTATTATATAACAACTTTTGTTATTTCTTCTTTTTCAGTTATGGATTGTTTTGAAATCGATTTATTGTTTCAGTTTTTAAACTATAATTACTTATTATAATTATATATAATTTACGAAATGAACAATAAGTAGTTTTTCACATCGTACGGTCCCACATTATCTGTACACGACCCAAAATGCTCACTTATCAGTGCCAGGGTCTGTCTGTGACCGGGCGGTTCTGCCCTAATATGAATCCTGACTGTGTGGATAGACGACAATATAGAGCAGTGGGTTTGTCATGTAGGCCGTTCTACTGAATTATGACCTTTACCTTTCCTCTACCATTGTGCAAGAGCTTGGTTTGTCCAGACGTTGAAACTTTGACAATGGAAATGTTCAAGAGCCTTATTTTATATGACCTTTATCAGCGTAATGAGCAAAAATTGTACATTGAAAATTGTATTTTAAATTTGAATGCTGAAAGCATGATTTTCAATGTCAATTTATTGCGTGTTACGTACCCAATGGCAATAGGCAATAACACTCAGTGCAAATTCAGCGCAAGTTTTAGCACGTTTGAATTGATTTTCATCACGTGCATTTATTTGCGTGTCTGTTAGTACTAAATCTAATTTTCTATCTCTAAGATACTTTGTTAGCTAACATTCTGGTACTAGATACTGCTACTTAACATCAGGTGACCTTAAGAGATAAGTAGCTAGAACTCAAGAGTGAACGCAAACTTTTGCCAACAGGATTTTGAAATTCGATTTATGAAAAATGTATATACTTACTAGCGGTGCCCCGCGGTTTCACCCGCGTGGTTATCGATTATGTTTATCAAATTATCAAATTTTTCAGTATAAAAAGTATGCCAGATCCTTCTACATAGTTAGTATAAGTAGTAATCCTGCCAAATTTGGTTCAAATCCGTTCAGTAGTTTCGGCGTCCATTGGACACACCGTACAGACAGAAAGGCAGACAAACATTTTAAAATTACTTTTTTGGCTTCTGTATCGATAGTAATGCATCCTTCAGTCAAAAATTTTCAAAAATATTTAATGTCAGATATTGACCCGTTACAGTATTATTATATTATGTACATATAGATTTATCGTCCAAACACAATATATGTTTAAATTTAACTGTTCTCTACTTTGACCTTAACATGATTGACCCTAATTTTACGAAGGATACTAAACTTCGCCAAATTAACGTCAATTTCGAATTGTACGCATTGTATCTGCACTGTTGTTTTTCTAGTCTGCAGTTATGTTTCTATGTTTATTGCTTATTGTTAAAAGTATTATATTAATCAGGAAGAAGGAAATAAAAACAGATTTTCACCTAGTGCTTAACCGCCTTCAAAAAGGAGGAGGCTCTCGACTGTATGTCTTTTTCTATAAGCGGGTTGCAGACCAAGAGCTAAGCTAAGTTAGTTTAGCTTAGCTCGCATAGCTGACTTAGTTTTTCATACTTGTGTTCAGACTGCAAACCAAGCTAAGTGAGCTAACAAAAATATGCGAAGCCAAGTTAGTTGTGTATGCCGATGAACGAACACACATACACCAACTAAGCTAAGCCCCTCTCGCCTACCCTGCACCCCTTTGCACATCCTGTGCACACTGTCTGAGCTTTCGCTTAGTTCTCGGTGTGTACGGGACATATTTTTAGTTTATTTTAGCTTAGCTTAGCTAAGCTGGATAGTTTAACTTCGGAATAGCTTAGTTTTCGGCCTGCAGACCGAATTAAGTTAGTTATGCAATTATTTCGGCAATTATGTATAGAATTTGTCGATTATGTTTTGTTTGGTAGGTCATACTTATATTACATATACATTTTACTAAAATCGGTTCGGTACTTTGGTTTTTGAAACAAAATAACTGAAAAAATATGTCATCCAAGTAAGTGAAATTTCGTATTTTGAAGTCAGTTGTTTCAGTTTTTTTACAGTATAATAATTATTATATAAGTCAAATAACTAGTGATATTCTTTGTCGTGAGAAGAAAAGTCCCTACAGCTCCCCTATGGAGTCTATACTGGCCTGGAACTGTCACAAATTCACAATGAAATAGACACCATTGTGCCTATTTCACCGTAGAAGACAAAGGTACGATATTCCACTATCGCAGCCAGTACGACGTCCTATTGTTGATCGTGACACTTCTGAAGCGTAGACTGGATTCATTTGATATTCAATACTTATCTACGAAAATATTAGGATTATCAGATGTTTTATATCTTTTTAATTGTTGGGCAATTTTTTTTTTCTTTGATATCTTTTAAATTGGCTGAAGAGTAGGAAAATATATATTTTTTCATTACTCCGTCGCCAGTATTAGTGATATCTGAATAACACTTTTTTGTAAATATTTCTCCTATATAAATAAACAAATTCATTTCTTACTATTCTTATACCTCATACTAATACCTTTAAGGCAATGATTTTATATGTTAAAAAACGTTGTGATGCACGAGAGAGATAGCTGCGTGGGTTGAGCTCCATCTTAACCTAAGAACCATGCTAAATGTCGAGAAAATATATAAAATAGTGCGTCTCAGATACGGCTTCTACAATTTGTTGGGTGGATGATAACACAAAAAATAAACATGATTGCAAAATACTAATACATAATTATTTATAAGTAAGGTGTCCCCAACTCCTTATATACCTATGTATATATGAAAGGGCTTTATTTGTAGTTATATCTATATACAAACAGTATAGGTAGAGCTGTAAATATGTCTGACTGAAGCCAAACGTGTTTAGTAAAATTAAAGTACGTAGTGCAAAAAGGCAAAATCCACTTTACATGTTAAACTAATAAAGTACATTAGATAATTCTAATTCAAAGACTAGTGAAAAGGCACTTTTGGCGCTAAATTTTAAGTCGTTAATAAAAAAAATAACGAAACTTATCGAGTAGGGAATTAAAATGAAGGAAATTAAAAAGAGTTTACAAATATATATTTAAGTCATATATTAAATTTAATTAAGAATAATAAACTGGCAAACAATGCATTCAAATGGCTGTATTTATAGTTTTTCATAGCGTAAAAGTAGCTCTTATGCAGTCGGGTATTTTGTTTTTCTTTCAATATAGATACTTGTTTCATTATTTTGTTTTACTAGTAACACAATACGGTCAGAGATTGTACAGAATATTGCCACCCACCGAAATCAATATAGGCTCGGCAATAAGAGAAACTAGATTAAGGCCGTAAAGAGTGGACAAAAGCAAGGCTCCAACAATGGCAAATAGGGTAAAGTCACAGAGTAAAGTCTTATTTGTACCACAAACACGTCGAAAAGTTAATAAAAGAGAACTACTGACAAATCAACAACAATTCTCCTTAACCCCGAACACAGAAGTCTGCATCGAAAGATTAAGCTCAACATCATTTTAGATCGGCACCTACGATACGTACCCGAAAGATAAAAGGCACCGCCTGCCTTCGTTGTGTTCCACGCTTGGGTTCGACAAACTGTAATGGACAAACGAAGTTACGAAACTGCGTGGGTGGCTCTTGTTCCAACTGCTAAATAAAGAACAGCTAAGCTAACGACGGGACAAAAAGTGTACTTACCTCCGCCTATTCTATAGGTCGAAACGCCGTTTTATATGTGTGTGTAGATACATATTTAAATCATTAACTAGGTGTATTGATACAGTAGAAAAGCTGGCCCATCCAAAGCGTTCATCATTCAAAAGTAAGGGGAGTAAAGTAAATTACATACACACCTACGACTTTTTTCCCACTACGCTTCCTGGGCAGTGGTTCTGGGGTACAGGGAGTCGCACCAAATGACGGAACAACATATGAGAGAAGTTGAGAATGTGATGGGTCATGTTGGGAGTTTAACGCAAGGAGGTGCTATGTGCCCTGCCCACTGCCACTTCTACTTGCTAATCCGCTGTGCTATATCGGATAGTGATATATCACCTACCAAATCGACATAGCAAAATACGTATTTATAGACAATAGGCTATAACATTTAATGAACTTTATTTACTACCAAATCGACATAGCAAAATTTGTATTTATAGACAATATGCTATAACATTTTATGAACTTTATTTACTATTTTATATTACGCATTCAATAAGCTCAAAAGAAGAAAGATATGCAATTTTCCGTTAAGTTTTATAGCTTGATTACCATGTTGGGTACGTCGTAAAGAGGTTATATTAAGTAGTCTGCTGCTACCGTTTTTGTTTGCCAAAAGTGGGTGTGTAAGAAATACGATATCGTTGATACGCCATTTAACTGTCAATAAAAACAAATTGATAAGGCCTCGCGGTCGTGTTTCCTTTTGTGGGTAGATATACAACGTAGGTACATAATAAATATGGGAGCTTTTGTTGGAAATACGACATGGGCGAGATATGTGGTTATGTGAGCTTTGGGGATTAAAGGAATTCATATTTAGAACATATTTAAGTAAAACCTCAAGCTTACCTCGTGTTCTATTCTGACTAGTCATAATGCTAAGTAGTTTTGCTTATAATAGCCAGCGAAAAGGATTTTTGTCGGAAATCAATACTTTTTTACTATAAAACAACTATTTTTCGATGTTTCAGAGTTGTGTCAATAATATATGTTTGTATAATATGAGTACACTGACCTCGTTTAGGTTGAGTACAGGGTACACTGTATTAAGTGTCCTAGTATTTTGATCATTTTTTTACGATTACACAAAAACATCAATTTTGATACCTACACATCGATTTAATACATATGTATGTATACATACTCATGTAAGTAGGTATACATATTTATTTAAGATTACATAATCTGAAATTACAACATAAAATAAAAATGAATAACGTTTGAATATTGTATTTGCATATTTGTATTATATTCATCTAAACAATTAAACATATAATAATCCAAATGGATCCCTTGTTATAATTCATATATAATCTAAAGCCGGCTAGAGATTTCGCACAGCTGACTATAAAATATTTTTATGGTTTTTAAGTGTCTAAATTATTAAAAATATTTTCAGAGTAAGTAATATAAAACTCACTGCTATAATAATAGCTTAGGAAAACTAAAAAAAAAAACACTTCAAAATACGCAATTTGTTTACTTAGATATTATTTTACCACTTATTTTGTTAAGAAAACTAAAGTAGGTACTGAACCAATTTTTAATAAAATTTATATGGAACCACCTCTGAAGTATCCCCTACCAAACAAAAAATCAATCATCAAAATCAATGCATAATTGGCGAAGTAATCGGTGAACAAACAAACAAAAAAACATACAGTCGAATTGATAACCTCCTTCTTGTTAGAAGTCGGTTAAAATAATATAGGTACAAACTACACATTCTTATCTAACTAAACTACACAATAAAACAAATAGATTACTCCAGACCGATTATATAAAAGTATAAAGTCTAAAAGTATTTTAAATAAAAACTACGTGTCTGTTTTGAGCCGAGAAATCAGGATTTTTCGGCTCAAAACAGACGTGAGTGACCCGTGTTTTTTTATTTAAAATGTGTGAAAACCACGTTAGTTCCATAGTCTTAAAGTAGCACAATGGATCAAACCTACTACCAGTTAGCAGCGTACCCAGCATTCTACTACACTGCCAAGTTGAATGGCAATGCTTATGCATGGGGCCAGATACGCACCAGCATTACGTTCACACGTTGCGTCGATCAGGCGCTCAGATAATTTTAAAAAAATGAGATGAGCTCGCGGCCCACACGGACCCAAAGTCTCAACATCTATCATGCATAACGTAAAAATAAGTTACAATACGATAATCGCATATTATCTATCTATATATCAGCCCGTGACCACCCACTGCTGGGTATAGGCCTTCTCTTGTACACGCCATCCTTTCCGGTCCTGTGCGAGCCTCATCCTTTGCCCACCGACGTACTTAACAATATCGTCTGACCATCGGTCTGCCCTGATGTCGTCGCCCATTTCTTGGGTACCGGTGACTGCCTTGGTCCACCTTTCGCCGTGCCGTCTCGCCAAGTGTCCTGCCCAGCTCCACTGATGAGTTTGCCTACGTCTTCGACTTATTTATAGTACAGTAAAAATAAGATTTGTGACAACATGAATACAACTAAGAAAATTGTTATTTATGAGTCCTGTTTTTTATCTGTAATATGTATTTTATTTATATCTTTAGTTATTTAGGTCATTTATAGAAATAAACTCAGGCATCCAATGTAAAAGAGAGATGTCAAAGTAAGTTATATTATGTTTTCAAATACATTTGTCATAATTTAACTAATAAGTATTATAAAACGTGAAGTTGGTTACTTTTCACGATCAAACCGCCAAACCGATCCTAATAAAATTTAACACAGTAGATAGCTGTGGTTCTGAAGACGGGCACAGCTATTTATCATCATCATCATCATCATCATCGCTTTTCATAACTACACAGGTGAAACCGCGTAGGTACGTTCCTTATAATGTACGTTAATAAATTGTTGATATAAGTATTTGTACCTATTGTTTCTTATAAGTCTTATCACGAACTAGAGTTCCTTTTGTGGTTATCATAATAATGTGAATACAATAGATATTATGGCGCCGTATTAATAAATAAAAACTAGCGCCAATTAACTAATCAATTTTTTTTATGGTAAGCCATGCCAATTACAGAAAGACAAAATATTTCAACGACGCAATTCAAATTACCTACTTTTTAAACGAAACGAAATTTGGTATGTGTGTTAACATAACTATGTAAAAGGGTCTGGTATAGTTTTTATCCCAAAAATTAGATTTAGCTATAGACGAAATTACCTAGTGAAGTTTGGTGAACCAAATTTTTAGTTTCAACTAGAACTAGTAAATACCAATAGTGATAAATAAAAGTAATTTAAAAATAATAAATCGACTTCAAAGTATTCAATGAACTGAAAGGAGAAAAATTACAACAGCTGTTACATAGTTTAAAAAAATCATGACTGGTCCCTTTTCAGTTCATTGAAAGTTCTGAAGCCGATTAATTTTTTAAGCTATTGCATAGCTTCTATCGCGGACCTTGAGCGTGGAGACCGAATCCAGAAATTCCGTAACGAAAATAACCTAACGCAGTAACGCCGATACAACCAATGCCACCTAGATGCGATTTGCAGAACTAAGAGACAAGCGTGATATTTCAAAAAGCCATTAAAAGTTCTGCTATTAATCGATAGATGGCAAAACTAAAAACTAAAAAGTATCACCGCTGTGCCGGTCGGAGTGGGGGGTGTTAGGAATACTGCATAAATAAAATAAATAAATAATTATAATTACATAAGTTGATAAAAAATGCTATGCAATAGCTTTACCGCGGCAGTCTCTGAGTGCCACACGTCTTTTTTAATACCTTATGTTAAAAGTAGTTAATTAAAGTACTTTCCCATTAAAATAATGATATTTTGTGTACATTTTCGATAGATGGTATGCGTAAAGAGAAATACCACCTACTTTTCCGTCAGTCCGTCAAACAAAACTTTGAAACCACTCCAATGTGTTGCAACTGATACATCAAGGTAACAATCTTCTTTACGACCGACCGCAGTTCGGCGGGAGATATCCTCGAAGCTTCGGCTGCTGACGCTGCCCTCATTTGTTCAATTTACCGGAGCTTCCCCTCAATAAGTCCACCTCCTGAACTTGGGGCTTTTTCGCTTTCCCGTTGTCTTATCTTTGTTGGACTCGTCGTAAAAATTGAGTGATTGCGGTTCAAATTGAAATAGATTGCGCCATCAGCGGTATTTTCGGATGTAGTTTATTGGGATTTGCAATAAGTGTTTTGGAATTTTCAAGGCTAGAGTGAATAGATATTTTCTAGATCGACGAGCTCCATCCTCGGCCACACCGTCGCTTAACATCAGGCGAGATGGTGGTCAATCGTAGATCTATCTTGCATTAAACAATTGTTATAAATACCATTACAGTGTTAAAGTTTACATTACTATTTTATGAAGTCTAATAGATATATGAGCAAAACAATATTACTCTTTTGATAAAATTGTTCAATTTTAATTATTCGCTTGATAGAAAAATCTCAGGTATTTTTTTTGAGTTCATGATGTCTTAAGGTCAGATAACGAAATGTTTTCAATTTGTGCAAATGATGGCAAATGATACATCTTCAATAGGAGTTTTATTCGCCGATTCATTTTGGTGTTTTGATCCATTTTCGAGCGTAACAGTTCCCGTCTGAGAGAAGATGACAAATAATGTTTTAGCTAAAATGGGCTTATCAAACGTTTCTGGATAATAAAGACGATTTGTGGATATGTCTGTGTTACCAAACAAAACATAACAACAGAAGAACGCAAACGCAAGAAGTTTGAACGCTTGATAGTTTTGGTATACGAGTAGGGGAGACCAGTATAAAATGATCCCTCTAAGGAAAAAACAATTATTTACAGCAAACTTATGTATATATTTTTATTCTGTGAATGGACAATGAAACTATAGTCTTTCTACTACAATTCCTTAAATAAAACTTTTGTGTAAAAAAACAATAAAATTTTATTTTTCTTCGATAACTTTGACACTGCGTCAGCGTGCGTTCCGCCATTACAACCTGTATGAACATCACCTCTAACGGACGTAATACATGTTTTATTTCCTAGATGCCGTTGGTAGTTTCGGAAAAATTGAGGGGAATCATTTTACCTTAAGGGATCATTTTATACTGGTCACCCCTACCTATATGACGAATTCCTAACTACGGACAAACTGATACTGTATTCTAGTTTGATATAGAATAGAACGTAATTATAGTTAAAAAAAACTGACCAAACCGACTTCATAATACTCAATTTGTTTACTTGGTGTTAAATCTGTAACTACTTGTATTGTTGAAAATTATAAAATATTACATTTATGTGTTCGGTAACACGGTTAGGTCGCAAGTGTTGAATTTATATAATTTAAACCGCGCCTACGCGACTTGCTTTTCATTTTCTACAGGCACTCGGATGGTATTTTAACAGTTATTTTGTTATAAAAACCAAAGTACTAAACCGATTTTGATAAAAATTATATGGGACTATCTCTGAAATATAACCTACCAAACACAAATAAAAATCATCAAATATCGCGTAATTGACGGAGTAATCGGTGAACAAACATACAAGTCTAATTGATAACCTCCTTCTTTTTGGATGATGGTTAAAGCTGCTAGACAGCCTAGTAAAAAAAGTTAATAAAATGTATAGCGGAATGTTTGAACACAAGGAAGGCCGGAGTTGTTATCGAAACGGGATAACCGACACTAATTGGATTAATCTTCGCTCGCAGCTTTAACGGCAACGGCGATATTTATTAACGAAGGATAAATGCTTTAAATGCAGTTTGTTTTATCGCTTGCGTTAATTAAATTTAATTTTATGAAGGTTTAAAGTACCAGGCTTATTGTTTACGGTAGCGGAAAAATTTGCGTATGACGGAGGCAAAGTAAAATCCAGCGGCGTCTAGTCTAGCTAGAATATTTAAAAGATAATTATGTAAGTCCAGGATTATTGATCTTATTTCAATATTATTTTGATCTTTGTCTTGCTCTCTCAACTGTAGAAAGAGCGTGACAAAAGTTAAAATAAGTTATATTGAAGAAAAACTACTGTAACGCTTGTGATACGGTCCCTAATTTATACATCAAAGAACCTGAGCTTTTCAAGATTATCGTAATTTTGATAAACCGAATGAGTCTAAGTTCTCAATTACTTTCAAATTTAAAAGATCACTTATTTAATATCTCCTAATATTTTTATACGAGCAACTTACAATACAAGTAATTGTATTTTATTCGTAAAATCAGCGGAGCGGTCTTGTGGGAATGTCATTCAAAGGCATGCAAGCCGGCGTTTTTAGCTGGACAAGTTCTCTAAGAATGCATGCGATGCGAATTTCCCGCTCGCCCAGGGATAGGCCAGGTTTTTATTGCATACCTTTTACGTGCCTTCCGCCTGTGTTGGCGTTCCAAGACTAATGAGCTTAGAAAGCGTAGGGTCTTACACGTGGTGGTGAGGCGATGTTGATATAGGTACTTTGATTTTGTCTATTTTCACTTATTTTACAAAGTAAATACAGGAAATCGGTTTGGAAATTGTCCTAATCGAAATAAGTATAAAGCTTTCATGAGAATGTGGGCAGATGGTCCACGGTGGAACGCTCCGAAGAAACTTATCATACCTAGAAGTAGTTTAAATACCCAGATTATATTTAAACTAAAAGATCCACTTAGTGTATTCCATATATCAGCTGTGCGTGGTAAAAAAAAGAATTACATTTTAGCGTATCGGTTGTGATTTTAGCCCCCGACCCAAAAAAGGAGTGTATCTGTATATCTATATGTCTGTCTGTGGCACCGTAGCTCTCAAACGTATGGACCGATTTTGATCAACTTTTTTTTGAAAGCGGATTTCATCGAGAGTTCTATGTTTCATGAAAATCGGTTCAGCCGTTTTTATTTAGGGGTTTTTGATGTAAGATCAAATAGATATAATTATATACCTAAAACGGATGATTAAAATCACAATCATATGATGCATATGTTGAAAACGCCGAGGACGTAAATTTTGCCTCGAGAGGAAACGTCCGTCGTATTAGATTTTTAGTAGTGTCATATCGTAACACGCGCGCAATGCGCTATCTCTTTCACGCATAACAACATTTTTAAACATATAAAGTCATTGAGTAGAAATATTATAATAGCGAGATATACATTTGTTTATTTTGATATGAAAAATATTTAAATAAAGTTTTTCTTTAAATTAGCTTGAGGAGTAGGAAAAGATTATGTTTTTTTTTTCATTAATCTGTCGCCAGTGTTAGTGATATCTGAATAAACTTTTTTAAAGTTTTTCTCCTAAATAAACAAATTCATTTCTAACTTTTCAACACACTTCAAAAAAGGAAGAGGTTCTCAATTCGACTGTATTTTTTTATGTTTGTTACCTCAGAACTTTCGACTGGGTGAACCGATTTTGATAATTCTTTTTTTCTTTGAAAGCTGGTGGAAAGCTTCCCATGTAGTCCCATTTCTGACGATGGCATCCATGAGAAGTCGGTTGCTTCAGTTTTTTTAAACTATAATTATCTAATACCCCTAGGGGCCCTAGCCAATGATTTTACATGTTTAAAAAGGTTGTCATGCGCGAGAGAGATAGCTGTGCGCGTTAATCTTTACCTAAACTTAAAATGTATTGATTGACATGCTATTTATCAAAATCGAGTAAGCCAATGACCCTTACAGTATACATAGATTGACTCAAAACCATAACATTCTACATTATCGATAGCAAGTATAAGTTTAGTTTATTAAACTCAAAAACCCGACAAAAAACGGCTGAACCGATTTTGATGAAATATAGCTAAGAATACTCTGGATTAAATCCTCTTTAAAAAACTTGATCAAAGTCGGTCCATCACTTTGAGAGCTACGATGCCATAGACAGACACACACGTCAAACTTCTAGACCTCTCTTTTTGGGTCGGGGAACTTGGGGGTTAAAAATAAACAACTACAAAAAAAAACTTTAAATATATTTTTTTTATATCAAATAAAATAACAAAGTCGTAAATACTAGGTAATTTGAAGCAAAAGGAAACTAAAGAAAGAGGAAAATCCTTGATTTGTTTGCCCTCAAATCGAGCTACTTCGCATTGAAAGCAAGATTAATTTCGATGGGGTGACACACGAGCTAGAAACATCTCGAGCTTACAGTTACTAATACAATAATTTTGATTTGATTATTGATTTTCCATAAGTATAATCTCTATAATTTAATTGAAATTTAAACGAAACATTATTTTTGTGGTTAAGTATGTTGATCAAATTTTCTCTGCACAAACAATAAAAAAGAACCTTTCCTTTTTAAAGACAGTAAGAATTATGTTAGCCGCAGTTTTATCACCCGTTACCACGAACTTTATGATGAAAAAAATACACTAGAACGCGGAAGTGGCGCGGGCAGAAGACGTCTCAGCGCACAGAACATGTGTAATGTGCGAACTGACCGATGCGTTGCGGCAGTTGCATAGGCAGTGCCTGTAGTACAATACTCTTTGGGCAGTGCTGCCAACTGTACTCTCATGTATATAGCTAGATTTAACCCCAAAAGTAGCTAGAAGTAGCTAAAGGAGGAAAAAAACCGGCCAAGTCGCACTCGTGCAAGTCGGACTCGCACACGAAGGGTTCTTTACCATTATCTATAAAAACGGCTAAAATCATTTTACGGCAATTTTTTAACCGACTTCAAAAAAGGAGGAGGTTATCAATTCGTAGCGTATATATTTGTTTATGTATGTACACGAATTTCTCGCTAATTCGTGAACCAATTTTTGTGTTTCGTGAATTGGCGTACCTATAGAAAAAGCTCCCAAGTTGATCCCATAATTATTTTAGAAACATTGCTTTATTACTTTTTGAATAATCTATAAAAGTAAAAAAAAAGCATTGGATCCCTGAGTAACTGCGTCTGATTATAGAATCGCAGAGTTCTACTGACACGTTTTTCTTCGCAAAAGTCTCAAATGTTGAGGTTTATCGTGTAAACATCTGCATATTTTCTAATGTGTGAAGACGAAGCATTTGACATACAATGACAAATGTCATTCTTAAAAAAAAAACGAGCGGGTGAAGAGAGGTCTCTTTAAAAAGTTTACAGTCGTGAGTGATTTAGTAAGCTTGAAAAGTTAAACCTACTTACTCATCCAAAGTGTAGTACTTCAACGCTTGAGCACCTTGTCTGCCGTGCCCCCAGATAACGTAATCTGAAGTCAGTTGTTTTAGTTTTTTAAACTATAAAATTATTAGTATTTGTTGTTAAAGCGGCAACATAAATACATCATCTGTGAAAATTTCAACTGTCTAACTATCACGGTTCATGAGATACATCCTGGTGACTAACGGACATACAGACAGCGGAGTCTTAGTAAATAATATGGTCCCGTTTTACCCTTTGGGTACGGAGCCCTAAAAACAAATATACTGTAATAGAAATTATTACTTACTAATAAATTTTAATAAGTCTTACTAATAAATTTTATTAAGATAGTTCGGTTGATAAATTGATTCACACAGGCAGTATGGACACAGTCAGTTTAGTGCAAAGTAAATTAGTGTCGATTTATTGAAGTAAAAATCGGTCTATATTTGTCTGTAATATGACAAATCAACATGATATGTTGTGCATATAGAGATAAATTGTTACTAACTTACTCTGTACTTTCTGACTGTGTCTATACGGCCTGTATAAATCAACTTATCAACAGAATTCTGTTGATAAATTGATTCAAATAAAGTCGAGAATTCTAGCCCAGGTTCTTCAATTGTTGACTCGTAATTATCATCGTCTCAACTATGAAAAGTCCACTGCTGGACATTGGCTTAACCCATAGATTTCCAAAAAACCGATTAACGACCGAAGCGGCTTGCATCCACCGTCTTCCCGCCACTTGTATGAAGTCATCTGTCCATCTCGTGGCTGGCCTTCCTACGCTGCGCTTGCTGTGACTCGCAATAAAATTGTGTATTCGCCCTAAATCCTGAAGTTTTCTGTGGCTCTGTGGACGTGCAACCACTCTATAATCTAAGAATAGATTAAACTCTATATTCTATGAATAGATTAATAGAGTGGTGGCGCGGATTTGATTGTTAATGCCAGCTATGCGTTACGACATATTCGGCTGTAACTTTATTTTACGAAAACTGAGAAATTTGATTTTTCTTTCTGCAGCAAGAAACTATGGACCTGCGTATATGATTTTAATTTCAACTCGATATCTTCATGCGTTCCCGAGATAAAGGTCTTGACACCCGGACGGATGGACAGACGAACAGACGGACAACAAAGTGATCCTATAAAGGTTCCGTTTTTTCCTTTTGAGGTACGGAACCCTAAAAACGCAATTATTTCTTACAAAAATAAAAAAAAATATTTTTCCGTAACCTCAAACGAACTATTTCGTAATTAACAAGTTATTTTACTAGAATAATAATTATTCTAAAGAATGTGCATTATAATCTTTTACATACTTTCTCACAGAAAACGAACACTCAACAGCGTATATAAGAGTAACAAAATCGTAAGTTAGACTGCAAAAACTGCTTTTCTGTAGTCGGGTACATATTTTTTTTATATACATAAGTACTTGTTGCTCACCATCCTAAAGTATCCGTGTAAATCACATTCGACAAGAAGGAGTCCCTGAGCATCTCTCGAATTCTCGAAGATTACATTGGAATCCCAATTCCAGACTTGTTATAGGCTACAATATATTGTGGGTGCTGGGATTACTGAGCTAGAAACTCTATAAATAGATTTCCAGTAGATTTTTTGTTACAAGTTTATTAACTTTAGAGTGCAGTTTCTTCTATTAGATATATGTGAAAGTTATGCTTTCGTTGATGATTCTCTTTACCCGACTGAAGAAGAAGGTTATGTTTTTCGAGTGTATGTTTAAATGTAATACTATAAGTAATATGTATGTGAGTATGTATGTAAGTTTCTATATTACCTGCTACAGTCTAAACGGCTTGACCGATTTTGATGTTGTGAGGTTTTATTAGAGTTGTCTTCACTCCGCCTGAGTGTCATAAACTATATTTATTTTTGTGTAATATTAATATTAAGACTTTTAAAAATAAAAAATCGACACCATCAACGAATTTTTTCGTAGTAAATAAGTGATTTTATTATACTTGTTAGGTATATAGAATGCGCATTTATAACCGCATATTTTACAGCGATTTTACGCATACTTTTTCAGAACAAAACGTACGTTTTGTTCTGAGAAAGTATGCGCAACTGAGTATCAAGCGTAACGAAATCGTTAGACTGCAAAAACCGCTTTTCAGCAGTCGGGTATTTTGTTTCCCTTTTAATATAGATTCATGTTACTTTTTCAAATTTATACCAAGTCTTCATTGCACAAAACCTACCAAACGTGTAGGAATATAATTATATTATACATATTATTTACCACAAAAACGTAAAATTACCTTATAACATGAGTGTTATTTTTGAAGCGAATATAAAAATTACAGGTTAAAACCCCGTTTTTCTGCAGTCGGGTATTTTGTTTTCCTTTTAATATAGATACTTGTTACTTTTTCAAATTTATTTCACGTCATCACCTCACAAAACCTGCCAAACGTGTAGGTATGTTCAACTTTTGAGTCTTGCCTCAATAAAGTGGTGGCGACTTTACTTATACACTTTCATATTGGTCACAAAGAATCCCCATTTTATCAAAATCAGTTTAGCGATTTACTTCTTAAAACAAAATAAATAAAAAAAAATGTCATCCAAGTAAACCAAATTATGTATATAACCGATTTCAAAAGTCGTTTATTTCAGTTTTTTAAACTGTAATATTTATTTTTCATAATATTTCTGTATTTGAAAAGATTTTGACTTAAAATTTGGAAGAAAAATAATTGTAGTAATTTTAATTGAAAAGACGATGTAACTGTAAGGAACCGTCTCAATATTACTGACACTACTCTTCATGCGATGTAATTTGACTTATAGTAGTAATGCTAGGGCTACATTAGCGGACAAAGATTCGTGTCGCGTTGGCGCGCTAAAAACATCGTGCAACGGGCATACGCGATGTTCTTGTCTACATTAGCGGATTAAGATTCGTGTCGGGTTGACGCGATACATCGTGCCGGGTTGTTGCTGCGCAGTAGAGACATAATTCAAAATGGAGGAAGTAGTGGCGTTGCATTGATGTTTTTTTTATACAAGATAGATCTACGATTGACCACCTACTCGCCTGATGTTAAGCGACGGTGTGGCTGAGGATGGAGCTCGTCAATCTAGAAGATATATATTCACTCTAGCCTTGAAAATTCCAAGATTGTAGGTCTCAGGAAACAGAGATGCGGCAAAGAATTCCATTCTTGCGCAGTACGCAACAGGAATGTGGATCGATATCGCTGAGTACAGATTTTTTGCATTTCAAAAAGAAATGGGTGGTCGGTAAATTATTACTTATTACAATTGTACGAGTATCATTTGCATTTGCTTTTCCGTTACTCCACTCCATGATGTACCAAAAGACTCAAGCACGTCCGTCCCGCATCAATGTCTGGACGACACTGAAGTGACGTAAGTGTAGCCACCCAAGCGAATATTGTCGCAACAAATCTATTTGATGCGTGCCAGTTTACCGACAGTGGCCCGATAATACATCGTCTGCGCCCGAATACTACGCGTTGCAACGATGTACCCGGCCGGTCCCGGCCACACTCATCGCGCTGCGGCGAATGTTCGCCGTAGCCCGCTGATGAAGCCCAGGCATAAGACGCTTATGAAATTTAAGCTGACCCACTTTAATACATTTGTTTTAAGCCACTGTTCCGTGAAGCACAACACGTCAGTTCCAATTTGCTAGTCTTATTTTGTAAAGACCGTAACTATGTTTTGACATTTTTTTAATGTAAATCGTATGTTCGCTTATCATGTGTCTCGCCGGTGACTGTCGGTCCCGTCATCGTATTGTATTGAAGGGTACAATGCAGATCTTCGAGCATAGATATGTATATTAATTTCTCCTCCAAATATGCAGATAGGTACAGAGACACGTCACTCACTTGCTTAGTCGTGTTCCGCGCGGTTGCTTTTATTTGCTCGGACTTAGCGGGCACGAAAAAAAACATTGTGCAAACCGTATCCCTTCGGGTACAAATAGTCAGATTGAACTATTTAGTTCAAAAACGATTTCATTTGGTTGGATGTAACTTGACCTTTCAACGGCTTGCAGACCATGTCGCAGTCTTAGGTTGTTGTCCGTTATTTTTGTTGATATGTATCGAGTGCGGGTAGCAACATCGGTCCGTAGTGCAGTGAATTTAGTGATTGCTTGTCTAGTTTTGCCTGTAGACACTTTGCTCACCAAATATGTCAAATCGAAGGTTAACTTTACTTGACCGCGTTATGGGCGATTTTATCGGTAACTCCCATTAGTTCTATAGAACTGTTGTATTTTTTTATCCCTTTATTTCTATGGTAGAACTATTAAAACGAAATCTCTCTCATTTGTTCTATAGAACTAATAATACATGGTAATTTACGTTAGTTCCATAGAACTGTTGCCACATAGAACTATTAAAACTTTTTTTATCCTTGTAGTCTATGATAGAACTATTGAAACAAAAATTGTGCTTTTAGTACTGCAGAACTAACAATACCTGATAACTCACGTTAGTTGTATAAAACTATTACTCTATATTAGATTTATGATACACACCGTTCTGACTCTGTCAGATATTGTAGTTAAATAATGTGTAGGTGAGAAGGCAAGAAATAGTACTTAGTACTTCTAAGCATGATACAATACATGAACACTTCACTCAGGCAAATTACTCAAAAAAATATTATAGAAGAATATAAAAGAATAAACAATAAGTAAGTATACTTGCTCGTTTCTAATGATAATACATTAAAGTGAGAAGTAACCAGATGCTGCAGTCAATATTTTCTTCTCAAAGTGTCTAATAGCATCCATTATTTTATTAAATTTGTTTTAGTACACGGTGTTAATAAAAGTATGATTCGAACATGTTTTTACGTAATTTGTATTTAAACAATACTTTTTTGACAAATTAATTCAGTCCATTATTGAATAAGGTGTCTCAAAAGCTACTATAGAAATAAAGTAAACGAAATAATTTAAATAATAAGTAAACGTTACCTTATCTATAACATTGTTCTTTGACAAATTAATTCAGTCCATTATTGAATCAGGTGTCTCAAAAGCTGACAAAATAAAGTGCTATAATAATTTATATAAATAATTACAGTGTTTATATCAAAACCGTCAGAATACGACGAAAATATCTTTGAGCAGGTCGTTCTAGCGGTGGCGGTGCTATTAGATTCAGATTTTTTTTTTAAGAAAACGAGAAAAAATAAAAAAGCTTTGAGCGTAAAGAGTCTAATTAATGTTTTTTTATTTGTACAGAATAAACAAAATGCCATACCAACGGAATTTTAAGAAATGCCCAACACAAGCAATAGTTGTCGTGAAAAATAAACCTGCTGGAGAGGTGGCAAGGGCTATGATAGAAAGTGGACATCAAAAAGAACCATTCTATATCTTTGATTTTGATACTGCTTTCGAGAGTGTGCAGAATTTCAGGGAGAAGTTGCCAAGGGTTCAGATTTTTTACGGTAATTTATTTGATTTATTACATAATAATCTAGCCCAGTAACATTTTCTTTTACTAATATTTTATCTGTACGTCACTAATCATGCTATCTCAAGAACAATTAATCATTTAACCATACAACTCCATAAAAATATACATAATGATATTAAAATACATAATTATTATACGATCAAAACACTTATCTAAAACTAATTACATAATCTACACTAAAACAATATCAATAAAATAAAAACAATTAACAAAGAACGATTTATATAAAAAATGTTGATAGGTTTTTGTAATAACCAGTAACGTTTTCTTTTACTAATATTTTATCTGTACGTCACTAATCATGCTATCTCAAGAACAATAAATCATTTAATCATACAACTCCATAAAAATATATACATAATGATAGTAAAATATTAAAATATATAATTATTATATGATCAAGAAACTTATCTAAAATTATTTACATAATCTACACTAAAACAATATTAATAAAATAAAAAAAAAAAACAATTTTACAAAGAACGATTTATATAAAATGTGTTTAGGTTTTTGTAATAAACTGAGGAAATAATTTTGTTCTTTTCAACCGTCTTTAAAAGGAAGAGGTCTCAATTCAGTTGTATTATTTAATGTTTGTTACCTCATAAGCCATCATTTATAAACCGATTTGGAAAATTCTTTTTTTATTTTGATGGCTATTTTAAAATTGGTCTCACAGAAGTTTTAGCAAACCCTCTTGCAATAGTTTGGTTTTTGCAACAAAATAACTAGAAAAATGTACAATCGTCCAAGTAAAAAAATTGCGTTTTTAAGTTGGTTATTTCAGTTTTCTTGACATAATAATCATTATTGTTGAGTGTAAATTAAACATCGTTATTTTTTTTTTACATTTTTTTTATGTTGATTTAGGTTCGCGCTTGACCGCCAACTCACCAGATGTTAAGCGACGTTGCTGTCTACGATGGAGCGCGCTTACCTAGAAGAAACCAATTCACTCGCGATTTAAAGACACCCAGATTATATCTATCGAGAAAGACCCACTCAGGAAGCGTATTCCATATTCTAGCAGTACGTTATATTGCATTATTATCTTACAATACGGACGATCAACACGAGTATGAATAGTAATTGTGGTAGAAGACGACCAAAAAGGTTTGGATCAATTAATCACAGAAAAATAAATCTCAGCATTGAACCATGTTACTATGGATAACCAAGCTGTGAGGGACCAGACCCCTATAGCAATCAAAATTCAACTTTTGTTCATTAGCCTCAATCATTTTACAATAATCATAAATCTAATCAATCAATAAATAAGCCACACAATAGACCAATCTCATTTGTTAACTAAGCTAGAGAATACACGTACACACCTTCGTCATCCTCCACATACACACTCACACTTTCGTGCCATCTAAAACACATCCATACGCATATACACATACCCCGATACACACACACATCATAAATACGCTAAATTGAACTAAGAAAAAGAGAGATATATATGTATATATATATATACTTGCGATGTTAACAACATTTCATAATATTCTATGTTAGTTATTAAGCTATAGATATATTATTAAGATATACATAATTACATTGTTCTTATTTGAAGGGAGGCACTGGATCTCACGACACAGGACTACCCTAGGTTGGGATCCAGGGTTCTCGAAAAGTACAATAGTCTATCTAAATTTATGACTAATTAGTTTCTCATGCATTTTACTATTGTAATTATCATCTAAATTGTTCAAATAAACTACTTTAGTAATATACACTTATTATTATTATTATTAAATATTGTGTGATTGAAAGAGACGAATGGAGAAAACGAACATACTGTACCTACCGCATACATGGGAACAGGGTAAGAAAAAGAAGAAGAGTTAATATAAACATTTGAAATCGTAAGCAAGTCTAGTAGATATTCATGTGTATTTTGATTTTGAATAGCGGGACAATTTTGATATCAGAGGAGTTTTTAGATAATATCTATATATGTATTTAACTCTGGAGTGGCATTAAACCAATTTTTATAGTTTTTAGTTAGATTTTTAATCTATATATTTTAACTATTTTTATCTATATACATCGAGGTATTCACAGCTATAGCAAAAGTTGACGTGATCTTTCATCCTCTAATGTTAAAAATTGAAAGAGAGATAAAATATTCAGTAACTTATCGTCACTATTTTCGCTTTCGCATAATATCGATTAGATTTGGAGATAAACAGGACAAAATTAATAATTAGCGGAAGAGTTAAAGTATTTTTTTTATCAATTGTGGTGTTTCCAGCGATGAAGTCGAACGATTATAGCATGATGGTAAAGTTGGCGATCGCACTGGGTCTCGGCTTCGACTGCGCGTCTCCCGGAGAAATAAACAAAATAAGAAAACACAACGTATGCCCTACGTAAGTAGCTTTATATCTGAGAGCTTTCAAAACACTTCCTTCTTACGCAGTCGGGTAAAAAGAAGAAACATTTTTATCTGACTGCCCAAGAAGGATGTAAATGTTTTTCGGGAGAAAGTATTCATGTGTATATATCAAGTAGGTACCTCATCTATTTTACAAAATCAAATATTTTGATTTTTGTTTTGACAAATTATTCGTATACGACACTATTTTCTCCGGTATTCGGTGTGTTTACGGTTTAACGGTGTTTTCTTATTATATTGTAATTTTTCAGGAGTATAATATACGCAGCACCAGTGAAAACACCTGAACAAATGATATTTGCGCGTCAATCAGGCGTCAGGCATACCACTTTTGATTCCATCTGCGAATTAAAAAAGCTCAGAGCATATTGGCCAGATAGCAGGTACTTAATTAAGATTATTTCTATGTCAATATCTAAAACACTGTATGCTATATAAGCGAGTTAATATGCATCCATTTATTTAAAATATGCTGGGGTAGAGCATATATATTTTCTGAATCTTAAAAATTATAACTCAAACATTTTTCCACGAACTCATACAATAAAGTTTATTTAATATGTTAAAAAGTCAGTATTTTTAATAGTAAACATAAGTAGCCCGTGATTTTTACAGAACAAAGAATACTATATTAAATAAATAAATAAATATTTGTGGATATTTCACACAACACCATCTATCCCAAACTAAGCAAAGCTTGTACTATGGAACTAGATAGTTGATAGACTACATATATACTTTTTTTTGTAAATACATACTTATGATACATAGAAACACCCAGACACAGAACAAACATCCATGCTCACCACACAAATGTTTGCCCTGGGTGGGGATCGAACCCACGACCTACAGCTCAGGAGGCAGTCGTACTACCACTGAACCATGAGGCCTGTTACTAGACTATTTTAGGTACTTATCAACCCATTCGTTGTATATTCAAAAAGTGCCATCGTCATTTTAGCTATGCTCAAACAACCTTTTTTGTTGGGGGCAATTTTTGTAAGACATCCAGCTGCATCGAAATGTGACTGGATTATGTGAGATTAGTACCCACTAAAATCCCTTCGGTGGTCAGCTTCTGTATTTTGATGGGTGGTACCAAGTTCTCCATAGCATCGCACCGATGTGTTACTAAGTTTCCCAAATATTTGGCGGAGGCAACACCTGGTAAACTCATTCCTCTGCATTTTCTCTGCAACGCAAGCAACGCTGCGTCGCGTCGTTGTCTTCTCGAGGTTCGTATTTATAGGTTGTCAGACCTCCAAATTTTCAAATTGACCTAAAATTTCAAAATAGTCAAACAACCCATTTTAAAGTGAGTGAATGTTTACCTAAGCTACGTGTCATGTTTTACGTAATAACATTAATAAAATCAGAGGCAATAAATAAATTCATCTGAATGACACACTCAGAAAATTATTTTATTGCTACTATTATTTTAATTTACTAATTATTTTATGGTTTTATATTAAAATTATTTAATCTCGTAATACAACTTTCCAGATTGCTGATTCGAATTAAACTTGACAGCGACAGTGTGTATAAATTAGGAGATAAATTTGGGTGTGATTATGTCGAAGCTGTCAACTTACTGGAGGAAGCCGCTCGGCTCGGCATGGTTGTAAGTTTAAAAACGATAAAATACAAACAATCGTCTCTTTTTATAGGATTGTTGTAATTTTGAAATGTCAACCAAAAATTCCAAATTTAAATACGATAAAAAAAATTATATTAAGAATGTCATTGACTGCGCTTATATCTTTATCTATATATTTAAAATTTTAAAATTTCCCATCCGGGAATTAAATTAATATTAAATAATAATAATTAAACTTAAATTGCCTTAGGTTTAAGCATTATAATTAGCTTGTTGCTGCATGGTGATATGGTACTTCTTCAAGTGGCGTGTGCGTATGTAAGCTATAAAAAAAATCTTTTATTGATTCAAAGGTTATTGGCGTAGCATTCCACGTTGGCAGCGGGTGTTTCACTAATCAGAGTTACACTGAAGGTCTTAAGATAGCAAGAGATCTGTTCGACCATGAAAGTTGCGCGGGCAGAAATATGACTCTGCTAGATATTGGCGGAGGATTATTTAACGACGGAACCAATAAATTCGACCAGGTGAGTTTTATGTCTAATATGTCCTAATATTGACTCAAAATTTAAAAGGTCCGATCAAACCAAATACTCTTTTTAATCCGCTACCGATGAGCAACAAACACTGACAAAAGCAGTCAAGTTACAAAATGCAAAAGTTGTATAACACAGTCGTTGTACGTTACAAGATATTCGAGTCTCTGCCTACGATATACCCTCATTTATTCACGCATACATCATCATCATCTCAGCCATAAGAAGTCCACTGCTGGACATAGACCTTCCCACAGACATAGTAGATGAAATATGCGACTTCATTTATATGAAAAACTTGCGTGCCACGTTTTTGGTATCGACTGTGACGTCACACAAACGATTTTGTGATGAAATGTTCCGTCTGCGCGATATCTATCCCAATCCAAAATATATTCCAATCCCTTCGCCGCGCTAGTACGCTAGTAACTAGTTGACAAAATATCGAATCGGAAGTATAATATACCTATCACCTGAAATTAAATAATTTTAGGTCGTCAACTGCGATTTTTTATCATACTTATTGACATACACTTGGGGTGTAGGTACATATGTACACTTGGGGTATCTATTGGGGTCTATGGACCGCATGGATTTCCAAAAATATCGATTGGAAGCTATACATACATAAATATGTGTAATTTTATGTTCCGTTTTCGCGTTGAATACCATTCAATAAATTTAACCACCAAATATTAGTAAAAGAAAAACGGTGTGTATAAGTAATTTTGTGATAAAAAGTATTCAATGATATTATAATCCATATATCATTTTCATCAACATTCAAATATTAATTATTATAATTAATAAAGTAAATAAAGTTTACTCACATATTTTTAGGTGGCACATTTAATAAACAGTGGTCTGGAGAAATGGTTTCCAGAACCAGACGTACAAATCATAGCCGAACCAGGGAGATACTTCTGTGAAACGGCATTCACCTTGTACTCTAATATCAGGGACGTACGAACTGTAAGTAATTCAATTTTGGTTCGAGTTTCTATCTACTTTACCTAAAATTATTAAGCTTTGCGGAAGTTTCCGGCAGCCTAGTCGGGAGACCGTCTGACTTGCGATCCGCAGACCGCAGATCTTGGGTTCGAATCCCGCGGCACGCACCTCTGTCTTTTCGAAGTTATGTGCGAATTGTTGATTGCCGCCAACTACAAACGGTGAAGGAAAACATCGTGAGGAAACCTATTATAAACTGAGAGTTCTCAATGATCTTGAAGATGTGTGAAGTCCCAACCGGCACCTGGCCAGCGTGGTGGACTATGGCCTTACCCTTCTCACAATGAGAAGATGGCCCGCGCCGAGCAGTGGTACATTTTGTACAAACAGGGCTGATTTTTATTTGATTTGATTATGCTTTCAAAACTGACACAACAGACTTAAAAATGCACAATTTTGGTTTTAAAACCAAACCATGTCCAAAATAAAATATGCAGTGATACCGTGAGTGTTGTCGGGACTATCAATCGAGTTCGAATACCAGTGATAACGCATTTCGCAACAAAAGACGAAGAGAGAGGGTAAACCAATATATCTGATCTTAACTGTTAAAACATGGTGCATGAGGTTGCGCCGAAATATCGGACTAAACCACGATTTCGAATACAATTAAAAAATGACAGAATAAAGTAGTACCAAATATTTGAAGAAATACGATCGAATTGAGATTAAAAGGCTTGTTTTCCATTTGAAGTGTACCTACGTATGCAGAAATGATTTTTCAATCGCGGGTAAAACTGTGGTACGTGGCTAGTTTGAAACGTAAACTCACTAGGTATGTTTTTTTAAGTTATAATTCAAAAACCTTCCGTAGAATCGAAGTAGAATTCCAACTTTATTTTTCTGTAGTTCTACTGTGTCTACACCAATTCGTATATTTTCAGGTTGTCAAGTCAAATAAAACTATAAATTGGGTTTATTTAAACAATGGAACACATGGATCTTTGAGATTCATTGAAAAGTGGCATATTATGAATAAATTCAAGGTTTGTGTTACTTAATTTACCATTACATTATTTGTCTAATAAATTGTGCCAAGGAAATCAAATACGCTGCTTACACGGGTGTTAAATGCCTACATAGCCTAGTTGCCTAAGTGTCAATTTCGGCGAGTATGCTCCAGAGCTTCATTACATTATTCCACCTTTCCCATTCTATTACACGACAATCAGAAACCATCAATTTCTCATTGTCATGTCTCATGTCTACATAATTAGGTCCATATTTTTTATACGTCCTGCACAGAAGTGGAACTCCCTGCCTTCTCTGTTTCCTTAGAACTACAATCTTGGAAATTTCAAGGCTAGAGTGAATAGATATATTTTATATCTACGTGCTCCATCCTCGCCTATACCATCTCTTACAATCAGGCGAGATAGTGGTGAAACCTTCATAAAAAAGGAATGTAATATCCGGTCCGGAAATAATTACATATAACATTGTATCTAAATTCTAAGCTACAGTGTGTTCGACCTGGTAAGAAGTACCAAGAGAGGTACTTAAAGTTATTATATCATTGCGTTAATTTAACTTGATAATATATTTTAAATTCTAAACGCATCAAAGTCTAAACTGTTGTTTGCGGTCAAATATACTGACTTAATGGCTAGCAACGGTCGTTTGCCCCCTTACTTTGAACCCTTAATGTTCGACCCGCATATGTAGTGTTCATTAGAGGTAATTTAACATAAGTTTATTGCAGGGGACCAAAGACATTGGATCTAAAGATGCCGTTCAAGACACCATCATTTGGGGACCCACTCTGGATAATGGCGATTTCTTGGGACCTGTAAAGTTAGCTTCTTGTTCAGTCGATGATTGGTTGGTTTTCTACCATCAAGGGGCATATTGTGCAGTTTTTAATTCAGAATTTTGCTGTATGGGAGAAACTTTTACACGCTCTGTGATATCTGAAGATTTGTGGTAAGTACCTATATATTAGCTTATAATATTCAGCGTTTTTGTATAATTAACCAACGTGAACGTAAGAAAGACTTATGTCCTGTAATGGGCTGATGATTTTGTAATGATGACAAAGAATTCACATCAGCTGTAATATTTTCAAAGATTTTCTTGATTATTATTAAATGAAATGAAACACATTTTATCGGATTTATCGCGTATGTTTTACATAATTTTATAAACTGACGTTTCTAACACTTTGCAGCCTCCGTGGTCACAGGTGAGACTAGATGACAGTTGTATTTTTTGGTTTCATTTTGAAAACAAATTCGAATCGAAAATAAAAATTAATAAAAACCGTTTCTTTAGCTGTAGGTAATTTGTTTTAATCAAAATATTTTTGGTAAGCGTTTGTGATACTTTTTTCTAGGGTTTGGTATAGCAGGTTTACCGAAAGTCAATTCAGCAATTTTATGTTCCCAAAAATATTGATGTGCTTAAACAAAACAGATGACTTTACTATCTACCATGCCTTAATAATTGCTGCTCTGAGTGGTTTACTCATTTTCCTACAAAACATTATTTATCATTTGATCATAAAAAAATAAATAACTTATGTTTGAATATGTCCAAGTGATCCTATGTATTCCAATGGAAATAAATTAATATGACTATGACTATCTCAACTATCTCCAAGACAAATTTTAATCGAGAGTAGATACAAAAGACATAGGTCAAGTTCAGATAGTTCAATGTTAAGTTAGATAGGGTGCTAAGTTTGGGCGAGTATCATCATATGCGAATAAAAAATTCAATTCAATTCAATTCAATTTATTGAGCTTGTTCATTTCAATTTCAATTCATTTAGGTACTTGTCTTTTTCATTTATAATAATTATAACTATACTCTTTATTAATTAATTAATAATGAATAGTCCTAATGTAATTAATAATGTGTAATGAACAATGTAATCGTAACATAATAATCAATTTTAGTATCTGTGGCCGAATGCTGACGTTTTGTTTTATTTCGAATTGTTTTTTTTTGTGGTGATATTTTTTGTTTCCTAATATATTTTATCTTGAAAAGATTCTATTTATATTATTTTACAGCGATAGGAATTAGTTGTGTAAAATTGTGAATTTGAATTATTATTGTTTGGATTATTTATACACAACTAGTGATGTGTGAAACCGACTACAAATAATAAAAAAAATATTATAACTGCAGCAATATATAGATGTTGTCACTTTCCTCTTCCACCACATAATACTCGTATGTAAGCCACATAACATGTAATTGTGTGATTTGTGTACAGGCTTAGTTTAAAAGACACATCAGTGTTCTCGTCGAGTACATTCGTGATGGATTCAACAGTACCACCACTGTTGCCCTCTGCCTTACCACCGGTAAAGTTCAACCGATGGAAACATGTAAGCCAAAAATTATTATTTTTATTTTTACCCCTACCTTAATTTTTAACATTCGCCTTACCTTAACACTTCATTACGTAAAATTGGCTATCACAGTGTTTTATTAGGTAAAAGTACCAAGTAAAACACTGTTATAACTTACCTTTGTATAGGTACTGTAAGCCTAAAATATGAGTACCTACTTCACTTTCAACTAGCTTTTCCTGTTTTTATTTTTCGTGTATATTTAAAACAAATATAATAAATTAATTTGTTTTTAAGCTATTGCATAGCTTCTATCGCGGGCCTTGAGCGTGGAGACCGAATCCAGAAATTCCGTAACGAAAATAGCCTAACACACCGCGCGTAAAGCTATTATGCAATAGCTTTACCGCGCCAGTCTCCGAGTGCCACACGTCTTTTTTTTTTATACGACGATAGGCTTGCGCTTGACTGTCAACTCTCCTGGTGTTAAGCGACAGTTAGGGTCTACGATGGAGTGCGCTTACCTAGAAGAAACCTATTCACTCGCTATTTGAAGACACTTAGATTATATATATTTTAAAAGACCCATTCAGGAAGCGCATTCCACATTTTTCAAAATTGACAAAAATTGAATAAATCGCACACAGATCTAGAAGTAAAGAATAAATTCTATAGTAAAAAAATGTAAGCTGCAAAATATATGTTGTTGTAGATGCAATATTCGGAGCAACGCTATTCTGATGTTATCTGTCGTGCAGCAAATCTATTGTGACCAGAATTTTTGTTAGTAAATAATTGTATTTAAGGTATTCTGTGGTAACGTATCAAAATTATAACGTTATTTAACTTTAGAGCAATGTTTTGTCACGTCACTAATGTGACGTCACTCACTATCAATGAGGGGCACTCGTTTCAAATATCTGTGCCAAAAATTAAGAATAGATTTTTGAAGATTGTCAACTTTTTTTTAATTTTCAACCAACTTCAAAAAAGGAGGAGGTTCATTTTTATGTTTGTGACCTCATAACTGTCGACTGGGTGAACCTATTTTGGTGATTCATTTTTTATTGAAACCTGGTGCTTCCCGTGTGGTCCCATTTCAATTTGGTACAGTTCTGACAATGGCATCCATGAGAAATCGGTTGCTTCAGTCTTTTAAGCTATGGTTATTGCTTATGTCTAGTATCTTAAGTTACTGATCAAATTAAAATAAAATCACGTTTGGATAAAACAAGCAAAACCAGTTTTTTTTAAAACTTAAAAATCATTCATTAGATTCATATAATTTTTTGTCGTGTGACACACATATTGATATATTCGATCTTTTTTTTTTAATTGAGTATTATCTCATTTATTTATATATTATAATTATAGAGCAAGTCTCAAGGCCCCACTGAAACAAACACATTTTATTGTCATTTTTTTTATTAAATTTTTATAAGAATTTTTATTAGTTTAGTGGAGTCTCATCATTCCTTCAAGTTACTTTGTCTGTGTAACAAATTCGTAGGTATAACTTTACCATTTTGTGTAGGTACTTACTTATTACTTTTTATTATCTTTTAGATGTTTATTACGAAAGAGTCCTACGATCCTCTATTAACACAGCTGGTTCAACAAACTGAAACATGTTTATTGATAAAAAATGCGTCATTATTTTAATGATAATAATAAATATAAATTCACACTCGTACCTCCTCTGAGTTAATAAAGTTTCAGTTACATATTGTTGTGTCTGCAAATATTTTTCACATTTTTACTTAAACAACATTACATAACATTTGTAGATTTATTTATGGCAATTATGGCAAATTAATTTATGGCAATGACGTAGAAATATAGCTTTTACTCACTTTGAAGCCTTTATATTTATTGAGGCTAGACTCAACGTTGAAACTGACTGTATACGTGGCTTAGACTGTGACTAGATTTGTATAGCTTTTTTTATTTAAGGAACTTGAAGATATCTTCACCAGCAGATATCGTGTACCTTATAGAATACCTTGAGATATTCGATGTCTCATTCCTCATTCTTTCAACTTGTCTTGGTATCCTTTCTTGTTCGAATTTTGAATTATGTATATTCCAGTTCAGAGAAATAATAATAATATAAAATAAATAATATTCTGAATCTTTGATAAAGTTGTGAATGTAATTTGAATTGTGTTTGTGAATTTAAAAAAATATATTTTAAATGTATAAATATATTTTACTGGTTGTATATTCTTTTTTTATATTTCCTGGGTATCTAAATAACCTACAAATAAAAATAAATAATATAATAATACTATAACGACCACCAGGAAGACGGTGTACAAACGTCGTGGCTTAAAAATCTTCGAACACGGTTCAACCTGAGCACAAGTTCCTTGTTCCGAGCAGCTGTGTCTAAGATACAAATAGCCAACCTCCGAAGAAGAAGACTAATAAGTCTACAAATCAAGTTTTAGAACAGTGTTAGGTCCCAAGTTTTATTTTTAATCAGCTCTGTTTGTACAAACTGTCCTTCTGCTGGGCGCGGGTCATCTTCTCATTGTCCCAAGTTGCGTGGAAGATAGTTTCCGAAGCGGAGAGCTTGAGGTCATGAATATTTTTGTATTTTGAACAAAAAAAATAGCGGATCTCGCCAAATGTATGCTAATATTGTTATGGCACTGAAAACTAGCCTCTCCTCTTTTCTGTCACACTACTGAAATTCAAGGAACCATGCATGTGAAATCATGCGAGATACCAGCCAAGTGTTTTTAAAAGTTTTGTTCCGGTATTTAGCTGAACCCATTTTTAACAAGCTTTTATTAGGTTCACTTGTATGCATTGCATGTTTGTTTGTTTGTTTGTCACCGACTCTTTTGGACTTGATTTTGAACCACTTCAAACGGTCAGATTTCATTCAAACTTAGTAGACTTATCGAGGACCGATGACAATAGAATAAGCGTGTGTTTTAGTTTTTTAAACTGTAATCATTTTTTTATCTTTGAAGTCTTGTTGAAAAATAAGATATATTTTTTTACGTTGGACATACGTTTGACTTTGTCTCACTACAGTGAGGATAGTCTGTGTAGCACGCTTGAACAAAAAATACCTATTCACTTTTCGTTTAAAGACATATTATCTGCAGACAAAGAGTTCCAAATTTTAAGTAAGGATGATGAATGAGTTTCCAAAATGCTTCGACTTGAGGATTTGGATGAATTTTTTATGAGCCCAATCTGAAAATTCATCCAAAAAAAAAATAATGATTCGTTGTAGTCGATAAATTACTAAATCATGAGGTAATAAACTAAAAAAACAACCGAATTGAAAACCCCCTCCTCTTTTGAAGTCGGTTGAACAATGTGTTTGATTTGAAGCTTCAGAAGTCATCAACTTTTTCAACCTTCCTATCTTCTTTCCTCAGATAATGAATGGAAATGACTACGTGATTGACTTTACAACTCGTATGACTTCAGCATATGTGCTGGAAGATCATACTCCAAATGACGTTGTTCGAGCCATGATAGAGGGTAGGCAGCAAGTGCAACCCTTCTACATATTCAACATGGACGAGGCGTACGAGCGAGTACAACATTTCAGAGAGATGATGCCCAGGGTCAAGATATTTTACGGTTGGTATTTCATGTAACTAACTACTACCTCATGTTATAACTACTACGGTGACAGAACACTTAATAATTATAGTTTAAAAAAACTGAAGCAGCCGACATCTCATGATTGCCATTATTAGAACTAGACCAAATTGAAATGAGATCACACGGAAAGCAGCAGCTTTCAAATAAAAAAAAAGAATCATCAAAATCGGTGCACCCAGTCGAAAGTTACGAGGTAACAAATATTAAAAAAATATATATAACGTCGAATTGATAACCTCCTCCTTTTTTGAAGTCGGTTGAAAAACGCCTTACCTGTACAACAGTCTGCCGGAGGTATAAATAAATAAATCAAAACTAATAATAATAGGTCACTCGGCGGGAAAACAACAAATACAAATATAAGAGAACTTTTTTGTAAATAGTAGTACGGAGACTAGTTCCCACAGTTAAACCTAATTACGTTTTTGTTAGGCATTGCAGGTATCATAGTTCATTTGTTTACTTTGGGTGTAATAAATTAAATAAATAAATTACTATCTATACAGGTTCTCCTAGTGCAGGGGGTAAACCCCTGCACTAGGAGAAGCACCTGGATATTTTACCATAACAATATTGTACATATCTCTAAATTTTAAGTCATATGGTAAACATTGTATTATTATTAATTAGAGCCTGTTCCGTCCCACTGCTGGGCAAAGGGTTCCCTATCCTGTTTCCATTATTCTCGGTCTAATGATTTTTGTGTCCAGTCTTTGCAAAAGGCATCCAGTTCATCCCGCCATCTCTTTCTGGGCCAATAATTGGCTGGTGTAATAATTGTAATTGTAATCTTTTGAAAATAATAGTTATTTGTTATGCAAGGCTGCAAAGTTGGTTTTTTTGCATCCAGCGTCTTCCTTCCACTTTTATAAAGTCTTCAGTCCATCTTATGGCTGGTATTCCTACGTTGCGGTTACCGGTGCGTGATCTCCACTCGAGAACTTGAACATTTACAAATACAAAAAATACTAAATATTTTTCACCTCACAAGCTCGGAAAGATTCTGTTTGTCATTAGATTGTCATTGGATTGTATCCTTTGATTTGATCCTAAAGTCCTTCGCTTGCTCAGGTTTCAATACATACTTGTATTGACTTGTATCGCTTGCTCAGGTTTCAATACATACTTGTATTGAAACCTGAGCAAGCGAAGGACTTTAGGATCAAATCAAAGGATACAATCCAATGACAATCTAATGACAAACAGAATCTTTCCGAGCTTGTGAGGTGAAAAATATTTAGTATTTTTTGTATTTGTAAATGTTCAAGTTCTCGAGTGGAGATCACGCACCGGTAACCGCAACGTAGGAATACCAGCCATAAGATGGACTGAAGACTTTATAAAAGTGGAAGGAAGACGCTGGATGCAAGCCGCTTCCAACCGGTCTTTTTGGAAATTTATAGGGAAGCCCTATGTCCAGCGCAGTAGTCCAGTAGACTTGTGTGTCTGAAATGATAGGAGAGGTAATTTACAAAAAATATACAACTGCGCAGCTGTGCCCAGGCAGCGCCGCGGTTTCAACGCTATCTTGTAGGAACCTATATATTTTTCGGGATAAAAAGTAGCTATGTGTTATACCAGGATACCCATAAGCTACTTCCGTTTCTTTCACTAGCTCTTCGCTATCCTCGATACAACTATGGAGACAGGACAAAAATCGTCGAGTTAATATCCCCATATGGCGTTATCTCGTGACCCAAATCAAGGTACTTACTGAACTTCTCCTTCTCGACCTACACGAGATTCTCATCTTACAGGATGGTAACGCTGACGAGCATTGTCATATTCTATTCTGCTCCGAATTTTTGTTATTAGCCGAATTTTTTTGAGATTTACTAAAACTACAAAATATGGTCAGTTAGAGACACTTTCTTTACAGCTGTCAAGTCAAACGATACGGATGTGATGTTGCGCTTGGCCGCAGCGCTAGGGCTCGGCTTCGACTGCGCTTCGCCAGGAGAAATATACAAAGTTAGAAAACTAAACGTCAATCCACAGTAAGTACAACCAGAGACGGATTACCCTAAAGGCCGAAAAGGCACGGGTCTAGGGCACCAGATTTTAGGGGCGTCTGGCGGTCAATCACGAAAACAAAATACACTGATTGTCTGAAGAACAGTATAATAAGTAAAAAAAAACAACGGGTTGCTCTCCGAGCTCCGGGAACTCCGGGAATGCCGGCAGAAGTGAAAACTTGAACATTAACGTTGTGAATTTTTGAATATTTTGGAATATATTTCAGATGCACTTTGTTCAATTTCCATGTTTTGAACACTTTATATACACGAATTTTACAAGTATACAGACGGTCGAGCCATCAGCAGTCCCTCATCCGTGGATGCGCGTAGCAGGCGCGTAGTAGTACAAACACACACACAACACTCGCGCAAGCGCCCTGCGCCGTCTTACAACTTTTCGATCAGGTCACGTGTCCTGACGCAAGTGTAACATTTTTTACACATCCCAAAAGTGCACAACGCCGCTAAAGAAGTTTTAACTTCAAACACAAAAATACTCTCTCGCTGGCTTGTGGTGCGCACATGTTTGCGCAGAGGCGGATTACCCATGAGGCCTAAGGCGCATTATATGGTATTGTAGCATCCAACCTACATCACGGCATCCACCTACAACCCCCCCCCCCCCGTTGATAATAAGATCATCAGTGCTGAAAATAAAAAGGGGGCGCCTGATTTTACTCGGCCTAGGGACTACGACTGCAAGTCCGCCTCTGAGTACAACATCATCCTAACTAATATTATAAAAGAAAAAGTAACTCTCTGTTTCTCTGTCTATTTGTTACCTTTTCATGACCAAACGGCTCAACTGATATTATGAAATTTGTACGGAAATAGCCATAAACTTAGAAACGGACATAGTAGGCTACTTTTCAACATCATCGTCGTTTTTATCATTATGCGGGTGAAACCGCGGAGCGCAGTAAATTTTCTTTTTCATTGGCTATAGCTCCTCCTCCTCCACCGTTTCCTCACTGCTGAGCGCCGTGATGCTCCCAACCCTGGTGTGACAGATGACGACAAATCTCTTTCCATCTCTGACGATCCTCAGCCTGATGTATTGCGTCAGAGATTTTTGTGCCCAGATTTTGTGACACTTAGGCGGACCATCTTATTGGGCTTGGGCTATAAGCTCAATGGCTTCTGTACTTCGAACGTCGAGCCCCAGCGTTGGAGATTTTTTACTAGCAGAAAGTCCGACCGCCCGCGCACCGCCGCGCGGCGTACCGTCTATTTCTCATTGTAATGCCGAAAATATTTACTCAGAAATTTAGGTAATTTTTGCGTACGGAATAGAATTTTTTGCCACCTTCTTTATTGCCTGAGAACTAATCTTAGAATTTTCAAGACTAGAATGAATAGATACCGATGAGATGGAGCTCATGGATATCGGTCGCTCCGTTGCTTAAAATCAGGCGAGCTGGCGGTCAATCGTAGTTCTATTTAATCTAAAAAACATTACAACTCAATTGTTCTTAAAAAGTAATGAGACACGGTTGTGTATAAGTTTAGCCTTGAAGGTAATGCAACAAAACGATATTTATTTATTTATTGGGTACCAACATGTTATACATCAATACATTTTTATAAGTAACACATGATCATAAGACGAATTCGAGCTAAATGCTAACATAATTATAGACACCGACAACATGCAATTAGGAAACAAGCGATCAGAAAATTAATTAAATAATGCTAAAACGAATTACATAACTTAAATTTATTAAGATTAGACAAAAGTGTGAATAATTATGTCAATGTGAATTGAAATCTACATAGTATTTATCAGGTCAATAATTGAAATCGATGTTATGAACGGCCCTCTTAAAAGAGTTAAGAGAGTGTTTGTGTCCAACGATATTATTGCTTGCGCCAATGTTTTTCAATCAATTCTACATAAATTAATGTATTTAATATTTCAGAAGCATTATTTACGCTATGCCATGTAAAACTCCCGAAGAAATGGAATATGCGAAGAAAGCGGGAGTGAGACATACGACATTTGATACTTCATTCGAATTGCAGAAGATAAAGGAAGCATGGCCTGATGCAAGGTAAATGTTTTCTTGATTAATGAATAAATTCGGGCGTCACATGTTTGAGTCGTTTGGCGTTGAGACTTACTTTGGGCCTAGATGTCATCTCATTTTTATCCGATTTTCAAAAAGGAGGTGGTTCTCAATCTCCTCGGAATCTTTTTTTATGTATGTTCTCCGATTACTCGAAGACACCTGGATCGACTTGAAATATTATTTTTTACCAGCGTTCTAGGTACTTTGCCACGCGGGCATCAACACATTTTTTATTTTTTATTTGTTGTAATCAAAATTTCAGTTTATTTAATTAGTATATCTTTTTTATTTAAGTTGTTTAGGGTATTTTAGTTTAGTTTTATTTAAGTACACATGTAAATACAGAAAATTAAATAATGAATAAAATGCTGATGTGCAGACTTTTTTAGAATATTTATTGAGTCTGGTGTTACTTTGTGGAAAATATTTTTTGTTTGAAAGTGTATACTTTCCAGGTGGTCCCATAGCAATTTTATCGAAATCAGTTCAATATTTTGGTTCTTATAACAAAATAACTGGAAAAATACTAAATTTTTTGAAACTATTAACAGTCAAAAAAGAATATAGCGCGTAATCGACGCAACGCATGACCAAAATCCTAGTGCGTTTTTAGCCCAACGTTTATTTATGTTTAATGTGGCGATGCTGGTAGCATTCTGAGTATGATTCCAACTACTATTATAGTAGGTTTGTGTTAGGCAATCCATTTGCTTATTTGTGTCGAAAGTTAGTTACCTAGTTAGGTTGAGTATGTGTAGATTGTTTATTGTTTTCTTATAATTAATAAAGGCACTTGCATATTAAAAAAAACGTTTTAACTAAGCAAAAACAAAACGTCTCTTTTTGAGCACAAGCGTAGCTGGGATGATAATTTGTTAGGAAGATTAAAATGGCTTAGTCTTAAAAGTTGAAAAAATTTAACTCGACTCTTTTTTATAGTAGGTACTGATAATGTTTATTATTATGTACATAAGTTTATTTATTTTGTAGTACGTAAATAAACTTATTTTTTTACTTATTATTTTAGACCCCGTCACGTAAAAAACAGTAACTGAAACTAAACGTATTTACGTTACAATGGTACACATTTACAATGATATGACGTGTAGGTATAGTTATATTGAAATTTCTGTCACATTACACTTAATGTAAATTTTAATGTTAATGTTAATTTTCAATTATTCTACTGTTTGAACTATGTGATGCGAAGTTTCATCTTTATAATGTTTGAAAATCATTATTATATTATGTAATTTTCTTTTTTATGCATTACATTTTCAGGTTACTAATTCGTCTAAGAATAGACGGCACGGCTATGTTTCAGTTGGGATTAAAGTTTGGATGTGATTTTGAAACGGAAGCTACTAAGTTACTTGACGAAGCAGCTGGTCTTGGATTGAATGTAGGTTATCTAAAGTACCTATAAAGCACAACTTTTCAGATTCAGAATTAATTCACAACTTTTCAGATTCAGAATCGGGTCGCAAACTAAATCTCCATCTCTGTCATTTCCGTACAGAATGACAAAGATGGATATATTCCGAATGCCATTGATTGTGATTCACATGTGTTCACATATGGTCTGAAATATTTATTTTATTTTATTTATGTTTGAAATTATTTTAAACAAGAATTAATTATAATTTACTAAATTATGATTCACCTAATGATAATTTTCTTATTTTATTAATTAATCGTCTCATATTATATTTCAATAGTAATATTATTTACAGGTGGTAGGCGTAGCTTTCCACGTGGGAAGTGTTTGCTGCTCTCCCGATAGTTACTCCCTAGGTCTACGACAGGCGAGAGCTTTGTTCGACCACGAAGCGAGGAATGGTAGACGAATGAATATTGTCGACATTGGAGGAGGATTTTTAAGCGACAAGACTGATAATATTGATAAGGTTCGTACTCTTTCTGTCCTGTATCTTGTATCCTTGTCTGTTATATAATGTTTAAATCTGTTTTAACATTAACATATTTTAATCTTAAAATTTACGAAGTAGCAAGATAAAATCAATGCTAAAATTTGAGTTTGAGTTGAGGCCAAGATTTCAATTAAATTCAACACCGAGCTATCCACTTAGTTCTATTCTGGATCAACAGTTTTCATAAATCATACAACAAAATTCTTAAAACTTGTGTGTTTTTTTAATATATAGTATTCCAGCTGCGCCCCGCGACATTACTCGCGTGGTGATGAAAAACGTTAATGTTGATGATGATGATAAAATATGACTCATGTCCTTTTCGACATCCTAAAGAATCACTGTGCCAAATTTCATAACGATTGGTTCAGCTTAGCCATGAAGAGATAACACACAGACGATAGACAGAGTTACTTTAGCTTTTATATTATTACTAGTTAATATTAAGATGTACTAATCCATCCTGTTCGTTAACCAGGTATCGTATCTAATAAATGATACGTTAGAAGAGCTGTTTCCTGACCCGACCGTCCAGATAATAGCTGAACCTGGACGATACCTGAGTGACTCTGCATTCAAGATGTTCTGTAGCGTCATGGGCGTGCGGAAGGTAACGTGATGTGTGGGAAAAAACACGTTTATTTTAATTAAACGACTTCAAAAAGTAGGAGATTAACAAATCGATTGTTTTTCTTTTTCTAATGTTTGTTATCTCATATCTCCGTCATTTATAAACCGATTCGGAAAATTATTTTTACTAAAGTAAGTAAGTTCGTACAGACTGTGTATAGTAGCCAACCCTATTGTCAGAGTTATTAAGCCGCCGAAAGGCCTGTGACTTGGCCTCTATTATTTTTAATTGAAATGATATACTTTCGGATAGGTCTTAATGAAATTTTATCAACGTCGGTCAGTCTTTTGGTTTTTAAAACAATATAACTGGAAAAAATATGTCATTCAAGTAAATGAAATTGCGTATTTTGTAGTCGAATGTTTCAGTCTTCCAAACTATAATAATTAATTTAAATAAGATAATAGATATCACATATTGTCACATAGATGTCACATATTTTATAATGTGACAATACTACCTTGTTCTATCTTACCTATACTTACCTTGTTGTATCTTTCTTCCAGGTTGTCCGAAATAATGAGCCAGTGAATATGATATATATAAGCAACGGTGTTTATGGAACAATGCGCTTTATTCAAAATTGGCATAAAATCTATAAATTTCAGGTATGTATCATACTCGAAAATGTCAAAGATAACATTATTTATTGATGTCATTACATTTAAACAACCAATAGATAAAAGATAAGGCCACAAAAAAAATATTCTTGAAATAATTTATTTTGTATTTTATTAGATATACCTTTTAAACAATAATTAATATTACTAAATTTTTTTGGAACTGAAAAAGCATTATGTACAAGAATTAAGTACATGAAAAACTTAATGAATACCTACGTCAAGAACCTAAAGTTAAATGAATTAAATCACCGAGGCATCTCTCCACACAAACGTGCCCATTAGGCTGGCGGGGTAACCACGCTGTATGGCCAGCGAAATATTTTGGGCCAGAAAATGGCCATATCGCTGGTCACGCCCTCTCTTTCATACGTTATTTATTCAAAAGAATCTTCTGTAATATCCGATAGTAACAGGATCTTTATTTATTTATAATTTCCAGGGATCATCGGAACCTGAACCGATTCTAGACGAAAAGACTATCCTATGGGGTCCAACCTGCGACTCCATCGACCAAGTAATGAAAGACTACGAGATACAGCTACCACGATGTTCTCCCAATGACTGGCTGGTGGTGGAAACCCACGGAGCTTACACCTTCACCTTCTCTACGAGATTCTCCTGTCTGGATATACCGCTTATACGGACTGTTGTTTCTAAGGACCTGTGGTATATAATTTTTTTACTTAGATCTACGACTGACCTCCAACTCGCCTGATGTTACGCAACGGTGTGGCTGAGGATCGAGCTCGTCGATCTAGAAGATATCTATTCACTCTAGCCATGAAAATTTCAAGATTGTAGCTCTCAGGAAATAAAGATGGTGGCAAAGAATTTCTATAGATTCGTCATAGTGTGTTTTTTGTTATAGGAGTCGTATAAAAAATTCATCGGTATACCAGTCGTCGGATTTCGTCCTGAAGCCAGATATATCTGCTCCGTTGCCATCTTTGCTGCCGCCAGTTCTTCCTAAGAATGAGAAATATGAACATTCTGATATTCCCGTTCTAAATACTTAGGTAGAAAAAAAATATATTACCGAAATTATTATATTGATTCAGTGAACGATATTATAGACATATCGTTGGATTTAGTAACATGTTAAGTCCATAAGTTCAATTAATTATTGCTATATATATGTATATTGTACCTAGCATACCTACCTATATTGTATCGAGGTTTATGGCATGATAAAAGAGAGGCATATACTCAGCAGTGAGAGGCATATACCCAGAGAAAACTGGAAAACTTAAAGTGGAAATGAACATTTTCATACTTTTATAACGTATTCAGATTTTATAAATGCATTTACATTCATATGTAAATTCTAAAATAAATTTAAAAAACTTTGTGCCATTTTAGTATCTGACATAGGTAAATTTAAATACCTACGATTTAATATTTAATATGTAGATATTTAATAACTTTTAGTGTATTAGAATGAATAAGAAAATCTGTACAAATCATTTGTGCTTTATGTATGTTAAATGTATATTAAATAAATTTGACAATTTTAAATAAAATTATAAAATATCAATAGTATAGTAAAAACAACTTATAAAATTGCTGCTAATAAGTTTTGATTTACACCTTCTATATTTTGTTATTGATTTATAGTTCCGTCGTTTCTTAGGGAATAATTTTGGTGATCACCAGGCTTCACCATCACATAACAAAATGCCAAACATCCTTTCCATAACCAAACCTATCCTGTTTGTTAATCAATCTTAGGGTGTCTTGCAAATAAAATCTACATTAAATCTTATAAATATGTTTCCCCTTAATAAACAATAACAAAACAATATAGAAACTGCAATATGTACTTAACTACCAAACAACTACATAAAAAATAATCAAATTAATCCATACCGATAAGGTCTTAAAGCTACACATAATCCCAAAGCTCAAACCCTCTATCAGTTAGCTTTGTACCCAGAAGAAATTCTACCAAGGATCCATGTGACTCATTCTATTGAGTAATGAAAAACCACCACTACGGTGTTTTTCAAGGGATTGGCTGATGGTCGCCGTCCACGGCTCTTACTCACCTGTCTCCCTAAATTCTTCTGTCTGGACTCCGGAGATCCCGCTTATATGAGCCATTGTCTCTAAAATTTCAGTCGAGTAGTTTCAATAGAATTTGACATTCACATATTTTAGAGGTTTTCGGAGTATATTTATTCTGTTATTTTGCTACAGTTATTTCCATTTGAATGTGCTAAGGCCGCTATCATATTAGCAGGCATTTGTTGAGCGTAAGCGTACTTCCAACGTTTAATCAAAGTCAACTTTGCGCGTAAGCGGTATTCAAGTTGTGTCTATCCTTATCTTGTGTCTATCATCTATATACAAAGGCCGGCCAAGTACGAGTTTCACTCGCATACCGAGGCTTCCGTACTCCCATGCAACATATGAACTCAGACAACAGGACTAATTAGCAAAATGTGCTATAAATCTACGAATATTTGTAATTTCACATATTTTCTATACAGTAGAAATATTTTTGAACTAGTATTGTGGAAACCGATACCATGGACAAGTTTTATTTTAAAACGACGGCCACCCTTGAGCCCGTTATGGACGGTACCAATGACTCTGTAGAAAAGGTAATTAAAGGCATAGAAATGTACAGTACTTTCTTATACAATGATTCAAAAGCACATTTAATCACAAATGTACTGAAAACTAGACTAACGAAAGGTGCTAAACTGAAACTAAAGCCATCGTATGCATCTTTTGTTTCGCAATACGCAGAAAAAATCGAAGAACTTTTTGTCAATCTGACTATTTCACAAGCAAATTCAGATACAGCAGCATGTGAAATTCTAAGACCTATAAATGAACAGTTAGTAATTAAAAAGTTTGCTGACGGATTGCAATTTCAAGGACGCGGTGCGTGCGGCGGCAGATGAAGAACTAGCAAGCCCATCAATTTCCAACACGATTTTCAATCAGATTGAAAATCTGATTCTGAAGAAACTGCTGAAAATCTAAATCAGTTTTTTCGTGGCTAAAAACTATGTATTAACTTGTAACGATAATGTAAAATACATATATTTAGATTTAGCTAATAAGAAATGTTCTTGGTTAGTTGATAGCCGTGCATCTCTATCTGCTATCAGTACAAAAGCGTTATCAGAAGTCAGGACGTACACGGAGAAAATGGGATAGGAGGAAAAACTTACTCTGAAGGATTTGTTTATCTTATCAGTGGTCAAGCGTAGATTTATGTATTTGAATGAAAACTAACTCCCATCACTTTCTCGCCCCGCTTCTATCCTGCTCCCGTTCAGTTCACACCATTCCCACTCTACACCCTACACTTGCGATTCTGCCTCGCACCTGCCCCACTCTCACTTGGTTCTCGTTCCGCTTTCACCTCTCTCCCACACCGTTCCGTTTCGCTCTTGTCCCATTGCCGCCTCGCTCCGTTTACACCTTGCTTTTCTCCCGCTTTTACCTCGTACGTTACGCTCCCACTTTGTCTCAGCTCGGGTTTGTTGCTCCCTTTTTCACTCCCACTTCAATCCTGCTTCGCACTCACCCGGGGTGCGATTACGGTGGGAGGGGTCCCACCGTAATTGCACCCCTCCCGCTGTAATCCCATTCACTCTCACATCGCTCACGCCTCACTCCCGTACCGCACTCTCTTCCACCTCACTTTATTTATCCCGTTCTCATCCCGCTCCCGTGACGTTCTCATCCATCACACTAATGCCTCATATGCCGGGACCCCTAAGTTGGGTCATGATGCACGCGGGGTCACCAATATCACGTCGGGGTCACCAATATGCCGGAGGCTGGAGGGTTGGTGATAATGAGACACATGATGGTATCGGTCTAATTTATTGAAACAAATAACTAAGCTTATATACTAAGTACTACGTGCTAGAGGCCTCCTATCTATATCAGTCAGTCAAAACCATGGAACTTTTACACAATCAATTACCCCGCAAAACTATAGTAATTATCTTTTGAATAGAATGTCCGATTCGAATAATTCAAAAATTAATCTACAGGTATTGAAATATTCCTGAATACGAAACAATTTATTTGGATAAGTATTAATAACAAGGTATAGATAACATGGTCTGAATTTGGTCGGCATTTCTATCAACTTTTTAAATGTAAAAAAGTAGTTATAGTGGCATAATAACAATAGTTGGGCATACGCTATCCTGACGTTTTTTGTAGATATTGGTATGTTCTTTAACATTGTAGGACATTTTTTTGTTCTATCATCCATAGTATGCGCAGCGTATGCGATGAAAGACATTTTATGTCTAATTTTTTTACACCTTGGGTTACATTATTCAAGTTTTGGTATGGATCTTTATTTTTTTCTAATACTCATTATAGCCTATATTACACAGGAATAATGTTATTCTAGTGTAGCATTCTAATGGTGAAAGAATTTTTGAAATCGGTTTAGTAGTTTTTGAGTGATTTCATATCAAACATACAAAAGTACAAATCTTTCCTCTTTATTAGTGTAGAAGATTTAGACAAGCGAGGATAATATAACAATAATTATCAGTTTTTCAACCGGAATTATTACCTTTGAAAAATTATAATACGTGCTTATTTAGCAACAATTGCGAATCAAATGAAAACCGAGCGAAAACACTGTTGCAATCTTTGAAACGTGATCATTTGCACTCAAGTGAGCGTGCAACAATTGAGTCAATTTGTTCGAAACATAATGACACGTTTTAACTGCCTTATGATAAGCTGACGAACACAAAATTATAAGCGAACAAACGATTACTTTGAAACATGGTGTAAGGCCGGTTTACACTAAGCCATATCGACTACCGCATAGTTTGCAACCGGAAATAGACAGACTAATTAAACAAATGTTAAGTAATGATGTCATAGAACCCGTAGAAAGTGATTGGTCGAGTCCTATATTACTGGTACCTACTTAAAAATACTGATAATTTGAACTATCAAAAATGGAGATTAGTTGTGGACTATTGGAAACAACGCGATATTTCAATAATTTCTCTTGTACAATTCTAGATACAGTCTTTTCTCTCGACATTTCGAAGGCTTTTGATAGGGTTTGGCATGACAGTCTCCTTAACAAGCTTCCATCTTTTGGACTACCTGCCTTCTTCTGCTCTTGGATTAAAGACTTCTTGAGAGAACGATCGATTCGAGTGGTTGTAGATGGGTGCTCGTCCGATCAAATGGCAATAAACGCCGGCGTACCTCAAGGGTATATACTCTCCGCTACTCTCTTCCTGCTGCATATTAATGAACTGCTGAAACCTGGTATCATAAGGTATGCAGATGACACCATAGTTATGGAAACATACACTTCTGGTCCAAGAGCCAAAAAGGCGGAAATCGAGGCGTTGAGAGAAGATATGGTTGAGCGTATGAATAAAACTCTAGAAGCTGTGTCCGACTGGGGGGACGATAATCTCGTCAAATTCAACGCCAACAAGGCTCAAGCCTCCCTCTTCTCCGCCAAAAAGAGTGAGTTTCTTTTGTCTCCTACTTTCCGAAACGTACCCATATCATTGGCAGACCGTCTTGAACTGCTGGGACTCACGTTAACCCCAACAATGAACTTTAAGGGCTATCTTGAATGTAAGGCTAAACTGGCTAGTAAAAAAGCTTGACATCATTAATAAGGTTAGGCGATACTTCTCACCGGGACAACTGCTGTATATGTATCAAGCACATGTCCGATCGTGTATGGAGTACTGCTGCCACCTTTTTAATGGATCAGCCAAGTATCAGCTGGAAGCTTTGGAATAAGTGGACCGGTGAGCTGTGAGGTTAATTGGTAACGATAAACTAGCTGCCAAGAAGCTACTTAGTCTCGAGCACCGCCGTAAAGTAGCATGCCTGTCTATTTTCTACAGGATTCATTTCGGGGAATGTGCGCAAGATCTTCACGACCTAATTCCACCCTACCCATTTCACCACAGGACTAGTAGAAAGTCGGCGAATTACCACCCATTTTTAGTTGAAATGTCGAAAATCCGTACTCAGCGATATCGATCCACATTCTTGTTGCGTAGTGCACAAGAATGGAATTCTTTGCCGCCATCTCTGTTTCCTGAGACCTACAATCTTGGAATTTTCAAGGCTAGAGTGAATAGATATCTTCTAGATCGACGAGCTCCATCCTCGGCCACACCGTCGCTTAACATCAGGCGAGTTGGTGGTCAATCGTAGATCTATCTTCTATATAAAAAAAAAACAAAAAAAAAACAAGTATAGCTTACGCTAGCAGACCCTTAAATAAGGCGGAATTAAATTACCCAACGATTAGCAAAAAGAATTAGCAGCGATAGTTTGGGGAGTAAAATATTTTCGACCATATCTTTTTGGTAGAAGTTTCATTATAATGAGTGACCACAAACCATTAATTTATTTATTTGGTATGAAAGATCCATCTAGCAGACTTTTAAAATTTGAATTAGCTTTAGGGGAATATCATGACAGAATAGAGTATGTAAAAGGAAAAAATAATCTAGTAGCAGACGTGCTTTCGAGAGTTTGCATCACGTTAGACGATTTAAAAAGTATGAATGAGAAAATAATGGCTGTGACTACACGAGCTTAAGCTAAAAAGATGAAGGAAAAAGAGGAAAGTGGTAGGAAACGAGATGAAGTGAGAGGTAAAGATAGTATCTCAAGTAATGACACTGACAATTGGCCTGATCAACCAAGAGTTGTGGGAATACTTAGGATACCTAATAGTGCAATTGAGATGTATAGATGTTGAATCTGAATGTTTCACATTTATAGCTAAGTCAAATAAGTTAAACATTCCACAGGGGTCCATATTAGGACCCCTGTTGTTTCTTATCTATATCAACTCTATACACGAGGTACTGCTTCACGGAGACATAACATTGTACGCAGACGACACTTGCCTCTTTTATTTTGGAACCTCTATAAACGAAATGATAACCCAAGCCCAAACAGATTTAAATAAACTAGTACTTTGGTTCCAAGATAATCTTCTCACCATCAATGCCTCAAAGACTTGCTATGTAATTTTTAAATCTAGAAATAAAAAAGTAGCACCTCATTTACCTCTCGAAATTGGATCGGAAATACTGCAACATGTCTGAGAAATATCTTGGTTTGCGGCTTGATAATCATTTAAATTGGAATATACACATCGATTACATACATTCAAAGCTTTCGTCACTACTTGGCATATTACGTGGAATTGTACGATGTCTTCCTCTATCGATTCGTCACACTATATATAATTCACTAGTGAAGCCTCACCTTTTATATTTAATTGAGATCTGGGGGAGTGCTTCAAAAACGAACATAAAAGGCCTACAAATTGTCCAAAATAAATTAATTAAAACATTATTTAACTACGATTACTTAACACCTACAGAAAAAGTATATAAAGAAACTAAATATATGAACATAAAACAACTACGAGCCACGAGTCCGGACTGTTCATGGTAAAAGATGTGTGAGTTATGCGGGAGTGCAAACCTACAATAAAATACCGAAAGAGGTGAAAAATGCAGGTTCATTTAATATTTTCAAAAATAAACTAAAAATACACATATTAAACGACATAACACTATTAATTAAATGAAATAAAATTTTATACCCACTGTACTGCACTGAATACACTGTGACGCATTCCTGCACTATTCACCAACCGGTCCTATTGTTTCGTGTACAGACGACGGACAGATAACGCGCGAAATATACTTTTGTTAAACAAGTGTACAAGATATTTACAACTTTATTAAATCGAAATAGGTTTTAAGGTCGAAACTATGGTTTCGACAGATTAAAATTTTATTTAGGTTAGTTAGTTTGTTTAAGTTAATTTATAAGCTCGAAATGCTAATTAATTAATTTATGTAGATCCAGCTAACTGCTGAAGCATAAGAAATATTTTTCTGTAAATTTAGTTCTCACTTAAGTGAAATTGTAATTTCTTGTTGAGAAATAAAATTCTTTAAACCGAAACATTAACCTCGATTATAAAAGACATAACACGCGAGACGTTTTAGTGAAAAAATTGAGTAGTTTTTGTGAGAAAATAAACGTGAAATAAATATGTATAATAAAAAGGGATCATCATCATCATCATCTCAGCCATAAGAAGTCCACTGTTGGACATAGGCCTCCCCCATGGATTTCCAAAAAGACCGATTGGAAGCGGCTTGCATCCAGCGTCTTCCCGCCACTTGTATGAGGTCGTCTGTCCATCTCGTGGCTGGTCTTCCTACGCTGCGCTTGCCGGTACGTGGTCTCCACTCGAGAACCTTTCGGCCCCATCGGCCATCAGTTCTACGTGCTATGTGCCCTGCCCACTGCCACTTCAACTTGCTAATCCGCTGTGCTATATCGGTGACTTTTGTACGTCTACGTATCTCTTCATTTCTGATTCGATCTCGTAGAGAGACTCCGAGCATAGCCCTCTCCATAAAAAGGGATGTTAACACGTTATTCATTAAAAGTCTCGTAGATGAAATAAATATAACAAAAACGTGGTCCAGACCGCGCATTTGTATACTTAGAGGAGTAAAAATAATAGACAGTGACGAAAAAAAGAATTATATTCTAAATGACTTTTGTACGTCTACGTATCTCTTCATTTCTGATTCGATCTCTTAGAGAGACTCCGAGCATAGCCCTCTCCATAAAAAGGGATGTTAACACGTTATTCATTAAAAGTCTCGTAGATGAAATAAATATAACAAAAACGTGGTCCAGACCGCGCATTTGTATACTTAGAGGAGTAAAAAGAATAGACAGTGACGAAGAAAAGAATTATATTCTAAATGACTATCATCTACTACCAACTAGTGGGCATGCTGGGGTACGCAGAATGATAAATAATATAAGACGCAGATTCTACTGGCCAGGAATCGAAAATGACGTCAAAAAGTTCGTTCGACATTGCGAAAAATGTCAAAAATAGAAATATTCCCGAAATGTTATTGAGTATATGGTAATTACGTCTACAGCAACTGCAGCTATACAAAAAAAAACTTGACGTAATAGGCCCCTTAGACCAGGATTTAGAAGATATTAAATATATCTTAACAATTCAATGCGAACTAAGTAAGTTTATTGAGGCTTATCCTCTTAGAAATAAGGGAACGGTAAGTATAGCTAAGGCTTTTCTTAATAATTTTATTTTAAGATACGCGATTCCAAAGGAAATAGCTGCGGACAGAGGCACATAATTTATATCATCAACTATGTCAGAGGTATGTACATTATTAAACATCGATAAATTAAACTCTACTGCATACCATCACGAAAGTATTGGATCACTAGAAAATGCGCACAAGCATTAGGTGCATTTTTAAGAATACAATGCGATAATCACCCTTACACCTGGAGCCACTGGTTACCATTTTGGTGTTTTGCATATAATAATACAGTGCATAAATACGCACCATACGAGTTAGTTTTCGGCAAAATTTGTGGAATTCCTAGTAGAATATGTAGTGTAGTAGAACCTTTATATAATGTTTAGTTTATAGTTTAGTTTAGCGATGCTTATAGAAACTTGATACAGTCAAAGCAGATAAGAAAAAAACATTATGACAAGAATGTAAACACATGAACATGACATCACATGACATGTTACTTGTTAAGAATGAAACAGGCGGCAAATTGCAAAGTTTATATAATGGACCGTATTTAGTTATTAAACATCAATAACCAAATGTAAAATTTATGGAAGGAAACAAAATAGAAATTGTTCATAAAAATAGAACAAAACCATTTGTAACACAATATTATGTAAACTATATTTAAGAGAAAAACAATTTGTTATTTTTTTTTTGTTCTCTTTGTAGCCGTAGATGTAGTAGATAAGCTTAATATATATTGTAAGACACTAGATTGAAGGAGTTAGTATTGAAATGTACTTCGATTGCTACACACGTGTATCATTGGATCACCTCACCACACCTCCATCCAGACAGGACCACCAGGAGTGAACTCGGAAGAGTTAGAAGTTAAGTAAATTTAAGACCTTTATATCTCCCAAACTGGAGCTTTTACTTTCCCTTTTTATTTATTAAAAATATTTTATTGTTATTGCTTAAAGGCTGAATGTATTGATTTAAAACCCTTTTTGTAGATTTTTAGAGCTCCTAGATTTAAAGATATAGCCTAATCAAATTTCAGTACAATCCTAGAATGTTTTAGGTACTAAGATTTACGACACGTTTTACTATTTTTTCTAATGAATTTTAGAAATATTGGCATATTACCAAATAACCCATTTCATTGGAAATCTATAAACACTTTAATCAGATTTTTGGATCATTCAACGACGAAGTAAATTAAATTACTGATTGTTGCTGACTTGCCGAGAGTCGGTCAAAAATTTGAAATTCCAAAACTTTGAGTGCAAACAGCTCGGAATGGTGTTTAATACCGATGACGAAGTCCTGGATGCGCTGAAAATGGGATGTTTTTCATGGTCTCGACAGAAATGATGCTCGGTGCTTAAATTGTGTTTCAAGAGACAAGCCGCTCACGAACCACATAGCGCTGAGGGTGTCTCCGCAGATATATAGCTGGCTGATGGCCCTGGGAATGCTGAATGTAGATGTGCAAAGACGACGAAGAAATTCATGGACCAATCTCTTCTTGTGCTGTGTTCCATGTGCCTGACCTACGGCCACGGGCGGAAGTTCTGCAAAGTTCTGGTTCTGTTCCAAAGTATAGCCACTGTGGTGGCCCGCATATGCGCGATAAATGCGTGGATTACCTTGCATCAGTAGCGCCAACCTGCTGCAACGGCATAGCCGCCAAAGTGGAGAATGTGGAGCACAATGCCTTTAGCTTCGAGTGTCCGGTGCGTAGGAGGTGGGAGGCACTGGCGAGAGCTAAAGTAGCTTATTGCTAAGATAGTTCCAAGTCGTTCCGGGGCGGGTGCCCCAACCAGAAGATACGCAGTTGCCCAAGCTAACCTCCAGAGGAAGCATCAGCAACCACGGAACTCATGATTGAGGCCAGCAAACGCAAACTCGCATTCGCTCTGATTCAGGAGCCGTATGTGGGCGGAGTGAGTAGAAAAGGCTGCTTATTGGAGGCGATTGTAACGCCAAGAGCACCTGGTGAGCAGCACCATTGTTACCAGCATATGAGTTGGTGGTCAAAGTATAAAAAAGTTTAAAAAAATGAAACAACCTACTAATTTAAATTACTAATTTAAATTACTTAGATGACATATTTTCCCAGTTATTTTGCATAGAAATTATTAAATCTACTTTGATAAAAAAAATAAAGGACAAAATAATGAAATATAAATTTTAAAATACCTTTATAAATGACGGAGTTGACAAATACATGTATAAAAAATTAGAAGCGAATTGATAACCTTCTCCGTTTTAGAAGTCGGTCCATTGTAGATATCAATAACTTTTTAAAAAATTATAAATACTTAAGTAGTAATAGTTATTTATTCACAACAAAAATTTAACAAATGTAACATCAACAAGAATATAAATATATAATATATATACACACACATGAATAAAAATAAAAATAAAACTACTCTAAAAGACCGTTAGCAGTGGGAATTGTTCCCAGGATGCTGGCCCCATTACCTCGTTGTATAGCGATATTTACTCTTTGAGCAAAGTAGAGGCCAGCATTCTGGTCAGGTGTTGCGTCGATCAGACGAGACGAGAGCTCTCTATATATATTTTTGCTGCAAAAAGTAAAAGTAGTAATAAAAATTGTGTGTGGGATTGTTTTTAAAATCTTTAATATTTAAAGGGGTTTACACAACGACTATGTCTCCCCCGAAACAGAATAATTAATTATTATACACTTATATCATATATCTACTAAAAATATATTATAACTAGCTGCCCGCCGCGACTTCGTACGCGTAAGAAGATCGTTCATGTCACGCTCCTACCCGCACTCAATGCACCCCCTTCAAGCTAATGCTTCAGTACCACATCTGCCCTGCTCGTGTTTCGCTCCTAGCTCAATTTTCTGACCCAATATATTAATGTCGAGTCAGTGGTCAAGCGTAGATTTATGTATTTGAATGAAAACTAACTCCTATAGGGAAAGGGTTCTCGCCCCACCCGTATCTTGCTCCCGTTCGGCTCCCAAACTGTTCCTGTTCTGCTCTACCCGATTTCAGATCGCTCTCACACCATTTCCACTCTACACTCACTCATGATTCTGCCTCCTGTCCCACTCCCACCTTGTTCTCGTTCCGCTTTCACCTCGCTCCCACCTCGTTCCGCTCTTGTCCCATTCCCGCTTCACTCCGTTCACACCTTGCTTTTCTCCCGCTTTTACCTCGTTCCCGCCGCACTCCCACCTGACTCCTGTTCCGCTTCTGTTTCGCTCCCACCTTGCTCCCAGCTCTGGTTTGTTGCTCCCTTTTCACTCCCACTTCAATCCTCCTCCACACTCACCCCCTCCCACCGTAATCGCACTCCTCCCGCTGTAATCCCATTCACTCTGACATCGCTCACTCCTCACTCCCGCACCGCACTCTCTTCCACCTCGCTTTATTTATCCCGTTCTCATCCCGCACCCGTGACGCTCTCATCCATCATACAAGTGCTTCACTTTCACCAGCTCTCCTTCCCCACCCCACGATTCAACCCTGGAGCTTTCGTATAATCTTTAAACTCTCCTTTCCCCGTGTATAATCCTTAATTTATCCCTATTGCAAAACTATAATGGCAATATTTATTTATATCTATTAGTATTATTAGTTGATCTAAATCTTAATTTTGATGTCCCTAACATTAAAACCCTTGAACTTTCATATAATATTATAGGGTGTTTCAACTCCATGTTTCCTGTCGTTACGAAACTAATATAACAATATTCTATTATAGTTTGCATCTGATAGTTAATATAAATACTGGAATTCATATCCCAACATTAAAACCACGGAACTTTCATACAATAATTTACTCCCCCATTTTAACCCCTTTATTAAACCTAATTAGTAAAACTATAGTAGCAGTTTTCATCTATTGTTAGTTAATATAAAGATTTATTTTTCTATTAGTATTTTGTTTAGATTGATATTATTAAATTCGCAATATCTTTTGAATGGAAAGTCCGATTTGAATAATTCAAAAAGTAATCTACAGGTATTGAAATATTCTTGAATATGAAACAAATTTATTTGGATAAGAATTAATACCAAGATATAGATAACATGATCTGAACTTGATCGGCATTTCTATCAACTTTTTAAATGTAGTTTTTGAGTGATTTCATATCAAACATACAAAAATACAAATCTTTCCTCTTTATTATTAGTGTAGATGTAGATAAATCTTTACAATAATCGCTAGTGTGTGGGATCTATACAAAAACTAAACATGGGCCAATTTAGTAGGTATAAAATAGATAAAAATCGTAGTTTGTTTCTGAGCAGGAAAAATTTACTGAGAAATATATATTTTTACTGGTACTTACGTACATTGCTAACCTGTTTAAAAAACACAAATAATTAATGTAGTGCTCACATGCAAACTAATTAAGAATTAATAAACTTGGCAGTTGAAGATAACTTGATCGTTAGATTTTTGATCAATAGACTTTGAGGCTTTAATGAACACTTACAGAAGTAAATATAATTTTTAATCCATGATTTCTTTCATTGCTCGACCGAGATCTTGCTTTGTGTTACGCATATGAATTTACTTTTGTATTTGATTAAACGTAGGGTTTGACTAAGCCTTATCCATGTTTGTTAGACGTTTAATTATTGTACAACATTCACCAGTATATTTATTTGTGGCATCAATTAGAAATAATCGAATTCATGTAAAGAGTTTATTATCTATAGAGAGGTTGTACTCATTGAATATGAAGTAAAAACATGGCAATTCTCAGTTCTCAGCACTTTCGAGGATAAGATCATATTCTTAAGGCCTTTTAGTATCTTGGCCTTATATATTTTAGTGTTGCACTTTCTAAACAGATAATGTCACTGTTCACAAGTCACGGCAGCGTCGCCCGACGTGTCACGGCTGAAAACGAGTCGGGCGATTACCTTCCTTGAGGTTCGCTACGCATAGCCTGGAAGACCTTTCTACGTATTGATTGAGGTCGCTCCTTTACTTATTTAATTATTTTGTTCAGACAAGGTCATAGAACAGCATAGTAGTAAATATATACTTCGAGACGTTAGCTCGTCTTTTTTGCCACGATAGAACAGTAAGTAGGTAAAGACTACCTTAATAATAAACAATTCGAAAAGGCATTTATAAAATGTTCACTATCTCATTGTTAGTGTAATGACACACAATTTTCAGAACGCTAAGACTATTAATGTTAATATAACTTGTAAGGGGACTATTTCTCTGTCTTGATAAGATTATAACTTGTCTTTAAACAAATTTAAATAAAAACTTGTTTGATAAATATACAAGTAAAACCACTATTCAATTTATAATTGAAGATTCGGCCAAGTGCAATTAATTTTATTATCCTTGTGAGTATAAAAAGCGTTTTACAGTGTTTGAATTTGATTATTGTTGTTTTGGTGTAACCGATAACAGAATACTGATCTGTGCCATTGAGAATTCTAATATATTATGTTAGTGAGTAAATACATCTTTTTTTTTTTATTAATTTGAAAATTTCTTGTCAATCCATATTTAATTTCATAATAAACCAATCATTGGTATATGTTTATTATATAACTTTTTGATATTTTCGTATTTTTTCTTTCGTTTATCGTATTTTTTCATATTTTGATACTTTCTTTTGGATATTTTCGTAATAATACTAAAATTTATCCATTCAATACTATTGAAATTTACATTCGTGTCATCAATTTATAAGAGTATTTTTATTTTCTGTTACTACCAAACCTAAACAATATACTTATCGTTGTTGCAAACGAGTTTGTAGATTCTCTCATCATAGCTCTCAAACAGATGGACCGTTTTTGATCTTGTTTTTTGTTTCAAAGAGGACTTTATCAAGAGTGTTCTATGTATGTATGAGCTATGTTTCATCAAAATCGGTTCAGCCGTTTTTTGTTGGGAGTTTTAGAGTTTTCTAAGCTTATACTTATTAAAATATAATTAAGAAGAAGAAAAAGAATTATTTCGTCGTCATAATTTATAATTGCAACAATCAATGGCCGTTCTATCTTATGCGTTATGTTGTTACGCGGCAGTCCCAAGTATTTTTCGTTAGTTTAATAATTTGAAATGTCTTCTAACCTTTGTTTTTTGCTGCAGACAATGAAAGAAAGAATGGAAAATGAAACAGGCTACGTGGTTGACTTTAAAAGTCATGTAACACCAGCTTACGTACTAGAGCATCATACTCCCGACGACGTGGCCCGAGCCATGATAGAGGGAGGGCATCAGATGCAGTCCTTCTATATATTCAACATGGACGAGGCATGGCGGCGAGTGCAGCACTTCAAGCAGATGATGCCCAGGGTCAAGATATTTTATGGTTGGTATTTGCACCTTATTATTTTTAAGTATTTTTATTTATATATTAATTATTTAAGTAATTAATAGAAACTTTGTAAAACACTAACAATTTTCAGAAATAAATATTATTAAATATTATGTTTGTGTATATGTTTATTATATAAAATACACAGCTGGTATAATACCTTTGCTAGTAAGAGCAGTATGTAATCTTCAAATGTTTAATGTATATTTTATTATGTTATGCTCGGAATCTCTGCGAAATCGAAACTTGAACTTGAAAATTCTAAGTTTGTGTTCTCAGGAAACAGAGAAAGGAGCAGGAAGTTTCATTACTGAGCTCAATTACTCCTCAGTTCTCTGCCATTTAAATATATAAATAATTTACTACTCTACTAAGTCACTTGTATATTGCGAACTATACTTTGGTGTGTATAACGTAGTACATATCAGGTCAACGGTGTATAACGTATTTTTGAACCACCCAGACCATGAACGGACACATTTAACTTTTTTAATAATTTGCCCGTTGGACCGAATTCTAGGAAAGTAGGCAACTATGCTATCACTAGGACAAAGTTCTGATATTATATATATATCGGGGAGGTTAAAAAATTCTTTGCATGCCCAAAATGCTGGCCTTTACTTTGGACAAAAAATAAGCATTGCCATCCAGAGAGGAAATGCCGCCAGCATTTTGGGCACTCTGCCTGAAACTGGAGATTGTTTGAAATATCCATAAGCTTTGTTGCCTATGGATATTTTAAATAATCTCCAATCAATCAGTTTTAAATTTTTTCTATATATATATTATATAATATATATTATTATCTGATAAGCCACTAGCATATTTTTCAGTTTGCCTTTGTATTGATATATTGTTACAGCTGTCAAGTCAAACGATACCGAATTGATGTTGCGCTTGGCCACAGCGCTAGGGCTCGGCTTCGACTGCGCGTCGCCGGGAGAAATATACAAAGTTAGAAAACTAAACGTCAATCCACTGTGAGCACAACATTATAAAAATGTATTATTATGTAATTTAAAAAAGAACTGAAACTTCAATTAATGCGTAATTTCGTTTTATTAAATGATACATTTTTACAAGTATTTTGTTTTAAAATCAAAAGTGATGAATATAGAAAAGATAAATTTCTAAAGGATCAATTTGAAAGACCATTCCTTTAAAGAAATCTCCAAATTGGTTTATAAATGACGGATTTATGACGTAACTGTTATTTAAAAAAATACATCGGAATAGAAAACCTCTTTTCTGACGACGGTTGATAACTTTTGAAGTAGTGTAATAATAGACTAAACGAGCGACATAAATTAAATTCTCTTTGTAATGCAGTCGGGTAAAGAATGAGAAAACAAACAAGAGACTATGAAAAATAGACATCTCGCTAAATATATGTGGATAACCTTACAATAAATGAAACCAGGTAAAACTAGATAAAATCGTTGGTTTAATATTTTAGGAGTATTATCTACGCTATGCCGTGTAAAACTAACGAAGAAATGGAATACGCGAGGCAAGCGGGAGTGAGACACACCACGTTTGATAGTTCGTATGAACTGAAGAAGATAAAGAAGTCATGGCCTGATGCAAGGTAAGTAATTATTTTCTTACACATTGCCGTTTTTATTGGCGATCTGACCCCTTATTCCTACAAGCCGACATTGTATAATTTATATCTTGAAACTCTACAACAACCGCCGAATAAGGCATCATTTGGCGTTATGGTTTTTTAGGGTTCCGGAGTCAACGAGAACCCTTGTACTCGTAGTTAGGCTACATCCGCGGCTTAGATCAAAGACTATTAATACTAGAAAGTTGTAATTTGGTATGGGTATATTAATTACGACGACAAAATGTTATAAAGTCAACGCATCAGTGTTAGTGCGTCACCCTTCCACTAAATTTTACTCAAAATGACATTATTTCATAAAAATCGATTACGAGAGGTAGTACAGTAGTCTTGCATCTATTTTTCAGATTATTAATTCGCATAAGGGTAGACGGAACAGCTAAAAAGAAATTGGGATTAAAATTTGGATGTGATTTTGAATCTGAAGCCACAAATCTATTGGACGAAGCAGCCGCCCTTGGATTAAATGTAAGTTTCAATAAACAAACATTTTTTTATAACAACCTTTATTAACTCCAGTATTCAGTATTTCAATAATACAATACACTACAAAAACACTTTATTGACACCATAATAAAATAATATCAATTCATATTTTTTTTATCTAATACTAATAATCTTTAGACAAATCTTGATTAGTTAATCTTAGTTAATCTTGAGACCAGCCACGAGATGGACAGATGATCTCATGCAAGTGGCGGGAAGACCCTGGATGCAAGCCGCTTCCAATCGGTCTTTTTGGAAATCCATGGAGGAGGCCTATGTCCAGAAGTGGACTTCTTATGGCTGAGATGATGATGATGAATAATCTTTAAAATTAAATCTAATAAAAAATATTAATACTAAGCTAGTCTTTATTAGACTAGCTTAGTATTAATAATCAATGACCGTTCAACTTATCTGATTACGCGGAGGATTATTGATGTGGCAAAAGGCCTTTTACACTTCATATATATCTGCAATAGAGTGCAATTTTGGTCACCCTCCAAAAGCTTAAAAATTAACATAAGTTTTGATTATACATATTTGCAGGTGTCAGGCGTAGCATTTCACGTAGGCAGTATTTGCTACTCTCATGAGAGCTACGTCCTGGGTCTACGACAGGCGAGAGCTTTGTTTGACCACGAAGAGAAGAATGGGAGACGAATGGATATTGTCGACATTGGAGGAGGATTTTTAAGTGACAAAACTAATAATATTGATGAGGTGAGTATCACTAATTTAAATATTAAGTATTTTTTAAGAGAAAAAAACGTTAAATTCTATTTTAGTACCACGAAAATAAAAAAATTCGAAGCATTGGGAAATTTGAGAAAAAAATAAATTTATTTTTATTTTAATAATTTAAATGCATATACATATATTTTGAATATGTACTCCAAGTCCAATTTTATGCTGCCATTTAAACAGAAGGTTGTTCCTCACCGGTTTTCAATCCCAAAAATTATATGTCTAAAATTCGGAAAATTCTCAGATTGTTCTTTTGCATGAAATTTATATATTTTGTTTGAGCTCAAAGTCTCAACCTTTTATCTAAACTGAGTAAAACTAATAGAACATAGATCTACTAATATAAGTAAAAACAACTTTTAAATCGTTAACCAGGTATCGTATCTAATAAATGATAAGTTAGAAGAGCTGTTTCCTGACCCAACCGTCCAGATAATAGCTGAACCTGGACGATACCTGAGTGACTCTGCATTCAAGATGTTCTGTAAAGTCGTTGGTGTGCGAAAGGTAAAAACATATCTGTGAAACATGTACTGATTTTAAACTCCTTAGAACTATGACCGAAGTTGCCTATCTTTCAGGTTGTTCGAAATAATGTACCAGTGAATATGATTTATTTAAATAACGGAGTTTATGGGACTATGCGCTTTGATGAGAATTGGCATAAACTCTACAAATATCAGGTATGTACTTGATTGTGTTTCTTCTAGAACTGCACTAAAAGCTATGTGCATACAAGGATATTAGCCACAAACCAGCTAAGATGGGCAGGTGAGATTTCATCATTTTTAACTGAACGCAGATTATAATCAGATATGATTTCTTGAAATATACGCTTGTAAATACAACTGTAAATGCTAGGTGATGTCTTAGACGTTGGTTCTCAACATCTAAATTACCGCTATTTAAATGGTGAGGAACACGTTCAATAAACTATTTATTCTATATAGGGATATTTAGCAAGCGTGTTGACTGAATATTGACAGATAAAAAACTTAAATCTAATCTATATATCTAGTGTGTTTCCGCTTCGAGAATTGTCAGAATTTGAATTTATGAATTACAGGATTTCTAGACGGATCGTGTTAAATAGTGAACATGTAGTCTCTTAAATTTATTTAATATTTTACAGCGATCATCAGAGTCTGAACCAATTCTTGAGGAAAAGACTATCCTATGGGGTCCAACCTGTGACTCTATCGACAGGGTGATGCAAGACTACGAGATACAGCTGCCACGGTGCTCTCCCAATGACTGGCTGGTGCTGGACATCCACGGCGCTTATACTTTCACCTTCTCCACGAGGTTCTCCTGTCTGGAGATACCGCTTATACGGACTGTCATATCTATGAATTTATGGTATATATGAGTCTCCTTTTTTTTACCTAATCTGTATTTTCCCACTGCCGGGTAAAAGTTTCTCCCATTTCTTTCCATACTAATCGGTTCTGAGTTATCGGTCCTTCCAATGCTTTTTAAGCAGATTCAGAATTTGTTGCACCATTGCGTCGGAAGGCGACCTGAATCCATCCACCGGAATCCATCCCCACCTTTGTGTATTTTATGCCTATTTAAATATTTAAAAAGTAAGTTAATACCAATTAAATAGTACAAAAATTGCATAATAAAAACAACCGTTAAAACTTAATAAAAATCTGGATTTACGTAGATTGTCGTCGGAACAGGATTCAGATTTATACAAGTTTCTTTCATATAAACCTCATTCATGTTGTTTTTAACACGCTTTTGTGTCAAAAGACACTATCGTAATCCTGAAATCTCATTTGACACATATCGAATACAACCAAATCTTAGATTATTTAGAGAACCTAACTGTGTAGATTCCGTGCAAAATAAAATTATAACAAAAAAACCTAACCTAAACCTAACCTTTTTGGCATGAATTCGGAAACTCGTGCCAAAATTAGAAAATTGTATGAAACGGATGTAGGCAAATAAGATTCTAACTAATCTAAGTCACAATGGCGATATATACCAATAAAAATTAAGTATTTAATAAGCCCATCTATTCAATTCCACAAAATTCGTGGGCTTATTTACATAATTATTCCATTCATATCCCATATATTAAGGTTTTTTTTTTGTTTCAGGAACTTAATTAAAAACTCCTCGGTATACCAGTCATCAGATTTCGTCCTAAACCCGGACATATCAACTCCGCTGCCTTCTTCACTACCACAAGTTCTTCCCACGAGTGAAAAATATGAACACTCTGAAATGCCCGTCCTAAAGGTTTAGATTTGGTGTAACTAAAACAATCAAAATATATTTTTGTTATATCTGTATTATTTTTTGTAAAATTCCTGCACATTCATATGTAAGCCAATGTGGAAATTTTAATTTATAATATTATATTTAATATAAAATATAATATTTAATTAATTATTAAATAATGTTTTATCATACTAATAATGTTTTATTGAACGACAACTATAAAAATACCTGAATCATAAAGTTTACACAGTAAAATTATTCCTATAATAAATATAAACAATAATTAACTAGAAATGTATCTGATACTACTGTTACATTTGTTACATTTGACTGGCCTTGTGGCTCAGTTGGTAGTATGTCTGCCTGCTGTGCCGTTGGTCGTGGGTTCGATCCCCACCCAGGGCAAACATTTGTGTTATGAGCATGAATGTTTGTTCTGTGTCTGGGTGTTTCTATGTATCATATGTATATATTTACAACAAAAAAAGTATATATGTATTCTAACAGCCATCTAGTTCCATAGTACAAGCTTTGCTTAGTTTGGGCTAGATGGTGTTGTGTGAAATGTCCACAATTAGATATTTATTTATTTAAATACATTGTACCCAAAATACAAAACATCGAGAAGGTATAAGACGATTTTTAAGTGACAAAACGCTTTATGATAGTCGATGGTGATGATAATGTCGTATTTAGATCCTTAGCAGACGATGGATTGCACTCCAAACGATCCATAGTGATCCACTGAACATCTTGTCCAGTCCAGTAGCGCTCGTGGCGTAGCTTGACCGGGTGTTCCCGAACGATCACCAATGTTAAGCAACGGGCGGACCGGTCAGTCTTCAGATGGGTGACCGTGATTGGCATTTCTTTCTGAGTGCTACCGTGGGTCGGATGACACATTAAATTGTAGGTCCCGGTTGTTCATCGTCAAGCCAAGTCAGAGACCTTTCGGTGGCTTAATAACTCTGAAAATAAGGCTGGCCAGTCAGTCTATACGAACTTACTTAGGTACTTAGTCCAGTCTTTCGCCTGCATAGCATCTTACTATGATATCTTCACAATAATCACAACGCAAGAAATCTATTTGCAATATGTTAAAGAAAAGCGTACACAACAGCAGAAATTGAATGGGAACAAAACAACCCAAATAAATAAACTTACTTTCAATATTTGTAAATAATAATATAGGTCCATTTCAATAATATGCATTAATTAAAATATGCCAAATAAACCGAACAGAGTTCCTCTTATGGAGCCCTGCTTAAATGTCCCCTATTATACTGGCTGCGCTACCACGTTGTATCATCAGAGATTTAAGTTGCGTCAGATATGACCCGGAGCGAGGGTCACGCATGACTCCTTAGCCCCAGCACCAAGCACCACCAAGCCAAGATTTGGAGCACCAAGATCCGGCCGCTTCGATGGCGAACGGCACAAAGTCGTGCGCTGGTTTCAGGCAGGAGTATTTGTGATGCTTTCCCCTAGCGGCTGCCGCCGAACCCGCACCGGCGACATGCTGAGAGAACGGGAGGTAGCAGGATGCACATATGCATACATGTTGCATCCCACACAAAACAGCGACCTCTCTGCCATGGAACAAGTGTAAGACCATCTGGCCGTTTGCCATCAGTACGGAACAAATCAGGATGCTCCAGAATACAAGGTACTTCGGCCGACACGAGGGAACACTTTAAAACGTCATTGATACCGTGATGCCGAGGTCTGCGCCGAACGCTACGGGTACAGTTCAATCCGTGATGACCGTTAGCTTCCACACGCGCCCCACAAATACACGTGTGAGGTTGACAATCGTCGCAACCAAGGCGAAGAGCTGCGGCCACCCTCACAGAGTTGTCGTCTAAAAGCGTGCGCACGTGTGGCGAAGGCATTGCATAAAGCGAGGCGCCAAACTCTGACTGGAAGACTTAAACAAGCCAGGTCGATCCCCGAACTTTCGTTTCGCAATTTGGAATGCGAATAATATATTTGTAGTACATGTCTTTATTTGCAACATTACAGACTATGTAACATTATATACCTACTTACATTTTGCTTAAAATACAAATTCGTCATGTTTTATTATTATTATTATTATTTTGTTTTTGTTGTTTTAGTTATACGGTAGTAACACGGGCAACTTTTTATTCCTGTTCTAACAACTTTCAGCTGAAGTAGTAAGAAGGGTAAGTCAATTACCGGTGTTACTACTAGTAGTAAGATTGGTAGTAGCTCGGGCAACAAACCATACTGAATACGATCAAGTTCCCGTTTTGACTGCCTGTTACTATTTTGTTTAAAGAAAAGGTAATTTCCTTTTGTTTTCCGACCAATTTAATCAACTCGCAATTCCACTGCGGAAAACTTCACACGATAATTAAGAATGATACATTATAGAATTCGTCACGCATAGCAACGGATGACAGATAGACGGTATAGTCATTAGAATAAATTACATTCGATCAATTGATTAAAGAAAAAAATATACCCGCAAGATAAAAAAAAAAATAGCCTTGTCATTAAAATGCTATTGTGTCTCATTGACCGGAAATAGGAACTCCCTTAGTTATTAATAAATTTCATCATTAATGGCGTAAGTAATTAACATTTAGTGAATTTTATGACGTATCGAAAACTGTGATTTCGATGACAATGCATAGTTAGCTGTGATGTGACATCATTCGAAATCCAATCAGGCGTACTTTCGAAAATACCGGGAGATTTTTATTCTTTATGGCCTTTTCCATAAGAAACATTATTTAGTCTTTGAAGGAAATATAATTTTGTGTGATACGTAGGTATTACTAGTGTCGAAATTCCTTACGCACAGATTTGCCATGAATACATCCAGTTCAGTAATGTGGTAATACATGAGCGGGATAATTACAAGTGTAAATTTAAAAAACTCAAAATCCTCCGAAAAAAAAAGGGCTGAACCGATTTTGATGAAACATACACGCTATAAACACTCTGGATGAAATTCTCTGTCAACCAAAAAATTTATCAAAATCGGTCCATCCGTTTGAGAGCTACGATGCCACAGACAGACACAAACACAGATTATACGGTCAAATTTATACCACGCATGTTCGATGACGATCAAATTGTTCGCTCCGGACATTTGTAGTAAATCTTCAAAAATATTCGGAGCCAACTTAAATTCGATCGTATGTAGGAATACGCTTGCTCAACATGGACATGCGCATTGACAGTTTGCTGTGACGTCACAGCCAATAATTTTTTAATTTCGGAAAATTTAAAAATTATTGACAAATGATCCGATTTGCTGCCAGGCAAATCGGATCATCTGCCAATAATTTATCAGTTTGTACCTTATATCTTTTTGCATATTAATTTAAAAAATTAAAGATATTTATGCGAATAGCATCACAAAATTCTGCATGCATAATGTAAACACAAAACATATTGTTTTTAAATAACGTCCTTATTGTTGCATCTCATATTGGTAATGGTGAATCTAACAAACTGATGATTTTGTTTCATAATATACAGCCTTTGTCGCTAAATACTATTAGGTATGCTTACATTGCAGACCGTGAATCGGTATTGATTAAGCTGGAGCATAATCTAATTAATATTATAATTTTTAATATTATTGTATATTGTATTTCAGATTGAATGTCATTATGAGATTTGTATCTATTAACGTTCATACTATAGAGTCAAAGTAAGAAATTTAAATTTATATGATACCATTTCTGAGAGGTATATTCACCGACAGAGAAATCAGTTCAAACCGTGGGAAAAATACTAATTGTGAACAACCCTTTTGCTGTTGGTTTAGAAAAAATACCGCAATCGTGTTTTTCCTCACCTGCAAATCAACAAAGCAATTAGTGTAATCAACGTGAACGAAGTCGCTGCGTGAACCCTAGCTATTTGTATATAAGTAGACGCCACTGCACTAATGATATCAGTTAAAAAATTGTTCGAATAGACAACGGTTTTAATTGTTTCTTCCTAACAAAAATAAATTCAGTCATGAATACTAAGAAATTCAGCGGTGTGACTATACCTTATCTAGAGGAACAAAAGGATTTCGAAATTGGAACATGGGATAGTAACGGAATGAACGATTCTACTCCTGCATATGTTCTAGAACATAAGACTCCAGACGATGTGGCTAGGGCGATGGTAGAGGGAAGGAAGCAGATTCAGCCCTTTTATATATTCAACATGGACGAGGCGTGGCGGCGAGTGCAGCACTTTAAGAAAATGATGCCCAGAGTCAAGATATTTTATGGTTAGTTATCTGTTGTATTTTATTAATATTTTTGTTCTGTAACTCAAAAGGAAAAATAATAACCCTTAATGGTCACTTCATTGTCTGTGAAAGTACATTTATTTATTTATTTATTTATTTATTAAGGCTTCACAATGGTAACTATATCACATAAACACCATAATTAACACTTCTCAATAACTAAATGTGTTACCTTTCAAAGGAAGCACAGCATGCAAATTTACTTAAAAAACAAAGAAGAAGCTAACCGTTACAGATACTTAATATGATTATTAATAGTATTAATTAGTGACAGGATATATTTATATGCTAAATGTATTTATATGTTGAGAAATAATAATAAATTGGAAATAAAACAATTTTTTACTTTGCAAAGTGTTCGAAACGTCATGTCATAAAATTATGTAAAATATACGCGACAAATCCGTCAAAAGTTGTTTTATCTCAGCGACATTACATATTTGCTTATTTAAAGAGTTAGAGAGACTCCTTGTCTATGTCGGTCATAATTAAACTTAGATTAATTTTGAATTTCGAAAGTGTGTTTCCAAATATGTCGAGAATTTCCGTGTGGTACTTATTTAAGTACATAGTTATTCCCAGGAATTCGGTACTTATCTAAGTACATAGTTATTCCCAGGAATTCGTTGAGTTGAAATTAAAATCTAAAACGTAGATCTGTAAAAAAAACAACCAAGCCAAATTACTGTTAAACTTGTTAGTTTCCGACCCCATTCTGATAACGTCAAATTTTAAAATTAAATTTAAAAAAAAACTAAATTTTATAATTAATGGTACTAAGAGATCTTTCTGAGCACATAAATACACAGATAAACTATATACCTAACTTTACCTGTTTTTTTATCTTATTCCAGCGATGAAGTCTAATGACACAGACAAGATGCTACGTCTGGCCGTTGCCTTGGGGCTCGGGTTTGACTGTGCATCTCCCGGTGAAATCTACAAAGTAAGGAAGCTAGGAGTCAACCCCACGTAAGCCATAAAACTTAATTTTATTAGTCATTTAAACGTTACATTTGGAACCATGTTATAGAAAATACAAAGTATTACGTCTTAACGTAAGAAGTTATACTGTATCTGACAAAATATTATCAGATACAATGTAAACGTGTTGGGTTACATATACCTGATAGGACATATATAGAATATAACATAGTTTATATGTCTGGAGTGATGTTAGAGTTCATGTGGCCACCTTCCGGATTCATCATCAGGATCCTATAATATCATGTAGAATCGGAGTTACTAACAATAATTTCGCGATGGAGTTCCTATGGCCACATCCCAGATTCATCGTTAAATTAACCGTGTCCCCATTTTTAACCGACTTCCAAAAAGGAGGAGGTTCTCAATTCATCCGAATCTTTTTTATGTATGTCCTTTGAATACTCGAAGACTCCTGAACCATTTTTATTTTCCTTCTCAGGTTCAGAAATTTTATCAAAATCCGTTCATTGTTTTGATTTTTATACCAAAATATTTGAAAATACTTATAACATCCAAGTAAACAAATTGCGTATTTTGAAGTCGGTTTTTTAGTGTTTTAAACGACTACTTGTATTGCTTTCTCATCATATTAACCTAAATGTGTACAATTTCACCTTAATTAACAACTGGAAAGTGGGTCAGAATTAAATTGTAAGATTTCATGATCCACAGACAGACACCGGGACAGATAAAACTAAAAGCATGTAAAATCCTTTGCAGATGTTTTTTTTTATTATTTTTCTTCCATTTTAATATTACAGTAGCATCATATATGCCGTGCCATGTAAGCGTCATGACGAAATGAAATATGCGCTACGATCCGGTGTCAAACACACAACATTCGACAGCTCATGTGAACTGGTGAAAATAAAGGAGTCCTGGCCAGATGCAAAGTAAGTGACTTAAAATTATACTAGTGATATGATATAAATTGAGATGTATGTACTTACGTACCAGAGGAGCTATCTGAAGGAAAACTATTGTCACGTTTTTTTGTAAAGTAAACAAAACAGCGTTACAGCGCTGGAATAATAATTACATCGTTTATCTACGATTATACGATACGATAGATACTTGCATCGCAGAATTGCATCTGTGGTGTGTTTTCTCGCCAGGAAAATGTCGAAAGCACTCACTTCACTAGTAAGCCACTGAGTGAGGTGCGGCGCTCTCACCGCAGTTGAATGTAACAAAGTAGCTATGAGTGGTGTCTGTTCTGGTACTGTTAAGTACATTCAGCTCAATGTATTAGCGATAATAATTGTAATATAATATTTTTCAATAGTAAAATGAGTTTTTTCCCCAAGTCACCAAGCATATTTTTTTCTTTTCAGATTACTCATTCGTATACGAATTGACGGTGATGCTAAAAGAAAATTGGGACTTAAGTTTGGCTGTGATTTCGAAACAGAAGCGTTCAGCTTATTAGACGAAGCTGCTTATCGTGGCTTAAACGTAAGTAAAATTTTCGCTTTACCTAAAATTATAATTATAATGTAAATTGAATACAATGTACCAATTTGTGGTTCATGAAAATCTTACTACGCTTAAACAAAGTAACTTAAAACCTAGTGTACACTTAAAGCTATGTACACTTAAATGTAGCTAAATGTAGCTAGTGTACAATTAAATCGGGCGATGCGATGCGATGCTTGCGAAGAGTTGGGTTATAAATTAGCATATAAACTAGCGGTGACATCGCGTCGCATCTCCGCTCTAGAAATATGTTCACTTCTTTAACATTTGTTAAAGAAGTAATAAATAGTTTCTAAATTTTTTGTTAACTGTTTGTACCTCATGTAACCGAATTAATTTGTTTGATTATGGAATACGATACAAGGTATGCCCATTGCCCAATTGCTCAGACTACATTAAGGATGTGCTCAAAGCGCCCAGCTATCTCTTTCGCGCACCACACCATTTTTAAACACATGAAATCACTGAGTAAGCATGTACGTATAATGTATATACTACAGTTATAAAATTACTAATAAAGTTAATAGTTAATAGTTTTAATGCAATTAACCATAATATGAAGATACATGCTGATTTTATAAATAAAATACATGTCATTGAAAATTCAAAAATACATATGGCCCTAAGGGCAAGGCAACATTTGAATCGGAACGTTCTATTTTCATATCTTTAGATTTACCCTTAAAAATATCATCTAAATTGTAGTAGCGTAGCAATTGTAATTGTGTAGCAATTAGCTTTTAAGAAAACAATAAGTTAGTAACATCATGCAGAAGTAAGACAATTAAGTAAATAAACTAAATTATCTTACTTCTGCATGATATTACTTGTTCAATTTATTTTTACATTTTAATAAATTTATTAATTTATTATCACGCATTTTCCTCTTCCACTCCTTCAGTATCCTGGATATCAGTTTTAATTTCCTGAATTTTTTTGTTGACTTATTTCTAGGTGGTAGGTGTAGCGTTTCACGTAGGCAGCACGTGTTACTCCCGCGAGAGCTACGTCCTGGGTCTACGCCGTGCTAGAGCACTCTTCGACCACGAAGAGAGTCATGGAAGGCAAATGAACATTGTAGATATCGGAGGCGGATTCTTAAGTGACAGAACTGATTCTATTGATATGGTTAGTATAATGAGTAGTTTTATTTAAAAAAAAATCCAATGTATAAGTTAATTAAAGATATGGATTTTCATAACATTTCAATGCCAGCCGGAAGTATATTTTTTTTACAACCTACGACGCAGTATTTGGAACTCTGCTGCTTGCGGGAGTTGCAACGTAAGTAGTGTAAATTTGAAAGTGCAATTTTGTTTTCCTCTTGCATAATAGTAAAAAATATTTAAGTAGTTAAATATATTATATTATATTTAAATTAGTTTATAAAAGGCACGGACCTCGGAGACTGTGGAGATTAATTTTACCAAACCAAAAAATCTATTAATGCGTGCTCATATTTCTGTGCTGCTTCGACTAAAATGGAATGAATTATGATGAAATTTGGTATAGGAGTAGTCATGAGCATATTATATAATTTATGAGCATCGGCGCCAACGAAAACTCTAACGTAACTTTTTATGTATTCCTCAAGTAAATTGTGTATTTGGAGATCTAGAGTCGCTTACTTAGGTTACGTTGCGCATTCAACGCGCAAAACGCCTCTCTTTGAGTTCTCAGAAAAAGAATTTGTACAATAATAACAGCTATAATGCATTTTTATCTATTTTACAGGTTTCAGATTTGATTAATAACACTTTGGAAGAATTATTCCCTGACCCCGCAGTACAAGTGATTGCCGAGCCTGGCAGATACTTGTGTGACTCGGCTTACAAAATGTTTTGCGGGGTAACGGGCGTACGAAAAGTAAGTTTGAAATCTACAATACCTAAGCAAAATTAAAAAGGACAAACTTAAAGAAAACAAAGAGGAGAAAACATAAAACACCGTGTAAAGTAAATTAAAAGTTGTTCAAAAACAATATATTTTTTACTGTGACCTGAGTTCTGTTTTTTATCTGTAATATGTTTTTTATTTATAATAATGTCTTTAGTTATATAGGTCATTTATAGAAATAAATTGAAATATTTTTAAATATTTTTACGATGTAGGTACATTTTTCGATTTTTTATTATATTTTTTAGTTATTTTATTATTAAGTTATTTTTAAGTAGGTCAACTGCCCTTAGTAAACGCCCAAGATCCAACTAGTTGGACAACTGCCTCTAAACGGAAATAAATCAGTCTCATCAATAACTTAGAAGAACTTGGTGGGAAAGAAAACAGTATTTTAAGTGCATTTTTTTATTACAGGTTTTTCAAAACAATGGTCCTGTTAATATGATTTATTTAAACAACGGAATATACGGAACTATGAGATTTGACGAAGATTGGCATAATTACAGAAAATTCAAGGTAAGGTGGAGTAAAGTGGTTTCCAAATTTATTACGTAATAGTACATTATGATACAAGTGTGCTAAGTAGGTCATTACAGTCGAGGCGGAATTGCAGCCCGAGCCGAAGGCGAGGGCGTAATAGAGCCGAGAGTGACCATAATGACCAAAATGCACACGCGTTTCATACGACGTTTTCCAACACACTTGCGAGGAAAAAAACAGCCGTTTATAACTGAAATATTTAATTTAAGTAAAAACTCTTTGTTGAAATTAAAAAAAACTGTAAAGTAAAGACACTACTAGTGCGTAATAGAAAAGCCAAAAGCACGCGTGTTTTATAGGATACTTTTTGGCCATAAAAACGGTTGAATAAGGGCCACTTTACGAGCAAGTGTGTTGAAAATTAATTTAGATGACAGAAAATAAATCCTAAGCTATTACAGAGCTGGAACACGCTAAATGCTTATCCCTCTTAACATCAGGTGAGTTATCGGTCAAATGCAATCCTATTTTCTAATAAAAACCCGGATATGAAATATCGTCCCTAACAAAGAGTATTTTTAAAAGGGTATCTATAAATATATACGTACTTCTTTGACCTAGGAAAGGATCAGGGACACAACCATCAGACGAATTGGTTGCTTGTACCATTTGAAAAAATCACAGTTACATTAGCTTATTTTAAAATAAGGTACCTAACCTTTTAAGATTTAAACAATTTACCGTATTGTTTAACAGCGCTCAGCTAAAACAGAGCTGATAGTCGACGAAAAGACTATCCTGTGGGGTCCGACGTGCGACAGCGGAGACCGTCTGATGAAGAACTACGACATGAAGCTGCCGCAATGCTCTCCTAACGACTGGCTGATGGTGGACATCCACGGCGCATATTCCTTCACTTTTGCCACAAAGTTTTCAAGTCTGGAGGTGCCGCGCATACGATCGGTTATCTCTAAGGATTTATGGTGAGTACATCTAGTAACTTTTCTAACGTTGTAGTCAAATGCAGACTTATTTATTTATATGCAATGAAAAGCGATTATTCTAAAAATAGCCTAACTTAATAAGTAAACAATTAGACAACATGACCATTTGAAACGAACGTGAGAACTGGAGAAGGATGAGGGCATGTCTACACAGCACCGACGAGCTCCAAGCAAAGCTTGTTATAGGTGGCTGATGAAATGCATATTATACTTCTTTTTCTTTTAAATACATAAATGTGATACTTAAAAACACCCAGAAACAGTTCAAACATCCATGCTCAGCAGAAATATTTGCCCTGGGTGGAAATCAAGCCAACGGCCTACAGCTCAAAATGCAGAACGTACTAAATGTTTTTTTTTTTTTTTTTTTTTTATCAATTACATTTTAAGTATTTAAACCAAAATGTCTTTATTGTTGGAAAATTTAATTTTGCTTTATGGTTCGAAAAACAGCAAATAATATTCCGCCAGTTCAGTAACAAAGCTAAATTGGCCTCCGTCTTTGCTAGACACGTCAATCTGACAGAATCAATTTGAAAACCTTCTTCATAATACACTACATGTTTTGTACTAATTTTAATGGTGGTGTGAAACAATCGAAACAAATTTTAATACTGTCTTTTTGTTTCAGGGAAGACCTAAAATTCTCTTCGGTGTTCCAGTCGTCTGATTTCGACTTGAAGCCAGATATATCTGCTCCACTACCATCATCACTGCCACCGGTACTTCCCATCTTTAAAATCTGTAGACATAAGAAAATTCCCATTTTGAAATAATGATCAATATTTAGGCTACAAAATAAGATACAATACAAGGTACAAAATTTTAAATACGTAGGTAGAAGTAATACAATGTAACAAATAGGTAATTTTAGTTAACTATATTTATTTCTAATATCCATTATCTGTTTACTCTTGTAATCTACCATCACTAGATGATTAGATATTTTCTGTTAATAAATCGTTAAAGTTATATACTTAAAACATTAATATTGTAGTAACATTGTAAATTAAAAATTTAAGTAAGACTAAACAATATTTATTTAAAACAACATTTTTTTATTATAATCTTTATTAAGTTTGTACTTATTAATACTCCTTTTTTATCAGCCCTGTTTGTACAAACTGTCCCACTGCTGGGAACGGGCCATCTTCTCAGTGTGAGAAGGGTTAGGCCATAGTCTGCCACGCTGGCCAAGTGCGGATTGGCAGACTTCACACATCTTCAAGATCATTGAGAACTCTCAGACATGTAGGTTTCCTCACGATGTTTTCCTTCACCGTTTGAAGTTGGCGGCAATCAACAATACGCACATAACTTCGAAAAGACAGAGGTGCGTGCCGTGGGATTCGAACCAAGGACCTGCGGATCGCAAGTCAGACGGTCTTACCACTAGGCTGCCGGAAACTCCTATTAATACTCCTTGCTCTTTCTGAATCAATTTACCTTCATCATCATAATCTTTGTCATCAACTATTATCCATCCATGCCGAGTATGTCTCATCTTTAGCGTGCCACTCTTTCCGGTCCTGTACCAGTTTATTCCACTGTCTTCCCACTTGTAGATATCATCTGACCAACGAGCGAGAGGTCTGCCTGGTGCTCGCTTTCCGTCTCGCAGCCACCATTCTGTGACTGCTTTAGTCCAACGTGCGTCTTCCTTTCTGACCAAACGTCCCGCCCACCTCCTCCACTTGAGTCTTGTAATCCGTCTAACTACGTCTTCAACCTTCAATCATCGTCGAATTTCTACATTTGGTATACGGTCCACAAGAGAGATGGACCTTTACATTGCCTTTTGCACTACTTGGATCTCATGGTCTCTTTCGTAATGATTCATGTATCAGCACCGTGTGTGGGAATAGGCAAAACACATTTGTTGTTCGCCTTGGTTTACTTGTTTTGCGAGATTTTTTACTTGAAGACGTCATCCAGCTTTCTAATAGCACCCCAACCTAGCTGGATTCGTATAGCTACATTCTTCACCTGAGGTCCTCCGTAGTGAAACAACAAACAGTGTCGAAGGTAGAAATAGTCTCTTACAACTTCTAGTGTACTACTTATTGGGGTTTGAGGTGCGCACATGTAGTTTGAAATGATCTTAGTCTTGGACCTGTTTATCTTAAGACCAACTTGTTCAGGGATGCTTTAATAAATCTGTAAGCATGCTCTGGAAGTTAGAAACGTTATCAGCTAATTAAATACAATAAATAAATAATAAATAAATATTTGTAGACATTTCACATAACACCATCTAGCCCAAACTAAGCAAAGCTTGCGCTATGGAACTAGATGACTGTCTTTCAGTCATCTAGTTCCATACATACTTTTTTTTTAAATCGAAATTGAATCAGGTCGTCTTCGACACGGATATGCGTTTTTACCATTGATGTTTAAACGTCTTTCTTCCCATTCAAGGGTCTTCATGATGTCTTCAAGCACTTGTGAAAACTTGGGTGAAAGATTATGCCCATGTCATACGACAAGGGGATACCACAACGTATTAATTTACGTTTTACCTTAATGTATAAAAATTGGTACCAACTCTACAACTACCTACTTGACCAATCTTATAACTCAGTAATTGGTAGTCTGTCTTTTTGTGTGTCTAGATGCTATTATTTATATCATAAGTATGTATTTACAACAAAAACTTTAGGATTATTATATTTAAAAACTATCTGGCTACCCTTTGGTAGCCAGATAAACTTTTACAACTTACTGACAAATTTTTAGTTTGAGGTTGCTTTGTGAAAATATCCAGCAACATTTAAAATAAAATCAAAGTGCCTTGATCACGCTCAGATTCAGTATTTAACTCTCACTTGCCACCATATATTATATAAATTTTTGCATATAAATACGTTTTTAAATCATGAGATCGTGATCAACGCCCATATAGAACAGCCCAGGCAAAGTAACTCATATTCTGCATGACTTCTATGTTTGTAACAACAACCTACAAAATTAAGTCATGCAAAGTCATGCAAATTTTGCGAAATTATTGTTATTTGAGCTGTTGTGGATCTATTTACATTTAAATATCTAAGAAGTTTGAAAGAAAATAAAATAATGTTTTCATGTATTATTCCAAATTTGAACAAAAGTTGCATGGTTAATGTGATGCCATTATTTAAATGTAAATTATGATGATCTATGCATTACAGTCGTTACCTATCTATGATCCGAAATTTAAAACTTCGAATATGATTTTCCCTAAAACGTTTTTTTTTTACAATAAACTAGCAGTATC